>CM032470.1:26590888-27944368 GCA_019059595.1 Marasmia exigua
GGTTTTTTTTTTTGTTTTTTTCTGCTGGGGCACGGGCCTCCCTCAATCACATGAGGGGTAGTTGCCATACTCACCACGCTTGGCAGACGGGATGGCGAGGGTTTTGATATAAATGCAGAGTTTTCCTTCTCTGGGTGCTGATGATCATGCCAGCAGCTTTACCTTAGTCGCCTTTTACGGTAAGAGTGAGGGTGGCCTATTCTACTTTGCCGGGGACCACACGGCCTTTTTTTTTTGAAGTCAACTGTTTGTAATGCCAACGCTTAATACTGTTTTTAATGCTTCTTACTATGTACGTCTTTCATCGTCGTCCGCCATTCGTCTTCTATCTCACTCTCGCACGTGATTCTAATTCAAACATCGAACTCATAGACGTTCCTTACCATGCATCTACCGATCATAAATCCCACATACATACCACAGTTTATAAGAATAATGATTATTACGTATTCTCAATGCTTCGTAATCCACTCAGCTGTCCCACTTCAGGACACTGAAACCGTAAGTGTATCGACGCGTCCGACGCCCGCGCAATCTGCATAAACCCGGCGAATTATTTGTTTGTTCCTTTTGCGTAGTGTTGCGGAACAAGCTTGTTGCAGTCTTGCAAAAGTGCAAAGACCTGATGTAAGTAGACCGCATAAAAATAGCAAGACCAAAATATCACATATCTTGCAATACCTGAGTCAGCGTTATGTAAACTTCTAGGTCACCTTTCAAGGGGGAGTCTTAACCACTTTTGTGGCCTGGGCCACATATTATATAATAGTTGTAACCAAACTTCTGTCCATGAGATCAGTTGCAAGAAATACTCGTAGGACGATTTAAATATCGTTGACGTGACGAGTATCCGATGGCCTCTTTTTACCCGACTACGGCAAAGCAAAAGGAGGGTTATGATTTTGACAGGCTATGTATGTATGTATGTATGTATGTATGTATGTATGTATGTTCATCTGTTTCCACGTAACTTCTTAACTACTTATCAGAATTCGACAAATGACATATCATTATAAGCGTCTTGATCGTCCGCTGGTTATAGGCTATATGAAGTTTCACAAAATCTAATGTGGCGCCCTCTAGCGGACAAAACATACAGAGTAAAAAAATAAAGTTATGATAAATATGCCGTGTTTGGTATCATTTGAAAGCGCTTGAATTGTACATTTTGAATATATATATATATATTACTAGCACTTGGACACCAAAATAGTACAAATAAAATAAAAGTAAAAAAAACTAAAACCCAACTACGACAAAAAACGTCGCTGAAAAAGTATAAAACAAGCCTTCGTTGTCAATTTATGCAATATTCACTATGTAGAGATAAAATTTCATGTTTGGAAAGGCGTAGTCACACGTTAAATATACTACCCTTTGACAACGTGTGACTGCGGATTTCCAAACATGAAATTTTATCTCTACATAGTGAATATTGCATAAATTGACAACGAAGGCTTGTTTTATACTTTTTCAGCGACGTTTTTTGTCGTAGTTGGGTTTTAGTTTTTTTATGTGTTCGATCTTGCAACACGTATATAGAGTCACAAGTGCGGAGCCAATATTTTTCCATTCCCTCCGAATTGGGCCTGAAGTTTCACTCATTCAGTGAAAAAAAGCCAACGGCAGCTTTATACCGGTTTTCTATGAGTCGTGGCTCTGTCATTGTAAAAACGGATTGGCAAAGCATTTCCACCCTTTTTTTTTTGTTCTCCCAGGGGGGTCGTGGTGACGGGTACGAAGCCATGTGCACGATTGGGGCAGGACCCCCCCCCCCCCCCCCCCGGGTGGGCTGGGGCGGGGAGGGGGGGGGGGCGTTAGGGACAGCCGAGGGTGAGCAGCCGTCCCTAACAGCACTGGAGGTGACCGGTGCAATGCCGGCGCATGTACCCCAGTACCGCCGGCTGGCCACCTCCAAGGAGAGGAAGGAGACGCGCATATTGTCAGCGTCTCCAACCCCTCCTCATAAAGCATCTCCACCCTGCCTCATCTCTAGATAAGTGTAAGCCTCGAGTGTATCTACAATTACATACTATGTAGCGTCACTGGCTTTTAAGAACAATGGCGTAATGTCAAGCCTAAGTTAAACTCTTACATCGAACCATACGCAAGCGATTATAATTTACTAGCGGCCGCCCGCGACTCCGTCCGCGTGGAAAAGTAACTTTTTACCCCCCTTTCAACCCCTTACAACCCCCTTTTCGCAATAAAAAATAGCCTATGTGCTTTCTCAGGGTCTAGATTATCTGTATACCAAATTTCATTTAAATCCGTTGAGTAGTTTTGGCGTGAAAGAGTAGCAGACAGACAGACAGACAGACAGACAGACAGACAGAGTTACTTTCGCATTTATAATATTAGTATGGATCAAGACGGGAATTAACACGATATTTATTAACTTAACTTTCTACTACGTAACTCAGTTCTGTGGAACGGTTTGGCTGCGGGAGTATTTTCCAAGGCTACGACTTAGGGATCTTCAATAGATTTATTTATTTATTTATTGTTTTTCAAAATCTACAGCTCTTAAATTATACTATTTAAAATTTATATATATACTACTTACAGCCAATAACAGATTTTAAATACATTGACAACCTTATATAAATACAACAGCCAAGGGGCAGCAAAAATGGAAAAAAAAAGAAAACAACCAATACAATTTGACAGTTATGTACAGGCAGCCACACATCAGGCTACTATAGTCCGTCAAAATTCTTCAATTGATATTGAGTCGAAAGTGTTTGACATTAAGGTGAGAATCGAATGAAGAGAATCTGACTGTTCCGCATACCTCGATGTGTGGCTGTACGTACCTTGCACGTAATAATGTATTTATACGTGTGTGTGTGAGTGTGTGTGTGTGTGTGTGTGTGTTTGTGTGTCACCAATCGAATCAAACGAATGAGCGTACTCCTTTTTATTGAACAAAAACACAAGAAAATTAAGACAATAACTAAGAAATAAAATTAAACTAAAAGTAAGTAAGTAACAAAGTAGGTCCCCGTGGCAATGTCCCCAAAATGCTGGCAGCATTACCCCGCTGGATCGCGATGGAAATTCGCTGGGCGAGGTAGCTGCCAGCTTTTGGCTCTCCCGTGACTTTGACAATACGCTTAGCTAAGTCACGGAAGAAAGAGAGAGCGTCGGGACCCCACGGGCCCAGTGTTTCAACACCGAAAGCTACAAAGTGGTAGGCACCAGATAGATGCCTATACTTTGTAGCTTTCAGTCTCTCTGCAGCGTCAGCCGCAGCTCCGGCTCTGCTCGTAGTCCCGGGAAGATTAGACGGTGCCAGAGTGTCGACGCAGGTAGCATCCCACACTAGAGCACGTCCCATCTTCAAAGGGATGAGAGACATTCCGTCTGGTCTCTTGCCATCATCACGTAAAATGCCGTTCGGCTCTAAGTTTGCCGGCACATTGATGGTGGCAAGCGACCGACGGATAAGGCCAGCAACACATTAACGATGTCTGTTGAGGATGGTATATGAGGCGCCTACCTAGCGTCCGTGGCAACGGGATTATATGAAGAATAAGAGGCTCACCTAGGGAACGGGCAGCATTGAAACACACTGTTTTAGAGCACAACTTTATATTTTTTCAGAAAAACACCCAATCACCGTGACATTTGAAATCGCACTCAATAAAAACATGAATATCAAAAGAAAAAAACGGTAAATTCAAATACATATATAAAATTCTTATAAAACTAATAATAAAAAAGAGGTCTGTCGCCAACAATGTCTCAGATTTCGCAGATGTTCATGGGAGACGATGATTACTTTCCATCAGGTGACTCGCTTGCTCCGTTTGTCGCCTCTAGCATAAAAAAAACTGCATTCCGTCTAAGCATTGCATTTGCCCAGCCTTACTTTCTACGTTTGTTTACGAGGCTCTCACTATAAATTCTCGCCAGTATTTTGCAAATTTTCCGAGGGATGTTGCGTTTAACGGCGTTTCCGTTATTTTCCTGTAGGGGGCGGTGTGATTTTATTTTATCACTTATGAATGACTGTTTCATTTTTATGATAGGAGCGTTAACGGTGCTTTGATTCATTAGAATTTATTGTGCTTGACAGCAGTATTAAATAGTTTTTGTTTTTACTCTTCTTTTTAGGGTTCCGTAGCCAAATGACAAAAAACGGAACCCTTATAGATTCGTCATGTCTGTCCGTCTGTGTGTCCGTCCGTATGTCACAGCCACTTTTCTCTGAAACTATAAGAACTATACTATTGAAACTTGGTAAATAGATGTATTTTGTTAACCGCATTACGATTTTTACACAAAAATTGGAAAAAATAAAAAAAAATGGGGGGTCTCCATACTTCAAACTGAAACTCAAAAAATTTTTTTTCATCAAACCTATACATGTGGAGTATCTATGGATAGGTCTTTAAAAATGATGTTAAGTTTTTTAACATCATTTTTTTTTAAACACAAGGCTACTTTTATTGCGAAAAGGGGGTTGTAAGGGGTTGAAAGGGGGGTTAAAAGTTACTTTTCCACGCGGACGAAGTCGCGGGCGGCCGCTAGTGAATTATAAAACTAAAAAATATATATGATGTACATAATCATGAAATCTAACAACGAAATTGGTTTGAACTAGATATAGTGAGTAGTGTTGTTTTTAATCCTTACTAATATTATAAATCCGAAAGTAACTCTGTCTGTCTGTCTGTCTGTCTGTCTGTCTGTCTGCTACTCTTTCACGCCAAAACTACTCAACGGATTTAAATGAAATTTGGTATACAGATAATCTAGACCCTGAGAAAGAACATAGGCTACTTTTTATTGCGAAAAGGGGGTTGTAAGGGGTTGAAAGGGGGGTTAAAAGTTACTTTTCCACGCGGACGAAGTCGCGGGCGGCCGCTAGTACGTTATAAACCGTAAACCGCAATTTACCTTCCATATATCTTACTTGCTACGGAACCATTCATGGGCGAGTCCGACTCGCACTTGGCCTGTTTTTTTCGTTCAGCTTTCCACACTTAGTGTTCCCCGCGTTATAACTACATATGTATCTATATATCTTCCGTTAGTTAGAATGTTGTGTAATAAAGAGTAATACATAACTTAAAAGCTAGGTATACACAGATACAATGTATAACTTATGTAGTCTTATGTATCTGACTGACCGGATGGCGCAATTGGTAGTGACCCTGCCTCTTGCGTCAAAGGTCGTGGGTTCGATCCCCACCCTGGACAAACATTCGTGCGATGAACTCTTGTGTTTGTTCAGTGTCTGGGTGTAATATATGTATTTAAGTATATATTTGTGTTCCTCTGTTGTCTGATATCTGTAACACAAGTGCTTAAGCAACTTAGTACGGAATCAGGTCAACGTATGAGATGTTGTGAGAATTATAGTCTTATCGCTATAAAGGACATTAGATAGAAGAGGGGAGGGTGGTGCAATCCTTCTGATATTCAACATTGATTAAACAAAATGATATTATAAATAAAACGTAGTAAACGGTAGTCTAAGACTAAGGGAGGACTAGCTGTCGGCAGCGTTCAAAAACGGATCACCTGATGGTAAGCGATTGCCGCCGCCCATGGACATTGGACACCCGCGACACCAGTGGAGTAACAAGAGCGCAGCCAACCATTTTAACCCCCCTTTCCCCTCGGATTAGGACTCCGACACCCTCACACACGCAGCGAAACACAGCACAGTGCTGCTTCACGCTGGTTTTCTGTGAGGCCGTGGTATCACTCCGGTCGAGCCGGCCTATTCATGCCTAAGCGTAGCTCTCCCACGGTAAAAGGTCACTATGATTGATGTGTCCTCTACTCGAATCGATTGCTTTTTTGAATGAAGTACCTCGTCTGCTATAAAACAACCAAAAGGAACGAAAACAAAAAAGAAAGCTCTTAAATTGGTTGATGAATAGGCGACCATGGTTTATTGGTTAATTTGAGTCTGGATGTAGAGATGTTACTCGACGCGACTGTTACTCAAGTTACCACAGAAAAGACATATTTCTACTCACGTTTCAAGCAAAGAAGAAGGTTTTTTTATGTGATTTATTTATTTATTATTTTATCAATATTATAAAAAGAGCCTTCAGTTGCCCAAAGCGCTAAAGATAGGTAGAACCCCGGCGAAACGAAAGCTTGACACGAAAACAGGACAAAACGTTAAAATAATGATGATGAGGTGGCAAATAAGGAGATAGATCTATTCTATGTAACAACTGAAAACTGAAAACAGTAGCGGAGAATTATAACTCTCCGCTTATTAAACATTTTGTACGCACACTTATGTATAATACTAACAATAGATAATATGTCATTTGTTACTAACCCTCTAAGGTATATAATAGGTCCGAAATAAATAAATTTGAATTTTTTTTATATTCGGACTATAGTCAATAGTCAAATATTCTTTATTTGCATAGGCTTGTACAAAGCACTTACAAATCGTCATACATTTGGATGACTTAAAACTATTTATAAGTACTTATGTATAATTTACATGTTAATACATATATACGTTGATACATAAAATATACTAAAGAAATAAATAAACATAATGCGATTCTACCACCGGCTAGGAAAGTTGTTTCTGGTCGAGAAGATCCGGCAAGAAACTCCCCAGTTACTCTTTTAAATCGCCAAACTTTCATACAATGTTGTGTCATCATCATACCAAGCCATACAGTTTAATTGTTAAACAAAATAATATAAAGGAAATAATAATAAAATAAATATTATGAGGTAAACCGAAGCAGACCAGTCCCCAAAGGTGGCACCTGTTCACAAGTGTGACGTATGTGTCAGCCATCATTTCACTCAACCATATTAGAGGGAATGTAATGACCTGCCACATAACGCCACCACCTCAGAGACATTTGAGTGAGCATGACTAAGTAGTCATGCTAACCTAAGTAGGTTCCTCTCATAGGTCACAAAGACTAGCTATAGCTGCTGATGCCTCGAGTGTAAAATCAAGTGGTATGTAGCATGGCATCACTAGATGGAAGCCTTTCAGACGTGACCCAGTTTTACGTTTTTACTGTCGCGGGTTTATGGCTCTGTAATCATTTTTTGCGATATAGCGGCTATAGAACCGCCCAGGGAATCGTCTATCATAGTTCCCTTATCACGCACCAAATTGAGATACAACGCGGTGAGTGATGATTTGATGAAATATGAGTGAACCCGGAATTATTGGAAGGCGGCATGCAATCAGGAAAGATTGATGGAATGCACAGGCATAGATAAAAGAAATGTTTTGATTTTTTTTTTCTCAATAATATTCATGAGATAATAGATATGTAGATATGGGAGCGGGCGGGCCATGTATGTAGAATGAACCCTGAAAGATGGACAAAAATCGTCACCCAATGGCAACCGACCGATGGACGTCGACTACGCGGCAGGCCCAAAAAAAGATGGTGTGATGATTTCAATACGTATGTCCAAGTATGGCAAGTAAAGGCATTGAATAGGGAGACTTGGGGGAGGTCTTTGCCCAGCAGTGGGACTCTGCGAACTAAATTAAAAAAAAAATAGTATTTAGAAAAATTACCAAATATGTTTCTTTTTTATATTTACCTGCTGTTGAAGAATTCGAAAAAATTCACACATACGAAACACAATAAATATTCGAGCTTTCTCGGATTTCAGACGAAGACAGTTCAGAAAACTATTTTCGTTTTGTTTTCATTATGGAAGCTACGAATTATTTTCGCCTTCCAAGGAGCCCCTCTTGTCAACAGCAGACCATGATGGGGTAAATATTATGGCAAAAGTTAACATCAATCAAGTTACGTAATAATTACTTTGACTTAAGTCATTAATAATAATTAACAGGGCTTTTTCGATTTCATTAATGTTAATGAATTTAAGAAATTGAATAAACTAAAAAGGATTTGTGATTTTTGAAGCTTATTTTACGCACAATCCATTCATGTAACAATCATACCTTTTTATAGAGGCGCAGTATACTGGCTCTCCTCAGCCTGATGGTAAGCAAGAGAAGAGCCCAAGTTGCAATTACAACGGAAGCGATGTCATAGATAAAGATTAAAAATTCTTTATTCAATTTTGGTATACACACATATTATCATCTACCGCTGGTTCGGAATGTCGATTTCTACTGAGAGGACACCAGCAAGAAACTCAGTAGTTACTCTTTTCAAATATTGATAATGTTACAGAGTTTCAATTGAGAAGAAAAACTATTACAATTGTCAAAGTTAACAGACTACTATGAATAACAAATCACAAGACTAATCGATTAACATGACCAAGAATCCTTATCATTTAAATACTCTTGTACACTATAGTAACCTTTAGTTTTTTAGATTTTCGCGTTGCATTATAAGTATAATGTATCAATACGGGGATTAACACGATATTTATTATGCGAAACAACATTGTGTACTCACATATTTGGCTCGACGTTTCGGCTACGTTACAGCAGCCGTAACGGCATAAGATACATTATAGTTATAGTAACCTTTCCTCATTAGGCAGGTTTCAATATGAGGCTTAAAGGCATCACTTCCGTTGGCACCGCCACACTGGCCCGCGAGATGCTTCTTCACGCCTCGTTTGAAGGAATCCATATTGTAGGAAGGAGGAAATACATGCGTCGGCATTATTATTCTCCTTTCGTTTTATCATGATATCGTTCTCCGAGATCGAATCCGAAATGAGGTGATCCGGCTGAGAACCAAAGTCATCGACATTGCTCACCGGATTAGCTAGCTTAAGTGGCAGTGGGCTGGCCATATTAGCCGCAGAACCGACAATCGATGGGGTAAACGAGTTCTAGAGTGGAGACCGCGTCTTGGCAAACGTAATGTAGGGCGCCCTCTGGCTAGGTGGGGGGACGATCTGCGCAGGATGGCTGGCAAGAGCTGGATGCGAGAAGCCATGGATAGATCAGAGTGGCGAACAATTGGAGAGGCCTACGTCCAGCAGTGGACTGCGATAGGCTGATGATGATGATGATGTTGACAGCGTGACAGATTTGTACGTTAGTCACACGTTAGAAAGAGACTAACGCGAAAAATGTATAGATTTTAACATCTGTCACCCAGTATGATTAAAATAGATAGATATTTTTTATTACACAAAAACAAAATACAAGTGCGATACAACAACAACAGACAGTACACACGGCGTCACGTCAAGATATCCTTGTTGACCTTTGGACCGTCTTTATGTCTGGGGCAAGTGCTATTTTTCCACTGCAGGGGGGTTACTTGATCTGACGCTGACTGTACAATAATTATTAAACATAAGTGGCCACTAAATACTTAAATAATACTCGAGATACCTGTGACACGACTCAAGTTTACATATTTAATAAAATGAGATTAATTTTATTGTTAAGATGATCTTTTAAATTTGTATTATATTCTAATCGTATAGTTAGATATTGTTAAGAGGTAAAATGTATACACATACAAAGGAAAAAAAGGAAAGATATTCTCCTCACAAGTCGTATGTGAAGCTTGTTGATGTCCAAAATAATGTTTCTTTCTTTATTTCTTTAAGTGGAACAAACAGGAAAGGCGATTCGGAAAAGGCTTACAAAAGCACTGAGTACAATATGGACAGAATGTTTCAGTTGGGGACATCCTCCAACAAGAGAATACACTTGGTGATAATAACTCAATGAATGTGTGTCCGTGAAATTGCAAAAAATGTTTGATCATATTGTAATTTATTGATAAATTCTTGCACCTGTATACATGGTGTATCTGTGATCATTTACATCCCTTAAACCACGTGTTCTACTAACCATTATGAACAAAATTTGTTCCATCACTTTTGGAAATTCGCATGAAGAAAATTCAACTTTTCATACAAAGTCGGTCACGTGACTTAATTCATAATAATATGGTGAGTCAAAGATGAGCTGCCAATCTTTACAGCCCCCTTTGTCCTGGATTGGGCCTTTGGTACCCTCACTCACGCAGCGAAACACAGCACAGTGCTACTTCACGCCGGGTTTCTGTGAGGTGCAAATGCCACGAACTAAAAAGTGTAAAATATAATTTTTAGCGGTTCCTACACATCAGATAACATATTATTATTATAACAGTGCTCTGGAAATAAGGTGTCGTATTGGGCGCCGACTTCGATAACATCTTTTCTGGAGCGTACTTTTATAAAATGTTATCTGGAATGTACGAAGTATTAAAAATATGTGGCTTTTGAAGGCGGTTTTGTTATTCGTAGGATTTTTTAACAGATTGAAAGTAGCCTTGAAAAACCTTGTGAAAAATTATGTCTTAACTCTATTAGTCGTAAACAAGACTTTAGTGATGGTAGATGAATACTAACCGATCGCAGGAGAACTAAGGTCACAGACATAGCCCAAAGCATTGCATGCCTCAAGTGGAAATGGGCAGGGCACATAGCGAGGAGAACAGACAGGCCGTTGGGGCGCAAAGGTCCTCGAGTGTAGGCCACGTACAGGAAGTCGTCGATCCAGCCGTGGCAGGGTGGTCCCCTACAAGGTGGACCGACGATCTTGTGGTCGCGGGAATCCATAGAATGCGGGCGGCACAGGACCGATCTGTGTGGAGAACATTGGAGGAGGCCTATGTCCAGCAGTTGGACGTCTATTGGCTGAAATGATGATGATTGGATACTAACAACTCTGCTACATGCTTTATTCAAGTGACGAAAAACATATAACCTAAAAAAAAGCATTTTTCATGCTTTATGTTTTGTGGTCAATTAAAAGTATATTCCCTCATTAATATTTAATGTTTTTTTAAATAATTTGAATTTCTGCTGCTATCTTATTGCGGCTGTACAACAAGAATTCGTTTGAAATTGAAAGTTTATTCTGAAAACTCTAAGTTTATGAGAATGAGATAAGAATTGCTTCAGAAAATTCCGCAGAAAAACAGGCTCATTTTGCGTTCGAAAACTTCTCAGAGATAAATGCTGATTAAGTTTGTATAAATATTAATCAAATTAGCCACTGCTGCGACTTGGCGTCGTATCAGATTCAGCAACTAAAAGTAAGGCAAGAACTTTTCATCTTATCGCGAAATACCCAATGGAGCCCAAAGCTGTCGCTCTGGAGCCCAGGGTACGCAATCCGCAAAAGGTTTGTCCGCTATAATGCAAAAAAAAAATCATATTATTGCTCCCAGGCACTGAAAAAACCACAAGTATTTATCACATGCACCAATAAAAAGGGAATCGAATCCACGATCTCTGACGTATGCTTGGGGATGAAGATACTCGTACTTCGTACCTTTGGGTATATTTGTTATTTAAAGTTACGTCATCAAACAGAAAAGAAAATATTATACACTTTTTTTTTGTAAAGGCAAATTATTTATTGAACAAAAGAACAAAAACACAAGAAAATTAAGACAATAACTGAGAAATAAAATTAAGCTAAAAGTAAATAAAAAGTAAAGTTAAAACAAATTATTCCCCGCTGGATTGCGATGGAAATTCGCTGGGCGAGGTAGCTGCCAGCCTTTGGCTCTCCCGTGACTTCGACTAGACGCTTAGCTAAGTCATGGAAGAAAGAGAGAGCGTCGGAACCCCACGGGCCCAGTGTTTCAACACCGAAAGCTACAAAGTAGTAGGCACCAGATAGATGCCTATACTTTGCAGCTGCTTGCTTTTATACACTTTGTATTTCGTCTCCAATTGTAATAATCAATTTCAAAATAAAATCCAAAGGTCACATAGGCAATTCCTGGAAAAAGTACTCAAATATTTATAAAACATGGAATCCGCCACTCCTCATAATAACAGTAGGCAGTTTCCGAGAACTGAACCCTACTCCCCGTGCTCCGTAACCTCGCCTTCTTTCATGAAAAGATCGATTGTAACCTTTGGATGGTTTCGTAATCGTATTTGAAAAGGTCTTCCATAATCTATCTACTCTATTTATAAACAGGTAACTCATAAAGACAGCGGGAAACGATTATAATTAATTCGAAAATACCAAACACTTGCGCGATGTATTCGACACATGGCGCCATCTATTTGTATAAAGTGGAACAAATGTAATGAAACGAATTGAGGGCCATTAGTTTTAAGTAAAATGCTGTCTCCTTTCATATTGCAGTGCCCTACCAGGGCCTATAGTAGTTACTATGTTATACATTCACCATCTGTTGTACACAATGGAAGCTAAAGAATTGAGTTTTAGAGACGATTTCAGACATTTATTTCTCTTAAATAATATAGATTAACTTATAAGAGAAATAAAAAAGAAAACTTAAATATAGGTATTTCCATAATCATCAGCCCATTTAAGTCCCCACTGCTGGGGCACGGGCCTCCCTCAATCACATGAGGGGTATTTGCCATACTCACCACGCTTGGCAGACGGGTTGGCGAGGGTTTTGATATAAATGCAGAGTATTCCTTCTCTGGGTGCTGATCATCATGCCAGCAGCTTTACCTTAGTCGCCTTTTACGACACCTCGGTAAGAGTGAGGGTGGCCTATTCTACTCTGCCGGGGACCACACGGCCTTATTTCCATAAGGTGTTATAAAATAATGATAAACTAAGACAATACCACATACATAGTACTGTCCCAAAGTAAGGTTTTCCTATGTACTATGAAACCTAGGAACAACGAAAATACCACACACACCCAGACAGAGCACCAACATCTGTTTCATGAACAAATTTTTGTTTTAGTGCGAGAACCGAACCCGCGAACCTCTCGACGGGACGTCGGTAACCGTTAGCCTATATCTTAGACAAGGCCTGTATCAATAAACACAATCTCATCTTCTTTCAAAGGACTTTGAAAATTGAGTCAATTTAATGAGCTGTTTGATAATTTAAACTCAGAATAAACGGGAAGCTTAAATTTTCTGTATGAAGTATTAAATAACATCATTTGTGTTCCACGTTAATTCATACTCATACTCTACACCACTAGTTGTGTGTAGGGCACACAAGCGACGCCAATCGATTTTAATTGTTAGCTACTAAACCGGATCTATTTTAAACAATTTCGGTGTTACAACCTCTCGGAAAACACCTATATTATTTATTAGATAATCATGCACAAATGCGGATCCAACATTTGTACGCGAAAAATTGAATCAATTTTTCGCGTACAAAAACGGACCCAACATTTGTGCATGGTTATCTAATAAATAGTATAAGTCGTCACTGGAAAGGCAACTTTTCTGCTGTGCGAAAGGGTCGTTTCGAGAAAAAGCCGTTTAAAGTTTTTTTTTTTAGAAAAAAAATCGTACCTTTTTGTCCTGTTATCCGATTTTAACAAAATAAATTGACAATTGCTACGGCATTTTTTGTTTATTTTTACACGTATATTGCATACTGTTGTGATAGCCAGAAATATCTGTGGGTTGGGTAAGAGACACGCAAAAGAAAAAGTGACCTCAACTTTCTTCAAAACTTGGTAAGGCAAAGTTTCTTACAGCCAAGCAGTTATTAATTTTATTGCAGTTTAAAATACTGACGTATTCATCAATAATCCATTGAAGTAAGTTAAAATTTCTTTTGACGTGCCTAGGGGTTTGAATCAGTGAAGTAAAATTACTTTTAGCACTGTTACCAGTATATTTATGTAGTGCTATAAAACGTATGTGAAGTGAATTACCTATGTAAGCGCACAAAAATTTCTTTAAGATATACTTTGTTGCAGTTTAGTGCAGGTTAAAATTACTTCGTACTCGAATGCAACCTTAATGTGATTACTTTTTTATTACTTCTGGCTTTGATTATTTCATGGAATAGTTTATTCGCATTAGGTGTTACCTTAGTTAATACTTTCCTAAGATGATGAAAGATCTTTATTACAATTACTACCTACATAAATAGGATTATTATTTTGTCATTAACATGAACTTATTTCTTAAAACCTATTTACACGAGATACGTCATAGACAATTTGTGATTAGTTTTTAAGGGATAAACTGGTTTAAAATCATCTGCGTGCGAACGGAGTCTTCGTTAATGTTTGGGAAATCAAAAGGTATTCACTTCCTCTACCTACTCTTCTTGCGGGTGTCGTATAAAGCAATAAAATACAGATAATTAAGTTGAATCAACAGTTTTATTGACTCTCAGTCTTGAGTAATCATCATACAAACGCAGTATAATCAACAATCAACATCAACAAATTGTAGTGAACTATATCTATATGAACCAACAGAAAAATACAACGGTCTGAGTATCATTGTTATTACTATCCTACTATTAAAGGAAAAAATAAATCAAGTACCATTTTGAAAATTACGCTGTTTAGATCACAAAACAAGCTATGTATAACCTGTACATTAAGGTACTAACATTTTTAGTAATAACTTTTGGCCTACTCAGTACGAGCGTACTCCTAACTAGTAGCTTACGATCAAGCAAGTACCTATACCTATCTTGATTTTAATATTTGGTTTAATTTCCTTAGCTGGCATAATTTCTCCTTTTATTGTTTCGTATTTTTGTCCAGATTCCTTCTTTGACTTTGTTGCCTTTCTGTAATTCTTCCGTATCTTTTTTTCTTTTTTATGGGCCATCAGTACCATCTTTAATACTCGTATCCGTCTTTGATTTTTTACCACGCTTATTACTTTTTTTTTCTTTTTGACAACCTCCGTGTCTGAGCTTTCGGATACGGAGGTTCCTTCCCAAGACGAAGAACTCCATACGAAATCTTCACTATCTGACAAAAAGTCAATATACGTTTGTCGCTTCTCTTGTCTCAATATTTTATTGTTAATATATTCAGCATGTTTTAATTTCTTATTATTTTCAGATTGCTCTCCATCAGAAAGGACTTTTTCTTCAGCGCTGTTGTTACTTATTTGTATATGATCTTGATTTAAATTATTTTCTTTCGACGAATCTTCACAATCTTCCTTTATTTCGGGTTTGTTATCTGCGTCCAAATTTTCTTTGTCATGACTTATATTTTCAATGACTTCTTCTTCAGTTTCAGTCGTTATTTTAATTCCTAAGTCATTTTCGGTTTCATTACAATTCAAGTCTGCATGTTGTTGAACAAAATCTATTTTCTCAATCTAATACAAGTCTTCTTACATGTAACGTTGGGTCAGTATTTTTTGAGGTTCCAGGTGTAGGCTCCTGAGCATTTTTTAATCCGTACGTGTAGTTTTTAAAAAACGATGTCCTCTTACTATTCATGATGACCTGAAAATAACAAAAAATTAAAAAAACAAGTTTCAAAAACTAAAAACCGACTTCAAAAACCTGTTTCTAAATAGTTGAAAATAAAACTATTAATTGGCTGACTATTCTAAATGCATCGGCCTACGGATGAACTTGGACAAAACCAAGGTCATGTTCAATGAACATGTTCTACCGGAACCGATTGCAATTCACGGTGCCGTCCTCGAAGTTGTTCAAAAATACGTATACCTCGGGCAGACTTTGCAATTAGGTAAAAACAACCTCGAGGATGAGGTGAATAGGAGAATCCAGTTAGGTTGGGCCGCATTTGGAAAACTACGTCGTGTCTTCGTATCGTCGATACCACAGTGCCTAAAGACGAAAGTCTTCAATCAGTGCGTCCTACCTGTCATGACATACGGAGCCGAAACGTGGACACTTACGGTACGGCTGGTCCACAAGTTAAAGGTCGCTCAGCGGGCTATGGAACGAGCAATGCTCGGCGTCTCTCTCCGAGATCGAATCCGAAATGAGGTGATCCGGCAGAGAACCAAAGTTATCGACATTGCTCACCGGATTAGCAGGCTTAAGTGGCGGTGGGCTGGCCATATTAGCCGCAGAACCGACAACCGATGGGGTAAACGAGTTCTGGAGTGGAGACCGCGTCTTGGCAAACGTAATGTAGGGCGCCCTCTGGCTAGGTGGGAGGACGATCTGCGCAGGATGGCTGGCAAGAGCTGGATGCGAGAAGCCATGGATAGATCACAGATGGCGAACAATTGGAGAGGCCTACGTCCAGCAGTGAACTGCGATGGGCTGATGATGATGATGATGATGATGAAAACCATTAAGGAGTTGACCTTTCATCATCAGCTCAGCCACATAAACATGCGTAAATACTAATGTAGCTTTGAAAATTAGCTTTATCCGAATCCTAGATGTGGCGAGTCCGCTTATTACATTGAAGCGATTGCCATCTGACCTTCGTAACCCTTTGAAGGGGAACTAGACCCATTTTTAGATCATGGTTACACATTCAGAATTGACGACCCGGTGGGTTCAGTGGTAGTGAATGCTGCGTCTGGGCCAAGGGTTGCGGGTTCGATCCCCGCACAGTACAAACATTTGTGTGCATGAACATGTCTGTTTGTATTGGTCTGGGTGTTTTCTATGTATTATAAGTATGTATTTACAAAAGAAAAGTATTATATGTATATATTTGTAATCCCACTGTTGGTTCTGATATCTGTAACACAGGTGCTTTAGCTACCTATCTCAGAGTCAGATCAATGTATGTGATGCAGTGAAATATTATTAAAAAAAAATCACTGAATGTGCAGGTTTCCTCACGATGTTTTCCCTCACCGCCGAGCTAGTGGTATAAATCCGCATATAGATAAATTCAGAAAATCTGAAAATCTAGTGGTGCGTGCCCGGATTCGAACCTCGACCTCTTGGGTTCGAGTCTGATGTTCTTACCACTAGGCTACCACTGCTCTAACACTAAAAACATTATAATTATGTGCCTATAAAATTTGAGGGTTGCCCTCGATTTCTCAGGGATCCCATCATGAAAATGAAAGTTTGATTGTAATGGCACCAATCTAAAAGTATAGTTTGAAATGAAAAAAAATTCGAGATCGGTTTTTACAAATCTCTAAAATAGTTAGAGATTTGTAATTTTAACATACATCATGCTGTAGTATATTCATTCATATTTCAGCATTGTAGTACCATACGCGCTATCGTTTGGACGGACGGACGGACAGACGGACAGCCAGCCAGACAGACAGATAGACATGACGAAAATACAAGGTTTTCTTGTAGTTCCCTTCGGAACCCTAAAAACTGCGACTAAATAACTACTAATAACGCATAATGCACTAAAATTCTTGATGGTTTGTTGATTTACTTTTCGTTAAAGCGATAATTACCGACACCTCCGATATATACCCCCAACAATAACCCAACCCAACCCAACCCCCAACATTACTTGCTTATCTTACCTAATACATACCTAGGTACCCCTACTGTCGGATAATCTATAACTATGTTTACGATAATTTTACTTAATAACAGTAACGATTTCCATAATTATTAAATTCTTACCTTTTAAAAGAATCAATTCCAATGTTTTCACGTGTCGACAAGCCTGTGTGCACAGTGCAGCAGTAACTTCAAATACGTCCAGCCACAATAGCTCCGCCGAGCAGACTGACTTGTAGCGAGCCACACAGCGAGCGCGCGCGCGCGTTTGTTGATTTTATTCCCGCGCGTACGATACTTACCGGACAGTATCCTAAAAATATGTGACTGGAAGTCGTGCTTAAGAGAAACAATTTATGTTTGGATGGTACATATAAAATACTTGTATTACTTTCATTTAGAATTATCTAGAAAGCAAAGTTTCTGCTAAACCACTAACATGTAAAATATTAGTAAGGCAACATTTCAGCTATTCTACAAACATGTAAAATATTGGTAAGGCAAAGTTTCTCCTGTCATAAAAACATGTAAAATGTTAGTAAGGCAAAATTTCTTTGGTGCTATCGACTGCATAAAATTAGTAGGGAAAATTTACATACGCGCGATTCTTATTGTAAAACTGTAAACCAAAGTTACGTACGTTTAAATATTTAATAACTTTGAGATTAGCAAATTTACTTACATATTATTAATAATCAGACTACCAGTAGCCAATTTTACTCAAAGTGCAACTTGTATTTATTAAAGGTAGATAAAAATTACTTATATAACATTTGTTTAACAAAATCCAGGAATTGTTTTATACAAGAAATTGTGCCACACTGGAAATACGAAAAATCTCCTTTTTTTCGGTTTTCTTAACGCCAAAAACTTGCTCTGATCGTAATGGGACCCAGACAGAACGACGCAGAAAAAATCGCTGATTCCAAATATATAAATAACTCAAAATCGACATTTTGTTTGCAGCAGAAAAGTTGCCTTTCCAGTGACGAAGTGTTTTCCGAGAGGTTGTAACCCCGAAATTGTTTAAAATAGATCCGGTTTAGTAGCTAAAAACAAATGGTGTCGCTAGTTAGGGCTTTCCGTCGCCTTAACTTTTTTTATTTTTTTATATGAGAGGTGGCAGACGAGCAGGCGGATCACCTGATGATAAGCAATTCCGCCGCCCATGGACACCCGCAACGCCAGTGGAGTCACAAGTGCGCTCCAACCTTTTCCCCTTCCCCCATTGGGCCTCCGGTAACCTCACTCATACGGCGAAACACAGCGCAGGCGCTGCTTCACGCCGGTCTTCTGTGAGGCAGTGGTATCACTCCGGTCGAGCCGGCCCATTCATGCATAAGCGTGGCTCTCCCACATTTACAACTAACAAATTCTCGCGCCGCGGTTTTGAGAACGTCTATGTTCCATGGTTTAGTTTATTAAATGAAGTTTCAGATAAGTATTGCAGACTCGATATCATAAATAGATAACCATATTGTGGTAAGGTGTAGATCAGGGATGGAGAAACTAATAGCCCACGGGCCATCTCCATTCGGCCCATGAAAACAAAAGAGAGAGGTCACTGTGGGCCCCCCTCTATTTAGCAAATATTGACACGCGTAAGAAAAAGGTTAGTGAATTGCACTTTAAAACAACGGTTGCGCAGGAGTCCCGGGTTCAATTAATTTGCCACAAACCAAAAATTGATACCTAAGTTTTCGGTAAGAAATTCTTAGTTTTTTTTTTAAGAACTATAGGCTATAATCTCACCTGAAACGTGAGGATGAGGTCTAGGATGTAACGCGTTAACTAAAAGATGCCTGTTCACTCTTGCCTTAAAGGTGTCCAGATTGTTGTGGTTAGCCCGGAGTCTGAAATTTAGCGGTCCTGTGCTCCCGTGCCTCAGAAAACATGTTAAGCAATGTGGGAGAACCACGCTTAGGTATGAATGGGCCGGCTCGACCGGAGTGATACCACTGCCTCACAGAAGACCGGCGTGAAGCAGCGCCTGCGCTGTGTTTCGCCGTGTGAGTGAGGTTACCGGAGGCCTAATGGGGGGAAGGGGAAAAGGTTGGCAGCGCACTTGTGAGTCCACTGGTGTTGCTGGTGTCTATGGGCGGCGGAATTGCTTAACATCAGGTGATCCGTCTGCTCGTCTGCCATCTCTCATATAAAAAAAAAAAAGCAATTGGCCCTGCGCTCGATCCCTCTACGATCGTGTCACACCGGTGTCCCATCAGAATATGAGAGGTAAAGGAATAGAGAGTGCACTTGTGTTTGCGCACACATTTGAGCACTATAATATATCCTGCGTATACCTAGCTTATAGTTAATTCGTTTCCTAGCCGTAATCGGTTGCAGGTTAACTAGATATAACACGAAATGCGTAGTTGGTAACACTGAACACGAGTACCTGTCAGAGAGCATGTTGGAGCAGATATGGAACACGCCAGCCTCAGTCTGATGACGCCGAGATGTCCGGTTGAGTCTGACACCTGACAATCAGACGTGCCTCGGCCTATTTGTTATCTGACCTCGAAGGAACCAAACATACCATGATATACATACCATAATAATATGCGTATATTTGTAATCCCACTGCTGATTTTGATATCCGTTACACAGATACTTGAGCTACCTACCTATCTCGGAGTCAAATCAATGTACAACCAGTGCGGATAAAGAATTTCTGATCCCATTCTTTATCCGCACCTATAGTACCTATGTGATTTTGTGAAATATTTATTTTATTTAATTATTATTATTACGACTTAAGGCCCTTTAAGAGAAGAGCGTACTCCTTTTTAAAAAGGCCGGCAACGCATTAGCGATCTCCCTGATTTCGCGGATGTTAATGGGCGGCGATGATTGCTTTCCATCAGGTAACTCGCTTGCTCGTTTGTCGCCTCTAGCATAAAAAAAAATATATCACAGTGTACACTCAACCGATATGAACACAGGAGTTTTCAATAAGTATGTGGTAGGTGGCAGGATGGCAGATGAGAAGACTGATCACCTGATGGAAAGCGAATGTAGCTGCTCACAGACATCCGCAACACCAGTGGATTTACAAGTATGCCACCCGGATTGAGCTTCTGGTACCCTCACTCATGCAGCGAAACAGCACGGTCGCTGTTTCAAGCTGGTTTTCTGCGAGGCTGTGGTATCACTCAGTCAAGCCGGAGCGTGGCTCTCCCACTTTAAAGGCTTTAAAGGCCTTATACGCTGTGGGGAAACGGATATGAGAAATATTTTTCCTAATGGTTACTTCAAAGATATGGTATCTTTAAGAGTGATAGTAGCTCAGAAGATAAGAACTTCTTACGTGAGTGCGTTGGTTCAATTCCGAGCGCCCTGTTGGTCTAGTGGTTTAACTACCGGATCGTGATCTCGGGGTTCTGGGTTCGATTCCCGAGTCGAGTGAAAAATATGTTTCGTATTTTTCGAACAAAGCTCGGGTTTGTGATCACCAATCCGCATTTGGCACACGTGGTGATTAAGCTTAATCCCATCATAGTAGCGATGACTTGATTTCTATGATGGAGGCCTTTGCCCTGCAGTGGGACAGTTTAAAGGCTGATACTACTTTACTTTACCTCTGGATTTTTCTATCATTAGTGGTGAGCGAGGTAAAATATCTCAGGAACCTGATAAAAAGGAAAGAAATTTAAAGATGAGAGATGTACATCGTCATCGCCAGCCCATTTAAGTCCCCACTGCTGGGGCACGAGCCGCCCTCAATCACATGAGGGATAATTGCCATACTCACCACGCTTGGCAGACGGGTTGGCGAGGGTTTTGATATAAATGCAGAGTTTTCCTTCTCTGGGTGCTGATGATCATGCCAGCAACTTTACCTTAGTAGCCTTTTACGACACCTCGGTAAGATTGAGGGTGGCCTATTCTACTCTGCCGGGAACCACACGGCATATGTACGACAGATGTACGCTCTATAGTAAACGATAAATCTGCATAAGTAATAGAAATAACGGGAGCCATCTTTTATTCGGGCACCGACGGTAATGGACCGATAGTTTGGACCTGTCTTTACCCTAAACAGATAATTAGCGAAGCGTATTTTGACATGGGCTACATATGCCACAGTACAGATCAGTAACAATAAGACTAAGAATTGTTAACGTTCTGTTTACACAATGAGCTTCACAACCCGGAGACGAAGGAACCAGACTAACTGCAACGTGAGGTCTAATTTAAAGCAGACGTCACGACTGAATCGGAGAGACCTTCTCTTTCACACGCGCTGTGTGTCGCTTGTTTGGATGCGACAGGTATTTTCTCGTTCGTTACGGGACGGTTTTAAATTAAGCCACGGTTTACACGTTTCAAACCATTACCCCTACAATTGTGGGTATACTGACTGTCTCGAGTTGAGGAGACATCAGGAAGCGTGCTGATTTCCTCAAGACATTGTTGCCGCCATCCAAAAATTTTATTGGTGTCCGTTAAAGCTGAAGTCTGCGTACATTCTTCAAAATGGCCTATCCGAATGAGTAAATTCACTTATTTGTCAGCGGGTGAAAAAAGGCACATAGATTAAAAAAAAACAAAGGTGCAACCTGTGCGGATAAAGAACGGAATCAGAAATGGCGGCGCATCTATTCACTTCTCGCTCGCACACAATTTGCGTCTATACTGGCACTCGTGGGTGTGCGAGCGAGAAGTGAATAGATGCCTTTCTGATCCCATTCTTTATCCGCACAGGTTTATAGTACTGGCATTTGAACTTATGTCCTTTTATTCGAAAAACGTGGATAGGAAAAGGTCCACCATTCTTAGTCAAGAAGTCAATCGGAAGATTCTTTACTGAAATATCTAGCATTATATACCGTAGGCCTGTACCACGGACCGTCATCCGGTACGTTTAATTCCATTATACAAATGGAATTGGAATCGCTTCTACGAGAGGGTTGGATTGGAGTAATTAAGATCTAGTTTGCTTATTGGAACGCTATCTGGAAAATGAAATGTAGGTTAAACCCTTCTAAACTTTGTACAGAAATAAATTTCTAATGAAATTCAAAACTGTACCAAGCATATTTAATAACTATTTTAAGTTACCAGTGTAAAACCGAAACTAGGTTGGTTTCCAAGGAATCTTAAGTGATTAGGGTCCTTCATCATAATCGTTTCAGCCAATAGTTATGTCCCCTATGTTTTCCACAAAGATCGTTCCTGTGCCGCCAGAATCCAATGGATTCCCGCCTTATTTAACTATAATTAAATATTCAAAAACTAAGTTCAATTAACGCTCTGTTGGTCTAGTGGTTTAACTACCGGGTCGTGATCTCGGGGTCCTGGGTCGAGCGAAAAGTATGTTTCGAATTTTTCGAACATAGCTCGGGTTTGTGATCACCAATCCGCATTTTGTAAGCATAGTGATTAAGTCTCATCCCATAATAGTAGCGATGACTTGATTTCTATGATGGAGACTTGCAGTGGAACAGTTTATAGGCTGATATTTAACTTCAATTAATAATTGAAATTTAAATTTTTTCAATAAAACTTGACTGATACGACCTGGTGACCTTTAAGAAAAGGGCTTCCTTCCGTGGTACCTCGGGTGTGGCATATGTCCATGAGCGGCGCGGCGATGAGTACTTACCATCAGGTGTGCCATCTACTCGTTTGTCTGCTGTAAAGAAAAAAGAAAATTAACCTATCAAGAAGGTTTATTCCCGCTGTCCACCCTCTGCTTGTCCACCCCGGGTGGACAGTGAAACATTGTTAAAAATATTCCCGCTGTCCACCCCTTGTTGGTTGGGGTGGAAAGAGGGGGTAGACAGCGGGAATAAACCATCAAGAATGGGTAGGTACAAATAATATAATATATTGTAATTAATCATTCAGATTTTAGTAAGTAAATACAGAAGCGTCACAAACACTTTGTAAAGGTTAATTTGTTAACAAGCTAATAACTGCTCAACTATGTACCTGCCATGTACCACTGTTACTAATTATGTGAATAAATGAATGTGAATGAATATGAAATTGATTTTGTTTTTATGATAGGTGGCAGACGAGCAGACGGGTCACCTGATGGTAAGCAATTCCGCCGCCCATGGACACCCGCATTGCAAATCATTTAGATTCTGTTTTGTCTCTCAGCCTATGAAACCCCTATTGCTGGGAAATAGCCGGTTCCTTCATTCAGACGATGGGGTTTTCATAGCAAACATTTAAGTTGACGGGTAGGGCACACTAGCGCCGCCAATCGCTTTTAATTTTTAGCTACTGAGCCGGATCTTATTTGAACAATTTCGGGGTTATTACCTCTTGGCAAACACTTAAACTATTATTAAATAGCCATGCACAAATGTTGGGTCCGTTTTTGATCGCGAAAAATTGATTCACATCAAAAGTGGCCGCGTTTGGCGGGAATCAATTTTTCGCGTACGCGTTAAACCCAACATTTGTCCATGGTTACTTAATAAATAATATAAGTGTTTGTTAAGGGGTTGTAACCCCGAAATTGTTTAGAGTAAATCCGGTTTAGTAGCTAAAAATTAAAATCGATTGGCGTCGCTAGTGTACTCGTCACCTTAACCATGGAGATACCAAAAGTATGTGGTATGTTTTTAAAATCTCTACCAATATTTTCTTTCTTTATTTTCCCAATCACGGTATTATAGTTATTTGTCAAAGGTTGAAACTTAGCAATATCTATAACTTTACCAAACACCCCTGAACTAGAAGCCCATCACGGCAAACCGAGTCGAGTGCACGGCTTGAAGCCACAGTCAAACCACTAACCGTGAACCATCTTCGCTATATATTTGAAAGTACCAGCTTACTTATTATTTTGGCTAAAAGTTATTTGACATTTTAAATTGAAATTATATTTTAAAATTAGAACAACATGCTTGAGATTATTGATCGACTAAACACAGCTAGCTTAAAGGGTTGTGTGGAGATCATAAGTCCACTGCTGCTAGACATAGGTCATGTCTAGCAGCAGTGGACTTATATTAGCTGAAAGAATGACGACGTTTAAGAATCTTATAACTTGTGCCAGAATTATGGTTATAAATGGCCAAATTAATACCATTTTCTGGAGTTTTTAGATGATTAACAAATAAATTAACTGAAATGTTGTTAATCAATCTTTTGTTGGCTTTAGTCGGGCTATTTAGTGGGAGAGCCACGCTTCGGCATAAATGGGCCGGCTCGACCGGAGTAATACCATGTCCTCACAGAAAACCGGCGTGAAGCAGTGCATGCGTTGTGTTTCGCTGCGTGAGTGAGGGTACCGGAGGCCCAATCCAGAGGAAGGGGTGTTAAAAGGTAAGCAGCGCACTTGTGACACCACTGGTGTTGCAGGTGTCCATGGGCGGCGGTAATCGCTTACCATCAGGTGATCCGTCGGCTCGTCTGCCACCTATATTATAAAAAAAAAAGTGTAAATGCCAGAGACCCGTTGGATATAATTTATAATCAAGTGCTTTTATTTTCTTAGATACTTCTCGAAATAATAAAAGTTACTATCACTTTATTATTTACTGTGATCTAAGTTTCCTCCGATAATGCTAATAATATTCAATCTCGCAGAATGTTTGGCGAGATTCTGCTAGTTCCGAAATCGTCTTATTGATTACATGATATTGAAAATGTATTAATTTATGAATAAAACAAAAATTCACTTTCAGTACTGTTCTTAGAGAATTTAAAAGCCAACATAAATCTTAATATGTATTACAAATAGAAAGAAAAGAAATGAGATCAAGGCAGTTGTGCAACACATTGTAACATTTCTTTTTTAATTTATTTATTCAAGATTAATACAGACTTTTTAATAACATGCTTTCTGCTAAATTGAGAAACAGTTTGTCGGCAGTAGTTCTCGTGGATTGATTATTACAATAATTTAACAAACATTACACACATTAGCGATCTCTCTGATTTCGCAGATGTTCATGGGCGGCGATGATTACTTTCCATCAGGTGACTCGCTTGCTCGTTTGTCCGCCTCTAGCATAAAAAAAAATACATAATTGACTCCAATGAATATTGCCACTATAATAGTTGAGTATGTGAAATATAGTTGAGTATGATCCCAAACTAAATTTAATTTAATTAATTCATTGATAACAAATATTACAAATTATTTAATGATGTTGTATTACCGATAGCTAAAATTACTTAGTATCATGTATTCTGTTTATTTATTTTTCAAGGGAAACATACATACTGATCAGAAAAATTAAATAACACACATTTCCAACACATATAACAACAAAGTTTCCACAGCTAAATGGTTCACATACAATAAGCAAATAAGCAAAATTCTGGTGTTAAAGAACTAAAATACAAAAATTCATTAGGATTTATATAAATTACTATTCCCTTACAAGGCGTCACATGTTTGCTCTTATCAATTTATTTTATGTTACATCTTGATGTAATGTGACATGCAATAAACTATTTGAATTTTAATTTAATATGTGCCAAGAAAACCGGGTCAACTAATGATTTGGGGAAAAAAATTAAGTTTAAAAACTAAAACCCGACTTCCAAAAAGACACGCTCTAATAATTTCAGCAGAGACAATTTTCTTGTTTCGACAATTTAGAGCGTGTTTTTTGGTAGTTGGGTTTTAGTTTATAAACTTTATTTTTATTTAAGATATTTTTAGCTATGTAAAGAAAATTACATAATACATACTGTGCTAAAAAAGCTCTTTCATTTGATACCCCACACGGTACCGTCAAACTACTTTTTTTTTAGTTCCTTAGTCTAAGGGGCCTAGAGGGTGCTGTAGTTAATTTAAGGTGACGTCATGTCGCCTTTAACCAGAAGACAATCAAAGCACTTCTAACGACACCTCATTTGTTCAAATATGATAACTAGTTTAGAAGTTATGAGGGACGGATGAACAACCATACTACATACAGGTCAAAATCATAACCCTCCTTTTGCTGCGCCGTAGTCGGGTAAAAAACAAGGTAACCATCTATGCCATGCCATCCCAATGGGGTGACAATTTCACTTTGTCGTAAGCGCCAGCAGTGAAATAGTTTATTCACGACTTTAAGACGAATTTTATATGTGAGCTCTACTCAAACGATTTCTAAGAATGGATTGAATCGATTCTTTAATATCTTCCAAGTGACAAAGACTATATTAAACGGTTCAAACACGAAGACGTAACTGTGCAGTAACACAGGGATACGCTCGACCGGAGTGATACCACGGTCTCATAGAAAACCGGCGTGAAGCAGCACTGTTTGCACGCAGCAGAGGCCCAATCGCCCAGCTCATGGACACCCGCAACACCAGTGGAGTCTCAAGTGCACTGCCAACCTTTACACCCCCCCTTTCCCCCGGATTCGGCCTCCGGTACCCTCTCTGACGCAGCAAAACACAGCACAGGTCTGCTTCACGCCGGTTTTCTGTGGGGCCGTGGTATCACTCCGGTCGATCCGGCCCATTCATGTCGAAGCGTGGCCCTCCCAATGTCGAAAAAGGTGCGAGTAAGACGCAAATAGTGTGCGAGCGAGAAGTGAATAGATGCGGCGCCATTTCTGATCCCATTCTTTATCCGCACAGGTTGTAAAGGTAAGATCTAGGTTACTTTACCTACAACAGTCGTACTAGCCTCTCAGTAATCTGGGACAGGTGGCTGAAAACAGAACGGAATTGTTCATTGTCTTATCAGAGGAGACCAAAATACATTTCGGATCGCTGAGTCAACGAAGTGCCTAAGTAGTTTTCAACTCTTAACTTACTCGTTATCTAGGTCCCTTTCAAAAGAACTTATATGAGTATGAAGAGCCCAACAAAGGTTAGGAATTCCTTTCCTAGTTAATTAATTTGAGGAGTCGCGGAAATTTGATTTCACTCACTATCTATTAAGTTCTGAAGCTAAAGTTAGTTACCAACTTGTTTCGACTTATGTAAGATTCTCAATAAGATACCAACTTTGGGACTCAAGCACAGTATGTATTCAGAGGACAGTAAAGAAGAACCGCCGCACTTTGGTGGTCAGAAGAGTTTATTCCACCCACCGGTTATGCCGAGCTTCTATTTTAAACTGATGATTATCTATAATATGTTAAAAAATAAACGATTTTGTTTAAGTAAGAATTTTATTGTACGATAGTACACCATTACAGAATGGTGTCCTTGAACCGGCAGACGAATTTCAGGTCGTCCAGTGTCACAATGGATCGACGACATTACCAAAATCGTGGGGACTACATGGATCCGAGCAGCTCAGAACCGGGTACATTGGCGTAAGGGAAAGGAGGCCTACACTCTGCAGTGGATACTACCGAACTGATTATAAAGTACACCATTGGAACGCGTTTGTAAAAGACATCAATCTGTCTCTATTATGTTAAAATTAAGATTCTTCAATGGAAAGGGCTATGCTCGGAGTCTCCTTGCGTATGATGAGATCCGCAGGAGAACCAGGCATAGCCCAAAGAATTGCATGCGTCTAGGGGCAATGGGCAGGGCACATCGCGAGGAGATCAGATGACCTATGGGGCATAAAGGTTCTCGAGTGGAGGCCGCATATAGGAGGTCGAAGCCTTGGCAGGTCGCCCACAGGGTAGACCGACGATCTGGTGTAGGTCGCGGGAGTACCTTGGATGCGGGCGGCACAGGACAGTGTGGAGATCATTTGGAGAGGCCTATGTCCAGCAGTGGACGTTTACTAGCTGAAATGATGATGATGAATGCAAAAAGTCTATTTTGAACGATAGATGGCATTGCCGGGAGAACGCTGTGATATTAATTTTTGTGGAAGAATCCCTACAAGCGATAAGACCGGCTTATTGTACTGTATGATTGTTATTTTATCATGCTTGTATTTTCTTTTCGTGCAATCTGTAGAAAAATGTTAAATACAGTATATTAGGCTGACAGCATTAGTTTAAATTTTTCCATCCGCCAAAAAAGACTAATCAGACTTAGGCTTAAAGATATTTATACTCATAAAGACAAAATACAGTCGCTTACATGAGAACAAGCTTACTTACTAATTATGCGTGTGGTCCCCGGCAGAGTAGAATAGACCACCCTCACACTTACCGAGGTGTCGTAAAAGGCGACTAAGATAAAGCTGCTGGCATGATCATCAGCACCCAGAGAAGGAAAACTCTGCATTTATATCAGAGCCCTCGCCAACCCGTCTGCCAAGCGTGGTGAGTATGGCAATTACCCCTCATGTGATTGAGGGAGGCCCGTGCCACAGTAGTGGGGACTTAAATGGGCTGATGATGATGATGATGATGACTAATTATGACATACTTTTTCGTCCGAGCTTCCAAAATACACAATCATTCATTGAAATTAAATAACACTAGTCACAACACAATTCAAACACTCAAAAAATACCTTTCCACAACATACTCAGCCAGTTTTGATTTGAATAATCGAAAAGAAGATTCACTTTTGATGTCTGGCGGTAGAAGGTTATAAAATTGTGCTCCTTCGTAGGTGAAGATTTTTCTACCGTAATTTGTTCTTGTCTTTGGCGTAACTATAAAACATGACTTCTACCTACTCATTATTGTACTATGACTAAGATTTGCTATCGTAAGTAAGTAAATTGCTAAATTTCAGTAGTAAAGTAAACAGTACATACACTAAATATCTGCACGCATTTTCATCTTCAAGTTCTTTGCAAAGATGATTCACTGCTACATTATCTACTGTGTCTTGAACCTTGTTTTAGAATTATAATTGGCTTCAACAAGATTCCTTTAAATCAAGTTTCTATAAATAAACCGATAAAATTTAGTTAGGGAGGAACGGTTTCTCGTCGTCCCTTTTCAGTGAGGACTTTCGCTGACGAAAATAATTAATAATAATAATCAATCACAACATCTCATACATTGACCTGATTCCGTACTAAGTAGCTTAAGCACTTGTGTTACAGATATCAGACAACAGAGAAACACAAATATATACTTAAATACATATATTACACCCAGACATCAGTGTCAGGTTTGTTCAGACAAACACAAGTGTTCATCGCACGAATGTTTGTCCAGGGTGGGGATCGAACCCACGACCTTTGGCGTAAGAGGCAGGGTCACTACCAATTGCGCCATCCGGTCAGTCAAATATGCGTTAGATGATGTAATGTAGGTTTCAGTTACATAGAATTAAGATTTAGAAATTATTTCGATAAACATAGGTCGAATTGGTCTCAAGCAAAACACACTTCGATTGGATTTATAGCCAGCTATCAAGTTTACAATTAGTCTAGGCCCTGCCTAAGATTGAAGTTCCTATCACCGTGGGTGGAACCCCCATCCCCCCACCCCATTTGACATGAGACCTCTCCCCCCTTTTCAGTTAGCGTGTGATCCTGAATACGTCTACGTGCTACATACATGAAATCAATATCAGAGAACAGTCACCAGTTAGTCTCATCATCATTAGCTTGTCTCAGAGTGTGCACATACGTTTGCCCGTACTTTGGTGCACCTAAATATTTCTTATCTACCGCTTTAGAATTATTAATTTTTTAAATTAGCCTATAAACTATCCCACTGTAGAGCAATGGCCTCCATCATAGAAATCAAGTTATCGCTACTATGATGGGATTAGGCTTAATCACCACGCTTGCCAAATGCAGATTGGTGATCACAAACCCGAGCTATGTCTGAAAAATTTGAAACATACTTTTCACTCGACCCGGTATACGAACCCAGAACCCTGAGATCACGGCTCGGTACTTAAACCACTAGACCAACAGGGCGTTTTTAAACCACTTGACCAACAGGGCGTTAGAATTGATATATTGTTTTTGTTACAAAGTGGTCTCTGTTGTCGAAATCGGCTGGGAAGGCCTAAATATGAATATTTTAACATCCCATATTAATCTGACTCCGAGATAGGTAGCTCAAGCACCTGTGTTACGGATATCAAAACCAACAGCAGAATTACAAATATATACATTTAATACTTTTCTTTTGTAAATAAATACTTATAATACATAGAAAACACCCAGAACAATACAAACAGACATGTTCATGCACACAAATGTTTATACTGTGTGGGGATCGAACCCGCAACCATCGCACCAGAGGGAGCGTTCGCTACCACTGATCCAAACGGGTCGTCATCATCATCATGTCTATGAGAATTATGTTTGGCAACTTAGATCGAAGGAAGCTCAGCTCTATGTTTGTCAATATCATCAAGTACAGTACGTAACAGACACACCTCAAAGTATACAAAGCTGTCAAAGAACATCCTCATTTTTTTAGTCCAAGTGTCAGCCAGTATTTTTTTTGCAGTATTCTGTAGTACTTGCCCTCTTGAGTATTTATTACTATGGCACCAAAGATTGTAGGGTCATAATTCTTGGTTTTATTTGAGTTCAAAAATCATACATTTTCCCTGAATTAACAAAAAAATGTTTTTTTCGCTTCGCCGAATTTTGACAATAGAACATCAGGTGTATCCCCCTGATGATTAAATGTCAAATAAAAAAAAACCCTAACAAAATACAGCCGTGTGGTCCCCGGCAGAGTAAGAATAGGCCACCCTCACTCTTACCGAGGTGTCGTAAAAGGCGACTAAGGTAAAGCTGCTGGCATGATCATTAGCACCCAGAGAAGGAAAACTCCGCATTTCAAAACCCTCGCCACCCCGTCTGCCAAGCGTAGACAGTATGGCAATTACCCCTCATGTGATTGAGGGAGGCCCCAGCAGTGGGAACTTAAATGGGCTGATGATGATGATAAACAAAATACAGCAAAATTTTATTTTGGCTGGCATCATATTTGGACCATAAATATATGAAAGTCCGTTACCGTTACGTAGTCCTTTCTTTAGTTGATTCGCACCTTAATATCAATATTGAGATCTTCAAGAAACGAGCCTATACCTTTCTAAAAGGCCGGCAACGCATCTCAACTCCCTATGGTGTGGCTGATGTCCATGGGCGGCGGCGATTGTTCGTAACCTGATGTGTGACTGTCAGAAACTGAACTGAAGACTGAAAGCCGGCCAGTTCAGGAAGTGATCAAATCTACGATTTGGCCACGACATAAAATGCAGCTCGTCCATTGATAGATTGCGGTTCTTGCGAGTTCGCAACTTCCGATGAACCGGCGTTTCTTGATTGACTGAATACTGAAGGAACCTTACTTCACAGATTAATGAATCGTGCAGAAATATATCAGAAGATTTCGCCGCTTTTCATGTCAGGGGTGCCTTAAAAGTTGATAAATGGTTTTCGGTTTACCTCACTACCACAAAGTTTCGTATCCAATATTAACATTATGAATTGAGATTGATTGAAATTTTGGTGATTAATTCGCTACCTAAAAATAATCTTCTTTTTTTGGATCTCACAAATGTGTAACTAAGTTTTAATCTTGCATGGCATGGCAAAAAATAGCAATTTAATAGTAGCGTAGTAGTTTATAATATCCTTCAACCGATTACGGCTATGGCGGCCAATCTACGTACATAGTACGTAGGTACGCAGGATATATTACAGTGCTCAAGTGTATGCGCAAACACAAGCGCACTCTCTATTCCCTTACACTCATATTTCGATGAGACACTAGCGTGACACGACCTTAGAGGGTTTGGGCGCAAGACCAACGCCTTAACGTGCTTTCTGAGGCACGGGGGTACAAGACCGCCAACTTCCAGACTCCGGGCTGACACTGAGAATTTCTTAAGGTGACGGGTGAGGCACACTAGCGACGCCAATCGATTTCATTTTAAACAATATCGGGGTAACAATCTCTCGGCAGACACTTATAGTACCTATGTATTAAATAACCATGCACAGATGTTGAGTCCGATTTTGTACGCGATAAATTGATTCACGCCAAAAGCCGCCACTTTTGGCGGTAATCCAAAATTCGAGAGCCAAAGCAGACCAAACAGTTAACTATAAGTATTAAATAAATAGTATAGGTGTTTGCCGAGAGAACTTTATAGCCCTGAAATTGTTTAAAATAGATCCGGCTTAGTAGCTAAAAATAAAAATCGATTGGGATCGCTAGTGTGCCCTACCCGTCACCTTAACAGAAAAACTCAGGCACTAATTTTGGCCCAACCCGAGGATCGAACCCGGGACCCAAGCGAAGCGCAGCCGTCGCTTTACAGTGCGACCCACTAACCACTGCGCCACCGAGGCAGTTGAGCTGTTTGATTTCATCATCGTCATCATCATCATTAAACTGAGAAATTTAACTTACAAATTACCTTTTTGCTGCAAAACTGTTTACACAGTATGTCTGCAGGATCGGTTAAGTATTAACACAACAAGTTACATAATTCTTAACCAAATCAAATCAAGAAAGTACTCCACGATATCGAATAGCACAAGCAAGTTTGATATTGGGACAGCAGTAATTTATCTCCCACCCACCTCACTTTAGCCAAGGTTTTTCACCTCCAAGGTAGGGAATTTGAGAGTAAGCTAAAAAAAGGACTTTTGCTCAAAAGTTATTATGACATGAAGGAATTTTTTGACGATAAATTTTAATTAATGTTTATTTTATTTTTATTGACATAAATGAATTTACTTAATGTATATGAATGTAATCTTTAATGCTATTTTATCTATTTCAATCAATGTAATGTAATGTAATCGAACCTTTTTCACAAGTGCCTTGAAAAGGTAATTTGTAACATGGCTCTGTCATCTGCCTTTTTTACTATGCTTATTGTATTATGTACAGTGAAGTTATGAATTTTATGTGAATAAATGAATATGAATATGAATATTAGCACCATATATAACCCATTTGAACAATTTATATGCCTTATTTAAAAAACAATATGTTTTAATTGCGAATTATTGATCATCATCATTTTAACCAATAGACGTCCACTGCTGGACATAGGTCTACCCCAATGTTCTCCACACAGATCGGTCCTGTGCCGCCCGCATCCAATGGATTAAAGCGATCTTCACCAGATCGTCGGTCCAACTCGTCTCGTCTCGTCTCGTCTCGTCTCGTCTCGTCTCGTCTCGTTATTTGCTTTTGGTATAATGAGTTTTTATTTGTAGATAATGTTTCTAGTTGATATTTTATGTTGTACTGAAATTTGGGTTTTAATCTAAATGTCTGTAAAGTGTGCAAATGCTCCTCTACGGTTTTATTTATTGTTATTAAATATGTCTTTGTCGTTTATTTTTATGTCATAGGTGGCAAGTGCGGAGCCAACCTTTAAACCCCCATTTCCCCCGGACTAGTGGAACTCATAGGTATGTTAGGTCGTGACATAATAATATGAGTGATACATGAATGATATAATTTCCACATTGTTGAATCTTCTTTATTAAATAAAAATTCAAAGTCCATCCGTTTATGAGATGGTGTATTTACTCAGAAAGGGTAGCTACGTAATTCGATCCTCACCCTCCAATAAGAGCCCCTAAACAATCTCGACAGAAGTCAAATGAAGGGAATCCACACAAACTTTATTACCGACTTGTAAAACAATCAACGAAAACGCCCTGTTTCGCCAGATTAATTCTATATTGAATGTTCCTTTCAAAGGGTTTTGTAAGTGTGAAATTGTTCGAGAGATTGTCTTGTCGTTTAATTTTATTGGAAGCAGCAAAGTTGGGGACAAATGGTCTGTGGGTGAAACATTAATTCATTCCCACTCAAGATCACATAGCCTACGGCGCGAGAACCTAGCACTTCCATGGTTAAAATGGAAATTATCTTTCCTCTACACAAAGATTGTCTGGAAGAAATCGCTACAAGCGATAAGACCGCCTTATTGTACTGTCTGTTGCTGTTGTATCATGCTTGTATTTTATTTTTGTGCAATTAAGAATATCTATCTATCTATCTATTATCCAAGGAGTATCAGCATGTCAATTAAAATCTATAAAGAAATCTAGTAGCCTGCCTTCACTTCGTTTCGGGACATTTTTTCCACTTTATACTAATAGATTGCGCTAGGTATCAATTACATCGCGCTAGCGTTACGTGTATTCGAAATACGTATAAATCGAAATCTGTAGGATTTACCTCTTTATAAATAGTAAAAATATAAATAAGCTAGCATAGTCTATGTTGCAAAACAAAAGAATTCCTATTTTCCCATAGTTTGTACATATTCACGAATATATTAATTTAACGTTGGTTTTAAAGTTCGTTTTTTATAATATCCAATTCTTAAGAACCTATAATTTGTAGTTTTATTTGTAGTTTTGTATGCCTTTGCAGGGTTATGCCAGTACTTTGAATATTTATAAAACCTTATGTAAACCACATTATGCCATAAACGATTATGATTATGCGAATACCTATTAGTAGTTGATTAGTTATAGAAACTTTGTAGCCACAACATCATGTAAATCAGGCTGTTGGTGTTTCCAATAAAATAAAATTAAATGATTTTGGGAAAAACATTCTGTTGGTTAAACTTTCATGGGCCAAATGACTGATGATTCTGATACGGTTCGCCAACAATCGATTGTTATTCTGCTAATGTTAAGCTCGAGTCCTTTTTACCGACTTCAAAAAAGGAGGTTCTATGTTCGACTGTATGTTTTTTTAGGGTTCCGTAGCCAAATGGCAAAAAAGGAACCCTTATAGATTCGTCATGTCTGTCCGTCTGTGTGTCCGTCCGTATGTCACAGCCACTTTTCTCCGAAACTATAAGAACTATACTATTGAAACTTGGTGAATAGATGTATTTTGTTAGCCGCATTACAATCAATTTGGGTAACTTTGAATTACCTTGTAACTTTGAATAAAACTGGTTTAAAGATTTTTTATTTTATTCCTTGGAATTCCTATACAATTTAAAACGGTATCTAAAGGTCGATCCATTCAACGTAGATACCGTTTTAAATTGTATAGGAATTCCAAGGAATAAAATAAAAAATCTTTAAACCACAAGGTAATTCAAAGTCACCCAAATTTACTGTACGATTTTCACATAAAAATTGGAAAAAAAAAATGGGGGGTCTCCATACTTGAAACTGAAACTCAAAATTTTGTTTTCATCAAACCTATACGTGTGGGGTATCTATGGATAGGTCTTTAAAAATGATGTGGAAGTTTTTATCATAATTTTTTTCTAAACACAATACTTTGCGCAAGAGAAGCTCCCAAAGTGTTAAATTGTGTGTCCCTCCCCCCTCTAACTTCTATAATAAATGAATTATAAAACTAAAAAAAATATATGATGTACATAATCATGAAAACTAACAACGAAAATTGGTTTGAACTAGATATAGTGCGTAGTTTTTTTTAATACTTTATAAACCGTATTTACCTTCCATATATCTTACTTGTTGCTACGGAACCCTTCATGGGCGAGTCCAACTCGCACTTGGCCGGTTTTTTATTATTTTTATGTATATTATGTTCACCGATTTCTCCGCTTATTGTTGACCTATTTGCACAATTCTTCGCGCCGACATCGGTAACATCTTTTCTCAAGTGTACTGTTATAAAATGATATTTAAAGTGTATGAAGTGATATGTTAATTTCAAGGCGGTTTTTTTTTCGTAGATTTTTTTTTACATGATGGTCTTTGACCATAAAGATTGAAGATGTAGGTAGTCTGGTTTAGGTTAAAAATAAGTTACCTTAGCGCGTGAAACGTGTCGCAGAAGCGGCCTGCGAAGCGCCTGTGGAACAACGAACCGATGGCAAAAGATTCTGTTGATTTTTTTATGTGGTAGGTGGCAGACAAGCCGATAGATCACCTGATGGTAGGCAATTGCCGCCACCCAAGGACACCCGCGACACCAGTGGAGTCACAGCTTGGACCTCCGGTACCCTCACTCACGCAGCGAAGCACAGCACAGTGCTGCTTCACGCCGGTTTTCTGTAAGGCCGTCCTATGACTCCGGTACGGAAGCGTGGCTCTCAAACGGTCTAAAGTAAAACATTCTGTTGGCGAAATGTTAATAAGACAAATCTTCAGTCGAATCACAAAAAGGCGTAACTGAAATATTAACTATTGAAGCCGCCTCATGGACCCCCGCAACACCAGCTGTGTACCGTTTCATCTTATATTCGTAACTTAACAGGGTAATACTTGCTTTCTATGGAATATAAATCAATCAATCAAAACATTTATTTTGTACAAGTTGTACGCCGTGTGGTCCCCGGCAGAGTAGAATAGGCCACCCTCTTACCGAGGTGTCGTAAAAGGCGACTAAGGTAAAGCTGCTGGCACGATCATCAGCACCCAGAGAAGGAAAAACTCTGCATTTCTGCATCTGCATCTGCATCAAAGCCTCGCCAACCCGTCTGCCACGCGTGGTGAGTATGGCAATCACCCCTCATGTGATTAAGGGAGGCCCATGCCCCAGCATTGGGGACTTAAATGGGCTGATGATGATGATGATGATGATTTATTTTGTTAGTTACATGTTACCATACATCGCACGCAAGCGATTGTCATTCCATCCCCATCATCTCACTTGACGGCGGTCTATTGTGCCAAATAAACATTTTTCTATTCTATTCTATTCTATAATACTGGGCGGTTTCGCGGAACTTTCTACCACGTACCTCAGTTCTGTGGAAATGTTTGGCTGCGGGAGTGTTCCCCAACGGCTAAGACTTAGGGACCTTCAAGAGAAGAGCGTACTCCTTTTTAAAAATGCCGGCAACGCATTAGCGTCTCTCTGATTTCGCGGATGTTCATGGGCGGTGATGACTACTGTCTATCAGGTGACTCGCTTGCTCGTTTGTCGCCTCTAGCATAAAAAAATGGGTAGATATTAGCACTAAATTAGTCCAAACGTAGCCTGACTTACGATATACAATATTTAGTATTAAGTACAAGTAATAAATCGAATAATATATGTACATACTTAAGGTATCGGTTAGGGCAAACTAGCGACGCCAATTGATTTTAATTCTTAGCTACTAAGCCGGATTTATTTTAAACAATTTCGGGGTTACAACCCTCAAACACCTATTTATTATTGTTTGTTATATAATAATAAATAGGTCTTTGAGGGTGTATACTGTTTGGTTTGCTATTGCACTCGAATTTTGGATTACCGCCAAAAGTGGCCGCTTTTGGCCTGAATAAATTTTTCGCGTACAAAAGCGGACATTTGTGCATTGTTATTTAATAAATAGTATAAGTGTTTGCCGAGAGGTTGTAACCCCGGAAATGTTTAAAAGAGATCCGATTTGACTTACTGACTTAATGTCCTATGTCCCCTAGGTGGGGCAAAAGGGCGTCCACAGTGCTCCGCCATCTCGAACGGTCTTGAGCTTCACGTTTTACGTTTTTAGATCCGGTTTAGTAGCTATAAATTAAAATCGATTGGCGTCGCTAGTGTGCCCTACCCGTCACCTTAATAAAATATATTATAAGCTTATATTACATATAATTAAATTCATAATATGTATGTATCATTCACAAAGGCTTCTTTAATATCGTTCACAAAATACATGCCGCCAGGACTCCATCAAAATACCTTAACTTTTTAGCTAAATATGTTGATTAACCAGAAGCGAGATTTGCATACAAAGGGCTACATTATCGTTAATATTTTGGCCACGTACGACAGAACTGTAGCGCTTTGTATGCAGCAGCCGCCCAAATATTGTGACGAAAAGTACAACAACATGGCGTTATTAAAATAGTCTAGTTTATAACGTGACCAGATGTTCCGTTTTGCACGGATTGTCCCTTTTTTCCGTCAAAAACATGGGTTTGACGAATCAAATCATACTTACCTATTTCGTTTTTAAAATACAATAACATTTATTTGCCTTGTGCGTTTTACACAGATTATTGTATCTGTGTGATAAGTGACAAAATTAACAAAACACAATCGAAATTCTGTATGAAAAAAATGTTCCATTTTAAACCAATTAGTTTTTATGTCTCAACCTTAGACAATTTAACACGGGACGTGGAAAAGTGGAGATTTAGTTTTGAAATTTCTGCCAAAATCCGCGGGGGGAAGGGAAGTTTAGTGATCTAGATATTATGAATAAGTAATGAATTTAAATGATGATGTTTGTTTACGAATACAGCAGCGAAAATGCAGGTAAGTACTAGAAAAGTTATAATTTAATTCCAAGGTAGCCTAGTGGTCTGGGCGGTCACCAAGATGGTGAAAGGGTTGGATTGTAGAAACAGTCATACAGCCATTTAAGTACATTTAAGTTTCTGTAATCCCAATTTTTTTAAGTCGTCTATTTTGCGCAATAAAGTAAGTATATCTACACAGTGTTAGCTGTTTAATCTAGTAAAAATGTAATATGCATCTAAAGCTGTGCGTAGAAAATTTGGTAAATATTTTTTTGTTTGAAAGAATGTACTCCTGCCTGTCAACATGTCAGGATCTGATGATGAAATCTTAGGGAAAACCGAAGTGACTCTTAAATAACCAATAGCAAATGAGCCGGGATAACTTTTATAGTTGTTCCTTGTATTTATTCTTCAATACTTCTCAACGACCAGTATCTTTTCAATGCATTTTTCATTCTGTCTCTTTTCTTTCAATTTCTATTTTCATCATTTTAGCTACTATTAGCTATAATGATGAAAATAGAAAGAAGCCTATGTCCAGCACCGCATCCAATGGATTCCCGCGATCTTCACCAGATCGTCGGTCTACCTTGTAGGAGGCCTGCCACGGCTGCGACTTCCTGTACTTGGCCTCCACTCGAGGACCTTTCCGCCCCAACGGCCGTCTGTTCTCCTCGCTATGTGCCCTGCCCATTGCCACTTGAGGTATGCCCACAACACTAATCAAGATCGTGAAAGATCATGTCAGCGATCGATATCGGCAAAATTGTCTTTTGGGGTTATTTCTGTCGCAAAATATGTAGATGAAAAATGGTATTATTCTGTGAAAAAACGTTTATATTTAAAAAAAAAACTTATACGTGATAAGACAGATAAATAAGATTTTTCTGATCGTCGTTCGCAAGTAAAAACTGCACAACAACCATTTTGTCGAGTTTCGCTCAGCGACTGATACGAATTCGAAATGGCGTACACGATCAACGTGGAATCACGTTGGTCGTGTACTTTGGCAGAGGGGAAATCGTCCACATGCTACGTCCCATGATAAATTGTCTATCATCATCATCATCATCATCAGCCCATTTAAGTCCCCACTGCTGGGGCACGAGCCTCCCGCAATCACATGAGGGGTAATTACCATACTCACCACGCTTGGCAGACGGGTTGGCGAGGGTTTTGATATAAATGCAGAGTTTTCCTTCTCTGGGTGCTGATGATCATGCCAGCAGCTTTACCTTAGTCGCCTTTTACGACACCTCGGTAAGAGTGAGGGTGGCCTATTCTACTCTGCCGGGGGCCACACGGCTAAGTCAGCAGGGGGTCAGCAGCCTCGAGGGAAGCCAGTCGGCTGAGCTGGAATAAGTCGGCCTCAGTCAGATGGGCCTTGTCCTCCGGCCAAAAACAGAGAACACAAAGAGACAATTGTCTAAGGTCTCGACAAATAACGTGAACACTCAGTGTCCAAAAAACAACCCTGAGTCGCAAAAATATAGTGTGTAAGTATTATCCTCTAGACTCATTATCACCCTTGCGTATCTTTCCCATTTGCGACCAAAGCTGTCGCTTCTTCGACCGAAGTACGCTTCGACCATGATCCAGAATTTGGGATGTCTGGTATCACAATGAAGCGACTGCCAGGCCAGATAATATTATGAAAATAAATAAACTTCAAATTTTCAGAAATACTTATGTCCCGCATTGAGCCAATAAGATATGGTCACATTAAGTATAGTACTATACTCAACTACTATAGTATTATAGTTTAGGACCAGGAGGACTAGACACATAAATTCAATATTTACATACTGTACTCATCGGGGTTTAAATATTTTGCTAAGCAAATATAAGTCTTACGAGTATGTGATAAAGGGTATCGTTGTGATGGAGTATTTGGTTAGGGTTGGCAATTATGTTTCTGTTTTGAAGTCCAAAAAACAAAAAGACACAATGTCATTCATAAACCGTTATTTCTGCCTAGCTAAGAAAAAAAACTCCCTTTTTTTGTCCCGAAAACCCCAATATGGCTACACTACAGATGTTCCGTTTTGAGCCAAACAAATGGTCAGTATAAAATCATATGTATTGATATAAAATAAGGCTAACCTCTTCAGGGGCGTCTTTACCGATACTGCAATGGGTACGGTGCACCCGGGCCCCGGAAGTTAAAGGGCGCCCAAAGTTAGAGGGCGACGAGAGCCCCTCGCTACATATAGAACCTCCACTGTAACGCTCCGCAAGGAGCGGGCGCGAGTACTGATCGTTCTCTTCATCATAGCGTGTGATTCCCAATTGCGTCCAATGCTGTCGCTTCGAAGCCCGGGGTACGCTTGGACCATGATACAGGATTTAGGATGCCTGATAATTACAATGAAGCGACTGCCCATTAGGTAGCCGAACATGTTGTAAGTATTCCATTTTTTCACGCATTTTGTAACAATAGGGCGCCAGATTATTGATTGCACCCGGGCGCTTCTTGGGTTAGAGCCGCCCCTTACCTCTTGTGGCAGCCCTGGCATCCCAATGATCACGTGCCAGCCGGATAACAGCCGGAATATTGGCGAGACTTGTCCGTCTGTCGCAACTAGGGAATACCCTTCCCGCCGTCAGCCGCATGCGAATGTATTCGTAATATTTTATCGAGAAGGTACATACTACACACACCCATATCATCAGCGACTGCTTTCTGTTAACTATTATTATTATTATTGCATTCATCATCATCATCATCAGCCCATTTAAGTCCCCACTGCTGGGGCACGGGCCTCCCTCAATCACATGAGGGGTTTTTCATTGCCATACTCACCACGCTTGGCAGACGGGTTGGCGAGGGTTTTGATATAAATGCAGAGTTTTCCTTCTCTGGGTGCTGACCTTAGTCGCCTTTTACGACACCTCGGTAAGAGTGAGGGTGACCTATTCTACTCTGCCGGGGACGACACGGCGTATTGCATTGTAATTAATTAATTAAATCTCAATAAATTGTGATTTCGCAGGTTTTTAAAGAAATGTAATTTTCATTTGTAATTTCATTTATCTTTCTTGTTTTAAGTAATTTAAACATGTTGCATTTTAGATCCATTATGTAAGCTTCAAGTGTACTGACATAAAATAAAATAAAATAAAACTACGTCTACGACCTACAGGGACCTTTTTTATGTGATAGGTGGCAGACGAGCAGGCTGATCACCTAATGGTAAGCGATTGCCGCAGCACATGGACACGTGTGACACCAGTAGAGTCACAAGTGTCCTGCCAACCTTTAATTCCCCCGGATTGGACTTCCGGTACCCTCACTCACGCAGTGAAACGCCGGTTTTCTGTGAGACCGTGGTAGCTCTCCGGTCGAGCCGGCACATTCTTGCCGAAGCGTTTCTCTCCCACGGACCTTCAAGAAAAGAACGTACTATTATTTAAAAGGTCGGCAATACATTAGCGATCTCTCTGATTTATTTTTTGAAAAATAAATAAATATATTGCCGATCCATAAAATATACTAAAAAATAAATAAACATAATGCCGTGTGGTCCCCGGCTGAGTAGAATAGGCCACCCTCACTCTTACCGAGGTGTCGTAAAAGGCGACTAAGGTAAAGCTGCTGGCATGATCATCAGCACCCAGAGAAGGAAAACTCTGCATTTATATCAAAACCCTCGCCAACCCGTCTACCAAGCGTGGTGAGTATGGCAATTACCCCTCATGTGATTGAGGGAGGCCCGTGCCCCAGCAGTGGGGACTTAAATGGGCTGACGATGAAATAAACATAATCCGATTCTACCACTGGCTTGGAAATTGTTTCTGCTTAATTCGAGTTACTTGCCAGATCTGGCAAGAAAATCAAAACAAAATAAAATGAAGCAAATAATAAGCTAAATATGAGGTAAACCGAAACAGACCAATACCGAAAGGTGGCACCTGTTCACAAGTAATCCGTTCCATCATTTAATAATATCCTCCAACCGTTTACGGTTACGGCGGCAATTGTCAACGATCGATGATGCAGGTTATAATTATATTGCTCAAGTGTGTGCACGAACACAAGTACACAATCTATTTCCTTATCACTATTGTGACGCCAAGCGAAAGGGTTCGGGCACGAAGCACGGGGATATAAGACCGCCAACTTCTAGAGTCTATCCCATTGGGTTTTCGGTAAGAAATTCCCAAGAATTTCCCAACCAATGGGATCTATCCAAGGACCTCTTGCGCAGCCTTCGGTTTAAAGTGCGACCCACTACCCACTATGCCACCAATGCAGTCATTGATAAGTACGTGTAATAAATCAGTTTCATCGCATCGCCACGCGTCCCGCCTCGTAATCCTATCAGCGCCTACCGTACCGGGACATGGGACAGGCCATTTGCATAGTTTGTGCCGCGTCTGATTGGGACAGTCGCAATTAAACCCCAATTGCGGTATCGGGTTTCCTAATGTGGGAATAGGAATTTTGGGAACTACTTTAGAAATTCTCAAAATGTTTGTCTGTGCCATAACTCGATGGTTTAATCGTTCGCCCGCCCGGGTTCGGTCACCGCCCAGAACTAATAATAATTGTGTGACTAACACTTGTATTAGTTCAGTGTCTGTGTGTATTACCTATAATTATGTACTCAGCCGTGTGGTCCCCGGCAGAGTAGAATAGGCCACCCTCTCTTACCGAGGTGTCGTAAAAGGCGACTAAGGTAAAACTGCTGGTATGATCATCAGCACCCAGAGAAGGAAAACTCTGCATTTATATCAAATATGTAGGTATGGCAATTACCCCTCATGTGATTGAGGGACGGCGCGTGCACCATCAGTGGGGACTTAAATGGGCTGATGATGATGATGTATTTGAGTATTCTATTTATGTAACCAATAAAGCTATGAGTAGGTATATATGTAAAAAGAGATGGATGGATTGTGTGAATGACATGATGGAAAAGGGGTGGATGATTCGATGACGAATGACAGGGATATATAGAAGAGGAAGACATATTGCAGGAGGATGATGATTTAAGTAATCTATTTGTATTTTTTTCATAATATCCGTAACACAAGTATTGAAGCTGGTACTCCCTTTCTTCTTCGAAAATCGTTCGTCTGAAAATCAAAATCCCTAACGCGTTTGCTATAATGATCACTATCCATAATGTACGCATATTCGAAATATTACCATCCATAATCGTCTTCAATTCTGATGGTTTTGTGTTATAATATCGGGTGCTATAATAATAAGATATCCAATTTTTTGTTGGTATAAAGTCACATGTCCTAAATGTTTTAATGTATAATGTAAATTAGTCCGAATAGTGGTTTATAATAATATTTTTAGTTCTATCATGGTTTCTTTTTAAATTATGATTACAGTGACAGTATGACATATAATGCTTATATATCATAATTTGTTTAGATAAATCGTCAAAGTAAAAAAAAAATCTGTAAAAAAACCGCCTTCAAAAACCACGAACTAAAAAGTGTAGTTTACACTTTTTAGTTCGTGGTTTTTGAAGGCGGTTTTTTTCACAGAATATTTTTTTTCAAGCTTTTTAGTGCCTCATTATTTGGCAAAACAATGAGACACTAAAAAGACCTTTTTAAAATTTGTGGGTTCTCATTTTTATTGCACTTCTCTTAAACTCCTCCAAGCAATGGTCTCTATTCGAAGCCAACGCTTGCCAATCCTGACATTGGTGGTGGATCATGGTTTATTCTTTCGAACATTTGTTATTTACTCTACTATCAGGTGTCATATAACATGACCATATTTTGCTACAAACGAGCAAGCGAGTCACCTGACGGAAAGTAATCTTCGCCGCCCATAAACATCCACGAAATCAGAGAGATCTCTAATGTGTTGCTGGCCTTTATTGTCCAACATTTTTATCATGTCTTCATGGGTTTTTTGTTCAATATAGCTAAGCCTATATCTTGCGTATATATCTACTGTGCCTATATCTCCATGTAACTACCTGTACAAACTAGACTTCTCGGCCTAGTGTGGAGTGTGCAGCGAGGTAAACAAAAGGTGCCTCGTGACGCAGCTATTGTTCTCGACTTGTTCTTGCAAACTTAAACAATCAGTCATCTGTGTGTAAACGCTATTTAAATTAAGGCTTTTTGCCAGCTTTACAAAATTGTTCAGTGGATTTTAAAACGAGCTATATTTGTTAATTTGTATTCACATACCTAATTACGACTTTTGTATTGTAATCTGTTACACATTTTGCCAGAGTGAACATGAAATGTATTTTGCGTAACATCTTAGACCTCATTAATTATTTTTTTTATGTGGTACGTGGCAGACCAGCAGACAGATCACCTGATGGTAAGCGATTGCCACCGGACACCCGCGACCGCAGTGGAGTCACAACACAAGTGCGATGCCAACTTTTAATCCCCCCTTTTCCCCTAGATTGCGCCTACGATACCCTCACTCACGCAGCACAGTGCTGCTTCACGCCGGCTTTCTGTGAGGCCGTGATATCACTCACACACGTGAGCCGGCCCATTCATGCCGAAGAGTGGTTGGGAAGTCATCAAAAATTCCTGAGAAATAGGTTCAAATACAATAATAAATTGAGATACGAGTATTTCGCTCAAGACGCGACAGGGAGGGGTCCCCAGCATCTTGACGTATCATGGCCGACATCGTAGGAGATTATCAACTTGGCTATTAGACTCGGTTGCGACCTAACTCTGTCGCTTAAGAGCCCATGGCTTGCTTTCATAAATAAATAAATAAAAATTGGTTTATTGCTCTCAAACATACATTTTAGCAAATTGTAGCTACAGCCATATAAATAACATATATGTATACGTATATAGCGTATGTCACAGCTAGGGATTGCAATTGCCGGATCCAGCATCTTGCAATCCAGCTGGATCCGCAAATGTATCAATTTCAATTATTTGCTTTTGAATTGCCACCATTTTCAAATTATTCCGAGCACGAGAATTTTCTAACCTGGTAATTAAAAACCCTCTGAATAATAGAAACATTAGCACCTTTATCTTCATCATCGCTTGTCATCAGGTGATCCATCTGCTCGTCTGCCACCTATCACATAAAAAAACATTAGTCCACTCACTCGCATGGCGAAATAAGTACGACACAAGTGTTGCGCTTGTTCTGTGTGCTGTTACCTACACTGGACTTCTGTGAGGCCGTGGTATCACTCTGGTCGAGTCGACCCATTCATGCCGAAGCGTGGCTCTCCCACGGCCAAAATATTGTGTGTGTTAAATAATGTGTCAAACGGTCCAAATATATTAATGATTTTGTTAGTTACATTAGATTCAGTTCACTATGACGCCGGTTTGCTGTGAGACGTTGGTACCTACTACTTCAATCCGGTTAAGCCAGAGCTTCATGCCGAAGCATGGCTCCCACGATTTCCCTTCTTTGTCCTACATGTTTGTTATGCATAATACACTGTGTTCAATACCTCAACTAACTGGCTTCCACAGAAAACCAGCGGTGTGATCGGGGCGTGCCATATGCTGAGTGGGCGCCATTTTGGTCCAATTACTTTTGCTTTTAAATTCAGTGTATTCGTTTTTAAATTCAGTGTATTTATATGTAATGCCGGACCGAATAAAGATTTTTCATTTCATTTCATTTCATTTCATTACAATATCTAGACTAGTTTTCAAGTCTTAATAACAATGTAACGAAACTTTGCGGACTTTCCACATTATTTCCCTCACGGAAGTGTCCCTGACATTAAAACTTGGAGCATCCGACGCATCAAAGGGAACAATTTTAAGTATGCCACTGTACCTTAGTTGCTGTCTTGTTTACACGAGTAAACCATAACTTTACAAAGTAAACTCAGAGACCATTACATCTTCCTTTCAGTAACATAGCTACGGTAAGTTTCGACGACCGTTTGGAACAGTGGTAGTGAACGCTGCCTTTGGTCCAAGGGTTGCGGGTTCGATCCCCGCACAGTACAAACATTTGTATGCATGAACATGTTTGTTTGTATGGGTCTGGGTGTTTCCTATATATTATAAGTATGTATTTACAAAAGAAAAGTATTATATGTATATATTTGTAATCCCACTGTTAATTCTGATATCCGTAACACAGGTGCTTGAGCTACCTATCTCGGAGTCATGTTGTGAAATATTTATTTATTTATTAAAAATCTCGCTCTCGATATTATGGTCATCGTGGTCAGCATCATGGCTGATGAGTGGATGATCTACCTCCACCGGTTTCTGTCCAGCGCATCTCCACCGCCAAAATTGTACATTTAAGGTGACGGGTAGGGCACACTAACGACGCCAATCGATTTGAATTTTTAGCTACTAAACCGGATCTATTTTAAACTATTTTGGGGTTACAACCTCTCGGCAAACACTTATACTATTTATCAAATAACCATGCATAAATGTTGGGTCCGTTTTTGTACGCGAAAAATTTATTCACACCATAAGTGGCCGCTTTTGGCGCGAATCAATTTTTCGCGTACCTACGCGTTGGGCCCAACAAAAGTGCATGGTTATTTAATAAATAGTATAAGTGTCTGACGAGAGGGTGTAACCCCGATATTGTTTAAAATATATCCAGTTTAGTAGCTAAAAATTAAAATCGATTATCGTCGCTAGTGTGCCCTACCCGTCACCTTAAACTAAAATTTAAACTTGATTGATACCTCTGCACACGTTTCTTAGACTTTAAAATCCCTGGATTGATACATATAGAGTACTAACAATAACTTGGTTGGGTAAACTTGAATTTTAAAAACTCATCGACAGAATACAACATGTTTTCCATAAGCCAACAGCTACGTAAACGAATTGGACAGTAGGAGGGTTTTAATGTGATGTGGAGTGAGTATAAAAATATTTAATGAAATCCCATCATTAAATATTTTTATACACATACATATCTGTTTTTTACCCGACTACGGCAAAGCAAAAGGAGGGTTATGATTTTGACAGGCTATGTATGTATGTATGTATGTATGTATGTATGTATGTATGTATGTATGTTCATCTGTTTCCACGTAACTTCTTAACTACTTATCAGAATTCGACAAATGACATATCATTATAAGCGTCTTGATCGTCCGCTGGTTATAGGCTATATGAAGTTTCACAAAATCTAATGTGGCGCCCTCTAGCGGACAAAACATACAGAGTAAAAAAATAAAGTTATGATAAATATGCCGTGTTTGGTATCATTTGAAAGCGCTTGACTTGTACATTTTGAATATATATATATATTACTAGCACTTGGACACCAAAATAGTACAAATAAAATAAAAGTAAAAAAACTAAAACCCAACTACGACAAAAAACGTCGCTGAAAAAGTATAAAACAAGCCTTCGTTGTCAATTTATGCAATATTCACTATGTAGAGATAAAATTTCATGTTTGGAAAGGCGTAGTCACACGTTAAATATACTACCCTTTGACAACGTGTGACTGCGGATTTCCAAACATGAAATTTTATCTCTACATAGTGAATATTGCATAAATTGACAACGAAGGCTTGTTTTATACTTTTTCAGCGACGTTTTTTGTCGTAGTTGGGTTTTAGTTTTTTTACTTTTATTTTTAAGAATTAACTTGAAGTTGAGTGTGAGGGACTACATTTAATGATAAATTAAATATTAGACGACCTGATTGGAACAGTGGTAGTGAACGCTGCCTCTGATACAAGGGTGCCGGGTTCGATCCCCGCATAGTACAAACATTGTTTGAGTGTCTAGTGTTTCTTTGTGTTTGGTCTTTGGCTAGAAGGAAAAGTTTTTTGTTTTGTAAGCACAATTTTTTTATGCTAGAGGTTATACTATAGTCTGGATTTGTTTATGGCAAGTTTGAACAGGCATCATCTAGGTAAACGAGTAACATCCTAGACAGACCTCAACGTCACTCTCCATGTAGACCTGGCAAAAATGTATCTTTCTAAAATTTGGTACATTTGAATCTGAAACAGTGAAAAGAGTCATTTCAGTGATACGCTTCATTTGGAACATCGACTCTCAGATAGATTCAGAACAGAGAGCCACTCGATTAGAATGACCCGTTGTTTAAATTATTTTTTGAATTGATATAAATAAAATAAAACTTTTACCAAGTTTCATACGTACCATACAATTTAATTACTATTGGTCTAAATATATTTTTTCTGACACTAATGGCCGTCATTTCAATCAATATTATGTCTACCTATCTCTTTTCCCGCGTGACGGAACGGACTCACTCGTTCTCTCACTATCAGTGATCATACATATTTGTAGTTCGTCGCTCATTCATGTCAGTGAAACACAGTGAGTCAATGAGCGGTTGACCGATTGAACCAATCCGATCTTTGGATCTGAATGAGTCGAATGATACACTCGGAGCGAGCATTTGTGATTCGGATCAGCGTATTATCTATGAAGCGGATCACTGAGTCTTTTCAGTAAAGAGTTATATGTCTATCCCTCAGGTGAAATTGTGGTCAAGCGTTAGCTTATACAGTCAATAAATTTCCTAGGTAATGTTTAACGAATTTTTTTTTCCAGTGACATATATATATAGACAGTAATTTGAAAAGGTTTTCCTACCGCGTCGCCTTGGTATTTCTTTTGTCCAATGCCATTGTGCACCGAGTTAGGTTGCAGAATTTTAAATTCGCCTCGCTCTGTGACATGCCACGTAGCAGGTATTTTGTGTACCTCCTGCGGGGAATGCAGGAGAGCCTTGACAAATCACTTTTTGCTCTTCCAAAAAGTACTAAACTACATAAGATTTATTATTTGTGTCTGCGTGAAAATTGGTTTAATCTGTTATTATCACAAAGTTTCTGTCACCGAAAAGTTTCAGGGTAAGTCTGTAAATAAGTAAAAAAATGTGTAGGAGTAGAGGGCGGCCCTTTTTGCGCTCGAAACTTTACAGACAAATCACTCTTCGTTTTTTCAAATAAACTCACGTTTTTTAGCTTAGTAGGTGGCGGACTTTCTGGGATAAATAACATGACCATTGTTTTATACCACTAACGCCAAATGGTGAAAAAAAAATTAGTATTTTTTTCCAGCTTTGACAAAATTTGATTTTTTAACGTGCCTCTTTGATCACTCGACATTGGCAGAGTTATTATGTGTTCGCCGTAGGCAACACAGTAGCAGCCATATAGAAAAAAAAATGATTTTTACGTGATATAGACGGATCACCGGATGGTAAGTGATTTTTTTATGCTAGAGGCGGACAAACGAGCAAGCAAGTCACCTGATGGAAAGTAATCAACGCCGCCCATGAACATCCGTGAAATCAGAGAGATCGTTAATGTGTTGCCGGCCTTGTTAAAAAGGAGTACGCTCTTCTCTTGAAGGTCCCTAAGTCGTAGCCGTCGGGAAATACTTCCGCAGCCAAACCGAGGTATGTGGTAGAAAGTTCCGCGAGAAACGCACAGTATTAGGCCGCCATCCATCGAGATGATGGGGATAGAATAAGAATCGCTTGCGTGTGGTTCGATATTGAAGGTCAAAGTCAAAATAAAAATCTCAATATTTTGATGTAAATAAATTTTAAACATTATTACCTAATTTTTGTCCAAAGAAACTTGTTCAAAATTTTAAGTGATTCCTTGGGAAAAATGGCATCAAAACGTACAGCCCGCAATGAAATGTTTGAGAGCGGGGCGGGGGGGTGAGCGGGGGACGCGCCTCGGCGACTGAGGCGCAGGAGCCCAATTCTCAGGATTCTCGATATGAAAAAACATGGCGGATATCACCTGAAAACCATACAAAAAAACTGTGTTTTGGTGATATATATCGTATGAAAATGAATATCACGAGCACGAGAATGGGGCTCCAGGCGCGCGTGCGGCGCGGTCCGGTGTACGCTGTTCATTGCGTTGTCCGTTTATATTAAAATTGACACCAAAAAATCAACTTCGTTTCCCATCAATATTTTTTTGTTCCAAGACTTGTTTTAATGGTCTGAGTGCGTAGACGCCGGCTTCGCTAAGGGTCTTTTTACCCGACTACGGTAAAGCAAAAGGAGGGGTTATGAGTTTGACAAGCTATGTATGTATGTAATTATATTTCAAATATGTAATTGCATTTACAAAACTAAAAATATGTTAAAAACTAAAACCCGACTACCAAAAAACACGATCTAAAAAGTACAAAACAAGAAAATTGTCTCTTCTGAAATGATTATGCCGTATCGCCGTAGTCGTATGCCACCTACTGTAGCAAAACAGATTCATTATAATAATGAAATAAAATCAATATCAACGACCACGGCGATACGGCATAATCATTTCAGCAGAGACAATTTTCTTGTTTTGTACTTTTTAGATCGTGTTTTTTCGTAGTCGGGTTTTAGTTTTTATTTTTTTACACTCTATATATATAAAGCCAAAAAGGAAGGTTTTTATTATAGTAGTCTACGTATGTGTTTATGTGTGATTATTTTTGTATGTTCCCCGATTCTGCCTAAACTACGTAACCGATTTTGATGAATGAGGTATCAATCGATTCCTTATAACTGTCCGCGTGTCGATATGCTTATATTGTTTATAAAAATAATAGCAATCGTGGGTACTACACGAATAAACGCGAAAGATTTTCAAGTCTGATGTTTAATCAGGAGGAATATCTGATACTAGAAACATAATTTAAATTTGAACTCAACGATCATGTTTGTGCTGACTGTACATAAGCCCTTGCAGCTTAATTCCTTCCATATTTAGAAATGTACTCACATATCAGTATACACTCTTTGTTTACCTACGTAGCGGCATTAAGAACAAGATCAAAGGCGAGTCATTAATTGGTATAAGCCTCGTACATAAATCTTCAATGAACGACTAAGCTTATTAATGGCAAACTTGAGCGTGTATTATTACGTCTTAATTAATGTGAGGTATTCATATTAAATGTGACGCCCACGCAGTTTCATACAAAAATAATTATCATTGAGCCCAATTCTCGTGCTGGTGATATTTAAAAAACATGGCGGATATCACCTGGAGCCCAATTCTAGTGCCCGTGACATTTATTTTCATACAACATATACCTATCACTAAAACATAGTTTTTTGTATGGTTTTCAGTTGATATCCGCCATGTTTTCAAAATATCATGAGCACGAGAATTGGGCTCATGAAAACCATCCAAAAAATCAGTTTTAGTGATATATGTCACATGAAAAGAAATGCCACGAGCACGAGAATTGGGGTCTTTATCTTAAATATTATAGGTGTCGCGTTAATCTCATCGACCGATCCACGTCCTTATCGTGAAAGATATAAACATAAAATACGCAATGCAATCACGAAAATCTTCATTAAGTCTCTTCTTTTCATTACCATGCATAAAGAGGTACTTTAATCATTCCCTCACTCGCAACACAATTTGATTCATGACTTCGTCAAAGCTGATACATTTTTATCTGCTTACATCCGGCTACAAGCTTATATAGATCGAATAACAATGAGTTTTGCACTCGTACTTAAGTTGTCAAACAGACTGAAGGAATCCGTTCTGGCCAATTAAATGCATGTAGGGCCCTCTAGGGGTTGACTTGGAACTGAGCAACATCTTAAGGGGATATTTAGACCGCTGAGCCATAGGAGAACTAGGATGTCTTTATTTGTTAGCATGGAACATAAGATTTGACGTCCCGTTTTGAACAGTGGTAGTGAACGCTGCTTTTGGTCCAAGGGTTGCGGGTTCAATCACCGCACAGTAGAAACATTTGTGTGCATGAACATGTCTGTTCGTATTTGGTCTGGGGTTTCTATGTATTATAAGTATGTATTTACAAAATAAAAGTATTATATGTATATATTTGTAATAATTACGCTCTTTGTTCTGATATCCGTAACACAGGTGCTTGAGCTACCTATCTATAATGAAACTCCAGTTTCCGCCTTTCATGTCATTTATTCCGTAATTTTGCACGTACAGATATTTATAAATACATTGATAATCACTCAGAACTTTTAGCTTACACGAGGCCTATTTCGAAACGTCCGTACCAGACGGCTGCTCAAATCGAACTGTCCGTTCGCCCGTCAACCGACAAGTCAATGTAGGTATCGGTTTGGCGCGCCTATCGATTATCGATGCGTTTCCAGTTAAGACAGTCCTTAATTTAGTTCTCAAAACCGTCAACAGTCAAATCAAACATTAAATTACTCGAATCCTAAAATTAAATCAATAAATTATTGAAAATCATGACATATGTGAGAGTCTGATCAATGTATGTGATGTTGTTAAAAATTTATTTATTTATAAGGCCATGAGGGCCCTTTCTTATATAATCAGTTTCTCAACATTATACTTCGCCATACTTCGGTTATACTTTAATAGTACCTACCATAGTAAAAAAAAAATACAACCTACGATTCCCGATATACACATATTGTTCAATTAACCATACGATCGAAGAATTAACCATAAGTAATTCTTGTAAAGGTTCGAAGTTGTAGACGAGTACATCGTACCTCGGACAAAAAGTCCAGCTCGGTAAGTCCAACTTCCAGAAAGAGGTCGATCGACGAATCCATCTCGGCTGGGCAGCGTTCGAGGAGCTACGCAGCATATTTTCGGCCTATCTACCGCAGTGTCTTAAGACAAAAGTCTTCAATACGCGTGTGTTACCAGTGATGACATACGGAACCGAAACGTGGCCGCTTACAATGTGCCGATTAACGAGGCTCAAAGTCACCCAAAGAGCAATGGAGAGGGCTATGCTCGGAGTCTTCCTGCGTGATCGTATCAGAAATGATGAGATCCGCAAGAGAACTAAGGTCACAGACATAGCCCAAAGGATTGCACGCCTCAAGTGGCAATGGGCAGGGCACATAGCGAGGAGAACAGACGGCCGTTGGGGCGGAAAGGTCCTTGAGTGGAGCAGTGGCAGCCCCCCCCCCCCCCCCCCCCCCCCCACAAGGTGGACCGATAATCTGGTGAAGATCGCGGGAATCGATCGGGACCGATCTGTGTGGAGAACATTGGGGGAGGCCTATGTCCAGCAGTGGACGACGTCTATTGGCTGAAATTATGATGATGATGATGAACAGTTGGAGTCAGATCGAGTATGTAACCCCCTCACAATGCAAAAATAGCCCTTGTGTCTTAGATACTTAGACGGTGTCCAAAGTCTAACAAGGGTAACTATACGCGACACTGTATTTACCTACACTCAATTGCACGAATTGTAATCGCAGTGGGTGGACGACTTGATGAAAAGATAGCAAAAACCGGGCAATCTAAAAGTAATTGGGGGATGTCTATGTCTAGCTGAGGACGTCTTTTGGCTGATTTAAAGATGATGACTCTTAAGGGTCAAGGAAACATCATTGAGCGCCATTATTTCCCGTGCACTCGATATAAAATACATGCACCTAGTGAATGATAATCATTTTCCTACGTTGCGGCTGCAGGCAGACTGTTTCCACTGCTGTAACTTGCCTATTCAGTGCTCTTGATACCCACTGACACACTTATTATTATAAAAATAGTAAGGGAAGTGACGACCCCATCGTCCGCTGGTGAGAGTTGGTGCTCTCATCAGTGCAGTCAGTCTCCCTTGGGCAGCGTTGTGGCGCGCTGAATGGGAAGTGACGTCCCTTGGGTCCCATATCCCCGAGAGTCGATCAGGCCCCTCTCCCCGGCTTGCCCTGTTTGGCTGGCTGGGTTGGATCCCAGCAGGTGCCGCAGGACTCTCACCTCTGGCTTGCCTTCACCAGCTGGCCAGAGTGGGATGTCAGAGATATATGCTCGCAGGGTGGAAGTGAAAGATGCATAAGTTGCGAGTTGGCACAGTGTCTGTAACCACAGACACTGGGTAGAAAGCGGTGTACACCTCTAGGCACCCTGAGCTGCTCACACCAATGTTACCCGCCTTGCTATATATGGTAGCTAACTTTTGCTTGGCTTCCTGGTAGCTTATTATAGAGGGCCCACCTAGTGAGTGGTGAGTCACCACCTGCCCATTTTTTCCAGATTTTTATCATTGATCGGGCAGGTGCCATAGTCTCTGCATATTGCCAGTTAACATGTCCACTAGCACCTCAACCCAATAGCCCAGTTCATTTTGTAGTCCATTCTTTTCAATAGTCTTATGCTAACCGGCGACTGTCCTTGGCTATACTTCTATAGTGTATACAGGGATAGTCGCCGGCTTGTGTCACATCACATTATAGTAAAACTGTCAATTGAACGGGCCTCTACGTGTTGGCTTCGGCCCCACGCACGCCTTCCAAGAGTCCGGGACATAAATGCCCGTGGTTATGGAACAACTGACATACATAATATAATGTCCTCCAAACTGATATTTCAGTCATGGCGGCCAATCTCAGCGATCAGCCATCGACGCAGGACATATTATTAACTAAGTATATTTATATAAAATATTACATTTTCACTAGAATTTTCACAGATTAATCGTTATTTTCAGTCACATTCAGAAAAGAAAAGGAACTTGTAAACAATTAATAGCAGGACAAACTATCTAAGTGAACGTCGGAACTTTGATTCCGAAAGAAATGTTTTTTGCACCTTTTTCCAAGTACTAAAAACGCGACAGATTTAGACACAACGCTGGAATTTGTTTCGAAATTCAATCACAAGCTTGCTATGATTTTTATCGAACTACCTACGTACATTGTCTCTTACAAGATTTTTTTTTTTGAAATTTCCTCCTTTATTCTATGGAACGCGTACTAGGCAAGGAATTTATTATTTATACAGTCTTGAATTTTTTCTTGAAAATAACTTACGATTTTCTGTCAGTGCCTCTAGATTTAGCGCCACGAAAGAAATTGAAAAACACGGAGCTTAAATATTAGATTTCTTGCGTGCAAAAACAAAAAGTTCAAATTTTAATGGCGACTGAAGCTTGACTTCTTTGTGGCGCGGGCGGCTGTTAGTACCTAACTAATAGTCCAGTCAAATTAGACATTCCAGTTTGCATTAATTCATATTACTCTATGCATTAATTCCCAACAAGCTGGATTTATGTGCAGGCCGCCTTGAATACGTCAAACTTTGTCTGATCCATTTTTTGATATCTCGCGTTATTTCAGAATAATCTACAACTTTTGTTGGAACCATTTTGTTTCAACCAAGCTTTTGTTGCAGAGATATACGCAAATAAACGGAAATTTGTGACCTCGAATAAAAAACAACGCACAAACGGGATCGATGGAGACTTTTAGGCATATCATTTTTATGACGTATTCGAGGCCTGCACGAAAATCCACCTTGTTGGGAATTAATGCAAACTGGAATCATAATTTAGTCTAATTTGACTGGACTATACAGTAAGAATTTTAATTTGGAACCAATGAATAATAAACGGTCAGCGAACGTAGAACAGCCAATGCGCTTTGTGTGAAGCGCAGGGATTAACTTCGCCCACCCCGCGGGCGTGATCAAACGATTTTTGTGCCGGTACACCTGAAAATTCTTCGACTGCACCATACTGTACCAACTTGGGTACCTCCTCATCTTAGCCTTAGAGCGCGGGAACATGATCCAGGATTCGGAAAGTCTGGTAATGACTATGACCTTGACCTTCGCAACCCTTAGGTGAATCAGACCAACTGGATACCTCCCTAAGATAATTATTATTTTATGAAAGTAGAACTTGAATAAAAAATAATGTACCTACCAATCAGGATTAGATGATTTCCGTTTAGTTCAAAAGTAGACAAATAAAATACATTTATTTAAATAATAACGTGAAGTTACAGACTAATAAATAAATAAATGGCGACAAACTCACATATATTTTCGAACACCCAGATCAATCCACAAAGATTTAAAACACGCAAATTGTCAGATACTTACGAAACAAACTCAAAGTTGAAGGGTCTTCAGTTGATTTTGTTTGCGCCAAGTTTCCCGGGATCCGTTGAATCCCGCGATAGCGTCCGGGACCGGGATCTCTCGATTGAGTTAGTTAAGTAATAGTTTAGAAACGGTCTCCATCGGTGATATATGGGTAATCAAAATAAGCCAACTTTAAATATATAGCGCTTATCAAAATAAATAAAAAATGGTTTTCTACTCTCAAAATTACATAGGATTACACAGACAGGGAGTATAACTGTTGGAGCGCCACGCTTCACAGAAAACCGGTGTGAAGCAGCACTGTGCTGTTTCGCTGCGTGAGTGAGGGTATCGGAGGCCCAATCCAGGGTAAAAACGGTTTAAAAGTGCACAGCGCACTTCTGACTCCACTGGTGTCACGGCTGTCCAAGGGTGGCGGCAATCACTTACCATCAGGTGATCCGTCTGCTCTTCTGCCACCTATCACATAAAACAAAAAAAGAATAAGTACCTACCGACCATACGAACAAAGGAACTAAGTAAGTAGAGACTTTGTAAGGCAAACAAGCTAAGCAGCCCGTTTGCAATTTTACGACATATCCGACATATCCGGGAAGATAGCGTCGTGTAACTTTGCACTTACAAAGTTGTGCTGGCGCTGGATGCAGACGCTCAGCCAGCTATGCATACGGATATCCTCGAACAAGGTACACAGTGTTGCAACTGGCAGGTAGATAATTGAAAATATTGGTATTAGGTAAGAAGATTCTCGGCTGGTACTAGTTTATACACCGCTACTCATACACACACGAAGATTGAAAATAGGTAGTGATTTTGAATAAAAAAAATATACAAATTATTTGTTTCATGAACCTTCTGTGAAAAAATGAACCTGTTTAAGCCAATATCTTTTAAAAAATACTCTACAGAGCCATCTATGACTTTCTATGTGAACTGAGATGATTTCACAGACGGGTTTGCTACTTATCGACAGATGGCACTGTGCGCACAACTATTCAACTTAATAGATATATCAGCCGCCAATAGATGGCGCTGTAGTCCTTATTTTTTCTTTCTGTATAATTTTATTTTATTCTGTAATTTTAGAGAAAAAAATAGTAAAGAATGTTAAAAATACAGCATTTAAAATAACTGTATTTTTAATAAATCAAAAACCAATAATCGACATTTCGACTGTGGTCTACTTTTGTCTATGAAATTATCGAGAAAAAAAGTGACGTTTAGCACTATGGTTATATATTTGTGTCGGACAGAAATACGTCGAGAGCTACGCCGGTGAACAATTTATTTCAATTATAATGAGTAAGCTCACTGCAGAGGCTGTGCGTTCTCTCTTATTATAAAGTGAAACTCAAACATTGTTGTTCAATCTATTGTAGTAATCTTGCAAGTGCCGTGTTACGAATAATGGTTCGGGATGATACGTTAGTGACGTCTCGACTTACAACCTTGGATATTATGGTTACGCGAAAAAGTGTATTTTGAAAATATATCCAGTGTTTTCTGCTTGAAAACGTCTGTGAGATATAAGTTGACTGTGTAGTGGCATTGTTCTTCGTAGTGGTGTTGTTAATTCGGTGTTATGTCGGGCGGACGCAGTATCGATAAGGAGCGAAAGTCGCCCAGGGAAAGTGGCGAGGATTCGGAGGATGAGAGCGAAATCTTGGAGGAGAGCCCTTGCGGACGATGGCTCAAGCGTCGGGAAGAGGTAAGTCCACTTTGCACTTAAGAACAATCCTATCTGAAAAGGAAACTTTGTAATCTCCTATTTGCCTATCAGACAAAGATATTCGTCAGCTGATGCGTATGTTTCCTTGACTTTGAAATCAAAACAAGTTACTCTGCTTTTATTTACTCCTAAAAATTATTCAAGCTCAAAATTGGCAAATCCATGGGACTACAATGAATGCACCATGTGTTCTTGTTTGTCTGTAAGGTCAATAGCAGATGTTAAACACTTCTTGATGTGAAACTTGTTTAAACATGTTCTCTTTAACAGCAAATACCTTCTTAAGAGTGGTTTAGTGTTGAAATTTTTTTTTTTACCAGTTCATGATTTCAGATGTGACCTTGTGATTGTTTAGCCCTAAAGCACTGTATTCTTTGTCTGTTTGCAAATATTTACACCTGTTGTAATGAAAATGATTAATTCTAGCTTTAACCATTTCAGACTTTTTCTTTCCTTCTGACTCATTATTACATATCCTCAACTTGTTACACCAATAAGTACCTATAGTCTATGAAAGCAAAATGCTATAATTATGTAGGATTCTGAACTAGCTGGAAACGGACACACTTATTTAATTATAATTTTGCTTAAAATTGTCAAAACTTTTAAGGGACAAGTTTCTGTTCAAGGAAAGGATTTTAAATTCAACCAAATATCATTAGACAGCTTCTACGTTTCTAACTTTTAAATGATAAAAATTGTTTTAACATATTATCAATAGTTATATTCGCAATTAAAAACAATAACAAAATGTGCAAATTTAGTTAACATTTTCCTTAATATTACAAAATGCGATCTAAAATTATTACCGTACTAAAGCTCTTGCCATCTCCTTTGAACACGCCATGTTAAAAAGGGGTAGCATAAGTTTAGTTCCCGAACTATTCCTAAATCACATTTTATAATAAAGGGGTTTAAGTTACAGCTCTCATGAAGACAGATAAGTACATTTATCACTTCTAGTGTGTTAGTAAAGTACAGGCAACCACACATCAGGTCACCACATTCTGTCAAATTTCTGCAATTGACTCAAGTTGATTGGGGAAAATTGACTGATTTGGACACATTGACATGTGGCTGTCCGACAACATTAACTTGAAGCGGGTCTAGTTTAGACAGACAACATTAACTAGAAGTTTGGATTAACTTAGGTTCTTAGGTATTTATTAAACTAGACTGCGTCCGCGGCGTTACTCACGCAGTTTTAGTATTTATTACAAAACACTTGATTCAAACTTCAAACCCGCGCAACTACCCCTTAGGGGTTGAAAATTCAAAAGTCACTTTTATTCAAAACTGGTGCCCAAACGTCAATTTTAAGATTCTAACTACTAAACTGTCTAATCCCCCATGCTGCATTTCATCCTCTAATTTACCCCCTCAAAAGGTGATTTTCCAAATAGTTTTATGTGAATCACTTATTACTTTAATTATAGATATAGAATTATTCACGTTTCTAACATCAAAGATAACAAATTTCCATACAAACTTCAAACCCCCTTTTCACCCCCTTAAGGGTTGAATTTATAAAAATGTTGAAACAACTTGTTCTTGGTTTAAAATAAGGAAAACGCTTAGCGATTTTCAAGATTCTTGCTTTAAAATGGCTAAACCCCTATACAGGCATTTCATCTAATAATTTACCCCCTTTAAAGGTTATTTAAGAAAACGTTAAATGGGTTACTTTTGTTTTTAATTATTAGTATGAATACAAATTTTCACATTTCTGACATTTAAGATTAGATTACATTTCATCTGTGGTAATTACAACATGGAAGTCACCCACATTTACCTGGAAAAACTAATGACAATTAAAATAATTAACTTTTTATTGTTAATCATGCTTCTTGTCTTGATTACAACTGACAGATATTATGACTGAACAAAGGACTTCCTAGAACACTATCTAGTATATAAATCTTCGCAATGTGAGAGCTAGTGAAAGTCTTCAAGTAAGAAATTAGATGCTAGAGATAATATTAGTATTTCTTAGGTAATTAAACTAAAGAATGCTTCCTTATTAATTTTAAGTATTGTTTTTAATATCAATAGGTCACTATAATTTAACTTAAAGTTTATATCTGCCTCGTTTCTGCTTAAATATGGTCTTTCAGGGTGTAACATGAAAGTTAGTCTTTTATCAATCAGCCCAAAAGTGCTAACTGCTAGCGTTTTGTTTAATCTATATCCCACTTATACTAATCCTGTTTCTGAACAATTAATTTTCATGTAAACCACGAAGGTAATGTGAAATACAAGTAGATTTGAAAAATTCAAGTGTGCTGTTAGCTGAGCTGGCTAGATTGCCTACCACTTTAAAGAAATAAAAATAGTTCTTCTAATTTAACTGAAAAGAGGCTGTTCAGAGCTGTAGAGGCTGTAAGAGTATTACGTACATGATTCCTCCACATCCCCTTGTTGTCGGCAACAAATAGTATTATTTAGTTTACCCATTTTGCAATATTCTTGCTTAAGTTAGCGAAATAATGATTCAACACTATTGTGTTTGTGATTGACTAAAGTAGACTTTGCTCTCCAATAAAATGATGACTCGTACATACTTAATAGTATTTAAAACTAGCTTTTCAAATTGTTGCTTTTCTTCATATTTTTTTCTATTGACATATTATTACCTATATTGGCACATTTGGTAGTAACCCTGTATCATATGTCAAAGGTTGTGGATTCGATCCCCAGCCTGGACAAACATTCTTGTGAACACTTTGTGTTTTTTCAGTGTCTGGGTTTAATATGTATTTAAGTATATATATTTGTAATTGCTCTATTGTCTGATATCCATAACACAATTGCTTAAGCCATTTAGTATGGAATCAGGTCAATGTATGAGATATGAATCTATTTTATTTATTACAACATTTGATGTATATTTACATCCCGTATAAACACCAATTTAGACTTCAAGTTCGACTTCAAGAGAGTTCAAACCTATGAATATCAATACATTTTGTCTTTATATATTGCAAATAATATCCTCCAACCGATTACGGCTACGGCTGCCAATCTCGACGATCAGCCTAGACGATGAGAACGACGACGTACGCAGGATATATCATAGTGCTCAAGTGTATGAGCAAACACAAGTGCACTCTCTATTCCCTTACCCTCATATTCCGATGGTACACCAGCGTGACACGACCAACGGCTTTACGTGCTTTCCGAGGCACGGGGGTACAAGACCGCCAGCTTCCAGACTCCGGGCTGACACTGAGAATTTCTTGCCGAAAACTTAGGTACAAATTTTTGGCCCGACCCGGGAATCGAAACCGGGACCTCTTGCGCAGCCGTCGCTTTAAAGTGCGACCAACTCACCACTGCGCCACCGAGGCAGTCATATTGTTAATAGCCCTATTATGTATTTAGTCTACATGAGTAGGATCACAAAATAGCTCACAGTGGACCTCAGCATGTCATCAGTTCCTCATATCAACCTGCCTTATTAGCCATATTGTCTAAATGGTTTTGCAGATCAATAAAATGAATGTACAGCGACACATCAAAGTATACAATTCTGTCAAATTTCTTCAGTTGATTCTCACCTTAATGTCAAACATGTTTGGTTCAATATCAATATTGAAGAAATTTGACAGTTTAACCTAATGTGTGGCTGTCTGTACAAATTCACACCAATCAACTAGTCTAAAAACTAGCACATTTCGACTACAGCCGACGTTTCCTAGAACACCCAGATTTGTGTCAATTTAGAAAGTTATGATTTAATAAATTAACCCGACCAGGAAACGATCCCAAAACATTCCACGCTTGTGCACAACATCATAGCCACTAAGCCATGCTGGTATTGGATGGCATGGCAACCCTATTCATGCCGGCAAGGCTTTAAAAGGCTCGATGTATGCGATAGGCCGTATCCACACTGGAGGTAATTGCGCGTCAGTGTGTTACATGCTAAGTACACACTTTCGCCGACGCGACGGTCGACGACCGCGCGAGATTCGACTCTTGCGCAACCGAAATCACTATCGCTTTCTAGGCCTAAAGCTTGTTGATTGAGCCTAAGGGAAAGATGCAGGGTGAATTTTCGCAACTCAAGTAGTCTGCCACTTACTACAGATGTGTGAAAATGTTTTGGCTACATGCGGTATTTCCTGACGGAATCAGCATCATTTCCTGACAGGTTATGATGATTATGATGATCTTCAAGTCGTGAACGGCATCATCTTCATTTTGGCCGCCCATTGCTGGACATAAGACTCTCCTAAGGTTCTCCAGACATGTCGGTCCTGGCCACAGCACCCAAAGATTTCCCAAGACCTTCACCAGGTCATGAGACCGCAGGTCTGAGATAGTAGGTCACAGTTAACGACAAACTTAAGAACTGAACAAGTTGGCATAATTTGTGAAATTGATTAGGTGATCCGTCTGCTCGTCTGCCCCCTATCCCATAAAAAAGAAAAAAGTTATAAAAAGTCAAAATTGATCGATTGATGGCAGTGTGGCTGAATAAGAGTGATCCAACATGACCGATATAATCGGTGACCGGTTTTTACAGGAGAAAAATAGATCATCCTTAGGGTGATCCCATATGACTGGGTTTTTGTCGGACAAATTTATCGGACCGCCAAAAAGTCGACTGATTTTTAATACTCTTTTCACCGACCCCTTACCACCGTCTCTTTGTACTCACCGTCGTGTGCGTTGCGTTATTGAAATCGGTACATACTATTTTTCTCCTACAAAAATGTACCTACCTATCACCTATAATTCGGTCATGTGGGATACGATATAGTGTAGCCAGATACTCGATTGTACGTCAATTAATTGATACTATCGGTTAAATTGATACTGAAATTGAGCCGATAATAATCGATTAATCTGCAATTATTTCAAGATATAATCGTTATTCACACAGATGTCTAAGAAGGCATAATATAAATGACATAATATGAATGTATCGGCTTAATTCCAGTATCAATTTAATTTAACAATAGATTATTAAGGGTGAAAATAAATCGATTAATCGATTGTCGATTATTCGACAGCACTAATACGGATATACCCCTATACACCCTATAGCATAAGATGGCGTGGCGCACGTCATTCGGTGCACCGCACAATAGACAAAAAATGTGGCTAAACTGAAACAATGGGTGACATGAATGCGCGTCATTTGTTACATGACATGAACACTAATCTGGGATTATCGCTTTTAGGTTTGATTGTTAGGCTTATGAAATTGTCGCACGAATAAATGGTAGCCCAATGTGTCTGTCGCAGCTATCGATTCGCCAATCGATTTAAATTTTTAGCTACTAAGCCTGGATCTATTTTAAACCATTTCGGGGTTACAACCTCTAGGCAAACACTTATACTATTTATTAAATAACCATGCACAAATGTTGGATCCAACGCGTACGCGAAAAATTGATTCACACCAAAAGCGGCCACGTGAGTAAAGTTTTACGCGTACAAAAACGGACCAAACATTTGTGCATGGCTATTTAATAAATAGTATACGTGTTTGCCGGGAGGTTGTAACCTCGAAATTTCAAAATAGGCCCGGTTTAGTAGCTAAAAATTTATATCTATTGGCGTCGCTAGTGTGCCCTACCCGTACACCTTAAATTAACCATCCAATTGGACGCTTAGGACCATTCGTTAAACGTCAGCAAGAGAAGAGCCTACGTTGCAATTACAACGGACGCGATGTCAAGGCATCACCTCCGTCCGGACTGCCATACAGGCCCGCGAGATGCTTCTTCACGCTTCGTTTGAAAGTATCCATATTAAATTAGATAAATCGTTGCTATTCATATGTTCCTATCATTTCATTCCCTTTCCAATTATAAGATTAACTGATGATTGCTTCCATTCTAATTCTGCAGTAATGATGTATCGTGTTTTATGTGTTTTTTACGGCATTGCGACCGTTTATCAGTTCATTAACGAGAGTACTTCTATATTCCGGTTCTAACATTTACTACACATAAGTAAACAACTGACACGAGTATTTCAGAAGCGGACTTGGCTTTCAATTTTCTGATCAAGGCCACCCGAATACCCTATTATTTATCTACATACATCAAGCCTTACCTTAAATAGAATAGAGACAAAAATACTTTAAAATAAAAACTAAAATGCTAGAACTAAAATGTTTGTTGTAAGTACAGCCACACGTCAAAGTAAACAATACTGTGAAAATTCTTAGTAAATTTTCACCTTTATGTCAAATACGTTCGGTTCAATATCAATTAAGGAATTTCGACAGATTGTAGTACTAGATGTGTGGCTGTCTGTACAGTTTTTTATTGTATGATTGTTGTAAATAAATAAATATAATCTTCCATGATGTCTCTTCAAATACTATTATGCTGTTACAGCAGTAAACGCCCTAGTTGGTCTAGTGGTGTAAGTACCGGGCCGTGATCTTGGGGTCCTAGGTTCGATCGTGGGTCGAGCAAAAAGTGTGTTTCTAATTTTTCGATTATAGCTCAGGTCTGTGATCACCAATCCGCATTTGGCAAGCGTGGTGATTAAGCCTAATCCCATCATAGTAGCGATAACTTGATTTCTATGATGGAGGCCTTTGCCCTGCAGTGGGACAGTTTATAGGCTGATACATCATCATCATCCTCATGCCCTGTTCCCAGGCTATCAGGGTTCAGCGCATTATGTCTTCCTCTTCCATACGTCCCTGCCTTTCGTCGTCGAATTAACATGTTTGAAAAAGACCCCTTATTCAATCATGTCATTCTCCACTATGAAAAAAGTCTCAATCCCACAGGAAAACTATATTCTAGTTCACATAGACAAAGCGAGCGGAAAGCTGTGTGTTGTTGGTGCGTCTATTCCCGGGTGACCCTCCTTGGCAAAGGTCGGACTCGCTTGTTTCTTCAGTAGGTTAACCGATTATATTTTTTTGACCTAGACGTTAATTGCCGTACTTAAGGTGTCGGGTAAGGCACACTAGCGACGCCAATCGATTTTAATTTTTAGCTACTAAATCATCTTCTTATATAGAATACTATTCAACCCAAAATCACCACCTTATCTCCGGGAGGGTTTCCAGTTTTTGCAGCCCATCCAGGGTCATATGCGTTCTTCCAAAAATCTCCGCCTTATGACTCCCTCCCACTCCTCTCATTTCTATACCCAGTCCTTCACTGTCCAGTCCATCCGTCTATGGAACTCCCTTACCCCTATCAATAAGACAGTCTCCATTGTTAACCATTTTAAAGCCCGAGTCAAAACTCACCTTTTAAATAAATAAATAGCAATCCCTTTAAGTTTTTACAGGTCCAGTCATCGGTAGTAGTCGATGGTCCGTCTAAGATTCCTAATTTATATGAATGTATATCTAGTACTTTATATTATTTTATCCAAGCATAACATATTTATTTATTAGTATATAATATTTTGTTTATTAATGTATTAGCATTATAAATATTTTAATATATATATATATACAGTTCACTCTTATTTCCCTTTTTCAATATTTCACCACAAAGTTGTGTTTTTTTTGTGCAATTAAGTATATCTATCTATCTATCATTCAAACATTTGTGCATGGTTATTTAATAAATAGTATAAGTAGTTGCCTAGAGGTTGTAACCCCGAAATTGTTTAAAATAGATCCGGTTTAGTAGCTAAAAATTAAAATCGATTGGCGTCGCTAGTGTGCCCTACCCGTCACCTTAAATATTGCTAGTGTTAACAAACACGAACGTTATACCTACTCAAGAAGACGAGAGTTTTTGACCGTGGCAGAGCCACGCTTCGGCATGAATGGGCCGGCTCGACCTGAGTGATACTACGGTCTTACAGAAAACCGGCGTGAAGCAGCACTGTGCTGTGTTTCGCTGCGTGAGTGAGAGTACCAGGAGGCCTAAGTCCGGGAGGTTTATAGTTTAGCAGCGCACTTGTGACACGACTGCACACTGGTGTCGCGGGTGTTTTTTATGGGCGGCGGCAATCGCTTATCCATCAGGCGATCCGTCTGCTCGTCTGCCACCTATCACGTAAAAAAGGATAACAGTGAATATGTCATTTGTTAAAGTTTTACGACTTATTCCATCATCATTTTAGCGTGTAAATTCCCAGATTGGCATCCAAATACGCCGTGTGGTCTCCGGCAGAGTAGAATAGGCCACCCTCACTCTTACCGAGATGTCGTAAAAGGCGACTAAGGTAAAGCTGCTGGCATGATCATCAGCACCCAGAGAAGGAAAACTCTGCATTTATATCAAAACCCTCGCCAACCCGTCTGCCAAGCGTGGTGAGTACGGCAATTACCCCTCATGTGATTGAGGGAGGCCCGTGCCCCAGCAGTGGGGACTTAAATGGGCTGATGATGATCCAAATACGCGTTTTGGAGTCCGCGGTTCCTACGCTTGAGCCATGATTTAGGATTTGGGGAGTCTGTTAATTACAATGAAGCCGCTGCCGCCTTCGCAACCCTTTAATAGGGGAACCAGACTTACTGAATAATGGTTACAAGTTTTAGAAACTATCCGAAAAGTGTAGGTTTCCTTGAAGTGTTTTCCGCCGCCAAGCTAATGCTAGTAGAAATATGGACATAGTTTTGATAAATCCAGTGATGCATTCTCGGATTTGATCCTCCGACCTTCCTTTAAGAACATGCTTATCCACTGAGCTATCATTGCTTTTGTATCATATTTATTGGGTTCGATCCCCGGGTCGGGCCAAAATTATTACTTGAGTTTTTCTCTCAAGAAGTTCTTAGCGTCAACCCGGAGTCTGGAAGTTGGCGGTCTTCCAGACTGCACCCCCGTGCCTCGGAAAGCACGTTAAGCCGTTGGTCTAGCGCCCGATCCCTTTCCGGTAGTGTCACACTGGTGCCCCATCGGAATATGAGGGCAAGGGAATAGAGACTGCACTTGTGTTTGCGTACATACTTGAGCACAAACACAAGCTGATCGTTGAGATTTCCCGCCTTAGCCGATATCGGTTGGTGGATATTATTGATTTATTATCATATTTAAGATACATTTTACGACTTATTGTATCAATATACATATTCCCTGCAATCACTTGCATTTTTTGCAAATATTGCTTGGTCAAATGTTTGATATCTTCTTCTTCTTCTTCTTCTTCTTCAGCTCACTGCAGAGCATATGCCTCTCCAATTTCTCTCCACTTTCTTCTGTCGTCGGTTTTCCTGGACCACGCTACACCAGCTTGAGCCTTAATGTCATCGGACCATGTGGCAGTTTGTCCGCAAACAATCCTCTTTCCGTGTCTTGGTCTCCATTCAAGGACATCCTTGCTCCACCTTTCATCACTCCTTCTGCACCCACGCCCCATTTTAGTTTGTGACTCGGTAGCCTACGTCTATCACTTTTGTGCGTTCCCTGATTATGTTTGATATAGTTAATAACAAATGTTCATAAATCCCTTTTCTTAGTAACCGTGAGCTCATAGGTATCCACTCAGCGAACCATTCATCATCATAAATTATTATCTCCATTTTTTACAACCTATCATTTTTTATTCCGAACTGCCAATGTGTGCCAGAACTCCTATTGTAGTAGCCATAAGGTCTAATTTATCATTTCGGACGCATTAAGTATATTGCTGGTGGCACACTTTCATCCAAAGGTCAGTGGCATAGTAACAAAGTTCTATGGAACTTTTTCTATTGAGTTTTTTGTACGAAAGTGAAAACCACTCCACATATCACCGGCGTTGGATGAAAGTTGCTCGGGTTTTGCGACTTTTTTTGGTTTCGCAGAAGTTCTGGTGCAGTGAAAGCATCTTTATACGGAGTGGGACCTTTAACTGCAGTTGCGGTGAAAAAAATGGCGACGTTGAATAGTTGAGTCAGAAGTTGGGATTCACTTTTGATTTCATTAAACGTCACACGTTTACATACGTCACCTTGTTCTCATTTCACAGATCGTATACAACTAAAAGATTACAATTTAAAAGATATAGTGGGGACAATATCTTTTAATTTGTTTTAAACTTTCATGACCATTATCCATTAAATGAAGTCGGCCGACTTCATCGTCGGTAAATAGTTTTTACGGGATTGCTACCATGCAAAAAAAGGCGAAAGATTTATACGTTTTGAAACGCCCTGTTGGTCGAGTGGTTTAAATACCGGGCCGTGATCTCGGGGTCCTGGGTTCGATTCCTGGGTCGAGCGTAAAGTTTGTTTCGTATTTTTCGAACATAGCTCGGGTTTATGATCACCAATCCGCATTTGGCAAGCGTGGTGATTAAGCCTAATCCCATCATAGTAGCGGTGACTTGATTTCTATGATGGAGGCCTTTGCCCTGCAGTGGGACAGTATATAGGCTGATACTACCATGCAAGCGCTATTTGTCACGGTGTACTTAAAGTTTTTTTTTCGGGAATATCGGAAATTCAAAAATAAAATATATGGTACCAATCCCGTTAAAACTATTGTAACATCTTTTAACCTCAAAGTTTTTTTTATGTGACGGATCACCTGATGGTAACCGAGTGCCGCCGCCCATGGACACCCGTAACCAGTGGAGTCACAAGTGCCCCACTTTCCTCCGGATTGGGCCTCCGGTACCCTCACTCACTCAGCGAAACTGAAACGCTGTTTTTGTGAGGCCGTCGTGTCACTCCGGTCGAGACGGCGGCCCATTCATGCTGAAGCGTGACTCTCCCACGGTCATAAAGTTTAAGTTTACCCCGGTTTAATCTTATTCTAATTAATTTTGGATGTGTTGACGTGGACATTTCAAATCTCGTAATCTTTTAAGGTGCTACAAATTCCGGCTTGTAATTACTCGTGGAAAGCGTTTGATGTCATCCCCGACTTGATAAAAAAAAACCGGCCAAGTGCAGCCGGTCGGACTCGCCCATGAAGGGTTCCGTAGCAACAAGTAAGTATATGGAAGGTAAATTGTGGTTTACGGTTTATAACGTATTAAAAAACAACTACTCACTATATCTAGTTCAAACCAATTTTCGTTGTTAGTTTTCATGATTATGTACATCATATATTTTTTTTAGTTTCATTCGTTTATTATAGAAGTTAGAGGGACGGGACAATTTACCACTTTGGGAGCGTCTCTTGCGCAAAGTATTGTGTTTAGAAAAAAATAATGTTAAAAACCTCAACATCATATTTAAATACCTATCCATAGATACCCCACACGTATAGGTTTTTTTGAGTTTCAGTTTCAAGTATGGAGACCCCCCCCCCCCCCATTTTTTTACTTTTTCCAATTTTGTGCGTCGTAATGCGGTTAACAAAATACATCTATTTACCAAGTTTCAATAGTATAGTTCTAATAGTTTCGGAGAAAAGTGGCTGTGACATACGGACGGACGGACAGACATGACGAATCTATACGGGTCCCTTTTTTGCCATTTGGCTACGGAACCCTAAAAAAGTAAGTAGGGTAGGTACTTGATTACATTCAAGGACGCCTCGTAATTAATACAGAGGTTTCCTTATCTTACCTACTCATAAAATATACAGTATCTTTGGTTAGATGCTACGATGACTCTTAATGAAGGATGAAGGTAATGCTATCCTGTCACCATACCGTACTAATGGAAAAACTTACAAACTCCAATAACATAAATGATGAATAAACGAAATGATCGAATTGAATCGAAATTCAACTTTTATAGAAAATTATGCGTATTTTTATAGTGGCATCTAGACTTTTACATAAATCAAAAGGTGCTTTAAGATGACGGGTAGGGCACACTCGCGACGCCAATTGATTTTCATTTTTAGCTACTAAAACGGATCCTAATTTAAACAATTTCGGGTTACAACCTCTCGGCAAACACTTATACTATTTATTAAATAACCATGCACAAATGTTGGGCCCAACGCGTAGGTACGCGAAAAATTGATTCGCGCCAAAAGCGGCCACTTTTGTTGTGTCATTTTCGCGTACAAAAACAGACCCAACATTTGTGCATGGTTACTTAATAAATAGTATAATAAATGTTTGCCGAGAGGTTGTAACCCCAAATTGTTTAAAATAGATCCGGTTTAGTAGCTAAAAATTTAAATCGATTGGCGTCGCTGTTTACACTGTAGGTTTTATGCCTTTTGACTCGGTTCAAAGACGCTCTGTGCGAATAGTCGATGATCCCAAACTCATGCGGTATTGAACTCTTAAGTCTTAGGAGAGATTTGGCTTCCATATGCGTGTTCTACCTCCTGTACGATGGTTTGTGCTAAGACTTCGACTTTATTCCAACATCCGCATTTTTCGTATAAAATTCCTGCCTCGTTGGCGCAGTGGGTCGGACCCACCCGCGGATCCCGGGTCAGGCCAAAAGTCTGGAAGTTGGCGGTCTTATACCCCCGCTCCTCGGAAAGCACGTTAAGGTGACGGCTATGGCACACTAGAGACGCCCATCGATTTTAATTTTTAGTTTAAAACGGCTACTTTTAGCGTGAATCAATTTTTCGGTATTGTTATTAATAAATAGTAGAGAGCTACAATTTGGGTGTCTTTAAGTAGATAGTGAATAGGCTTCTTCTGGAACGCTACATCTTAGACCTTATTGTCGCTTTCCATCAGGTGATGAGGTCAAGTGCAAACCCATTTAATATATTAAAAAAAGTATGTTTGCCGAGAGGTTATAACCCGAAATTGTTTAAATTTGATCCGTTTTAGTAGCTAAAAATGAAAATCAATTGGCGTCGCTAGTGTGCCCCACCCGTTACCTTAAGCCGTTGGTCCTGCGCCCGATCCCTCTCCGGTCGTGTCACACTTGTGTCCCATCGGAATATGGGGGTAGGGAATAGAGAGTGCACTTGGTTTTGCGCACACACTTGAGCACTATAATATATTCTGCGTAAGTGGCTGATCGTTGAGATTGGACGCCTTAGCCAAAATCGGTTGGATATTATAAAAATACATAATAGTTGTATGTTGTTGTACAAATAGAATAGAATAGAAATAAATTTATTGACCAGTAAAACAGTTTGTACAGTAAACAATAATTTGCCGTTGGGTTTTTGCGCTAAGCACGAGGATTGCTATCAGATAATAGGAAAGTGTAGCCGATTAGAGTGGCAAACAGTGACCCGGCGACCTGGCGCGGAATTAGGGCTCTAGGGATTCGTGCGACCTAGACAGGGCATCGCTAGGCCAACTGACGTGGGTTTATGAGGTAACGATGTGTTAATTTTATTCGGCTGGCCTGTTTCTGGCAGACATTAAACAGGGGTTAAACTTGCGTGTATGTGGATAGGGTGGGAAGACTGATTCACATGATGGTAATAGCAACACCAGTTGAGCCACAAAGGCGCAGCCAACCTTCATGTGAGTGAGGTACCGGAGGAGGGCCAATCGGGGAAAATCGGGGTTAGAAGGTTAGCAGCGAGCTTGTGACTCCTCTGGTGTTGCTTTTTTTTATGGCGATTGGAAATCAATTCTTTACTTAAAATTCCAAAATTCTTCATTGTACACAGCTCTTTCCAATCGTCATTACATGAAAAAATATTTAAGCTATTTATTTTTACATGTAATTTACACACGTATATTTCGATAGATAAAATATACTAAGATAATTAATTACAATAATTCTACCAACCGAATCGAAAAGTTGATTTTGACGAGTAGATCTGTCGATTACCATCAGGTGGTAGGTCTGTTCGTCTACCAACTATCACAAAAAAAAATAATTAAAAAGTCGTTCAGTCATGCCACCTTAGCATCCTCAGACTTGAAATTCAAAGTAGTAGAGCAACGTATATTAACTACTAATGGTTTTTGGTTAAACCTACCTAATCTTATCCGGCTTTCTAATGTTCATTTAATGGTGGTGCATTGTAATAATAGATCATTATTCCAACGCATCGTATGCTGAGTGAGTAAACTTGAGTCACTGACTAGACTGTGCTAACTGACTCGTTGGTGCAGTGCCTAGTAGGTTTCACTTTAAAGCGAATACTACCCGGGAGAAAAAATATGTGCGTCCTGTGAAAACTGGTGCAAGTCGACTTATATCGAATTTGATTTTCTTCTTGCTACATTCATCACAAAAAAAATCTCTATTATTCTGGCTGATCAGACGGAAAATTGAGGATTTTTTAGTGATGAAGTAGCAAGAAGAAAATCAAATTCATTATGGCCGTGTGTTCCCCGGCAGAGTAGAATAGGCCACCCTCACTCTTACCGAGGTGTCGTAAAAGGCGACTAAGGTAAATCTGCTGGCATGATCATCAGCACCCAGAGAAGGAAAACTCTGCATTTATATCAAAACCCTCGCCAACCCGTCTGCCAAGCGTGGTGAGTATGGCAATTACCCCTCATGTTATTGAGGGAGGCCCGTGCCCCAGCAGTGGGGACTTAAGTGGGCTGATGATGATGATGATAATGATAAGTCGACTTGTACCACTTTTTCACAGGACGCACATAATTGTATCCAGTCTTTTATTTAAGAAATGCTGAGTGCCAGTGTCATGGAATTTGTCGGTCTTGTACAGTCAAACCGGCGTGAAGTAGTGCATGCGCTGTGTTTCGCTGCGTGAGTGAGGGTACCGGAGGCCCAATCCATAGGAAGGCGGGTTAAAAGGTAAGCAGCGCACTTGTGACACCACTAGTATTGCAGCTGTCCATGGGCGGCGGTAATCGCTTACCATCAGGTGATCCGTCAGCTTGTCTGCCACCTATGTCATAAAAAAAAAGAAAAAGTCAAAGAACGAAAAGCTTCATCAGTTTTCAAATCGATTCATTTGATTGACACACACACACACGCGCACTCATTAGCAGTGTTAGTTAACATTCTGGGTCTATTGACATAACATAACATTTAACATACTTTGGCGTTGGTGTTGAGACAAGCAAAAGTGAATGATTCATCTGTGTGTTAACCTCCACCATCGATCGTTCATGAACATTCGTAAACCGACGAGTTTCCGTGACCTTGTTATACTGGAATAACCCGTGTAACCCTTTGGAAAACCCCCTGTTGTTACGGATATTATAGGGCTGCCAAACCGGAAAACTGTAAGGCCGGACATTTGGGTCAAAACAGAACTGAACTGAAGAGTGACATAATGTCGTTACTTACCTACGTGCTATATGCTATATCTGTTACTTGAATATTAGATATATTGTCTGTGGTTCGGGGGTTGTTAAGGGGATATCCGTGATCTAAAAATAAAGTGTGTGTTTGTTTCCCAACTGGTTGTATTAGTTAATTACACACCATTCACGCTAAATATAATACTACGTAAATCTGGTCTGTAAATATTTAATATTGTCATGTTCGAGAGCAGAGAAAGCAAGTGACACTGTGATTAACAATATGACAAATGCCAAAGAATGTTTAATTTAAAAAGCCTTACAAAAAACGGGCAGAAAGGACACCGTCCAATTTGGGCTATTGCGTAGGAAATATGTGTTAGATGAACTGGAATCCAACTCCAACAGCATTGGTTGTTTCGTTCGTCAAAATAACCATTACCTTTTGATGCGCCTCAGTCGTATCTATACTCCATCTAGCTACTTTTCACCCGGGATAATCCCCAATTTGACTAGACATGCAATTAGAGTCTGCGCCACGAAAGATGTCCCGCAGCAAAACACAACACTAATATTTGAGATTCATTGTGCCTATATCAAAAAATCTCAAATTTGGATGTCGACGTGACAAAAGTGGCGCCAAACACGGAACTGAAATTTGAGATTCCTTGAGTCTATATTAACAAAGATCAAATTTGAATGTTGACGTGACATGAAGTGGTGCCTGCTTTTTTCCGACTTTATCCGTATGCATGGCAACCATATTTATAGAACATTGTGTTGCTCCAGATTGGCATCGGAATCTTGCTGGTAAATAGTTACATATTATGTAGCGTGCTGTAGCGCGTGTCAATACATTCTACCTACCCCAATAATGAAATGACAGTAACACATTACATTTTCTTTTGGGGTTTAACCTGTTGCAACCTTATGCTTCTTCTTGTGGGCTATAAAGTCCTAGTAACTTACCTCTGCCGTAGAAGCTACAATATATTGTTATCTTAACATTTATTTGAGCAATTTCAGGAATTACTAGATTTCAGCTATTTCAGGTATTTATAGACTATAACCTGATAACTTCTACGGAGGAAGATCATTAAGAGCTACAACAATAAATAAATGTCCTTGGGAATTATTTTTAGTAAAGACAGAAAATTAATTTAGTTTTTAATTGAACATTTAATAAATAAGTCTATTGAACAGCGCGGCATTATCAAAATCTTGAAAATCTAAAAGTATTTTTACGTCAGATGCACCTGGGTCTAAGGCATACGGAATACTGAATAACTATGAGGACCATTATTTAAAAAATAAATATAAAGAGTTACTTCAGTATGATTGCTCCGAAGAAGTTAGAAATAGAAACACAAGATTGAAACTAGATAGACATCTATTTAGTTTCATATGTAGAGATGTAGAGGAAAGAATCAATGGAGGAATGAAATTAGCAATTTGCATTAGCGTCAAGAGAATGTCACCGCTCACAACACTGGCCTACTTGGTGTTAATGGAGCCCGTCATTTTCTCGATTGTTGTCTTTTGTTCAGCACGTCTCTTGGCAGGCTGTCTCTTTAGTTATTTTAGTGGAAAGTGTAAAAGAGGCAGTTTGCTTTCGTTTACTGTGATGATTATCATGAAAACTGTATTCTACATCCGAAAGAACATTGTCAATACCTATTTTGATCTCCGATACTCTGGATCTGGATCTCCAATCGATTTGATGACTAAGTATTTTCTGTACTTAAGGAAACTATTTTTTTTTATTTTAACTGCTTCTTTTCATTTTAACACTTTATATTATAATCGTCCTCCAACCGATTACAGCTACGGCGGCCAATCTTAAAGATCAGTCACGTACGCATGATGTATTATAGCTGCACAAGTGTGTGCGCAAACGCAAGTGCACTCTCTATTCCGTATACCTTCATATTCCAATGGGTCACTAGTGTGACACGACCGGAGAGGGATCGGCCGCAGGACCAACGGCTTAACTTGTCTTCCGAGGCACGGAGGTACAAAACTGTCAACATCCAGACTCCGGGCTAACACTAAGAATTTCTAATCCGGAAACTTTGGTACAATTTTTTATTAAAAAGAGTAACTGGCGAGTTTCTTGCCGGATCTTCTCGACCAGAAACAACTTTCCGAGCCGGTGGTAGAATCGCATTATGTTTATTTACTTTTTTTAGTATATTTTATGTATCAACATATATATGTATTAACATGTAAATTATTACATAAGTACTTATAAATAGTCTTAAATCATTCAAATGTATGACGATTTGTAAGTGCTGTGTACAAGCCTATGCAAATAAAGAATTATTTGAATTTGAATTATTACACTTTTATATAATAGGGGTGATAATGGTAGTAATCAATCAAATTAACTTCTTCTGGGCGGTGTATTATATGTTTACCTAATACTTGTTTCCCTTTCATTAACGTAATATGGAAGCTATGCTAAATAGAGTGATCACCGTTTCCTAGATAGACAGATAGGTACTTTATTGCATAAACGCACAAATTAAGTAACTACGTATATAGATATTCAGTTCACAATTAAGGGAGTCCTCTACCAGATAGCTTTAGGAAGGAAGGAAAAACATATTCCATATAGGTACCTTCATAAAATGATGTGTTGCAATTTTCTAGCATCATTTAAAAAGTCGTCAACTTTGCGCGCTCTTCGCTCTTTGATCTAAATAATGCATGTTAATTAATTCAAGAATATTCGGCTGCCGGCGTCTCTTCCTTCAAAGCTATTTGAAGAATTTGCTCTTCACAACCTCCATAATGAACCAATTAATGCTAGGCTCTAAGCTAAGCTAATCTAGATAAACCTTATCACGCACGTTATAAGGATGTTGACGGTGGTTTGGGATTGGTAGATTTTTTCAATAAAATTAAAAATTAAGGTAAAATTTGTGCAACATTTCTGCTTGTTAACTATCTCATAATAACATAGTAGTTACCTTACCTAACATTTAAAGTAAGATTAGTAAATTAAATGTATTAAATTTATCAAAAATTATATACTTACCATTCTATAACTCATGCAATTTATAGCAACTTATGTTAATAATGCTATTTGCACTAACGCATAGTTAAAATTTTCTGACCAACAAACTTCTGACTTCGGTTTATAACCGTTAGTATGGAGCCTTTAAAGAATGTTTCTTTTCATCATGCGAAATTCTGATTCTCGGAAAGTTCATATACTAACGGAGTAATTTTTTCGTCGATGTTTAAATGTTAGAGGTCTTTTGATTACTTATCAGAAAAAATATTCAGCTTGACTTTAATACTGGGCTGTAAGCGCCTCAAAACCTGATTGCTAGTGGTAATCTAGATTAGGTTTATCGCCTCCAATGCACGCAATTTAGTAAATCCCACAGGTTTCTCGAATAGGCCGTTATATTCTCTCATTAAGGATGTTTATGGTGCAGCTGCTGTTGGGTCTGTCGGAGTTGCCTTGCAAATTGTCCAGTAATTATGTTTTAGTGTCAAGCAAATAAAAGATGTTTGCGATGTTCCTTACTGATATAATTTTTTCTTTGAAACTTGTTTTGTCCTTAATTTGTTCGGTTAGTCGTATAAAAGTTTTTTGATTTATAACACATGTATAATTCGCTTTACTTTTCCTCTACCCCAAGATGTTAAGGCTTAATTAATTCATTTAGAATCATTGGAACAAAATGTAATGTGAACGTATGACCATGATCCAGTGTGCCTAGTTCCCCTGTTACATGGATCCACTCAGACTTATATCAAATCCTGGATCATATTTCCAAGTTTACCCGGAGCTCCGAAGCAGCGACTTTGGATGCTACCGGGTATGACACGCCGAGGTGATAAATTTTGTAATACTAAATTACTATTGTATTATTAACTCGTGTAACTTATGTGCTAAGAGTCTTTTTATATTCAATATTACCTATTTCAGTTCTGCTCTATATTTTGCAAATATATTTTTTGGTTAGTTTCTAGACCCTGCATGCTGCATTACCCTGTACTTGTCATAATTCTTATTTACTTCTCTGTCAGACTCAAACTTAACAAAACTAGCGAAGTTGAAAGTTGTAATTCTAATTGCAATATTATGCGCTATGTGAACCGGCTGAATAGAATATAAATTATCCTAACTTATCGCTAAAGTTGGCTTACCCCTAGTTTATGATCCATGAATGCTAGAAATGCTTAAAATAGGTACCTACTAAAGTTGAAGTTGGTATTGTTAAATTAAAATAATAGAGACAAAAGAAGACAATGTTTGCAATCTGGAGGTAAAAGAATACAGACTTGAAACTAAACGATGTTGTCAGGGTACAGAAATCTATAATATAATATAAGTTATTAGCAATAAACATTTTATTTTATTTATTATTATGTATTTATCTTCTGCTCGTTTGCTCGCTATATATGAAAAAAAGGATGTGACTTAGCAAGTGGGAAAAAAAAGAACGTTTTTAAGAATGAACACTGCAGTGGACAGAGGAAGTCAAAATTATCTTCCATATATAATTGAGGTGCGCCATGACTTTTTGTGCTTCCAAACATCGTCCGTATTCATACATACATTCTCACTCGTCATTGACAGATAAAGTTCTATATTTCTACTCTAAACCCTGTCCAATTAAGGAATATGGGACTTCGTCACCGATATAGTATATTCCCCGAGTCATGTAGACGAGGCGCACAGCAGTCCTTCAAGACTAATTTATGAAAGTGGCTCGCAATAGCCATTGTGGCTCGGTGTGCCAGACCGGCCTCAATGCCAGCCAGGGGAGGTTAGGGGCCTTCAAACATAACGCATAATCTTTAACGCTTCTAGTAATAAGCACGAGTAGCAGGTATTATACAATAAAATTACAAGACTTCCCCAATTCTGGATCATGGTCCAAGAGCGTACCCCGGACTCCGAATCGACAGCATTCGATGCAACTGGGAATTACGCTAAGATCATCATCGTCAGCCCATTTAAGTCCCCACTGCTGGGGCACGGGCCCCTCAATCACATGAGGGGTAATTGCCATACTCACCACGCTTGGCAGACGGGTTGGCGAGGGTTTTTATTATGAATGCAGAGTTTTCCTACTCTGGGTGTTGATGATCATGCCCGCAGCTTTACCTTAGTCGCCTTTTACGACACCTCGGTAAGAGTGAGGGTGGCCTATTCTACTCTGCCGGGCACCACACGGTACGCTAAGATGGTATTATTGAATCTGAATTTACAATGTTTGAACATTTACTTGAGAACCTTTAAGAATGTTCTCGGTTACCGTTCTAATTTGCACACGTGTTTTGTAGTTATTTGTTGTATAATTTATTCGCCGCACTCAATGAATTGCCGAATTAATTAGTTTTGAATGTATAATAATAAGTATTTTTTTGTGATCACCTGTCTGTCGTAGTTTGGCCTTCACAAAATGAAACTTAATCTCCCAGTCCAGACTGTTTTTTCTCGACTTTAAAATATTTCGTCGTCATTAGCGAAGTGACATTCGCTTTTGGGTGTTATTTCCGTGCAGCCTTGCACTTGATGGGTGACAATGACGATTAGCTTCAGCTAAAATATCCGCAGCCTTGTAGGCAGAAACTGCTAATTTCAAAACGTTTATCGCATCTGTTTATTACTCGGCCGTGACTTGAGGCCAGACGGTTCGCAGACGAGAGAAAGGCAGTGAGTCAGTCGCACTCGACTGTACAGAGGCGGGTGCATTGATCTGCGCCGGATTTCATGTTACATGACCACTAGTTCTCAAATAAAACAAATAGGCTGAACAATGCGCTGCCGGTGAACGTAGAAAATAAAAGAGCGGACGAGATTGGATCTAAATTTGGTGCCACACAGTCTGCGAATGTCTTTTGTACCTGCGTCCAAATAGACTCGCAAAACTGCCGCACTTCGGCAGAGCGGAACTCTCGCAGAATTACTAGCAAAACTTGCAAAGTACCTACATTGGAACGAGATTCCCGTATTAGGGATCTTATAACTAAATAAGTGCACACGCGATCGTGGAACGCAAGTTCGATCTTTTCCGAGAAAAATTGCGCGCAATAAAATGTTCCTTAAGTGCTAATAAGGTTCGTGTTAGACTATCTACATGATGGAATGCCGATGCAGTCGGCTCCGTGAGGTTATGCGCCTATTTGTGTCCGCTAGTGCGGCAAAAACTCGAGGCTTCTAGTTTAATGGTGAAGAGACAACTCAAGACTTCATCAACATTGACGGAATTCTTTTATAAATTCTTGTACATGTGTATGTAGGATAAGATGCAGTCTGTTTTCTGTGTTAAGAATTTATTGGTGGTTCAAATTAGAGTTGCACGTCAGCATCAAAACTAGCTTAACACTTTAGTACCATGTCAAAATATCATTTTTTACGAATCCCTTGGATTTGTAAAACTGGCAGAACAGTTACTTTGACATGGTACTAAATGTAAAGCTACTTTTGATGCCCGCGTGTTTGACTACGTTTCCCTTTTTGTTTCGTCAACATTACATCGCGAAAGAAATGTTTCACATTATCTTTTTGTCGAAGAAAAAGTGTAAATAGTGGAAGACATTCAGTTTTTTTTATGCTCACGTTTGACGCACAACATGTGACGCACGTAATGGTTGTATATATTCCATTGTAACTAAACCATGCCGTTAATGCCGCTCTTAGTTAGGTTCCGTTTTAACTGTGCGAAATTTTTAGCGCATACCTTAGACCTTTACGTGCCTTCCCTGTCTCATTGAAGCCTTTCCCAGCCTAACGGTCATTTCCACCAAAGCGGAACGAAAACGACAAAAGTGTAAGCAACCAATAGAAGTGCGTTATTTAAAAACCTGCTATTAATAAGGTTTTTTAATTAAAGAATTCGTGGAAAACGGCAACTAGCGAATACCCAGAATCGACAAAGCGCTAGCCGTATCTGGATATAGCGGCATTGAATGCAAGCAATCGGCCGTGACAGCATTGGAATTATTCGGAATCTAAACGCCAGATCGTTGGCGATACCGGCCGAGCCTAATAACCTAACGTGGGGGTTCAAACTTATGGCCCCGCACACCCCAGGCAAATTTCCGATAAACTATGAACCTCAAGAAAAAAACAAAAGCAAAAGTCAACTCTTAAAATATTAGCTCAGACAAACATAGATGGTTCATACTGGTGTGAAGCTGGATCTGCAAAAACGTGAGCCATCCGTGGCTCGCTAGTAAGAACTGGTTGCATTTGGAAAACACAACTAGGCCTTTCAGTTTTGAAACGCAATTTTAAAACATAATACGTAATTTAAAAGCTTAATAAATGTCACTAGATGTAACATACCATGTTACATATTTTAAAATCACACACTCATAGCTCACACTGAAAATTTCTTAACAGAAAACTCTGGTAGTGCAAAATTTTTTATTCAGGTAACATATGTATTTAAATTTTTCTATAACTTAAAAATAACAACATTTCAAGGTATAAGTAATAATAATAATAATTCTCACAACATCTCATAGGTTGACCTGATTCCGTACTAAGTAGCTTAAGCACTTGTGTTACAGATATCAGACAACAGAGGAACACAAATATATACTTAAACAGTAATATGTACATCCAGACACTGAACAAACACAAGTGTTCATCGCACAAATGTTTGTCCAGGGTGGGGATCGAACCCACAACCTTTGGCGTAAGAGGCAGGGTCACTACCAATTGCGCCATCCGGTCAGTCAAAAAATAAGTGCTTGCCATATTCAGTTACCATTACATGCTACCCCTTGCTTCTGACGGGTACTCGTCCCCCACTTTGAGAAACTATGAACTAACGTAATGAAGTGCTAACCACTAGCGTTACCTAATAAGGACTCTCGTTGCGTTTTCTAAGTTTTAAATGGCATAATTGACTTGACTTCAAAATCTAATCGACAGCAAATAAGAACTCATTGGAACTAACTTTCATATTGAATTAAATGAGATAGGGTGACTCTTAGAATGATTCGGGTGACTCTTTGAAGCATGAGTCATCATTACTCTAGCTTGTCTTACCCAGTTGCGTCTAATTGTGACGCTTCGGAGCCTGGGGTTACGCTTGGAACATTATCCATGATTTTATTTTATGGTAAGGTAAGCGATTGCCGCCGCCCATGGACACCCGCTGTTGATGGCAACATAAAGTATTCGAATCAAATTTTGAAATATGACAACTTTATAGTCTCTCTTCCGTTTCCGCCGTCTGGGCTGTCCGTCCATATTTTTGGGGTCTTGAATTTTATAATTATTGTACACTAAATCGTTGGACATAATAAATTTCAGTCCATTCAGAAATCCTTTTAATTGACCCCAATACCCGCGACACTAGTGGACTCCACTAGTTCACTTGTCCCACCCAAGTGAAACACAGCACAGTGTTGCTTCACGCCGGTTTTCTGTGAGGCCGTGGTATCATTCCGGTCGAGCTGGCCAATTCATGCCGAAGCTTTCCCACAGTCAAAATGGATTTGGGAAGCCTGGTAATTATAATGAAGCGACTGTTGTCTGACTTTCGCAACATCAGCTGACGTACGACTAGTTTCTGAAAGATGGTATCCTTATAACGATTGCAAGAGAGTTATCTCAAGACACCGATATTAATCTTGTAAGCTGTGCTATAAATTCATTCATTCATAAATAGGCGTAGCTACTGATTGATTACTCTATATTCTCTGAACTAATAACGTTACTTCCTCAGCCCACGTTGCAGAAACTACCTACTTCCACGTGTTGGAACAGTGCCCACCTTGATTGATGGGTAGATTAAGGTAATCTGGGACCTTTCTCGGTGTAGCCGAATAATATTAGCAATATTTCTTGCCGGTTATGACTTCGGAACCTTCAATAGACAAGCGTACTACTTTTTACCCGACTATGGCCAAGCAAAAAATAGGGTTATGATTTCGACCTGTATATATGTATGGTTGTTCATCTGTTCCCTCATAACTTCTAAACTAAGTTGTCATATTTGAACAAATGAAATCAAAAATTGTCATTTGGTTATAGGCGACATGACGTCACGTTAAATTGACTACAGCGCCCTCTAGGGGACATAGAGTAAGGAATAAAAAAAATCTTGACGGTACCGTGTGGGTTTCAAATGAAAGAGCTTTTTAGCACATTTCAAATATGTAATTTTATTTACATAACTAAAAATATGTTAAATAAAAATAAAGTTTAAAAACTAAAACCCGACTACCAAAAAACACGCTCTAAAAAGTACGAAACAAGAAAATTGTCTCTGCTGAAATTATCATGCCGTTTTGTCGTGGTCGTATGCCACTTACTGTAGCAAAACAGATTCATTATAATAATAAAATAAAATCAAAGTGGCATACGACCACGGCGATATAATAATATCAGCAAAGACGTGGTTCGTGGTTCGTGCTTTTTAGAGTGTGTTTTTTGTTAGTCGGGTTTTAGTTTTTAAACTTTATTTTTATTCTAAAAGCGCAAAATAAAAAACCAGCACGCCAGTTGCCCACATCTCGTGTTAAACAGGCTACGCCACATAACTTGCGTGTGCAGCGATCTCGGCATGGTTTGGCATGAACCATAGGTAAACATTGCGGACAGTGTGCGGGAGACACAAAATACGTTTTACTGCCTACCATCTAAGTCAACGAACTCCGACATCAATGTCAGATACAGCCGAACTTCAGTGTCTATATGTTTTGTGTCTTAACGCATCAACGATCTTCTGACCTCGCAGATGTTCATCTGCGGCGGTGATCGATCGGTTTACACAGTGCGAGCTGCTGCCTAGCCAGAAGACAGTTACTCGGCTTGTCATGCGAGCTGCTTTCTAGCTCACTTGTGCAAGCTACTCGTAAATGACGTCCAAACAGTGCGAGTTAGTGCAGTTCAGCTACTCAGCAGGCTGACTCTTACGCTGGCTCTCACAATGTAAACCAGACTTCACCAATCAGGTGACCCGCTTGCTTGACACAAAAATAATGAAGATTTCTTCAGTTCATTGTCACCTTGATGTTAATCACATTCATGCGGATGTTCATGGGCGGCGTTGATTACTTTCCATCAGGTAACACGCTTGCTCATTTGTCGCCTCTGGCTAAAATAAAATACGTTCGGTTCAATATCAATTGAGGAAATTTTACAGATTGTAGTAACCTGATTTGTGGCTATCGTTACATCCGATCTTATCCCACTGTAGTAGCTGCAGCAATTAGGGGGATATCGCGTGCGTAGACGTGATATGTCAAATTGTCAATTAACGAATAAATCAGCCAATGATGTCAAAGTTGGACCTCGGTTCAGAGGCACGCCATCTAGCGGATATTTCACACGCGATAGCCTCCATTATGTTATGGCTGTCAGAATCAACAAAGGTCCCTTAAAATATATTTAATCAATCAATCAAATCAAATATGTTTATTTAAAAAAAATTGGTTACAGCATAGGTTACAATACATAATTTAATTTGTTTCTGTTGAGTATGGACAATTAACTTATCTGATCCAAACAGGACGACCTGTGTTGTTAAGTTAACAAGAAAACAGTAAATTAATGTAACAAAAGTGATTTTTGTGCGTAGAGAAACATAACTAGTATCTCTCTCTTAAGTCGGTCCCTCATGTCTGAGGATCGTGGTCAGCATCATGTCTGCATCTCGAGCGGATGATCTGCCTCCACCGGTTTCTGTCTAGCGCATCTCTTACGACTGCAATTATTTGGATGACGACGCGCCTTTTAACTGATCGGTCCACCTTGTTGGTGAACGACCGCGCGATCTAATTAACTAGTGCGAGTATATACTTAGACAATTTTGTCTGAGCTAGTATAAGCAAGCAAACAAACTCTGTAACTACTAGCAAACAAAGGCACGGACCTAGAGTCTGTGGTATGTACTTAACCAATATAAAAAAAACAGGACAACACAAAACCTGTACCTATGTAACATTGTGGAGCAAATAAAGTATTGAGTATTGAGGACGACCTGTTTGGATCAGTGGTAGTGAACGCTGTCTCTGGTGCAAGGGTTGCGGGTTAGATCCTCGCATAGTACAGACATTTCTGTACTATGCGAGGCTATCATCTATGTATTAATCAAAAAAATCAAAAATGTCTTTATTCAATTTAAGTCCATACAGAACATTTATGAATGTCAAATATTATGTAATCTACCGCTGATTCGGAATGTCAATTTCTACCGAGAAGAATCAGAAAGAAACTGAGTAGTTACTCTTTTCAAATAATATGGTGATTACAATATTCATTCTTATACAAATTATGATTACAGTGACAGTATGATATACAATGCTTATAATCAATATCGTTTAGATAAATCGTCAAAGAAAAAGTATGAAATTAATTATACATTAGAGGACAGGCGAAGAGATCAACATGTCCAAGAATCCTTATCATTCAAATAATCATCTACTTTATAGTAGCCTTTCTGCATTAGGCAGTTTTTTACATTTTTAAAAAGTATTTACAAAAGAAAAGTATTAAATGTATGTATTTGTAGTTCCGCTGCTGGTTCTGATATCCGTAACACAGCTTAGCAGTGCTTGAGCTTAGGAGTTCAGATTAATGTATATGATGTTGTGAAATATTCATTTATTTAAGTAGAATTTCAATGATAACTTTTAAAGCATAACTATGTTAATTGGATTGTACTTACAATTGGAAAATTCCCTACTTGTGAAGTCATGTATCGCAGCCCAACCAGGAGGCTTACAATGAAACCGTCCCGTAATGAACGAGAATATACCTGTCGCAACCAAACAAAGAAGGCACACAGCGCGTGTGCAAAGAAGGGAAACTCCGATTCGGTCGTAACGTCCGGTTCGCGCTAAGGCCCCTGGCTGGGGAACAAGTCGACCGGCCGCATTGCTGATCAGGTTGAAAGGCAATAAATTGGCGGCAGCTGCCGGCGCAAATTGCAGCGAGGTGCGTAGGCGCAGTTACAACGCGCCTGATGCGCAAGAGTTCTATACGTTATGGCCACAAAATAGATAGAAACAGAACTTCGGTTGCTGACGTGCTAAACAGGATACAAGATTTTCTGTTAAGAAATTCTCTGTGTCAGCCCGGAGTTTAGAATGTTGGCGATCTTGTACACCCGTGCCTCGGAAAGCACGTTAAACCGTTGGTCCTGCGCCCGATCCCTCTGCGGTCGTGTCATACTGATATCCCATCGGATTATGAGGACAAGGGAATAGAGAGTGCACTTGTGTTTGCGCGCACACTTGAGCTCTGTAATATTTCCTGCGTAAGTGGCTGGTCGTTGAGATTGGCCGCCTTAGCCGAAATTTTATTATATTATTAAACACCCTACGCATACATATAAAGAGTGATCTCGGCGTGGTTCGGCGTGAGATAGAAGAGTGAATAGGCTTTTACAATACAGACATGATCCACTATCGGCCATGTCATCACTTACCATCATGTGAGATTGTCGCCAAATATATGGCTATTAGAAAAAAAATCAGACCATACGAAACGCGTGCGAGAGAGACACGATACGATGTACTGCCTAGCACACTGGCTATAATAAACGCAGACTCGTGGCAGACGCATAATGAAACATGACTATATTTCATTCATGATGAGTCTAATATGACACCGACTGCCTCGAGTCCTTGACTCGAGAATAACAATACAACAATATTGACTGTTTTGAACAGCTTAAGGTGACGGGTAGGGCACACTAGCGCCTAGGCACACGCCAATCGATTTTAATTTTTAGCTACTAAACCGGATCTATTTTAAACAATTTCGGGGTTACAAGCTCTCGGCAAACACTTATACTATGGTTATTTATTAAATAGTATAAGTGTTCGTCGAGAGGTTGTAACATGTCCATGGGCGGCGGTAACCACTTACCAGGTGAGCCCTCTGCTCGTTTGTCCGCCATTTTGTAAAAAAAAACCTCAGTATGTATTTTGCGATGTTGTCTCAATGTATTTTTTTTTATAGAACCATATATTGGCTCTCCTCAGCCTGATTGTAAGCAAGAGAAGAGCCCAAGTTGCAATTACAACGGATACGATGTCAAGGCATCCCTTGACCTGGTGGACCAGTACAGCCAACCTAGTCAAGAAGTCCCAACTACCTGACCCGACAACCCAGGACAGATTGTCCTGGCGCAGAAGGATAAGGAGAGCCGACCCCACCTAAAGTGGGAACAGGCAAAGAAGAAGAAGAAGAATAAGAAGACGATGTCAAGGCATCACCTCCGCTGGCACCGCCATACTGGCCCGCGAGATGCTTTTTCACGCTTCGTTTGAAGGAATCCATATTGTTGGAAGGAGGAAATACATGCGTCGACAACGAGTTCCATTTCTTGATGGTGCGGCAGCAGAAATAGGAACTGCCATTTTTTTTATTTATGACTTTTTGCGTTTTATAACAGAAGTAGTAGTTGAACGAACTCTTTTGAAATCAATGTCAGCTACAGCAGACCTTCTGTGTCATGTGTATTTATATTGTACTTTTACACTGTGTCAGGTTTCCTTAGACACATCATCTGCTCCTTGTAGGAATGCGTATAATTTTGTTAATTGCCATAAATTACGCGTGTTGCGTCGTGTAACATGTCATTAGTATTGCTTACGTAACAGGAAGCTTCCCTGCCGCATACTTGCAAGAATATTGTTGAGTACTCTCTAATTATGACTAGCTCCCGACGCATCTTTACAAACTGTACGGTTGGGGAATCCGGTGTTTAACCACCTGAAGAGCAAAAATCGCTTGTAGCTTGCATAGTTTTTTGTTTGACATGACAATCTTTATGTTTCGTGCGTGCAAGCGATTTTATTTTCCAAATCGTTAAGCCAAGTTCCACAACTGTACATCAAAACGCTGGCATAGGAAATGAAGCCGCCCACGCTCTGTGATGTCTATTGAGTATTGTAGATGTCCAGAGGTACTATTAACATTTACACATTACAAAGTACCTATACCTGTATAGGAAGCTTATAATCCTATAAAAACAGTACCTACTTGTAAAAATTGAACAATCACTTGTTCTACCGTAAAAAGTGGTGAGATCCGTGTAATGTCATTTTATTGACTCGGCAATCACATGAAAACACAACAATTATCTGAATCATCTCAACAATCAAGAAAGTATCCGAAACTTGCTCGGATTCTAATCCAAACATGCATGCTCAGATTCAGAGACATGGCTGCTTACAATGTGCCGAATAAGAAGGCTCAAAGTCACCCAGAGAGCAATGGAGAGGGATATGCTCGGAGTCTCCTTGCGTGACCGTATCAGAAATGATGAGATCCGGAGAACTAAGGTCACAGACATAGTCCAAAGGATTGCATGCCTCAAGTGGCAATGGGCAGGCACATAGCGAGGAGAACAGACGGCCGTTGGGGCGGAAAGGTCCTCGAGTGGAGGCCACGTACAGGAAGTCGCAGCCGTGGCAGGCCCCCCATAAGGTGGACCGATGATCTGGTGGTCCGGGAATCCATTGGATGCGCAGGACCGATCTGTGTAGAGGTCATTGGGGGAGGCCTATGTCTAGCATTGGACGTCTATTGGCTGAAATGATGATGATGATGCTCAGATTCGAACCTACATACTACTACCTATAAGGCGCTATTCGTAACACACAATGCCTAAGCCACTTAGTACAAAATCAGTTCAAAGTATTACTTAGATATTGTATAAATTTATTTTTATTTAAACTTGCGTTCTAGCCTAGTGTAGAATGAAAAAACGCGCTCCCGCCTGGGGTTTAGGATACGCCTTTAAGTTATTTCAACTCGCCTTACATAGTCATTTTTTTCTCAGTAAATAAGAAATATAAAAAATGAATAAATATATATTCGAGCAGCGGAAAAGTAAATAAAGAATGGGTATTTTTTGTTTCAGAGCTTAGCAATTTTGAAATGTTGTCCATTACGGGGAATATCTTTACATTTCTTGAATGGTACTATTGACACAACGTTGTGTCACTTGTACCATCAATGGTACAACTGACATAATGAGGAGACAGTGATAAGGTACCATCATCAGGTGTGCTGTATGAACGTTTGTCCGCGTCTAAAACTAACGCCAATGAAAAAATGTCTGCAATCACCATTGGTTTCTCCAGTAATCGAATCCCACGAAAGGAAGCGCCTCCCTCGGCTCGATTTCATTTGAAACCGATACGGTTTCGGTTTCGGCTACAAAAACACGCTCCGACCGGACACTTTTTGTACCATCAACATGATAGTCGACTATTATAACGCCATTAAACTACCCTCCTTGTATGAACAATGTTTTACTCGTAACTTCGAACCGATTTATTACGTCGAGATTGTGTGGTGATTTAGTGGTTGTATTATTGTCGATTTGCAATTAAATAGACCGACGATAAGTTTCTCGTTGTGCACGTAAGTTATGAAGGCAGGCGAGTCAAAGATCCCATTTGTATTATCGGACATAGAGGCGACACGACGAATTTGCAAAGTATCGATATTAAAGCCGTAGTCAAGAATATCTTAGATTGTAATTACCAGACTTCCAAGTACCCCGAGCTGCGAAGCGACAGCTTTTGACGCAACTGAGAATTACACGGTAAAATGAGGAGTCAAATAACTTTATCCGTATAGGACCCGTAAACAAATCTCTAGTTTCAAACTTGAAATATGATCATAACGTGATTCTACCACAAGATCGGAATGTTGTTTTCTACCGAAAATATCTGTAATTATTTGTCTAATAACCTATTTAAATTCGGTGTTAAATAAATAAAAACGATTGAGCTCGTTAATTAGTATTTATTTACTATCAAATTCGTTATGTATATTATTATTGTGTATATTATTCATGTCTCAGGTCACTTTCAAAGATGTGTGAACTTTTCTTCTTCTAGATTATCAATCACTGATCTCAAAGCATAGTTATTTGTTCTTCCGTACAAGAAAGTAAAAGTCAGATAGCTTGATATGAGTCAGTAAAAAATTATGATTATTATCATGACAAGGTACAAGTGTAAACATTTGTTTGCAGCGAGGCGGCGTTAGGATTTTATTTATTAATGGTAGGTTTTTTATTGGGTTAAATAATGTAAATATTTCACAACATCATATACATTGATCTGACTCCGAGATAGGTAGGAACTAAAACGCCTGTGTTACGGATATCACAAATGTTTGTACTGTGCGGGGATCGAACGACCCTTGCACTAGAGTCAGCGTTCATTACCACTGATCCAAACGGGTCGTAAAATTCAAAATAGTAAATATCTTTCTTTGTCATGTTATCGATACGAATTCATCGACACTCGAGCACCCCTACGGGCGCGCCCACGCCGGCTATTGTTCAATACCACAGGCTACGGAATCTATGTCGGTCTTTCTTTATTGCAATTTATCGATAAGATCCCGACAATATTGAGAGTGCAAATACTAGTAATGGTGATCTATGGTTGTTTAATTCGTGTCTGCTGTCCAATATTGGTAGGAGGATATTGTTGATAGTACAAGAACTATTGTAGGTATTACACAAAAGTAATGAACTCAACAGTAGATTACTTAATTTACGTTTGTTAGTAAAATAGTTACGCCACATATTATTTTCCGAGTAAGGTGTAGAGTTTGTGATGTTATACGCTTGGCTATGCATGAGATCTGACAACTTTTTTTGATAATAGGTTCCAGATGAGCGGATGGGTCACCTAATAGCAAGCCATTGTCGCCGCTCATCGACTCCCGCAATACCAGTGAAGTCACCCAGAGTAGGGGTGATAAGCGTGCTCCCGGATAGGCCTCCTGTACCTAAAGACATAAAGAGAGGGATTGTTTCACAAGCCAAATATAAATCTACGTCATCATTTATAAAATAAGGAGGAGTCAACGTAGCCCTTGAAGTATAATTTAGTGGACACGAAATGCGCAAGATTTCCTAATTGAGTATACCGTGCGATTTGATGTCGCGTTCAAAGTGGGCTATTTATACCGGCTCTGTGACCTTGGCGCCCTCCGGCGACAGTACACGACACTACAACCTTTGAGAGGTCCGGTGTTGCCTTGTGATTTAAATGTTACGTTACTAAGATTATTCGTACCGTTGCTGAGGGCCTACAACAAAATCCTTCCCCTATCAACATCCCTTCCAGTGGTCTTGAAGTTCACTGAAGATCACTGAAGATTGTCTCCTGAGGGCCCACAACGAAGAATTCAAGACCAAATTTTTATCTCCGTTGTGCTTCTCATTCTGCTTGGATATACCTGCTCCTTACCTGATCGTTGTAGGCCCCGTGTAGCTGTTCAACTCAGGTTACGTAACACACCATCCGATACAAAATTAACTCTATGGTAGTGAGCCTTATTTCACAGTACCTAAGAATATGCAGTTAATTGTAAGGTTGATACTTATTATCTACTGCCTAAAACGGACTTGACATAAAACGATGCATTGAGCAGTTACTATATTAACACTTTAGTTACATAGGTACACGCAATGTATAATTATTTATTAATGAGAAGACTAAAATGGCCACTAAAGAAATGCCCCACTCCTCGTGGTTTAACATGTTTACAATAATCTTTACTAAGATTCAGTCAACCTTTTTTTACGGGTTTTGACGACCCGTTTGGAACAGTGGTAGTGAACGCTGCCTTTGGTCCAAGGGTTGCGGGTTCGATCCCCGCACAGTACAAACATTTGTGTGTATAAACATGTCTGTTTGTATTGGTCTGGGTGTTTGTATGTATTATAAGTATGTATTTACAAAAAAAAGTATTATATGTATATATTTGTAATTCCGCTGTTGATTCTGATATCCGTAACACAGGTGCTTGAGCTACCTATCTCGGAGTCAGATCAATGTATGTGATGTTGTGAAATATTTATATTTATTTATAACCTTAAATAAACAGCCCAACCTTTTTTGTATAAGTACATTATCAATAGTTCTAAAGAAGTAGTCGATGTTTTAGTCTGGCAACTTTTGTTTTGCAGATGTTGCGGTTCGCAAATCTGGAAACTTTGTTGATTGGCATCGGGTGGTTGAATTACATACCAACTTTATATTTTCTTATTAGTTACTGTAAAGGGCACGATCGTAAACTATTAATATTCAATATAATTGCGTCTGCATCGATTCACTCGGATCCGTGCTTGCACTACGCGTCAGCTCCACGATCGGAATCGAATATTAATCACGATTGATCGACACCTCAGGCTTGTAAAATATTTAATTAATTTCTTGTTACTTTTCTCTCTAATAATAGACTATTAGGTAAAACGCTTTGATATATGTGTGTGTGATTTTAGTAAGTTAATTGTTTTTTTATAATTTATTTCTTATTAATTTATTTTGGCTCACAAAACAAGTTACATTCATTAGAAAAATATTGGTAAAGTTATAGTTTGGAACTAGAAGATAAGGTTTTAGCAGTGCAAGCTTCTTTTGTAATAGAATTCTATTAAAAACCCTTCGAAATCGTAGATTGGATATTTTTGTTTGAAGATTTTGATAGATGATCAACGAGATTATTGATCTATGTCCCATCTTCTAATAGCTCTCATGGCTCTATTCCAATGCATAAACTTTGAAAATACAGCTTGAGAAAACTGGTGACTAATCTTGACTCAACAAGTTATACAACACATTAATTTTCCTCTTCAAGTAGGTTTCCTATTTGTGTATTAGTTTTTTTTTAATGGACAATACAAGGTATATAATGCTGTTAGTGATTCACAACTGGCATGCGCGGACCCATAGTGTGTGTCATGCGATTCAGCCCATCACGATCCACCGTGACACGAATTTTAACTGAACTTTAAACCACATTAGAGGAGTACGTTTGAGTACGTACATATGAGTACAAGCAACTAACTAAAGGGTCCGTCTGAAGTTTGTAAGTTACGAACGTGTCAATGCGAGAACACTCGATGTCAGGAGAACTTTACGGAAGGTGTCAGATGACGTTGTAAAAGTTACGTCGTCACAGGATGTTTCTTTATGTATTTGTTTTGACTTCAAGCCAACTCGGCGCTTTAGTGCTTTCGTGACTAGTCAAGGACGCTTGAGAAACGAAAGTAGAAAACATCTAGATGATTTCTTTATTTGTATTTTTATTGCGAGCCATTCAGACTCATTTGGCTGTCTATTTAACGTTTAGCTTTTTTTCATGTTCCTTATAATTTTGATCAACTTTTATTTAGTTATTTATTATTCGGAAAACAAAACAGATAACAATCAGTAAATTATGGATGTGTACACATTTAGTTCAGTTTAGAGCTAGATTGATATCCTACTATTGTTTACAAATCATTGTATAACGTACTTATAAAATTCTGAACAAACAATACTTATACATAGTGGCTCTGATTAATTATCAATAGTGGGAGTATTCGGTGGATAATATCAGCAATTTAACACGATTTTTAAAGACGCAAAATGTGGAGTCGAAAATATCAAGATTGGGATTATTAATTGATACCTCGTTGTAAAGACGACACATTCTTGTCAAGGGGCTGTAGTAAGCAAATTGAATTGAAGTTTTTGCAGTAGATTCAATAAAATAATAGTAACTATCTCAGTCCAATGTTAATTCTAAACTAACTAGCAAAAAAGTCAAATGAGCTTCAACAAGTAGCGCTTCGAGTGTTTCATCTTATGTAATGTACCGTGCAGTAAATTTATCTTGCATATCCACCCAGACCCGTAAATCTATTCCGCGCTCATTGTCTTGGCGTACATTATCATTGGTATGTATTTTTTTTATGCTAGAGGCGGACAAACGAGCAAGCGAGTCACCACCTGATGGAAAGTAATCAACCCCGCCCATGAACATCCGCGAAATCAGGGAGATCGCTAATGTATTCCAAAACATCAATCCTGCATTTGAGTTACAAGCTAATTCTACCAAATTAACAAGAGACCACCCGGTGGGCGTGGCAGTTCGTGCACTTATTAAATTGGAAATTGGCGTTTCGCCAGCCGAATGAAAGCGCGATCAGAAATTAAAGAGGTATTAAACTTTTTGTTTGATCTTCGTCTAGCGTATAGTATTTTTTGCTGCGCATATTGCGAGGCGATGCGCAAAAACAAGTTTGTATATCAACGCTAGCGCCTCTGATGATCGCGCGGCGCCGGCGCAGAAGCGAACGTTTCATCACAGTTATCGACATGACTCATTTATCAGAATCGCCGTTAAACGAGCAGTGTAGAACGGAGCGTGTGGGATGATTTTTTTCATCGAATGTAATTAATAGAACTAATTACATTGTTTGTGAGGGTTTTTTTTTAATGATTATAGGTTAGCGCTTGACCACAATCGCACCTGATGGAAAGCAACGATGAGGTTTAGGATGTTTTAGAAGATGCTTTTTCACTCTTGCTTTATATGTATATCCAGATTTAAATGATCAGAGGGGAACACAGACCTCAGCAAGGAGTTGTATTCGTTAGCTTTCCACATCAAAAACGAAAGGAAGCGAAACGTTTCGAGCGGATAAGGGGTATATCGACAAACTAAGTATGACAGCCTGCACAAACACACTGACAAATGTATCAGTGTATTTGTCCAGTTGTAATAGTTTGTTCATTCAATCAAGGACGAAGTGCACATATGAAAATCATAAATCAAAATTAATGAAACATTTTATGCAGTTAGATTTATTATAGTATTAGATTCAGCCATTTAGAAATTAATCAAACTTCCCTATATATTTTTTGCCCCTGTCATCCGAGCCAACTTGACAAGCGCAACAGACACCCTATCTGTTGATAGTGAAAAATGGGACAGGACACCCTTCGTCTGTCCCACTATTCGTGACTACGTGACTGCGCCAGCGTTTTAATCTAATCCTAGCTCCTTCGGGACTTATTAAATTTTAACAAGTCCGAGACTTAGAGACGGTTTGTAAAATGCCAGTCAACAAAATATAATTATTCTGTGACATATTTATGGCTGTTTATATACTTGCCACGTTTTAGTTAATTTAAAACATGTATGATAATAATAGCACACTTTGTTTTTGTTACAGGTATGTAAGCTGTGTCTTATATTAATGGACTAGTTCATCTTCTTGTATATTGGTAAGAACTATTTAGCAATAATTTATTTAACTAACCTTAATAGGTCGTCCTTTCTTTCGACTCTACATTTGTTTAAAGATGCGGACTTTACTGTTATCCACAACCAAATAAAGCCCTTTAGCATGCTCTATACCCCTTGATGCCACTTAAGCTGATTGCCCTTGATCAGTATTATATAGTTCATAGACTCGCAATCAATTAGAGTTGATGCCTTGACGTCATTGTAGAAGTGTCAAATTACTTTCAATTTGCAGTTTATGTGTCAATTCACAGTGTCTTGATAAAATGGACTTGAAATTTCACAATGTTCGGCGCTGTAGAGTGTTTCTAATTTGGTATTCCTTATCATCTTAAAGATATGTCGGTAGCTTAAAATTCCTCTTGAACTCATAAATCCTTTACTCAAAACGAATCTTGCTTAGTATTAACTTAGAACTGGATTCCTAGCTGTTTGTTATTGTCTAGTAAAAGATATCGCTCTGTCTAATATAAAGGTATGATAAGCTGTGGTATGCAAAAATGAGTCCTGTATTTGATTTGATTTGGACGATGCATCTAAGCTAGAGGTACTCAAACTGATTTTGCATACGGCCACATTAAAAATATTTTTGGCGCCCCAGTTTTTTACGCATTTAAAAACCATTAACTGCAAATTAACCAAAATATTTTACCTTCCTCCTTTATGCCTGTATCGCTAGTAAAGGGGAGTTAACATCCACTTTGAGAAAGGTTGATCTAAGCAAAAGCTAATCAATAGATCATTCACCTCATACTCAAACCATGATAATTTTTACATAATACACACGAGTTCAATCTGAACACGTGTTACAATTACCATAAATCAATTTCAACGTTACACGCCGCCTACGGATCTACAATAGCAATTTTCATTTATGGAAATGAAAACACCAGTTGCATAATGTCTCGAAGTCTCGATGGACTTTTACACGTGTAAAGTAGCTTATTTTATAAACACGATTCTATTGCTCGGTCGTCGGCGATCGTCGGGCGTATCCAATGGGTCTGACCAAGTACGTCATCAGACCTTAGTAAGGATGGGTTGGACCAGTTTCTATAATTATATTTAAGGTGACGGACAGGGCACTCTAGCGACGCCAATCGATTTAAATTGTTAGCAACTAAACCGATTTTTTTTTAACAATGTCGAAGCTGCAATCTCTCGGAAAACATTTATACTATTTATTTAATACTTAACTTTTGGGTCTGCTTTTGTACTCGAAATTTGAATTAACGCCAAAAACGGCCACTTATGGCGTTAATGCAAAAACAGATGAAAAAGTAGTGCAGAATTATTAAATAAATAGTGTAAATGTTTGTTAAGCGACTGTCTCCGAAATTGTTTAAAATGCGGTTTAGTAGCTAACAATTTTAATCGATTGGTGTATCTAGTGGGGTATACCGACTTCACCTTAACAAAAGATTCTCATTCTTCGTTTTTGATATGCTGATCCGTGGTCTGCTCTCAGGTCTTCTAAGTTCGTCGCTGTAATTTCTCTGCCATCGAGATTATTCACCATCTTTACATCATTTATTTATTTATTTTAATCATTTACATGTCAGTTAACAGAATACGAAAATTCCAACACACCAACAAGTCATCATACATAATTACATCTCATTATAATCTTCTCTTTTTCGGTTATCGTCCTCGTCTATTTCATCACTAACATTCATTCCCATTACTTTATCCTTAAGAAACGGTCCTCTTCCCTTTTTGGCAAATTGAAAAAAACCTAAATACTTTATCGTTGTGGTGTTGTTTTATTCACACAATATTCCACGAGTATGTTATTGACACGCATCACACTTCCGCAAACGCCGTGTGATTTGCGTGTAATATTAGTCCATATATGGCACCGTGACTTGTTAATGTCTTGAGTGACAGGGCTAAGTCCTTCCGCCACGGGTTCCCACGGATGACACGGATAAAATTTCTTTTTCTTTTCTTAGTCATACATTACTTGTATTGATACATCCTCAGGATGATACCTCCGTATTGATGACAATACACGTGTTGCAAGTGCAATTTGATATTTTAATGATTGAATGAGCAAACCTCGTCTCTTGTTACTTCATAATAATGCATGCGAGACACACCCGTGGATTATCATATTATTACGCCTGATACTGAGTAATGGCTACAGTGGAACAAAAGATTTCTGAACCTGTCAGAGTTACCCTTTCCTTTCGCTTTGTTGGCGTATAATGTTTTAAGTCAAATTGAATGAATCACATAACCGGAAATAGTAGTAGTTGATATTTTTTATAGCAATCTTTTGCTATTTATTCTTTAGTAAGTAACTCATCATATACATAGCCCAAAGGATTGCATGCCTCAAGTGGCAATGGGCAGGGCACATAGCGAGGAGAACAGACGGCCGTTGAGGCGAAAAGGTCCTCGAGTGGAGGCCACGTACAGGAAGTAGCAGCCGTGGCAGGCCCCCCACAAGGTGGACCGACGATCTGGTGAGGATCGCGGGAATCCATTGGATGCGGGCGGCACAGGACCGTACTGTGTGGAGAACATTGGGGGAGGCCTATGTCCAGCAGTGGACGTCTATTGGCTGAAATGATGATGATGAAGTAACTTATGATATGATTTACATCGATCTGTGACATTTAGAAAACATGAACGAGTTGCTTTTAATAGACTATGCCAAATTTCGAAAGTATGATGATCGGCACCCTGACCAACAGTCGCTATAGATACTACTACTATTAAGTAAATTAACACACTTAAAAAATCATGTCGTGTTCAGGTGGGACCCGAACTCACACTTTCCACAATCCGGGTGAATGTTCTACACAATAAATACTTACTTACTTACTTACTAATTAGACCACTGAACGCGTTACAAACCCGTCGAAATATAACAATCTTCTCATCTTAGCATGTCATCCCGGTTACGTTCAAAGCTGTCATTTCGGCAGCCGGGGTTCTTAGCCTCCTTCGCACGGTCTTGGCGGAAAATATAACAATGTGTTGTACTTACATATTACGAGTTTAGCCGTTTTTTCCATACGTACATTGAGGTCAGACAGAGTGGAAAACGGCGCGGTAACATGATCGGCCCTTATTACCTACTCGCTCGTAAGCCGCTTACGATCAACCGATGTAATCTGTACACCGCCCGCCGGATTAAAATTTAAGCATGTAGGCGAGACAATGGGGCGTTTTTCGTTTTAGAAGTTATTCACTCTGATACGAAATTTTTAAACAGGCCTCAAAACCGTGGCCAGAGTCATGCTTGGGCATGAATGGGCCGGCTCGACCTGAGTGAAATGAAATGAAACGAAATATTCTTTATTCAGTTCATGCCACGACCTCACAGAACACCAGCGTGAAGCACCGTTTGTGCTGTGTTTCGCTGCGTGAGTAAGGGTACCGGAGGCCCAAACCGGGGAAAGGGTTTTACGGTTGGCAGCACACTTGAAACATCACTGATGTTGCGGGGTGTCCATGGGCGGTGGCAATCCAGTACCAAGTGATCTCTCGGAGAGTGGTCGGGGACAGAGAGATGGAGAGACCGATACAATACACGGAATTGCCCCACCGAGTGAGCCAGCACGAGATAGAGGTCGACCTGATCGAGAGCAGGGCACAACTTCTCCAACACGACCAGAGCTCCCACAAAATCTACACAGATGGGAGCAAAATCGAAGGCAACGTTGGCGCCGCAGTATCCCTGTGGGATAATGCGTCGGAAACCTGGCGAAAGAAATTAGTGTTGGAGAAGTTCTGCACTGTATACCAGGCCGAGCTTCTGGCTCTACAAAGAGCAACCGAAACCGTGATCAAAAAATGCCTGAATAGGGTGGACATCTACTCCGAGGCCGTTGCGCGCGGCAACTCCCTTCATCCCCTTGCAGTCCAGGTGCGCTCCGATGTAGCGAAAATTGCCCAAAATTGTGGTCAATTAGCGCTACACTGGATAAAGGCGCACGCGGGACTGGAAGGGAATGAGAGAGCGGACGTGCTCGCAAAGGAGGCTGCGCTCAATGCTAAGACCAGAGCCGACTACGATATGTGTCCGGTGCCATAGGTCAAGCGAGAAATTCGAAGGGACTTAGAACCAACGCTATATCGGAGGTCAGACGGCCACCAGCACGAAAAATTTTTTCCCGGACGCAATAGACGCTTATACATTAGGAAAATCGAACTCGACCCAAGTCTGGTCCAAATCTTAACGGGCCACGGCGGATTCTCCGAGTACTTAAAACTGATTCAAGTGCAAGGAGAGTCCGGCGTGCCCCTGCGACCCTGAGAAAGTTGAGGATGTGGTCCACCTCCTGACAGAATGCCCCAGGTTTGCCAAGGCTAGAATAGAGTTAGAAATAAAACTGATAAGAGAATAACGAAAGACACAGTCAAGGAACTGATGAAATGCAGAAAAGCTAGAGAAAGTTTTATAAGCTATTGTACTAGAATAGTTAAGATATTAAATAAGAATAACAAAACGTAAGCAAATCCTTAACCTATAGATATTGTTTAGAATATTATGCATTGTTAAGCAGAAAACGTATTGTTATCAAAAAAAAGTAGAAATAAAAGTACACATTATTTTAAGTAGATTTAATTACAAATAGAATTGTTAGTAAAGAATAGACAAATAAAGCTTAATGTGTCTTGGAAACTTCAATAAAGTAAAATATAATATAGGAAAACCCAGATAGTTAGAAAGGTCTTCCTCCGGCCTTAGATAAGCATTAAAGGTGATGGATGCAAGAAAGAACCAGATGAGGAATGAAATTACGAGAGGCATAACTGCGAGAACTGGAATGAAAGAATTATTCGATATAAAAAGGCTCCGAACTTAATATCGGAGGTAAATTGTAAAAAAAAAAAGTACCATGTGATCCCTCTTCTCGTCTGCCACCTATAACGAATTAATTATATGTCGTAAAGAAGATACGAGTACTTTGCATTGTCTAATTACTTTCTCAGCATACCGGCCGACCAGCTTGCAAACCTAGGTATCGCTGGAAAGACGTCCTAGAGACTGATCTCAGGAACCTGCCAAAAAGAACTGCAGGATCGACCAAAGAGACGACGTTTCGGATCGTTGAGCCAGCGGTAATTTTCAAAGGACAATTTTCTGTTGTGTCAATGTGTCACAAATTGTTTACTTATTAGTGGACTTAATCAGTCAGCGTTGGTAATCGCTTTACCTACTTTGCGACCGATGAGTACCCGTTGTCCTAAAATAAGTGATCCGTTGAAATTTTATAACAACTTCTCGTACATCAACCTGATTCCGCCTGTATTGAATAATTTTGTTTTGTTTATTAGACAACATAGAAAATACAAACAAAAACATAAAGACATGGTTGGACACGCCTTTCAATTAAATTCAAATTTATCGTTTTTTTTTATTGTATTAGAAGTCACATTACATCAAGATCTTACACAAAATATATATATATATGTCATTGGGAATATCGTCAGTGAAGTTCTAACACCACGTAAGTTATTTTTAGCAACTTTTAAGGAAAGCCAAAAAACTGATCGGAGACTTATGTGCTATTTCCATTAGAATTCAATTGTTGGCTTCCGTTCTGTTACCTTTTCAACATTTAAAAGGTTTTTGATGGCCGCATCTGAATTCTGATTGATAAAAACGATCCGTCTTCCAAGTCTCTAACGAATTGCATCAGTGTCATAACCGCCACCAGCTGATTAGTAAAAAAATAAAAAACTAAATTGTGACTTACGTGGTCATCTCAAAGCGTAGTTCATTTTATGACTTCCGTGCTGTTACTTTTTCGTAATTTTAAAGGTTTTTATTGGTTGTATCTCGATTCTAATGGCGAAATGACGCGTCTATCGATTCTCTAGCGAAAGGCATCATAATGTCAAAACCGCCAAAAAATTACTTACGTGGTATTAGAACTTAACTGACAATATGTCAAACAAAAGTACTTAGGTAGGTATTTAATATTGTAATGTTTGATCATTCATGTATTTATAAAAGTTACGTCTATGTTTTTATGCAAGTAATTTTGCATAGTCCAGTATTTTTTTATGTCATAGGTGGCAGACGGATCACCTCATCGTAAGCAATTGCTGCCGCCCACGGACTACCCGTGACACCAGTGGAGTACCAAGTGCGCTGCCAACCTTTAAAACCCCCCTTTTCCCAGAATTGGGCTTCCTGTACTCTCACTAACGCAGCGAAACACAGCACAGTGCTGCTTCACGCCCGTTTTCTGTGAGGCCCATTCATGCCGAAGCGTGGCTCTCCCACGGTAAGTATAATTTTAATGTAGTCACAGTAACAGTGCTCATTATCGACATAGCATATTGCCTGTTGACGGCCACTCATGAATGGCAGCTGTTGGTTGTCGTGTGACGTCACGCGCGTGCACATGTTTTGTCGTGCGTTGTGACGTGCAAGCTTGTAAAGTGTTAAGGTACTGTTGCACATACTTATTTTCATGCTTAAAGCATGCTACTTTTGAGCATGTGCTACTTAGTTAGCATGTGTGGACGGACGTGCTAGATATCAGCATGCTAATTTTGAGCATGCTCAAAAATCGCACGCCGCGGCGTTTTTTATGCATGCTACCTGTAGTGCGGGTGGAAGGGGGAGTGTGGCGGAGCGCTTTAACACGTGTAAACAGGATTGCTTATTTGTAAGCATGCTAAAATATGGGTAATAGCATGCTTATTGATACCAAATGTGGACAGCTACTTAAGCATGCTCATTTTAGCATGCTACAAATGAGCATGTGTAACAGTAGCTTTACCTCTGGCACACGGCTGTTTCGCGTCTGTGTACAACTAGAATCCTGCGACTTAAATTAACATTTTGGATTCCTTGAGTCTATATAGACATAAAGTTGAAATTTGAATGTTGATGTCAAGTGACTTCTTTGGTGGCGTAGACTCTAGTCGATATGTCATGTAGCTGTACTGCCACCAGCTGTGGAATAACATTAGCGAAAACGTCACATACAATTTCAAGGGGAAACAAATAAAAGTCATTTTCTGAGTTGAAAGCCCTTTGAGCATGATGTTCGATTTAAAATAAATAATTATAGGCTGTTTCTATGTCGGCATTCGTTTACGTGACAGTTGATTACACCCGCTATTGAGGGTCGTGTTCTAAACTCGATAAAGACAGTATGATAATCTACTATGTATTATTACAAAGAAACTCAATTGTCTAGGCTACTTATACTTGTTTACTTTAAGTTACTTGCTAGACCCAGTGAACCAATAAAACATAAATAAAACTGGCAACATGCAATCATTTATGTCATGATTATATGCATATGGGCGACTTACCATCGTCCCGCATGGTCGTTTACGTCCCTTCCCTAAAAAGAACGAACTTCGCACCTATTGCGTTTCGTTTCACGATCTAAATGTTTTGCGCCAAAACCAAAATTTGACTTTTTTTTTGTATGGACCATGGACACCCGCAACACCAGTGGAGTCACAAGTACGCTGCTAACCTTCAACTTCAGTGCGGCTTTCAAATTTTAATAGGGGACTGTTTTAATAATTTGGATATGGATATTTTTTCTTCAGTTTTCAACGGCAAAAAAATTAACAAGACTTGTAATTTTGAAAAAGGGACCTAGAATAACGACATAATTTACACAAACACATCACAACAATGTGTAAATGTGTAAATAATGTCGAGCCACTGGCTCTATAAACACTGTGGTATTGGAATAAAGACAGGCTAATTAAACGTACACAATATTTGCCACTTTTTCGCGCCTCGTTAATTTTTATACCACAATATTTCATTTACAAACATTAACTTAATTATAATTGCGACTGCAGAGTAGAGATAGACTTATTATAATATGAATTTACCAATTATTAAAAAAAATAAGCAAGATTGGAATTGAAAGCATTTCGAAATATGAAATATAAGGGACTGGTATCGCATCTATGGAGCGGCTGTTTCGCCTCGCAATGAATAGAGGGGGATTTAAGAAACTGGCGGCTAACCTTCAGAACTAAAAAGGCATTCAAAGAAGAATCTTTATGGTGCGAGACTGCGAGACGTCCTCCCCACAAGCCCGGTGACTCTGTTCAAAACTAAACAGAATTGACCGACCAATAAAAACAAAAGCTAAGTATTTACCTAATCTACAGCATTTGATTTGTGGTACCAGTACATTAAATCATCCTGACGCCGTCACAGCTGTTCGTAGGCCTCATACCATTCCTTAGCAGCCTGCTTCCAACTCACACCAGCCATCTTTCTCAAATCGCACGTCCATCGTACCTCAGGGCGTTATACTGTTTGTTTTTCTCATCATCATCATCATCCTCCTGTCCTATCCCCAGGTTATCTAGGGTCGGCGCAGTATGTCTTCCTCTTTCATACGTCCCAGTCATTCGTCGGCGAATCATTCCCCCCCTTTTCCATCATGTCATTCTACACACAATCCATCCATTATTTCGGTCGTCCTCTGTTCCCCCACCCACTTACAATGATCACTCTTTTGCTAACATGCTCTCACCCCCCCCCCCCCCCCCCTCTCATTACATGGCCATAACGAAGACCTCTGTGTGCCGATGTTAGTATGGCTCAGTCTTTTCTGCATTTCAAGGTAGACAAGCGTTTTCTGAGCTTACTCCGGAGGGTTTACCATCAATTAACTAATTATACGCGGCAAACTTTGCTTTAGTATTTTAAGTTACTAGCCGGCAACACATTAGCGACCTCTCTGATTTCGCGGATGTTCATGGACGGCGCTGATTACTTTCCATCGTCGCTTCTAGCATAAAAAATAAAATGCTTCTAGCTCATAAGCAACATTTCGGATATTTTTTTGCAAAACCGCATGTATGCCTTATCTTGTTAACCTCGGTAATTTGTCATGTGTATGATATATAAAACATATGTTTTCGGGTTTATTATTCATATTCATATCAATATTCATTTAGTCGAGCTTATAGCTACACTGAGGTCAACACATTATTATTGTTTTGCCTGAAAGTTGTCTAGTATATAGCTTTCAGCAATAAGACTGACTAACACTCTGATGTTGAAAATGATGATTAATAAAAACTTCGACGCCCATGGACAACCGGCACAAGTTCCCTATCAACCTTTACAACGGATTGAACCTTCCGGTGCCGTCACTCAAGATGGTGCAGCGAAACACATCAGAGTCACTGCTTAACGCCGGTTTTCTGTGAGGTCGTGGTATCACTCCGGTCAAGCTGGCCCGTTTATGCCGAAGCGTGGCTTGCCCACGGTCAAGGTAACCCAAGGAGGTTTTATCACTAATATACGTAAACAACTGTACATGGTATCTAGAAACCGCGAGACTTGTGCTACCTCTGTATGCGCAAGTGTGGGCCGGGTGACGTCTGTTGCGGTTTTTTCCCGCAAATTAAAAATAGGTGCAAATTTACTAGACCTGGCCAGATAGTATCTTTCAAAAGATTGTGAACATTTGCACCTGGATCAGTGCAGTGATGCGGAACAGTGAAACGCTTCATTTGGAACATCGACTCTCAGATAGATCCGTGATTCATTCGGATTATTCGGCTCACCCGGATCATTCAGCTCATACGGATCATTCGGCTCATCGCATCATTACGCTCATTTGGATAATTCGGCTCACTCGGATCATTCAGCTCATTCGGATCATGCGGCTCACTCAGACTCGAGTCGAGATCCATTTGAGTTGAATGATATATTCGGAGCGAACATTAAAGATTCGGAACAGTGTATAATTTGGCTGAGTCGGAACACTGAGTCGTTTCAGTAGAGTTGCACACGTCTAAAATTTTCGCCTTTAACGTCTTTATCGCTACCTTTCTTTATTCGGAGTTTATTAGCTTCCTTGGCCTCTGAAAACTTGAAATGATTTCCTCCGTCTGTTCGGGATCCGGACGATAAAGATTATGCTTGAGAAAATCTCTGAGTACGGGCTAAGTTTTCTGAGTACTAAAATATGACTTTACTTCTATGATAGAATCTCGGTATAGTCTTGGGAAACAACGTAATTTTTTTATGAGATAGGTGTTGGCACCCGCACAACCAGGGGAGTGACAAGTTATAATTATTATTATTGTTAGCCTGTACTGTCCCACTGCAGGGCAAAGGCCTCCCTAGCCTCCTTCCAACGTTTTCTGTCACGAGCCGCAGTCGTCCAATCCTTTAGGTGGGCATCGAGATCGTTTTCTCGGCCTGCCGCGTGGTCTCTTCTTATTTTCGGGCATCCATTCTGTGGTGACTTTCGCCATGCGGCAAATTATCCGGCATGCGGCAGACGTGACCAGCCCAATCCCATTTTAGCTGAGCTGCTTTTCGGGAGACGTAAGTTATAATGGCCTTTTAAAAAGGAAGACGCTCCTTGGTTGCATCCATAGATAAAAGTAATAAATACTAGTAATATATGAAGGTCTCACAAGTGGTCCTGCAAAGTAACGTCAATTGTATTGTTGTAAGTGAATTACTAAACGATCCGGCAGAGAACTAAAGTCATCGGCATTGCTTACCGGATTAGCAAGCTTAAGTGGCAGTGGGCTGGCCATATTAGCCGCAGAACCGACAACCGATGGGGTAAACGAGTTCTGGAGTGGAGACCGCGTCTTGGCAAACGTAATGTAGGGCGCCCTCTGGCTAGGTGGACGGACGATCTGCGCAGGATGGCTGGCAAAAGCTAGATGCGAGAAGCCATGGTTAGATCACGGTGGTGAACAATTGGAGAGGCCTACGTCCAGCAGTGGACTGCGATAGGTTGATGATGATGATGATGAGGTGAATTACCGTGGCGTTGTTTTTTCTTTATGTGATAGGTGGCAGAACAGAAGACGGATCGCTTGATGGTTAGCGATTGCCGCCCCCCATGGTCACCCGCAACACCAGTAGAGTCACATGTGAGCTTCCAACCTTCAAACTCCCCTTTCCCCCCGGATTCGGCCTCCGGTACCCTCACTCACGCAGTGCTGCTTCACGCCGGTTTTATGTGAGGCCGTGGTATCACTCCGGTCAAGCCGGCCCATTCATGCTAAAACGTGGCTCTCCCACGGTTAAGATGACATTGTTTTCAAATATTAATACTACAGAGCAGTCTCGTTTTTTTATAGCTTTGGTATTGTTTTGTTCAATTCCAACAACGTCTCAGAACTCCCTTATCGTCTTAAGCGACGTGTGCATTATACACCAGGCGTTACCCGCCTCCACTCACATGATTAAGTCACGCAGCCGGCTCGTTCGCTAATTGATATGAATGAATGAATATACTTTAAGCCGTTGATCCTGCGTCCGATCCCTCTCCGATTGTGTCACACTGGTCTCCCATCGAAATATGAGAGCAAGGGAATAGAGAGTGCACTTGCGTTTGCGCACAGGATTCAGGATATATTACAGTGCTCAAGTGGCACTGTAATATATCCTGCTTACGTGGCTGTACATTAAGATTGGCCTCCGTAGCCGTAATTGGTCAAAGGATATTATTATTACTTTGTTCAAATTCCTCGTCCGTGTGCATAATACACCAGGCGCTAGGCGTCTCCACTCACATTATTAACTCACGCACCGCATTCTCCGGCTGGTTCCCGGCTATCAGCGCCACCGCTAATTAGATTGTTGTAAATTGTTGCGTAACGAGCCTTAATTAGAGGGGTGACACTGGTTGACCTATTGTGCTGTTGCTGGGTAAACGGAGCTAATGGAAGGGATTTTTTATGGGACAGATAAACATACGGATCACATGATGGTAATCGATTGCCGCCGCCCATGAACACACCTGAAAGCAGTGGAGTCACAAGTGCGCTGTCAGCCTTTCAACTCTCGGATTGGGCATCCGGCACTCTCACCAACTCGCCAAAACACGGCGCAAGCGCCGCTTGAAGCCAGCCAGCGCTTTGCGGTTTTTGATGCATAGGTAAACGAGACAGATAAGACGTTCAGTAATAGGATTGATGTCAAAATGTGAAGATGTGACATTGACGGTTTCATTTGCAAAATACCTATCTGGTGTATTTATTGAGTCTTCTCTGTAAACCCTGAAAATCTTACTGCCACACTCAGAGTCGCTGATAAACTTAGTTGGCTACTTAAGAAATAATATTGACACTTATTTTGATAGGCATAAAGACTACCGATACTAAAGCTAATGAATGACGTCTCTGAGTGCGGCCGTGAGTCTCAAATTCCTCGAAGGACGGGTCAATATGTTTGACATTTAAGTTTCTGTAATGGCTAGTTTTTTTTTGTTGTGTATTTTGTGCAATAAAGTATATCTATATAATATGTGTTGGTCCGATTTTGGTAAGGTCATGACAGACTTGAATCACCTGATTATCCAAAAAAAGAGATTTCGTACTTCTAACTGAACGACATTCGATCCCGGTCACTAATAGCAGCCGTTATCCTAACCACATCAAAGGATCAAGGCAATTTGAACCTCGAAAACTAGGGCTTAGCAACCCACACGATTTCCTTTTCTAGTAGACAGTTCTACAGGTACCTTCATATAGAGGATAATAAATCATCCCACAGGAGCTAGAAGCAATGCACTATTACAATCTCGGTAGGTGAGTCAGAGGCGGGACCCATTAGTTAATGGAAACTTTAGTCTATTAAACTCGTTTTATTTCTAATAGCTGAGAAACAATATTGTAAAAATATCTTCAAACCCACTGATAAAATGGTTGATGGAAATGCTATTAATCCGTTTTGAGGATCTAGCCGAGGGAAAGAGAATACTTTGTAACCCTCTATGTTGATAAATAAATTGCATAAGTGAACCTTTTTTTTCACAGATTGTATAATTTTTTTCGATTGGTTCTCATTACGTTTTCAGATTGTAACACAATGGATACGAATGTCTGTACCGGTTTTTCGGCAAATAACTCGAGGTATATAATTCCGGGCCTTCATACTCTCTCATGAGAAAATCAGGTCTCGCCTTCCATACGGGGCGTCATGGTTCGAATCCATAGGTATGTGGTGCATGTTTCCCGTGTTTTTTTTTATAAATATTTAATGGGTTTGCACTTGACTTCATCTCACCTAATGTAAAGTGACAATAAGGTCTAAGATGTAGCGTGTTTACCCAAAAGAAGCCTATTCACTCTCGACTTAAAGACACCCAAATTGTAGATCTCTGGGAATATAGAAGCCGGTAAGTTGTTCCATTCCTTAGCAGTATTACGAAAGATGAAGCGAAACGCTAAGCTGGTGGAACCTCCACAAATCTCGAAAATATCGTGGGGAAACCTGCACGTCGCGTATAGTTTCTCAAAATGCTGGCTAGCTAAAATGTTTGAGACAAATATAAATATTCTAAACGTATAATCGTGATCCCGTTGGTTTGGTTCCCCTGTCTAAGAGTACCCGACTTTATCCGACCTCCCGTATCCTGTATCATGGTTCATTCGTACCCTCAGCCCCGAAGCGACAGCACTCTGGGAATAACACGCTAAGATGAGGGCAGGTAGGCAGGCAGCCCCGTGTGTTAATCTGTTTTGTGGTGTGAAGGAGACCTACGTCCAGCAGTAGACAGACTTGAGATATTTAGTATTTTGTTCATCAAAAGAACCGTCAATATATTTGAACATTCTCACTGACTATAAAGGTGAACTTTTCTGCTTTCGTTCATCGCCCACTATAATGTTCGGCCTAGATTTCCAAGTCGACGGGATTTATAAGTTCTGCCCCAAGTGTCAGCTTAAAGGCTTAGTGAATACATTTGCATAAACTTTCAATAGCTTTGGGATCGTTTGCATGAGGTTCACTGGTTCAGACTCTAGCAACTTTCCCTCGAGAAGCTTTTGTAAAATATTATTTTTTGTCAAAACGTAAGTAATATCTTCATTCAGGAAATATTTAATCTCCGAAATAACAAATTGATTCATATTATAAATTTAGAATTCGTATCACTTTCACATCTGCAAGACTTCATAATATTTTATATTCACTCACTTTTCTATCACTACTCTTTTGCATAAAGGAGTATATTTCACTCGTTACTCACATGATTTCACCTGTCGATCAAGTTTATTGAACGAGCGAAAACGAATGACTATATTTTCATTTTAACTTTTCTATCATGTCAGGAATGCCTGCTTGCAGTCATTAAGCTTTAGTTTGTATTAAATATAGATATTTTGGTTCAAATCAGCGATTGAGCTATGGCAGCTCAGTGAATAAGACGGAAGGTCGTGGTACGAATTCTAACATGCACCTCTGGATTTTTTAATTCTATGTTCATATTTCTACCATTAGCTGAACGGTGAGGAAACATGCAAGTCTCAGGTATTTCCTAAAAAATCGTAGATACCTACAATATTTGAGATATTGATTCTGAACGTGTAACCGTGATCCAGTTGGTCTGGTTCCCCTGTCTTAGGGTTGCAAAGGTCAGACAGCCGTCGCTTCATTGTAATTACCAGACTTTCCGAATCCTGTCATGGTTCAATAGTACCCTGGGCTTCGAAGCGACAGCTTTAGACACATCTATGAATTAGGATCAAATTAGCGTTTATGGCCAGCATCACCATCCTTCGCCATTCCTCCTACAGTGATGCATTTCTATTGCAAACGTGGAGTGGACCATTGCTGACTTTGCGCCGCGAACTTTTGCCTTCTTTGCCTTGGACTATAAGCCTTTCTTCAGCTGATTCATCTCAACGCGTGATATATGAAAAGTGAAGATACGGCATTGGACAATCAATTCAGGTCATCACTCAGATGCGCCCGAGCTTACCATAATGTTCCTCTTCTGTTATAGTAACCTCTTCTATTCGTATTATAGTATAATCTACCTACATAGCTGTCAATGTAAGTAGAACTTAGAAAAGTAGTGCAATGGTATGCACTAAGTCCACAGTTATGTTGGTGGTACACGCGATATCAAATCAGAAGTCATTCACCTCCTTACAAAGACGTCACGCTCACTAAAAAGCCTCACATGCATTTACTAAGTATTCAATAGTTTCTTATAGATATTCCGGAAGCTTACTCTATGACTTTTTAGCATAGGGACGGAGGTGGACGTGCTTTGATTTATAAAAGCATCACTGTATAACATTTGCAGATGTAGATAGAAGGTTGTGTTATAGATATGTCGCAGCTATACAATTAGACGGCTAAGGCGTTCGTTTAACGCTGGCATTCAATCAAATATCTGAACAACAACTAGCCATGTCGTTGTTTTGAACATTGCATAGTTTTTTTTAAAGTGATAGGTGGCAGGCGAGCAGACGGATCACCTGATGGTAAGCGATTGCCGCCGCCCATGGACTCCCGCGACACCAGTGTAGTCTCAAGTGCGCTGCCAACCTTTAACCCCTCTTTCCCCCGGATTGGGTCTCCGGTACCCTCACTCATGCAGCGAAACCCACAATGCTGCTTCCCGCCGGTTTTCTGTGAGACCGTGGTATCACTCCGGTCAAGCCGGCCCATTCATGCCGAAGCGAGGCTCTCCCACAGTCGATTAAGTTTAGTAGAGTGATCAGTCAATTTAGATTCAAACTTTTTGCAAAAAAACTTTCAGACGAAGAAAGATTAAACATAGGAAATTCTGTAAACCGATTTACTAAAAGCCCTGGTAACTGAGTCTCACGCCGCCCCAGGGACCTTTGACGTGATTGAAAAATTACCATAATTATTGTAACCGGCGACTTAGTTACTTCCACATTAATCTTCTACTAGACATGGGACTAAATATTAATAAGTATGTAAAAGTAATAAGCAGTAATAAAATGCGTTGACGAAAAACTTAAAAGTTTTCATATCTTCTGGTACTATATCGCTTTAGAGCTCAAAACAGTACCTCCTCCTTGCGTCGTTTGTCCTCAGTGCTGAGGGTCGAGGTCTCTATAAGTAATTTTCTCTCGGACTATCTTCGGCCAAACGAGCTGTAGAAATAACAAAACTGAGTAGAGGACATGTTAGGGCACTCACTCGGACCCTCACAGGGCACTGCAAATTAAATAAGCACCTGCACAACATGGGCCTTACAGATACCAAAATCTGCAGGTTCTGTCGCGAGGACGAGGAAACGATTATCCACGTCCTCGGCGAGTGCATAGCGCTGCACCGCTGCAGAAGCCGGCACCTGGGAGCACACATGATCTCAGCTGACGAGATCAAGAGCTCCCCCATCAGCTCCATTCTCGGGTTTATCCTGGAACTGGAGCTACATGAGGTGCTGTAATAGGTTACGGGGCTGCCACAATAGATCATCTACTGGTCGCAGTGGCTATGAGACGCAGGGCTCACCCCATTTCTATCAAATAATAATCTTCGGCCAGCTCACTCTATCCTATCCAGCCGCGTGGAACGCATCACAGACTGTGGTGTTTAGGGTTGAGCTGATTTGATCGGACCAGCGCATGGGGCTTCTGCCTCTAGACCTTCTTCCGCACATCTTTCCCGTCAGAAGTAGCTTCTCCAGGTTGTCATCTCTCTTTCTGGCGATATAACCAAAGAACTCAAAGCTCATCCGCAAGCACGTGGTGCTGAGTCTCACTGGAATTTTGAGCTCGGTCCGTATGGATTCATTAGTCCGATGTTCAGACCAATGGATTCCGGGCATCCTTCTCCAGCACCACATTTCAAACGCGTCGATTCGTTGCCGGTCAGCTTTCTTAAGGGCCCAAGTCTCTGCGCCGTATAGAAAAATGGAAAAGACAAGAGTGGCAACAAGATGGTTCTTAGTCCTCTTCATGATGTTCATACATACACGGCCTAGCTGTGACATTGCACTCTACGCCATTCGAATCCGTTTTCTGATGTCCTTCTTACAAGACCCTTTGTTTTTAATGTTGGAACCCAGATATGTGAAATCCTCCACGATTTCCAGGCCCAACTTGTTAGCCATTATGAGGGACATGCTGCGATCGACTACCATGACCTTCGTTTAGGACTTATTATTACAAATTTATTATTTTAAAATAGTACATACAATCGAAATTACCAGTTATGTTTCCCAAGTATGGACTTGGGAATTTTAGAAGTGTATTATTTACTTAAGAAAATTTGCAAAGGATTTGCTAAATAATAATAAAAATAAACGATTAATGGAATGAACTGGTAATGATAACACTAGTCAGCTTGCTGCCGGCCGTTCCGCTCCCGCCCCCGCTCGGTAACGGCCGAGCCCTAATGTCCCAACTTACCAACTTGACAGATTTTGGCATCGTCCTCTCCACACTCAGTAATTCCGCGACAGCTCCACAAGGGTGAATGGGTGAGCATAATTAAATTGCCTATTGGGTACGTTCCAGCCTTTAGCTCGGCAGAATTTTCTGCCAAGCCCTAACATTTTTATCACTGTTTGATTTACTCTCCGAATCTAGGTATTCCATATTTTGCTTAACTCAATTACTTATCTCCCATTACGAACGGAATGTATAGACATGCTTTTGTGCCTTAGGTATTGATTTAGAGTTTATTAGAAAATAGGAGGATGTCGGCTTCTTTTTTTCCATCAAATTCCACACATAACACCACTGACCTTATCCACTTTGAAAGCGCAGAGAAGGTTCGCTAATAAAACGCGTGTGTGTTTTGTAAGTGTGAAAACTTCCATATAAACTTAAATGTTTGTAATTTTGTGACCGCTCCCGCGCGTGTACCAAACGCCTATTGCGCAAAAGAAAATTCAAATTCTTATTTAGTTACCCATTACTTGGTAATATACGTTTACGATAAGCTTTAATAAAATCTCGCTCGCTATAAAATAAGGGTTCACTTTTCCCTTAGAGTTTCAGAACCCTAATAATAGTACACATAAATACCAGGTTTTCTCAGTAAAATATCAACTTGTCATAAAATAATACCATGCTGCCAGAATTGAACATCGTAATTATAGGCAAACCGGGTATTTTTAGCAACTAATTTGCCTAATGAAAACGAAATTGCTTATAAATTCGAACAGACCCTCTCGCGTGACCTAGGTTCGCCTTGAGAACAACCTTAGGGTACGTCACGCACAGAGTTGGTAATAATAATGAGATATTTATACAAAACAAACGAAACGAATTCATAACTTCTATTGTAAAGGGAAAGATTTATTGTTCTATTTAGAAAGCGACTGAGGTAAAGAAAGAGTGAAATAAATAAAAAATACGCAAGATAATTCACACTGATCACCTTTCTAGGGTTCCGTCTCCAAATGGCAAAAAAGGAACCCTTATAGATTCGTCATGTCTGTCTGTCCGTATGTCACAGTCACAACCATAAGAGCTATACTTACTTTTTTTATAGTGACATTTTTTATTTTTTATATTGGCTCTCCTCAGCCTGATTGTAAGCAAGAGAAAAGCCCTTACTTTTTACTTTACTGTTGAATTCTTGTAAGTAGATGTATTCTATGAACCGCATTAAGGTTTTTACACAATAAAATATAAAAATAAATTGAGGGTTCCTGATACTAAGAACTTAAACTCAATATTTTTTTTCATCAAACCCATACGTGCCCAATGGGGGTGAAGGGGAAAAGGTTGGCAGCGCAATTGTGACTTCACTGGTGTTGCGGGTGTCCATGGGCGGGGGAATTACTAACGACCAGGTGATCCGTCTGCTCGTCTGCCACCTCTCATATAAAAAAAAACGTGTCGCCACACTGTGGTGTATATATATATCGTTCATGCCGAAGCGTTGCTCTCCCACGTTCAGCTAGTCTCAAGGCAAGGCATTATGTGTGCCTGCTACAAATACAAGATGACGATAAGCTCTCCCACCATACCCTGACACGAAACAATTTAAAAGAATTCTTTTTCAATATCCAGAATATATTAAATTAACATTTTTCCAATCGAAATTCCAATGGAAAAATCCAGATGCGCCAAATGTTTTATAGATTTTCTAAGACGAAAATGCTGCCTAAATTGTGTAGCTTCTTGAATATTTTTCTGTTATATTTTGTTTCCAAGTTCTCTCATCAGTATTCTATAGGGCCAGCAGTGGTTTTATGCCGGCTTCATCGACCGCGGCCGCAGAGTTTTGACCTACAGAACGTAAGCGTAGTATACAACCAGTGCGGATAAAGAATGGGATCAGAAATGGCGGCGCATCTATTCACTTCTCATCATCATCATCATCAGCCCATTTAAGTCCCCACTGCTGGGGCACGGGCCTCCCTCAATCACATGAGGGGTAATTGCCATAATCACCACGCTTGGCAGACGGGTTGGCGAGGGTTTTGATATAAATGCAGAGTTTTCCTTCTCTGGGTGCTGATGATCATGCCAGCAGCTTTACCTTAGTCGCCTTTTACGACACCTCGGTAAGAGTGAGGATGGCCTATTCTACTCTGCCGGGACCACACGGCGTCACTTCACTTCTCGCATCGCACACTATTTGCGTCTATACTCGCACTCGTGGGTGTGCGAGCGAGAAGTGAATAGATGCGCCGCCATTTCTGATCCCATTCCTTTATCCGCACAGGTTGTACGTGGTGTAATGTTTTTACTACTATTTTATTAGAAAATAGCTATTTTAGGTAAACTAATAAGAGATAGATAGATTCTTTATTGCACAAAAACAAAATACAAGTATGATACAACAACAGACAGTTACAATAAGGCGGTCCAAGTTATCTATCCATTATTCCGATAAAGGAAAAATGCTTTTTTTTTTTCAAAGGCGTCCTCTAACAGCCTCCACTGCTCCCTATTCATTGCCAGCGTTTGCCAGTTACGGGAGTATTGGTCCAGGTCGTCACGTCATCTCTTTTTCGGCCTACCTCGTCGTCGACGGCCATCTGCAGGCTGCCATTTCGTGACAACATGGGTCCATCTCTCCGGGTGCATTCTCACAGTATGGCTAGCCCAGTTCCATTTCAGCTTTGCAGATTTTGCGGAAAAATGCTTTATAATTTATATAACCTACTTTGTGACTGCCTCGTTGGCATACCTGACGCGTTGCCATAATTTGTACCTTAGGATTCTGTCAAGAAATTCTCAGCCCGGAGTCTGGAAGTTGGCGGACTTGTACCCACGTGCCTCGGATAGCACGTTAAGCCGTTGGTCCTGCGCCCGATCCCTCTCCGGTTGTGTCACACTGGTGTCCCATCGGAATATGAGGGCAAAGGAATAGAGAGTGCACTTGTGTTTGCACACACACATGAGCACTATAATATCCTGCGTAAGTGGCTGATCGTTGAGATTGGCTGAACCGAGGGGGGTTGGAGAATATTATAACCAACTTTGTGAGACATTTTCAAGGCTCATCGTAGAATCTCTATTTTAAAGCTTTGACGTAATACAACAGTATTCCCGGGACGCCTACGATTTAAGGACCTTCAAGAGAAGAGCGTAGGTACTCCTTTCTAGAATGTCGGCATACAACTGCAGATGTTAGGGCGTCGGTGATTACCAACCATCAGGTGACCCTGTTGCTCGTTTGTCGCTCTTTGGTAGGCGCATGTTTTCATCCACTAAACTACTTACTAGTGTGTGAAGGGGGAAATGACGGGAAAAGAGTTTTACTCATGAACACATTATGTTTTCAAGTGGTCTTTTATTGTAAATAATAACCAAAATTATAACTTAACTCAAAAAAAAAAATATATTTCTAGTAATTTTCTAGTATTTACATTTTGACACATATCAACACACAAACAAACGATAATGATATTCCATGACACCTCGATTTTCGAAACTAAAAAACACTTCTAATACCGACGGAGGTTTACACCTCCTAAGGAGTCGGTAACAATGCTCCCTCCCGGTACACGCGCTACAGGGGTTGCCGACTCACTAGCACCACTAATTTATTGACAGGCCTACGTAAGATGCCCCCTTTGGCTGCGATTTCTACAGAACGAATACGCCCGTCACGACCCGGCGTGGTACCTGTAACCCTACCCCTAGGCCAAATACTCCGAGGTGAGTTCGGATCCGCAACCAAAACAATATCCCCCAGTTTGATTGAGCTACCTGCATCCGATGTCCACCGATGGCGTATCTGCAAGCTGGGTAGATACTCACGCAACCAACGCGACCAAAATTTATCAGCTAAACGCTGACTTACTCGCCACTGTTTCCTAAGGCACAGATCATCATCACTAAACTTGCCATGAGTTGGCAGTGTATTGGACGCCCCAATCAAAAAATGGTTAGGCGTAAGTGCCTCCTCATCATCTATATCCAAAGAGACGTGAGTCAAGGGCCTACTATTCACAATATTTTCTGCTTCAGTCAACAATGTATGTAAAACTTCTTCCTTTGGAGATAAAGATAGTAACGTAGAGGAGAGGGCTGTCTTAATTGACCTCACTAAACTCTCCCAAACACCTCCCATGTGAGCTGCGTCAGGAGGATTGAACGTCCATTTAACTCCAAGGTCATTCACTCTTTGAGACATGTCACTCGCTGAAAACAAGGAACCAACAGCGTTCCGTAGCTCTTTGTCTGCGGCTCTGAAATTTGTCCCATTGTCTGTGTGGATTTGATATGGAAATCCACGTCTGGCTGCCATCCTACGGATAGCCAAAATGGTCGAGTCTGCTGACAAGGAGGGTACCACTTCAATATGTACGGAACACGTAGTAAAGCACGTAAAGATAACTCCCCACCGTTTTTCATGACGGTGACCAACGGTAACAGTTATTGGACCAAACAGATCTATTCCACAGTATGTATATGGCCGACACTTGTGGTTAAGCCTAAATTCAGGAAAAGCAGCCATCATTGGCTGAGCGGGTTGGCTTCTCTTCGCTCTGCATGTCACACAACCGTGTGTCATACTCTTTAGGGTCGTCCTTAGCCGCAGAATGTAATCTGTAAATCCATAATATCGCGGAATCGAAAACTGACCCAATGCCTTTACTTCTTGAAGCCAACTGACCCACTGCTGTGAATTCACGTCATCAATACTTTCGTCCCAATAATGCTTTCGTAACCATAGATCCTGTATTATCTTACCTCTAATCATAAAGGGGCATAGTAAACCAAGAGGATCGAAAACCGACATTACCACCTTTAGTACTTCGCGGTTCGTTGATCTTCGTGCACAGTCAACTACTCCCTTGCTAACCCTCTTTAAGCTCAAATTGAAACCAAGAGTATCTGTGGTTGGTTTCCAATTCATGCCTAGTGTACGTTGTGCTTCATCGGGCTGTGCAAGTATATTTACCGATAAACTTTCAGTATTCTGAGGTAAGATACCAGGTTTATTTGAGCACCAACTTCTTATGTCAAATCCACCTGATTGGTGTATCATAGTAACATCCTTCACTAGCTGGGTCATCTCCTCCTCGCTGTCAACTGAGTCAAGGTAATCATCAACATAATGGCGTTCTTTGATCGCTTCAACGGCGCGAGGGTGTGACGAAGCAAATTGTTCAGCATTACGTCTCATAAGTGTCGTCTCGTCTGTATCACGTAAATGGCACGAAAAATCGAATTGTGTTTCTGTTATGGAAGACGAAAAACCGTGTAGTACCCATCCCAGCAGTGTGCGGGATGCGACAGGCTCGTTTTTCCTTCCCTCACTTATTTCACGGCTGACGATAAGGTGCCAATTGTCTTGCCCAATTAAAATTGACGGTTTCCCAACAAATTCACTCAAGGGGATTCCCTTTAAGTGTTCAAAGGACAGCTGATCTCTAGAGACAGTACACTCTGGTAAAGTCAATTTACTTACCGTGCGAACTCTATTAAGTATATGCAAGTTATCATCCGTTCGTATAGTTAACGAGACTATCTGGCTGTCCATGTCCATATTGCTGCCTACAGCTCCTTGTAGGTTCAGACCGACCTCTGGCCCAGTAGCTCCAATCTCATCAGCCACTGCTTTATCCACCAAGGTGACGGTTGAACCCTCATCCAAAAGAGCGTATGTCTCTATGTTGCCTGCAGGCCCTTCGACACGAACAGGAACGACTTTTAAGTATACCTTTTTCCTTTGATCTGTCCACACATTTGTGGAGATTTCATTTTCAACCTTCTCACATTCTTTGTCCGCAGCCTTAGCCTTATTCGAATGTAAAAGTGTATGATGCCCTGTCATGTTACAAATCGCACATTTCTTCTTGGATTTGCATCTGTCACGTCTGTGAGTAGGGCTCAGACATCTGAAACATAGACGGCGTTTTATTGTCCACTCCCAACGGTTATCAATATTTTCAGATTTAAATTTTAAGCAAGTCTTGATCGTATGACTTACATTGTTGCAGTATATGCAGCCCGTCTCTTCTTGAAGGGGGGAGGACACAACATTGACCGCCTTGAGCCCTACGTTATCATTGTTCAAGGTCGCGCCAATACTTTTATTTTCTTCGTTCACTACATTAGTCGCGAAAAGTGACTTAGATGTCAAAAAACCGCCTTTCACAACTTTCTTTGACGTAGAAGGTTCTACGGCGCCGCGTTTACAAATTTCTTGGGCTTCTGACATTAGGTACTTCGCTAGTAATGTCAGTTGCGGCTGATTATCACTCAACTTTTTACTGAAATCTAGCCATCGATAAAAGAGAGGCTCAGTTAATTTATTTAAAATCTCATTAATTAATACTGGACTATACAATATATATTTTTGGTCGATTTTATGATGGCTGCGCAATTATCTACCTTGGTTGCTAGCACGACCACTTCAGATCTTAGACCTGTTAGCTTAGGCACGCTCCTCACTTCATTAATTAATTTACCCAAAATTAAATCAGAACGGCCAAACCTCATTTCTAAGATCTGCATGACATCAGATGCAGAAGTAGTTGCAATCAAACGGGCAGCAACCGCCTCCCACGCCTGGCCTTGCAGTGATCTTTGAAGCCGGGCTAGATTCTCCCCCTCGGAGTATTGGCCCACCTTAGTCGTTATGTCAAAGGCCTTTTTAAATCGCAACCAATCGAGGGGATCGCCTGAAAACATAGGTAAGTTGTTAGTAGTGAGTCGACCTAACATTTTTTCATTGTTATTTTGTGCAACGGTCAAAGCTTTCTGTACGCAGTTAGTTAAATTAATCATATTATAATGATCACTGGGTTCCAGAGTTCGTTCTAAAGGTCGTTGGTCACTGTCTTTGGACGCCTGCTGCACACCGTCGCAGTCCGCTGTCCGCGGCTCATCATGCTTGTCGTGGTGTACCAACAGTTCGTCCTCAGCACGCGTTTCGACCGGAACATCGAAGAATGGGCGGGATTTCTCCACCCAGAGTTCAGTGGATTTATTTGAATGGGATGTTGAGCGCGACGAGCTCCGACTACATATACTCGCTAGTTCCTCCTGCAGTCGCGCTTGTACTACGGCTGCTTTTGCTTGTATCTCTCTCATTGCTATCTCTGCACTTTTTTTCTCCAAATCAACAGCTTTTTGTTGCAATTCGGCCATCTCACGTGCCGCACGGGCTTTCAGCATGCTACGTTGCTCTGACAATACCGAGCTCCTATGGGACATACTTTTACTCAGTGAAGGTCCAGGTTCCGGCAATGATTTGCCAGGTTTCTCCAATTTGGCGGCAATTCTTTCGCTCCGCCTCAGTGACATCGTCTGATCAACAAAATAGCAACGGGAAAAATACTTATCTTCGTGGTTATAGGGTATATATAAATCCTTTTCCTTTTAGCACATAGGTGCTTTTATCGAAGGACCATCTGTTTTCAAGTGGTCTTTTATTGTAAATAATAACCAAAATTATAACTTAACTCAAAAAAAATATATTTCTAGTAATTTTCTAGTATTTACATTTTGACACATATCAACACACAAACAAACGATAATGATATTCCATGACACCTCGATTTTCGAAACTAAAAAACACTTCTAATACCGACGGAGGTTTACACCTCCTAAGGAGTCGGTAACACATTATATCAGACGACCCGTTCGGAACAGTGGCAGTGAACGCTGCCTCTGTTGCAAGAGTTGCGGGTTCGATCCCCGCACAGTGCAAACATTTGTGTGCATGAACATGTCTGTTTGTATTGGTCTGGGTGTTTCCTATGTATTATAAGTATGTATTTACAAAAGAAAAGTATTATATGTGATATCCGTAATACAGGTGCTTGAGCTACCTATCTCGGAGTCAGATCAATGTATGTGATGTTGTGAAATATTTCATCGTCAGCCCATTTAAGTCCCCACTGCTGGTGCACGGGCCTCCCTCAATCACATGAGGGGTAATTGCCATACTCACCACGCTTGGCCGACGGGTTGGCGAGGGTTTTGATATAAGTGCAGAGTTTTCCTTCTCTGGGTGCTGATGATCATGCCAGCAGCTTTACCTTAGTCGCCTTTTACGACACCTCGGTAAAAGTGAGGGTGGCCTATTCTACTCTGCCGGGACCACACGGCGGAACGGTGTGAAATATTTATTTTTATTTATATGCCAAAAGTCTCCATCGATCCCGCTTGTGCGTTGTTTTTTATTCGAGTTCACAAATTTCCGTTTATTTGCCCCCGCACAGTACAAAAAATTGTGTTTGTATTGATTTGGGTGTTTTCAATGTATTATAAGTATGTATTTACAGAATAAATGTATTCTATACATATTTGTGATTCCGCTGTTGATTCTGATATCCGTAACACAGGTGCTTGAGCTACCTATCTCGGAGTCAGATCAATGTTTGTGATGTTGTGAAATATTTATTATTTTTATTTATTTCATTGGTTTTCAACCTTATCTCATCCGCACAAAGTTCAAAATCTGGAAGTCCCGTATGGTTACTTACTATGCCTGGTTAAACGTTTACTAAGATTTGAAATGTTTCGACCATTTCGTTACCGCAGAGCATTTTATGAACTCATTTTCCTTTACAAAGTAATTGCTCGTCATCATAATATTTACGACTTCATTTTCTTACGCTACATTCTCAACATTGCTCACATTTTTTTGCGGTAACTTTTTAACGTGGAGCATCTTAAGGAAACTTGAGTACCTACTCTTCCGACGAGTCAAACTTGGCAATTCTCTGAGCGGACACAAGTCCACTTTGATCCCGGCGAGGACTTCCGTTGTGGCTGAAGGAGGCGAAGTAATTATGTTACGTAGTAATGAAACCGACGAAAAAAATAAAGAAGGTTCTCAATTCCACGCTTATGTTGATTTTATGATCATTTCTTTTTATATGATTTATATGAAATGAAATAATATCTAAATCTAAATTCTCACAACATCTCATAAGTTGACCTGATTCAGTACTAAGTAGCTTAAGCACTTGTGTTACAGATATCAGACAACAGACGAACACAAATATATACTTAAATACATATATTACACCCAGACACCGAACAAACACAAGTGTTCATCGCACGAATGTTTGTCCAGGGTAGGGATCGAACCCACGACCTTTGGCGTAAGAGGCAGGGTCACTACCAATTGCGCCATCCGGTCAGTCAAAATATATTTATTTGTTATAATCATAGATACAAAAAGATATTAACATAGTATTGTGTGTTCACTACGATTGATCTAGTAGGTGAGTATTTATCAATACGTAGAACTCTTCCTAAGTTCTCTGATATGGATTATTCTTTTACCCGACTAAGGCAAAGCCAAAAAGGAAGGCTCGTCGGCTTACGGCGAAGCAAAAAGCAATTACAAAATTCGTCGCCATACCAAGGTCTCCGGTAGCTTAGTCGGTAAAGTAGTTGCCTGGCTAGCAAAATATCGTGGGTTGGAGTCCCACCCGTAGACTGTCGAAAACCGGCGTGAAGCAGTGCATGCTTCACGCTGTGTTTCGCTGCGTGAGTGAGGGTACCGGAGGTCCAATACAGGGGAAGGGGGGTTAAAAGGTAAGCAGTGCACTTGTGACACCACTGGTGTTGCAGGTGTCCATGGGCGGCGGTAATCGCTTACCATCAGGTGATCCGTCGGCTCGTCTGCTACCTATATCATAAAAAAAAGTATTTTTGTATGTAAGTTTGTTTGTATGTTCCAAGATTCTGCCTAAACTACATAGCCGATTTTTATGAATGAGGTATTTGTTATGAGAAAATAGTACACCCCGAAGTTATCCTTTTATCTTAAAAAAAGTCAATCTCAAGGCTTAATCGGGTATAACTTATTGTTATCTCACCAATTATACCTAAAACCTTTTTACAAGTTGTCTGAGTTTATTAAGCACGTAATTTGCAAATCATAGTCGCAAAAAAAAAAAAACTTAATAATACTTTTTAAAAATATTTCATATTATTACCACCACCACCTACCCTTCTCTACTATCAAATGTCCTTTGCCTGAAGGTTGTCTGGTAGAAATCGCTACAGCGATAAGACCGCCGAAATTGTACAATTAAGTTTCTGTAATGCCTAGTTTTTTTAAGTTGTGTTTTTTTTGTGTAATAAAGTATATCTATCTATCTATCTACAATTACAATCCCTAAAAACAACCCCGCTAAGTGGGTAAAGATCAAACGATGGTGAGACGATACATAAGCAAACCCCGGGTGTACGTAAAAAATACGGCAACATGCGATGATAGTTCATTAGTTCTAACGATTTCTGCGTACAACAGTCGATTCTACTTTGAGTTGGGGCCCAGATAAATAAGCATGAAGAGAAAACAATCACAAAAGTAAGTTTTCTTACAGAAGTGACAGCTGAAGACGATTCCTTGCATGGATCACTCGGAAGATATATGAAGAAGAACCATGATCCAGTTTTTTTTAAGTGATAGGTTTCAGACGAGCAGACGGATCACCTGGTGGTAAGCGATTGCCGCCGCCCATAGACACCCGCGACACAGGTGCAGTCACATGTGCGCTGCCAACCTTTAAACCCCCCCATTCCCCCGAATTGGGCCTCCGGGACCCCTGACACACGCAGCGAAACACTGCACAATGCTGCTTCACGCCGGTTTTCTGTGAGGCCGTGGTATCACTCCGATCGAGCCGGCCCATTTATGCCGAAAGTTCGACTAATTCCCCTGTCTAAGGGTTGCGTAGGTCAAACAGCAGTCGCTTAATTGTAATTACTATACTTCCCGAATCCTAGATAATAGTCCAAGCGTACCCCAGGCTCTGAAGCGACAGCTTAGGTCGCAATTGGTAATTACACGCTAAGATGAGGAGCTACACTCGATTGATAATGGCAACAGATTTTCGATAGGCATGATTTGATCGCGGAAGACATATTGCTCCCATACAAAAAGCAATTACATTTGAGCACCACAATCAGTATCAGGAGGCTGTTGATGCCAGATACCCCTGTATAAAGAAATACGGTCGTCCAGCTGGAATGGAAGAAGTCTTTATTAGTCTCAGACGGCGCGTCTAAACAAGCGGCAAGCAAACAGCGCCCTAACCGCAGCTCGTAAAATAAGTTTTGTCCTTAGGTTTTATATTTTAACCAAACGGTAACATGCATAAATATCAAAGAGGGGATCACAGTAAAGTGACACTCAAGTAGGGCTACCTCACAAGTTCAGGCTATATGTCAAAATTTTTAGACTCTTCTCAGGATTAGCCGAACGTCGTAAATCCAAGGATTTTTATAATTTTTAATAAAATAGGTAGGTACTTTACATTGTAAAGATCTATTTAATACCCTGGTACGCACGTACGTAAGGAAATAATAGTTTTGACCTTATTTTTGAGTCAATCAGAGCACACTAGCTACGCCAATCGATTTTAATTTTTAGCTACCAAATCGGATCTATTTTAAACAAATCGGGGTTACAACCTCTCGGGAAACACTTATCATCATCGTCGGCCCATTAAAGTCCCCACTGCTGGGGCACGGGCCTCCCTCAATCACATGAGGGGTACTTGCCATACTCACCACGCTTGGGAGACGGGTTGGCGAGGGTTTTGATATAAATGCAGAGTTTTCCTTCTCTGGGTGCTGATGATCATGCCAGCAGCTTTACCTTAGTCGCCTTTTACGACACCTCGGTAAGAGTGAGGGTGGCCTATTCTACTCTGCCGGGGACCACACGGCAAACACTTATACTATTTATTAAATAACCATGCACAAATGTTGTGTCCGTTTTTGTACGCGAAAAATTAATTCACGCCAAAAGTCCTCCACTCTTTTGGCGTAAATTAATTTTTCGCGTATGCGTTGGACCCAACATTTGTGCACGAAAGGAATGCACGTTAAGCCGTTGGTCCTGCGCCTAATCCCTCTACGGTCGTGTCACACTAGTGTCCCATCGAAATAAGAGGATACGGGAATAGAGGGTGCACTTGTGTCTGCGCAAATACTTGTGCACTATAATATGTCCTGCGTCGATGGCTGATCGCTGAGATTGTTTGCCATGACCGAAATATCGGTTTGGAGGATATTATTATTATTAAAATAGTAGATACATTTGTAAAAATCATACTATTCGTATCTGTGTTAGGGTCTAAACTTCGGTAGAGCGTAACATTACTTTTGCGTCGGGACTTTTTCTCTCTCGCACTGCGTATGTAATTATTTCGAAGATGAGAAAAGTTCCGGTAAAATGTCTGCCATTCGTGCCTGGTTTTCTTAGACGTAACTTAGTCTATTACCATTGTTATTATAAAACTACTGGAATTGAAAATTAGTAGACTCGTTTATTTAATAGGTGAATGTTGTTTATTCAGGAGTCCAAAACGTACATAAGTCAGTAGTAGTACCTACCTAACTATTGTAGGTACATCAGCGCGGATGAAAGCGTTATGCTCCCACATGTTTTAATTATTAGACGACCCGTTTGGATCAATGGTAGTGTGAACGCCATAGAGTAACTTATATATATACTGAGATAGAGGCATCAGTCGGCTAGCCAGTGCTAGCGCCATCTAGAGGAAAACGACAAATACTCAACGGCTATTGTAGTACGGAATTGGCTATTGTAGTTGGGGTGTAAGGGGTCCCGCCCAATATCTAACGGGGCCTAAGTCAACCTCACCTGCACGTGGCGCACCCTGCTGCACAACAGACGAGGCTCTGGCGTTCCCCACCAACCCGCACTGGGCCAGCGTGGTGGGTGTAGGCCCAAACCCCCCCTATGATTTCTAAAATCAACAAAAGGCCCCAAGTGCCCGGCGGTACCGGAGGCCGAGCCGGCGATGACGGAAGCGGGCGAGGCTCCGGGACCAGGGGTGCCAAGAATCCCCGGGTGGCAAATACCTACCGTCAAACAACCTTGGCCCTGGCAACGTACAACACACGCACACTGCGGACCGAAGAGAGGCTGCTGGAATTAGAGGAAGAATTAAGCAGAATTCGCTGGAGTATTGTAGGATTATCCGAAGTCCGACGACAGGGCGAGGATACGATGATCCTTAAATCCGGGAATCTGCTTTATTTCCGGGAGGGCGAAGAACTGTGCAAAAGTGGAGTCGGGTTTATTGTCCACAAGTCCCTCGTGAACAACATTGTACAAATCGGAAGTGTGTCGAATAGGGTGGCGTACCTTACACTCAGAATTACCAAACGGTATTCGTTAAAGGTAATACAGGTTTACGCCCCGACCTCGACACACCCCGACGAGGAAGTGGAAGTAATGTATGAGGATATCTCTCGGGCAATACATACTTCCAATACTCACTACACTGTTGTCATGGGAGATTTCAACGCAAGGCTAGGCAAAAAGGGCGATGAGGAGTCGAAAGTGGGGCAATTTGGATCAGGAATCCGGAACCACCGAGGTCGAATGCTAGCCGAGTATATGGAGAGGGAGGGACTCTACATGATGAACTCCTTCTTTAAAAAACGGCTGCATCGTAAGTGGACCTGGGAAAGTCCGGATGGCGTTACAAAAAATGAGATTGACTTCATCATGTCTACCAAGACCCGGATATTCAATGATGTTTCAGTGATCAATTCGTTGAACACTGGAAGTGATCACCGAATGGTAAGAGGCACTTTGAATCTACACGTTGCATCCGAAAGGTATCGACTGATGAAATCTACGCTCCGCCCAGTAGCCATCCAAATTGAAAACCCCGAAAGCTTTCAACTTGAACTGGAAAATCACTTCGATTGCCTAGAGAGCTGCTCAGATGTGGGCAAATATAATGACAGGATCGTAGAAGCTGTCCTTACGGCGGGTGCAAAGGTCTTCAGACCCAGCCGTACGAAAAAAGCCAGTAAAATCTCGGAGCCAACTCTAAAGCTAATGGAGGAAAGGCGGAAAATGGTTCTGCAAACCTCTGATGAAGCGCGTCAACGACGGCAGCTTAGCAAGCGCATCTCCAAGTGCCTGACCCGGGACATACGCCGATTTAATACGGAACGTATTAAAGAGGCTATAGAGCGAAACAAAGGCTCCAAAGTCTTCGCTAGAGATCTGGCTATTGGAGAGAGCTTGTTGACCAAGCTGAAAACAGAGGATGGCAGAATCGTCACGTCACGCCCAGAGCTTTTGGCCGAGATCGAACACTTTTATGGACAGCTTTACGCGACATCACGCACACCTGTCATTCAGGCCGTTGAGCGCAGAGCCAAATTAACCCGGCACTACACCGAAGATATCCCGGACGTCAGCCTATACGAGATTAGCATAGCTCTCAAACAGCTTAAAAACGGTAAGGCACCGGGTGATGATGGAGTCACAGCGGAGCTTCTGAAAGCAGGTGGACGACCTGTCCTGAAAGCCCTTCAGAGGCTTTTCAACTCCATCATCATTGAGGGAAAGACACCCAAAGCGTGGCACTCTGGCGTGGTAAGGCTTTTCTTCAAAAAGGGTGACAAATCCCAATTGAAGAATTACAGGCCTATCACGCTGCTGAGCCACATATATAAGCTGTTTTCGAAAGTTATGACGAATCGTCTCGCACGCAGGTTCGACGACTTCCAGCCTCCCGAACAAGCCGGATTTCGAAAAGGCTTTAGCACTATAGACCACATACATACGCTGCGGCAGGTTATACAGAAGACCGAAGAGTTTAACCTGCCATTATGCTTAGCGTTTGTAGACTATGAGAAAGCCTTCGACTCTGTCGAGACCTGGGCCGTGCTACAGTCTCTCCAAAGGTGCCGAATAGACTACCGATACATACAAGTGTTGCAGTCATTGTACGGAAACGCCACAATGTCAGTCCGTCTTCAGGACCAGGAATCAAAACCCATTCCTCTCCAGCGAGGTGTGAGACAAGGTGACGTTATATCGCCGAAACTGTTCACCACTCTGTTGGAGGACGTGTTTAAACTTCTGGACTGGGATGGACTTGGCATCAATATAAATGGTGAGTACATGACGCACCTTCGATTCGCTGATGATATCGTAGTCATGGCTGAGACCTTGGAAGACCTAGGCACAATGCTTGACGACCTCAGTAGAGTCTCCCAACAAGTGGGTCTGAAAATGAACATGGACAAGACGAAAATCATGTCGAATTCCCATGTCGTACCCACTCTTGTGAAGGTTGGAAGCTCTGCACTGGAAGTTGTAGACGAGTACATCTACCTCGGACAAAAAGTCCAGCTTGGTAAGTCCAACTTCCAGAAAGAGGTCGATCGACGAATCCAACTCGGCTGGGCAGCGTTCGGGAAGCTACGCAACATATTTTCGGCCCACCTACCGCAGTGTCTCAAGACAAAAGTCTTCAATGCGTGTGTGTTGCCAGTGATGACATACGGAACCGAAACTTGGCCGCTTACAATGTGCCGATTAAGGAGGCTCAAAGTCACCCAGAGAGCAATGGAGAGAGCTATGCTCGGAGTCTCCCTGCGTGATCGTATCAGAAATGATGAGATCCGCAGGAGAACTAAGGTTACAGACATAGCCCAAAGGATTGCATGCCTCAAGTGGCAATGGGCAGGGCACATAGCAAGAAGAACAGACGGCCGTTGGGGCAGAAAGGTCCTGGAGTGGAGGCCACGCACAGGAAGTCGCAGCCGTGGCAGGCCCCCCACAAGGTGGACCGACGATCTGGTGAAGATCGCGGGAATCCATTGGATGCGGGCGGCACAGGACCGATCTGTGTGGAGAACATTGGGGGAGGCCTATGTCCAGCAGTGGACGTCTATTGGCTGAAATGATGATTGTAGTACGGCCACCTTCGAGAATCAGTCAGTGAGACGATTAAAATAAAATATCAGAAATAATTTTATAATTTTGCTTTATAACAAAATTCCGAATATCTCCTAGATCTCTGGTTAAATTCCCATACTTTTTTAAATTGCTAATGTGGACAGGCGGCTTGAGCTCATTGTTTCGGAATCACGCTTTACTAGCGCGATGTGAAAATGCACAGTGACATCTACCGAAGAAACGCCGAACCATCTGCTTGATTGCTTTTCAGAGTTACTTCTGCTTTTTACAAGCTCCATCTAACGAAAACCTTTGAACTATTTTTCCCACACTAGGAAAAAAAGTATTAAGTGAAATGACCGTGGTGAACGCTTCCTCTGGTACAAGGATTGAGGGTTCGATCCCTGCACAGTACAAACATTTGCGTGCATGAACCTGTCTGGGTGTTTTCTATGTATTAAAATGTATTTACAAAAAAAAGTATTAAGTGTATATATTTATAATTCCGAGGTTGGTTCTGATATCCGTGACACAAGTGCTTGAGCTAACCTATCTCGAAGTCAGATCTTTTTTTTTATATTTGATATGTATCGATGGTAATTGATTGCCGCCGCCCATGGACACCCGTAACACTAGTGGAGTCACAAGTGCGCTGCCAACCTTTATACTCCCCCTCCAGCACAGTGCTGCTTCACTTACGTTTTAGATGTAGATTCTTCACTGTAGTTGACTATACAAACTAGAGGAACCCGGCAGGAGTGTAACACAATAGGCCGGTGCGCCATTGTCAGCGGTCGCGGTCACAGATAAGAGCAGTTCGCGGTCATGGGTATCAGGTGGATGTGGTGTGCTCCCGCCTTTGTTGATTGATTTGCGATGGCTTTTTATGAAGAATCAAAGTAAAGTAAATCAAACCTTTAATCACGCAACGAAACACAGCACAGTGCTGCTTTCGTGCAGCACTGTGCTGCACGCCGGTATCTGTAAGGCCGTGGCCGGCCCATTCCGGCCGGTAAAAATAGATGATTTAAACGTGATGTTGCATCGTGCGTCTTTTTTATGTCATAGGTGGCGGACGGTCAGATGGATCATATAGTATTTATTAAAAGACTGTCCCTGCCCTAAGATTCGTAACACTTCTTGAGTCAGAAGTACGCTTCCTTTCAGCCCCTTTCACCCCGATTAGGCTTCCGGTGGGGTTCACAAACACTCGGCGAAACGAAGCGCCGGCGCTGCTTTGTTGGTTTTCTGTGATGCCATGGTATCACGTCGATTTTACCGGTCCATTCATGCCGACGCGTGGCGCTCTTACCTATACGCTTCAAAGGCACGTTTGTGTACGTATTTACGAATGTGATAAAAATATTTTGAAACGTGTAGGTAAATACTGAAAGATTTTTTATAATTCGGTCGGTTTAAAATTATTAAAGTACTATTAGCCACACTTTACAGTGTTGATTGAACCTTATTTCATATTTCATAAGAGAATATAACGCCCTGTTGATCTAGTGCTTTAAGTACCGGGCCGTGATCTCAGGGTCCTGGGCTCGATTTCCGGGTCGAGCGAAAAGTATGTTTCGATTTTTTCGGACATAGCTTGTGATAACCAATCCGCATTTGGCAAGCGTGGTGATTAAGCCTAATCCCATCATAGTAGCGATAACTTTATTTCTATGATGGAGGCCTTTGCCTTGCAGTGGGACAGTTTATAGACTGATTAAAAAAAAAGACAATTTCAGAATCTGAAGTCTGAAGAGGATATAACAGTGCGAAGTATTCTGTCACTGTTTGTACAGAAGAAGAATTACTTACACAAAAAGTCAATGAAGTCTATATACATGACTGGACTGTCATCAAGGTAGGTAAATGATGACCATTCAATCAAGTTTTTGTTCACTCGCCAAATTACCTATTTCCGTACATATACACATGTCGTAACTTATTTTTCTGTTGTTCCAGGTATGTAATGGTCAAGTCAATGGCGGGACGTGGTGTGTGAAGTTGGCCAACTACGACCAATGGTGATCTAGGATTAAGTTAGCTTAACTTGGATTCTTAAAATTCTTGAACTTGAATTTGCGATTCGGTTGCCTTCGGAAAAAATCCGAGTGAAAAAAATATGATTCGTGTTAAAGGCAACCCTAGTAGGCATGAGTGACTCCCAAGACTCAGTCATGGAGTAACTTATATTTGTACTGAGATAGAGGCGTCAGTCAGCTAGCCAGTAGAAGCGCCATCTAGAGGAAAACGACCAATACTCAACGGCTATGTAGTACGGCCACCTTAGAGAATCAGTAAGCAGGGAGACGAGTAAGGGCACACTAGCGACGCCAATCGATTTTAATTTTTAGCTACTAAACTGGATCTATTTTAAACAATTTCGGAGTTATAACCTCTCGTCAAACACTTATACTATTTATTAAATAACCATGCAAAATTATTGGGTCCAACGCGTACACGAGGAATTTATTCACGCCAAAAGTGGCCGCTTTTTGCGTGAATTAATTTTTCGAAAAACGGACCCAACATTTGTGCTGCAACAAGCTCCGTCTTACAAAAACCGCTGACCTATTTTTCCCATACTAAGAAAAAAGTACTTAGTGAAACCTGGACTCGATTTCGGTTTCCTTGGACACTCATGCCCATCACCCACATACAATGTACGTATGATTTGTCTTAGTGGAGACCGCGTCTTGGCAAACGTAATGTAGGGCGCCCTCTGGCTAGGTGGAGGGACGATCTGCGCAGGATGGCTGGCAAGAGCTGGATGCGAGAAGCCATGGATAGATCACGGTGGCGAACAATGTAGAGACCTACGTCCAGCAGTGGACTGCGATAGGCTGATGATGATGTTTTGTCTCTGACCATTCTATAAACCAGGATTTGGTCAATCTTTTAGTTAGGTGCATTGAATCATTTGCCGTCTGACCTTCACAACCCTTAGACAGGGCAACCAGACCAAAACTAAATGGTGGTTACACATTAAGTTCTTCTGTCACAGATCTCTTACAAAAATTATGTACAATGAAAGTTATTTGTAGATTTACATTTGTGACATCATTGGGCCGCGGCAATTTCTTACCAATCATTACCAAGGTGATCCGTCTGCTGGTGTCTATCTTAGAAAAAAAATACGCTAGGCTAAAAACATGAGCAGCTTTACTCTTGAACCGGGGGTATCTCAACGGGCAGGTGTCAATATTTGTATTTGGTTGATTATGTCAGGGGCCTTTGCCCGAATTGGGCGTTACGACCGAATCGGAGTTCCCCTCCCGCTCACACGCGCTGTGTGTCTCCTTTGTTTGAATGCGACAGGTATATTCTCGTTCCTTATTTTACGTCTTCGCGCTTAGGCCCCAGGTTAGGCAGATCAGGTTTCGACGTTGGCACGCGCAACAATCTACACATGAGTAGATACTTAACCTTTCGTGGTAAATATTAACGAAATGTTGCCGGGGCTTCGTGGAAGCTGTTAAGGTCATGTTTCACCGAACTCGACGGTAGATGAGGCTCTTAACTTAGCAAACAAAACACAACACTGAAACTAAATAGGTAAAACACTACAGTTTTGTGCATAATATGTATTAGGTACAGTCAGCATCAGAAGTAGCTTGACACATTACTACCATGTCGAAGTAATATTTTGTACGTACCCCTTAGAAACAGACTTTAATAGGCAGAACAATTACTTTGACATGGTTCTAAAGTATGAAGCTACTTTTGATGCTGACCGTACCTATGTTTGTTTTTCCGAAGAGTGCAAACTTTTCGTTTGTTGAATAAAAGACCACAATCTGACCTCATGGAGAGTGACGGTGATGTCGTGAACGTTACGTATAAAGAATAGTTATCAATGCCTTTATAAAGAAAAGAACGCATCTAACGCTAAAATAATTTTAAACAAAGAGAAGAAACAAAAAACGAGCCTATCCTTCCTAAAAGGCCATCAATGCATCTCCACTCCTTCTGGTGTGGCTGATGTCCATGGGCGGTGGTGATCACTTACCATCAGGTGACTCGCTTGCTCGTTTGCCTCCCTTTCTTAAAAAAAAAAGAACTTTTCCGTAAAGACACGTTTTAGTTCCGGTACAAACCGCGAAAGTGATGGTAGCTCAGTCGTTCGGAACGCGCCTTCCCTACGGGGGGACCGGGATCGAATCCGAGCATGCACCTCTGGATTTTTCAAAACTATGTGCATATTTCTACCATTAGCTCAGTGGTGAGAGAAATCGTCGTGAGAAAACCTGCACGTTTCGGATAATTTCTGAATCTTGTAACCATGATTCAGTTTTTTTTTTAATCTTTATTTACCATAAAAAGTACAGTCTTGTTCACTTATTTCTATTGGCTCTGCACTAAACAGAATTGTTTGTGTCGCAGCAGCCAAGAACGATTTACAGTGTTGACTTGCTGGTGGCGTTAGACATTAGGTTCGGATTAACATTTTAAAGATTGATAATTTATAAGTATTTAAACATTATGGGAACATTAAGGGCAAAAATGCTGAAGTTAATTAGGATTAGTACAATTTAGAGGAAATTGCATTAGGCACTAAAGTTAAAAGAAACAAAAATGTTATGCCTAGTACTATGTGATATGTGTCATGCGCTGTCTATGTTGTATGTGCGTGTGTGTATGGGTTCGTGGGTGTTGTGTGTGTATGTGTGTCTTTATGTCTGTTTTTACGAGGGTGTGTTCATGCGGAGGGAGGGGTCATTTCACGAGCTTCTCGGTTTCGTTATAATCTAAGCCCATCAACCATGTTTAGTTACAGACGGCAGTCGCTTCTTTGTAATTACCTGACTCTCTGAATCAAGAATCATGGTCCAAGCGTACCTCGGGCTCCAGAACGACAGCTTTGGACGCAACTGGTAATCACACGCGAGAGAGTTCCGCTACAAACCGCATATGCTAGAAGACCGGGACAAAGAATGTTTCGCGCAAACTCCGACTTGCGACCGCAGAAGTTCATCTCGAGTTGTACTCGTGAGAACTTCGCACTTACGGAATAAAGCAGACGGTGTGAACCCGCTTTGAGACATCAAACGGGAAAGAATGAGTCCATTCAAATTCCCGCGAACACCTCACAAAAGAGCGCGCCTTCCATACGGGCGGCCGTTGTTCGAATCAGCAGCCCAATTCTGGTGCTCGTGACATTTATTTTCATACGACATATATCACCAAAACAGTTTTTTTGAATGGTTATCAGGTGATATCCGCCATGTTTTCAAAATATCACGAACCCGAGAATTGGGCTCCAGCATATTTATATCTGCTGGCATGATAAATCAATCATATCTGATGGCATGATAATCTGCTGGTATAGGTAAATCTGCTGGCATCATCATCAGCACCCAGAGAAGGAAACCAACCCTCGCCAACCCGTCTGCCAAGCGTGGTGAGTATGGCAATTACCCCTCATGTGATTGAGGGAGGCCCGTACCCCAGCAGTGGGGACTTAAATGGGCAGATGATGATGATGATATTTATATCATTAGCTCGTCGATCAGAAATCATTTATATGCTTGAAACTTGGTTACATACAGGTGGTTAAATACAATTCAATTGAGAACATTCATGCTCCACCTAACTCGTCGGTATGCAAATATCATGTTACATACTTAGATTAAATCAAAATAGCGGAAGATACGCCACGTCCCTTCAATTAGATAACTGAAAACGGACCTATTTGTTTTGATATACACTTGAGAGAGTCATCAAACGCGCTACGCGCATGTTACGCGTCATGTCAAAAGAAGAAAGTAGGGTCAACAAAAATAACTAGTTTCTAAATCATTTATTTTTATAACAGTCGAAATTATTATAAATGTATTGTTGGTACTATTGGTAGTGACTGACCGGATGGCGAGTTTGGTCCAAAAACTATTCAAAAATCACATTTTATAATATTGGGGATAAGGTCGGCTCTAACTGACTTTATTGAAGAGTTCATTGACATACGCGCTAGGCAGTATCGTATGGTTTTTGTCCCGCAAAAGGTCCGGATAGAGTCTGCCTCATGTCGAGATCACTTTACCCGAGCATGTATGTATGTGTAGTATATTTCTTTCTATTTTGTGCCATTAGGCGGCAGGCACCTTAGATAGGTGAGCCAGGGGAATTGGAATTGTGTGTAAACTATACAGTAAATAGAATTTATGTAAAATGCCTGCTGAAACTGTAAATGTGTTATCGATGTTCTCCCGCTCCCGTGGGCGAGCTATTCGCATCTTGAGTACCTACATAATGTTTATGATGATTTAAAAACCGGCCAAGTGCGAGTCGGACTCGCCCATGAAGGGTTCCGTAGCAGCAAGTAAGATATATGGAAGTTAAATTGCGGTTTACGGTTTATAACGTATTAAAAAAGCGACTTACTAGATCTAGTTCAATCAAACCAATTTTCGTTGTTCGTTTTCATGGTAATGCATATAATTTTTTCCCGTTTTATAATTCTTTTACTATAGCAGCATTTTACCACTTTCGGAGCGTCTCTTGCGCAAAGTATTAATTCGCCATCAACATTCAAATTTGAGCTTTATTCTCATAGACACAAGGAAACTCAAATTTTAGTTTCGTGTTTTTCCGTGGCACTTCTTTCGTGGCGTAGTCCACGCCATGTACCGTCGGCTACAAAAATATATATACTCTAAGGATCTTTTTCAATTTCAACTTCTTTATTGCGTGCTTCCTTGGGTACAAAGTATCTTAAATACATAATAAATGGGTGTACACTGTACAAGATGCGGCACTTAAAATTGTAGCGAAGGCCGTTAGTTTACGTAAAATAGCTCATTTTGTACTAAAAATGGTTTCTGCGCACTCAAGGTCACTGCTAGACTTATCTGCCGCGACCTGTAATAGGATGTTATCAAGACAATGTAGCGCCCTGTAAGGGCATAGCAAATTGTAATCATTCTTTACATTATAATCCTATATATTTATGGGGAGTAGGTATTCTTAGCTATGTTGGATAAAAATCGATCCAAGATGGCCGCCGTCACAAAGATTGTATGTTTTAACACAACTCCCACAATATGGGTATTATATAAAAAGGCTTGAGTAGCAAAATATATTTATTGTGACAAATTTCAAATCCAAGATGGCCGCCGTCGGAAGTTTTTTAAATTTTTTCAATTTTTATTACCTTGTCACAATACTATACTTACTTATACCTTTCGTTTAACGAAGCTGAAATCAGATAGCTAATTAATTTGGCAAGGTACTAAAGTGCCACATATAGGTATACGTTGTATACCTGTTTCTGCCCACACTTTTCCACTTGATATGGTAGACGATCTAAAATTATACCCGTAGACAGTAGGTACCTACTTGACTTGTTAATTAATTCATGAAATCAACAAGCCAAATCAACTGTTCTATTTACTTGTTAATCGGGCATTAGTCCCAGACCCAAAAAACTGTCGCCAATCAGGAACTCCACACATGTTTTACACCTCTTTATCTAGTTAGTCCACAGTACTTAAACTTTTTTATTCGCCCGAGTAATTTATGCTCTGAAAAGTAATTACGCGTTGCCAACGCGAACGTCCTGTTCAAAGGTCTGGCTAATCTATGATCTATTAAGATCGATTTACTTATATTACAATTGAGTACAAATAAAGTATAATAAATAATAAAATTGGAGCCGTTGGAGCCGTAAAGTCCAACTCCAGTGGTGTCACAAGTGCGCTGCTTACCTTTTAACCCCTCTTCCTCTGGATTGGGCCTCCGGTACCCTCACTCATGCAGCGAAACACAGCACGCACTGCTTCACGCCGGTTTTCTGTGAGGACGTGGTATTACTCCGGCCGAGCCGGCCCATTCATGCCGAAGCGTAGCTCTCCCACTGCTAAGTATGGGTTGTATGGCCGATCTCTAATTACCAGACTCCCAAAATCCTGACTCATGATCAAAGCGTACCTCAGGCACCAGAGCGACAGCTTTGACCGCAACCGGGAATTACACGCTAAGATGAGGAGTTTGGGCGATTCTCTGCACTCAACTCGCTCGCGAACTAAGAATAAGTGTAAAGTTGAAGTGATTATGTGATTGCTCCGATATGGCTCATTTGATAATGCGCCCATGTATATGTATATACTTAATGAATTTCGGCACTATATTTCATTACATTGACCACCCCCCATGCGACTTTTTTTCTAATACTTGCATTTTTAAACTCGTGATATCTTCCGAATGAAATGTCCGAATTGAATAATTCTTCTCTTCTTCTAAAAAGTTATAAAAAGGTATTGAAGCCGTCTTGAATATAAAGTAATTTATTTTGATAAGGATTAATACCAAGGTACAAATAAAGAGCCTTTTCAAGCGGCGGCATATAAATTAAATTTTCAGAATAAAAAACTGCTTACTGTGACATAACTATAATATTTAGACATATGCTGTCGCGACACTTTTTGTAGATAATGATGAGTTCTGCAAAGTCGTAGTAAATGGTTTTGTTCTATCATCAATAGTTTTCGCAGCGCACGCGACGTAAGGAATTTTTCAGGTCATTTTTTTACACCTTGGGTTACATTATTGGAGTTTTAGTAAGGATCCCTCATTTTTTAAAAATATAATATAGCCTATGTTACTCGGGGATATGTAGCTTTCCAAAGGTGAAAGAATTTTTGAAATCGGTCCAGTAGTTTCGGAGTCTATTCATTACAAACAAACAAATCTTTCCTCTTTATAATATTAGTATAGATGATGTATATGTAAAAAAGCTATTACAGTCTGACAGAATATTTTGATGATAAAAATTTTACATAATAATAATTTCAAATTTACTATGTTAATAATAAAAACCGGCCAAGTGCGAGTCGGGCTCGCGCACAAAGGGTTCCGTAGCAGCAAAGTCCAAAATTACAGTTAAATCAACCTATCTCAAAAACTATAAGAGATACTTTGATCAAACCAAAAATCGTTGAAAGAGTTAATTAGCATGCATCACCTCTATTTTTTTTAGAATTTTATACCCCGTAGTTATAAAAATAGAGGGGGGGGGACATACTTTTTACGACTTTGAGAGCTGATATCTCAAAAACCGTTCACTTTAAGTTACTATTTAGTGTCATATTTTTGTAGCGGTTCATACAACACATATTCCCATCAAATTTCATCACTGTAGTACTTATAGTTTCCGAGTAAATCGGCTGTGACAGACGGACAGACGGACAGACGGACAGACGGACATGACGAAACTATAAGGGTTCCGTTTTTGCCATTTTGGCTACGGAACCCTAAAAATTGAATTATGGTAGGTAGTGATGTAAGAAATAATTAACACTGAAGATATGTATTTTCTAATATGATATTAGTAATAAAAATAATTTTCAAAATAAAAAAGGACACTTCTAATACTAATAATGTTGCTACTTAACTGTCCATTGCACCTTAGATTTTTTTTTGTTCAAATAATACACTTAAAGTTTGAGTTTGAATTCCTCGTAGGATATGCTTAACACAAGTGTCGTATAGCCGATTTTCTTTTGTCTGCTGTTTGTGGCCCTTAAGCCCGATAAATATCGAATACTACATTTATATGGACGATTGCATGGAAATCTCTCATTCGATATCTATGTCGAGTGCACGAGAATTAGGCTCCTAATTAGTAAGTTAAGCTAAATCAGTTCAATGTATGGGATGATATATGAATTACTATTATTTAATATTGTTGACGGTTAGAAATCGCTAAGATAAATACTTACCTTTTTGACGTTGTACCGGAGGTTACAAAGCTGACCTCCAAATTTGAGCACAGGCTAAGATTTCAGATTCGGAAAATGCGGCATGTATCTGCCCCCGACTGCACCTGTTATGTAACTCTGCAATCCTGCACCAAACGACGCCTAGCTGCAGTTGTCGAGATCTTTCGAGAAATGTGGCATCCGTTAGCAATGAAGCGATGCAATGTTGTTTAAAAGAGTTTCTAAGAAAAATGTGGATAAGAAACGAAAAACAGTATCCTTAGTAAGATATTTGTAGGTACATACAAATATTGATGAAACTATCGTCGGCTCACGGAGAAGCAAAAACGCACCTACAAAATTCATCAACATACCAAGGTCTCCGGTAGCTTAGTCGGCAAAGCAGTTGCCCGGTTAGCAAAAGATCGTGGGTTCGAGTCCCACCCGAAGACTGTCGAAATTTATTTAAGTGCATTATTTACTTTAGAATAAATTTCAAAAGATTGCTATACCCAAAAAAATTGGACCACTTAGATATGAAATATGTCTCATGATAGAAGGGGAATGGATTAAGGCAATATAGGACCTATGAATGAATGTAATGAGAAGAGGATAAGAACATGTAACCAAAAGAGTGATGATGAGTATAAATGTAGGTGGGTGGAGGAACAGAAGACGACCGAATAAGAGGATGGATGGATTGTGTTAAGAATGACATGATGGAAATAGGGGTGGATGATTCGATGACGAATGACAGGGACGTATGACATACTGCTCGCCGACCCCATTTAACCTGGGAATAGAGCAGGAGGATGACGAGGAAGATAACGAATGGAAAAATGTCAAATTGCGTTTCTTACGTATCAAAGTCTGGGACATATTGAAGGAGATTTACTGCGCTGACACCAAATGGCCAGAGACAAGACTGATGAGGTTGCGTTAAAAACATGACAATAAACCGATTAACAAAAATCGTTTTCCTAAACAGCTATCATTTAAGCCCCGATTAACATTTGTTCATTACCCAATTTTGCGGTCTATGATAATTATTCGCCGACAATAAAGTTAATAACTAAATTACAACCGACACAAACTGCTTCCTAACATTTGCAAGCGTTACAGGAATCGTGACTTAAATGCCAGGATCCGTCTGTCGTTTTTACTTTTCTGGTGCAATGTTCTTCGACATAATTTCTATATGTATATGTAAAAACCTTACGAATAGCTTCTTGGATTATTGTCTAAAATGTTGAGAACGGTGTGTGGGAGCATGTTCTCAGATAGTGTTTTTTTATAATGTACTAAACTAATTCAAATAAAGCTACAAGACGGTTCTTACATCATAATATCCTCCAACCGATTACGGCTACGGCGGCCAATCTCAACGATCAGCCACGTACGCAGGATATATTTATAGTGCGCAAACACAAGTACCTACACTCTCTATTACCTCACCCTCATATTCCGATGGGACATCAGCGTGACACGACCGGAGAGGGTTTGGGCGCAGGACCATCGGCTTAGCGTGCTTTCCGAGGCACGGCGAACATGACCGCCGACTTCCTGCCTCCGGGCTGACACTAAGAATTTCTTACCGAAAACTTAGGTACAAATTTTTGGCACGACCCGGGACCCCTTTCGCAGCCGTCGCTTTGAAGTGCGACCCACTAACCACTGCTCCACCGAGGCAGTCACCATATGATAGAAAGGAAACCATAGCGTTTTTTGGACGTTGGACATGTCAAATAATATTATAAGAGGTCCAGATGGCCAACGTAACTTTAAATCTTTCTTCTTCAACATTTGCACAAAAAGTACTGAACAGACGATAAACACATTATCAAGGGAAATGGACGTCGATAAAACGTTCCTCCTTTTAAGTCCTGAAGTTCTGAGCTTTTAAACTTAAGCACCCAATGAAAAGGGTCCGGTAACTTCGTAAGTTTAACTTCATACTGGCTCTCTGAGCGTTTAAATCTACTGAGAAAACCTGTAATTCGATATTGATATCGAACTACCGACCAGCGATCGATATGACAATATTTCCTTGACTGCTATTACGGAAATGTGATTTTGATATCCAATCGCATATCGATTGCCTTACTGTCCAAAGTTTCATAGTTTATGTTTACGTAAATTTAGAGAAATAGCAATAACCGTGGAAGCAGTTAAAGTTTATTTGCACATAAATGTTTTGATTTGATCTGATAGAACTATCGACATCATTATCAAACGTTACCTCACTAGACATTACGTTATTTTAGTAGTTTCTATGTCTATGGTTTATTTTACTAAAATCTTCTGTGTGTATCTTATTTTTTTTTATTGAAATTTATTCAAAAATAAGTTTTAAAAATTATGTATATGTAATTTTTGTGAACTATTTATCATAAAACGTGAGCGACAAAAACAATATAAATTAGTACCCATTAATAAGTATCTTGTACTACAAGTACACTCCACCAAAAAAGGTGTATTTCCCAGCTCAGTGTTTCAAAAAAATAATTACAACGGAAGGGATTCGAGCTGTTGAAATATAGCCGCGTGTTATTTAAGTCTAGATTTCCTTTTACTTATATCGCCTGGAGTATAATAAAGTCTGGAAGTGGGAATAACCTACTGTAGAAACCTTAATGATGGTCCGGCACGCACCCTCCGGTCAGTTTATAGACTTGATATAGCTCTAGAATTGCCTATTGTAAGAAATATGTAGGTAGGTAGTAATTTGCGAAAAGTAATTAAACTTTTGCTTTGGATAGCAACGTTGATAGTACTTCATCAGAATAAGTTGGGGAAGCAGCTGTGAACTCGTAGTTACAAAACGTTTATGCAAAAGTTTTGAAATTTATAACTCTCGAGCCTTCATTGTTATTGGGCCATCCCATTAACCATCAATGTAATATTTGATATTTTTTTCTAAAACCCCCTATCCACGTTCGAGCCTTAATTACGTGATTAATGGACAGTACCTAACTACGTCTTCCAGAAAGATGATATTGTGATGATCCACGGCCTCGGTGGCTTAGTAGTTAGTGGGTCGCACTATAAAGCGACGGCTGCGCAAGAGGTCCCGGGTTCGGTCCCCGGGTCGGGACAAAAATTTGTACCTAACTTTTCGGTAAGAAATGTCAGCCTGGAGTCTGGAAGTGGGCGGTCTTGTACCTCCGTGCCTCGGAGAGCACGCTAAGCCGTTGGTCCTGCGCCCTATCCCTCTCCGGTCGTGTCACCCTGGTGTCCCATAGCAATATGAGGGTAAGGGAATAGAGAGTGCACTTGTGTTTGCGCACACACTTGAGCACTAAAATATATCCTGCGTACGTGCTGATCGTTGAGATTGGCCGCCGTAGCCGTATTGTGATGATATCTACCGTGTAATTTGTCATCAAAATCTTTCTCAAATTAGAAATTATTGATTGAATTTAGGACTTAATTGCTGCATTTAGGGTCGTTCATTCACTTTTATGGTTACTTAAGAACAAAATTTGACACTCATTTTAAAACTCATAAAGACAATTTTTAAATTTGATAATGAACATTACATCAAATGACGTCTCTGAGTGCGGTCCGTAAGGAAAAGAAATCATTTTAAGGAGCAATAACGGTATTTGTGACTTTAATGGTATAGCCGCAGAGATAATAACCAATATCTGATAATGGCCTCCTGATGATATATTTACGCCATAAAAATGGTACTGAAAACACTCGTCAACAGGGGACGATAAAATTGTGCAAAATATTGTTTGAAAGTTAGAGAAATTATTTCTTGCCCATACAGCAGGTACATTGAAACTTATCCTACATATCTTGATTAACCTACGCCTAAACATAACCATCGCTGTCTGATGGAGTTCTTCAGGTTCTCAAATCATAAAATGAAACGACCAAGCACAAGCCATTAAGATGAAATAAACATCTAAAGCCGTGTGGTCCCCGGCAGAGTAGAATAGGCCACCCTCACTCTTACCGAGTGTCGTAAAAGGCGACTAAGGTAAAGCTGCTGGCATGATCATCAGCACCCAGAGAAGGAAAACTCTGCATTTATATCAAAACCCTCGCCAACCCGTCTGCCAAGCGTGGTGAGTATGGCAATTACCCCTCATGTGATTGAGGGAGGCCCGTGCCCCAGCAGTGGGGACTTAAATGGGCTGATGATGATGAAACATCTAAAACATCTAATCGAATCTCATCTCTGTTTGGGCTTTAGGCTAATCCGAGTATAATACAATTACCTATGTATCACGCGTAATAAACCACATCGTGTTGGAAATCTGTGTGGGATGTATATTGTGCAGCTATGGCCTGGACGAAATTAAAGCTTGCATTGTCAAGTAGAAATCCATTTCGCATTTTAGTAAACCCAGGAAACTATGCATTCAGATTTCTAATGTATTCGAGAAACTCTAACAGTTTAAATTTTTTAACCAGTAATTCTGTTTATCGAAAAAATCAAATGTAATCGTAGAACATTTAACGTACGCAAACAAGCCCACGTAACCAGCGATAAACCTTGGTCGTTAAACAGACGGACAGACGGACGCTGCGCTCGCGTCACATTGGACAGCCTCCAATGGAGGAATGACGACCATTAAAATCGACTGCACTCTTGAAACTACCGGTTTTATGATCGGAACTATCACAAAAAACTCAACAGCTATATGTGAAATGCAAAGAGCTGTCGTACGCTTGTTGGAATAGATGGCTAAATTTTTTTCCTAACCACTTAGCGTCCCATATGTAGTTATGAAAAAGTATTGCAGCAAAAATTTTACCGACCTCTATTATGTACGCCCTCACCGTTCCTAATAACTATGACGTATTTAATAAAGTGATTGTCTTATCTGTTAAATTATTTACATCAGTTGAACTCCTATAGATAGACAGAAACATAATGAATACTGTTATCAACATGAAAATAATTGAATGTACAGGGCAAAACAAGAAATGCACAAAAAAATGCGTTACGTAAAGAACTCAAACTTATAAACTTTCCCGATTTTTAACCGTTCGCGGTTGTTTATGCATGCACTTATTAAAATGTGCTAAATCGTGTGTTACATTAAGATGAAAAACATTTACATTAACAACTTTGTACACACTGAGGTTTACTCCGGCGGTCATTGTAAACAAAGCCAATGTCACACGAGCGGCAAATATTGTGTTTACTTCAAAATATACTGCGCAATTTGGTGACACATCCCACTATTTGATACCGCTGGTATCAAATAGTGGGATGTGTTCATGTAATTATGAAAAACTAAATTAGAATCACGATTCAGAATCACAAGCTTCACGCGAATTGCACGGGATTAATCGCTGTGTTAATTGGTATAACTTCAGTGTTATTAATCTACAATCCCTTACATGTTTTAAACTATATTATATTTCCATTATCGTATCATGTTTAATGATTACGACGTCATTATTATATATTTCATTGCCAGTAATTTGTCATCAAAATTTATATCTTTCACGCCTGACAAGACGATTCTTGTCCATATTTTTAGTAGCTACTAAATCATTGTTATCATCAACAGTCAATGCAGAACTAAGACATTGTAGGTTTTACAGACCTCATAAAGCACGCCACTGTAATCTTTTCCTCATACTGCAAAGCAATAAAAGTTTATTTCATACTGTATTTACCAAATCACCATTTGCTGCCAACATTGTGCAAGCTACTTATGAATCAATTGACCTCGAGTTTTAAACCCGTACCCCTTTCCGATGTTCCCTTTGGAAACATTCCACAGTATCGTGTATGACATGTGATGTGAGTCAGCACAGTTTCTCTCTTGTTTCATCCAGGAGGGGAATGCCAAATATGCAACTAGTTCTCAGTTATTTTTGGAACGGACCCGTCATTGGACACAAATGGGACAAATAGGGGGATCATTGTATGCGGGTTCGTGTATTGAATCATAAGTGAGTCAAACCGTATGTCTCATTTTTCATGTTTATGATATTTGTGTATTATTTTTTAGTGAAAGCTGAAATTTTAATGTGAAAATGTGTTAAAACATATCTTCATCTTCGATTGTACCTCAGGCCTATGTCACACAATGTGTTCTATATATTTGATTATCCACATTTGACAGTAATTAAGTTAATTTTGGGATCGTGTCGAGTCTAACTACTTACAATTACATGACCCCAACGTTAATTCAGGGCCGATTCAACCAATCTTATTCCGTTACTAAATATATATTTATCGCTGTCACTTTTTATAAATCTGACGTTATACCTACCATAGATTTATCCACGGATAAAGATAGGTCAAATTGGACCTCGCAATCAACGTCTTTATCGGAGGTAATAATTATCTGATTAATTTCCTAAATAAACAGTGGTTACCTTTTAGCTATTTATCTGATAATGATCTGAATGTAGTATTTTCATTGACTGCTGCTGGTTGTGAAATCCGATTTTGCATTAAAACGAAAAACAGCGCAAAATATCTCTTTCCGAACTGTTCGTTCGTGCAAAAACGACGATCCTCTTAGCGTGTACCACCGCAAGCATTCCAGCGCAACACCAATGAAGAAAACAGTAAACTAACAGCACATATTAATGTTACTAATATGTTATTCCAGATTGCCCCCCTATCATAGGAATGACTGATGATAAGTGATCACTGATCACCGAAGTCTGTGGACAACAACAATTTATGCGATGAGAGTGATATAATAAAACATTACCAACATATACTTACAGAAAAGTTTCCCAATATCTACTATGCAGGCGAATGTTTGCAAATCGATGTAGCCCCAGTGAACTTAGCGCTTTGGCCCGTTTCCCGCCAGGGTAAGCTTTGACCATGACCTTCAAAATGGCGAGGCTGAATATCGCTATGGCTGTAGATAAAACTATTACCTTCTGACCTTAGCAAAAGGGGAAAAGAGGAGTCTTCACAACACAAGACGTATCTACCTAAAATAGATTCTGAAATAATGGTATTGTTGTGCTACTTTCAGTTGCTTTTCTATTTTGTGTTCTAGTTCCGGATAACTTATTTTGATTTTTATTCTCCTTTTTACCCGACTACGGCGGATCAAAAGGAGGGTTATGATTTTGAAATGTATGTATGGTTGTTCATCTGTTCCCTCATAACTTCTAAACTAGTTATCATATTTTAACAAATGAGGTGTCGTTACAAGTGTCTTGATTCTCTTCTGGTTATAGGTGACATACGTCACGTTTAATTGACTACAGCAAGGGGACTTAGTATAGAACTAAAAAAAATTGCTTGACGATACTCTGTAAGGTATCAAATGAAAGAGGTTGTTACGCACATTTCAAATATGTCATTTTATTTACATAACTAAAAATATGTTGAATAAAAATCGTATGCCACATTGATTTTATTTTATTATTATAATGAACCTACCAATAATGAGACACTAAAAAGCTTATAAAAAAAAATCTGCCTTAAAAACCACGAACTAAATAGTGTAAAATAATATTTTTAATACTATCTTGTATATTAATACAACATTCAATTATTCAACAGGGATTAGGCGCCGACTTCGGTAAAATCTTCTCTCGAGTGTACTGTTATAAAACGTTATTTGAAGTGTATAAAGTGTTAAAAATATTATTTTACACTTTTTAGTTCGTGGTTTTTGAAGCCGGTTTTTTTTTCGCAAAAAAATTTAACTTTTCGGTAACACCGCTCCATTCAGCACACTGTTATTTATTCTATTGTGAGAGGATCGTGGCAGCGATACGTCAGATATGTCGATTCGACTTCGTGCTACGTTAAACTCTCGGTCCGGTGTCGCGAAACGCAATCTAACGTCCCAGCAAAAATAATAACAAAACTCAAGAGACAATTCTAACTGAGGATGTCTTTAATTTATTGTCGTTTTGCTCTGCATTCCTTCCAGACGTTTGATAGGTGGCTTTCTTACTTGTGGACGACAGTAGGTTTAAATTGATAGTGGGTTTCCCAAGCTGAGAGAACAAAGCATAATAGTAGATAATCAGTTTGCGTGTTTAGATCTTGGCAAGATTAATTAATCTTATGATAGCTGGGTGATATATGAAACGATGAAATTTTCCCCAAGTGTTTCCAACTGACGGGAACCATGTAGGTCTTAGTGTGAAAGCGGCGCCTACATCGATTCGTATTCTTTCTACTCAGAATTGTAGTGTGAAACCAGGGCAACTGAATCTAATAATATTTTTCCGTCGGCAGGTATAGGTGCCAAATATGTCACAGTTTCGAAATTACCTAACCTGCCCCAGCGTGACGGAGGTGTAGGCAGGGACCGGAAAACCCCTTTTCAGAGTTAAGCCTATCGATAGGGTAATCCTATAGTAAGGGTTACCCTATTGACTGTCTATCTCTTTTCCTCGACAATGTCAAACGAACGAACTCAATCCGACCAATCGACTGCCGCCGTTAGCCGAGGTACGCAATATTGATTCAAATGATTTGCGCGTAGAGATTAAAATAGCTTGGTAGAATTCTAAAACCCTATCTTAATATGGTAAGCCTGTTATAGGATTTTCCGTGATGATAGCGCTTACCGTAATGAATGGGTAAGCATATTGATGAGGTAAGCCAATGATAGGCTTACCTAACTTATAGGGTTTTTGAAAAAAACCTATCAAAAAATCTTATCGATAACCCTAATAAGGGTAACCGGTTCCGGTCCCTTGGTGTAGGGATTTGAAGTTACCTTGGTTTCGTTGGACACCTTTAGTTAGAGGTATTTTAAATTTATTCAAAGCGAGATAGATTTATGTATTTTCTTATGGTACTAAACAAATCAAAGATTAGTCAACAACAAATCAGTCAATTATAATTATCAACTGTAATATCCGTACAGTCTTATCGCTGGTATCAACCCTTAGTTATGGAAATCTCCTTGCTTACTAAAATGCTGTTGGAAAAGGCATTCAAATAATTAAAAAATATTATTAACACCTATAAATTCGGCATTTTCAGAATGCCATGTTCTCCCTTTAAACTGAAGTTCTTATTAACATGCTGTATGTGTCAGATTACACGCTAAACAGTCATCATCGTCATCATCATCATCATCAACCTATCGCAGTCCACTGCTGGACGGTAAACAGTAATTAATCGATATAATGGTGTTGCTTGTTTCCTTCTCGATGATTTATATCGTTTTTTTGTGTAACGACTGACCCAAAATGTATAAATGAGCTGATAAACATCGATATTTGGTTGGACAACCCTACGTTCCTTGGTAAAGGGCAATTTGGCGACCGAACGACACATTTGGCGAGCTTGGCCATGACCCAGCGTCTGGTGCGGGAACCGTTTGGTTATAATGATGGAAATCAATGATGTATAATGATGGAGATCAATGATGTTCTGTGACAATAGTTACTATAGAATTACCTGATAGTAAAAAAAAATCTCAGTTCCATCCATCGTACCCTCAGTAAAATACTGGCCTAACTCAACATTTTAGATAGATGCCTAAGCAAAACAGTTTTGGTGAGTAATATTGGTGCCGGGTGTCTATGGGCAGCAGCAATCGCTCACCATCAGGTAAACCGTTTGCTCGTCTACCACCTATCACATAAAAAAATGTTTAGTAAATACACACACACATATGAAATTAGTGCAAAAAGAACCCGAGATGATATTTTTATGTGCGTTATTTACTTTAACAATTTTGATTTAGGTCAATATTTGACTAAGAGTGCGCCATATGGGATTAACTGACGTGTCCACTCTATGTGACTTCATAAGAAAACTTAAGGTTCCACAGCGTGTAATGTAAAGGGCTATGCTATGTGTTTCTTTGTGGGATCAGATCAGAAATGATCCGTGAACGAAAAGTTGTCGACAGATTAGCGGACTGAGGTGGCAATGGGCGGGGGACATACATACATGTAGGTATGTACTAGGATTGCCATCATAGCTAACTATAGGTAGGCATGTACGGTGAGAGCGGTGAACGAGTGAACGAGTGAATGAACTGTTAAGTGTGAATGAGTAGGATTGAATGGGAGATAGATCATCATGGCGCGGGAGTCAAAGGATAAGACGGTGTGTGCTCTTAGTGAAAAATAAAATAAAATACTATATTTTACAAATTGCGTATAATTTCATACATAGCACGAAGTTTCGGTGGATAGGGCAGGAACGTTCTGGAATAGAAACCATGAACCAGTAAGAGCAGCGTTGGATCTCCACCCGCAATGTGGCTGACGACCTGTTAAAGGTCACAGAACGTCGCTGGATGCGGACCGGATTCGCCGGCCCATCTGGAGGTAATAAGGGGAGGCTCATGTTCATCAGTGGATGTCCTAATGACAATGATGATAAATGGATCTACATATTTTGTATGACGTACCTACATTTATTAGTAAACGACAATTTAGCAACTGAACAACTCAGTCGGTCAGTCATGTCCTTGACCCAGAACTTGACTGATTCGGGTGGTCTGGTTATAATGCCATAAATCTGTGATGAATATTATGACAATTGTTATTATAATATATGGATGAACTGGTCATAAAACATTGCCATTTTGCAGGGCGATTTGGCAAACAAATGACACATTTGGTTGGCTACGTACGACATCATAAATTCGTTATGATTACAATTTACTATCATCATCATCATCATCAGCCCATTTAAGTCCCCACTGCTGGGGCACGGGCCTCCCTCAATCACATGATGGGTAATTGCCATACTCACCACGCTTGGCAGACGGGTTGGCGAGGGTTTTTATATAAATGCAGAGTTTTCCTTCTCTGGGTGCTGATGATCATGCCAGCAGCTTTACCTTAGTCGCCTTTTACTACACCTCGGTAAGAGTGAGGGTGGCCTATTCTACTCTGCCGGAGACTACACGGCTCGATTTACTATAGTTGATATTATTTATAGCTACCTTTTGCAATTTATTTTTAAGTAAATAACACACTTAAAAATTTCATCTTGTGTTCAGGCGAGACTCGAACGCGTTACAAAGCCGACGAAATTTGTAAGTGCTTGATTCGACATGAGCTGTCGATAGTCTCATCAATATTGTATGTATATTTACAATATCTTAACTGGTGGTCAAATATTTGTAATAATATTTCCACTGGACATATTGTGGAAGATGGGGGTTCGAGTCCCGCCTGAACACGAGATGAAATTTTTAAGTGTGTTATTTACTTAACTATTTACTATAGCTGTCACCCAACGAGAAAATAATTATAAACAGGAGAAAATAAGTAATAATAAAATTATTATTTTTTCCTTTATTCCATCCTCATGTTATCGTGTAACATGTGTCAGCCGTGTGGTCCCCGGCAGAGTAGAATAAGCCACCCTCACTCCGTCCCCACTGCTAGGGCACGGCACGGGCCTCCCTCAATCACATGAGGGGTAATTGCCATACTCACCACGCTTGGCAGACGGGTTGGCGAGGGTTTTGATATGAATGCAGAGTTTTCCTTCTCTGGGTGCTGATGATCATGCCAGCAGCTTTACCTTAGTCGCCTTTTACGACACCTCGGTAAGAGTGACGGTGGCCTATTCTACTCTGCCGTGGACCACACGGCGTCGCCTTAAGACGGAGCAATAAGTTTCATATTTGAATGGGGTTGTATACTTACTAGTGCACATGACTGCACCTCACCGCCTACTGGTAGATGCACATAGATTAGAAAAATCCAGAGGTGCATGCTCCGAATCGATCCCCACTTATGGAAGGCGCGTCTTATCCAATGACCTGCCATCGCTCCTTTTCCTGTATTTCATCGTAAAGGGTAATTGACGGGCGAAAGACAAGCCTGGCAAGCTTGGCCTTGACCGAATACTGTAAGCTCGGGAACGCGGTTACGGCGCCGTAAACCGCGATGGGTACGTTTGACACGGAAGAAAGGTGCGGAAGATTGGAGCCTACTCTAATGAGAAATGGCTTTAGTGCGGCTTTAGAATTCCTTTGCGAAAATTGTATAGGGAATCTTTTAGAATCACAGGTGTCTTGGATTCATCATTATCATCATCGTCCGTCAGCCCATTCAAGTCCCCACTGCTGGGGCACGGGCCTCCCTCAATCACATGAGGGGTAATTGCCATACTCACCACGCTTATCAGACGGGTTGCCGAGGGTTTTGATATAAATGCAGAGTTTTCCTTCTCTAGGTGCTGTTGATCATGCCAGCAGCTTTACCTTAGTCGCCTTTTACGACACCTCGGTAAGAGTGAGGGTGGCCTATTCAACTCTGCCGGGGACCACACGGCGATGTCTTGCATTGCATTTTCCCAATAGGCTACAATTGTCATAACGATGGCTTAGTTCACAATTGTACTAACTACAGATTTGTAAATTTTGCTTGTACTAATATAACAATATTGGGGTATGTTAAAATTTAAGAATCACTGCAATGAATAGACTCATGTTGTTTTATATTATATGACTTTGCTTTCGACCTGTCCACTTTCAAACTTTAAAAAACTAAAAAATGCTCTCCTGCAAAATTTACAAATCTGTAGTTACTACAATTGTGAACTAAGCCATCGATAATGTAATTTAAATGAACGTACTTACTACGCCATCCACATTTATCGAGTTAATCATTTTCATTAAGAATGCACAGCAAGAAGTCTGAATAGAAAATAGCACATAAAAAAGAACAATTTCTCTGATATAAACTAGAAACTAAAATGCGTGATCACACTTGTGTAAATCACAAGTGCGCTGCCAACCTTTGCGCTTCCCTCCACCTACAACACGTGTCGTTTCCTTTTAGTTACAATTTCCACCATATCAAGGGAAAATATTGTTTTCCAGGAAAATGTTACATGTATCACTTCTCTGAGTACCTATATGAAATACAATAGGACAAAGACATAAGAGAGTATTTCATTATGAAGAAATTACCAATATAACGAATTATGTCAAAGAAAATTTCAGCATGTACCTTTCTGTTTATTTCTTTAGTATTATACACACATGCTTTGCGGAGAATACATTCACTTTCTTAAAGGGATCTTTTAAAAGACGAGTCAAACATTTTGTGGAATTTTATTGACGTAAAGATTACATTGGCTAGTAGGTATAATTAGAATTCAATTTCGTATTTCTTATTCGATTTTGTTTGACGTCTCTAGAATTAAATGTTATTTTCCTTTTTCATTTGCATCCTATCCCAAACCCCGCCCCTCACAAAACATATTCAGCGACTACAGGCATTTTCACGCATGTTACACAGTAACTACTTTGGAAAGAATCTCCATGTCACTTGGCATGTAACATGTAACAGTTCCACCGCAAAAATGTCGCTTCAGCATCACAATGACACAATCAGAAATGGATCCGTCGCTGTATCGATATGGCGCCTCAAGGGACTCTGAAGATTCCATCCCTCTTGTGTGAGGTATGGTGTGTTATTTGACGGAGGAAAACTCTGCAGACGTGGATAAATGGATAGATTGCACAACACATAGAACTGAAAAGCTAGACATAGAAACATCCAGTATTTGCGTGAAAGTTACGAAGTACGGTATTAAGTAAAGTTGCTTTCCGAGTTTAGAACTTGGAATGATTGATTCACCTGTTTGATCCATATGAAAATTTTATCGTGTATCAAAATTATGCCAACTCGATGGTGGATAGTATGCGCATTGTGCATAACCGATATAGCCCGCTATTTTTTAATGTACTTTTATAGTTTTCTTCTTCTGAAGTAATAGCAATAATCCGTTCAATTAACGGACATATTATGGCCCTGAATCATTTACAATATGTACCTGCACAAAGAATCTTATCAAAAGGCTGTTGACAGTTCAGTTCATCGCTGTCTTCAACGTCCCACAGTAAAATGACACAGCTTTTAGATCAATCCCAAGGTCCTTACATCAGTGTAAGCTTAAATTGCATATCATCGTTAATATTACAACATCCGTAATTACTTCCTCGACATGTGCAACATCAAAGGACAGTCGTATAGTCCAGGCGTATTCGCTAATTTAGCGGGCAAATTTAATACTGCAGTCAAGAGTAAACTTCTTGCACCATATGTGGAAAAGAATAGAGTTGAGATTTGAATGTTTTTGGGCGACTTTTTGATATTCGGGCTGATGATGCTGGTGCATGTGCAAGCAATGTATCGACGCCATCCGGCGCTTGGAGTGGTGCCAGGGTATTGTCGCGAATAGTACCTACGCAGGGCGGTAGGTCGACGACACCGGCGTCTATGGATCGACAATCATCAATATCTATCTCTCGAACTTTTAAATCCTTAGAAATTATTACTATTACGTTTTCTATTAACGTTATTTTGGCAACCCGAAGCCGAATGGGAACTTTGTGATGTGAATTCAAAATGTCATTATCAAAAGAACGAATAATGACACCATCTTTGTTTTGCACAACATCGTCTTATCGTTCCGGATTGCACGTTCCTGTCATGTTGCTTCAGAGCTTGAGATCCGCTTTCGTTTTAATCAACAACTATAGAAATGTATAATTTAGCCTAGTAATATTTCTGTAGGTTACCATAGACACTAATATCAATCGAAGAGCAAACTAATACGATTCAGACACATACACCACTGTAATAACAATTAAAAGAGATAGATAGCCGAGTTTAGGAAAATATTTACGACGAGCAGCCAACTAGAATTTAAATATAGGAGTCCCTTTTGTCTTATAGCAAGTACTAGTATTATAAATTATTGTGTAAACAACGGAAAGAGCCAAATAGGAGAGGAATGTAAAAGCTTTTAGCGCAAATGTTAGTCTATGAATAGACGCTCTCAGTCCATGCTCAACAGATAGCAATCATTTGACGATGATGAAACAGCAGATGACCAATCTACGGAGCCAATGTTTAAATATAATAAACATTGTTTATTAATAGCGCGCTATCTCGATAATGTACGGACGCTATGTAGGGATGGAAGAAGATTTTTATTTAACCAATAAATCACATTTTCTTGATAACACAATAAATCTTCATGAACTCTCGCGTCTCTCTAACTTTAACAAAGAAAAGCTTTGAGCTTCAAATGACTTAATTCTCACTTGGCGAGTAGCTACTTTTGGAAGTGTACATAGAGTTACCTACTCGAGTAGAAAATTGTTATTTTTTATTTTCACTAAAATAGAACAGAAATAGGAAATAAAAAAAAATCAATGAATTCGTTGATTATAATTTAATTCCTAGTTCAATTGATTCATAGACTGACCCTTCGCCTTGTTAATGAAAATGTATGGGACGAAGCAAATAGCAAAAATAAACTGACATTGTCATTATTCAGCAGGTCCCGGGCATCGAAGCAACAGCTTTAGACGCAAACGGAAAGATACGCTGTATTTTTTTTCTGTGATAGGTGGCAGACGGGCAGAAGGATGATCTTTTGATGATGATGTCGACATTTTTTTATTTAATTATGGTTTTATGCGTAATAATGGACTTGAATTGTCGGAGATGTATAAGATTAGTATATCATTCCCAATTTGTTCCCAATGATAGATTCATAGATTGTGCTCTATTCCTTCAAATAATGTGACGACATAATTGTCATAATGATGAATAAGCGTTGTGAAGTTGGCTTATAAATCGTGGTCCAATGATGGCAGCCCTGGTGCTATGTAAACAAGCCCGTGGCGTCTCGTGATAAGTCATCAATGTCATCATCATCACGTCTCGTTTTAGCACGAGCTCGCGCCAACTCAACGCCGACATAATCGACCATTAATCAACTGCCGTGACGACACAGAGCGTACGGTGACGTCACGAAGATCGCTAGGTTTGTTCGCCGAAGGAAAATTGAAGCTGTGCGGCTTTTTAAGCTTTCAGAATTTAAAAATATCCTAACGACCCTTCGTATTATCGATAATCGATGTAATGACCTCTGAAAATGTTGAGTAACGACTAGTACGTATTACGGCATAGCAACTCTGTTGTTGTAAGAAGGCAACTAGATTGTTTTAGAATCCTATGAAGACACTGTACAATAAATAAAACACAAAAGTTACTTTAGCTGACATTGATAATGTATCGTGTCTTTCCAGCACACGTTCCGTTAGAATGTGTCTCTGTCTCATGCCTAAATACGCGGAGATTATGCGTACGCGCAATTATGTGTGCGTAGCCTGTATAGCTAGTGTAATTTGTGATCGTACAATCGCTTCATAGCAACCAGACTTGCCAAATCGTGGATGGTCCAAGCGTATCGTATAGAGATGGGATTAAGTATGAGGATAATGGAATGCACTTTCCCCGCCCTTTCTCTATCTTCTTAGCCGGTCGCTTCCGAAGCTATCGATTTGTAGTCTAGGGTACGCTTAGACCATGAGTCAGGATTTGGAGAGTCTAGTAATTACAATGAAACGACTGCAGGCTGACCTTCGCAACCCTTTAACAGGGGAACGAGATCACAAAAACACCTTCGTCTTTTAGTCTTACTAAATCACATTTGGAGGCACTGTCAAGTTTTACGTGGGTGGCCAATCAAAAGTCTGCAGACATTCGCTCGCGAATCCTGCACCTTGGGAATTCTAAGAGGAAAAAAACTTGGCTAAAACATTTCGCTGATGGACGTAAAACGATGCCCGCCTACGCGAAACAAGAGTCTGTCAAAACTACCGCACTAACGTGACTTGGAGTACATTTTGATGATGGTGCGATGCGATGCGAACCAATTCAGGTTCAGGTTCTGGTAGTTCAAATCCTTGTGCCTTGTGCCTCATGAAATAAGACCACTCGAGTCTTGACTATAATAACTACACTAATCTGACGTACAAGGACGTATACAGTAAAGACCCTGAAGAAGCAACAATCAAAATCAAATCTATAAACGAACAAAACAACTTCAAGTTGTCCCTTATCATTATCGACAAGGAAGAAGTTTTCATTCCTCTCGTCAGAAACGTCGCGAAATAAGCCAATTTATCTCGATCGATGACGGCCAAGTACTGTGTATTTTTCGCGGAACATTGTACCTCGTACCTCAGTTCTGTGGAACTTTCTTCTGCGGGAATATTACCTGACAGCTACGACTTAGGGACTTTCAAGAGAAGAGCGTACTCCTTTTTAAAAAAGCCGGCAACGCATTAGCGTTCATGAGCGCGATTTCATACTATTAGGTGACCTGATTGCTAGTTTGTCGCCTGTAGCATAAAAAAATAATTCCGTAATGCCTTACACGTGTATATTTATTACACTAAGTCCTAGCTCTTAAGGCCTACCTGAATTTGTACGTATTTGTGTAGAGAAATAAATGCTTTTATTTATTTACACTACAGTAGGATCTAGACACACGGGAATGTGCCAGGCCAAGTTCAAGCAAACAGAACTGGCGATGAGATTTAATCTACTGATTGAAAGTGAATTAACTCTACTCGAATTTCAATTAACTTGTTTTCCGAGCAAATAGTTGATCACTTGCGATTTGTTCCGCTCCGCGCCTGAAGATGCGGCTATTTGATTTGTAAATTAAAATGTAATTATAGACGGTCATAGTATAAACAGCTGTTAAACCGATGTAGGAAAAAAACATAGCCACCTTTTTACAAAAAGTTACTACCGTAAGCTCATGGTATCCCGTTCCAACACGCAATGTTAAAAGGAGCTAGTACGAGTTTAGTTCCGGCGCTTTTGTAATAAAGGGGTAGGTGATTGAAATTAAGAGTACACCTTAGTGGTTTTTTAATTACTTTCTTACCCAATGTTTATTGCTTGTGTAATTAACAAATAAATGACGTGCGCCTATTACACTTGCACACTCCCTATAGTGGCAGCAACGAACTATCGGAACCACAGTCGCTCCCGATTCTCGCCACCTCGTTTCTAGTTTTTAGCTTCCCTCGTTTCTCATTCTCGTTTTCGCCACCGGTGGTACAACTGCCTTACACTTAGCGGAATGTTATTAATGTGACTTTAAGGGCTGCGTCTCCCTTATCGTGACGATTTCGTGGGATTGCCTCTTATCTCAATGAGCTTGCAAAATCTTAAGCTTTACCTTAAGCCCCACTTTACCATTGTTGCGTTTGCGGTCAAACCCTCGTGAAAGGAAACCGTCACCTGTCGGGCTAACATGCCATCACGAGATATGTCACGGAAGAGATACGACAAATTTGTCGATATCGACATGTCGTATTCTCTAACATGCGCATCACGATCGACAAATTTCTCGTGGTAGACAAAGGATTACTCGTGTAGACAAACCTTGCTCTTTGAAATATACATTTGTTTTCTTATATAACTACACTAGTTTCGTTCATTCAATTAACATTGTGAGTACCTTTTACCATTACCCTTTATGGCAATATTTCATTCAATTTACTTCACTTTTGACATGGTATTGGTTTTTTTTTTGGTGTATTGACAACCGCGACGGCTACTAAGTAGTTTGAATCACAAAAAACTTTGTTTATTTGAATTGAAAAAGTTTTTTTAGTTCCTAAGTTTAGTAATGGAAAATCGTAAGTACGAAATACTTTCAATTGATTTTTACTCTAAAATGCGATATGTTGGTAAAGTGTTGCTCTAATCTCAAAGGAGACTGTATATTTTATGGTAAATAACGCAACTAATAGGGGATTGGAAACTGAAACTATCTGGGTGAACGTCCTATACAGGGTGTGTAATGTTGTTCAGAATGGTTGGTAGAACACGTGCCTAAAGGGATGTAAATGTTCACAGATACACGCTGTATAAAAACTGTCGTAAATAGTGCATTTGACTTCTAAGCGTATGCTTTCAGCCGTCCTACCACGATATTTTGTTGCTAACATTTTCAGATTTCAACGGAGTAATAGCCAGATTACTTAAATCAGCCGACAGTTTTTCTACAAGGTATCCGCCAGAGTTATTAGAACTCCCCGTCCGTTAAATCGAACGGTTAACAAAAGTCCCGAATTGCCTTTTTCTGTAGTATGGGACTGCCATATTTTTATTATAAGTCTCCCTAAACAATCCTTCTCTTCCTATACTAGCGATGACGACAAAGCTTCTCGTTTTTAGCTGTCAAAACTCGAGAAAATAAGTGTTGCATATTAGGGTTTGTAGACAAAAATATCACAGATAATCAAAAACCACTTTTTTGACGTAAAGAGTCGAGTTCTAAGTGCAGCCATGTTAGCGTCGGAAGACATATAGACATAAACGAATAAAACACGAGATAACGCGGTAGACAAAATTATGTCGCGGTGCGCATGTTAGGCCAACTGGCTAGATGTAGAGAACAAGGTGGCGTGTGGAACTCTAACTCTAACCAAATCCCCTGGGGTGTCCATCTCGCAAGCGGGGTCGGAAACCCCACAGTCGGGACTAGACCGTACCGCTAATCGCGCTCGCCGCTTCACCCCTATGGCGTAATGCAGCCCTACAATGCGACCAACTAGGACACCCGGTAACGTCGTCCCCTCGGAGTCTGGTACTGAGCAAGCCACTCACCAGCAGTGGGTACGCTCACGTTCTCCAAAGGCCCCTTTAGTCGCCTGTTACGACAGGCCGGGTACACCTTGGCAGTATTCTTAAACGCCCCTAGCCACAGGGCACTATTGCTTATAGCTAAGGCAACTGCCTAACCATTAACTTCTTATTTGGTATGGACCATTTTAATAGAGCACGTCGATTCCATGGGATATTTGATACTCACTCCTACTTTACGTTATGTATCATCATCATCATCATCAGCCCATTTAAGTCCCCACTGCTGGGGCACGGGCCTCCCTCAATCACATGAGGGGTAATTGCCATACTCACCACGCTTGGCAGACGGGTTGGCGAGGGTTTTGATATAAGTGCAGCAGAGTTTTCCTTCTCTGGGTGCTGATGATCATGCTAGCAGCTTTACCTTAGTCGCCTTTTACGACACCTCGGTAAGAGTGAGGGTGGCCTATTCTACTCTGCCGGGGACCACACGTTATGTATGCCTGATCCTTATTCGCTCGTGCGTGTTACACTATCCTAATGAATAGAGAGGGCACTTGTGATGGCGCTCCCATTTTCACAATATAATATGTCCTTCGTCGATGTTTTATCATTGATATTGGCCGCCATAGCTGAAATATCGGTTAGGAGGACAGTTTATAGAGTTGGCAGCCCTACATGTGCTTGACATTGCCCTGGCGTTGCGTGCCCGGGCTCGGCAGATCGCGTCGTCCTTGACTTTGGGTATTTCGCGCGATACGCTATTTTTAGCGACGCCGTCTTCAATTTAGGGTGTACTTTATCATGAACCTGAAGAATTTATCGTGTAATGGAAATATATTACTGAGAATAATATGACGAGAGATGCCTAATAAATGGTGATTTTCATTTCAATCTTGGACGCATTAGCCCAGCCAGGTGCAAGTTAAATCTTGATGATTTAATAGACTTCCGTCATTGCAGTCATTGAGATGGATTGCCACGATGACAAGTTTATTTTAGAGTTGAAGATCGTAATCCAACTATGTTTGTATGTCTTTTGTATATTTAGACTCACTCGGTGGCTACTGGCTATCTATGGAAAGCTACAAAATATTTTTCTTCAATTTACTCACTACAGAAATACTTTTAACTGGCTTAATGGCGCATTTGGTCATACCCTGCCTCATGCACCAAAAGTTGTGGTGGTACTGATATGTGTCATGATAACTTTTATTTGTTCAGTGTCTGGGTGGCATAATAATATCTATTTCAGTATTTACACCCATAATACAGGCGATTTGAGTTTTAGTCGATGTTGTTGTTGTCTGAATTTATATTACTAATTTGTAGCCTATGTCATCATCATCAGCAACCCACACTCGTCCACTGCTGGACATAGGTCTCCCCTAATGCACGCCACTGCTCCCGATTTTCGGCCACTCTCATCCAGCCCACACCAGCCAGCCTTCGAATGTCATCATCCCAACTTGTCGCAGGGCGTCCTACACTACGATTAACGAGTCGCGGTCTTCACTCAAGGACTTTACGGCTCCAACGGCTGTCAGTTCTGTAGCCTATGTGTTATTCTGATATGTCAGCTATACGTTTGTGAAAAATCATTTAGTACTTTTTGCGTGAAACTCCCCACATACTTGCATACATACATCCTCATTAACTTTATATAATATTAGTAGAATTTATACAGTTCTTTAGCATAAATGTGCAATACCTCATTGTGATGGCAAATCCATGAGTACCTTTGTCTTTTATTAAGCAGATAATAGTATATTATTTCAGAATTTCTTATCTTCTACTTTTCTATCCTGAATTCTTTCTGGCACAGCTTATAAAATGAAAGCTTTCAACTTGTACTGCCTATTTGTTATTTATTACTGACTGTGCATGTCTGAAGCTTTTACTTTATTAGGTTTAGGGGTTGAGCTACGACCTCATTCCACCTGAATCGTCATGTCGTGGCCTAAACCCTTTCACGTCTGTGATTCATCGATCTATTTTAGCTCGCATCGTTAATTTTCTAATTACTACTCAATTCTGCAACGCTAGCTTATTCTGTATCAGCGTAATTATTATTAAATAAACAATGACATCATCCAAGGCATTGAACTATTACAATAAGAACTTGAATATCCTTAATGTACTGATTCATGTCATGCAGATAAAACGGTTTATCATTCAAATTGTAGGCCTCAGTGTGAGGATATAATTTGAGACTTATTGTTTCATTGTTTATTTGGTTGTTGAATTATATCCTTCGGGGAAGGAAAAGTGATATGTAAGTATCAATTTTCATTCCCTCAAGGAAATAAATATTACAAGAGTATTATGTTTGGTGAAACCTTATTGCTATCGCTTTTTCCTAATTCTTGAAAATATGTTTGACCTCATAGGAATATTTATTTAAGAAGGAATAAGACCTTTTCTTGAAGGTCACCAGGTCGTATCTGTTTGGGACACCACCGTTGGCAGCTGGATCCACAGTTTTGGTGTGCGCGGTAGAAAAGATAGTTCTTCCTTGCTTGAGCATTAAATTTTCGTCCTTATCAAGGCATATCTTTAATGATGTAATATATCAAAGTCGAGTACATCCTCTTTAAAAATAAAATACAATTCAAAAGACATTTTATAAACTAAGTATCCAAGTATGAGTACTGACTGGTCAACAGTCGTCTCGATTATTGAGTGACAATGAACCGTTAATCCATAAATTCGATTTCGATTGCTAATTGTCAATTTTGTCGTAATCACCGATTAGACCCACCTCCACCGGCAGTTGAAACCGATTCGACATCGATAAGTTTGCTCGATGTAAGCTTTTCGATGAACTGTATTAATGCATGGTAGTTTGTTGTTAATCCAAAATGCTTTCACTTAAATAAGTATCGTTTATTTTGTACTCGTATTATAGGAAATAATTGATCAACAATATTTTTAAGAGGTCCTAAAATAGTAACCGTGTTTAACTCTTTTTACAGACTTTGGCCCAATTTGATTAATCTTTATACATGGATACTGGATGGTAAGCGATTGACGCCGCCCATGGACACCCGCGATACCAGTAGAAGTCACAAGTACGCTGTCAACCTTTAAACCTCCCATTCCCCCTGTATTGGGCCTCCGGTACCCTCACTCACGCAGCGAAACACAGCACAGTGCTGCTTCACGACGGTTTTCTGTGAGGCCGTCGTATCACTCCGCGGTATTTATTATATAATATTATCAGATTTGTACAGAATGTTAGCGCTATAGATTTAGTATCATCTTAGTAGGTACCTAGGTATGCAACGTTGAAACCAACTCAAGACAACGAACCTCATTAACCATAGTTATCTTTCATCAATATTTGATGTTTTAAAAACAAGCTTCGTACATTATCCTATTACTAAAATAAGACAGCAGACTTAGGTGGCAGATCGTCTTCATATTTGATATTGTTCTAGTTGGATTCGGTGCTATTATGAAAATAGCAAATATATGTTTTTTTAACCTGAAATCGAACATCCGTTAAAAGCTGTCGCTTCTTAACCCGGATTACGCTTGGATCATGATCCAATGAATTGGATTCAGAAAGTCTGTTATTACAACCTGATATAGAACCTCATCGTCAGCCCATTTAAGTCCCCACTGCTGAGGCACGGGCCTCCCTCCATCACATGAGGGGTAATTGCCATACTCACCACGCTTGGCAGACGGGTTGGCGAGGGTTTTGATATAAATGCAGAGTTTTCCTTCTCTGGGTGCTGATGATCATGCCAGCAGCTTTACCTTAGTCGCCTTTTATGACACCTCTGTAAGAGTGAGAGTGGCCTATTCTACTCTGCCGGGGACCACACGGCCCTCGATATAGAACCTATTAGACTGAAAAGCATACATTGCTCCACAGGCATCAACCATAGTTAAGCTCTTCGCGTGCTAAAAGCCTGTTAGTTATTTTGTTGACCAGGGGCTGTTAAATTCGATCCGCCCACGTAGCGCAAACGTACGTAGGAAACCTATACAAATAAACGTCGTGGTTTGTGTGTTGCGATGTGCGGGAATTTATAGAATCGTACAGCAAATCGTAATTGATGTTGGCTAAAACATTAAAGTTTGGACGTCATTTTGTCGTCACAAACGCTTTTTGCATCTGGTTTCTCCAACCCACACGGTTGGTGTCGCATTTCTATTTGCCGATATCCTCTCTCATAGAGCACACTCTATTTAGGGCTTCTTCCGATTTTCTGCATGGAAGCTAGTCTTGGTCAGTACTTGAGCGCCACAAGCAGGAGTTGAATATCACGGGGAGGAATATGCTGCGGTGGACGCAGGCGTGGTAGCGTTCATGTCCGTGACATGACAAACTGCTGGACAGTCGCCTTCGTTGTTACGGTCACGTTCTGCGGAAACCGGACAGCTAAGTAGAAAATAAATGTCTGGCCATGCTACCACCGCCTCTCGGCAAAAGGGGTAAATCTAAAAAGGTGTGGTTTGACGTCGTAAAGAATGACATACATGCTAATAAATTGAACACAATGAATGCACAAGACCGAGTGGAGGAGTCGAAGTCGAACTCATCAAAAGTCTCAAAATGTGATACTCAATAGATTAAGGAACAGCAAACATTGGACAGGCATCTAAAGCTACAACAACTTTTTGGGTTTACATCGATGGTTGGAAAGAGCAGGCACCTCTAAATAAGTCTGTGGCATTTGCTAGATGTCTTAAACTTTTCCCAAAATATCTATGATAATAACTATCCTTATTGTGACATACCTGTTAAACAGCTATAAAACGACGTAATTAGTGTAGCCAAAGCCATGACATAAGTTTAGTGCACCTAACGCGGCGAGAGCAATAACCTGCGCGTGCGCCGATAGCGCGCGCCGGCCGGCGCAAGTACCGATAGCGCGAAGTTCACAATATTTACAGCCTTACTTACCATTGTTTTCCGCATCGTTTGCTAATGTTAGTGGCTTGTACGCTCTTCGTTTGAAACAACTAAGTAAATAAAAAAAGTAATAAAATCTGTCGGTTTTTTTTCGTATAGCACCCACTGTGCTATTATTTTCAAATAACATATAAACTTATCTCACCTGGACAGTAATAAGGAATCGATTGATACCTCATTTATCAAAATCGGCTAGGTAGTTAAGGCAGAATATTGGAACATACTTACATTCATAGACTGCTTAAATCATAATCCTGTCTTTTTGGCTTTGCCAGAGTCGGGTAAACATAATCATAATATTTATTTTAATAAGAAAAAATCTTTATACCCTAATCAGTTATTTTTTACCCTAATCAGGCATCGCTTCCGTGATGCCTCGGGTGTTGCAGTTAGACATGTCCATGGGCGGCGATGATCATTACCATTATGTGCCGTCTGCTCGTATGTCCGCTGTAATTTAAAATACATAGACAGCTAAAATCATAACCCTTGCTTTTTAACTTTGCCGTAGTCGGGTAAAAATGAGACAGCCAGTGTTCTCCTGTACCAAAAGTTGACCTACATTCATAAAAGATGAATCGTGAATTCTACATTATTTATTTACTTGATACCTATCTTCTTTTGGCTTTGCCAGAGTCGGGTAAACATAATCATAATATTTATTTTAATAAGAAAAATCTTTATACCCTAATCAGTTATTTTTTACCCTAATCAGGCATCGCTTCCGTGATGCCTCGGGTGTTGCAGTTAGACATGTCCATGGGCGGCGATGATCATTACCATTATGTGCCGTCTGCTCGTATGTCCGCTGTAATTTAAAATACATAGACAGCTAAAATCATAACCCTTGCTTTTTAACTTTGCCGTAGTCGGGTAAAAATGAGACAGCCAGTGTTCTCCTGTACCAAAAGTTGACCTACATTCATAAAAGATGAATCGTGAATTCTACATTATTTATTTACTTGATACCTCATTTATCAAAATCGGCTAGGTAGTTAAGGCAGAATATTGGAACATACTTACATTCATAGACTGCTTAAATCATAATCCTGTCTTTTTGGCTTTGCCAGAGTCGGGTAAACATAATCATAATCATAATATTTATTTTAATAAGAAAAAATCTTTATACCCTAATCAGTTATTTTTTAGATTTTTTAAAACATAAATTTACTTTGATGAATATAATGACTTTAATTTATTGCACACAACAAACATAATGTATAAATTCATAAAATTAATATTTCACAACATCACACATATTGTTCTGACTCCGAGACAGGTAACTCAAGCACCTGCCTGCACCTTACGTATCAGAATGAATAGTGTGATATTTATACTTTTCTTTTGTAAATACATACTTTAATACATTGAAAAACAGACCAATACAAATAGACATGTTCATGCACACAAATGTTTGTACTGTGGGAGCATTAAAACTAGTAATTAACTGTGGAACTAATTGCCATCGGTGGTATTCCCAAACAGTCGTACAATCTGACGATCTTCAAGAAGAAGAAGAAAGAGCTGGCATCGCTTCCGTGATGCCTCGGGTGTTGCAGTTAGACATGTCCATGGGCGGCGATGATCATTACCATTATGTGCCGTCTGCTCGTATGTCCGCTGTAATTTAAAATACATAGACAGCTAAAATCATAACCCTTGCTTTTTAACTTTGCCGTAGTCGGGTAAAAATGAGACAGCCAGTGTTCTCCTGTACCAAAAGTTGACCTACATTCATAAAAGATGAATCGTGAATTCTACATTATTTATTTACTCAATCGACATTTATCCAATAATACACCGGTCGATATAGACGAGCTCTGAGCCCACGGAGCATTTATACGGAGACGGGTCCCCAGGGGACCAAGTTACGGAAGGGCCCACAACAAAACCTTTAGGCAACGAACGAGAACGCCTGTCTCGTCCAAACAAGAAACTAACAGCGCGTGTGAAAGGGATAGACATAAAGTGACTAGTGATAGAATGACTGACCGGATGACGCAATTGGTAGTGACCCTGCCTCTTGCGCCATAGGTCGTGGGTTCGATCCCCAAACATTCGTGCGATTGAACACTTGTGTTTGTTCAGTGTCTGGGTGTAATATATGTATTTAAGTATATATTTGTGTTCCTCTGTTGTCTGATATCTGTAACACAAGTGCTTAAGTTACTTAGTACGGAATCAGGTCAACGTATGAGATGTGAGAATTATTATAAAGAAAAAAAAAAGATTGCGGTCGTGAATTACGGTCCGTTGTAGGTAACGAAGAAAGTCAACTGGAGCTGAAGGCTGATTGGAGCTTTGAGGAAATAAGTTTGTTTAACTAGTTTATTGATACATGTTTGATTAATGTGTAAGATGTGATATTTCGGATGTAACGTCCTGGCTATGACGGCGAATCTGAAAGAACAGCCATCGACGCATGATATTTATAGTGCACAAGTGTAAATCTAGACACAAATGCACTCTCTATTCATGCGTACCCTTAACTCTATATTTAAAAGTAGGACATCATATCGACACGACCGAAGAGGGATCAGGCGCACAGGACCAACGACTTTCTGATTGATACACGGGCGTAAAAGGACAACTTCCAGACTTTGGGCTAAAAATGAGAGTTTCTTCTTCAGATGTAATTGCACACTCTATTCCCTTACCCTCATATTTCGATGGGACAGAACTTTAATAACTCAATAATTTCATATCTACAGTCTCGAGCAAACAAATTGACTCAGGACCTACATTCATTAAACATTCATATTTTTTAATACAAACATACTGTTTGTATGAAAATTAGGTCCTGATTTCAGAGGCTTATAAATATGAAAGTATCTGTGCTTTAGTGATAATTTCCGTCTGCTCGTCTGCCACCTATGACATATTTTTTTTAAATCGATTTCAAAAGTGTTCAAATTTCAATTATGTATTTTAACAGATTACAGAAACGTGCCGATTTCTTAAAAAAAAGGAATTTTTTGTTGATTTTCGCATCCCATAATAATTGCATGGAGGAAGACAAAAAACTTGCTCAATCCTAATTTGAAGAAAATTGGCATGTTTCAGGAGGCTTGTTAAACGATCAATCAAAAGGAGAACATTTTTGACATCGATTTACATTAAAATTATCACTAAAGCACATAATATACTTTTATATTTATAGGAAGTTAGTATGTTTATATGAAAATTAGGTCCTGAGTCGATTTGGTTGCTCGCGAGTGTAGTTACATCGTCCGGCCAGTATCGCACGCAATGACGGCACAGATGATAATCTGGGTTATGTTGCGTCGAGTATCCGACGGATATCTGACGCCGGGGGTGTCAGTAGCAGACGGATACTTCTCTCTTTGTTTGATATCCGCTGCTGTCACAGATGCTGATATGATTTTATATTGTGTTACGGACTCTATAAATGGATAAAAATATTATTTTGCAACTACCGCATGATCAATTTCTATAAGTATGTATGTCCGTCCATGGGCGGCCGGCAATCGCCTATCATCAGGTGATGCCTCTGCTCGTCTGCCACCATGTATGCCTTCTTAGACATCTTCTGTATGAATGACGATTATATCTAGAAATAATGAAAATCGATTTAATCGATAGTACAATCGATTTTTGCAACAACCGCATGACAATTTCTATAAGTATGTACAATTTTGGCAAGAAGGGCATTGGATACGAAACAATGGAAGAACTTGGGCTTTTGCCCAGCAGTGGGACTCAGCAAGTTAACTAATGAAACTGCCGCGAAGACGATAAATGATAAAGAAATAGACCACATATAAAAAAACCAAAAGAATTCTGTTGCGCGTTCAGGTGGGGTCGGGATTCAATCAAACATATAACTTTTTATTGACAGGTTGACTGCTCTGCCGTGTGGTTCCCGGCAGAGTAGAATAGGCCACCCTCACTCTTACCGAGGGGTCGTAAAAGGCGACTAAGGTAAAGCTGCTGGCATGATTATCAGCACCCAGAGAAGAAAAACTCTGCATTTATATCAAAACCTTTGCCAACCCGTCTGCCAAGCGTGGTGAGTATGGCAATTACCCCTCATATGATTGAGGGAGGCCCGTGCCCCAGCAGTGGGGACTTAAATGGGCTGACGACGATGACTGCTCTGACTATTTAGTCCATTACATAAATTGTGTTTGGTAAACTAACTAATTAGATTGGCGAAGCGACCCAAAGAGAGTCTTGGCCTCTGATAATAAGAGTCTCCATCTACGTCGGTCCTTCGCCAGTCAATCCTCCAAGAGTCCTTACATCATATTTCTAGTGGTACCTTGTTGAACGGTCAACTAACCTTTGACTTTTTTTGGCCGTCGCAGGTACGCTCTTTTTACTGCTAGGTGCAAATGTAAGATTTTAGATAGAATGATCGCGTTTGATATTACACGATTGTTGCTAAGAACAACACAATCCGCAAATTGTTATGCAACGCGCGCTGACCGGGAACACAACACCAGGCCCGTGGCGATGGTAATTTACTTTTGCATGTCATTCAAATAATCAAGTTGTTGGAGATGGTGCGCGGGGAGAATATTCATGAGACAGATAAATCAGCGCTTTGTTAGCAATCATTTGTTTGGATTGTGGAATTTATAAGTTAACAATTATTAATAACGATTAAGAGAAGGGAATTTACTGTAGAATTGTTCAGGCAGAAGAAGAGTGGCTAGTGTATATGCAACTAGCCTTTGCCCGCGGCTTCGCTCGCGTTAGAAAGAAACAAAACACAACCTATCTTACTCTTCATCCCTTCAACTATCTCTATTAAATAACCTTAAAATGGATAGAGCAAGTGGCATGGTGCGTGGTGGCACACGAGTGCGTAAGGACATCTGATACCGATGTCTTCCTATCAAACAGATTCCTGGTCAGTAGCGCCTTCAGCTCTTCGTTAACTCCACCATCACAATCAATCCATTCATCAGATAAAAACACTCACGAATTATTCACCTCTAAAAATTTTCTGCGAATTGGGCGCCGACTTCGGTAACAACTTTTCTCCAGTGTACTGTTAAAATATAATTTACACTTTTTAGTTCGTGGTTTTTGAAGCCGGTTTTTTCGCAGATTTTTTTTAAGCTTTTTAGTGTCTCATTTTTTGGCAGTTTAGTTAAAATTTGAGGGTTCCTCTACTATCTGCTTTCGAACTAAAACATAATTATTTAAATCGATTCATAAATGGCAAAGTAATAGGTGAACAAACACAAAAAATATATATATACATGTCGAATTGAGAACCTACTCCTTTTTTTTTGAAGTCGGTTAAGGATGCCACAGACACACAAACACGTCATACTTACAAAACCCTGTTGTTTTTGCGTCATAGGCTAAGAAATGGGAGTGGTTTTGCCCATCGAAAACCTCATTATTACTACCATACACATTTCACGCATACCTAAAGGATTTCGAACATTATCTTGTATGGGTGATAAATAGCACAAAATATGTATGATTACATTATCGAATTCATCGTAAATTAATAAATCTGGATTAGCAATGTTGACATTCCACCAAGTCTTATCGTCACTCAAAGATAACGCACATAATAGGTAACTGTTATTCAATTAAGACGGATTTGTCCTAATTTAACTTAGTTGTTCAGCCCTCAGCCCAATGAGGCTATTGTCCGCTCACAAATGTTTAAAAAAAATCTCGCTTTTACTAATTTCGCAGGGGTGGACAACGGGAATAAGCCATGAGTAGCAGGGAGTCCTACAATAAGCTTACCGCCTCTATTCCAGGAAACTAGACGTGTGTAACTCTTTACTGAAACGACTCAGTGATCCGACTCAGCCAAAGGATCGTCATCGTCAGCCCATTTAAGTCCCACTGCTGGGGCACGGGCCTCCCTCAATCACATGAGGGGTAATTAGCCATACTCACCACGCTTGGCAGACGGGTTGGCGAGGGTTTTGATATAAATGCAGAGTTTTCCTTCTCTGGGTGCTAATGATCATGCCAGCAGCTTTACCTTAGTCGCCTTTTACGAATTTTACCGACTGTAAAAAAGCGAGTATAAAGCCGACTGTATTTAAAACCGACTTCAAAAACCAGAAGAAGTGTTCACAATTTGTTCGCCGATTATACTTTGCCACTTCAAATAGTAACATTTAAGATAGATTTTTTATTTTTTGCTTTTGATATAGGTGGATACGAGAAGAGACACCTGATTATATTATATAGACCGCCATTCAGCCGTCAAAACAGCATGCAAATACAATTATTATAATTTTATAACAGTACAGTCGAGAAAAGGTTTTACTGAAGTCGGCACCTAATCTCTGTTGGATAATTGAATGTTGTATTAAATTACAAGATAGCAATTGGGCGCTGACTTCGGTAAAACCTTTTCTCGAGTGTACTGTTATAAAATGTTACCTATATGAAGTGTACAAAGTGATAAAATATTATTTTACACTTTTTAGTTCGTGGTTTTTGAAGGCGGTTTTTTTTCGCAGAAAATTATTTTTGCGGAAAATCACAATGAAATTGTATCGTCAAAGTAAAACACGTGTCAGTATAATGGAATTTGTTACGCATTGTTGTGATTCATCGCTATTGCATCGGCTCTATATCTATCTACTGCTAAGTAAACAGCCGTATATCATGCGAATTGGATGTTCAAATTGTAATTCAATGAAACCTTTACAACCTTTAGACAAGGGACCAGACTTTTGTATCATGATTATGGTTATCTATTTTTAGAAAAGCGTAGTGTAGGACGCCCTGCGACAAGATGGGATGACTGACATTCGAAGGCTGGCTGTTGTGGGCTGGATGAGAGTGGCCGAAAATCGGGAGCAGTGGCGTGCCTTAGGGGAGACCTATGTCCAGCAGTGGACGAGTGTGGGATTGCTGATGATGATGATTTTTAGAAAAACGTATAGGTTTCTCTATTTTTCCATTACCGCAGAACTAATAGTAGACACGTTAGAAGTATCTTCACTAAACCTCTTGCGAGCTTACTTCCTAATTGCTGACAGAAGAGAAAATCTTAATTTTTCGAACGAGGTAAATTTTTCCCACATCTATTCCAGGCGTCATTATTCTTCGCCCGTCATTTAGATCCGTCTGCTGGTCTTGCCCCCTATCCCTCAAACAAAAGGCTTTTGCTAAACTGTTTTTGCGAGCGTACCTTGTTAACTATATTGCAGCGTTACGTATTAATAGGATACATTATTAATATTATTATGTTTATCTATAAGGTTGTTTGGTTAATTATTAACCGCTATCGTCCATGCACCCGCGAAGTTAATAATAACGTAACTGATATTAGTGTCTTTGTTTACATTTAAATGAATTTCCCCCTCCCTGTCTTACCTCGAGAGCATCTGCAATAAAAAACAGCCACTAATAAACTATGTAACGACTGGGTAAATAGTATTTACAACTGTAGGAGTCAGGGCCCTTAGAGCAAAAACGTCCCGTAAAGAACGAGAATGTACCTGTCCCATAGGAGAATAGTAGGATGGGCCGAATACGGTATTTGCCAACTAACCGACTAGCCGACTAATCGGTATTCAAATTGCCGAGTCGGCTATGCCGATCATTTTCAAACTCGGAAATGGTATCCTGAAATGCCGATTATGAAAGATGCCGATTAGTCGGCTTTCCCGACTAGTCCCGAATAGTATTGCCGAATAATCGACAATCGATAGAATCGATACTATCGATTAAATCGATTTTCATGTTTGGTCGATATAATCGTTTAAATTGACGATACTATATCGTCATTGTTATCGCCGTCTATGGGCGGCGGCAATCGCTTATCATCTGGTGATCCATCTGCTCGTCTGCCATTATATATAGGCATTCTTAGACATCCTCTGTATGAATGACGATTATATCTAGATATAATGAAAATCAATTTAATGGATAGTATCGATATCGACGCACAATTGAATATTCGGCAACACTATAGGAGAAACACAGCGCGCGTGACAGGGAGGGGAACTCCGATTCGGTCGTAACGTCCGGTTCGCGCTAAGGCCCCTGAATCCAATTGATGACGGAACATTCCGAAATTGAACTTACCTTGACCATGATCAAATGGTCCTGATCTCCGCCGAGTTTAAGGTCTAATGGGAATTGTTTCAATGCTAATATCTTGAAGCAATCTTGAACTATTACCAGCACATCCCGTTTGCGATCCGGCTATAAAGAGCAAGGTTAGGTAAACATTGGAGTAAAGTTTCGATTCCCAATCAATAAGAGCTATCGCGTGGGAATAATCCCCTAGATTGCCATTTATCATCGTCACGCTGTCGTTGACGTTGACGTGACGTCATCGCATCTTTAAGGTCGTCGGGTGATGCCAGCCTTCATAACTTCCCTACTGTTTTATTTAGATCCAAATAGTAGTTAGGTACAAGTTGTTACACAATTGTCGCATCATCAGTTACCGAATGACGCCAGTCTCGCACAGCTCAATTGGATGATTGCTCCTTGAGCCAGTCGCCGGTCAATTTGCCGCGTTACCAGCAGAGGTCGCCGGGTTATTGTGTGCAAATACCGCTCCCGTTGTATGGAAATGGATGGCAAACAGACCGCCTTGATCAGCTCTACACGTGACTCGGACAACAAACAGTGCTGAGATTGAAATTTGAGCGGGGATATTGAGTTACACCGCAGCGTTGTGTATGTTGCAATTGTTATGATTCTGCGCAGGCGGCGGTTGATTCTAGACATAGGGTGGCCACAGACGGACGGTTTTCTCTCAAAACTTGCGTAAAACTGATCAGAACAACTGTAATTTTTTCTACACAAATAGGTAGTACATATCCTATTAATAGCCTAGTCGATTCGGAATCTGACGGAAGTTCATGCATTCGGGAGCTACGATGCATTTATGCAAATAAAGATTCATTAATTCATTCATTCATTTATTCAACACCCCGTCGTTTTTTCGTCGAGGGTTAAATAAAAAGATAGAAAGGTATACTTGCTAAAACCTGGATCAATTCGTAACCCAGGCACCAAAGCAACGGCTTAGATTAAATTTAAGATAATGAGGATGATGACTTTACTACTACAAAAAATTAAGCCTTAAAATAAAAAGACCCATGTGAAAAATACACAAACGACTTTTCTTCTGCGATCATACATTGTCCTTTATTATCACGGATATAAGATCGTTATTTGCTCTTTGTAATCACCTTGATACAAAATCCGCCATGGAAAATGTGACACGTCAAAATTACGGGATTCGTTATTATAATTAGATTGAAAATGTGTCTCATGTCTGATCGCAAACAGCTCGTTGATGAATCCATACGTAAATTAAATTGGAACTCAGTCGAGGATATTTGGTTAGTCTTAGAAGTACCACCTTGTACTTTACCCAAACGGAACGCGCACATCGACGGTGCTGCTGACTGGTGCCATCCATTTTAACTGAATTAGTTTTCATAGTAGATGTTGGCGAAAAATCTTGCCAAACTAAAGTGGAACTGGATGTGCCATGTGTGTAGGATGCACCTATAGAGGTGGACTAAAGTCGTCACACAATACCAACCAGATGGGCGACGGTTGACAGGCATACCCAGAAAAAGATGGCGGGACGATTTAGACCACCAATGTCAGGATTGGCAAGCGTTGGCTTCAAATAGAGACCATTGGAGGAGTTTGGGAGAGGCCTTTGCCCAGCTGTGGGACAGTTTAGGCTAACAAAAAATAGTCATCAATACAAAGTGCTGCCACATAATTGGTGCTACCAACTGGTGCCGTCCATTCGAACTTAGTTTGCCTTGTTGTCAACACCTCTATTTAGTGCACTTCCCTATTAAGGGATTCTGTTTTCCCTATTGGAATAAAAAACTTTTTATTTTTTTTATTTATTGGGCTGATTTTACGTTACCTTGGTTGATTAAATAACTTGCAAAGCTTTTGCGGGTTATGTTACGTAAATAAATCGCAGAAAGATCGTTTAATACTTTTTAATGGATATTTGCACTGTTCACGCTTCTATGAAAAAAACTACGCTATGGGCGATTCGATCTGCCTCTGAGTGTGTGACTTGTTTTTCACAGGCCACGACCACAACAACTACTTCTTCCCATAAATACTAGACGTATCCTTTCCACGCACTTAATTTACAATTTGGTATAAAATATCCTATGCAGAAATAAGACACGATTTAACCATATTTCTCTTGCACTTCTTAGAAAATTTCCCGCAAGATGACAACAGCTCCGCCGTCTTGTTAGTCTGCTCGAATGCACTTTCGCATAATTTTCTTGTTATACTTCTAAAACTGTCAATTGAGTTGCTCAGGGTCTTTCGTTCACTACTCAAAATAATGAGTCTGTGTTTTCAGATCGGATTGACTTGTAAAAGTTTTGAGAGACATTACTTATTCAAACGGAAAATCCTTTTATGTAGCCATTAATAGTCTTATACCTAAGTCACAAAATACATAGACACAAAAAGTGTTCTGTGTAGCCGTGCTATTGTGTAGTGGGCTACATTTGCTAAACATACATTTGTGATCTCGGCGTGTTTCGGCGAGGGACAGTGACAGAGTGATCCGTGTGAGACACGATACGGTATACTGCCTAGAGCGTAGGTCAACGAACTCTCGTTATTAATGTCAGCTAGAGCGTACCTTCTGTGTCCATACCAATTTTATAAATGTGTAAGTGTGTCTGTCTGTTTGTTCCTCTTTCACAGCAAAATGGAGTGACGAATTGAATTGATATTTTAAGTGGAGATAGTTGAAGGGATGGAGCGTGACATAAGCTACTTTTTGTCTCTTTCTAACGCGATCGAAGGCGCGGGCAAAAGCTAGTTTTCTATAAAGACCAACTACGCATTAGCATTAATATTATTATGGGCAAAGCCTGAAATAAATGAATTTTATTTTTTATTTTTATTAGAGATTCTTGCTATTGTATTTATTATACTTGTATTTTGGTTTTGTGCAATAAAGAATATCTACCTATCTATCTATCTTGCAAATGTTTCTCCAAGATCAGCCCTTTAAGCATCACTTTTCTTCCTTCCAGGTGGAACAGCGCGATGTCCCCGGCATCGACTGCGCGCACCTCGCGATGGACACGGAGGAGGGCGTGGAGGTGGTCTGGAACGAGGTGCAGTTCTCCGAGCGGAAGAACTTCAAGGCGCAGGAGGACAAGATACAGATGGTGTTCGACAACCTGACGAGGCTGGAGCACCCGAACATCGTGAAGTTCCACCGTTACTGGACGGACACGCACAATGATAAGCCCAAGGTAATGTAGCCAACAGCTAGGACAAATCAGGTCATGTGGTTCCGATAGTTGACGTTATATCAATAGTATTGATGAGCCTAGGGTAAAATGGTAATAGCTAGGTCAAGGTCACGTCCAAGGTTGAGTTTCATCCACCCGAGATGAACGAGGATGCCAGCAACGGTATTATCGATACTATACTAACGATAGTTTTTACTATATATACCAACATAACTGTCAATCCTGTTGCCAGCTATTCTAATATTAGTGACCATGAAAATTTAATACAATATATTATGGTAATACATAATTTGAGTGTGTTCGATTCAGGTGATATTCATAACGGAGTACATGTCGTGCGGGTCGCTGAAGCAGTTCCTGAAGAGGACGAAGCGGAACGTGAAGCGGCTGCCGCTGCAGGCGTGGAAGAGGTGGTGCACGCAGATCCTTTCAGCTCTCAGGTAAACCTTTGGCAATTGTTAGATTTAAATAGTAATTCTTCAGAGACGGGAGCTCGTGAGTAAGTCAGGGTCTGGGTTAAATGACGAGCATTGGGGGAGGCTTCTGTCCAACAATGGATGGAGGCTGATGATTAGTTTCTTCTTCGTCTCTGACTGTTCCCACTTTAAGTCGGGTCGGCTAGTTGTTTATCCCTTATATCATGCTGGTCCACCGTTTAGTAGAAAGGCTGACGATGATAATGTAAATAATTAATGAATAATAGAAGAGGCAGGCTTTGAATATAGACACTTATTTTGGCACTTCTTTCTCTACTTGTACGTGGACAAGGCTCAGGACATATGTCTCCTAGTATACTGGAAACATAGAGTAATTTATTATATACTGATACTCTATGATATACTGAAAAACTGATGATTACACCTCTGAAATTGGACGTGATCAATGCATACAAAAATTTAAGGACGTAACTCAGTCAACCAGCAAATGTTTTAAATCTCATGCTACGGTAACCCCCTTCGTTCATATGCGTTATTCGACCATGAAAAGATCCTCATTCGTTTTCAACAGTGTACCATATGAACTGCAATCTCAAAATTAAAAATGCTTTTCAAAAACAATCCGTTTTATCTAGTCGGTCATGTTATATCTCTGTAATTTAACGCCTACCTGATATTGTTACTGTCACTTCTCCAGCTATCTCCACGGGTGCGCGCCGCCCATCGTGCACGGCAACCTCACCTGCGACACCATCTTCATCCAACACAACGGCCTGGTCAAGATCGGCTCCGTGGCGCCGGACGCCATCCACCACCACGTCAAGACCTGCCGCGAGAACATGCGGAACATGCACCTTATTGCCCCCGAATACGGATGTAAGTACAACCATCGCACGCGCTCGCTCTTACCAAGACTGTTCAAGGTTTCTTCTGCTTGGATCCTTGCATTACCTCTCGTTTCTTCCGCACTTCATTTTGCACCATAATTAAATGTTTCTTTAGGTTGTTTTTGTGATATTTGGAAGTGCATCTGTGTGGAATAAGCAAGAGTTGCGTCCCAGGATCTTGGTAGGAGAACCATCACTTTATGTATTTATTCCAATTTTGTTTCCCTCGAATCAGCATCACAAATGGTGACGCCAGCGATGGATATCTACTCGTTCGGAATGTGCGCTCTGGAGACAGCAGCTCTTGAGATTCAGGGCAATGGAGACTCGGGCAGCCACGTCACGGAGGAGCACATCGTGCGAACGGTCGAATCGTTGGAGGAGTCGAGACAGAAGGATTTCATATACAGGTACTCTATCTTTTCAGGTGCTCAAGTAAGTGGTTATCTCGTTATGTATGGGTGAGTCTGTCCTATGCTTTCGCCTGTCTTCGGTAGAGTTTGAGGCGTATTCTGATATGTTCGACCTGTGCTTGCAGGTGCATTAACAAAGACCCGTCGAAGAGGCCGACGGCGCGCGAGCTGCTCTTCCACCCGTTGCTCTTCGAGGTGCATTCGTTGAAGCTGCTGGCTGCGCACACGCTCGTCAATACCACGGGTGAGTTTTTGTACTTATTGTATTTAATAGTTGATTCATTTATTGTTGTATTATTTTCAATTTCAATTGCAATATGACTCGTGGACAGTCGCGCTTAGATCTAAACAATGTGCATGATTGTTCGATTTTAGTTATTCCAATCCAGATCATGATCGTCAATAAGTCTACATTTTGTTCTCATTTTATAGTTCTCTCTAGTTTAATACTTATCATACTCCAGCAAAAAAATGAAAAAGAATTGCCAACTACACATTGCACCATATTAATAGCCTAGAAAAAACTAGTTGCATAAATCTAAAATAAAAATTTAGTTACCATTTTGACCTGGTGTGTGATGTTCATTATCACACTTCCGGTCAATACCGTAACTGAATTTTTCTTTTGTCTGAATTTTGTTTTGTTTTCTCTTACTGAAGAAATAAATTGAGCGATATACATACTTGTCCCTTACCTTTTCCGCATCTTTTTAGCTGCTAGATTCTGAACTCTCCGACTTTATTCCTATTACGGAACACCCTACACTTTAGTAACCGGTTAAGGATTAAGTAACAAGTACAGGATGAATTAAAACAAATAAATATTTTTAACCTTTTTTGTTCTTATGACATGACAGAAGAGGTTCAAAATCTGACGGGATCTCTTTTCGTTCAGATCAGTTGAGTGCTAAGATTCACATCGTATTCTATCACGGTGATTCCAGCCAACATATCGGAGACGATAACGGACGAGGTGGCGGGCGGCGCGAGCGGCGAAGCGCTCGCCTGGTGCGTGAAGGGCGACGAGCGTGTCGAGATCTCCGCCAAGGATCTGCAGCCTCATGCTGAGAAGCTGGAGAAGTTCGTTGAGGACGTCAAGTGAGTCAATCTAATTATCTGCTGATCGTAGACCTTCATAGCGCCAATCAACCCGGTTCTGAGCCTTATGCCAACATCAGGCTTTCTCTAATCGTGGTGCAGAACTTCCTATTCTAGGTTTCCCAAGACGGAGAAGTCCGTCGAGGATGTCAAGTGAGTCGATCAAATTAATCAGTTAGAGGCCGTCCATTGCTGAATATAGGTCTCTCCCCCAAAGACCAGATTTTTTTGCTGTATTCTATAGTACTTGTCCCCCTGAATATATTAAAAAACAGTTTCATACATATTTCGTGAATTAATTTATAAAAAAAAACATTTTTTGCTATGCCAAATTTTAACATTTGAAAATCAGGGGGAATTCCTAAGAGAATATAGCAAAAATTTCTTTTTTGTCGCCACTTTCATATTTGGACCAAAAATATAATAAAAGTCCGAGGATCTCCTTTCTTCAGTCGATTATCACCTACATGTCATACACGTTCAGTTCATTATCAATTGAGGAATTTTGTAATCTTGTGTCTCTCTGTACATCAGCTACATAGGTATTTAAATATTTAATCAATTTGATATGCTTAATACTATGTTTGACGGTAAACACATTATTCGGGAACGAACGTATCGAAAATTTGACTTATACTCTTTCGTATCTACAACGACATCAATTCATGTGACACCCCTCTTCTGGCGTCAAAGCTGGATCCACCTTCGCTGCAGACGCGTCGGACTCGTTCCTTAAAGACCTCAATGTCGTTTGCTGAACTCGCGCCCCCTGCTGCAGGTACGGCATCTACCCGCTGACGGCGTACGGCACGGGGGGCGGCTGGGCGCGCGCCGCGTCGCCCGAGCGCGCCGCGCCCGCCGCGCCCGCCGCCTCGCCGCCGCCGCGCGACCTGGAGACGCGCCGCGTCGTCAACATGATGTGCAGCCTCAAGCCGCACGCGCACGAGCCCGACCTGCAGGTACGCTACACTCACTGCACACACACGCGCCCGCCGCCTCGCCGCCGCCGCGCGACCTGGAGACGCGCCGCGTCGTCAACATGATGTGCAGCCTCAAGCCGCACGCGCACGAGCCCGACCTGCAGGTACGCTACACTCACTGCACACACACGCGCCCGCCGCCTCGCCGCCGCCGCGCGACCTGGAGACGCGCCGCGTCGTCAACATGATGTGCAGCCTCAAGCCGCACGCGCACGAGCCCGACCTGCAGGTACGCTACACTCACTGCACACACACGCGCCCGCCGCCTCGCCGCCGCCGCGCGACCTGGAGACGCGCCGCGTCGTCAACATGATGTGCAGCCTCAAGCCGCACGCGCACGAGCCCGACCTGCAGGTACGCTACACTCACTGCACACACACGCGCCCGCCGCCTCGCCGCCGCCGCGCGACCTGGAGACGCGCCGCGTCGTCAACATGATGTGCAGCCTCAAGCCGCACGCGCACGAGCCCGACCTGCAGGTACGCTACACTCACTGGACACACACGCGCCCGCCGCCTCGCCGCCGCCGCGCGACCTGGAGACGCGCCGCGTCGTCAACATGATGTGCAGCCTCAAGCCGCACGCGCACGAGCCCGACCTGCAGGTACGCTACACTCACTGGACACACACGCGCCCGCCGCCTCGCCGCCGCCGCGCGACCTGGAGACGCGCCGCGTCGTCAACATGATGTGCAGCCTCAAGCCGCACGCGCACGAGCCCGACCTGCAGGTACGCTACACTCAAACTCAAATTACTCTTTATTTGAATAGGCTTGTACTCATCATACAATTGAATGATATAAAACTATTTATAAGTCGTCGTCGTCGTCAGCCCATTTAAGTCCCCACTGCTGGGGCACGGGCCTCCCTCAATCACATGAGGGGTAATTGCCATACTCACCACGCTTGGCAGACGGATTGGCGAGGGTTTTGATATAAATGCAGAGTTTTCCTTCTCTGGGTGCTGATGATCATGCCAGCAGCTTTACCTTAGTCGCCTTTTACGACACCTCGGTAAAAGTGAGGGTGGCCTATTCTACTCTGCCGGGAACCACACGGCTTCATAATTTATAAGTACTTATGTATAATTCACATGTTAATACATATATATGTTGATACATAAAATATACTAAAAAAATAAATAAACATAATTCGATTCTACCACCGGCTTGGAAAGTTGTTTCTGTTCGAGAAGATCCGGCAAGAAACTCGCCAGTTACTCATTTTAATCGCCAAACTTTCATACAATGTTGCGTCTTCATCATACGAAGCCATACAGTTTAATGAGGGCTTTCGCGTGTGATAAATCCGCTAGATGGAGTACTATAGGAGTGAGGTCCATGTACAACGTGATTGGTTATTTTTAAACGTGATCTGTTAAAATGTCAATTTGACAAACTAAACAACCAATGCGGTTGATGTTGGACCTCAGTCCAACAGTACGCCATCTAGCTGATTTTTCACACGCGAAAACCATCACTATTGTAACACAAAATTTAATTATACTTCTTAATATCAAAATAGAACTGTCCTACTATGGACCATATCCATTCCGTATGTGAAGGTGAATAGGACAGTATTTACAAGAAATAATATTTTGCGTAGCAAATTTACTAACATGAAAATAAAACTGACCATTAACGTTTAGTTTTTTGTATGACGAATTAAGTTTGTGGCAAATGTACAATAACCCGACATAAGTTAACAAATCAAGTGAAAAAAGAAGCATCTCGCTGGCCAATATGTCAGCGTCAACGAATGTGATGTGCCAACGCGTCGGATGTTCCTGCTTGCCCCTATGCTCATAAATGTGAATCATCTGACGACTTTATTTATCACACTAAACTTTATCCACTTTATTATAAATCGCGATCGAAAGTTATTAGGTACCGTACTTAAGTCTCATGTCATCCCGTTCCAACACGCAATGTTAAAAGGGGCTGGCACGAGATTGGTTCCGGGTTTTGCTATTTGTAATAAGGAGGTTAAGGTGTGCATATTTTTTTTTTGATAAGCGGCAGACGAGCAGACGGATCGCCGGATGGTAAGCGATCGCCGCTGCCCATAGAAACCTGCGACACAAGTGGAGTTTGTGACTCCAACCATTAAACCTCCCTTTGCCCCGGATTAAATAAATAAATTAATAAATAAATATTTCACAACATTACATACATTGATCTGACTCCGAGATAGGTAGCTCAAGCACCTGTGTTACGGATGTCAGAATCAACAGCGGAATTACAAATATATACATATAATACTTTTCTTTTGTAAATACATACTTATAATACATACAAACACCCAGACCAATACAAATAGACATGTTCATGCACACAAATGTTTATACTGTGCGAGGATCGAACCCGCAACCCTTGGACCAAGGGCAGCGTTCATTACCATTGTTCCAAACGGGTCGTCAAGATTAAGCCCCCGGTACCCTCACTCGCGCAGCGATACATAGCACAGTGCTGCTTCGCGCCAGTTTTCTGAGAGGCCGTGGTATATCACGCCGGCGCATTAACGGCGTAGAGTAGCTCTCCCACGGTCAAATGATAAATAGTGAGTGGCTGCGGTTTGCAGATGACGATCCTGCTGCGCATGGACGACAAGATGAACCGGCAGCTCACGTGCCCCGTCAGCCGCCGCGACTCCGCGCCCGCGCTGGCGCTGGAGCTGGTGCAGCTCGGCTTCATCCACGAGGTGCGTTGCTTTCAGTTATTTCATAGGAGGCGACGGGTAGGGCACACAAGAGACGCCAATCGATTTAAATATTTAGCTAATAAACCGGATCTATTTTAAACAATTTCGGGGTTACAACCTCTCGGCAAACACTTATCATCATCATCATTTCAGCCAATAGACGTCCACTGCTGGACATAGGCCTCCCCCAATGTTCTCCACAAAGATCGGTCCTGTGCCTCCCGCATCCAATGGATTCCCGCGATCTTCACCAGATCGTCGGTCCACCTTGTAGGAGGCCTGCCACGGCTGCGACTTCCTGTACGTGGCCTCCACTCGAGGACCTTTCCGCCCCAACGGCCGTCTGTTCTCCTCGTTATGTGCCCTGCCCATTGCCACTTGAGGCATGCAATCCTTTGGGCTAAACACTTATACTATTTAGTAAATAACCATGCAAAATATTGGCTCCAACGCGTACGCGAAGTTGGCGTCGCTAGTGTGCCCTACCCGTCGCCTTAAAAGCAGATCGAGCTATAAAAGCAGAGCAGATGGTTCGGCGTTGTTTCGATAGATGTCACTATGCATTTTTACATTGCGCTAGTAAAGTGTGTTACCGAAACAATGACCTCAAGCCGCCGGCCCACATTAGTAATTTTAAAAAAGTACGGTAAATAAACTATACTCGAAACTGGAATTCAAGACCAAAAAAACTACGACAGATACGTCAGTGTCAAATCTATCAATGTCACTTATGTCATTGTCAAATTAAGTTTTCAGGTTTTTTCAACCTTTTTGTTATAAGTATGCTTATTTTCTTAGTTTAGGCTGGCACAATTCATGATAAGGATTTTCTCAAAAAATAGAAACTTAATTACATCTTTATCTTCACCATCACTAATGTCTATGGAATCTGAGTCGGTCACTTGTAGAATAAAGTTTTCCACCAGTCCAGTAATTAATTCGTCCAGTTTTGCACATGTTTTTGATTTAAGGCGTTATTAGGCGAAATAACTCGAAAGGAAAAATGTCAAGTGATATTTTGACAAAGTGGGTAGCCAACAGTCGAAGTCAGTCAAAGTCTAAGTCACTCAATAAACGGGCGCGTTATCGACCTATGGATTCTGCCGAGACTACTCTTAACGAAATCGCAGGTTTTAACCCATACATCATTTATTTCATTGGTTTTCAACCTTATCTCAACTGCACAAAGTTCAAAATCTGGTGGTCTCGTATGAACCATTGCCTGGTTAAATGTTAAGACTCTCTTAGATCCTAGCAAGAGGTTCAGGTGACAACTTACTCAACACACAACAGCATTGTTTAAAACGATTAAAATTCAAAGATTCCTATATTAATATCCCCTTTGCGGCACCTCACTTCACGAAACAATATGTAAGCTCAATACCTGCTTTTCTACCAAACATTACGGATGATTAAGTTTTTATTAAATTGTCATGTATTTATGTAAATATAAGTCAATAAAATGACTTCTTTATATTATAGAATTAAAATTACCAATAAACAAATTATGTTGGCGTATGTTTTTAAGAAATAGGTTTATACTATTGTACGATCATTTTATTGCAGTGGCAACATTGTAGTAGATTTTTTGGTCTTGAATTCCAGTTTTTGTTATAGAGATCCAGAAAGTATTGGGAATTTTGTTATTTGTAAATGATTTCTGATCTGACTGAAGGTGGCCGTTCTACATAGTAATTGCTTATTTTCCTCTAGATGGCGCTAGCACTGGCTAGTCGACTGATGCCTCTATCTCAGTATAATGTACTCTATGGTTGCATTATCGACGGGTAATTAATCAAGACGGGAATTAACACGGTATCTATTACGTGATACAATATTGTGTACTCACATATTTTGCTCGACGTTTCGACTACGTACAGCAGTCGTGGTCACGAGCGGACTGACCACGACCACGACGTGAAGTGACGTGACCGCGGTTGCTGTAACGTAGCCGAAACGTCGAGCACAATGTTGTATCACATAATAAGTACTTTTTAGCTCTCTAATTCGTTGATTAAATTCGATTTTATAGAAACGCTCTACCTTATCTCGCTTAGGGACCTTAAACTGATAACCGAATCTAGGACATAAACATTTTGATAGGCCTATGTTCAGCTGTGAACTAGCAATAAACTGAAGGTATAAGATACTCGTGTGTAAGTATGTAAGATGTATGTCGCTCCAACCAGGCGGACCGCGACAAGCTCTGCCGGCTGATGGAGGACTCGCTCCGAGGCAGCTTCGGCCTCGCGCACCGCGCGCACCTCCCCGCGCCCGTCGCCAGCTAGTGCCCCGCGCGCCCGCGCCTTCCCCGCCGCGCCCGCCTCCCTCGCCGCGCCCGCGTCAACGCGGACCAGCGCGCCGCGCCTCCTGCCGCGCGCCCGCGACAGCGCTCGCGCACCGCGCCCGCCGCGCCCGCCACCGCCGCGACGCAGCTGCTCCGTCGAGCTAGCGCGGATGCTGACGATCGTCCCGGGGTGAGAGCTCGATCACTCTATGTGTACTTGGTTAGGTGTTGTTCCCTCTTCTAGGTGTTAGGCTATCTCTCCGAACAATAACTAAAGCAATAGAAGCCCTACTAAAATAAAAGCTACGTACAACCTGTGCGGATAAAGAATGGGATCAGAAATGGCGGGCGTCTATACTCGCACCCCACGAGTGCGAGTATAGACGCAAATATAGTGTGCGAGCGAGAAGTAAATAGATGCACCGCCATTTCTGATCCCATTCTTTATCCGCACAGGTTGTACAACTATCTTATTCACACCTGATAATACATCGTGCACGAGAGTCGGCGAAACAAAAACACCGCTTGGTTTTTATTATTTTCGAATGAGTCACGAGTTAAAATGTCTAATGGTTCTACTTGGTCGTAATAATTAATAATGCTACTAAATCAAAAGTACGTACCTGCGCCATGATCGTTTTTGTAAAGTCAGACCGATTGATAATGGTCGCATTGTTACGGTCGTGCGTCGTGGACGGTTTTGGCTGGTGACAACCTTCTGAATTACGAATGTCCAGATGTATATGCATCCGTTTCTTACACATTTACAATGTCATAAGAGAAAATAGTACAAACTGCTGTATTCTGTTGCTATTTTAGTATTCTATTGCTTTAGTTATTGTTCTGAGCGCTATCTACAATCAGATTTTTAATTAGACAAAGTAAACTGATAGATGTCAATGTGTCATTCCCATACACTTGCAAAATGCCAATTGTCAAAATGTATAGGGACTTTACATTTGCATCTGTGGGTTTGCTTCGTCTAATTAAAAATCTGATTATAGTAGGCGACGTGTAGACACTCGCGGCATCATCCGGGCATACAGTCCGATCATGGTTATTTGGCACGTGGCAAAAATCGGAACTAATGCTGTTTTGACATTTTCCGATAGAAGAAACATTTTACAACGCCCCCCTGTCAATGTCACTAAAGTGCCTTCTAATCGTGGTCGCCCTGTATTGTTATGTAGATGACCATCAGTGCAATCTATACATTCAGTTAGGACTCACGTGCATCAACGCGGATCAACATGCCGCGCCTACTAGAGTCAGACAACGCTAGTTAAGCTATCTAACGTGTAGATACTCGCGCCTTAACATCCGGGCATTATATTATGTAGGTGACCACCAGTACAAACCATCTATTCGGTTAGAACACGTAGCGCAGAGAGACAAAGACACAGAGTCCACGCAGTTCCTACGAAAAGCCAGCGTCTATGCTGATTGTCGTCCAAGGGTGAGTGCTCGATCACTGTAGTCTATCTACTTGGTCAGATGTTCTTCCCTCTTCTAGATGTTCGGCTATTCATTAGTAAGCCTTGACTTGTAGACATTCTTTGCTTACTTTACCAGATAATGTTCTCTGTTCTAGGTAATCACCGATCATTTAGTACAATCAATTTATTAACCGTCCTGTGATACTTATCTACACAATTAAAAGAAATCTCTTATCTTTTCAAAGTAACAAGGTAAAAGGTAAGGTAAAGATAAAGTTACCTTCAGTAGATGATTCTCTAGAGAAACGGACAAAAAAAGTAAATTCATGCACTGACGGCCAACTAGTTTAATTCGAGAATAGTAGACGGTCATCTGCATAATATGAAGCATAGAACTTCGTCCATTTAGTTTAGCGTTGTCAGATAGAACTGAGTGTGAAAATAAGATCTTGTGGTGATGCCATTTAACTAGTGCTGCGTAATATTTATACAATCTAGTTTATCATCATCATCAGCCTATCGCAGTCCGCTGCTGGACGTAGGCCTCTCCAATTGTTCGCCACCGTGATCTATCCATGGCTTCTTGCATCCAGCTCTTGCCAGCCATCCTGCGCAGATCGTCCCTCCACCTAGCCAGAGGGTGCCCTCACCTAATTACGTTTGCCAAGACAATTTAGTTATTCACCCAAAACCTAACAAACTATTGAAGATCAGTCGTCGCTTATAAAAAACCGCTCAACGATTATTTTCTTCTAATTTGTAAAGAAGCGGTTCCATAACACTACCCTCAATGACCTCATCACCACAAGAGTGACACGACACAGTTTCACACTAGTTCTATCTGGAGTGTTGAATCACTAGCGCCCGAGAGAGTGTTTATCGTTCAATCTACTGCTTTTGACGTAATCGATGCTACACGACATCATTGTTCAAGTTATCACAACATTATCGATAGCTGTATCAAAATCTAAAAAAATCATAGTGATCCCGGCGGGAACGGCACGTAATGTTATCTTACATTATGATTATACTTCCGAAGCACTTAGCTTTTATGATATTTAACAAGGTTTTATCTTAGTCAACTAGACGCGAATGCAGTTTTGAACTCAACGCGAAATTATTGCATTTCTTCGAAAACAAAACTAAGATCCCATGTTGAGCTCCAAATTGCACCCGCATTAGGTTAGGTTAGATTTAAATGCATATTTATACTTAGAAATGGGTCTTATGAAGAGATTTTGTATCGCCGAATATGTATTTTTGCATACGAGAAGATTTCGACAGACCGCGGTTCGTATTTATAATGTTATCTGGTTAGTTACTACTGTTAAGTCTTGTGACTTGTCCATTGCTCGTGAAATAGTAAATAAATTGTTCAATCGGGTTTTAATTCTAATCCTAATTATAACAGACGTTATTTTCATCAAGTCACAGGGCAGAACTTGAAAACACGCGGAGAAATGTTGAAGTATCAGTAAGTAAAATGCAGGAAACACGTTCCTCAACAACGCGCTCACCAATTAATTATATTTATCTTTAATATCTCTTCCTTCTTCAATGTTAACATTCTTTAAACATAGTCGCTGTTGTCTAGACGCCATTATAGCTTTTGCAATCTAAGAATGTTTACAGCTAGTACACAAACGAATTCGTGTTGTATGCACGATGAGGAAGTGCTGGACGGTGATTTTAAAATAAAATAACAATTGACCTGCTTTAGTTCAAAATATCAATTTCGAGTCGAATGACATTTCAAAACGAAATATTTTCTTATTCAAATATTACGGAAATTCAGGATTCGTACACTGAGACTTATCCTTATAGTTTGCAAGATTTATTGTACATGTGTGGTCCTAAGCATTCCTAGATTGCAAGAACTAAAGGAACCATCTATGTAGTTCTGCTTGGTGAGCGTTAGTTCTCTATCAAAGCCTTTCACCTCCAAACGCAACTACTAGTCGAGTGTGAATCTAAATCCAAGCTACCGAATCGTTTGTATGTATTAATCAAATTGATACATTTGGAAATTGTAAAAATCGTCATCATTCTAGAAAATTGTAATGTAAATTGTAAAGATATGATTCGGGGTGGTTAATAGAGGTTAGTTTGGACATCGAGAATGCTTTAGTGATTTAGAATTTGTATGATTGTGTAAATGTTACAAATGATATTTAAAAAAATATTTAATTGAACGATTACTTTAATTATAATATATGTATAGTGAGGCTTCCTCTTAGAGCTTTATGGATGTGGTTATAAGTATACGGAAAATTGAACATACTCACTATGAAGATAAGTTTCAAATTGTGCTGTACTCGCTTTGAATTCCATTTGGTCCGATCAGGCGCTGCAGGCTCGTGCTTGATGTTGCCGAGGACTGCTGCGCGACATGCGGCATGTTGCATGCAGCATGCGGCATGTTGCATGCAGCATGCGGCATGTTGCATTCAGCATGCGACGCGTGGCAATCTTCGCACACTTCAACATTTATGTGGACGGTCAAAGTCAATTGTAAATTCGTGTGATTTCTATGATAGTAAAATTGTTTTGCATTTATAAACACATTTGTTCCGTAAAATCGTTTGATTTTTCTATACGTAACGCTATAGTGGTGCTAGTATGTATGTAACACCATTGTATAAATTGCTAATTGTATAAATTCGAGTCATCGGTCGCTGCAGGCCCGTGTTCCTATTTTACGTTCGGTCCGGTGCTCATTCCGAATAATTTATTTGAAATTTTTGTTGTTTTTGTATTATTTTTGAAATTTTTCTTTCGGTTATGCTAGTGGTGCCAAATATACGAGGTGCCAATATGATAGTAACTGTTTTAGTTCGTACCGACAGGAAGTGTTACAATTAACTATTGCTATTTTCGACCTTCGCCCCTTTCTAACTTGGTTTATTCAACTTCGTGTATAAAGTAAAATACTATCATTTATATTATTTTACTTCGTTCGGGACTAACTGCTAAACAATTCCTCAATTTTACATTTAGTTTTCCAGTTTTCTTCTGTCACGTTATATTCACACTAAAAAAATTAAACTTCATAATAAATACAGAAGTCATAAACTTTAAACTTTACAAAACTCGTTAGTCCCATTTTATCTACTCTCGAAATATAAATGAAATTCATCACGAAAATACTGATACATTAGTTGACAAATTAGTTATACTCCGTCCCCTCGCTGTCTCGCGAACAATCGTCGCTATTGGATAAAACACACCGGTTTCTGTATGATATAGTTATGACATGAGTTGAGGAGTTATTATATATTTTGCTATTTAAACTTCACGACGTACGATCTTACTCAACATTTCAAAACAAGTTTCATGTTATTCTTGTTTCGTTGAATTGGAATTATGTATTGTGGGATTATTACATTATAACAGTAATGTAATGCTGTAACATGTATTTTTTGTTTCTATGTGCCTGCTTGCATAGACTTTTCTTTAGTTTGCGAAATCAAAGGAGTTTCGACATCGCTGACGCCATAAAAACTTATAAAATTATGATCTATGCTCAGTTTTGTACGCCGGTTGAGACGCAAGGGTCGCGGATTCGATTCCCGCACCAACACAAATGTTTGTTGATGAAACCGATATTTGTGTTGGGTCTGAGTGTTTGTGGTACCTTCGTTGTTCCTGGTTTCCATAGTATAAGGGAAACCTTAGTTTGGGACCAGGGCAATGTAATTTGGTGTTGTCTCATTTTTTTTTATTTCATTAATTATTTGTTATCATTGTCTATTGTCATTTTCTACAGCATCCAGCGACAGTCGAACTCATTCGATTATTGACTAAAAAACTTTTTTTGCTTTTTACGCATGTTTGAAACATTAATCTGTCTCTTTCCCATTTCGAATGTTGGAGCGAGATCGTCGTCGAACGACAAGACAACAGCGTGAGAAGAGGCACAGTTAGTGTAGTGTAAACGAAAGACTGGCTAATGTAACGAGTTAGTGGTATCGGGTGGCGGTTGCTCTCGGCCCCGGGTGCTTAGTGTGTTCGGAAACTGTGCGGCATCGTGGGAGATGATATTTTAACCGTAAAACCTTACTAGGTGTGGAATGTTGAAAAAATTCATTGGTTTTTACTCTTGTGTCATGAAAGATAAGGTCCAAAATCATGTGTTGGCTCCAACTATGGTCCCAACACTGGATTGAGATAAGACCAATCATTTGCAACAACTTTGATTTTAGCCTTGCATTTAGAATCGCATCCAAATCCACACAGTTTCTAACCTTATTGTCGCTGGTTTCGCATATGGTATAGATACGATCTTTTCGTTTTTTGATATAAATTATTCTTATTGATCAAGATTAATATCAATATAAATTATATGAAATTTGATGTAGTCACACATTCGTGATTATGTACAATATAAATCAACAGAATATCACATGTCGCAAGACATGAGTTAACTAGTCATTTAGAAGCTAGGTGTTGAGGCAGCCGGGGCCAATAGCAAGCTCGGGAGGCAGGTATCTTGCTAGTTAGGTAGGCGTGTCCTTGTAAATAGTCGCTTCTAGTATAAAGTATAATTATTAATGATTATTATCGTAACTGAAATAAATGTACCTACTGCGTATTGTAACAAACAAATATAGTATTTACCCGCGCGTCACCATTTTCGGTCGTTTTCAATTGAATTGAATTAGAAAAGGAAAGAAAAAAAGAATGAAAATCTTTATTCAAGTTAGGTATGAACACAGAACACTTATGAATGTCAAAATGTCTTCCATAAGTGTTGAAATTTAATCTTTAAAAAAATGCGATATAATTTGTAACATGTATGTAATGTCGACTTTGGAAATTAGTAAACATCATGATGAGTTGATGGTAAACATTAACTGTCATTTTATGGATTAACCCCAAAATGTTCATCCCTCCTAATAATAAATTGCTTTTCATGTTTTGCATAAAACCACAATCATTTTCTAAGAACTTATATCTATTGGGATGATCGCTAAAATGACAGATTTTTTTAAATTCAAGAACTACATCGATATTTTATTTTCTTACGGTATTCGGTCAGTTGTCAAGCTACCTTTGCTAATTCAATTCAATTGCAATGAACCGGGACGAAGAAATATTTGGCTTTATTTATTCCTAATTAACTTTTTGTTAGTTTTTTTTCCATTCTCACCTTCTAAAGTCGGGTACAGATTGCTGCAATGCAACATGTAATGCAACAAATGGACGCCTTGCGCGCACGAACTGCGCCTGGGTCGCGCACGCTCCGAACATTACAGCAAACTGCGCGGCGCAATCCGAGATTTGTCGGTTTTTCGTACGAACAGATGGTCTCGAATGATTCGTAGTCAATGCACGCACCGCGCGCGCCACACGTCCAAGCCAGCAGAGCACATGCAATGTAAGGCAGAATGTTACATTACATGTTACATTGCACTAATCTGTACTCACCTTTTTAAATCTAAACAGGGTTGTTCGCCTCGCGTGGCTATGCGTGATTAAGTATCATTTAATTAATTAAATAAAATTACAGGAAATTTTAAAATAATGTCGAAATACGTATATTTGTTAATTTGCGTAACCATTTTAGCGGTGTATATTTGTCGTCAATTTAACAAAAAAATAGAACAATTTTATATAATAAATGTTAATGAAATTATCACAAAATATATCAGTATGTATGTTTGTAATAATGTCCTTGTATGTGTTTGTAAGATTGTTTAAGTATCGCGTGCGCACGCAAGGCTACGGACCCGTGCCTGGCGAACACAAAATGTTTAATTTTCGATAGTACTTATATCTTTTTGTTTCTACTCAGAACAAAAAGTAAATGTACCCAAATGTAACGTTACCTTTTAACATGTTTGCTTTTGCAATAACGAGGTATCTCGACTTCTTTGTTCCTATGTCTCGTTGAAACAAGTTATTTATGTTTCTTATGTCATAACGTTTTTATTTTACAATGCAAAATGGACACATTGATTATCGTTTCGAACAATTCGTTGTACATATATATAAGTGTTCCGGAGTTTTATTATGTCCCAAAGAGGAATGTGTTCATTTTAAAATTGTCAATTTTTGTTTTATTTGAATTTTTATGCATTGAGATTGTAACATAATTATTTATTGGATCCAGACGTGCATTTCCGCGGCGCGAGCGCACCCGGAGTATGGTTTAGCTGTAACTATTGTATTACTGTAACTTATTATGATTATGCTCAAATGACGTATAACCATTACATGTGATCGAACGATCGAGTGATGTTTGCATACTATTCTAAAATGAAAATGTCAATAAAATTGTATTTTAAAAACGTATGTGTGTTTTCTTTAGAATTTTAGAAATAAATCTTTCCAATTTTTCTGTGTGACTAGTTGATCCATAATATTATAAAAAATTACACACTCTAAATATTTGAATATTAGAAGTACAGTACAGGGACTCCTAAAATTAGTTAAATTATGTAGGGTCTTTATGAACTTGAAAAAATATTTCCATTGTGCATGTATTTTACTGCTCTTTATCTTTGCATAATTTTTAATATGCAAAAAGGAGAACGCAAATAAAATAAAATTAAAAATGTTTTAATAAAAATACCTACAACATATGTAGAAGCTTAATGGGGGCTATCGCTTATGATAAATCCACTAGATGGCGTACTATTCAACTGGTGGTTTTCGTTCGACAGATTGACATAATAATCACATTCAAAATTAACTAATCACTTTTTGGCTTATAGCACGCCATCTATCGAATTTTTCACACTGCGAAAGCTACTTGAACGTGAAAATAAATAGGAGTGTGGGTAGACAACAAAAAGTGAACAACGATTGATGAGTGTACTACTTTACAAATTTTATTATCACTGGTTCACAAGATCACAACTCGCGTCACACGTCTACAATACAGGTACGTTAACAAACACTTTTACCCTAACTATCGAAGATTATGAATCACAGGAGACGTAGCGTAACAGCTGGGTAGAAACTTTCAAAAGTATCAATGTAATAAATGAACATATTGGATTTCAATCTTAAGTCATACATTGATGGAACTATCGGAGTTTTCTATAACCATTGCAATTTCAATGAAGTTATCTATGACGTAAGCGACCGTGGTGGTAAAATTTCAGTTGACACAGTTTTGAAATTTAACGTTAAAATTTAAACTCTCGGACATTTTGAGGGTTAACCATTGCAAATCCTACGACTTTCAAACATACTTAAGTTCATTTTACGTTTAACAGCAACAAATTCCTGAAGTGGAAGGCACAACCAGAGAGTAGCTTATTACAATCGCTACACAAATTTAATTGAAGATGGTAAGGTAATGCTAATAATAGTATATGCATAGGTAATAAAAAAGTAGAGAATATTCTGCACCAGGATTTGATGAGAACTGTATGTCGTTATATAAAAGAAAATAAAGGTGTTGACCAAGTTCTATTGTAGATTTTAGATCATTTGTGGCCTGCCCCCTACCCTATTAGGAATAAATACTGTACACCCATATAATCATTCGTGGGCTAAATATTAGGAAAACTGATGAGCAAAGTTTGAGGGCTTTATTCATAAACGTTCAATAAAGTTAGCTAAAACGGTGTTATAGAGAAGTTTTGACGATTGAAACATAAAAACACTGTTTTAGTTAGCAAAGGTTTAATAAACATTTATGAATAAGACCCTAAACCTGTGAAATGGTTGCCAGCCCCTGATGGCAGCATCTATGTCTTTGGCAAAAACTTACACAAGTAGGTACAAATGGTACGATATCAGTCTAGAAGAATTGTTAAGATTAATACTCATTACAGATTAATACATAATAATACCTCCATTTGTATGACGTGTACAAATCATATTCTATACACCGTTATTTTTGAAAACATCATCTGTTCCATGCATTTTCGCATTATTTGTTGATCTAACATGCTAAATGGACTTTAATCACGATACCTATTGAGGTTTGCGGGATGTAAACGGTAAAAAATAACGGTAGTATGAAAATCACTGCACAATAAAATGTATTTTTACAGTACAAGTGTTCTCGACTTAATGAAGCAATAAATAACGTAGCCTTATATTTTAGATTTTAATAAATAGAAGATTGAAGACTAGATTGTGAAATACATGATCAAGAAAGACATCCTAAAGCTGAATGCAATTTCCACAATGAAATCGGCATTCATAGGACGGAAATGTGCAAAATCAACGCATTTAAGTTACCGCGTTCATGGAAAATATTTAATTTGAAATAATATTTTGTATTTCATGATACTATACAAAATAGTACAGAAAGACATTTAGAGTGTTGAATAGGCACAAGAAGCGACTGCAAATGTTTGAATACTTGAGATCTAAATAATTATAAACAATACATACCTACTTAATGTATTTCCTAAATATATCACTTATCAAGTATTACTTTCGTTAACTTATAAGGCACACATTTAGTTAAACAACACTCTTATTTTACTAATGAACATTCTTATTATATATAATTTTGATTACCCAAACATTTTCCACGTTTATGGCAAAGCACGTCAGGCTACCATTAAGTATCTCAAATAAAACTACCTACTAGATCGTTTTATCTTTAACCTAATCAAATCAGCAAAATTACTTACAAACATTCTTAAAATTATCTACTGAATTTATAATAAAATATTCATCAGTGAATTTTCTAACCATCAAACCAGTAAGTAATATATCTTTAGCAATCTATTCATTGCTAATCTGGAATGTAAAAACGCTAGTCTAACGATAGATATTAATTTCATAATCTATAACTAAATTGTATTGGTGGTGGTTTGATCTCGACTTCCTCCTTCTCTTCCTGGTCGGGCACGTAGTAGTGTAGCTCGTAGGCCGGAGACAGTTCCACCTTCATGTCGCAGTGAGGCTCGCAGGCCTTGAACCCATGCGGCGGGTCCCCGTACAGTCGTTTCAAGAACGCGCTCGAAGACGCGACGACCTTGCCGTTTTCCTGAGCCTTCATGTGCACTACTGTATTGTTGTATAGAATCGGGAAATCCACCTTGAAACGCTCGCTGTTGTGATTGAAATTATCTACGAACCTACTCAATATATCCTTTCGGAAGTTCGCGTCGTAATCGTAATCCTCGTCTAAGTGTTTCATGGGGTCCTTCTCTTTGATCATCGTGACCCCGCTCATGGGCACCTCAGTAAACGACGGCATGAACTCAGCACTCTTGTCGTAGTCGTCTTTCACCGCTTCGTTGATCAAGTCTCGGTAGTGCTTGATGACATACGACGCCCTGTTGAAACCTTCGTCATTGTTCGTCGGGTACTTATTACCGTGGTCGGCTACCCGTGGCGGAATCGTAACGTAAATGTTCTTGTCCAAATTGGAAGGTTTGTATTGGCTCGCGGGGTCCACCGTTATTGCAGGGTGCTGGTGGTGTTGCATCGGCGTTTGTTGGATGGTAGTGAGCGGTGGAGGAGTGCCGTAAGTGACGGGCGCTGCGTCGTTGGGAATTTTATCTTGGGCGAACATGTTTACTTTTGTTTTGAAGTCGCTGTCGTAATCATTTAAATTGACCTTCACTTGCTCCTCCTGGGGTTTTGCTCTCGCGGGCTGTTCGCGCTGTGGCTGCTGCCGTGAAGGCTGTCGTGGTGGAAAGTATTGAACAGTAGGTTTTCGATCTTGTAGTCGTGCCCCTTGCATCGGTTGTGTAAAGGGAGTAAACATTGGCGAAGGTGTGAAAGCCTTGTCGTCTTTCCCGAATAGGCGCGTGGTGAATTTTTTCAAGTCTATCTTTGAGAGGTTTATGTACTCGGCGTCGTACTCATCTGTAGTATCGTAGTATTCGGCGAATTTGTTAATTTTCTTCGGTTTCTTTGTCGTAACAGTTTCCTCTTTGTACATGTAGACACCAGGCGTGGTCGCGCGCTGCGTGGCCTCTGTCAAAGGGGAGGTAGTGGTCGAGGATTTGAAGAATACTTCGCCTTCCACTTCCATTATCGGTAAGGATACGGAATTTGTTTTTGGCGTACTGGCGGACTCTCCCGAGGTTTCCTCGTAGTCGCCGTAGATCGTGTCACCGAATTTATCTACTTTCTTCTTTCTTGACTTTCTTATTTTTTCTAGTCTCTGTCTTAGGTCAGGTACTTCGTTGTTGTTATCTTTATCTGCTTGGTAAGCATTATTTAGCTCTGCTTCTGTTTTATTCTTTAATACTTGAGTAAAAGGTTTCGACGCATTTTTAGCTTTAAACACAATTCCTAGTGAAGTGAGACTTTCATTTCTCCAACTATTGTCATCAGGATCTCTTACAAAGGGCTTGGACGGCTGTACTTCAATTTTCTTCATTTTTCTATAGTTGGAGCTTACAGTGTAAAGTGAGCCTTTCCCATGGCCAATCGGTTTGACGCTGAGAGATTCATCTGTTCCTTCACCTGTTCCAAGAGGTTTGACTTGATTTAGGTGTTGTTGGTCTTCATACCTCTTAGAATTTTCTTCATGATCGTTTAAAATTTCTTCTTTCAGAAGTTCTTCCTTTATAGCATCGTCCGACTGAAAAAGTATAATTCATATTTTAATAAGTCGAATATTATGTCAAAACCCATTATGTAATACACAAAACCCGAAGAAAATAATAGAAAAATAGTAATTTATGGACTTGGCGAACGTTCCAGAGAGTCAGAAATAGACTTGCATAACAGGATTATTAATATGTTTCAAGAAATATATAATTTGAACGTATTCGGATACATTGAAGACGCCTACTGGATGGGGAAATATAATAACAAGAATAGGCCATTAGTAATAGAATTCCTGAGTAAAAGAATGGTTAAATTCATAATAAAAAATACACACAACTTACGTGGAACAAGATTGTCAATCTCCAAATTCCTAGACAAGACAGAGCTAAGAAATAAGAGAACAATGCAAGAACAAATGATGGATGCGCGCAAAAATGGACGTCACGCTGTAATACGCAATAATGAGTTGTTTATTGAAGGCAAGCTAATAGACTGGAAACATAATATGACTATCACAACCCTACAAACTACAACCCCTAACTACTCCGCCAACCACACCACGGCAGCTAGCGAAATACCCCGCGAGGAAATCAAACCCACTATCAATCCCCATACACAATTCAATAACCATCCCTTTCGAAACTAAGACGAGTACATTTAAAATAATGTACCAAAACTTCCAGAGTATTTTCAATAAACAGCATGTATTAGAAGCATTTGTAGACTCGGAACCAACTTATCAAGCTTTCTGTATCTCAGAAACTTGGTTAACACCAGATAAATTAGAACTTATTAAGATTAGCGGTTACAAAATTGCAGCTTCTTATTGCCGAAGAACGAGAAGTGGTGGTGGAGTCTGTATACTGTTGCAAGAAAATATAGACTGTGTAAACCGCACAGAGATTTCAAATATGTCTATAGAATATGTATTGGAAGTGTGTGCGACGGAATTGCCAAAGATAAATGTACTATTAATTGTTGTTTATTGGAATAAGAGAGAGGAAGACTTATTTTACCTACAAATACAAAAAATACTTACTTACATAAATAAAAAATACTCTAAATATAAAATTATCTTAGGAGGAGATTTCAATATAAATATTCTAAAAAATAATCTAAAAACCAACAGACTTTTAGATACGATGTCAGAATATAATCTAACTCAATATATAAAAGACCCCACCCATGTAACACCAACTTCGTCAACATGTTTAGACCTTATTTTCACTAACATAGATGAACAACAATTCAATACAAAAGTTGAAGACTTGGGCTTTTCCGATCACGCTGCTACAATAATCAACCTAGAGTTATATCCATATAAAAATTTAATAACCTGGAAATCTGAAAAACGATTTTTCAGCCCTACTAACATACAAAAGTTTAAGTCAAACATAAAAAACATACCATGGCAGAATATTCTCTTAGTTAACAAAAATATAAATGACAACTATAAAACATTCTTAAATATCTTATTAGATAATTTAAATAAATGCATACCAAAAAGAAAATTTAAATTAAAAACTAAAAACAAAAAATATTGGTTGACGGTTGGTATCAAAATTTCATGTCAAAATAAGCGATTGTTAAAAATACTCACATTAAAAAATAAAAATCCGATTCTAATAGAACACTACAAAAAATACGAAAAATGTTTAAAAAAAGTTGTAAATATTTCTAAAAGAAATTACTATATAAATAAACTTAAAACTTCATCAAATAAATATAAAACTATGTGGAGTATAATAAAAGAGCGGACGAACCAAAACAATAAAAAAGAAAAAAACAACATAAAATTAGTAATGAATAATAGCACAATAACAGAACCTTTACAAATTGCAAACACATTTAATGATTTCTTTTCCACGATCGGCGAGAACCCCTCACCTTCAGCTATCGGACATTCTGTTCTTTCTCCCACTGAAAATACGATGTTTCTTTGGCCAGTTGACAGTAAAGAAATAAATAAAACCCTAAAACAATTAAAAAACAAAAACAGTTGTGGTATAGACGAACTCCCCCCTAGCCTAATGAAACAATGTGCCTCTGAACTTACCTTGCCGCTTAGCTTGCTTATCAATCAATCCTTCGATGAAGGATGTTTCCCTAACCAATTAAAAGCTACCATAATAAAACCATTACACAAAAAGAATAGCAAAACAGACCCAAATAATTATCGTCCTATAGCTCTCTTGCCATCAATATCCAAAGTTTTTGAAAAAATTATGTGTAACCGTATTTATAATTTCTGTGAAAGGTATCAAATATTTGACGATTGCCAAAACGGTTTTCGCAAAAAACGATCAACCGTTCTGGCAGTCTTCAAATACGTTAAAGAAATCCTAAAAATAGTTGATAATAAAGAGTATGTCATTGGTGTCTTATTAGACATGACAAAAGCATACGACAAAGTCCAAAACAACATACTACTGAAAAAACTTTATGGAATAGGCATCCGAGGTAAAACATATGACTGGCTTGCATCTTATTTACATAACCGAGAACAGTATGTGGAAATAGAATATTACGACCATGATTTAAGTGAAATAAAAATAGTTAGATCTAAAGGAAAAATAATAAACGCCTCAATTCCTCAAGGGAGTGTCATTGGATGTTTATTATTTCTTATTTACATTAATGACCTCCCAAAAATCATGCATGAACCGTGTGTGCTGTTCGCAGATGATGTTTCCCTACTGACCTCTTGTAAAAAAAATACAGATATACAGGCTAAGGTATCTTCAATTTTAGATAAAACAATAGACTGGATGAATTACCATAATCTTGAAATTAACTTCACCAAAACCAAAATCATTAGCTTCCACCCATATCAAAAAGCCCCCTTAAATATTAATTTTAAATATAATAACGTACAATTAGAAAAAGTTAGCGAAATTACTCTACTAGGCATTGAAATAGATACTAATTTGAACTGGAAGTCCCACATACAAAAAATAAAAACTTGGCTATCTTCCTTTGCATACGCACTCTATGAGGTTAAAAAAACGACATCAGTAGAAGCCGCTCTAACTGCTTACTACGCATACGCGCACTCATGGCTCAGCTATGGAGTCATCATGTGGGGAAACAGCACAAATGCTCCCAACCTCTTCACTATGCAAAAGAAACTTATCCGTATAATATTTAATATTCAAAATACAGAAAGTTGTAAACCTTTTTTTGAAAAATATAAAATACTGCCTTTGCCTTGTATATATATTCTAGAAGTATGTAAATTTGTTAAAAAATACCCTGAATTTTATAAAAAAAGACAAGAATTACAATTAAGATACACATTACGCCACCAAAATAAGCTAACACTTCCTACTTCTAATCTCACACTTCACGCATCAGGCCCTCTAGTAATGTCCATCAAAATTTATAATAAATTACCAAACTCAATAAAAAATTTAACAATAGAAAAATCCTTTGTAATGCAAATTAAGAAAATACTCAATAACAAAAATTATTACTCTGTGCAAGAATATTTAGAAGATAAGCTTAAATAGTATATAAGTAACAAGAAAGATGTTAAATAATACTTACAAAAACGTGCAATATTTGAAACCTAGTTAAAATAAACATAATGATACTACATATATTATAAGATACGAATACAACATAATATTATAGATTTACATTACATACATACAGTATAAGAGTTTAATATAATTTATATATTTAAATAAAATTAGCTGTCTAGTAAAAAAATATTATTTAAATTATTCTTGTAGATGAAAGTGTAAGGTGACTCCTCCCCTCTCTTATCTATGCCGTGCCCGACAGGGTCCATAATTGTACTGTACTATGTTATTACCACCTTTTGTAACATTATGGAGAGCAATAAAGAATATGAATATGAATATGAAACCAACCACGATTATTTGACGACCCATTTGGAACAGAGTAGTAGTGAACGCTGCCTTTGGTCCAAAGGGTTGCGGGTTCGATTCCTGCACACAGTACAAACATTTGTGTGCTCATGCACATACATGTCTTAGGACATGTGTTAAGACACGATAGATACGAGTTGTTGCAACTTATTATGATGGGGAAACTAGCTGGTAAGAGGAGAAGAGGCTTCTGGGTCGGAGGAAAAAATCATGGCTGCGTCACCTCCGGGAATAGACGGGGGTCGCAAGCGCCGAGCTGTTTCGCTTCGCTAGAGACCGAGAAGAATATGCTGGATTGACGGCCAACCTTCGCTTGTCGGAGAGGCTCTTTTTAAGAAGAAGAAGATTAATACTTGTTTACTTACCAACTGACTTTGAGATTCCGCTATTGAGGAGTTCTTGACTTCTGGACCATCTTCTTGCGTTTCTATTTCAAACAACGATCCAAGTAGTTCTGTTTCACTGGGCAGAGTTATATCATCGATATTATCATCATCGCTTGTTGTTGTTTGTTTTTCTGAAAAATCTAAATAGCCTGCCCGCTTTGAAGCTACAAATTCAGTTTTTGTTTCAGTAGTTGTGTCAATGGATGGTGTCAGTGGTAGTTGTTTATTTTCTGGTTCAAGTACGTTGGCAGCAGTCTGTGTAGTCAAATACATATTTTTATCTCCTTGATTTGTAACTGTCGTTGCTTTTGCATCAGATATGAATTCTTGATGCAGTTCTTCGAGTGAGTGAATTGGCGTCGCACTGACAGCATTTTCTAAAGTTATTTTGGAAGAGACAGATTCAGCCTTTTCTAGTTCTTCTGTTTTCTCGGTGCTTGTTCGTTCTACTTCAGTAGTGGAGATAATACGTTTTCTTGCAATAACAGTATATTTTTTCCACGTAGGATTTTTGGTACCTGCTTTACTAGATTGCTGCAACATGGATTCCGTTTGACCAGTTGAATCTGTACCGGTAATTTCTGGACCTGTTGACGCTGGGGTTTCTGTTGATTTGGATATATCAACTTGAGGCGCAGTTAATTCAACCTGAGTCGCTTCAGAAGTAGTATATTTCATCGTTTCATCATAAGGTTCAGTAACCATCATTGTTGATATCATGTTATCTTGTGATTCCATCGATGTTATTTCTGAGCCTGTCGTTTTGGATTCTTCTGTAACAAAGGGTGTTGATTCAATATTTTTAGTGCTCGTCGAATGATTATACTCATCGACATAGATTCCTTTTTGAGTTTGATTTGGGATATTTTCTTCTTTTCGATCTTTAGAAGCATAAGCTATCGATGTTAAAATATCATCGAAGCTAGTAGAATTTAAACCAATAATTTTCATTTCCTTTAGATCCTTTCTCGCTTCATGTAAAATAGGTGTCATGTCGTTTTTACTATTATCAGTTGTACTTGGTACAGTTTCTGCAGTTGTGACGGTCGAGTTTTCATTCATTGATTTTGTGGGCTCATGTGTCATTTCTTTTCCACTACTTTCAGTTTCTGCTACACTCGTAGGTGTTTCCGCGACTGTGACAGTCTCGTTTTCGTTAATAGATTGTGTGGGCTCATGTGTCATTTGTTTATTACTGCTTCCAATTTTTGGAACACTTGTAGTTATTTCCGCTACTGTGACTGTCGAGTTTTCCTTTGTTGATTTTGTGGTTGCATCTCGTGTATTTGTATAATTTACCGTATTTGTTGATACCATATTTTTTCTACTGTTTAAATTTGATTTCTTATCCGGAGTGAGAAAATTGACGGATTTCCTAATAGCAAGTTTTTCTCGTCCATTTTTGATGTTATCTCGTTCATTGTTGAGCTTAGATAAGTCGCTCTTGACCTCTAATAAGGCGCTCTCTTCTGCAGTAAGATCTAGCAAGGACCTTAGCGTAGTAGTTCTCATTCGACGTATTGTGAAGGCACTTATCGGTGATTCTGATATTATTAATACGATTACTAAAATCGCGAATGACCTGAAACAATACATTAACAATATATTAAAACACATCACCTTTATAAAAATAAACCTTTTTCATGGCTTGAGCTTTAGTACGTTAATAACGAAAATCGCGTTTTGTAAAAAAGTGTCAATAGTTCCAAGAATATGTGACACATTTTTTGAAATGAGACTTACATAGTCGAAAAAAATAATCATGTTTCAGCGCTGAATGTAAAATTTATCTAATGGAGCATTCTGTCTCAGCACCGAGCTCACAATGAGCTCTTATGGATGATGGATTGGGTTTATAAGAAATTTTATTATGGCCTGTATTCCTACTGTTCTCATCTCTTCGTCATGCGTGAATGACCACAATGGGAATGTTTTCAAACATCCACACGACACCAGCGAACCATTTGTTATTATATAATTTTTATAGTAGTTTGTTTATAAAACTATGAGCTGCCTTTGTAGCTTATTTTATCTAATCGGCCGTATTATTTAGCAAACTGTAATCCTTTACTTTCATAGTATTTAATAGTAGGCTTGTTTAATTTGGTTTGTTGTAAAAGAATTTAATAATACTGTTGACGTTTACTGTTACAAGTTTTCAAACTATCACCATATTTAATGAAGGAAAAGTTGTTAAAATATTATTTGATTATCAATATTGACTTGAATATCGATGAATAAGGAGGAAATGTTTTTATACAACGTCACAACACGTTTCTAGACACTGCTGCTCGTATTGAAATGGACTGGAAATCATGAAAACAGTCAACATTAACTCGTTGTTTAAAACATAATTAATAATGATAATCACGTCATTAATTTATATCACGATAACCGTGATTTTTTACAATACTTATTTATTTATCAATAAGTATATTTTATTTGAGAGATTTAACGCCCCGTTGGTCTAGTGGTTTAAGTACCGGGCCGTGATCTCGGGGTCCTGGGTTCGATTCCCGGGTCGAGCGAAAAGTATATTTCGAATTTTTCGAACATAGCTCGGGTTTGTGATCACAAATCCGCATTTGGCAAGCGCGGTGATTAAGCGTAATCCCATCATAGTAGCGATGACTTGATTTCTATGATGAAGGCCTTTTCCCTGCAGTGGGACATTTTAAAGGCTGATACTTTAGTATATTTTATTTATTCACGGCTATTTATTTAAACGGGGTTATTTGGACAACATCAACAACCTCCTATAGAAGCAATCTCCAAAAATCTTCCATACTAATTAGTACGTTTACTGTCACCACCGTATTACAAATCACGATTAAAGTTATTACCGTACTAAAGCTCATGGCTTCCCGTTCCAACACGCAATTTTAAAAAGGCTGGAACGAGTTTTGTTTCGGGACTATCCCTAGTTTGCGATTTGTAATAAGAGTCTATCCCATATTAATAACCCCAGAACAAAACTCGTGCCAGCCCCTTTTAATATTGCGTGTTGGAATGAAATCACATGAGCTTTAGTATTAACTTTAGATCACGATTTAAGTATATTAAAGTGGTATGGGTCCGACGGCTTTTATCACACGTTGTTAATTTAATCTCACACTACTACGCAAAACAAAGCTTGTTTTACTTAATGGCTTTTTATGATAATTTTATCGATTAGAAGTTATTACCAAAAACATATTTACATAAATTGAATAATTTTATCACATCAATTTACGAATTATGGATAGGATACAGTAATGTACTCTAATGATAGTATAGCTGAATGACCGGATTAAGAACTTCCATTCATTCTGAAGGTTTGTTTGTACATTGAGTTTTTGTTATCAAGTAGATGTTTGATTCAACCATTTTTTATGTTGTGAAACAACAAAACTAATGGAATTTATTTTGTAATCGAATACACACAAGTGAGAATGGTTTCCCTCGTTCGCAGAAACGATATAGTAGCGTGTCTGGGTCCAGGATACTTGAGCTCTCCAAAGCGAAAACAATATTAAAACATCACGAATTTGAGGATATGAACAATGATTAATTACTTCCGAAGGTATAAGAGTCTCCAATTACAAGCAGGAAACAGCTAAACATGCTCGTGAGGATAAAACGTTTGTATCGTATGCAAAAACTGTAAATGGCTAACTCCGCTGTGAAGAAAACTAAGTCAAGCACGATTATGTATGTAAATACATACTATTAACGCTTTTTGAGTAGGTACTTACATGTCGAGTCGTACAAGGAATCGAAGGTGCTCGCAGAGTCGAGAGAGGAATGGGGAGACTATTCCACTGACAAGAGCGACGCTCTTAAATTAGAGAGAGAAAGAGAGTAGATTTTTTCATTTAGCGGTGAGTGCCATAATTCCTTAGCTGTCCGCATTATAACACCTCTTTGACGCAGTGGGTTGTACGTCAGACTTTAAAGCGACAGATTCGATCTGTAGCTGAGTTTTTCTGGTAAGATATTCTCAGTGTCAGCCCGGAGTCTGAAAGTTGGCGATCTGTACGTACCCCCGTGCCTCGGAAAGCCGTTGGTCCTGCGCCCGATCCCTCTACGGTCGTGTCACACTGGTGTCCCATCGGATTATGAGAGCAATGGATTAGAGAGTGTACTTATGTTTGCGCACTAATTATATCGAGGATATTATTATTATAAATCTGGAAGCGAATAAGGGGCAAGTCTCATGGACGAAAGAATAGCAACCCGTGAGAAAACTATGATTACTGGGTCCAAAAATAGACCTTAAAGCACCCACAGACCTTGCAAAGGCCACTCGGTTATCGCTCCGTCTATTATCTAATGCAAAGACGCCAAATAAACAAGCCATAATGCTTGCTGAATGGAGGGTCACGGCTTCGATTCCCACACGAACGCTAGATGCATCTGATACGTCTCACTCCCAAATGTTTATACTTCATTGTTGGTGGTCACCATAATAGTGAGGAATCGGGTCAATGCCTGCAGATACAGTAGCGAGATAATCAGTAGCAACATGTCGTACTGACGCTCGGATGGCCTTGTATACGAAAGCTATGTAATAAATCCTACCATTGTGCCCCAAACCGCTGAAGGATGCCTCAAGGTTTGGACATAAACTCCCGACTTGACCATGACAAACGTTCGGATCGGCATGAAGCAGCGCTTGCGCTTTGTTGAATAAATAAATATTTCACAACATCACATACATTGATCTGACTCCGAGATAGGTAGCTGAAGCACCTGTGTTACGGATATCAGAATCAACGGTGGCATTGCGCTAAAAATAGTCATTTGAGTGAGGGCACTAGAGACCAAATTCAAGGAAAATAGGTTACCCCCTCGATGCCCACCCTTTTGGTAACTTGTGACTCTACTCTGGTGTAATCGGAATTATTCCAGACTAATCCTGAAATAAGATCCAAACTTTTGGCTTCAGAGTTTTTCGTTTCCCACTTTAAATGTGCTTCAAAAACGTAAATTTGTAACTTAATGTATTTTTTTTGCATTGTTAGATTACCTAAATTTTGCATTGTATAGCATGGTTTACGTCGTTTCTGTCGATATGCGAATACTTATTAATAGTTTATTCGGCATATGAACTTTGTAACCACAACGAAATAAAATTAAATTAAAATTATCTCGTGTGATTTATAGGAGATCAATTTATATTACCCTTTATTTTATAGGTCACAGAAGAGCGGCGTGAAGCAGCGCCTGCGCTGTGTTTCGCCGTGTGAGTGAGGTTACCGGAGGCCCAATGGGGGAAGGGGAAAAGGTTGGCAGCGCACTTGTGACTCCACTGGTGTTGCCATGCCATGGGTGTCCATGGGCGGCGGAATTGCTTACCATCAGGTGTTCCGTCTGCTCGTCTGCCACCTCTCAAAAAAAAAAAAAATGTACCTATCTGTCTGTTGTAACATGTCGAGACACTAGCTTTATTTACACTGTGCCACTTATACAAAGTTAAGTGTGGTCTATGATGTTTCAGACAAATGTTTACGTTGTTATCTCATTCTCACTATACAATTCACTTAATTGGTGATTAGGATTAGTAGATATAGAAACAAAACGATTGTTCTAATATGCTTTAAGAGATTTTCAAGTCAGTTATTTGTTTTATCTTTAGATGGGCATTTTAAAAGAAATTTATGAATAAATAGGCGCTGCAGGGTCATACGATTGGGTTGGGGATTCCAGAATCCCAAAACTTGGGCAGGTACATTTTATTTTCAGAATCAGAATCAGAATCTTTATTGCTTGTAACTGTGAATATTACAATATTTCCTGAAATCGGTTTCTGCCTTAAGGCGACGGGTTGCCCTAACTAGCGACACCAATCAATTTTATTTGTTACTAAACAGGATCTATTTGAAACAATTTCGGGGTTACAACCTCGCGGCAAACACTTATAATATTTATTAAATAACCATGCACAAATGTTGAGTCCAACCCGCACGCGAAAAAATTATTACCGCCAAAAGCGGCCACTTTGAGCGTGAATCAATTTTTCGCGTACAAAAAAGGACCCAACATTTGTGCATGGTTATTTAATAAATAGTATAAGTGTTTGCCGAGAGGTTGCAACCCGGAAATTGTTTAAAATAGATCCAATTTAGTAGCTAAAAATTAAAATCGATTGGCGTCGCTAGTGTGCCCTACCCGTCACTTTAACGCCCTAAAAGCTATTCCCTGACCGTAGGGTCAGGGAATACAACTTAGAACATCACCTTTTAGGGGTAGCCCTTAAAGGTGATGTTCCAAGTTGTATGGAGTCTCGGCCAGGAGTCCAGGACCTTCTACAGCTGGTGTTTATCTACCAATTTATTAGGTCGTACAGTTAAACACTTAAGGCCGAGTTCACCTGACTTTTCAAATGACGGTAATTACACTTTAACCGCGCTTTAACAATACTAATCAGTGGTTAAAGCACAGTCAAACCGTTGACCATTGTTTAAAAGTTAGTAGACTCGGCCCTTATCAATGTCAAAGATTGCGTAATCTACTCGTACCATTGGTTCAGTGAAAAGAAGTCAAATCAGTCACTCAGAATTACTGAACCATCTGATTATTATTTTATGTGATAGGTGGCAGATGAGCATACGGATCACCTGATGGTAAGCGATTGCCGCCAGCCCATGGACACCCGCGATACCAGTGGAGTCAACCTTTGACATGCCCTTTCCCGCGGATTGGGCCTCCGGTACCCTCACTCACGCAGCGAAACACAGCACGCCGCTTCACGCCAGTTTTCCGTGAGGCCGTGGTATCACTCCGGTCAAGCTGGATTCATGCCGAAGCGTGGCTCTCCCACGATTAAACCCATAATTTTAATCGTTCTAATTCCATCGCGCATGCGTGCGGAGTCACACTGCACGAGATTTCTCGACTAATAAGTGTGCAGTTTTATTGCCTCTTGGGAAAGGAATGGCATAGTCTTGTCAAATAATTGCATGTTACATCACGACGGTCGGCGACTACGCGCCTGACGCGTCGCTCGTCCGGAACGTTCTGCGATGCACGGCGGAGGCAACGTACCATATGACATGTCTGGCGAAGGTAGGAAGAAAGAAAGAAAGAAAGAAAGAAGAAAGAAAAATTTATTATTTTGGACATCACAACACTACATACGAGTCAACATTAGTTACAAAAGAACAAACAAAAAAAAATAGATACAGAAAAAAAAGAAAACAAAACAAAGGAAAAACCAAATAATGAGTACAAATAACCAGGCAGTGCATACAATATATTGTGACCTCCAACATAAATGGCCCCCACTCAGCCTATGTCATGACCCTGAAAAAGGTCATGACGCTGATTTTCAGTAGGGCCAGCTGAGTGAGTGCAACTATGTGGTAGGAAAGGTATCTAGATTGTTTTCTGTGTTAAACGGCAGGGAAGCAGACGGATCACCTTATGGTAAATTGCTACCATCCATGAACACACGGAACATCGAAGTCACAAGTATACGGTGTCAACCTTTAAACTCTTCCCCCTGTTTAGGCTTCGAGTACCCTCACTCGCTCAGCGAAACACAGATCAAGCGCTGTTTCACGCATATCCTCTCTGGTTGAGCCGAGACTTGTTCAGCAGTCAGCGACGAGGTTTGAAAACCAAATCGGCTAGCTGGCAAACGAGTGAATACAATAGTCGAACCATTTCTAGTATGAAGGTAGGTACTCTTCTAGATTCCAGGTTGTTAGACCTATTTCTTCTTCTTGAGGTTATCATAATTTCAGCCAATAAACGTCCACTGATGGACATCCTCCCCCCCAATCTCGACATAGATCGGTCCTGTGCCGCCCGCAGCTAGGCTTGTACATAGCAAGGCTTAAAAGTTATTCAGCGGATTTGATGCCAGTCCAATGTGGTATGTGTTTGTTTGAGGTATAGACCTATTTGGAGTCTAGGAAAGTTTGGAGAAGATCTTACAAAGAATGTTTTACAATTTTATTAATATTTATCTCAAGTTTTGTTATCGAACGCATCGCCATACCTATGGATTTTCTCATCCTTACCACTTCACCATTATTTCTTAATCTCGCATGAAAAATCTCAAAATTTCTGTCATTATGATCTTTACTGCAAATTGAATAGTAATCGTTTGTATTTTATTGTTTTTATTCCATTGTCTTCAATGCTGGTAGATTCCCAATCCCAAGGTGTCTCTCATAGTGATATAATATGCCTTTTAACCTCATCTTCTTTTATAGTAGGTATCATTATCATCATTATCAGTGAGCATGTCAGTGCTAGTTGTGTCCAAACTCGTCGCTTCTGAACTCGGGCTACGCTTGGATCAGGAATCAGGATTTGCAATGGATAATTAGTCTTGTAATTACAATAAAGCGACTGCCGACTGATCTTAGCAGACAGGAACCTGGTTTAGTTTCCTTATTTGATTGGATCATGGTAACACGTTCAGAGTCATCATCCCAATGATTAAGGGTATCTTGAATTTGACACACTGTCCGAGAAGTCCAGGTTTCCTCACGACGTTTTCTGTCGCTGAACGATAGACATGAGCGCAAAGATTCTATTTGTAAAATAAAATCCAGAGGTGAGTACTTGGATTTGATTGAACCAATGACCTCTCGTTCCTCATCTTAGCGTGTTATTCCCAGTTGCGTCCAAAGCTGTAGCTTCGGAGCCCGGGGTACGTTTAAACCATGATCTAAGTAGGATTCGAGAAGTCTGGTTAAAACGTTCGGAAGGTGATGACATGATAATATTATTTGCTTGTTCTTTGGGGTATGCTCACTACTATCGAGAATTTGCCAAGTCTGGTAAATAGATATATTGAAGTGATAGCCGTCTGACCTCCGCAACCCTTGGGCTCTAAAACCAAACCGGATCATGGTTACACGATCAGAATCATATACAAATCGGAGAAAAGGATTTATCCATCGTTATTTAAACACTACATAATATAACGCCCTGTTAGTCTAGTGGTTAAAGTAGGTACCGGGCCGTGATCTCGGGGTCCTAAGAAATAAAAATGAAAATGAAAATTTTTTATTGTTAGACAAAAATTGTTTAACTATTACAGAGTTTGGATTCTCCTAAGTTACGCGTATAAAACACTTGTGTCAACAATTTAAAGCAGACGATACGACCGAATCGGAGTTTCCCTCTCTTTCACGTGCGTTGTGTGTCTCCTTTGTGTGGATGCGACAGGTATATTCTCGTTATGACAGGACGACTTGAAATTAAGCCACCTGGGCTTGATTCCCGGGTTTGTGATCGGTCACGAATCCGACTAACGCAAGCGTGGTGACCCATCATAGTAGCGATGGCTTGATTTCTATCATTAGAGGCCTTTGCCCTGCAGTGGGACAGTATATAGGCTGATACCACAGATTTAATGTGACTGATACTAATAACAATAGGTTATATGATTGTCAGTCGTTGGCAAATTATAGCTTAGTCCGGCGAGGCGTAAAGTTCATACATTTCCAACATTACCATACTGCGCTAATTACCGCTGCATTTGGCAAGAGTGCCGCAAGCCGCCGGTGCTGATGTTATGTCGGATTCCTTAGGTTTAATGCGAAAAGGCTATTTATAATCGCAAAAGGAGAAACTAAAGTGTTCTGGAAAAAGCGTCCGCCCCACTAGGGTCGCCACTCTAGAGGGGTGGGTTGGGTTTGCTCATTATTGTCATATTCGTCTATTCATGTTTTACGATACGATTACGATACTATATCTTTTTAGTGGGGCAGATTAAGTACTTTACCAATTTTAAATCATTCCACAAGACGCCCTACCGATGAGGCATACCTCACCAGGTGGAAATACTAAAAAGATCTGAAGAACTTTTCTGGCAATGAATATTATCAGTCCATCCATATGCAAATTTTAAATAATGAGACATTTAAAAAATCCTGTGGACTTGCGATAGACTGATAATTATATGTCCTCCTACCAATAAATATAAGAAAAGAAAACATTAATTGACCTACACAATGGAACATAAATACAAAGTCGCGGCCTTTAGCCTCGCCCTGTTCTATAACCGCTGCAGCGCTGATTTTCAGGCTAGACCGAGGTCCAGCCTGAAAATCACGAGGACGCCTTTCTAGAGAGACCACTCTAGAGTGACGCTTTTGCAGAATATTTTTAATATCGAAGAGCGTTGGTATCGGATCGTTCAGTGAATACCGCCCCCCCCATGCGTGAATCGAGGTTCGAATTTAAGCATGCACCTCCGGATTTTTCATCGAATCGATGTGCATATTTCTACTATTAGCTCGGCAGAGAGAGAAAATATCGTAAGGAAACCTGCACGTCTCGAATAGTTTCTCGATCAATATTTGAGGATCTGAATCATGAACGTGTAACCGAGATGCAATTGGTATGGTTACCCTGTCTTTTGAATGACAATAATTTAGGGATATAATTCGTAACACAAAAATTGTGTTTTTTTTTCTTAATTAATGATGACATTTTGTAAAAAAAAACTTTTTTAAACTGAAAACTACATTTTGAACCGGTGGTAAAAATTTTGACATTCATAAGTGTTCTGTATGGACCTAAGTTGAATAAACAATTTTCATTTCACAAGGGTTGCGGCGACGGTCAGACGACAGTCGTTTCATTGTAATTACCAGACTTCCCGAATCCTGGATCATCTGGTGCAAGCGTACCCCGGGCTCCAAAGCGACAGCTTTATAATAGGTATTCAAAAATATCGTAATTAAATTTGATAGATTTTTATGCTTAGTAACTACTAAAGTTAAGGTGACGGGAAGGGCACACTAAAGCCGCCAATTGATTTAAATTGTTAGCAATTAAACAATTTCAAAGCTCTCTGATAACACTTATACTATTTACTTAATACTTATACTCAACTTTTGGGTCTGCTTTTGTACTCGAAATTAGAATTACCGCCAAAAACGGCCACGTTATGACGTTCTTGCGCTCTAACTGGATTAACATCCAGTTAGAGCGCAAGAACAGATAACAGATCATTGCTTTTTAATGATTGAAATAGTAGAATAAATGTTTGCTTACAGACTTCATCATCATCAGCCCATTTAAGTCCCCACTGCTGGGGCATGGGCCTCCCTCAATCACATGAGGGGTAATTGCCATACTCACCACGCTTGGCAGACGGGTTGGCGAGGGTTTTGATATAAATGCAGAGTTTTCCTTCTCTGGGTGCTGATGATCATGCTAGTAGCTTTACCTTAGTCGCCTTTTACGACACCTCGGTAAGAGTGAGGGTGGCCTATTCTACTCTGCCGGGGACCACACGGCCAACACACTGCCGCTCCGAAGCTTACAGACTGCCGCTCCGAAATTGTTTAAAATAGATCCGGTTTAGTAGCTAACTATTTAAATCGATTGGTATCGCTAGTTACGGGTACCCGTCGCCTTCATTATCGTCATCATCAGCCAATAGACGTCCACTGCTGGACATAGGCCTCCCCCAATGTTCTCCACACAGATCGGTCTCGTGCCGCCCGCATGCAATTGGTTCCCGCGATCTTCACCAGATCGTCAGTCCACCTTGTAGGAGGCCTGCCACGGCTGCGACTTCCTGTACGTGGCCTCCACTCGAGGACCTTTCCGCCCCAACAGCCGTCTGTTCTCCTCGCTACATAACGAGCATAGGGCACATGCCCTGCCCATTGCCACTTGAGGCATGCAATCCTTTGGGCTACGTCTGTGACCTTAGTTCTCATCATAACCTGCGGATCTCATCATTTATTAATCCCGTTGCCTTATTGACATAATAAAGTGCCTACCATAGATCGTCGCAGGCGCATCGCAAAATAAAACAATGATGGTCTGCGCAGGGCTGTCACCACACTGTCACGGTCCACATGAGTACAACACAAAAACAACCGCAACACGCAACACGCTATTGTAACGGCTCTATTAGACGATGATCATACCGGCAGGAATGTAGCGTGGTAGTATTCAAAGTGGATGTCGTGGGTTCGAATCCATCGGGGCATTTTTTATGTGATAGGTGGCAAACGAGTTGACGGATCACCTGATGGTAAGCGATTGCCGCCGCCCATGGTCACCCGCGACACCAGTGGAGTCACTAGTACACTGCCAACCATTAAAACCCCCCCTTTCCCCGGATTGGGCCTCCGGTACCCTGACTCACGCAGTGTACCAGTTTGCGTATTGAAATAGACATTTTCCTTTGGACATTTCATTCCCGAGCTATGTTCGAAAAATTCGAAAAATATCTTTGCTCGACTCGGGAATCGAACCAAGGACTCCGAGATCACGGCCTGGTTCGTTAACCACTAGACCAACGGGGCCTGACAACGTAATAGATACGTGGACTCAGAACAGGTCGGCTGTAGCTGCCATTGATATCGAAGAGTTCATTGACCTACGCGGTAGGCAGTATATCGTGTCCACGCCGAGGTCACTGTGCAATGAGGCAGGATATCAGGGGTAGCATGTTTAGTAGCCGGTAGTCTGCATCTATATTATATTGTATAATGAAAAGAACAAACAATAAAATCGATCAACAGATTACTATTTCAAATTGTGAGCATAGACAAATATGCACCCTAAACAGACTGAGCCTTTTCATAGAAAGCCAAACTTGAAAAACCACGCAAAGCCGTCAGTACTGAGGGCCTAATTTTAAGCAGACGTTACGACCGAATCGAAGTTTCACTCTCTTTCACACGCGCTGTTTGTCTCCTTTGTTTGGATGCGACAGGTATATTCTCGTTCGTTACGGGACAGCTTTAAATTAAGCCACCTGGGGTGAAGTGCTGGGCGACATTCTTTCTCTACCGCACCCGTATAAAATCTTCGTCAGGGCCGATTGGATCTCTTTCACACTCTTTGAAGTTTTTTCCGAAAATGGCACATTCCGTTTCCGCGTGTTTTCTAGTTCCATGGTTGCGGGTTCTTTTTGACTTCCATCAATCAAAAGCGTGCAAAAAAAATGACATAATGAGGAAGTGTAAATCTATGCTAACAAATAATCATACACAATTCTCAACCATTTCATTTAATAACACAATCATCACTTTTTATCACATAGGATTTCTCAATAAGGCACTTAAGTATTCGTAAGTAAATTTATTCCTCAAAAATATAACATTCTACACTTCCCCAATTTTCAAAACCGAATTAGATGAAGGTCGATTTCTGTTCCTTGATTTCCAAAAATTGCACTTTGCTGTTTCACTTCTCTAACAATAGCACATTGCTCACATTAAATTGACACAAATAAATTGTAAAATATTGTAACATACCCTGAGAAGCGAATCATTTCTCGGCCTAACACGCACGTTCGGCTCTTCATAGAGTCCGGCTACTAGTGACTTAGATAATCTCATTATAAAATCTGTAATAGTTAGGCAGGCAAAATGCGGTAACCATGTCAATGTGTCAATGTTTTTGTGTAAAAAAAATCATGATGCGAAATGCTAGTTCTTAACTATATATTGTTTGTGAAAACAAATGCAAATTTTACAAAGTTAAAATACCTTTATTTTTACACATAGTCTTGGTGGTAGGTGTCGATAATATTTTAAGTGCATTATTTAGAATAATAAATTGCAAAAGACTGCTATACCCAAAAAATCATATGATTATGATTCCATTGCTATTAGGTACCTACTGTCGGCGCTTACATAAATTGAAATCATAGGCAATAAATGCTTACGTCGCGACGTAAGGCATCAGTAGGTACCGTCTCAATTAGGTACAAAAATAAATCTATGTATACTATTTATAAAAAAGGAAGTCCTACAGATTGAAGAATATAAGTTTTCCGAAAATACGATACGTTTGCGCGATGTAATCGACACCTAGCGCCATCTATTGGTATAAAGTGAAACTAATATCTCGAAGCGCGCGCTCTGCTAGTAAAAAAATGAGGCTGATGGTAAACATGAGAAACTAACAATATTCGCGGTATTATTGATTACAACTTTTTGATAGATGACAATTAGGGACCTACTTATGGCTTTTTGGAATGATTATTACACTCATCAGCAAACATTCCGCAGTCAGACAAAAGTTTATCACATACTATGACTATTTATGGTAGCGAGGGACAATTCGCAACTTTTTTACCATACAAGTAATTTTACTTACCTACCCTATTGTCTAGAATTTTTGATGCTCTGTATGTTTACAGATGTAATTTAATTATTTATTTCAATAAATCAACTTATTATTATTATATTATTATTATTTGGAAAAATAAATAAAATGGGAGCAATCGCGTGCGAAAAATTCGCAAGATGGCGTACTTTAATTGAAGCTGCTGCTAATCCGGAATGATCCGGATGAGCGGAATGATCCGAATGAATCCGAATTCAGAGCGAAAGAGTAAACTGTGGGCTGTCCGGATTGAATGGTCGTCCGTCCGTCTTTCTATGTATTACGGGGAGAAAAGAGATAGATATATTACATGGCATAACAAGAGGGGCTCGATTATTCATTCGTAACAAAATCAATTAATCACGGATCTTTCTTAGAGCTGTTGATGTTCCAAATGATTTAAAGGAAGTGTTTCAGTGTTCCGCATCTTTGCACTGATCCACATGCAAATGTTCCAATCTTTTGAAAGATACGTTTTTGCCAGTTCCAGGATAGCCAGACCAACAAACTTACCTTATGTCCAGAATCAGTTTTTCCACAATGAATAATGTTAATTTGTACAAAATCACATAAACCTATAGTCCCAGTAAAGCTAATATCTATATAAATACACAAGTTTTTGTTTCATCAAAAACACCAAACATGAATGAATTTACCGCAAATTAAAATTTGATTTTTTATGATGTCACCAAATTAAGTACCTATCTCGGGAAATACACGAAATATCGTAATATTATTTTCAGTCATCATGTTTTTTATTTACAACCAAGTTGTTGGAGATACGGGCGATTTATTACCGGGACACGTGAGTGGACTAAGCAAGTGTTGCTAAGTACTGGGACGGCGATACTACGTACGACGACGTCACTGGACAACACTTTTTGAAATCAAATATCTCGGAAACTACCTACGCGACGTATCGAAGTAATTTTTTCAATCATATTTTTTTAATTTCAAACGAGTTTAAGGAGAGCTGAAAAATAAAATTAGTGAACCTTCTACATTGTGGGTATCAACAGTTTTGATAAAACTTTCCGGTACGTGCAGATTCACATTGAATACACACATTAACGCTAAGGAATGGAACTCCTTGCCAAGGTCTGTTTTTCCGGACAACTACGATCTGGACATCTTTAAATCAAGACTGAACAGGCATCCTCTAGGCGAACGCGTTACATCCTAGACCTCATTGTCACTTTCAATCAGATGAGATTGTGGTCAAACGTTAGCCTAATAGTTCATAAAAAAATATATTAGAAGAAAAAAATCCTGCCTCCTCCGATTCGACCTTATGCACTATGTCCTCCCGGCCTCACACACGTTCTGATCCATCACACCACACCAGCTTTATTCTATTTATGTTTTCCTTAAGTGGCACCCCTGTTATTCTGTGCCCCTGTGTCGTCACTGTTACAGAGTGTCCAAGCAAGCGTTGGTCGTAAGCGCCCGCCGGACGGGTCCGCGCGTAACGCGACCGGCTCGGCGGCGCACGACCGAAGAAAAACAATCATCAATCTAACTATGATTTTATTCGCGTGTTCCAATACGTTTGTTACCCTATTTTCTATTGAATGATTTTCGTTAATACGAGTAACAACAAATCCATCAAAGTATTTAGACCTTAAATTGTAGTTATTTATTTTCATTCCTATTGACATGAATAATATAGAGTTAGGTAATTGTAATAATAATTATAACCGTTGGTGTTGTCTAGCACTGGTGTAATTCCAAAACACAGGCAGTCAGAAGTGCCTTATGAATGCTCGATGTACCCGAAAATATATAACATGACAATGCAAAAGGCCTATCCTGAACACGTGTCGTATTGTTCGTAAGTTCCTGCAGGACGATGCAAGTCATATGAACCCAATAACAGAAGCTGCGGCTCACTTGGCCTAGGTCCGTGAGTCCAGTATGAACACCAAAAGATTTTTAACAACCATTTTGAGACAAAAAAATGTTTACTAAAAAAAAATAATATCCTCCAACTGATTACGGCTACGGCGGCCAATCTTAAAGATCAGCCACGTACGCAGATATTATAGTGCTCAAGTATGTGCGCAAACAGGAATGCACTCTCTATACCCTTACCCATATTCCGATGGGACACTACTGTGACACAACCGGAGAGGGATCAGGCGCAGGACCAACGAAAACTTAGGTACTAATGTTTGGCCCGGCCCGGGGATCGAACCTCTTGAGCAGCCGTCGCTTTAAAGTGGGACTGCGCCACCGAAGCAGTCAATCAAAATATTCAGGCCTTAAATTGCATTTATTTTCATTCCTATTGACATGAGTAATAATAGGGTTAGGTAATTGTATTAGGTATTTCACTAACCGTTCGGTTTTCCCGTTCCTCGGCAAGATTAATTAAGTAAAGCACTGACCCCTCTCCGGTAGGCGGGTAGGCGATTAGAGAGTTCACTCGTGTCTACGCACACACTTGTGCATTATAATATGTCCTGCCTACGTTTTGGCTGCCGCATGACCTTCACAACCCTTAGACAGGGGAACCAAACCAACTGAATCATAGTTACACGTTTCAGAAACTATCCGAAACGTATCCCTCACCGCCGAGCTATTGATAGAAGTTATGCACATAGATTTGACCAGAGGTGCATGCTCGGCCTCGAACCTAAAACCTCCCGTTCAGAAGGTCGACGTACTTATCCGCTGAGCTGATACATATCACTAAACTCCATGAGTTTTCCCCCTTATTACAAATCACGAATTAGGGATAATCCCGGAACTAAACTCGTTCCAGCTCGTTTTTACATTGTGTGTTGGAACGGGACGACATGAGCTTTCGTACGGTAATAACTTAAGATCGCGATTTGTAATAAGGTGGTATGAATTTTGAATCCGTGAAAAACTAACATCTATGTCATTCAGCTTTTAATCCCTATTGTAATCAATTACGGTAGGTACCTATATTTTAAGATTTTTATTTTATTTAATATAGAAAAAATATCAGAGAAACGTTAAACATGCAGCACCAATCCAGAGGCCCAATCGGGGGCTTAAAGGTTGGCAGCGCACTCACTCCACTGGTGTCACGAGTGTCCATGAACGGCGGCAATCGCTTCGAACCGTATGCTTGTCTGCCAGCTATCACATGAAAAACCACTCCATAAAGCACCATCGCTTTGACTCCAAGGTGTCACCATCCAAATTGCACAACTAAAAACCACACACCACAAATTACCCCCCATAGAAAGTCGTGCCAATTTTCGAGGAACTAATGAAGTTCCCATGCTATTATACCAGGGGGGTTGCTATAACCCTGTGACGTAAGGGGTAGAGGTTTCACTCCACGACTTTATTGACAAATTATAATTCTCCCACCTGTAAGTGTTGCTCAGCGACATGATGGCGGTTGCGCGCGCGCACCTGCACCGCTCGCGGAGTCTGTAGGGGCACTGAGGCGCGCCGCTGAGCTTCCTTCCATTGAGCAACTGAGGACACCTGCTCTTCACCTATTAACTTTTGCACCCTAGTTCCGCGGCCTTCGGTTTCCATTTTCACACATAATTAAACCGATAATGTTAGCGTAGTGTTAATAAAGTCAGTAATGTTTTGGTAGCACACGCAGTAGTTTAATAAAATAAAAAATTAAATAAATTATTTTTTTGGGCTTTGCCCAAAATAATATTAGTATACAAAAATAATACTTAAAAACCATGTTAGTAGAACAAATTAATATAGGTATCTGCCGCGCGCTGCGACCCCAGGCAAGCGCACATCACAGAAAACCGGTGTGAAGCAATACTGTGCTGTGTTTCACTGGGGAGCGAGGGTACCGGAGGCCCAATCCGGGGGAAAGGTTGGCAGCGCACTTGTGACCCCACTGGTGTCGCGGGTATCCATGGGCGGCGGCAATCGCTTACCATCAGGTGATCCGTTTGCCCCCTTGTCACCTATCACATAACAAACATGCACTTGGACCCAGTGCCGCAAGGCTGTCCGGCTTCTGCCTGAGCACGCTCTGGATGGTGTTGGGGCTCCCGCGCGTGCGGTGCGTCAGCGACGCGATGCGGCGCCGCACCACGGCGTGGAAGCCATCAGTGTGCGCGTGTGCGAACTTATGGCAATACCTTAAGCGATGGCTGAGTTTGGGGTCCCGTAATTTATTCCCGGCTCTGGGCAAAATTCACACTTAACTTTTTTTTACGTTTTAGCGGACAAACGAGCAGACGGCACACCTGATGGTAAGTGATCACCGCTGACCTTGCAACGCCCGAGGTATCACATATGCGATGATAAACGCTTAAAATAAGACATTTTCAGTGTCAGCTCAGTCTGGAAATTGTTGGTCTTTTACCTCAGTGCCTCAGAAACAAAGCCATTTTTTTACGTTTTAGCGGACAAACGAGCAGACGGCACACCTGATTGTAAGTGATCACCGCTGACCTTGCAACGCCCGAGGTATCACATATGCGTTGATAAACACTTAAAATAAGCCATTCTGTGTCAGCTTAGTCTGGAAATTGATGGTATTTTCACCTCAGTGCCTCAGAAACAAAGCCATTATTGCAGGACCATGATGGCGTGGCCCAATCCGATCCCTCCTGAGTGATGTCGCCACAGAATTCTGTTTTTTTTTTATAGAGGCACAGTATATTGGCTCTCCTCCGCTTGATGGTAACAAGAGAAAATCCCAAGTTGCAATTACAATGGAAGCAAGACCGCCAACTTCCAGACTATTGGCTGCAACTAAGAATTTCTTACTGAAAACTTAGATACAAATTTTTGGCGCGACCCGGGGATCCCGGGGAACCCGGGACCTCTTGCGCAGCCGTCGCTTTAAAGTGCAACCCCCTAACCACAGCGCCACCGAGGCAGTCTTTTCATGCTTATAAAATATGTAAGTTGTAAGTAGAATGTGTAAATCTGTAAGTGGGAGTCAGTAAGCCCGTATGTGACAAATGTTTATAATAAATAAATAAACCGACTGAATTACGGTAAGTAGTTAGTAGTTTTATTGAATCTGTGGGTTTAAGTTTAGTTACTCGACGATTTCAGTATTTTCGTAATACTTGCTTCGCTGTGGCGATTCACCGATTCGAAGAACGTTTACTTACGAATAAAATTGTAAAGAAATTGCTACAACAAAAAATAAATTGAAATAAGCAGTGACAGTAATTGTTCATTTCTGACGCACCTTTTTGCTGATAACGTTGCGCGTAATACCACAATATATTTTTTTTATTTATTTCATCATCATCATCGTCAGCCCCTGCTGGGGCACGGGCCTCCCTCAATCACATGAGGGGTAATTGCCATACTCACCACGCTTGGCAGACGGGTTGGCGAGGGTTTTGATATAAATGCCGAGTTTTCCTTCTCTGGGTGCTGATGATTATGCCAGCAGCTTTACCTTAGTTGCCTTTTATGACACCTCGGTAAGAGTGAGGGTGGCCTATTCTACTCTGCCGGGGCCACACGGCAAATACTATTACCATTATTGTTTTTTATGTTGGTAAATTTATTTATTTACCAACATAAAAAACGAGATTATATGAAGTATAATTAACAATGTATACAGAATTAGATATTTTAGCCGTTAAGAAAATGGATGAAAGACGATTGCATGCGACAGATTTAAGAATGTTAAGATGGATGTGTGGAGTGACGAGAATGGACAAGATAAGGAATGAGTAGGTATATTAGAGGAAGTATGAAAGTGGCCCCCATCATTGAAAAATTGAAGGCAAATCGTCTTTCCTGGTATGGCCATGTACTTAATGAGAAGAGGAGTACCGACCCCAGATAACCTGAGAAAAGGGCAGGAGGATGATGATTTATTCAGAATTTGATAAACCACTTAGGTTTGTAAAATGCTGCAGTAGTAGGATTCATGTAGGTAATTCTATGAGTAAAACTGTGTAGTGTTTAGTTTTTTAAATTGATTTATAATTTTCACGTTGCTTTTTAACTATACTTAATCAAGACGGGAATTAACAGGGTATTTATTATGTGATACAACATTGTGTACTCACATATTTTACTCGACGTTTCGGCTACGTTACAGCAGCCGTGGTCACGAGCGGACTCATCCGCAATGTTATATCACATATTAAATATCGTGTTAATTCCTGTGTGAAGTATTTATTCATTGAATTCAAAGTAATGCAGATCGATGCTTGATTAATTCAACAAGGCTTCAGCAATTAATATATATACCTTCCATATATATTATATATATATATATATATATATATATATATATATATATATATATATATATATATATATATCCATATTTTAAATATGTATTAGTAGTAATTAATATTTATTATATAATATCATATTTTGCCGCCACAAAATTTCTGCTTCGCCCAATGGTTGACTGGTAGATAATGCTGTAAGGCCTTAAGTCCGCCAATTGTACTTTCTTTTTACTTTGTGCAATAAATAAATAAAATAAATAAATATATATATATATATATATATATACATATACATATCCTTCCATATATATTATATATATATATATATTCCATATTTTAAATATGTATTAGTAGTAATTAATATTTATTATATAATATCATATTTTGCCGCCACAAAATTTCTGCTTCGCCCAATGGTTGACTGGTAGATAATGCTGTAAGGCATTAAGTCCGCCAATTGTACTTTTTTTTTACTTTGTGCAATAAATAAATAAAATAAATAAATATAATACTAATGAAAGTATGTTCTTGAACACCCTATGATAGATGCCCCCCTATCAGTTAGGAAAATCCCTAACTGATCGTGGGAAAGCCACGCTTCGGCATGAATGGGCTCGACCGAAGTGATACCACCACCTCTCAGAAAACCGGCGTGAATCAGCACTGTGCTGTGTTTCACTGTGTGAGTGAGGGTACCGGAGGCCCAATCCGGGGGAAAGGGGGGTTAAAGGTTGGCAAAGCACTTGTAAGTAAACGGTGTCGCGGGTTTCCATGGGCGGCGGCAATCGCTTACCATCAGGTGATGCTTCTGCTCGTCTTCCCCCTATCACATAAAAATAAAACAAAAAAATACTCCGTTTATGGTAATGGCTGATGCCAGGTGACCTCCTTGCAAGCATTGAACATCTGCCTGCCTCCCCCTTTCACATACAAAGTTATCATCATCCTAGAGTGTCATTCCCTCACGCTCGGATTCGAACCTCTGACCTCCCGAATGGAAGGCATGTTCTTATCCAATGAGCTACCATCGTTACCATCTAGTGTTGCCGAATAATCGACAATCGATAAATCGATTATTTTCACCCTTAATATATAATAATCGATTGTACCTACTACATATCGATAGTATCGATGCTATCGATTTAGTCGATTTTCAGTTTTGGTCGATATAATCGATTATTCGTTTAAGTTGACGATACTATCAATTATATCGATTAATCGATACAGCCATTCATACAAAAGATGTCTAAGAAGGCATAATGTAAATGACGATTAATATCTAGAAATAATTGCAGATCACTAATAGGTACGATTATAATCGATAGTATCGACTTAAGTCCAGTATCGATTTAAACGCTAGTATCGTCTATTTAGACGATTATAATGAATTATATTCACCAAAAATTAAAATCGATTTAATCGAAACTATCGATTATTCGATATTTGGCCAATATTTGCATAATCGATTAATAACCGACGTATAATTGATTATCCGTGTAATATGTTGTCTTAATAATATATCAATTTACAAGTATCAATCACTCCTATAAACTAGTTTTTTAGATTTTCGCGTTGCATTATAACTATAATGTATCAATACGTATAAATTGTTGTACCTATAAATTGTTTTCAGAGGAGGTCGTAAAGAGTAACTCAGCCGAGAGTCCGGAAACAATACATTACGCAGATTACAGTGCGCAGGCGCTTGAGAAAATGGCGGAAGCTTTCAATGTCCATGTCTTTCCACTTTGTATAAAAACTTGACAAGGACCACCAATCTGCCGTACTTTTATGTAATGCCGGTATCAACGCGATGCATTCGCCAGGCCAGGCTGGGTAGAGACCTGCTACAGTACAGAGGGCCTAATTTAAAGCAGAAGCGGAGTTTCCCTTTCTTTCACACGCGTTTTGTGTCTCCTTTGTTTGGATGGGACAGATATATTGTCGTTTTGAGAATCTCCCTTTAATATTGTGTCGTCTTTGTGTATGATTTGTTCTGTCTTGGTTTTAGATGGTGTTTGGTGCAAAACTCAATTAAAATAAATATTAAAAGCATTTAAACTCGCCACACCGGTCAATAACCATAAAAATAACGTGTCTCTCTAATCACTCGACATTGGCAGAGTTATTATATGTTCGCTGTTGGCAACACCTGTAACAGCCAGTGAGATTTAAATTTAAATATATACTTATTCTCGTTCGTAACGGGACGGCTTAAAATTAAGCCACTAGGTTACTATAATCTGTCAATTGAACTGAAGGTGAAAATCGGTTGAAGAAATTTGACAATTTTATACTTTGATTGTCCACTTGTTGTTTTCAGATATAAGGCCGGTCCAAAGTCCAACAAGGTAAATTTTATTTATATGACGCCGTGTGTACGTACACACGGGGGTCCCGTCGAGTTACCCTTGTTGACCTTTGGACCGTCCTTATGTCTGGGGCATAAGTGCTATTTTCCACTGCAGGGGGGTGACTTGATCTGACGCTGACTGTACAATTATGAGCCTCGAAATTGTTAAAAAGATATCCGTTTTAGTTGCTGACAATTTAAATCAATTGGCGTCGTTAGTGTGCCCTACCCGTCACCTTAATGCAAATAATATGCATCATAAAATGAGTTTTAATATGCACGACTGACAAATGTTTCATTATTACTTTCATATTTGGTTTGCGCACGCCACCATTGCCCTGCTTTCGGGTACAGACGACCACAAGAGTTACCTACTACGATTTATATCGAACCACATGTGTTTGGCTTAAAGGCGAGAATTGGATGAAAAAGTTTGTAATACTTACCTACTACCTATATTGCTGTTCTGTGCTGCCTACACCACATAAATATTTCACCATGTAATCCTTGAACATTACCTATGGTTTGGTTTCTTCATCAATCGAACCAAATGGACAATACGACAAAAAACATTTTCCGAAATGAAAAATGCTATTTCTAGATTAGACTCATAGAAATTTAAGAAAAATAATTTCAGATTTTTGAAACAGTAATTTATGGAAAAAAAAAATGTAAATATACTCCTGTGACGCCATTGCTCGGCGTGGCAAATTAATAACGCTTTTGCTCACGTTGATTAAAAAAAAGGAAAATCTCAGGGGCACAATTCTCAGGCCACTCGAACAAAGTTCACATTCGAAAAAAGTTCGAAGATCGATTTTTTTTCAAAATATCACGAGCACGAATAGAATAGAATAGAATAGAATATTTTATTTGTGATAAATGTGGTAATTACAAGAGTGTTATATATAATAATTTGCTTCTCACACTTAGCTACACAGTAATAGCATACAAATATTAACACATTACCTAATTTTACAAAAATCTTAGTGGTCTATACGTAAATACAATAATTAAATGAAATGATTCTACAATTATTCAATACACATTATATTTACATTATATTACTTATATTATATCATTGCTTGTTAAATATAAGCAATCATGCAATCGATGTCATTATGTCTCAAATAGTCGTCAACTTTGTAAAATGTTTCATGCAGCAACCATTTTCGTATGACATGTTTAAACTTTGGGAATGACAATCTTTTTACTGAATCGGGAAGTTTGTTATATATTTTTATGCACATGGCGTAACAGTTCTTTAAGTAGCACCTTGTTTTAGGAGTAGTTTCCAGTACCAACCCAAAATGATTTCTAGAGTTAGTCCTATAGATGTTCCTCGCTTCAGTGAAAGTGTCATAATTAAATTTCACATATTTACATATCTCGAGGATATATAGGGATGGCACCGTCAGTATACCCAGTGACTTGAAGTATGGTTTGCATGAGGTGGTGTTGGCGGTAAGTTTCGATATTCGAAACGCCTTCAACACCCTGCCCCACTCCGTCATTATTGAGGCACTCGCTTATTTCCGAGTGCCTCAATACTTGATCCGCCTTATTAAAGACTACCTCACAAACAGGGAGGTAGTCTTTACTAATAAAAATGGGGAACTCCAGCGCCAGCCGGTTGAGACCGGTGTTCCGCAGGGGTCGGTCCTTGGACCACTCCTGTGGAATATCGGATATGACTGGGCCCTCCGCGGTGACCTCCCCCATGGCATGAGTGTTATCTGCTATGCAGATGACACTCTTGTCACTTTCGTGGGGGAAACTTTCAGCGAAGCCGCTCTTCTCGCAGAGAGCGGCGGGGACCTGGTCGTGGAGAGGATGCGCCTCCTCGGCCTCGAGGTGGCACTGGAGAAGACCGAGGCTCTCTTCTTCCCCCGGCCTCGGCAGCGTCCTCCCTCCGGCGCGCATATCTGCATTGGAGGGACCCAGGTTGAAGTCAAGGCCGAGATGCGTTATCTTGGCCTGACACTAGACCCGTGGTGGCATTTTGGCCCGCACTTCATCGGGATGCTACCACGGCTCTTGAAGGCAGCAAACGCGCTGTCGTGGCTGCTGCCCAACCTGGGGGGACCAGGCTCCAGGTGCCGGCGTCTTTATGCCGGCATTCTGCGGTCAATGGCGCTCTACGGGGCGCCAGTCTGGTCCGACTCCCTCGCAAGACGGGAAAATATTCCCCTCTTGCGGAGGCCTCAGCGGGCGATAGCGCTGCGGGTCGCTCGAGCCTACCGAACGGTAGGTTTCGACGCCGCCTGTGTGCTCGCTGAGACCCCCCCATGGGAGTCAGAAGCTGTGGTGCTGTCCGCCGTCTATAAGTATACGGTGGACAGGAGGGCAGAAGGAAACCGCTTCTGCCCCGTCGAGCGGGAGGCCGTAAGAAAGGAGGCACGGAAGTGCCTCCTGAGGCGATGGTCCGAGAACCTCGGCCTTGCCCCTTACGGCCGGAGAACCCTCGACGCGCTCGCCCCGGTCCTAGACCATTGGCTTGAGCGTCACCACGGCTCCGTCTCCTTCTGTATGGTGCAGATAATGACCGGACATGGGTGCTTCGGTTATTATCTGCACAAATTACAACGGGAGGAGGCGCCTTCCTGCCATGAGTGCGGCGCTGCCGAGGACACGGCACACCACACCCTTGCGGAGTGTGTGCCGTGGGACCCGCAGCGTCAGGCGCTGGTAGCGGCGGTCGGCCAGGACCTCTCCCTCCCTAGTATAACGAGATCTATACTAGCGAGCGATGGGGCCTGGAAGGCCTTCGCTGCCTTCTGCGAGCACGTCATGGTAGCGAAGGAGGCGGCGGAGCGCGAGCGAGAGCGAGATCCCCTCGCAAGCGCGCTCCGAAGGGTGAGGAGGGGGAGGAGACGCCGAGCAGATGCGCGTCTCCCCCCTCTCCGCGAAGGGAGCCCACTTTTTCTACGCGTAGCTTCCAGTTTAATTTTTTGTCAATGATGATGCCCAGGAACGTCACATCATTTTCACTTTTAAGGGTTTGTCCATTAAAATAAAATAAATTGGGCTCAGTGAAAGTGTAACTTAAACTAGCTTAAAGCGACCATTTTTTTTTATAAGACATAGCACCGATATCACAATACGTTGAGCCTCAGGACCACGTCACTTCCGGCATATTAATTAAGTAATTAAAAACATAAATATTTTAATAAAAACACACATTTAATGATAACCAAGAGTCAACATATGACTCCGTATCATAGCTGCGACAAACAAAGATGCTACGAACGTTGGCGCGACATTACGTTACGTCGACAATCGGTGTCGCGACAGAACATTAGTTCGACTAACATTAGTGCGACATAATTTTGGCTCGACAAATGACGACACGAAAGTACGACGGCGTCACGTCGAGTTACCCATTTTGGACTTCGGACCGTTGTTATGTCTGAGACACAAGTGCTATTTTTGCACTGCGGGGGGTTGACTCGTCCTAACGCCGTCGGTACCTTTGATCCATAGACGATAGTAAACACAAAGATAATTAGTTCTATTACATGTACCTACTTAAGTGTACATCGACGTGCGCAGACGTAGCAGCCCGGGCCCTATGCAGTAACGTGTGGTGTCGCCTGAAGGTAAGACATCCTTCAACCTCACACCTCTTTTTGCAAAGTCGGTAATTGTGTGAACCCCTACTCAAACAAGCCGCCTACGCGTCTCAAAAAATTGCATTCCTTTATGTTTTTATAGCTGCATTTTTTAAAAAATTTCTTATAATCACAATTAGGGTAAGGAGGGGGAATGGCGTTCACTTAAGGAAAAACATGTGTATTTTTTAAATTAATTATTTTAAATGAAAATTATGAAACGTAATAAATTCTTTAATTATCTATTAGTCAACAATTTAACTACAGAAGCTTATATCTTAGACCCATTAGTAGTAAAAAAACATTTAAAAAAAATCATGTTTGCGCGGCATTGCCCCTGACATTGGGTAATGCCGCTCGAGGTCCGGACTAATGACGCCCAAACATGTTTCTTGGAAAATATCAAACAAGAGACATTATAATTAAACAAAATATTAACGAGGTCAAGTCTACAATCACAAATTAGCACATTGGTACTGAAGATCAGCCTTTTAGACTTACCGACAAAAATCATGAAACGACATATTAGATCAGTGCGGGCGCAAAAAAAGAAACGCACTTCACCGTCGCATGACTTGGCCTGACTGGCCGATCGCATCGTTGTAGGTTCGAAGACCCTTCCCCTCGCCCTCCACACAACGCGGCGTGTTGCTATGTACTGTTTTGACAGAGCTACAGAGGTGGGCGCTATTACCCACTGAGCGCTATTCCCCCTGCTTACCCTAATATAATTAAATCATTGGCGGCGCTAGTTTCGTCGCGGTGGCGCCTTAACGTTCCGTTCCAAAATAAAATAATTTATGTATCGTAATTTTTTATATATTATTTCAGCCGTGTGGTCCCGGCAGAGTAGAATAGGCCACCCTCACTCTTACCGAGGTGTCGTAAAAGGCGACTAAGGTAAAGTTGCTGGCACGATCATCAGCACCCAGAGAAGGAAAACTCTGCATTTATATCAAAACCCTCGCCAACCTGTCTGCCAAGCGTGGTGAGTATGGCAATTACCCCTCATGTGATTGAGGGAGGCCCGTGCCCCAGCAGTGGGGACTTAAATGGGCTGACGATGATGATGAATTTTTTATTTCATTTTAAAACACTTAAGTAGGTACATGTAATAGAACTAATTATCTTTGTGTTTACTATCGTCTATCGATCAAAGGTACCGACGGCGTTAGGACGAGTCAACCCCCCGCAGTGCAAAAATAGCACTTGTGTCTCAGACATAACAACGGTCCGAAGTCCAAAATGGGTAACTCGACGTGACGCCGTCGTACTTTCGTGTCGTTATTTGTCGAGCCAAAATTATGTCGCACTAATGTTAGTCGAACTAATGTTCTGTCGCGACACCGATTGTCGACGTAACGTAATGTCGCGCCAACGTTCGTAGCATCTTTGTTTGTCGCAGCTATGATACGGAGTCAAAAAACATATGGGTCATCTTTTTTCTCGTTCTTTACTCGAAAAGTGTATAAAATGCTTATATAGGTATTATTTGGTCGTAGGTACTATCCATTCTTTGAGGACTGCACCAATTGGTACTTCTCTTAAAATCTTAGTAAAACATGGCCAATCTTGCTTGACATCAAAGAAGATAAATTCTTGGGCCTCGGTAACTCGCAACAGGTAAGTTTATTACAGGTTGTGCTATTAATTTATTGTCTTTGTTCGCTCTGCGTAACGGTGATGGCTCAACTAATATCGTTGAAATACCAAATTAAAGATCTCCAAACCGTTAAATTAATCGTTTACCTGTTGCTCTAGGCTGCACCGCACACTAAAATAATGATGGTACTAGGATAACAACCTCGTTCCTTGCGGGGGGTTGTGGTTCGATTCTAAGCATGTACATACCTCTGGATTTTTCAAATCCATGTGAGTATTCAGGCGGTGAGGGAAAACATCGTGAGAACTGCACGTTTCGGATACTTTCTGAAACCGTGGGTTTTTACCGTGGGAGAGCCACACTTCGTTAGGAGTCGGCCGATTCGAACCGTGTAATACCACGGCCTCACAGAAAACCGGCGTGAAGCAGCACTGTCAGAGTACCGGGGTCCAATCCGGGGGAAAGGGGCTTTAAAGGTTGGCAGCGCACTTGTGACTCCACTGGTGTCGCGGGTGTCTATGGGCGGTGGCAATCGCTTACCATCAGGTGATCCGTCTGCTCGTCTGCCATCTACCTATCACATAAAAAAAGTGTAATTATGATTCAGTTGTTCTGGTTCCCCTGACAAAGGATTGCGAAGGTCAGGCGGCAGTCGCTTCATTGTAATTACCAGACTCCCCAAATCCTGAATCATGGTCTAAGCGTACCCTGGGCTATAAAGCGATAGACGTAACCGGAGAATAAGATGATGAGAAGGCTCCACCGCATTCAGTTTGGAGAGGAGGCTAAACAAGAATCACAGATTGTGAGTGTCCACCTCATTAAATTTCTTATCAACCTCAGCAGTCAGCACCTTCACTTCGCGCTACACCGATATAATTTCTAAAGCACCTCAATAAAATAGTAGCCCTAACATAAATTTACATTAACCATATTGATTTTATTGAGAAAGTTGCTGCTGCTAAGTACTATGCCATTCCCCCTTTTAAAGCCTACACTCAGTTGCAGAATGATCTTTGTGGATTAAGTTAATGAATACATTAAGCTGTAATGAATTTCCTAAACGAATACTTTATACCAGTCGCGGTAATGTAACTTTACTATTGATAAAACTTTAATGGACGACACAATATAATTGTATGCAGGCAAGTAATTAAAAGATAAAAATTGATAAGTTATATCTGATACTTACCTAGAATGGCCCACCTGTCCAGGTGCGAGAAAGTGAAGTAAATTCATTGTGCTCTATAAATCACAAAGTGGTCGTTAACTGTAAACAGATGCGAAGCAATAATATCAATTGCTGTGGAACGGTTATATAACAATGGCGATTGTTTTTACGAGACTATTGCGGCTGTATTTTGTACCCACTTTGCAATACACCTACCCTAGGCTTCGGGAGTATCGCCCGAGTGGCTAGAGCAGGACGAGCCCCAGTGTCCTAAGTAAGCGATAGAATTCTGAACGTGTGTGTTCTGAATGTTCTTAAAAAAAGGTCACATAAATCGAGTTATTTCGATTAACAAGTAATCCCACTGTTGATTCTGATATCCGTAACACAGGTGTTTGAGCTACCTATCTCGGAGTCAGATCAATGTATGTGATGTTGTGAAATATTTATTTATATTATTTAATTATCTATTGACAGACAAATGAAAATCCCTTCTTAGTTGTAGTAGCAGCAGCGTGGAATCCTATGGTTTATAAAATGAATGAGTGAACTATTAGAATCATTTATATACTCTATCCATGGAGTGAGCTCCATAAATAAAAGTAAAATGAAAACTTGCTGCTTAGAGAAGACTAATGTCAATGAACGCTTATAGATTTCACTGGATTTCACCATGTTCTATTATTGTTATTAATAAAACGTATGTATGTTCGATTCGAAGTATAATCGAGATAGAACATTTTGGCTCCACCGCCAATATTATCTCATCCGTCCGCTCTGACTGTAAGATAATAAATGCTTCTATACCCCAAGGAAGTGTCGTTGGATGTCTGTTATTTTTAATTTACATTAACGACCTTCCCAAAGCAATAGACGAAACATGCGTCCTATTCGCAGATGATATCTCCCTATTAACTTCATGCCAAAATAATACTTTGCTTACCCAAACTGGCTGACCGACCATAATTTAAAAATAAACTTTTCAAAAATTAAGATCATGTCCTTGCATCCACATCAAAAAACTAAATTACATTTAAATTTAACCACAACGGCAATTTACTGGAACCTGTTGACAAATTTAGATTACTTGGTATAGACATAGACACCCATCTAAATTGGAAACCACATGTCCACAGAATGATATCCAAACTATCGAGCTTTAGCTATGCGTTGTGTGAAATTAAAAATACTACAAACATAGAAACTGCACTAACTACATACTACGCTTACGCACACGCTTGGTTGAGCTATGGTATCATTCTGTGGGGCAACAGTACAGACGCAGCTTTCCTGTTCATCCTCCAAAAAAAGTTAGTCCGGATCATTGCAAATATAGACCAAAGAGATACCTGCAAACCATTTTTGGTTAAATACAAAATATTAACTCTGCCCTGCTTATACATTTTCGAAATGTGCAAATTTGTTCGTAAATGTAAAGAATTTTATAACAAAACGCGAAGATGTACAATGTAAATACACATTAAGAAATAAAAGTAAATTAGCTCTACCAAATTCCCGCCTTGAATTAAATTCCACAAGCACCTCAGTACCTCTGTATATAACAAATTACCAGATATACTACAGAATGAAAAAAATTATAAAATATTTGTTAAAAAATTCAAGAACTATCTAATTGATAAAAGTTACTACAACACGTAGTATCTTCTACTTAGTTTGTGTACAACACTAATGAATATTTTGCTGATCATACATAATATATAGGTTTCTCCAAATGATTTAATTCAAATTAAAGTTTATTAAGTAAAAGCGCTCCCTCTCTCCTAAACCTAATTTTGCGTGCCCGACAGGGTCCATAACATTATTCCATTACTATTGTAAAATTATGGTTTTGCAATAAATGATTGAGTATTTGAGTATTATTTCTAAATTTCTAAACGAACAAAACGCTGTCTGCTGTCATCGCCAGCTAATGTCAAAAAAGCGTCAAAAAGTTTAAAATTTCAAATGACCGTCTACCGTTGTGTTGTTTTGTAATCTGCAAACGTGAAATAAATTGTGTTTTTAACTAGTAAATTCATCTAGTAAACTACAATATGGCAGAATTCGTTACACCCGTTAAGAAAACCAAGCCGGTAGACTCGGAGACTGTGATTATCCCACCGTCACCTTTCCTCAGTCGACTGGGATATGGCACTGGTATTATTTCGTTTATTATACCTATTTGCAATATTTCTTTTATTATACACCTCCTAGTAATTGAAAACACTTTTTTATATATCCCTCATGATATTTGTAAGACGGCTGGTCAGGATAGGATTTTTTTTACTGTTTTAGGTGTAAATGTAATGCAACTTGTGAGATCGCCTAGGGCGGGCCAAATTCGTTCGCCATGGGCTCTAAAGATGCTCAACAAGAGAGTGAAGCCCTGTAAAGTATACTCGGACCGGTTGAAGGTGGAAGCTGACCTACTGCAAGCGCATGTCTCACCCAAACATAGTGGGTTTCAGGGCGTTTAGTGGGGGTAAGATTCTGTACCTGGGTATGGAAGCCTGTGACTTGTCTCTGGGAGACATGATAGAGAAGAGGGCAGAGGATGACGGGGAGCCATTTGCTCCTAAGCAGATATTGAAAGTAAGTGTGCTTAGCTATATAACTTGATGATATTTGGTAGCAATATTTTTTGTTGACTCAATACTTACCTACTAGAAATAAAACAACAAACCTATTTGAGATCCTAAATAGACTTGCAAACATTCAAAATAATGTGAGGATCTAAATATTTAATGTACATACCTGTTTGTTCTTACCATAGTGCTGATTTATTGATTTGTGGTTTACTTTTCTAATATTATTCTCACATGTCATAGGTTGACCTGATTCCGTACTAAGTAGCTTAAGAACTTGTGTTACAGATATCAGACAACAGAGGAACACAAATATATACTTAAATACATATATTGTACCCAGACACTAAACAAACACAAGTGTTCATCGCACGAATGTTTGTCCAGGGTGGGGATCGAACCCACGACCTTTGGTGTAAGAGGCAGGGTCACTACCAAATGCGCCATCTGGTCAGTCGAATATGACATCCGGTCCAATATTATTCAACTGTTATATCATTAAGTAGGTACTTGACTTAACTATCAAATATTGTATTGCAGGTAGCTGCAGACATATCAAAGGCGCTAGATTACCTACACACTAAGATGCAGATCTTGCACGGAGACATCAAGTCATACAACATTCTCGTCAACGGTGACTTCGTAATCTGCAAACTGTGTGACTTTGGAGTGACCGTGCCTCTTGATGAGAATGGTGTCTTTGACAAGCAGAAAGCAGGGAAGAAGGCTGTATACTATGGTAAGCCATAACATTTGAAAATTCTACATTTCTTTCTGTTCGTTCGCAACACAGTAGCTGCACTTCACCTGGTTAAAAGCAATGAGAGTGAATGTAGCTTGGATACACATACTAATCAGAAACTCAATATAACATCCAGGAGCAACACACAATGGACTAACTACCTTCTACAACTCTTCTTATATGCTTTAAACCTTTTGTAGGTTTAGATCCCATTTTGGACAAAAAATTGTGTGGTTATCACTCCAGATCAGTGTTGAAGTGCTTGGTTGTTACAATGGCTATAAGACGGCCTAAATTGTACATTGTATCTCTGTATACCTAGCTTTTAATTTTTTAGATACAATCAATCTCAATCAATATCAATTTTGCCACATACATATTTGCGGACCTTTGTTGATGCTGATACCCAAAAAGTGCTTGAGCTTTACTTTGTGTTCCTACTGATGTATGTGATGTCTGATATTTATTCAATCTAAACAGTCAGTAATGAATTATTATGTTTTGATTACAGGCACTGAAGCATGGAGTGCCCCAGAGGTGATTCACGGCGGGCAGATCTCGAGCAAGAGCGACGTGTGGCCGCTCGGCCTCACGTTCTGGGAGATGATGGCGCTGATGCCGCCGCACTCGCAGCCTGATGACACCTTGGACGAGAGTGTTCAGTCCCTCAATGACACTGATGCTAGTATGGAGGAAGATTACTTCTCAGGAGAGATATGGTATGTTATTTTGCCACTGCCTAGTTTTTATAATTATTATATTGACTTTTATTGTATCTGAATGTTACTTATTATTTCATTTGAGAACATTTTGATAATATTACATATACCTTATAACAACAAGATAATACTATTTTCTGCATGTTTCGGATAGGTCCCAAAATAATTGTTCTGAAAAATGATTTTGAATGTGTAACCATCATCAAGTTGACTTCACTTTATTGTCAGACTTACCAAGTCCTGGATTGTGATCTAGTATGTTAGCTTCTAAGTTTCACCCTAATTTCCAGGTACTCGGCCCCCGGTGCCCGCGAACATCTCCGAGCACGAGTACGCGCACGCGCTGACGCTGTTCTGCGCCTGCACCGAGACCATGCCGCGCATGCGCCCTGCGCCCGCGCAGCTTGCTACCGCTGCTGACGACATGCTACTTGTTGTGCTATAAGTGTACTAGCGGTATATGAGTGTTGACGACATCTAGGGACATTTTTTAATTAAGTTGTGAGTAGCAGGCGAAATCTGGGATTTTTATTAATTTTAAATCCACCTACTATTCACACCACCACTGGTTCCCACACAGATCAAAAGTTTATTTTGTAAAATCAAGGTCAGGGCGTTCTGTGCTTGTGCACAACGAGCTACGCACACACATCATCCATACCGACAAAAAATAAACAAGATTTATTTACCAGTTGGATGTTCAGCTGTGACTAATTAGTTTGGTAGTTACAAATAGAGAACCAGCACATAAGGTGGAGCTGCTCTTTTAACTGACGAACAAAAACTATCATCCATGAACAAACAAATACCGTGTGTTCATAATTACAAATTAGTAGATAAAGTTATTAATGATGCAGGACATCCAAGTTAAATTGGAGAATTATTAGGTTATACAATAGAGAAGTCATATTTCATTCTATCTGAGTTGGCTACTTAAGAAAAAATATTAAAACTTATTTTGATACGCGTAAAGACTACCGATACTAAAGTTTATGAACATTAGCTTAAATGACGTATCTGAGTGCGACCGTTAGTAACCTAGTAATATTTTTTAATATCTTTGAATGCTTTATTAAAAGATTCAAGCATCACCAGATAAGCAATATATTTGGTCAGTATTTTTATTAAAATTGAAGGTATGGTTGAAAATAAAAAGCGAATGGTTTAAAAACAACTATATTTTGTAACATAAATAAAAAACTCAACAAATACCTGATACTTATTAAATTCTATGTATTACACAAATCCGTCTCCACATTTTCCAATACATTGTATGTACTTTATAATACAACTTATGTAAGTTAAATGTTTATTATATTATGCATTAAACGGCAGCTTCATGTTGTATCAGTTGTATGAAACTAGTACAATGCTGCGTATATTATTTTTATTAACAACGTAAGATTTTTAAGATGACATTCATGTATATTATTAATTTTATAAATAAATGGTGATATTTTAATTTGAAACATTTGTTTTTGTATAACTATACAAAAAGTGTAACGCAAACAGAAAGCTCGATCCATACACATATGTATGGCTGAATAATAAGTACCTATGAACGATAGAATCGCTCTGCTGGCGTTCTTTTTTCGTAACACTCCTAATGGATATTCCACAAGGTTTAAGAATAACATTAGATACATGCTACATAAGATTTATGTACGAAGCTGACTTTTAAAGAAATATATTTTCTCAATTGCCATTCAATTAACTTTATAAATTGAAATTTATAATCCTCATGGTATTAAAATATTTTTAGGGATCTTTATTCGAATCTCAATAACAGTCAAACATGTAGTTGACGCAGACCTTTCTAAGAAAGAAAACAATAATTGTATAGTATAATTTTACAAACATCTATATCAGAGCTTGTTGAATCAACAAGCTCTGCTGTAACAACTTTGCTATCAAGCAATTTTTTTGCATTGACGGATCCATGAACTGATGGGTAATATTGGACGGTGTATTGTTAAAATAAACGAGTCATCCAGACATGTCCGCCTATCCTACGTTAATCTTACAACACACACAATTGATTGTAAAGTAATTGAGCGCTTAACATATATGAGATTGAATAGACATGCGATTTTCATGAATTTATACACTGAAGTTTCTATGATGAAGTGAAATTAGTTTAAATGACATTTAAAATACAAATAATTATATTAAAAAAACCTAAAGTTATTTTGATACAACAGATTCCACCCTACAACCTAATCTATATTTATGTAACGATGTACGTGATTGTATGAAAAATACACATCTTTTTGCTAGACTAATACTTATTAGTGTACGTAAATTCTATGGTACTGTGTAATTTTTCACATCAATTTGAAGTAAGTTATATATAATGTACGGTAGATATGGTACTAGTTGGGCAATGTTTGGACTCCGATAAAAAGTATAGTTAGGCGTCATGCTAAAATACTAAATCTGACCGCCAAATACAGAAATGGCAGGTATGTATATGATAATTGATGTGAAAAATTACAACAAACATACATATTATAATAAAAGTTAAGGTGTTAGAAGTTGACTAGTGTAAAATTAAAGTAGCTATCCCGTCCGCTTAAACTATCAGCACCAATATAAACTCAACTCTCATAAGATTTGCGTCGGCGACCATCGGCTTAGTCACTTGGCGGTAGATCAAGAAAATATAACAAATAACTAATTTACTCAAATTCTATTGATATAATATGTTCATAAGGGTGAAATTATTCCTAACATTTAACTGGTATTGGGGGTCAAAATCATCTCCATCACAACTTTAATCAATTTGCATTCTTAAAACCAGTTAAATAAAATTGTAGCATAACTTGTATCTAGTCTTAGATATTTGATAGTGTATTTTGAATTATATTTCGAGAAAGATTAACTTAATCCATAGGTACAGTACAGAGAATAAAAAGGTTCGTCACCATAAGGTAAATTTTCGCTTGCACGACAAGAATCAGTTATACCAACATACCGTTTTAAAAAGATCTGCCAACCTTTTTAATTTTCTTTACATCAAAAGGAATCCAATGTTGCTACAAGCAAATTAGAATTTTCTGATCTAACAGTTAAGCATAATTTTCTGTGCAACAGGAGCCCAATTCTCGGGCTCGTGACATTTATTTTCATACGACATATATCACTAAAACATAGTTTTTTTTGTATGGTTTTCGGGTGATATCCGCCATGTTCTCAAAATATCACAAGCACGAGAATTGGGCTTCAGGTATTACTCTGACAAATATGCGAAAGGTAATAACTGCTATAGTATAGTAATATAGCATATCAAACGAATAAAAAAAAACTGACGAACCTTTTCGTTCTTTGACTGTATATAATGTCACACTACCGCCATTATATTATTTTATTAGTAATATTAATAAGTGTGAGGTATTTCTGCATAAGGCGTGGCTCAAGCATGATATGAACATACAATGTGTACAATATAATATGTATACAAAATAGTATAACATTTCTTATGTTAACGTGAGTCTATGTTACATGAGATTGTGTTAAAATATGAGTTTCTTTAATATTGAGATTACAATTTGTATACAATATACAAACGTACTTATTATCAGTATTTTTTTTTATTAATTTATAATGAGATTATAAAATACTTACGATCTGTTGACTTTCAAGAAAAAGCTATATATTTTCTTAAGAGCTGGCAACGTATAAGTTATACCACGGGTATTGCAAAAGTCTATGGGCGGCAGGGATCATTTACCATTAGGTTGTGCCGTCTGGTTGTTTGTTCGCTATAATGTAAAAAAAAAATTACTTCGCTGGCTCAGCGGCCTGAACATAGTCTTGTTCTAGTCGAAGTCGTAGAACAATTTTGTTGGGAAAGGTTGGTAGAAATGATGGTTAAAGAGACGCATCGACGTAACTAGCGTCGCCAGTAGATTCGTATTAATTGTGGTGATTATAAGACATTTTAAAAAAGTAAAATGGTGTATCCATAAAAGATTTAAATATATCTTTGAACAAGTAACCATAATTCTTATTATAGCAATTACAAAAATTATGGTTACTTATAGGAAGAAATTATAACAATTTTGTCCCAAAAAAAAGCTTAATGTTTTCCTTTATGAATTCACCGTTGTAATATAAAAAAATAGCTCATAATTGACAGAAAATCTAATGGTGGTGCTAGTTTCCTCGATGCGTCACTTTAAATGGATGCAACTGTTTATATATATTCTGTAAATCGTTCTCTCGAATGTGAATAGTTGGGTCAAAATAATGAGCCACATTTGACACTTAAACAAAATGTACAGCATAATCTATAATAGTAACAACGGTCATGAAATTTATTAATCTTTCGATGTTTAAAAAAAAATCTCAGTTTCCTAGTTTTTTAAGGTTATGTTTCTCTAGTAGATCGGTACTTACTATTCTCTTTCTTTTCAATAATTTTGATTCACATTTCTCCAAATAAAAGTACTAATAACTGCTTTTCCATTATTGTAGTATTCGATTCACGTTTGTTTGAAGTAGGTACATATCGATTATTAAATTGATCGAAGTTTTTTAGTCCCCTCGATTCATCTAGGGGAGGCATAGAAGGGTCCGCGTTGTAAGCGGGCCAACGCCTGGGAAGGAACGTGCAGTCAGAGTTCATTAACTAGTACACATGTCTTCTTCCCACTCTGGCGAAGAGGGAGCGTCGTTGGGGGTTTAGTCAGTAGGCCTTCAGTTTTACTGGAGGAGAGCCCGACATAACCCGTCCGCCCCCCGGCAGACGGGTATGTATAAGGTGCCGCCGAAAGGTGGTGACGTCGGCTAATTGAACATCGGGCCGGCAGCATTTTTCCAACGCAACAAAAACAAGGTAAGTTTATGAAGTTAAAATTTTAAAAAACTTCCGACACAACTAAAGTAATTTCATTTGATACCTATATTGAGGTAGTTGGAACAACAAATAGGTTATTCGTCATTTTCTGACGGCGGATTTGAAATTTTTCACAATTAATATATTCTGCTACTTAAGCCCTTTTATATGATACCCATATTGTGGGAGTTGTGTTAAAACATAAAATCCAAATATTTGTGACGGCGGCCATCTTGGATCGATTTTTATCCAACATAGCTAAGAACACTCCCTTCTTATTCATCTTTCAAACAAAAACAACAACATCAAAATCGGTTCATTTGTTCGGGAGCTCCGATGCCATAGATAGACACATAGACACGTCAAACTTATAACACTCCGTCGTTTTTGCGTCGGGGGTTAAAAATGAGAATCGTCAAATGTGGCTTATTAGTTTTGCTCGAATATATATATTTTTGGAGGCGAGTAAAATAATGTAAATAAGAATTTGAAAATAGCAGTTATTGTAATTCGTAAGTATGTATCCCCGAGTCGACACGATGGCCGTGTGGTCCCCGGCAGAGTAGAATAGGTCACCCTCACTCTTACCGAGGTGTCGTAAAAGGCGACTAAGGTAAAGCTGCTGGCATGATCATCAGCACCTAGAGAAGGAAAACTCTGCACATATATCAAAACCCTCGCCAACCCGTCTGCCAAGCGTGGTGAGTATGGCAATTACCCCTCATGTGATTGAGGGAGGCCCGTGCCCCAGCAGTGGGGACTTAAATGGGCTGATGATGATGATGATGATGATCCCCGAGTGTGTTGTATATTATAAGTGTTCCCGTGTCACAGGTCGCTGTGTGACTGGTGTGTGTGCGGCCTCACCGTTGCTGGTCGCGCTGGTCGCGCTCGAGGCGCTGCAGGTAGGCGCAGACGTCGTGCCTGCGCGCGGCGCGCGCGGCGGCGGCGGGCGTGAGGCCGGCGGCGCTGCGCGCGCGCGGGTCGCTGCCGCGCGCCAGCAGCTTCACGCACGCCAGGTGCCCGAACATCGCCGCGCCGTGCAGGGCCGACTGCCCGTTCTGCAAAAAGGGATTGTTGTTGACGAACCTGGACCAATATGGTACCCGGACCTTGTGTCCTCGGAAGCGAACTTCGCCAGGCTGCGAGAGTTCGCGCATGGCTGGCACAGACGGAGAAACGACCCGGACTGCCCGGCGCTAGAGGGCGCCACCTGTGATGTGGCGTCTGCGGCCCCAGAAGGGGGAGAAACGCACAACTAGGGACAAGGACATAGATTGATAACTTGTAGGGAGTCAAGAATTGTGCGCGGTGGAGTGCAATAGTCCCAAGGACACGCAATATCCGCGCACATCTCCCACGATTCGGCCAGTATAACCATAGTGTTGGTATGGCCATGGGAGGTGGTGGGTTGCCCGTTCTGCACCCAAGCATTTCTTTTTATTTTATTTTATTTATTTATTAAGTTTAATTTTTGACGACCAATTTGGTACAGTGGTAGTGAACGCTGCCTTTGGTCCAAGGGTTGCGGGTTCGATCCCCGCACAGTACAAACATTTATGTGCATGAACATGTCTGTTTGTATTGGTCTGGATGTTTATATGTATTATAAGCACGGTTTGAAATTATCAAGATAAATATGTTCTTTGATAATTATCAAGATAATTATCAAACAGATATAAGCCTAGTAATCCTTTTTTAACTGATATTACATATCAATATTTTACGTTAGAATCAAGTGATTTAAAGAAATTAGAGACATTTTACAATCATGGTCAACTTTTATTTTTATAATTTCGTGTATAATAACTTGCAAACCAAAATACGAGCAGTTAATCAACTAATTATATAATACTTTTACAACGATAATACTTGTACTTATTTATAAATTGATGAGTGGAATATCATCTTCATCAACCTCAACTGCGTTAACTGGACGGGGGTTTTCTGTATCTGAATAACAAATGGCAAATATTTTCGATTATACTTATCAAGATATTTTTCAACCAATATTTATCTTGATAATTATCACTTCAAACCCTGATTATAAGTATGTATTTACAAAAGAAAAGTATTATATGTATATATTTGTAATCCCACTGTTGATTCTGATATCCGTAACACAGGTGCTTGAGCTACCTATCTCGGAGTCAGATCAATGTATGTGATGTTGTGAAATATTAAGTCTATCAACTTTTGTTACAATGTCTCTTAAGTCTAGCGGACACATGTTTGTAGGAATCAAGTTATTGCACAATAGATTTACAGATAAACACAGCGTGCAAAGTAACAATTCGTACGAATACAGATATTAAATATAAAAAAAATATATACATACACAAAAAATAATTAAATGTTTAAAAACCAACAGTTTTTAAAAATAAACCAGTACCTATTACATTTTGATTTTAATTCAGACAATTTTACTCAAGCAACTTTATAATTCGCCAATGTCAAGTAACTTATTGAGAGTAAGTAGGTAGTCACAATCGAAGTCAGTCAAAGTCACAGTCACTCAATAAAACACCGGTGTTTTAGGTTTTATCGACCTACGAATTCAGCGGATATCACTCTAGAAGCAATCGCAGGTTTTAGGACTCTATTAGGTCCAAGCAAGTTGTCACGAGACAACTCACTCGACACACAGTAGCAGTATTAAAAACGATACAATCCAATGATTCTTATTATTAGAATCACTTTGCGGCACTTCACCGCACAAATAAACACCAAATTTGAACACTTAAAAACCACTAGACACTAATTAAAAACCTTTGAATTGCATCAACCCATGCGGCTTGTTTTAGCCCTACCCGCCGAATCCGGCCAATCATCATTTTATAGGTTTTAGATGACAGACGAGCAGACAGATACAGGGGCACGATGCTCAGGCCACTCGAACTAAGTTAACATTCGGAAAAAGTTCGAAGATCGAATTTTTTCGAAGGAAACTTAATTTGTCTATTCTCAAACCTTAACAATCGAAATAATTCAAATAAACGTCGCTCGAACTACGTTCGAACACTTCGAGTGCTTAGGACCAGGTAGAAGTCTGAATTCGTATACGAATTTACTTGTCAAACTTCATTTTGAGGTTATCTGACAACAAATAATATGACATTATATAAAATACGAATCTAATTCACAGAGTACTTTATTATTATATAGGAAAATCTAACTGTTACTGGGTGTCACAGAAAATTGTTTGTGAAATCATAAATATTTATGTAATAATGCCTGTTTTCCATCTCTTTTTCAAATGTTAGTACACCAAAACAAACAAACAAAATGGAATTTTAAACATAACGTAACTTATTTTAAATTTTGCGAAGATAACACTTTACGTTGACTTTGGCGTGTTCCGTTTCACCCGACAATTCTAATAAAATTTAGTAAATTATTGGACATACTAAGCAAAACTAATAGCTTTATCAAAATTTATGACAATAGATATTAATTTTGGTCGTTGCAGCATTTTTAAAAATGAAGTCCTGCATACAGTGCCCATGGTTGTAATGGAACGTTAAAAATATTGTCTATGATACGTTTGAGATCGTGAATTGTTCTATTAGTGATGAGAATAGAGTTTATGCACACTATTCGAACTTTTATAGTACAATCGGAGCATTCATATACGAACTACCAAATGGAAAAAAATCCAATGGCCTGAGAATTGTGCCCCAGATATGTGGCGGTCCTCCGCACGCTGCCTCATTTACGACTCGCGCGCGCCTCTCCGGCGCTCGCCCTCTTATATTTATCACCTCGGTGCGAGAGGTCCGAGCGCGCCCTCTCAGTCACTTCGTGGCCCTCCACGTAAATACTGCGCGTCCTCCGAAACCAACTTAAATGATCATTTCTGATTGGACAAAAATAATGTGTTGTAATTTGTAAATGTTTTAGCCAATAAGTTAGTAGATTTTAATTTGTATAAATAGTTAGGAATCTGTAAATAAATCATCATTACGACTTTGGACTGCGAGATTACCCTATCTCTATCTAACACAACTCCCAATCTTCACACTGGGCTCCATAGATACAAATACGTTTATTGCTTATTAAGACATGATACATATAAAAAACATAGAAGTAGGTCCATTAGGTGGATTTATGTGATGAGGAGGTGGCGACGAGCAGACGGATCGCCTGATGGCAAGCGATTGCCGCCGCCCATAGACTCCCGCACCACCAATGGAGTCACAAATGCGCTGCCAACCTTTAAATCCCCCTTTCCCCCGAATTGGGCCTTCGGTACCCTCACTCACGCAGCGAAACACAGCACAATGCTGCTTCACGCCGGTTTTATTTGAGACCGTGGTATCACTCCGATCGAGCCAGCCCATTCACGCCGAAGCATGGCTCTCCCACGGTCGAGCGTGGCTATCCCACGATTAAAACCGCCCATGGGCCCAAATCAAAGTCATTAATCATTGCAAACTACAAAAAAAATAGAATAACAGTACATATAGCCCTGTCTTTTTCACACACCTATTAAAAATCTCAACTAGCGCCCAAATACCGCTTCTTTAAACTTTACAATTACTCAAACACAATATTCAAACCTTCTACATACGTCCACAACAGCCGTAACTCATAGTTTTTTTTATATAGTAGATAGGTAAACGTTTGACCATATTTCACCTTATGGTAAATGATAATATGGTCTAAGATGTAGCACGATTAATACTGACTGATCTAAATGCGTAGTTCTAAAATTATCCGCTTGAGCGACGCTGCTGTACCTTAAGACCTTAGAATTATATCTTATCTACTATCACCAACTATTTTAACCACCTGGCAACACCATTTAAAGGCAAATGTTAAGTGACGTTCTAGTACCAACGATTTCACTAGATGGCGTTAGTGTCGTAAGAATTGTGCTTTAATTTTTAATTTGAATGAAAAATAAACATTTTAAATAATAATAACTTAAAACACCCATGAAAATAAATAAAATATCATCATCATCATATCTAGATACCTGTTCACTCTTGCGTACCTATTTTTTATGTTATTACTCTTGTAGTATTGAATCATAAAATGCTCACCGGCAGTATTCCCAAGTTAGGCTTATATTTGAGCAGTTCCACCACCACAGCCGCGTGGCCTTTGTGTGCGGCTTTGAACAGCGGAGTTGCTCCATCCTGAAATTATTAAGCATTCTTTTTTAATTCACATTATTTAATTTACATATGAAAAAGTGATTAAATTATTATGATCAAATAATTTAAGCTATTGACGTTCATACGCCCAGTAGGGCAGTCGACACGACTACGGCTCTCCGTGAAACCGGCCGAGGTGGTGAGTTCATATGCCATTATGTTTGAGCTGGTGCAGTATTTATAGAAAACTGAATCAATCAATCAATCAATCAAATAATTCTTTATTTGCATAGGCTTGTACACAGCACTTACAAATCGTCATACATTTGAATGATTTAAAACTATTTATAAGTACTTATGTAATAATTTACATGTTAATACATATATATGTTGATACAAAAAATATACTAAAGAAATAAATAAACATAATGCGATTCTACCACCGGCTCGGAAAGTTGTTTCTGGTCGAGAAGATCCGGCAAGAAACTCGCCAGTTACTCTTTTTAATCGCCAACTTTTTTACAATTGTTTATTATCCTCATACCAAGTCATACAGTCTAATGCAACACAAAATAGAATGAAGCAAATTAAAAGCTAAATATGAGGTAAACCGAAGAGGACCAGTCCCCAAAGGTGGCACCTGTTCACAAGTATGACGTATGTGTCAGCCATCATTTCACTCAACCATATTAGAGGGAATGTAATGACCCGCCACATAACGCCACCACCTCAGAGACATTTGAGTGAGCATGACTACTTAGGTTCCCCTCATAGGTCACAGAGTACTTAATCCAATACTAATAAACTGCAGGACGAGGTGTACAATAGTAGGTGGTTAGCATCTTGTCAATTGTTTGATTAATCAATACTAATCAATTTGTATACAATAATAAATGCTGCTAAGCCTAATTTATTAAAATTGATTAATTATATAATAATAGTGATTTCAGTAAATATTTATAAAATTACTACATGTGTGCAGGCACGGAGGTCATTATGTCCACGAATCCTTATCATTTAAGTAATCTACAATTTTATAGTATCCTTTACTCATTAAACAGGTTTTCACGTGGGATTTAAATTTATGCGTTGGTAACTCAATTACATTTTGTGGCAACTTATTGTACATTTTAATACTTTGTCCAACAAATGAACTATTAATCTTTTGGAGCTTCAGATTTGGAATCGCGAGCTTGTGTTTATTTCTAGTGTTAAAACCATGACAATCAGATTTTTTAGAAAAAATATCAATGTTCTTACGCACGTACAAAATACAGTACAAAATACAGTCCAAAATGTATTGGGAAGCTACAGTTAAAATGTCGATATTCTTAAACAGTTCTTTCAGCGAATCGCGAGGCCTAAGGGGTATAGGTAATCATCGGGGTAGCTAGCCACAGGGTAGTAACTAGCACGCTTTTTGCTTTGCTCGCATTTTTTCTGTGTCAGCTGATGAATCTCAGTGAACTTTTAGTATTGTAGTAAGTTTCTTAACCGTGGGAGAGCCAAGCTTCGGCATGAATGGGTCGGCTCGACCGGAGTGTAACCACGGCCTCACAGAAAACCGGCGTGAAGCAGCATTGTGCTGTTTCACTGCGTGAGTGAGGGTACCGGAGGCCCAATCCGGGGGAAAGGGGTGTTTAAAGGTTAGCAGCGCACTTGTGACTCCACTGGGGTCGCGGGTGTCTTTGCGCGGCGGCAATTGCTTATTATCATCAAGTTTGATTAGGTACCTTACAGGTCGGAGCCAGTGTGGGGCGACTCCCACCCCCACCTTGCCCCACCTTTAGCTACGCCCTTGGAACCCTTCGGATCTGGTAGACCCTAGCTCCCACGGCCAGCAGCGCCCTCGTGACATGGTCGTGTCCACATTACGCGATCTACAACGCAAACGCTGAATCACGCCCGTTTTCTGTGAGGCCGTAGGTATCGTTTGAGATGGTGCTGTATTCAAAGAAAACTGGATAGAACCCTTCGACTAACCTGTCGGACCTGGTCGACCCTAGCGCCCGCGGCCAGCAGCGCCCGCGCGACGTGGTCGTGTCCGCACTGCGCCGCGATCCACAGCGCGCTGGCGCCGTCCGCGCGCAGCGCGTCTACGCTCGCGCCGTGCCGGAGCAACGTGACGCAGACTTCTTCGTGACCGTTCTGCGCTGCTATGAATAGGGGGCTAGCACCGTCCTGGAAGTGGGGAAAGGGATTTTTAAAAAATTTAACTGTTTCATCCAGATACCCGTACCTAGATTTTGATCTAGAGCAGCAGTTTAGCTAATTAGTTCCTGACATCTGCTGCCAAGAAATGAGACACTAAATAGATTGAAAAAAAATTTTTCTGCAAAAAAAAACCGCCTTCAAAAACCACGAACTAAAAAGTGTAAGATATAATAATAATATAATAATAATTCTAACAACATCTCATTCGTTGACCTGATTCCGTACTAAGTAGCTTAAGCACTTGTATTACAGATATCAGACAACAGACGAACACAAATATTACACCCAGGCACTGAACAAACACAAGTGTTCATCGCACGAATGTTTGTCCAGGGTGGGGATCGAACCCACGACCTTTGGCGTAAGAGGCAGGGTCACTACCAATTGCGCCATATGGTCAGTCATCATCAATAATATTTTTAACACTTTAAACACTTCAAATAACATAACAGTACACTCGAGAAAAGGTTTTACCGAAATCGGCGCCTAATCCCTGTTGAATAATTGAATGGTGTATTAAATTACAAGATAGTATTGGGCGCCGACTTCGGTAACACCTTTTCTCGAGTGTACTGTTATAAAATGTTATTTGAAGTGTACTTATAAACTGTTAAATTTTTTTTTTTTCACTTTTAAGTTCCTGGTTTATAAAGGCAGTTTTTTTTTTCGTAGAAATTTTTTTGTTAGATATAATTCAGAAAACGGCATGTTATAAAAATAACGAATTACATATTGAAAAGCGCAACACATTTTTTTCACGAAAGTGCAACATGCCACTGTGAACACGGAAGAGACTGCGACCGGACTGTCTGTAGATACTGCGATATTCCCTCAATTTATGTATCGTCCCCATCTTAAGCTCAGTGTTAACCCTTGAGAACACATTAGGTATGTCAAACCTATTATAATGATGACAAAACACCTTGATGACCTTATTCAATCCAGCCTGCATTTGTCTAATTCAGTCAAGCACGACCTTCAGAGTGAAAGTTCACTAGTATCCAAAGCTTTACATAAATACATTTTCTTCACAAATTAAATTCTTCAGAAGATACCTTCATGCAAGAGTTGACATTGGCGCCACGTCGAATCAGTTCCTCCACCACGGGCAGGTGACCACACTGACACGCCACAAACAATGGGGTTCCACCATCCTGTAATGTAACGAAAACAAATTCAGAGTCCCTCAAGCAGGAATGCTGGAACCAATTTTACTTTTACATGCTTTTCTACAAGTCAAATAGTCTGAGGGCCCGAGAAGAAATCTTTTCGTAAGGATTGTGAAGGCCAGACGGAAGTACCTTCATTTTAATTACTAGACTTGCCAAATCCTGGATCATGATCCGAGCGTACCTCGGGCTCACAAGCGACGGATTTTGACCCTTTGATGAGTCAGGCTTGAAGCTTGACTTCGATGAGATATCTTGATTTACAAGATTGTTGTACTTTTTCCAAGACTTGGTGAGCTCAGTTTAAGCGTAGGTTAGCAACTTACCGTGCTAGGTGCGTCGATGGCTGCGCCCGCGTCGAGCAGAAGCCGCGCGATGTCCAGGAAGCCGCCCTGCGCCGCGAAGAACAGCGCAGCGGTTCCTGTCTAGCGACCACCAATGTGTAGACCACTTTATTAGTAAGTACGCAATTTGCAAGAACCAAACAATGTGCTGTGTCAAATGTATTATCCTCTCGGGAGTCTTACGACCAACGCTTCGGGCGCTGCTTAAGTAAAGACCATGCTATATCCCTTTATGACATACGCCATCCCTTAATTAAGATCAATTAGAAAACTATTTGGTATTTTTGGATGATTTCGCTGTTTTCATGATCTTATCATAACCAGCATAATATCGGACAGCCGTATTTTCACAAAGCCATCAGCTATACGTACTGAGTTAGAGGGTTGACTTTCTGCCTCTCTATTCATATTATGAACTACTAAAAGTCGGGCAGTTCTGACCCCGGATTATTTGTCAGCTGGTGTCAGTTTTCCGCTTAAGGGCTATTTGTAATCCGCTTTGTGGATCAATTTAGATGTCCTTCAGTAGACTATTAGTTGCTTGTGGCAAATTTGGGTCAATCGACAGATTAAATGGATTACTAGAAGAAATTGCACATTTATTGCAGCGTTTGTCCAAGGCTTCTGTTATGTCATTGATCCTATCCACGGGCTTTCACGGTCATCAATATTAGCCGGATTCACTTCTCCTTAGCGCTTCAATTGTAAATAATCCCTTGGGTTATTAAATAGAAGTTGTTGTTTATTCGATATGTACTCCCCCTACAACAAAAATACACATACCGTCCTACAGCAGGCCGGATCAGCTCCTTGCGCGAGCAGCTCCCTGACGCACTCCGTGTGACCCATCGCCGCGGACAGGATCAGAGGTGTGGTGCCGTCCTGGAATGAACATTAACCCGTTAGGATTACAGCCTCAAAATTACCATCCTTCCCATATCTGGATCATGGGTTGAAGCCGAAACCAGAATACTACAGGCACTTCACAGATAGACCGGCGTGAAGCGGCATTGAGCTGTGTTTTGCTGCGTGAGCAGGAGTACCGGAGGCCCAATCCGGGGGAAAAGGGGGTTTAAAGGTTGGCAGCGTACTTGTGATTCCATGATATAAAAAAACGTCAAACCGAAAGACATCGTGACGCTGATAAAACGAATCTTTCGTAAGTATAAGTGCCAAGGATAGGGGAGTTCCCATAGGGTCCGCGGGGGACGACATTACTGGGTGTCCTGGTAGGTCGTAGAGCGTTGAAGGGCTGTATTGCGCCAGATAGGGGTGAAGCGGCGAGCGCGATTAGCGGTACGGTCTAGTCCCGGCTGTGGGATTTCCGGCCGGAGATTGCGAGGAGATGGACACCCCAGGGGTTTTAGTTAGGGTTTGAGTCCCACACACCACCTTGTTCCCTACATGTAGCAAGGTGACGGCCATGATGGTTTCCCCTGGGAAAAAAAGGTCCCATAGGGTCGACGTGTTCCATGAAAATGGCACCAAACAGATAAGAAGGAAGATAAGATGGTTCAAGCATATCTCGGGTTTAGAAGGAACTGCTTTGGACGCAACTGGAAATAACCAGCTGAGATGATCACTGAGTCAAGCTTATTTAGAGCAATTTGAGAAAAAGGGGCGGAGGGGGAGTTTAAAGGTTTGCGGCGCACTTGTGACTCTACTGGTGTTGCTGGACACCAGTGCATGGACACCCCATGGGCGGCGACAATCGCTTACCATCAGAAGATCCGTCTGCTCGTCTGCCACCTAGGTCATAAAAAAAAAGCATAGAAAAAGACTCGGCCTCGAAAACTACGTAAACTGTCTCGGATAACTCTAGTCTTGGGAGTCTAATCTAATGAGTAGGCTAAACTATTAAAAAGTTAGCTACTATAAATAGGACCAAAAATGGGAATCGCTTGAGAGGATTTCTACCTCTCTAATAATAAATTGTCGACGTGATGTTCGTATTCAATCAGGATTTGCAAGCGAATCTCTGATAGGCATCGCGCAGCCGCTATTTATTGTGATAGATACGGGGTCTGATCCAGTGCTCCTTAGAGATTGATCGGAGTTTCGCAAACTACATTCAGATGAAAATAAAAAAACCGGCCAAGTGCGAGTCTGACTCGCGCACCGAGGGTTCCGTCGTACAAACGTAGCGGTTTACAAATGTGTCGGTATAAACAGCTGTATCTTTTGATCGCGTTAACTTAGAAGTTTGATTTTTTCACAGCAAGGGTACTGTCCCTTTAAGCTGTGAAGGTATTTGGTGTGAATTTCAATTTGATACCTTTATTCGTTCGTTAGATATAAGGTAGTAAGTTTTATTTTATTAAAATAATTTTTATTATATTATATAACCAAAAAAAATGTAGACTTTCGCAATTTTTCCTATATTCGCACTATATGCCAATGCTTCATGCCAAATTTCAAGATTCTGAGTTGACGGAAAGTACCCTGTAGGTTGTGATTCCTTTGCGAGTGTCGAAAATTTGTTGAAATATCGACATAATCGGCTGTATCTTTTATTGGCTTGGCTTAGAAGTTTGATATTTTCACAGCTTAAATGGACAATAGACCTGAGTATTTCATGTGAATTTTCAGCTTGATATGTCCACGCGTTCTTGAGATAAAGGGTCTTGACAGACAGATGGACAACAAAGTGATCCTATAAGGGTTCCGTATTTTCCTTTTGAGATACGGAACCCTAAAAATGGTTGAATATAAATTTCTTAGTATGGTTACAGATATTATAATACTAGTATGGCCAAAGTCATAAGGACTACATGGATGGGTTAAGTCACATTTCTCCAAGAGGTCGGCAGATCACTTATCTTTCACTTGCTACGATTCTGGCATAAATTCGAACAAAGATTACTGAGATGTACATTGAACTTTTTACCAGATCTATCTAAAGAATCAGTGAAGGTACATCAGTGTAAATAATTAATGTACAAGGGACAAAACGCGGATTATTTTTATACGTAAGTAGTACATACTCATAGCTTGATGTTTCGACCGCGTTACAATGGTCGTGGTCACAAGCAGATTGGAGGTGCACCGCGTCTACCTACATTTACATATTTAAATTAATTTAACATCATTGTTTTAAAACTATTCATTTTCATCATCATAAATCGTATAAATTGTGTGATAAACTATGTGACAATCTACTTACTTAATCCAAATCATGACTTTCCAGCAATACTAGACCGTATTAGCTCATTTAATAACGTTTTAATAGAATCTATTACTTCCACAACCATTGCAAATTGAAACACGTTTCTAATTTAAACCTCATTTGCACCTCAATATCTACTCACACTTATAAAATTATTCATTAACGACATCGGTTCTAATTTTAGCACAAGTACAGTGCAGTTCAAATTGCGGTTACCGCAGAGCAATAAACAGCCCATAAAGTGGATGTAACTGTACGGTTTCGGAACCGGTCTCAACGCTCCACTTCACAGATAGATGCATTGCTTGCATTTATTGCAGTCGTGGATTCTCCGAAATTAACTTCTCATGCTTTGATTGCTGTTGATGATTTGAGCGACGGTGGCTCAGTCGATAAGAACGTGCGCCTCCTATCGCTTCATTGTAATAACCAGACATAAAGTGCCTTTCAATCAAAATTGTCCATTAGGTAAACAAACGTAGTTCATTGACCCGTGTGATCCGCCATGACACTATAATAGGGATGTGGAAGTTCAGGAGTGAATGAACTTTTATTTCTATATTTTATTTTAATGCACATAGCAAAGGGCAAAAGTTTTGCGTTATTTATTTTATTTATTTATTTAAAACATACCTTAAAAACTATCAGTTACAGGTTTTAACCTAATTCAATAGCCTGGTCCGATACAACACAAGTCAATGTTACTACATACATTTACATCAAATTATTAATTAATAACATTATCACCTAGTTACACGAAAATATTGTTAAAAAACTTAAAAACTATCTTGAATTTTCTATTTTGAGTTCGTTTTTACTAAAGAGTATGAAAATAGGTAATAAGTAACTCGAGTTGACACATCAACACCTTGAACAGGTTTTTGTTTTTTTTCCAATTACATACTTTCGAAATTTGTAGAAAATATTGATCATCATCATCTCCATTCGTCAATAAAGAATTCTGTTCAAAATTCACTCATTCGTTCGTTCAATCAGTTATGTTGATATCACCCCATCACTATTTTTCCACAGATAAGTTTAATCTGTCTCAGTTTTCGCATAACCTTAAAATTCATTTTCCAGTGCAAAAATTGTATTTTTATGGATATTTGATGACGTAGTTATATGAAAATAGGTACTAATATCCTGGATCATGGTCCAAGCGTATGCCATGCTCCGCCGAAACGAGCTTTAGACGCCACTGGGAATTACACGCTGAGATGAGTGAGCAGTTAACCAGATGGGCCCATGACATAAACAGGGCGATAGGAAAGAATCGAATGGCGAATACAGGAGGCTTATTATAGCTTGTAGTGGGATCAAAGTACAGGCGAATGATAATGATGATGATACTACTAAGTAAAAACAGATGTCACGAAACTGACAAGTAGATGGGTGGAAACATCTAAGGCTGAAACCCTCTCAATCTTGTACAACAGACCACATCATAGAGACATAGTTACATTCGCCGACTCAGCGGGTTACGCAATAGGCCAAATATTGTGATGGCCAAACCTCATCATAACGCTTATATAACACCATTACGCTACACGTAGGACCGCGAACAATAAATCTAACAAAGTATTCAGCTGCGAACTTTTTATTTTGTGACAAGTCTTGAGCAATAGCGGCTAATGTAATAAATAACGAAATAGGTACACCGAGACTTTTGTATCCTGTTCTTTTTTTAATTGAATATTCAATTGAATTTCTAGGAGTGATGGTAGCTGGGGTGTAAGGGGGCAATCTACCACCTTCCTGCCCCAAGCCAACCTCACCTGCCCGTGGTGCATCCTGCTAAATTACCAACGAGGCTCTGGCGACCGACCGATGGCGGTATAACCACAGCTATGACGTGGCCAAATACGCCAGGCCAGTGACGGGCAGCAGCGTCACTGGCGCAAAAATCCACGTCCTGCGATCGCCAACCCGCCTGCCCAGCGTGGCGATTATGGGCAAATCCTCTAATGCTAGTTAAACTGCAGCCACGGCCCCCAGTTCCCGGCAGTCCCGCTATTCCTGGTCATGGTGGCGACCATGGTAACGGCGGGACGGGGGGTGCGAAGAATCTCCGGGCTACGGGAGGCCACCACAATAAACTGACCCTGGCGACGTACAACGGACGCACTTTGCGGCTTGATTCGCATCTGGCACAACTCGAGGTGGAACTTGGGAAAATAAGGTGGCACATCCTTGGTTTAAGCGAAGTCCGAAGAGAGGGCGAGGACACCGTAACCTTGGAGTCGGGCCACCTAATGTACTTCCGCGAGGGAGACCAACATTCTCAAGGCGGCGTCGGGTTTCTGGTCAATAAGTCCCTCTCTGACAACGTAGTGGAAATGTCTAGCGTGTCGAACAGGGTAGCGTACCTCATCATCAAGCTCACCGAGAGGTACAGCCTCAAGGTGGTGCAAGTGTACGCACCGACTTCGACACACTCAGACGATGAAGTGGAGGAAATGTTCGATGACATATCGAGGGCCCTCCACTTCACCACCAAAACCCACTACAATGTTGTCATGGGGGACTTCAACGCTAAAGTGGGAGTACAGAATTGCAACGAATCGGTAGTAGGATCCCATGGATTTGGAGTTAGGAATCATAGGGGGCGGATGCTTGTCAACTTTCTCGAACGAGAGGGGCTCTTTTTGATGAACTCTTTCTTCAAGAAGCAGCCCCAAAGAAAGTGGACGTGGCAGAGCCCCGACACTATGACTAAAAACGAGATCGACTTCATCATGGCGGACAGGCGGCATATATTCAGAGATGTCTCCGTGATCAACAGGTTCAACACCGGTAGCGATCACAGACTTGTCCGAGGCACTCTGAATATCGACTTTAAAGCCGAACGAGTCCGCTTGATGAGGTCAAGACTCCGGCCTACTCTACTGCAATCCATAAAAGGATCTGAAAAGTTTCAGTTAAACCTGGAAAACCGATTCAATGCCGTGGAAACCACAACGGACGTTGACCAGAACCTCGAAAATGTGGTTCGAGTCCTCAGGGAAGAAGGCACGAGATTTTGTAACATGCAGCGCAAAGGTAGGAAGTCGAAACTCTCTGATGAGACCTTGGGGCTAATGAGACAACGACGTGAGCAACCACCGTCCACTTCGTCAGGAAAACGGACTCTAAACCGGGAGATCAGTAAACTTGTGCGACGCGACCTCCGGTGCTCCAATACTCTCTCGATTGAAAGAGCTATCGAGCAGAATCGGGGGTCGAAGGTTTTCGTACAATCTCTCGGAAGAAGCCACCTGACCAAGCTGACCACATCACGTGGAGAAGTTGTTGCTTCAAAGCCGGCGGTCCTTCGAGAAGTGGAAGACTTCTATGGCCGATTATACGCTTCGCATGCATCTCGACCTGATCCCGAAAATGAGGACTCTAGGGCCACATTAACACGCCATTTCACCGAAGACTTGCCAGAAGTCAGCATTGGCGAAATCGAGATTGCTCTTGGACAGCTGAAAAATGGAAAAGCCCCTGGAGAGGATGGCGTTACAACAGAGTTGTTGAAAGCTGGAGGATTACCCGTACTGAGGGAACTCCAAAAGCTCTTTAACGATGTCCTCTTCGAAGGGAGAACTCCAGAGGCGTGGAGTAAGAGTGTGGTCGTCTTGTTTTTCAAAAAAGGGGACAAAACCCTTTTGAAGAACTATCGACCCATTTCCCTTTTAAGCCACGTCTATAAGCTGTTCTCAAGAGTGATCACGAACCGTCTTGCGCGGAGACTCGACGAATTCCAACCACCGGAACAGGCTGGGTTTCGGAGCGGATACGGCACCATAGATCACATCCACACAGTGCGGCAGATTATACAGAAGACAGAAGAGTATAATCAGCCCCTGTGTCTAGCATTTGTGGATTATGAGAAAGCCTTTGACTCGGTTGAAATCTGGTCTGTTCTGGAGTCCCTGCAGCGATGCCAAGTCGATTGGCGATATATCCAGGTGATGAGATGTCTCTATGATGCCGCTACTATGTCCGTCCAAGTACAGAATCAGCAAACAAGTCCTATACCATTGCATCGAGGAGTGAGACAAGGGGACGTCATCTCCCCGAAATTGTTCACAAATGCAATGGAGGATATGTTCAAGACGCTGAACTGGAAGAGACGTGGCATCAACATCAATGGCGAATACATCTCTCACCTGCGATTTGCTGACGACATCGTCATAATGGCAGAAACGCTGCAGGACCTACAACAGATGCTGAATGACCTGGCTGACTCTTCTAAATGCATCGGCCTACGGATGAACTTGGACAAAACCAAGGTCATGTTCAATGAACATGTTCTACCGGAACCGATTGCAATTCACGGTGCCGTTCTTGAAGTTGTTCAAAAATACGTATACCTCGGGCAGACTTTGCAATTGGGTAAAAACAACCTCGAGGATGAGGTGAATAGGAGAATCCAGTTAGGTTGGGCAGCATTTGGAAAACTACGTCGTGTCTTCGTATCGTCGATACCACAGTGCCTAAAGACGAAAGTCTTCAATCAGTGCGTCCTACCCGTCATGACATACGGAGCCGAAACGTGGACACTTACGGTACGGCTGGTCCACAAGTTAAAGGTCGCTCAGCGGGCTATGGAACGAGCAATGCTCGGCGTCTCTCTCCGAGATCGAATCCGAAATGAGGTGATCCGGCAGAGAACCAAAGTTATCGACATTGCTCACCGGATTAGCAAGCTTAAGTGGCAGTGGGCTGGCCATATTAGCCGCAGAACCGACAACCGATGGGGTAAACGAGTTCTGGAGTGGAGACCGCGTCTTGGCAAACGTAATGTAGGGCGCCCTCTGGCTAGGTGGGAGGACGATCTGCGCGGGATGGCTGGCAAGAGCTGGATGCGAGAAGCCATGGATAGATCACAGTGGCGAACAATTGGAGAGGCCTACGTCCAGCAGTGGACTGCGATAGGCTGATGATGATGATGATGATGGTAGCTCAGTGGATTAGAACGCGCCTTCCATGCGGGGGGTAGTGGTTCGAATCCGAGCATGCTCCTCTGGATTTTTCAAATCTATGTGCGTATTTATACCATTGGAATCATGCTCCAAGCGTACCCTGAGCTCTAAAGCGACAGCTTTGGACGGAACCGGGACCTACACGCTAAGATAAATAAGGATAAAATTGGAATTTCTAGAAGCAGACTGAACTAAACATTATTATATTTTAGTATTTTTTTATGTTATAGGTGGCAGACGAGCAGACTGATTACCTGATGGTAAGCAATTGCCGCCGCCCATGGACACCAGCGACACCAGTGGAGTCTCAACTGCGCTACCAACCTTTTAACTCCCCTTTCCTCAGGTTTGAGCCTCCGGTACCCTCACTCACGCAGCGAAACACAGCACAGTGCTTCACGTGCTTCACGTCGATTCAGTTCAGCGTTCTTCAACTAAACACAAGTTTTGAGTGCTTGAGAAATCAAAGAATCTGTTGAATATTTATTTTGGAAGCAAATTTTGAAAATAGGGTAAATTAAAAAGTAGAAATTGCAGAATAACTAACGACTGAATAGTAGGCACCTGAAGAAGTGTGAAGAAAATAACTTTTTTTTTATTATTTTACACAAGGCGTACAGACTATATAAAAAAAAAATGACATAGGATGATGACAGTGCAAATTGCTAATAACAAACCTCCACATTTGTTTATCTTTATGAATAACATTTTTTACGGCACCTCTAACGAACCATACTTAATCTCACTTGAAGTACATATTCCTAAAGCATAAATAGAAATTGTGATCCAGTAACTAACAGCTTACAGAGAAGCATGACATATTTGCGATCTCAAAAACGCTTGTGACTGATTCTTGAACCATCGTCCGACCGGTAATGTCGTAGAACAGCGATTGACGGAAAGTGGGGCGCGTTTTATTTTCGTATGAAAGCTCCGATTGTTTTTGTGTATCGAAGTAGAGTGAGTGCGCCACACTACACAATGCAATGCGGAATGTCACATATTGGGGCATTAAATTTTTAGTGTCGCACCACGAAATGGAACTTGATGAAGGACTTACATCATCGTCATCGTCAGCCCATTTAAGTCCCCACTGCTGGGGCACGGGCCTCCCTCAATCACATGAAGGGTAATTGCCATACTCACCACGCTTGGCAGACGGGTTGGCGAGGGTTTTGATATAAATGCTGAGTTTTCCTTCTCTGGGTGCTGATGATCATGCCAGTAGCTTTACCTTAGTCGCCTTTTACGACACCTCGGTAAGAGTGAGGGTGGCCTATTCTACTCTGCCGGGACCACACGGCCAGGACTACATAAATAATGGAAATGAACGTACAATTCTTTCCTTTTCTGAAATATGCACAAGCACGAAAATGAGGACAACTCTAATTTCTTTCTAATTAGAGGCGACTTGGCTGTCGTGATACAAGAGGTAGTACCCTTAGTACAGGGAATGACCTAACTTGAGAATTTAGGTCCACCTTTATCTTTACTTAGGTCCTAGATGCTTACGAATGTTTAATATAAGAGAGATTTTATTTAATTAAGGACACAAAACAGGTAACAGTTGAGAAAGTTATACAATGCAAGCTTATGAGATAAAAAAATAAATGTGGGAGAGCCACGCTTAGGCATTAATGGGCCGGCTCGACCGGAGTGATACCACTGCCTCACAGAAGACCGGCGTGAAGCAGCGCCTGCGCTGTGTTTCGCCGTGTGAGTGAGGTTACCGGAAAGGCCCAATGGGGGGAAGGGGAAAAGGTTGGCAGCGCACTTGTGACTCCACTGGTGTTGCGGGTGTCTATGGGCGGCGGAATTGCTTACCATCAGGTGATCCGTCTGCTCGTCTGCCACCTTTCATATAAAAAAAAGTCACTTACCCGATCCCTGGAGTCAATGTGGACCTTCCCCGTGTCCAGGAGCTGCCGCAGTCGGTCGCAGTCTCCGCGCAACGCTGCCAGGTGGAACTGCACATCTGTGCGAGATTCTTTCTGTAACAATCAAGATTACATCCATTATTATAATATCAGTACAGTCTATGTTATTTTTGAAGAACCAAGAGCCTAAGCTTCTCATCATAACACTCTTCCTCAAGGACCCTTTACAAAGCAAACATAACAGCTACTTTAAGTAGTAGAACTTCGTCTTCAACAAAATAAGGGGACCATATCCCTCTCATACAAGAGCCTATATATCTGTCTAATTTCAGAGACTGATCCCGCAAAACAGGTAATTCCTATTGCGACAATCAGTGCTTTCGTAGTATTGTAAGGCATTTCTGAACAATAAAGATCATTTGACCCATTTGCAACAGTGGTAGTGAAAGCTGCCTTTGGTCCAAGGGTTGCGGGTTGGATCCCCGCACAGTACAAATTCGTACAAGTCCGTTTGTATTGGTCTCGATGTTTTCTATGTATGTTTTATATGTATATATTTGTAATTCCACTGTTGTCCATCTCGGAGTCAGATCAATGTATGTAATCTTGTAAATTATATACTATTTCATTTCCCTGACTCGATCGATCATATTCATACGATTATTAACATTGTCTGGTGAGTAAATAATAAAAGTCTCTATTCAATGGCAATTTTGTTAGAAATATACTGCGTTGAATTTCTTACAAAAATTAATAAGAACTTTTTGTTTCTCTCTATGGTGGTTCTTCTACTATGATAGTTGATTTTGGATTGACTTATGGTATAATTTTCAATTTAAAGTATGAATATATATTCCTTATATTCTGAAAAGTGACTCCAGTCAGGATTCCTTCTGTCTGGAGACGCTATTGAGAGGAATTTAAAATCCAATTAGGTGCGTGAAGAAAACTGGTTTATTCCCGCTGTCCACCCTCTGCTTGTCCACCCCGGGTGGACAGTGAAACAATTGTTAAAAAAATCCCGCTGTCCACCCCTTCTTGGTTGAAAGAGGGGGTGGACAGAGGGAATTAACAATTGTTTCACTGTCCACCCGGGGTGGACAAGCAGAGGGTGGACAGCGGGAATAGACCAAGAAAACATAACAACTAGAACAAAAAAACTACATAAATTACTGCAAATGATAACAGTTAAGCATGTGGTCGGAAATCTAGCTAATTAAAATTTAATAACCAAGATATTGTGTGCATCGGTCTACCGATTCGGTAGTCACGGCAGCGCAGGCGTCGATAAAAACGGGAGGTGTGTGAAAATTAGCATTTAAACGGCGGCTAAGGTTTCGAGCACTGTGCACGCAGAGCTAACGGCTGTCAATAATAGATGTTCTTTAACAACACTTTGCTATTAGAGGAATATTTTGTAATTGTATCTACTAAATAAGGTAGTCGCCACTTTTTTTTTATTCTTCGTTGATGTTCTTCTTCTTCTTATTTTATTTGTGGCAATCAACTTCTCGACTGAGAATTACTCCTGCCATTATCATGTTTTAGATTTTAGGCATTATTAAGCGGGACAACCGAAGATAATTCGCCAATGTCAAGTAACTTATTGAGAACAAGTAGGTAGTCAACAGTCGAAGTCAGTCAAAGTCACAGTCACTCAATAAAACGCCGGTGTTTTGCGTTTTATCGACCTACGGATTCAGCGGATATCACTCTAAAAGCATTCGCGGGTTTTAAGACTCTATTAGGTCCAAGCAAGTTGTCACGAGACAACGCACTCGACACACAATAGCAGTGTTAAAAACGATACAATCCAACGATTCTTATTATTAGGATCACTTTGCGGCACTTCACTGCACAAATAAACACCAAACTTGCACACTAAAAACAACTAGACACTAATTTAATTAATTAATTAAATTTAAACCAAAAGACTCTAATCTAATTTTGAATTGCATCAGCCCACGCGGCTTCTTTTAGCCCTACCCGCCGAATCCTTCGTTGATTTTATTACTGACAAACCCTGATCTGAGAGTTTCAATGGCCTCTGACGTAGTTGGTGATCCAGCTACTGTCATAGTTACAGGCTTACCATGACCTCCGAAGCACGCCATCATCTTTCATTCGGATAGTCAAGTGACTCAACCCTCCTAAGTTTTGTTAACCAATCTAAAGCGTACTTCAATACACGAAATGCTTAAGATCTAAGGTAAGCTAAGAATCTAAAGGTTTTAGAAACCGCGCTCTTAATGATTTATTATATTTATGTACTATATATTATGCCTTCAGTACCATTATCTAATTTTTGTTTATTATACCAACACATTTCTATTTATTTTCATTACTATGTGTTGCTTCGTTTTTATTTTACACACTAGTGGATTCTTATTTTAGGATAAGATAATTGTTTATTAGGCATCTTACATTTTCTTCCTGTTATGTACTAATATTGATTTTTTATTTATTATTATTATTTTTCCTTGTTTTGTCCTTCTTCTTTCTTCCTATTGTATGTTATGTATGTGTGCACGTACGTCACCCAAGGCTCTGCCTGAAAACCAGCGCTACAGCGGCTTCGGCCACTGCAGCAAATGCTGAGGTTGGGCCTTGTTGGCTACAGAATTTGTCATACTTGTATTTATATCACTCATGTTTGATTTGTGTTCTGTGGCCAATAAAGAACTCTTTATCTCTATCTTTTAATGACAACACCATGGAGACATTTCATTCTTCCAAGCTTACATCTTTGATTCTCTTATTTCTCCAAGTCTGATTTAAATGACAGGTGAGTGGCAACCATCTTGGTACCATGTTACGAAAAAGTGTTTCTGCTTTGTTTACAACTATGAGCTGTGTTATTTTTTTATGCTAAAAGCGGACAAACGAGCAAGCGAGTCACCTGATGGAAAGTAATCTACGCCGCCCACGAACATCCACGAAATCGAAGAGATCGGTAATGTATTGCCGGCCTTTTTAAAAAAGAGTACCAAATATGCTTATTCTCTCTATTCTAGATGGGTTTCAAACATTTTTTCATATGGGATTGTGTAAAGGGCAGATGAGTCACCTGATGGAAAACCTAAAGGTACCCTTTGACATGTGCATGCAGTAGCGTCTAATGGTAATGTGTGGCTGACCTTTAAAAGCAGCTTAAAAGTCAAAGGGGAAAGGGTTTACGACAAATTGCCAGCTGTACTTTATCAATAAGTGATTTTGATTAGTAGAGGACGATTTTAATATTCATGCGTAGGTAATAATTTAGATTAAACTTTTGGAGGCGGTTACGCATAACAACGGTGCGTGATGTGCGTGTAAAATTACCATCATCCAATTTGTATTTTGACTTTATTTAGTTCTTTGAAACTATCCAAGATTTTTTTTGGATAAATACGAGTAATAAAAATTAACTTTTCAGCCTGCACGCAATGACCCACCCACCCATGAGTCCTTTAAAGACTTCTGGATATTTTGGTGAACTCCAATTTATGTAGAGGTAAATCCTATAGACAGCGGCAACGATTACTTCGAAAACACGAAATTAAATGACACGCGTGCGATATTAAATGACACCTAGCGCCATTTGTCTTAAGGTGACGGGTAGGGCACACTAGCGACGCCACTCGATTTTAGCTACTAAACCGGAACAATTTCGGGGTTACAACCTCTCGGCAAACACCTATACTATTTATTTAATACTTATAGTTAACAGTTTGGTCTGCTTTTGCACTCGAATTTTGGATTACCGCGTGAATCAATTTTTCGCGTACAAAAACAGACCCAACTTTTGTGCATTGTTATTTAATAAATAGTATAAGTGTTTGCCAAGAGGTTGTAACCCCGTAATTGTTTAAAACAGATCCGGTTTAGTAGCTAAAAATTAAAATCGATTGGCGTCGCTAGTGTGCCCTACCCGTCACCTTAAGTGAAGCTAATGTCCCGAAACGAAGTGATGACAGGCCACTAGTCTCAAATAAAGAAATTATAATATTATCATAAGGTCTTGGAAGAACTTCTCTTCCAGTTATTTAACTGTACACCACAGGGAAGGGACGCGTAGGTCGTTTAGTACGCAGTGGGATGAACGATGATGTCATGGTTACGTCATCTTTGTAATAAACGGGAATTTAATTTTACTACTGTCACTTTAGATTACACAGAGTCCTCTTTGAAGCCTCATCTCGACATCGTTAAACGTAAAACAATTTGATGTGAATACCTACAATATTTTTAGAGCGACAATTAGGGTTTCCACAAAGTTTTATGGAATGGTATTCATTGACTTATAAAAGCTGCGACACAATCGATCAACGACAAACGATGCCATTGAAACTGGAATTCAACGCTTTTAATAAGAACAATAAACTCATCTTTGGTAAGAACGCGACAATGAAAGTTGCAGAAGAAAAGGCAAACTCAACCAGCCAAACGGTAATCAAGTAGGTAGGTAATTCGATTGAACTTAAACCCAGTTAGGCGGTCAGTCAAATTCCCGTTTTGATTCGTGCACCAGGTCGGTGAGTGATTGACAGAAAGAACGCGATCCGAACATCATACTGTATACGAGTACAGGGTTGGTATTTAGTATCTCAGTCCTTAATTTTTTTTGGTAACAGACACAATTCTATTCCATTCATAATGAACGAGTTTAATCGAACTGCACTTTTTAAGTGCACACTTATACCTTGTGACATTTCAAAAAGTCCTCGAGTACCGCATAAAGTATGAAGTAGTATGAATGTTGGCGACAGCCCTATAGTTTTATAAGGATTTTATATATTTGAATTTACCGTTATTTTCTTTTGATAATCATATTTTTATTGAGTGTGATTTCAAGTGTCACGGTGATAAAAGGCGAAAAAAGGTGTTTTTTGTAATATAAATTCTTGAATATAAAAGTTACGCTCAACAGTGCGTGCGTTTTAATGCTGCCGTCCTCTAGGTGAGTTCCCTTATCCCTATTGTAGTGCCGCTGCCACGGACGCTAGGTAGGCGCCTCATATTCCATCCTCAACAATGAAGGTCCCCCATATGTTGGACTTGGTGAAGATCGCAACAAAACCTCATTTACTGGCGAAAGGACCGATTAGTTTGGATATCCCTGAGGGAGGCATATGTCCACCAGGCTCAAGGCTGAATACCATGGATGACGAGGATACAAATAGGTAAAGTTCAAAACCAAATTAAAAACCTTTGCAAAAAAATATGAGCATATTTTTCAAGAATTGATAGTCTACAGTTGGTTGCAGGCACTGGTGTTGCGCATACACCTAAATCAGGCACAGCCATATCTCTCTCTTGAGCTATCTACAATTTCTAATGTTCTCTCATTATTTATCTAAGTTTCCAGGTTGCTGCTTCTTGGTCGTTCCCTGCGTTTCACCGCGGATATTGGATTTCTTCTTGCGGTCGCGAATACGGTTACGCTCGTATCGGCTAATGCGCGTGATGTATTGTTCAGCGGAGTCGTATTACCGGGGGAAACGTGCGCGGTTTTACGCTTATGCCAGTGCGAAGGATTGAGAATCTATTTAGAAGGGCTCGTCTGTTGGACTTGATACATACATGGTGTATCTGTGAACATTTACATCCCTTTAATCCACGTGTTCTACCAACTATTCTTAACAACATTTGTTCAACGACTTTTCGAAATTCATCGAACATTTTTTCGACTCCCCATACAAAATGACTAAGTCACGTGACCGACTTTGTATGAAAAGTGGAAATTTTTTCCTGTGAATTTCCAATAGTGATAGAACAAATTTTGTTCATAATGGTTAATAGAACACGTGGTTAAAAGGATGTAAATGTTCACAGATATAGCCCTGTATAAGTATAGACTATAGTGTCTATAAGACGATGACATTTTCTATTGAGAAATGTCTAAGCAGTAACACTAACAATATGACACTTTAAGAAGGCAGCATTAGTAGGTACTAATTTCTGCCATAAGCTTTTTTTAATTTTTTTTTCCATTTATCAAACAGTCTTGTGACGCTAAACCAAGTCATCATCCTCCTGCCCGCTTCCCAGGTTATCTGGGGTCTGCGCAGTATGTCTTCCTTTTCCATACGTCCCTGTCATTCGTCATCGAATTATCCACCTCATTTTCCATCATGTCAATCTTCACAGAATCCATCCATCTCTTTTTCGGCTATCCTCTGTTTCTCCACCCACTTACATTTACTCTAAACCACTTGGTTTACAATACACTACTTAGTGATATTATTTTCTCTGTATCTAGTAGAATGTTTTGACGATCGTTCATTCCTCATTAATGGCAACATGGTAACAAACGCCTCTTGTGATATAGATGTCATTATGAGAGTAATCATCATCAGTTATGAGAATAATATTACTATCTTGTTATTAAGTTACCTACCTACATGTATTCAGAAGCAAATATACATACATATAAAAACCATTACCACAAGACTTCAGCACTAAGTAGTTATATGTGCGTTATAATAACAGTTCGTACCTTTATATTAGTAAAACTACACATATAACCGTAACTATTAAAACTTTACATAGTGTATAACTTCCTAATCTACTAACAAGTTTGCTGTCGCATATATGGAGCCAAATTCTCGTGCTCGTGATATTTTGAAAACATGGCGGATATCACCTGAAACCCATACAAAAAAACTGAGTTTTGGTGATATATATCGTATGAAAATAAATATCAAGAGCACGAGAATTGGGCTCATGGTTTACGAGGCAATACCATACGTCCGAAGACCAAATATGGTTATGCATATATGATAGAAAAGTCAGGGACCCAAAGAAAGTTTGATACTTATAATAATATGAGAGCAGCTATTCTGCTGACATGTTAAATGGCGCATTAGGGATGTGGATGGATGGATGTGGTTTCGATAGTCACCCTGGATACCCGCTCGTGTTATGAACACTTGTGTTTGTTCAGTGTCTGGGTGCTGTAATATGTTTTTAGGTATTTGTCCTTTCGTCGATTGTGTTATCCGGAACACAAGAGCCTAAGCTTCCGATGTATGGGAGGTTGGTTGTTATTTATTTAACTAGTAAGCACATACTTAAAGACAAAAATCCTTTCCAGCTATGATACTTCTATGTTTATAATTCTTCTTTCTTTTATGGAAGCCTTAAAAGGCTTCAATAAAAGAAAGAAGAATTCGATCGATACTTTGATAGTTCAAATAGACTAGGCAGATTAATGTTCTGATATTTGGAGCTCTAGTAACTGTTTACGTTCTCGTAAATCAGACTGGAACTGTGGACTCTTGTCCCAAACTCTTAAGGTTCATAGTTGTTTGAGGTTCATATTATGTTAGTAAAGTTACTACGAAACGTGACTGCACTACACTTTTTCACCTGCAGTGCGTTGCGATCAGACACGGGGACACTGAACTTTAGGGCAAATAAATCCCTAGAGTATTTTCAGCGACCATAAAAACAAAACTGTGATGTTTCTTGCTTCATCACTTCTTAACAATTCCTATTTTAACACGAGTGGTTGAGCATCTAACATCTTAGAATCGTAACCAGAAATAAAGAAACAAGCAAACTATTTTAATAGCATCTTATGCAAAAGAAAATCATATTATCAAATTCTGATTCTTGTATTCACACAAAACATGAAGCACACTATAAATGTGCTTCAAACAAGCTAATGGAATAAATTTTAAAACCGAGTGCAGAAATATAACAAACTTCCGCTGTGTAGCAATTAGTCTTAGACTTATGTTCAATAATAAATAACAAGATTCATTATGCAAAACTAGACTGAAACGACATAAAACTGGTATTAATTTGGTCGTAGAAAATGTAAAGGATAGTAAAGTAGATGAAAACGAGCTCGGCTTGAATACTAATAACAAGACGGGGTCATTTGCACCAACTGCGCAAATATTTGGTACCCTAGATGCCTAGGAAGTTTAACTAGATGAATCATGAGAAAAAATAAAGACACCAGTAATGAAAACTATAGTAAAACGCAGTAGGTACAGTAATTAAATATAAGAATTCAATTTATGTAAGTTTAGGTGACTAACTACTTATTTATTTAATTGTGTTGTATAAAAATTGATAATATTATTTTAAGAAGATTGACTGGTTACGTTCTGCTACGAAAATAATAATAAATAATATAATCCAAAAACAAATCATGCCATTGAAAACTGCTATTTAAATTCAGATAGAATTAGTCTCTAATGATGTTGAGTTAAAGATACAACGTCTAATAGAAAATGCAAACATGTAACGAGCTACAATGATCTCATAAACCGCAAATGACATCACACTTCTTAGATCCTCGCTCTTGTCTTGGTCCTATAAATTGTCCCTTCAACGATCATTGAAAACTGGTTATCGCTAAAGAGATATTAGAATCAACATTGACGCAAAGCCTTAACTGGACATAACACCAAACCTTTGATATATAATCTCTGTGATTGGTGCGACAGCGACACGACAACCGTTAATTCGAATTTCTCCACTATCCAAAGCTTTCATCTCCCATGAATGCGACCGACGCGTATTCCAAACAGCCGGCACCCCATCATTACGGCAATCACTGTCACGCAACCCATTGTGCAATTTGAATTCCACATCTATCTGATATTTTAATGTGGAAATTATTTGCGAACACGCGAATAAAGGCGATCCTCGGAAATGAATGGGACACATGTCGACAAAAGTTAACACATTGACTGCCATCAAACCAGACACAAATAAACATTTATTGTTTGTCGGTCACCGGTGTCCCCCACGGCGCTCTTAACCTTAAAGACTATATTAATTACGCATAAATATTTTTTTCAACACATAATTTGTGTCAAGAGACTACAGCCGCTGTTGTAAGATGTTGCCGCCAACCACGGAAAGACGGGTCCATTTGGAAAACGAACTTTTCTTAATGTTCTCCTATCTAGTTACTGTAGGAGTACCCACTCATAGGAGCATTTGACTGGAGACGTATTTATTCCCTATTCTATTTCAGGGAATATTTTGAGACTTTCCTTGATTCCAGTCAAGTATTTTAAACATGACCTAAACTACATGGTATTTGATTTGAAATAGGTATACGAATATCAAACCTTCAGTCATTGGTAGGATGAATCTACATACATGTAGATGTAGATGCATTGATTGACTAGACTTGACTATTGACAGCAGATCCTATGGTCTGCTTTCGATGTTAATTTTTTCTGTCTTGAAACATAGTATCGTGAGATTCTGTGTTTGGTAGTATTCGGCAAGACTAAACCTCTTACTAGGTTAGTTATAAAAACTTCATAGCTGAACACCAATGTCAACAACACACTTCGCTCACGGAAGTCGATCAGATGTCGTCATTTGTGTCCACCGCTTGATCGACGTCGCTATGCGCCGGCGTCTGTTGTTTACTCAAAGTTCACGGTCATTAACACCTTGAGCATATTTTACGTGATCACATTCACTCAAAATTACCTACTCAACATTATTATCTTAACGATTGTGTGATCCTGTTTCCTTCCTACTAAACGCGGTGTTAGACCACAAGTTGTGTAGCTAAGGGAAAATTAATTATTTACATGGAAATTGCTAGTAACTAACATTCTAAATTTCTAAGTGTACTGAGCATAAACTTTACATCAACATTAGCTCTACATAGTTACAAATTGAAGCTCCATTACACACGAGGTACAGTTATACTCATCAGCGGTGGAAAGTAACAAATGGCCAACATTCTTGTAGAAGAGCACATCAAGGTGAACATCTGGTTCAAAGAATGCGCCGAAGCAATCGCAGCAGCGGCTTCTACGCGGCACGAATTGCCTAATGCTCCCCAATCACATAGTACGCTGGAATCAATTGGCCTAAGGCCTAAGGGAATAGAAATACCTATATTGAGGATAAGCATCAATCACGACTTGTGTACAAAATAGTACACCAACTTAAATTTCAAAACGGAAGCCTTTGCGTCCTTTTTTTTGTTGTTTTTAATGAAACTGCTTCATTCGCTTCTGGTTGTATCTTAACTTTCAAGTCCTTGATTCAAATCCTACATACCATTTTGTGTCCCCATTATCGTTAGGACATTGATTGGACAGTAGTACATCAACATTAAAGATTCTAATCCTAGAGCTGAGTGGAATGTTTTTTTTTTGTCTTTTATGTGAGGTGGCAGACAAGCAGACGGATCACCTGATGGGAAGCGATTGCCATGGACACCTTCGATACCAGTGGAGTCACCTTAAACCACCGCTGCCAACCTTTAAACCACCCTTTCCTCCGGATTCGGCCTCCGGTACCCTCATTCACGTAACGAAACACAGCGCAGTGCTGCTTCACGTCGGTTTTCTGTGAGGCCGTGTTATCACTTCCGGTCGAGCCGGCCCATTCATGCCGAAGCGTGGCTCTCCCACGGACCATACGATCTTTGAGCACTACCTGAGTCTTAACCGCTTAGAAGTCATAGTCGTCGAACTGTTGTGCGCAATTAAATTGATTAATGAGCTCAAGCAAAGCACGCTAAGTACCCCGGAGTCCAGACCACACGCGCCAAAGGCACAATTTGCATTGCAGTAGCAGTTCTTCCGCCTGCATTAGCTAATGCTACTCAATCAGAGGAAAGTAACAGTAACCAGTAACCACGCTGCCATGGCCATCAATCACCGCTTCCTAATGGAGAACGCGCAAAACATGGTCGTTAGACCAGATACACGATTCCACCGATTGCGAAATGTGTTGAGTAGACCGCTTCATAAAGTCAGCCGTCATCTTGGGATTTACAATTTTTGCGATGCGATTGCGATTTTTTTTCAGTGTTGTAATTTTATCAACGGTGACGTATGCTTTTGTATGATTGCTTTCATATTTACTGCACTACGGCGAATAATAGGATTTTATGTTTAGCTTTCTGCGCCTCTAAAAATAGTTGTAAATCCAGTTTCAACTTCGACTGTATTTAAACGAGGCGGCTGGTACACTGTCAGTTTAAATTTTCTTCACATCTATTTTAGCTTTTTCATCATTCTTTTAAGTAGATACATACCTATGTATTTTTATTTCAATATTATATTTGTATTAAATTACGAAAGTATTACAATATAAAAATAAAATAAATAAAATAAAATATTTATTTATTACAACCACAACCACAGTATTAGGTACATTATACATATAGACATTTAATAGTCATAGTTATCTACCAGTAATAGTTATCCAACCTATTAGAAAAGGCGATCCAAAGTGAATACTGTACTAATGCTAATGCTTTCCCGTTCGAGCAAACAATGTTAAAAGGAGATAAACCGAGTTTTGTTCCAGAACCATTCCTAGAAAATGAAATTGAAACATGATTAATTTTTGTACCTGATGAACAAACAAATTAATTTAAGCAAGATTTGATCTCAATATTTATGAAATCTGATCTACACTCCGTTGAACAAGCTTTACTCAACAAAGGATATGGAGATAATTACAAGATAAATATTACTACCAACGAGCCACAAGATCAGATTTATTAGAGCACATCTGACAACATTGTTTATGGCAACTGTTTACCAGCTAAGCTCCACTGCAGAATAAATTAATATCTCATTACCAGGGCCGGGGGTATAAAATGGCTACATGAAATTATAAATTCTCTGAGTTAAACAAACTGTGACCATATTGAAGAATTTAGATTGGTCACGCCATGTACTCCTTTCTATGTAGTATTTTATATAACACTTGTGTACTTGTATGGTGGATTTAGTCAAACGTGAATGCAAATGCCTTCCGTGTATGGCGTAAGACAAACAAATATTTTAGCTTCATGCTTAGTCTAAACTTACTTTTTACCTGCTTACTGATCTGCACACTATATATTTACTTCAAAGTGAAATATAAGTCGTTTCTCGTTATATTTTATTATAATAACTCATTAGACAGTCAATAATGAAGTCAAAAGAGGAAGCATACTTTATGTCATTATTCACCAGAAGGAGTATTCAATCAGTAAACTAACTTACCTCTCATTTTCAACTAATATTAGAACATTTTGTAGATCTTAAAAGTAATATAGATATAATATTTTTAAAATTCTGGGCTTGCCTTTAATTTACTAAGTTATAGTACCTACTTAAACAAAAACTACAAGACAAATCATAATACATCATAATCAAGAGATATCCGGTTCTGCTGCAATAACGAATCACAACGCAGAACATTTTCCCAACAGTTTATCATTCAGTCTGAAAACAAGTCATAATCGCCGACGGGCGAACGCTTGCCCGCATCCCACTCACCGCGGCCTTCACAGGTCGTCACTCCTTCCCGTAGGGGCCCTCTCCAACGTTCACGAATAGTCAATAAAGTATAAACGAAAACCCTTTCCCACCGGCCTACAGAGCAATGGGCTATAATACAGAAGCCTCCAGTTACGCAACGGCTACAGGGCCAACACTCGCAGAGCCATTGTCCTCTGTCGATGACCTAGTAACTTTTTGCTGTACACAAAAACTACCGGGCGGATGTAAACAACTCTCTATTTCTATGGCATGCTAGCAAAAATGATTACGAACATTGACGGAGGATGAACGTTACAAATTTTATTTTGAGTCCGCACATTTTCCGGAGTCGGATGTGTGCCAACATTCAAAGCGCTTATAAATGTACGAATAAGATAAGAAAACTAAAACAAATCATGAGTACTAAATTATGTAATACACATTTATGTTTTTTTAGTATGGGATTGTAAATTCGTTGCATATCTGGGTAAAACAAAAATATATGATGTACATACTAGTAGATAAAACACTTGAGAATATCCCGAGCTAGCGTCCATTATTTCCTAAACACTCTGGAAAACTAATTATGTGTTTTGTAGAGGGTTTTCTGGCTGGTTTTGGATACAAGCCATATCGCTCATTAGGTAATATAAAAACAGGCAGAGAAATGTTCTTTGAGCACTAGCAAATTTAAATTGTATCAGACGCAAAGCCGTGACTGAAGTGGATAGGTATTACACGGGCAGCCGTGTAATATCCACTCCAGTCACGGGTCAGCGCTTCTCAACAGGCCCCTTGCTCGAAAGCCGACACTGCGAGAGAGTGCACTTAAAATCTCGAAAAAGGGGAATGTAATAGATGAAAGTGCTGCTGCTACATGACTGGTGAGCGTTGATGATTCTGCTGAACGCCCCACTGAAGTTTCGAAAATCATGAGCAATGGTATTTAATTGATATTAGCTTGAATAATGCTATAGTGTCATAGAAAGACTTCAATTACGCAAACATTCAAAGAATGATTTGCATAAAATTCCTTCTCAAAGTGTACAAAGTATCTTGTTAATATACGAGTACAAATACGCATAAGTAACTTTTTCATTTGTGATTTGATGGATGTAGGTATAACAATGAAGCAGTTCCAGCCAACGTTTTACAAAATGTAAAGCACAGTCGAGGGGTACACCTCAAGGGTGCATCATTTCCCCTGTCCTTTTGAAAACTACCTCTCCACTCCATCTCCAAAATTTCTTTATAAAAGATGTTGATAACTTGGGGTTCCTCCCTAATATCGATTTTGATTCAAATCAAAGTTCACTTAGGGTTGTAATAATGAAAACTTTAGCTAAATTTGAATTTTAAAAGTGAGTAAAGAATTGTGGTTATAAAACTCGAAATCAAAAAAATACGACTTTTTGTTCTAAAGCAATGTACTTACATAATTATATCGCTTGAGCGATACATAAAATATACTTAAAAATAAATAAACTAGTATACCACCGATTCGGAAAGTTGATTCTAGACGAGAAGATACGGCAAGAAACTAGCCAGTTACTCTTTAACACTAGGTACCCTTGTTTTTTCGGAAGTGGTACGGAGTTGACTCCTCTGCCAACATTTAGCTAAAATTATAATTCCAGTATTTCGATAAAGTCGTGGTCGAGTAAGACATTAGGCGAATCATTTGCATCGCGAAGTCAACGCTAGCATAACCAATATGGAAATGAGCTGATTTCACAGCAGTTACACGACGAAATTGTGATTAGGCATAGACATCCAGATGATGGCTTCGCACCGTAAGTGTATAATGTATGTAGCATGAAAAGCAAAGCAATGAAAATGATGTCATGTCACGTACATTGCCAACATCATTGAAAGTGTATTAAAAAGGAGATAGATATGCAACAAAAAGAGACATAATATTTATTTTAAAATTTAAAAAAATATTAGTATGGGAAACACAGCTTTTTAGATAATCTAGTAACTAGAAATATAATGGTATCATATTTCAACTGTTTGTATCTACGTATTTGCCATAAAAACGAATATCTAATTCTAAAAATTCTCGAAATGTCAAGTCAAGTCAAAAAATCTTCATTTGCATAGGCTTGTACACTTACAAATCGTCATACATTTAAGTAATTTAAATCTATTTATAAGTACTTTTCTACTATATATATGTTGATACACATAAGTTTTTATGGTTTATTGAACAAAAGAACAAAAAGAGATAATCTGGACATCAACAAAAAAGGAATAAATGCGCATTACACTGAGATAAAATATAATGGTTCTTATTGAATGAAGCATAATAGGCTTGACATTTGAATTCAGAAACTTTCTGTTGATTTGTGTAAGTTATTTTCTTGTAGTGGATGTTAAGAAGTTACCGATTGGATTACACTTTTATCCAATTAAACTTTCTTGCAGACAGTTTCATAACAACATTCAAAAACAAATAATGGCTATCAAGTAAATGCATAAGAAAGCAATCCAAATAGCCGTTCAATTCCAGGTTTTAAACTTTTATAATCACTAACATGATATATCGGAAGTTCCAAAATCGGTAGAAATCTCGCAACAAATTGCAATAAACATTTCTTTTAGTAGATTGAAGAATTGTATTTTACTGAGGAAGTTAACATTCTCCTCAACAATTTAGAATATAATATTGTCAGTTTACACAATGTAGATGGTTATCGCCGCTTTATAATATAACGTGTCTGTCTTTATGAGTTTTATAAAGCATTATAGTTCGTCAGTGCCTTTTCTTAATAGGCTTTTCGTGATGTTCGGAATGAGGTGAAAAATTACAACTGACAATTTTGTAAATTAATTTTTTTATCGTCTTTTTTTTCTTTACTTTGATCAACATTAAAGCATAAGACGTTAAATCTGAGCTAAAAAAATGGTAGTAAAAATTACTGCTAAGTGTTATTTTCGTCAAATGGCTTTGACCGTTTTTCCTTATGGCTGCAACAACGCTAAATATGATAAGTTTTTTGAGCTTTGGTTTTAGTATCTGGCACTGTATAACTAATTCCATTTTGTTGGTTGAAGGCGAAAACAAAGATATGTTCCTGTGCTGTCCCAAAACGCTCCACACTCTATTATCGTTAACGATAACTCAAATTGATGTCTTAGTCTTTATTGATTAATTAATGCAATGTTTTACCCGGAAAGTGTAGATAGGAATTTAGAAATAAGATCAATTTTATTACGCTTTGGTATTTTAATTTTATAAACTCTTAAACATTGTTAAATTATCAGCATAGAAAATAAAGATACTTTCTATTTAAAGATAATAAAATAATCAAATCATGTTCACTATGTTACTCCCAGAGACAGAGCAATAATGAAATGCAAATTGCAAACCAATCCAATTCTTAAAGAAAAATAAACAAAAATATCTCAACCAATCAGTTTAAAACGAAAAAGTAAATTATGCAAGCTAATGTGAATAAGTTACTCGTAGTGTAGCGAAAGTCTAGTAAACATGTCCTAGACTGCTTAAAGATAACCTGTTGTCTCGTAGCAAACAATCATAAATTCCCATAAGATTTACATCACGGTAATAACTAATTGGATGTTACAACATGTCTTCTTTACGAAGATAACGAATAACGAAGATGATCGGCCAGAAACACTAAGTCTTTCATAAATGTTACTATATTTATTAAAATAAGGTTTTTAAAAGTTTCAACTGTCTTGATATACTCTTTTAATAGACGTTATACCGACTTCTAACAAGTCACTATGTCTTGAAACTAGTGGGATATGCTAGATTCACCATCAAAAGCCTCTAATCGAAAAACATTATCTGTTTGAGTGTTCTGAATGCTTTTCCTAACAGTTATAGTTTTAATGTGGTTTTAAGTAAGTAAGAAAACATTTATTGACCACAAACAAGAATTACAGAGATAGGACACATAACATTAAATAGATATTGCACACTAATACAGTCAATTTGGGTAACTTTGAATCACCTTGTAACTTTGAATAAAACTGGTTTAAAGATTTTTTATTTTATTCCTTGGAATTCCTATACAACTTAAAACGGTATCTAAAGGTCGATCTATTCAACGTAGATACCGTTTTAAATTGTATAAGAACTCCAAGGAATAAAATAAAAAAATCTTTAAACCAGTTTTATTCGACAAGTTACAAGGTAATTAAAAGTTACCCAAATTGACTGTACATAGGAAAGAAATAGTCAAACAAGAATAAATAAAAAAAAATAATTGAAAATTTAAAAAACCCCCGACACAACTAAAGTTCTTTCAATTGATACCTATATTGAGGCAGTTGGAACAACAAATAGGTTATTCGTCATTTGCTGACGGCGGCCATCTTGGATTTGAAATTTTTCACAATTCTTATATTCTGCTACTCAAGCCCTTTTATATGATACCCATATTGTGGGAGTTGTGTTAAAACATAAAATCGAAATCTTTGTGACGGCGGCCATCTTGGATCGATTTTATCCAACATAGCTATTAACACTCCAGCTTTATTCATCTTTCAAACAAAAAAAAAATCAAAATCAAAATCGGTTCATTTGTTCGGGAGCTACGATGCCATTGACAGACACACAGACACGTCAAACTTATAACACCCCGTCGTTTTTGCGTCGGGGGTTAAAAATGAGTTAATACATAAACTAAATTTTTTCTCTTAATTTGAATTCTGAATGAATTAAAATGTAAGGTTTAGCTTGCGACTTAGTCGCATCGCTCGCGTGTCGTGGGGCCTTAGTTTATTTACACATGTAGCTAATCTGGAACGGCAAACACAGCACAAGGAACTTTACTCATCTTATCGGCAACTTTCTCTTGCACAAGACATCTGTTGAGTGAAAATCCCATGTGCTTTCAACAGTTCAATATCCGGCTAATCTATACTATTTAAAAAGGAGTAAATTCTCAAGACCACGCTTCGGCATGATTGGGCCGGCTCGACCGGAGAGATACCACGGCCACACGGAAAACCGGCGTGAAGCAGCACTGTGCTGTGAGGGTACCGGAAGCCCAATCCGGGGGAAATGGGGGTTTAAAGGTTGGCAGCGCACTTGTGACTCCACTGGTGTCGCGGGTGTCTATGGGCGGCGGCAATCGCTTACCATCAGGCGATCCGTCTGCTCGTCTGCCACCTATCACATAAAAAAAACTCCATCACACTATCCAATGCTGACCAAAAGGCCTATCTATCTGACTTGCTTAAATAAAGGGGTTGTGGTGGAAGTCCTCCGGTTCCAATCCGGGGGAAAGGGGGGCTTCAAGGTTGGCAGCGAACTTGTGACTCCACTTTTGTCGCGGGTGTCTATGGGCGGCGGTAAACGCTTAATTTCAGGCGATCCGTCTGCTCATCTGTTGCCTATCACATAAAAAAAGTAAACCGAAAAAGCGAACACATGCGCGATGTAATAGACACCCAGCGCCATCTATTTGTATGATTTGAAACTACTGTCCCGAAACCAAGTACGGGAGGAATAAGAGTCATGTATAAATTTTAATGCTTAAGTAAATAACCGAGTTAATAAATCGAATCCACGACGTACCGCGTGGATGTTCTTCCGACCGTCGAGTCACAAAATAAAACACACAGAAACTCGGCTAGAAAGTAAAAAGTTAAGTAAGTATGAGCCTATAAACTGTCCCATTTCAGGGCAAAGGCCTCCATCATAGAAATCAAGTTATCGCTACTATGATGGGATTAGGCTTTATCACCACGCTTGCAAAATGCGGATTGGTGACCACAAACCCGAGCTATGTTCGAAAAATTCGAAACATACTTTTCGCTCGACCCGGGAATCGAACCCAGGACCCCGAGATCTCGGCCCGGTACTTAAACCACTAGACCAACAGGGCGTGCTGACGGGCGGGCTGACTACGATATTGAAGAGTTCATTGTAGTCCTTCCCGCACGTATTTTTTTATGTGATAAATGGCAGGCAAGCAGACGGATCGCCTTGGAGTCACAATTGCACTGCCAACCTTGGGCGGATTGGGCCTCCGGTACCCTCACTCACGCAGCGAAATAGAGCACAGTGCTGCTTCACGTCGGTTTTCTGTGAGTGGAATCACAAGTGCGCTGCCAACCTCTTTCCCCCGGATTAGGCCTCCGGCACCCTCACGTCCGTCGTTGTCATCACTACCGAAACTAGCTGAGATGACTGTAATCGCGCGCATGTGTGTGCGCGTAGAATATTTTGTAACCATCCTCGTGGGTATAATTATTTTGTCGACTCGGTAGTTCAGGTCGTGGGTTCAGATCCCACCTGAACGTGCGAGAAATTTTCCAAGTGTAATTTACTTTAAAACTACCAGATTGTTTGGTAAAGATTTCTTCCTGCGATAACACCAGGTAATTAGTACTCTGCTCCCTGTACAGCTAGTTATTAAGTTTTATTTGGTTTGTGTAATAAAGAGCGGTATATCTATCACATAATTAAAACACGGTTTGAAATTATCAAGATAAATATGTCCTTTGATAATTATCGAGATAATCATCAAGATAATTATCCGATAATTATCAAACAGATATAAGCCTAGTAATCCTTTTTTAACTGATATTACATATCAATATTTTACGTTAGAATCAAGTGATTTAAATAAATTAGAGACATTTTACAATCAAGGTCAACTTTTATTTTTTTATTTTTATAATTTCGTGTATAATAACTTGCAAACCAAAATACGAGCAGTTAATCAACTAATTATATAATACTTTTACAATGATAATACTTGTACTTATTTAATTAAAATAAATTGATGAGTGGAATATCATCTTCATCAACCTCAACTGCGTTAACTGGACGGGGGTTTTCTGTATCTGAATAACAAATGGCAAATATTTTCGATTATACTTATCAAGATATTTATCAACCAATATTTATCTTGATAATTATCAAAGATAATTATCAATGATAATTATCACTTCAAACCCTGAATTAAAATCAGTATTTTATTAAAAATCGTAAAAAAATAATGTCCAAAGTCCATTAGTTTATTTATAGCAGTTTCGCACAAGTTCTTATGTAAGACTAGTGGCCCGCCCTCGCCGTTCGTTCCGGGACATTTTTCCACTTTATCCCAATAGATGGCGGTAGGTGTCCATTACATCGAGCAAACGTTTCGTGTATTCAGATTTCTTATAAGCGTTGTCGCTTAATGTACGATTTACCTCTTTAATAGCCAAGACCAGTGGGCCATAGTTTCAATCTGAACCAATAGGTGGCGCTGGGCGTCGATTACATGGCGCAAGGATTTCGCTTTTTGGGTTTACCTATTTACCTATAAGCATTGTCTTTTATTTATAGAATGTATTTACCTCTTTATATAGTAGGTATACGTAGATAAATGGAAAATATTAAATGTCACAATGATATCAAAATGTGGCGATTCATACACGTCTGCATCGTCCTGCGCACAGAGTACTTTATTAACTCGTACTCAGAAATTTGGTTTCCCCTAGTGACCGCTAGATGGCGCTTTTTGTCTCCCATAGAAAACTCAAAGGCGGTCGCAATCGAACGTGAGGAGAGCAAACTCGTACTGCCGAACTGAGACGCAAAACGACGCAAGTTCGTATTTATGTGAACGTTGTGTACGTTACATCGAATTTTTATTAATATTTGTACACCCTCAAAGTAATCTTACTTCTGTGTTGTATGCGATAGCAATATTTCCTTATTCTTTTTAGCATTAAAATAGAAATTGTATATAAGTAGGTGGTACTAACAAATAAACATTCATTACTTTTGGGAATCTCGTTTCGCTTACTCGCTACAATAGGAAGGGTTCCTCAACATAAATATATGCCTTGTATTTCTAGCCGTTCTTTCCTATAGCGTCAGCACATATCCGCTAATGCTCTAGCATTAGCTATAATCAAATCGAAGCAATCGAAATTACTATATCTGATCGGTAATACGATATGCACATTATATGCTCCAACGGAACATGTTCACATGCATCAAATCAGGCATGTTATGACATGTTATACAACACTTTTTATACGTACGAGTCCGTAGTCGGTACATCATAATTATAAAATATTAACCGGTCAACCTGTAGAAAGTGGTTTCCTTCGAGATCCATCAATCACACGCGTCGGTCGTCGGCGACCACTGAGTGGTGACTAGTGTTGCCCAACGAACAATAGTGTTGTCGAAAACAGTTGACGTCCATATCAATAGTATCGATAGCTCAGAATCAGATAATAATATCAATAGTATTGTTGCTCGTAAACAATTGTTACTATCGATAATTTTACTTTTTATAGTCTACCAGTTTACGATATTCAGATATAATTATAATAGGTCGGAAGTTACGTTCTTACATAGATTTCCCAGAGTGGAAAACTAAAGTATAGGAAATTTGATTTATTAATATAACTATAATAATTTTGAATCAATAGCCAACTAAATAATATTTAAGTCTGTGAATTGGTAAACTATCGATAGTCTGTAACAATCACAGCACTGTGCTGTGTTTCGCTGCGTGAGTGAGGGCACCGGAGGACCAATCCTGGGAGAAAGGGGGTTTAAAGGTTGGCAGCGCACTTGTGACTCCACTCTAGTGTCGCGGGAGTCCATGGGCAGCGGCAATTGCTTACCATCAGGTGTTCCGTCTGCTCATCTGCCACCCATAACATAAAAAAAACAATAATATCGATAATTTTCAATATCGATATTATTGATACCAAAACTAGCAATATTTTTATTTATTTCCTGGTTTCGAAGCTTATCAACTCTATCGATAGGATATGTCCTTTTCCAATGTTAAACTATCGATAGTTTGCCAACACTAGGGACCAGCTTGACTCCAAAAATAACCAGCAACTTGTCAAATGGAACACTTTCTATTTTAATATACAGCAGCGAACGTCCTTTGTGGATGTCCTGCTTGAGAGTAAAATATGACGTGACGAAGCTGGACCGTTTCGTCATGTCAGTGATGGATGGTCCTTCGAGCCAGTTGAAGCCATTAAGCTTTTATTTTCTTCGCTCTTTGGTCATTTAAAGGTTTGAGGGACAAAGGATAGCTCAAAATAAATGAGATCTCTCGTAAGTGTCATGGTGTAGAAATCACTAATCATTTTCGGAATCGATGGCGCAACTAGCTACGATGTTCCGCAGTAAGAAAGAGCTAAACGGAATTTGAATTTGGAACATAGTATAAAAAAGTGCAGAAAAGACTAGCCTATTATGTAGCATGATCATTTTTGAATGCAATCAAATAATTGAATCCCAATGTTTTCAAAAATAGATTTCAATAATTTAATGAATCTATATTTCATTGAACACAAAAAAACAGAAAGAGCTAAACGGAATTTGAATTTGGAACATAGTATAAAAAAGTGCAGAAAAGACTAACTAGCCTATTATGTAGCATGATCATTTTTGAATGCAATGAAATAATTGAATCCCAATGTTTTCAAAAATAGATTTCAATAATTTAATGAATCTATATTTCATTGCACACAAAAAAACTTAAAACTACATTAACTTCAATTATGTGATATCTAGGGCAGACGAGCAGACGGATCAAAACAACAGATGGTAAGCGATGGGCTGTCCTGTCGCCTATGGACACTTGATACACCAGTAAAGTTACCAGCCGGTCTTAAAAAAAAAGAGCATATTCCTTGGTTTCATATATCAAGTATTAGAAATATTAGCTCAGGATAGTTTCAAATTCAACAAGAGGAGGAATAATAGGCGCCCGAGGTCGGGTCAGCGGATGAGTCAGCGGCGAAAGTGCACGCCGTGCGCGCGCGCAATGTTTATGTGCTCTATAGATTTATAATGTGGGGCGTCGAGAGCAGCTTGCATCCTGCAGGTAAATAGCAACTGGCAGCGTAACGAGAATATTTAACAGGTTAAAACTGCTTGATTTTTTCTCGGATTTTTAGGAGATAGAGGAGGATGTGAGCTGAGTGATCACCTGACGATAAGCGATTATCGCCGCCGCCCATGGATCTCTGCAATATTAGAAGAGTCACAGGTGTGTCGCTTCGGCTTCAAGGTATTGAGGACCTAAGTACATAATATTAAAACCAGCTTCATAAGTGCCTGTTCGTGCTTGAGAAATTAATTACGCTACAGACCTAAAAATTACTAAAATAAAATACGAGATCAATCAATAAAATATTTAGGATACTAAGGTACATGCATTCAATTTAGGAATGCAATTAGTATAATTAAGGAATCTATGTCATTCATATTATCTAACTAATCATTTAATTTATCAATAACTGTGTCAAATTTGTAAAATATAATCTAGATCAAAATATCATCATCGTATTGGTATCGATTGCACAATATCAGCTTAGTAACTCAATCTCATTCAAATATCGATCTGTAACATGTTAAAAGAAAATAAACCAAGGATTTACACATATGAATGGTTTATTCAGTCTCCACTGCTGTTAATCAATAACATCAAAGAGATTAATCAGAACCGTGTGAGATGCAAATAACAAATCGAATGTAGTCCAACCCTTTGAGCGTCAACAATAGTCTCCCAATTCAATGTAGCTCAACCCTTTGAATATCCATAATAGTCTTCCACCGAGTGCACTATTACAAAGGAAACAAGGTGAACGTCCCGCCAGGCCCAGGTTTTTGTCCGATGCAACAGGCAGATGCAGTGCCTGTACCCTGTAGTTGCACAATGATGCGCGTGGCGCAAGCCGATGGAATGCAATGATAATGTCCGAGTAATTAGGCTCCGAGATTTGAGATGAACTCGATTGCTTTTTAGATCTCGCCATCACTTTTAAGATGTGCTGATAGAACATGCGATTATTTAGTGAAGCAGAACTGTAGCACGGTATTAAAAGCACGGTAGTAAATATAAACGTATTTTTCTTACGTCCGTGGTATCAAGATGATCATGTTTTGTTATATGTAGTATAGGGGAAGTACAGAGGACAGGAAAAGCAACAAGAAACAAGACGCTACGAGTATATAAATAAAAATAACGTGTTCCTTTCTCCGTTATGTTCTGAGTGTCAGTAAGGTCACAAAAGCTTTAATTTTTATAAACTAGGGGTCCAGGCGAAGCATTCTCTGTCAAGGTCATGCACCTTTGTAATTCAACCTATTATTGTGAATTTGCCTTTTGTAACCTTGGTTGAGATAAAAATACTGATTAATTAATAAGTAATTTATTTAATTTTCAAATGATTTGGCATTGGCACCAACAACCAGCAGTAAAAAGATACTTAGAATCGGCTAAATCCTCAATCTAACCCACACATTACGGATCCTTGGTAAAAACGAATATTTATATTTCTCAGCAACACAGCAAAAATATACCAAAAGGAAAACCAACAGCATTTCTCCGAATACTAGACAAGACAAAAACACTAACGGAAAATAAATCTGGAGACGTGAATAAGTTGCCATTATTGCCAACATATCAAGTCAAATATTGTTATTATGATCGTGACCAGTAACGTAAAACGTATAACGTAATGGGGAAACCTAGGCGTCGAAAGTTCTAGGATCTTGTCACGATTGTACTGCGTCACTATTCGATTTGAACGAAAAAAGTCTGTCGCAATACCACAAAATAATTAACACAAAATGGCTGCCTAGATTACATGCTAAACAGCAGGATACGCGAGATACGTACGCTTACAGTGATCTCAGTATGGTTCGGCACAAATGACAAGAGACAGACTATAAGAAACGGGTGCGGGAGAGACACGATACGATATACGGCTAACGCGAACATCAACGAACTTTTCAATATGAATGTCAGCTAGAACCGACTTTCTGTGACTATTTATTTTCTGGTCTTTATCACTCTCTATTCACACTGCGTCACTAATAGATTAGAACGAAAAAAGACCGGCGCAAAACGGAACGAATGGGCGGCCTTGAGACAGACGGATGCATAATGCAGCTACGCTTAAAGGACAGCAAAGTGTCATGTCGTTTTACATAACAAAAACAAACTACTGGTAGAACTTACTTAAACATGAAAAATATTGTTTTCTTGAAATATAACAAGTAAACTGTATGCAATGCCTTCATTCACACTTTACTTGTGAAAAATCCTTTGAAGAGTTATGATTTTTTCATGCAATATTCTAGTTATGCACATTATAGTTTAGAAAAGCATAGTAAAACAGTAAAATCTGTTTCACATTGAATTTGAGACGGAGAAGATTCCTTTGAACTTGCTTACAAAATAGGAATTTCTTAAAATTACATCGATATTGGGATACACGGCAAAAAAACAGCATCCACTCATCATAATGAAAGCTGATCCATTTCCATTGTTGTTTATAATACAAATGTGAATGATTCATGAAAGTCTGATCAGTGCGACACATATACTAACAATGGTTATAATAGAATTGTGGACGGTGTAATAAACCAGAAAATTAACCGTGACCGACCGATGGCGAAATCGTTTTAAATGTTAATTTATCGATACGGCATCACGCAAATTTAAAGCCAGACAGGAGGATGATACAAAATGATTCCTAAAGAATAAGTAAATTTCATTAAATTAGTTTTAGAAGTTATGTAATAGAATAGAATATACGTGGTGGAACGGCTGTTTCGTCTCCTTACCTTCTGAACTGAAGAGGCACTCAAAGAAGAAGTTTTAGAAGTTGCTTGACTGATGTAGATGAATGTAAGAGAAAAGAAAGAAACTGTTACAACTACAGAAACATGTTAAGTGTATTCAGAGCAGACCCTTGAGGAATCGTGTTTTATATGTAATTTTATTGCTACTCGTACATCAATTCCGAAAAAAGTCACATTATGTCCTCCAGACGACATTTCGGCTACGGCCAATCTCACTACGCAGGGTATATAATATACCCTTTTTTTGCGTCGGGGGAATGCGGCCGGCCCGTAGTGCAGTGGGCCGACGTGGCCTTATGCATACCCGTCCACTGCGGGGTGGACGGGTTATGTCGGGCTCTCCTCCGGTGAAGCCGGAGGCCTACTGACTATACCCTCGACGGCGCTCCCTTCTTCGCCAGAGTGGGAAGGAGACAATATATAATATACCCTGCGTTACTGCGACCAATCGACGTTGCATATATGTGCACAAATATGCAACGTTAATCGTTACCAGAACGGTGAAAGATCGGGCGCAGGGCTATTTCCAGACTCCACAAGGGTTTTTTTAACAAACCATGAATAAATTACTGGACCTGCTAAACCCAGTATTGTCATAAAGTTCGCAGCATTGTCCTCAACGGACAAAGTTTAATTGACCAATTGTTCCCTTTCTTTTTCATTAGCCAGTTTGTCGCAACACTGATTCACTGTGAAACCGCGGACACTGTGAGACACGTTGTGAAACGCTGATTGTTATTTTAATAAGCAATCTGTACAAGTAAATGCCATTGTCGTATTGTATATGTTTTTCGTAATGTCCTCATCGTGGATAAGGATTTAGACACCAAGAATTAGTGTCGCTAGTGCTATTTTTGTCGGCGAAACTATTAGCGATGCAAAAAATTTATGATTATGACTCAGACATGCTATGTCATTCATTCATTTATGAACGTATTGTTATAGAAAATATCTTTCATCTGAAGGTAATTATACTAAAAAATATAATAGAACAAAAATTTTATCTGAACGCTACCTATTGTCAATACAGTAGAATTTAAGGAGTCTGCCCGCAGAAGACCAGTTTTGTGGCTAATTATATCCCGGTTATATGCTGCGCAAAGAATCTAATTCATACTTTTGTAATTATATTCAAAATCAGAATCTTTATTACTTGTAACTGGAGGTACTACAATTTACAATATTGTGTGATTTGAGATAATCATCATAAATATCATAACTTTACGTAAAACTACCCCAAGAAACAGCAAATACCAAATCTTAATAAAAATCAGATTTCTTCAGAATAAGAAGTGAACGAGTTCCACAAAATGGGTTTCCTTCCAGTGGAAAAAACCTTGACATTCAGACGGGGGCGGCTAGACCGTTAACTTGGCACTGGTGCCAAGAAGTGGAGGCGATATTTCACGGGTCGGAATGAATGGAGGTCACGCACTAACTTAGTTTTGATAACAGCAAAAGAGTTAATAAGCTTCGAAACTGACGAACGCGATTCGCCTATAGAAAGGAAATTAATGGTAGAGGTATAAACAGAATTTGTGATAAGATCGAGTTGCCTGTACAACGAAGTAAAATTTCACGCCCTTTTTATTAGGGTTCCGTAGCCAAAATGGCAAAAACGGAACCCTTATAGTTTCGTCATGTCCGTCTGTCCGTCTGTCCGTCTGTCACAGCCGATTTACTCGGAAACTATAAGTACTACAGTGATGAAATTTGATGGGAATATGTGTTGTATGAACCGCTACAAAAATATGACACTAAATAGTAAAAAAAAGAATTGGGGGTGGGGCCCCCCATACATGTAACTGAGGGATGAAATTTTTTTTTTCGATGTACATACCCGTGTGGGGTATCAATGGAAAGGTCTTTTAAAATGATATAAAGTTTTCTAAAAAACATTTTTCTTAAAGTGAACGGTTTTTGAGATATCAGCTCTCAAAGTCGTAAAAAGTATGTCCCCCCCCCTCTATTTTTATAACTACGGGGTATAAAATTCTAAAAAAAATAGAGGTGATGCATGCTAATTAACTCTTTCAACGATTTTTGGTTTGATCAAAGTATCTCTTATAGTTTTTGAGATAGGTTGATTTAACTGTAATTTTGGTTAAGTTATTGTGCTTACACTGAAAACGATGGCTGAACCTTATAAGATAGATCAAAAAATATACTACAGTATTGTACACCTTTAAAAATCCGCGATGATATAAAATCTTTATAATGTATATTTGCTGCTACGGAACCCTTTGTGCGCGAGCCCGACTCGCACTTGGCCGGTTTTTTAACATTGAAGCGTAAGCGTAGGCAAAGTAAATTATGATTAAATAATATGATTATACTTTTACTTGCTGGAATAATTTGTTACAACACTTGGAGTTGATTATGAAACCCACGTGATTACATTATAATATTAAGTTATTAAACTTTACAGCGATCTAGAGTGAGTTAGACAGTTCCCTGATATCCAGTATTGGCATAAATATAGCTCTCGGTCTGATAAATTAAAAATATTCAGACGATTTATCATTAAAAAATATCAAATTTATCATTATAATCGCAAGGGCCTCATACACCAAAGGTTATTTTGTTCAAAACTGTAAGTATAGCAGAATCCTAAATGTGTTAAAATATTACAATACGTGTATCTAAGAGTAAATCTGACCAGTACAAAATATGCAATAAAGTTATTGTCGTTTCCTTAGGCTTGTTGCCAAGATTTAGAGGTCGACAAAAGCTGGTTACAAAAGAGACAGCTGTTTTAACTTAAGCTGACATGAACTGAAAACACTCTTTGAGTATGAAAGAGGTTTTTGGCAATATTCCTATTCTTTTACATTAAAATTGATGTTTCACGAACGAGGAGCAAATATAATTTTTACAAGAGTCCTTGTCGGTGATGTTTTTCATAATCATGTTGATAAAATTCTTACTTAGTGCAGAAACTTGACTGCACTAGCAAAATCTAAATGCGAGCAAATGTTATTGCATATTTGAATACGTAGGTGTGGGTATATCTGAAGGAAGCAGTTATCTATAGCACCAAAGAAGCAATACAAGATAAAAGAAGCTTGGAGCAGGATATTTAGAAATAGTGCGATGTTGGAGCTAATGAGGAAATTGCCTAAACGTTTCCTCTCGTAAAACATGGACGTTTGGCTGTCCGTTATTAGGCCGGTCATTAGGAGCTTGCGACACGACTGGAAGTAATTCTTTTAAGTTGAGACGGTTTCGATTTACAAGGGACCATTTGGGGGACGTTTGATTAATACTTTATAGCGCAGGAAAATTTCATTCAAGATATTTATATTTAATTATAGAAATCAAAAATGATTCATGTTTGTTAATAGGTAAGTATTACAATAAATAAAGTGGTATTTTCTTTTGTGATTGCTGAGGTCAAATTAAGGCACACTTTTTAATTTTTGGTAGCAGGTTTAAATTATGCAAAGAGAATTACAGAATGTATCAAGAAATTGTTAGGAAAGACAAAAAACATTATGACATTAATAAATAGACATAATATTCTGAGACGTTACTGCAGATTTAGAAGGCGTTTCAAATATCAAGTATACACATACATATAATACCGTATAGCTCGGCATATCAACAGACCAAGGCTCCGGATTTATGTGCTCGCATTTCCATGGAATGAATGAAAAAGGCAAAAAAGAAATGACCAACTTGAAGTCCATAAAATTTTACGAGTCCTAAACATCCCACAGAAATGCGTCCTATCAATCTTCTGGATAAATATTTGTTGGTCATAAACAAGGGGAGATCAGAGGGAACGAGCTAATCTATGCTGATATTACAGAACCCAAACGTTTGTTTGTCTAGGGTTTATATCAGAGAGTATTTATAGAGGTAAGCCTGGTTTTGATGTTACAGTGTTTGGTTAGTAAGCCATTTTTAATCTAATTTTAACACATATTCAACTGATAGAAGAGAGGATGCATGTTTCCAGAACAAATCATACGAGAGCGAAAACTGAAAACTTGTTGCTTTTTATACAGGAAGTATCAAACCTAATTTCCTTGTACTCCTTTGATTCTCCTTCTCTTTTCATGGTCGATTAAAGGAAATAACCTGTATAGTAATATCTCCTTCGCGTGTAATCTACCAATCAAGTGGTAAATTTCCAAAGGGGACGCTACACAGTACGGATCCATAATATCGATGCAGTGTCAGGCACAGCTAATAATACTGAGTGCAGAGGAACTTTATATCGAGTCGGATAAGGCTTCCACGGGCTTTTGCAACCGGTCGATAACCGCCTGCGACGACAGAACCGCCAGTGTGGCCATCTAATTTCCAAATTTCATCAATATGCCAAATTCTTGATGGTTCTATACTTATATATTAACGACCTTGTCCTAAATAGGCTCCGTGCTAGAAACATATTTTTAAGTTTTGAAATAATTACTAGTGATGGTATTGTAATAATTTAAATGCTATTTGAAATACTCGGCGACAATAAAGTAAGAACATTAGAAGTATATCTGCATCCTACTAAATTATTTTAAGGCTAGACAAAGAGAGGGTTGTGTAAAAAGAGTTTTTCTGTAAAATTGTGTATGAGAAATTCGACCGGAAATTTCAAACACTCCCTCAATTTGATACTACTGTTGCAAACATACATAAGATTGCGATTCTCTTTGCAGTGTTTTGAATTACCCTTTACTCTGATTAATGGCTCGATGCGAAACATCTCTTACCACCTTTCATTCATCGGATAAAAGCGTAGCCACCCTACCCTTTGAGGCCTAACGCTTGCATAGTGCAAAGGGAGCGCAAAGCATAAGCTAAGCGAGCTAAGCGAGCGCCTTTCAGCCGTGCCGACTGAGAGCAACTTGGACACGGGCCAAAGCCTCGACAAAGGGGAACGCGTGCTTTATCTACTCTCGGCAAAGGGGTGAAAATTAGAAAATTAATAACGTTTATTTATAAAGGACAAGTTAAAAAGCTTATAGAGAAGAAATTGATACAACTACAATATAAGACTTGGTAAGATAGATGGTAGAGATAAAGGTGCAATGAAAATGCGTTTTATCTGAAATCTTTAAGTAGGTACTTATCTGGCTACTTTAGATCTGGCTGCAAAAATAAAAATTATAGTACAGCGACAATGGAAAGAATAAGAGAAGATATTCCTGCTGATCCGTCTGTTCGTCTGGCACCTATCACATAGAAAAAAGTTATGAGCGATAAACAGATACATGCTACTAATTTCAAGGCAGAAATGGATTAGTGAATTGAATTTATGATCCTGTTTGTGTTTAAGAGTCTAGCATTCTGAAACTTTGGTTTTACTGTTTGTCAGCATGTACAATTTAATATATACATAAATAGTTTCCCATGGCGTTTTTGGATTTCAAAGTACATTAAAATAGAAAGAAAAACATTTATTATCTTGTATAGCAAAACACAGTTCTACGTATTTCTAATTCAGAAGTAGGTAAGCAACAACAACACGTTTGTAGTTTATTGCTGTGATATGGTCATAAAAGTAAATATAAAGGCATTTTAATTAAAGTTTTTTTTATCTAATTAAGGTTTATAACACTGCAAAACAACTCGTAAAATAAGTTATCAAACTTAATTGCGTGAGGACTGTGTACTCGAAACTTCACCAAGGTAACGCATTATAGCCAAGGTTTTAAAATAATAGTTCGCTTTACGCTATGACACTGAATTTCAGAATGAGTACTTATAACCGTAATAACTCGAGTAAATAATCTTTAGCGAGAATCTAAACAAGCATATGTAAAAACAGTACTCGTAGTTAATTTACATCATGTTATGATAGAAGATGCCACATTTAATAAAGATGTCATCGTGAGGTCAGATTTGGAATATGATGATCATGCGCTTAGGTTTTCCTTAAGCTACATCTGAAAATGAACGCACATAACAACTTAAAACAACGTAGCTATAATGCGACTGAAATGAGTGTAATACAATAAAAGATAAATAATAAAGAATAGCTCAAACAGCATGATCCTCTTTTTATGGGTGGGTAAAATAGGATTACTTTACTACTTTAGAATTCTGGAAGATATAATGATTCAAATAAAATGATTTTGAAAGAGCATACTCACGAAGTATCATCTTGGGATCTTTCTTCATTGGTAGGTAGGGTTTTCGGAGTCCAATTTCACTATTGACCTGATAGTCCAATGTAAAAAAACCTTCGAACTGGACATGAATTCAAGCCAATACGGCATAAAAATTCTCATATCTTGGGTTCAGGGTGAAGCCAAGAGTTAGATCCCATCACCAATAAAAAAAACTCTTTTCTACGGGGTAAAGCAACTTAGCAAGTGAGGTCAACATGTCGTCAAAATAGAAAACGTTTAACAGCTTAACGCTGTTAAGGATTCTACATATGCGAAGAACCACGTGATGCTTAAATATGGCACAGGGTCAACAGAGCAGTATTACGGCAACATAAACAACACCGCGTCATTCGCTCACTGTATAAACAGCTCACGAATGAATGCTAAATAGAATAAATATCTTTATCAAGTAGTAGAAACGGTTGTGCCAAGTTCAGTGGAATATGGCCTGCCTGCTGCGCCAAATAAAGAGGATTTGAAAGTTAAATCAACGCGCGACGATATAGCCAGGATATACCGGACAAGTGGCAGGGAAATGTAAAGATAGGTTATCTGCACTAGGACATTGGTCCATATGCATACAGAGGTAGAGATACATCATAAATACATCAAAATATTGCTGTACATTAAGGTCGAACGCGTCCTTGGTTTCTCTTTGAGATTGTGCATTTTAAAAGAATAAATACATTATATCGATAGTCAGTTAGAGTCAGTCAGAGTCAATGATGATCTAAATTAATTACATAAATAGTGAATATGGAGACTAATTTCATATTTACCTACTATAATATTAAACACTGCGCTCTACGATCTTTGAGTTTTACTCCTAACAGCCTCCTCTCAAGAAATGAGTGGGTTAGAGAGCAGAGCAAAGTAAGCGACGTTGCGAAACAGGATCTTGAAGTTGAAGTGGGAAGAGGCTGGTCATGTCGCCCGAAAACATGGCTCGTGGTGCAAGGCAGTGGTAGAGTGGAGACCGTGGGGCGAGAAACGCCCAAGAGGAAGACCCAAAATGCGTTCGTGTGATGAAATCAAAAGGCTGGCAGGAACAAAGTGGATAGAAACCGCCCAAGATCGACAAAAATCCCATAAACTGAAGGAGGCCTACACCCTAGAGGTTGAAAGTGGCTAAAGAAGAAGAAGAAAAGACAAGCGATAAGACCGCCTTATTGTACTGTCTGTTGCTGTTGTTGTATCATGCTTGTATTTTTTTTTGTGCAATAAAGAATATCTATCTATCTATATAAGAAGAAGAATATTAAACACATCTGCTGTAAGTTAGTGGAAACGTTAAGCAATAAGTGCATATTAAACTTAAATCTAGGTTTTAAAATAATAGGATCCGGACGTCTAAATACATCATCGACTTTCCAAGAATAAAATACTACTTATTAAAATACATTAAAATGCACATATTAAGGAAGACATGACCTACAAAACAGGGTAAATTCGCTTGTTTGTACAATATCGCGCAAGCGCAATGTCATGTCACGGCGTGGAGGTCACCGCATGCGATCCTTATCTCGCTATTGCACTGCGGTCTATTAAATTATGCCAGATTTGTGGCCATTATCTCCTGTATATATAATAACACACGTATCAGCTGTACATTCGGTTGTAATGCCTCTCGAATTGTAAAATGTTGAAAGTATTTCAAATCTAACTACGCTCTTGTGTCTCAATGTTGTAATGCTAATTCATCATCATCTTGGCGTTCGGAGCCTGAAGTCCGCTTTCCTGCTGCACCTCCTCCCTTCGCACAATATTTAGTAGTATTAGTAGTACTATAAGTAGTATTCAATGTTGATGCTAGTTGAGAGGTGAGGGGAAACGTCGTGAGGAAAACTGCACGATTCTGTTAGTTTCTGTATAACCATGATTAAGTTGACCTGCTTCCCCTGTTAAAGAGCTGCGAAGGCAGTCGCTTCATTGTAATTACCAGACTCCCCAAATCCTGAATCACTGTCTAAGCGTGCCCTGGGCTCGAAAGCGACATTTTTGCACGTAATCGGGAATTACACGTTAAGATGAGAGAAAGCTGCTAGTCGAAAAAGAATGAACATTTTTTTAGTTATCAGAGGTTTAACAATCATTTTATGAATACGACCCTACATCTGTAGATAGTATAAGTACTCCTAATCTTAACATTAAATTTAGAGAAACTTCCATTAAGGTTGGAAGTCACGATGCTGAATTTATAGGCACAATACAGTAAAGGGACATTACTGTTAACATAAAGTAGCTGTAACAAGATACACAGTCCATGTGTTACGCAAGGAGAGCGTCTGAACGTCTGCTAACTGTCGCAGTCGTCGCAATTAAGGGCAGTTTTAATTAGAACTAACGGCCGTCTGTTACAAACAATTAGCTGACGCTGAAATGCTTCCGAGGTCTTGGAATCTCACCTACGTAAGAGCTGACAATGATGGGTTTCGAATTGGCTGTATTTATGTCATTGTGACATAATCTGACGACGATCTGGTGAAGATCGCGAGAATCCATTGGATGCGGGAGGCACAGGACCGATCTTTGTGGAGAACATTGGGGGAGGCCTATGTCCAGCAGTGGACGTCTATTGGCTGAAAGATGATGATGATGATGTCATTGTAAGAGAAATCTTTAGAAAATGGTGGCTAGCTTAATTTTAGCATGAGATATTGAAAAATTCAGAGTATTTGCGCTTGTAAGGGATAAAACAGTTTATTTTCATAGCTTTTTTTATGTGATAGGTGGCAGACGAGCAGACAGATCACCGGATGGTAAGCGATTTCCGCCGCCCATGGACACCCACGACCCCATTGGAGTCACAAGTGCGCTGCTAACCTTTAAACCGACCTCCTCCTCCGCTACCCTCACACAGCACAAGTGCTGCTTCACGCCGATGTATCACTCCGGTCGAGCCGAAGATTGGCACTCCCACTTTAAACGGTTTTTACATTAGGTTATACCTAGCTGATAAACGAGCAGACGGCTCACCTGATGGTAAGTGATGATTATCGCCCTATCGACAACTGTTACACATGAGTCATCATCACAGATGCATTGCCGGCTATTAAGGAGGGAATGAGCTCTTTTCTTGAAGATCACCAGGTTGTATCACCAGCCAGATTAAAGGATTGTTATTGCTATTCTTAAAGAGAAAGTATTCTTCTTTCATGTTTACGAGTAGGATATCAGCGAACCCATCACAACTACTTTCTTCATAACACCATGGACTAATGAACACCTTATTATCATCCTTATGGAATCCTAAAGCCTATTACCTTCATCAGCAATAAATTCGCATTTCACCCTGAGATATCCGATTATAATGCAAGTCAGCCTCAGCATAAAAGAATGTGTACCTACTAAGAAATATAGACATACAATATCACAGCTGACTTAGCAATGAATGAAAGCACGTGAATTTGTATAGAGTGTGAAAAATTTAGAAACACGTGATAGTTTGCGGAGAAAAACTGAGTGAATGGTGTGGAGAAAATAGTTTCTACGCCAACGATTGTGACTCGTATTCTTCGTAAATCTCTTAAGCCCGACTTACCCAAACTGCTCAAACAAGTTGGCTCTCTTTAAAGTGGTCTTAGAAAGAGAGCATTGTTTGAGTAGCCCTCAAAGTGGAAAAGCGTTTGAGTACCTAATCAGAGGTTTTATATCTCTATCTCATTATCTCTTAAAATTATATGAGAGCAATATATGGTAGCTTTCTCGAATTACCATCAACCCCCCTATTAGGTACAGAGATCGTACCATCATCAGTCCACAGAACTTAACCCGTCAACATGCACCACTAGACGATAGTGAAGCATAGATTGATGGAAGTATCTAAGCGCTGAAACCCCATAATATCCCAAGTTCCCAAAAATAAACTTTACCTCCCCCTATAGTCTAAAAAATTCTTATCCCAAACCCTTACCCAATTCCTTTTTCCTTATCCCCCAAGATAGTGCTACGCACACAGTAAACAAAATGGCACCTCGATGCCCCGATAAACAAAGGCCTGGATCACCACGTCCGGGGTAATAGCCGCCCTCTCCCTGGAAGGGGCAAATTTAAAAAAAAATATGGTAGGTTTGTAGATATGTACCTTTTAAAGAGAAGGTTTAAAGTTCTCGTCCAATCCGTACATATGTACGTATTTTCCAAATATACTCGTATGTGTGTCTTTGTAGCACTAGATCGGCGGTGAGGGAAAGGATGTGAAGAAAACCTGCTCTAGATTATTAAATTTGTGGACAACCATTAATTGTTGAGGTAATGATTCTGAACCTATCACCATGATATGTTTCAGATATTCAGAGAGAGATTGACGGCTTCCACACGATAATTCGGACGCGAGGTGATCCGAAGAGGTGCGCCTTGCTTCTGAGTCGTATCCGTGGCAGCCCGGACAGTATCCTGGGCGCACTAGCGAATAGGTGGGACTCGCCCATGCTTAAACGCTGGATCGGCTTACACGCCAAAAGCGGCGGGTAGATGTGTGTCGACTTCCACCTATCTTTGTTTTAATACCTTATCAACAAATAATACGTGTTAACATAGTTTGTAAGTTAATATTGTTACTAACACCTATGAGCACTATGGTCTGAAATAAAGTTTTTCATTCATTCATATTGTAAGGGTTGGAAAGTGACCCTGTAATGTTTTAATTTAATTACCAGACTGACTGAATCCTGGGTCATGGTTCAAGCTTACTTCGTATGGAAACCGACCTAACCGCTAAGAGGAAGGTAATTTGACTGTATAAGAAAATGAGGTATACTATATGGCAAAATCTCTGCATAGATGTGTAATACAGCAATGAATTACTTAGAAGATATTATCAGTCATATCGTATTTTTTATAGATAAGATAAGATCTTAGGCAACTAAAATTCTATTACTAATGAACGTTGGAATTTAGCTAATATCTTATTTAACTTAAAAAAAAATATATCAGCCTAAAAACTGTCCCACTGCAGGGCAAAGGCCTCCATCATAGAAATCAAGTCATCGTTACTATGATGGGATAAGGCTTAATCACCATGCTTGCCAAACGCGGATTGGTGATCACAAACCCGAGCTATGTTCGAAAAATTCAAAACATACTTTTCGCTCCACCCGGGAAAAACCACAGATCTGTGACTGATCTGTGACTTAAACCACTAGATCAATTTAACTAATTCAATATTAAATTCTGCACAGAAGACGATAGTTCTGCAGACAATAATAAAAGAGACTCCATTTTATTTCCCTGAGGTTGTGGGCCATAAACCTGATGCCGTTATACTCAGTCTTGTGGTAGGAACGAACCTACAGTTTATTTACTATGAAAATATAAGTAGGAACAGAAGCGACAGGCAAATTGAATTTTATATGATGATAATAATTATATCACAATTTTTTATGAGTTCATAATAATTGAACAAGAGGAAGTTGTTCATCAAACTGTGCAGTGACTATTAGACCAAGAACCCAATTCTCATGCTCGTGACATTTATTTTCATACGACATATGTCACTAAAACATAGTTTTTATGTATGGTTTTTAGGTGATGGCGGAATGCCATGTTTTCAAAATGTCACGAACTACAAGAATTGGGCTCCAGAGATGAACAGATATCACTGGAAGTGGAAATGATATGCAAAAATCAAATGAGAAATCTCAACTAAGTTTGTTCTATTCTAGTCAAGCGAGACATGGAAGATGTAGGTTCAATCAAATCTTGCATATGACACGCGACGAAATTGTATAAAGCAAATAGCAAAACGTCAATGACAATAGTTCATATGTAAAATAAAGACAATAATAAGTTCAAGTGTATAAAAAGGAAGACATGTATGCTGACGGGAAAAATAGCTGAATGGTTGACACTTGACGCTTGGTAATTCAAGCATTCGTGACCGAATTTAACTTTTTCTGATAACTAAACAAAATAAATAACATGTTTCTTGTCTTTGACTTAATTACACTACAACTACCGTAACGTTGTGTTTTTGTTATTTAATGAATTATGCAAAAATTTCATTAACATGTATAACGTATTCATTGGACATATTTTTGCAAAAGAAAAAACTCGCGACATCCAGTTTATCCAGTACAAGTATACTTATTAGACTGTGAAAGTACTGCATAAGTGCATAACTGTCCACTGCAATTAGCTACATACTCGGAATGCATATAACAATTATTGTACAGCAATCGAGTTGTAAATATCTTGGTCACTCTGACCACATTCGTATATGCCTCGTTAGATGAGAATGTAGACAAGTACTACTTGTTTAACTCAAACATAATGTAGTTTCTTCGAAAGAAATTTCTCTAATGGTCGTGCTGCTATTTTAATACATTTACATGGCGTGCTATGAGGTATCTTGATCGATCTGCAATGAAGATGTCATTCCATTATCCATGAGGAGAAAGATGGAAAAGTCGGAACAGCGAATCTATGCTAATAGGAATTCTACGGAAAGTTTCCCATTCTATTTTTAGAAAGAATACATTCTCATAGACGGGTAGCATTTATGCTCAGAGTAAAATTATACTTTCAGTTAATGATCTTGATCAGATCGAAACGGACGTATTGTAAATTGAATTGACTCCTTTAATATATTCATGATTCATCATTAATCTAATTTCGATGATCTTAGATCATAATTGATCGCAAATCTTTAATAGAGCATGTGCTAGAGTTCTAAGTCAACTATACTTTTTTATAACCAATACCTAAATATAAAAGACAAGGCCTAGTTTTTTTCATATATAGCTAAAACCCTACCTCGAGCTAGATATTGTCGGCCGACAAAAGGGTCATGGTTGTCATAAAACATAATAAATTATGTATTCTCCTCAGGTTGTAAATCAAACAAGCAAACAGCTCCTTATTGAGCTGGTGCTAGAAAAACCGTCCTTGTTTGACCTACATTCCCTTAACGATTTCAAAGTCAGCCCTTTAACGAATAGGGTTAAGAAAGTTAAACGTTTAACATTCAAGTTCATCACGATTTCTCACCATATCCTCGCAAATGTTCAGACGGCCTCTATATTTTATTCGAGAAACCAGTAAATGTACTCGAATTTAGAATAAATCTCTTGGATTGCTCTGCAGCAGTGATTCTAAAAATATTGTGATTTACTGTTCACAGCAGTCGCGACCAAGGCAATTCTTTGAATGCTTGATCAATAAAGGAAAATAATCCACGGTATTTATTTTGTTGCTCTGATACCCTGCAGAGGGATAAAATTACAAGCGAATAATGAATGTTTGCAAAAAGTAGACGATTTGGAAAGAAAATGCAATTTGTATTGTAAGCAACTGGGATCGACCGATACGACCTGCAAACCTTCAAGAATAGAGGGTACTCCTTTTAAAAAGGCCGGTAGCGCACTTATGACAGATTTGAATTTGCCGGTGTCTATGGGCGGCGTTAATCAATTACTATCTGGTGACACGCCTTCTCGTCAGCCCCCTTTATAAAAAAAAATCGAAGATCATCTCAGCGCGTCTTTTTCCTGGTTTCGTCCAAAGCCGATTCGAAGCTCGGGGTATGATTTTACAATGATCCAGGAATTGGTAGTTCTAGTAAAAATCAAGAAGCGACTGCCGTCTGAACATTACAACACTTAGACAAGTGAACCAAACCAGCTGGATTGTAGTACGCGTTCAGAATCATAGTCTCAGCTGTTGATCGATCTATGGAAGAAGTTGTACTGATACTTTGTAATATTTCCAATGCTGACAATACATATAACATAAGGCCATAGATTAAATCAAAATTTAATCTAAGCATAAGGCTGTAAAAAACTTCGAATAATGTGGATGATGTAAGAAATATTCATTTTCGATCAGACAACGATTCCATTCACAACCAGTACACTAGAAACCAGATATTCAACCGTGTGAATTCAAAACCAAAGATGCTAATTCGATTCGACGTTTCGCAACAACCAGGTAAGGTGAAACCTGCGCTAACATGGCCAGTCTAGACCTAAATCCAGACAGACGGCGCGTGGGCCGAAAGACAAATCCCGCCTGTATTTATAGATGACCTAAACGGGAATAGAACATAAATGGTTTGGTAGGTATACTACGAGTATATTATTCATTCTTAGTATTTCCTCTGTCGTCCACTATGCAATATTTATGCTGTCTCATTTTAAAGTTAACGACTTACTCCATAGTAAACAATTTGGATTTACCAAGGGTAAGTCAACCACTGACGCAGGAGTTGCACTTATCAAGTATATTTTTGATGCATGGGAAAACAAACAGGATGCAATTGGTGTTTTCTGTGACCTCTCGAAGGCGTTTGATTGCGTTGAGCATCAAACATTGGATTGATTTGTAAGTGCTGTGTACAAGCCTATGCAAATAAAGAATTATTTGATTTTGATGATTTTAATATTTAATTAACACAACGATTTCAAAATAAATAAAGTTTTTACGATGAACTTGTACTTAGTACATAAAGTCTTCAGTACACTCAGATTTTAGTATAAAGGATATCCAATTGGCATTAATCAGGGAGAAAATATCCGATTCCAGATTTGATAAAGTGAAATTTTAAACAGAAGTGACCCAACGCCATCCTGGATTTTTACCCTTCAATGATTTATCGCTAATCGCTAACAGAAAAAGTAATGAAAACACCGTGTCTCAGAGACAAACGAGTCTCCCCGACGTGCCGCAACATCAATAAAATCAACCCACATTCCCGACATGATCTAGAAACTGACAAACTGTAAACTAGAAAAAACTTAGTCTAGCTTAGAATATGTCTCCAGGTAACACAGTAGCTGGCGCCGCGTTTCCGCGGTTCAGTGACTCCGGCGCAGACTGGTTCGCTAAATGTGGAACCACCCCCGGCCGCGACCGGTTTGCTGACATCTGATCCTCCATTATGCGAATGCGTTAATGGTACCTACTAGACGCTGGCAGGGATTTGTGCTCTTGATACTTAATAAAAAGCCTTTAGAACACAGTGCATGCATAGGCGAACTGCTGGTAAAATGTTTCAAATGTTTTTTATGTGAAAGGCAGGTAAAAGCAAAGGAGAACGTGAGTCACCTCATGGAAAGCAATTAGCGCAGCCCATGATGAGCATCCACTAAGACGAGACGGTATACAGATTCGCAGTCAATCTAAATGATCGACTGAAAAATTAGGCTCGTTTTTTGAATATTTCAAGCAACGAAGATTTACACATATCCACCAATTGCAAATCTAGACACTGGATAGGTATTTTTGGCGGCCGTAGCTACCAAAGATTTTGAATTTTGAACTCGCCAGGACGAACCCAACCGGTTTGAGAGTTGACACATGCATATGCGAAATCGCACCACGCCTTCAACTCCAAGCTTAGCAACTAGTTCAAAAAACTGGCTTTACCTGTAAAGGCTTGAAAGCCGCTGCATTTTACCAATAGATTAAACCCTTGTAAGGCTTTCCTGAATATCTTACGACATACCGGTGGAACCTGACGGAAAAAAGCGCCCCAGAAAGAAATGTGCGCAATGGCTTCGAATCAGAATTCGATTAGAGCCAAGCCTCTGTGTCTTGGAAGAAATTTTCTATCACAAAAAAGTCCGATACATACAGAAAAGTTATTATTTGGCGAGAGTAGTGAACCGGCGATCATATACGTAGAAATAGATGCGCTAATTTCTTGTTAGTTGTTATTAGTCAATGTTTTACGTTCTATGTTGACGATTTGATTGATTTGATCGATCGAGATTCTCATGTAAAATAAGTTTCGAGTACCTAAACAAGAATTTTGATTAGAGCAAGATCCCAGGGTTTATCGACGTTTAATCTAGGGCGGAGGCGTAATTTACGTCAAATATTAATTTCGTAGGTGGAAAACGAGCCAGAGGGGCAATACTCGTGTACTCGACATTGAAGCCGAATTTAAAGATTTCATACATTCGTTCATACAAATCTCAAACTCGACTTTTATGTCAAGAGCTCGAGAATAGGTCCTTAAACCCTAAAGCAGTCCTGAGAGTTCCCTAGACTGGTGTCCTATCGAAATACGAGGGTTCGAGGGTAAGAGGTGAATGGAGTGCACTTGTGTTTGCACACACAGTTGCGCACCATCGTATGTTATATACTTCGTTAACTCACAGAAAAATTGGCTGCCATAGCCGAAATATCGATTAGGGGCATTATTGTTATTTAGGTATTATGGTTATGACAAACATATGTAATGAAATAAATAATCAAAGGGAAACTCGTAGGATTCACGCAACGAGAAGCGACAGACTCACGCAAGCGAAGTCAGGGGAGGTAGTTAACTAAAATACCTACTTAGTGAAAAGAGACGGCGCTAAAGCCCTCCAATTTCCAGATGTGCGAAAAGGGAAGGGGTAGTTTCGCACCCCTGCGAAGAATTGCGACGAATCTAATTTGTGCATTTTAAATCATTTAATTGGAACGGTTGAACATTTTATTAAAAAGGGGTGTCTGAAATTAAATGTGAAATAATGTACATTGAGGTTTATTTTATGTTCTGTGATAAGATTAGGTCAGAATACATTTTTAGAGGTAGGTAATTAAGTAGTACTAGTTTTTAAGTAAATACCACACTAAAAAAAATTTTTTCATCTCGTGTTCAGGCGGGACACAAGATGAAATTTTTAAGTGTGTTACTTAAGAATAAATTGCAAAAGATTGCTATAAAAATATCAACTATAGTACTAGTTTATATCAACAAAGAAGTAGGTATCCTATGAAAAGAACTCACACACACACCCTGTCCATAGAAGGTAACTATAATTGTCTATATTCTCTGTGCTCCTTTGAAATCTCATAGGTGGTAATTTATTTCATAACTAATTAAAATTTGTCTAACAAGATTAAATATAAAAAAAATATCCAAGTTTTCATACAAAAGTGATTAGCTGATTGATGCAATGTGTATGGAAACATTCTGTTTCTTAAATACAATGTCAATATTTAGAATATTTATTTTCTACCCTCAAAGTTATACCTATCAAAAAAGACATGGTATATAAAAATGAATAAGTAAAAGAAGTCTCAGCGGAGACCTATTTTATGATTCTATTAAATTTAGAAACAATATTATGTAGGTAAATTTAATATGAGTTGTTAAAAGACAATAATTAAGTTATGCCTGTATTATCAATAGCATACACACAATTTTAAGTGCCTGCTAAATGTTACATACTTATGTCATTTTATGGTGACCATTAAAAAAATAATTAACACAGCATGTTCAATAGTTAAAACTTATATGGCGAACTTTTAATTTAAGAATATTATTATTGAAGACGATACTTACCTACTTTTGTATATAAAGTTATGAAAACAAGGCTACTTAAAATAAATGTATGAAATAGGTTGTAGAAAGTAACATTACTTAAAAAGCCTTAGAGTTAAAATTGTGCTTAAAACCAAATGCAATTTTTTTCTAGTTTTTTATATTTTCGCCTTGCATTATAACTATAATTAATCAAGACGGGAATGAACACAATATTTATCATGTGATACAACATTGTGTACTCACATATTTTACTCGAAGTTTCGGCTATTTTTTCTGTCGCCAAAACAACTGTTTTAAAACTAATATTTGGTTTAAACTAAATAAAACAAATAGGTAGGGACCTACTTCAGTAGTTTGTTCAGGCAAAAGTTTGGCTAAAAATGTTTACAATAATATTACATCACGGATATTGCTAGATGCTTAAAATTAACTCGTAAAATAACGAAGCCAAAGGCGATAACAGAATCTTAAAGGTAGGTAGGTAAACTGTTGCAAATAAATTAATAACCAATTACATGTGCGCCAGTAAAATATTGTTCAGACATACCTTCAGCGACATTTTCGTTATCACTTAATTTCCACTACTACAGGCGAAAACAAACTGTCATTATTTTCTAATCAAAAATTTGCACTGCACAACAATAACAATGAATATAAATCACCAATTACAAGTACGATTAAGTCCAGACTTCGTGGTTGGGTGCCAGATAAATTCGCGATTCAGGCTCGAAATTTTACGTGGGATTATTAACGTTATTTGTGAGGGCAGTCGATCGAATTTATTTATCTTGGGCTTGTGCTTTGACTCGAGCGACCACTTGCCGCCACTACCGCGCTGGCTCGATTATTTTTCCCTCGCTCGCATTGGACGACGATTTGACAGCCGGAAGCTACAAAAATGTTGCCATACTAGAAATATTAAACTACTATTGAAATAAAGGACGATTTACAGTGCTTGATAGTACGAGTACGAGCAGTTTCAGGTTGTAAAATACATTACGATAATAAAAAAACTCCTTGCAATCAACAATTCCGGGCCCAAGGATAATTGAGAGTAAAGAGGAGTCAAATTGGCATATCTGCTTCGGCCGGTAGGGCTAAAACAAGCCGCGTGGGCTAATGCAATTCAAAAGTTTTAAATTAGTGTCTAGTATTTTTAGTATACATATTTGGTGTTTATTTGTGCAGTGAAGTGCCGCAACGTCATCCTAATAATAAGAATCGTTAGATTGCATGGTTTTTAACACTGATATTGCGTGTCGAGTGAGTTGTCTCGTGACAACTTGCTTGGACCTAATAGAGTCTTAAAACCCGCGATTGCTTTTCGAGTGATATCCGCGGAATCTGTAGGTCGATAAAACGTAAAACACCAGCGTTTTATTCAGTGACTGTGACTTTGACTGTCGACTACCTACTTATTCTCAATAAGGTACTTGACATTGAATTATCTTCGGGTAGAGCCATATTAAAAAAAGACATGGGAGCATAGACTTTGGGTGCCGCCGTTATTAGATAGTATGGTCAGAATTTGATTTATGGAGATCATAGGATATGGGATACAGTTATACTCTGCCAATAAAGTCGTGATAACAAATGGCGCTATCGCTTACGTCATAGGGCATGGTGTTTTAGGTGTACTTAAATCAAAGGGACTCCGTCTTAGTTTTTTTTTATGTGTTAGATAGCAGACGAGCAGACGGATCACCTGATGATAAGCGATTTCCGCCTCCTCAAGAATCAAGTAGTTCCTCAAGAATACATTTCGCAGCTTATTTGACAGAGTAATTAGTAATAAAAAAGTCAGCATTTTTATTAATATTATATTAGTCAATTTATTATGACTTCGTGAGATTAAATAATGATCCAATAAAGATGAGCATTGAATTGGCATGATTTGCAATTTCATTCACATTTTTTCATTAGATGTATCTTGACAGCATAGATGGCCTCCTTCATATCGAACTGGTCAGCGTGCGCAGACGCTAGGTGCTTGCGCAGGTCGGCGGCCATGTTGGTCTTATAGTCGCAAGCGCGGCAGTGGTACAGGTGTAGGCCTGCGTGGACCCCGCTGCGAAGGACGTGCTTGCGTAGATTTTCCTAGAGAAAAGTTAGAGCTGATTATAGCAAGCTATTCCACTGGAAGAGCGACGCTTCGAGATAAATGGTCCTACTCGACCTGAGTGATACCACGGCCTCAAACCAGTTTGAAGCGTCTGCGCTGAGCGAGTGAAGGCACCGGAGGCCTAATTCGAGGGAAACGTAGCAGATTTCCATGTGCAACAGTAATGGCCAATGGCTTACCATCAGGTGATCCGCCTGCTCGTCTGCCACCTATCATAAAAACCCCAATACTCAAACCTATCCTAACTTTGAGAGCTGCTCAAATAGACTATCTCTTTCTAAGTCAACTTTATGATAGAGACCACAAAATGTTAGTGCAAGTCTCAAACTTAATTTGAGAATTCCTGCGTAAATCACCTAGTTGGGTGTCTCTCGTGACTAAAGCGTGTACTGTACAAGCGCAGAAGTTTCCAGGTTCGATTCCGGGAAACAAACTTCTCTAAATTATCTCGGATATGTGTGTATACTGGGGCATACCTGGTTACAGTTATTTAGTACTCCTATTACTTTTATTATATGTATAATCAATGCCTGTTACAAGGCATACATAGTTTGAGACTAGATCAGGATAAAAAAATCTTACCAAACTAGCACAAGTGAAGTCGCAATGTGGACAACAGTACGGCTTGGACCCCTCGTGGCACCGTTGGTGCCGTTGCATGTGAGCGGCGTGGCCAGTTTTAAACAGACACAGGGTACATTGGAATGGTTTCAGATTCTGCTTTTCAATGTGACGATGCCTGAAGTCAAAAGAAAGTCACTTGTTTGAGAACTAGTCACGTCATCTATTGTAGACTAGAAAAATTAATATGTTTCACACTGCCATCTAGTGTCGTGTTAAAAAGTCAATGACTTGAAGAATTCATTGACAGCGCCATCTGTTGTAAATTTTAAAAACCTCTAGGTGCTGGTTATGTAGCGCTCACAGGGTATCCATCTTGAATTAGTGAGAGTACAAATTTATAGATGGCGCTAAAAACGTGCATTACGGTGCACTAATATGAGTTCCAGATAAGCTACGGAGTTTTATTAGCAATGTAGGTACATAACTGTTTCATCATGTTATTTATTAAATAACTCGAATCTGGGCGTTGTATATTTATAAATATAATAAAGCTTCAATAATAATTTTAAAGTTACGTTGACATGAATTCGCCACATCCAGAAAACCACATTTTGACATACACTCCTTTATTACAAAACGAGATCTAAAGTTATTACCGTACTAATGTACATTGCCATCTTATTCCAACACGAAATGTTAAAAAGGGCTGCAACGAGTTTAGTTCTAGAACTTTTCTTAGATCGGGATTTGTAATTAGTAGACACGTGTATATCTTTTTTTAACGTTAGTGAAATATTAAAAATTATTAATTAAAAAAATGATTTCAATTATTTTTTTAATGATCAATATGTAATAATAAACATTTATACTTTTTAAATCTTATGACAAATTATATGGAGGATTTTTGTTGGTCGGCAACGAAACATTTACAAGAGTATTATTACCTTACTCCAGGCTATTAATAATTACTATACCTTACTCTATGCATTTTGATGCATTTACAGTACCTACTCTGCCTCAGTAGATTATATCTACTGTGACTCTTGCTGTCAATAAAGTCGTGAAAATAAATGATGGCGCCACTGCCGCTTACGTCATAGGGCATGAGGACTCCATTGGTTATAAAACAAAAGAACTCCGTTTATTTTCTCAAGAATAAAATTCACGATTTAAAATGACCACTAGAACCAATAAAAAACCACATTAATTATTTATTATTATTTGATTGATGAGGAGGATGATTGAGGAGGCTCAAAGTCACCCAGAGAGCAATGGAGAGGGCAATGCTCGGAGTCTCTGTGCGTGATCGTATCAGAAATGATGATATCCGCAGGAGAACTAAGGTCACAGACATAGCCCAAAGGATTGCATGTCTCAAGTGACAATGGGCAGGGCACATAGCGTGGAGAACAGACGGCCGTTGGGGCGGAAAAGGTCCTCGAGTGGATGCCACGTAGAGGAGGTCGCAGCCGTGGCAGGACCCCCATATGGTGGACCTACGATCTGGTGAAGGTCGCGGGATTGCATTGGATGCCGGCGGCACAGGAGCGAACTGTGTGGAGAACATTGGGGGAGGCCTATGTCCAGTAGTGGACGTCTATTGGCTGAAATGATGATGATGATTATTATTATTATTTAATTTAATATAATTTAATGACCTTATTAGGGATATTTTAATAGCAGGCAAAATATTTGAGTAGGTATAAATTAATATTTGGACGACCCATTTGGATCAGTGGTAGTGAATGTTGCCTCTGTTGCAAGGTTTGCCGGTTCCATCCCCGCACAGTGCAAACATTTGTGTACATACATGTCTGTTTGTATTTGTTTGCGACCGGTAATCGATATGATACTTTTTGGCCAATTTTTCCAAATTTTAGTGTTTTGCTTTTTATACATTTTTGTTTTTATATGTCTTTTTTTCTTCTGTCATTCTGCCAATAAATTTCATCGATTCTACACACGAGTACGTTTTAATGGTGTAATTGTCCTTTCGGCTATCCTCAACAGTATTGGTTTGGGTATTTCTATGTATTATAAGTATATATTTACTAAAGAACAGTATTATGTATACCTTTGTAATTCTGATATCCGTAACACAGGTGCTTGAGTTACCTATCTCGGAGTCAGATCTATGTATGTGATGTTGTAAAATATTTAATTATTTAATGTTTATTGTTACCTAGCCAGATGCCCAGGGGTAGGGGCGACGCAAGCGCATCCTTCAAACGGGCAGCGGCCGCCGACGGTGCAAACATGGCGGCTTAATGCACTTCTGAAACATTAAGTAAATTATTCAAAAATTAATAGTTTGCATTTTGGTTAGCAGAAGGAGAGCTAAATAGATACAAAGGTACGAGTAATTATTAATATGTATATTAAGATGACGGGTAGGGCACACTAGCGACGCCAATCGATTTTAATTTTTAGCTACAAAACCTGATGTAAAGTGGCTGCTTTTGGCGTAAATTAATTTTACGCGTACGCGAAAAATTGATTCACGCTAAAGGCCGCTTTTGGCGGTAATAAATTTTTCGCGTACAAAAACGGACCCAACATTTGTGCATGGTTATTTAATAAATAGTATAAGTGTTTGCCGAGAGGTTGTAACCCCGAAATTGTTTAAAATAGATCCGGTTTAGTAGCCTAAAATTGGCGTCGCTAGTATGCCCTACCCTACCTCACCTACCTTAATATGTTTCTTGTTTCTCAAAACCAATTTTCACATTTGGCACCACAATTTACAACAAAATAAACAAACGACTTAATATATACCTAATGACAGAACGGGAATGTAAATCAGAACTAACCAAATGGCTGAAGTGTATAGATTATAATGAAACAGAAAATTGTATAAAATTGTAGATTTAAATTATCTCAAATTCTCTCAAAACTTACACTCACACACACTCTCTCTCTCACACACACACACACACACACGCGCGCGCGCGTGCGCGCAAACACACGCGCACATACACACACACGCGCGAGCGCGTGCGCGCAAACACACGCGCACACACACACACACACACACACGCGCGCGCGCGTGCGCGCAAACACACGCGCACACACACACACACACACACACACACACACACACACTAGGGGTTAAAAGTAAAAAGTTTTATTATAATTAATGTAAATTCCTACTATAAGATATATAAAGACAATGGTTTTTAGTAACTGTAATTTAAGCTAAGGAAGAGTGATTTTCTCTGACACAGGTGCTATTATATATAGAGAAAGTCTACACTTAACTTGTAAAAGATTTGGTTTTTGAATAAACATTTATCATTATCATTATCATTCTTCCGATATGGTTTGCATCCGGTATAGTACCAGTAAACTAGTAACCGAAAAAAAAGACGGGAATTCCCGGGAAAACGCAAACCCTAGTCTCGGACTTTAGCCCGTTTTGTTTGCCCGTTGTATAAAAAATTTATGTATTCTAAAAGTGATGTGACGTCAGCCGGAAACTCCATCACTGTTTCACAGATATTCGTGTGTAGACTACGGGAGTCATGTATTAGTTCTTTGGCCATTCCCCTATTAGAAGCTGCCATGGAAAGCAAAAGCTATCTAACTCATACCTACAGGGTGTATCTGTAAATATTTACACCCTTTTAACTACATGTTCTACAAACTATTCTGAAGCCCAATTCTCGGTTTATTCCCGCTGTCCACCCCCTCTTTTAACCAAGAAGGGGTGGACAGCGGGATTTTTTTTAACAATTGTTTCACTGTCCACCCGGGGTGGACAAGCAGAGGGTGGACAGCGGGAATAAACCCAATTCTCGTGCTCGTGATATTTTGAAACATGGCGGATTTCACCTGGTAACCATACAAAAAAACTATGTTTTAGTGATATATGTCGTATGAAAATAAATATCACGAGCACGAGAATTGGGCTCCACAACAGCATTTGTTTTACGACTTTTCGAACTTTGTCGTACATTTTTTTGACTCCCCATTTTTTTTCTTTTTATGTGATAGGTGGCAGACAAGCAGAAGGATCGCCTGATGGCAAGCGATTGCCGCCGCCCATGGACACCTGCGACACCAGTGGAGTCACAAGTGCGTTGCCAACCTTTAATCCCCTCTTTCCCCCGGATTGGGCCTCCAGTACCCTCACTCACGCAGCGAAACAAAGCACAGTGCTGCTTCACGCTGTTTTTCTGTGAGGCCGTGGTATCACTCCGGTCAAGGCGGCCCATTCATGCTGGAGCGTGGCTCTCCCATGGTCATACAAACTAAGTTACTTTACCAACTTTGTATAAAAAGTTGATATTTTTTTATGCGAATTTCCAAATGCGAAATGCGAACTTAAGCTGAGTGAGGGCCATTCATGCTGGATGCCAACACAACACCATAATATTCAAACATTGGCACTGCCTGGTTTTATGAAGAATGACACTGTATGCGGTTTTTTTTCTTCTCATGAAAACATTTCATGTTTTATTGTAATTGTTGTGATTTTCAAAATTCCTTTTCTTTTGTTTTTTTTTTATTTTTGTTAATCATTATTCTGTTTATGTTTGTATTTAATGTGTTGTGATGTCCTAATTAATAAATATATTTACTTTCTTTCTTTCTTCTTTCTGATAGTGTGTTAACAGTCGCTATCTACCTATTTGTGTCGAAAAAAAAAATCTCCTTAGTTTCACGTTACAGTTTTAGGAAAATCGGCCGTCTGTGGCCACCTTTAGCGTCTCCAAGAATCCCAGTCATCAAGGCTCGCTCTCAAAGTTCTAAAGTCTCCCGTCTATTGACCATTTGAACACCGCAACCGCGTGATTATCTGCCCCGATGCATCAAATGCAGCACAAGTTGCGCGTAACTGCACGTTACTGCGCGGTAACTGCGCTTCGGCTGCATTAGCGTGGTTCCCGCATTCTAATGGCGGCAAAGTTTCATGATTGTCGGCCTTTGAAGGGTTGGAAGACATTTATATCTTTCTGCACAATTTCGAATATTAGATTTGCTTAAATAGTAATGGTAGGTTATAGCGATGGTAGATTAGTGGATAAGAACGGAGGGCCGAGTTTTTTTTATTGGTTCAATTACATACCACGTATTAGTGGAGTTACAGCCTAAATAATATAGAATAACATTCAAAATTCAAATTCAAATTCAAAATTATTTATTCCATAACACACATTTGGCCGTGTGGTCCCCGGCAGAGTAGAATAGGCCACCCTCTTTCTTACCGAGGTGTCGTAAAAGGCGACTAAGGTAAAGCTGCTGGCATGATCATCAGCACCCAGAGAAGGAAAACTCTGCATTTATATCAAAACCCTCGCCAACCCGTCTGCCAAGCGTGGTGAGTATGGCAATTACCCCTCATGTGATTGAGTGCCCCAGCAGTGGGGACTTAAATGGGCTGACGATGATAACACACATGTCATACAGATAATTGTGGTGGAGCTTTCTTTTAAGCAACATATTTGCTTGTATTAGGGAACTCTGCTCTTCTCTAACATACCTTGTTGTACTGTACCTACTGTAGCTCTGTTTAGTGTGACCAATAAATTAATAAAATTAAATACCACAAATTCTATGTCCGTGCCTTTTTTTGCTAGTTAGTGGATTTTTTAAATCTATGTGCGTACTTCTACCATTAGCTCAGCGGTGAGAGAAAACATCGTGAGAAAACCAGCACGCTTCGGATAGTTTCTGAAACCTGTAACCATGATTCAGTTGGTCCGGTTCCCCTGTAAAGGGTTGCGAAGGTTAGACGGTAGTTCGTACGGAGGGAGGCTCGGAAGAGCCTCCTGAGCCGATGGTCTGAGCACCTCGTCCTCACCCCGCACGGCCGCAGAACGCTTGACATGCTCGCCCCGGTCTGGGACCAGTGGCTTGAACGTCACGACGGCGTAGTCTCCTTTCGGTTGGTGCAGGTAATGACCGGGCATGACTGCTTCGGTTATTACCTGCACAAAATCGGCAGGGAGGAGGCGCCTTTGTGCGGCGACCCAGTGGACACGGCGTAGCCCACCGTGGGCACGGGCTCGCCACGCATTGGTGGCAAAGGTCGGTCAGGAACTCTCACTCTCAAATATAGCGAGAGCTATATTGGCGAGTGAGGTTGCCTGGAAGGCCTTTGCCGCATATTGCGAGCATGTGATGGAGGCGAAGAAGGCGGCGGAGCGGAAGCGAGAGGCTGACATTCTCGCCCCCGCAATCCGCAAGGCACGTAGAGGGAGGAGACGACGGCAATACTTGCGTCTCCTTCCCCTGCGAGGAGCAGGTCCGCTGGTGCGTAGGGCTGTAACCCCGCCACCGGCATTGCACGGACCTTCTCTTACGCCTGGTGGGGACGGCAAGACTCTCTCGGCTGTCCTCATCCGTTCCCCCTGACCCCGGGGTGAGATGCGCCGTGTCCCCTGTCCGGTGGATGACGTGGTGAAAGGCTCCGAGCTCTGGACCCATGTCACTCGCCCACTCATGGACAGATGAGGGATAGTTCCAGGAATTTTAGTCGGTATGCCTCTGGCTTCTCGTTAGGAGAAGCCGTCGCCAGAGGAGAGTCCGACATAGCCCATCCGTTTACAGACGGATGGGTATGTAAATGACAAAAAAGAAAAGGTTAGACGGCAGTCGCTTCACGTAATTACCAGTAAAAATAATAATAGTAATACCCATCATAGTAGCGATGACTTGATTTCTGTGATGGAGGCCTTTGCCCTGCAGTGGGACAGTTTATAGGCTGATGCATAATTACCAGACTCCTCCCTAAATCTACAATCATGGTCTAAACGCACCCCGGGCTCTAGAGCGACAGCTTTAGACGCAACCTGTTTCGCCACGATGTAAGCAGCCGGCGTCTGTGTCTATTTTGTGGCTAAATGTCTCCGCAGGTCAGCTAGACTCTGCGACGAGTCAACTTGCTCAGTAACTTGCGCGTTACGACTGCGCTAATGCCGCAGAAAGCCGTTAGGTGTCGCACTCGCCGTATAAGGATGCGATATTATACTAATGGCTGGACTCTTGAGTTGGGATTGAACGTTACTTGTCTGTCTGAATGGTAATCTAATTCTCCTACAATGGAGCTTTTGAAAATATAAGCTTTTTTTTATGTGATAGGTGGCAGACGAGCAGACGGATCACCTGATGGTAAGCAATTGCTGCCGCTCATGGACACCCGCGACACCAGTGGAGTCACAAGTGCGGTGCCGTCCTTTAAGCCTCCGGTACCCTCACTCACGCAGCGAAAACAGCACAATGCTGCTTCACTCCGGTTCTCTGTGTTGCCGTGGTATCAACTCCGGTCGAGCCAGCCCATTCATGCCGAAGCGTGGCTAACTGTGAACCGAATATTCGGTTCATTCCGAGTATTCCGTATTCGACAAAGGTCCTTAGTTCGATCCCCACCCTGGACAAACATTCGTGCGATGAACACTTGTGTTTGTTCGGTGTCTGGGTGTAATATATGTATTTAAAACAAATACTCCGCCTTAGACACCTGTTATCGATTTGCTCCGTTCGGCGTGGAAACCTTGGGACCGTGGGGGCCCGAGGCCCACAAGCTTTTCCGCGAGTTGTCTGCCCGGCTACTCGACATTTCAGGTGACAGTAATGCCTGGCAGCTACCTCGGCCAACGCATTGGGTTGGCCATTCAAAGAGGTAACGCTGCCAGCATTTTGGGCACGATGAGTAGCGGGGCAGATGTTTCATCTCCTCCATCATCTCTTGTAAATAGTATTCCTCTTTTTGTTTATTTTTAGCATTCTGTAAATAGGTACTTTTGGTGGTTATTCTGTGTAATACTAAATAAAGAAATATTATAAGTTAAAAAAAAAGTATATACTTATTTGTGTTCCTCTGTTGTCTGATATCTATAACACAAGTGATTAAGCTACTTAGTACAGGAATCAGGTCAACCTATGAGATGTTGTGAGAATTATTATTATTATATTCGTTGTAGGAGCGGTGCGGGAGGACCGATGACGTCACAGCGGCTGCCGCGGATGACCCCCGCGACGAAACATCACTATGCTCGGGACCCCCACCGTCGACCTTTCGCGTCTTACTATATATTTGTAACTTAACCGGCAGTTTACAGCCCCTTTCAATTATACTGTTCGCTTTTTATTTATATTATCATCCCCCAACAGTAAGTACATTAACAACTTAAGTACGCATAATTTATTCTTAGAACAACCTATCCGCCGTTAGCGTAATTTTCATACAAACGTCCTCACTTCACGATCTCGTTAATTAAGAAGTAAAACCTTTTTTTTACGTCATCATCATAATTTCAGCCAATAGACGCCCTGGCTGGACATAGGCCTCCCACAATGTTCCCCACACAGATCGGTTCTGTGCCGCCCGCGTCCAAATTCCCAGATCGTCGGTCCACCTTGTAGGGGGCCTGCCACGGGGCCTCCACTCAAGGCTCAAGCTTTTTTTTGGAAAATTGGACGGCTTCCTTGGGGAACTGCACTTGGGCCAAGAACATAGCCACTACACCATTGAAGCTGCCTAAACAGCACAAGTGTAAATGTTCAATAACAATCACTACCTATAGTAACATAAATTATCGCCACGTATAATCCTCTATTTTCGAATACCAGATAAATTACACTGAAATGAACCGGCTATTTTGCAATATTAAGTCGGACGCGTCAAACACGATACATTGCACGCAGCACGTGCTCACAATAAAATCTAACTGGCGTCGACTCGTCAGTAATATTTTGATCCGAATCTGACGCGACCAGGCGTGCAGGTTTTATGGGATATTCCGATTTTCAATGGTGCTTTTGACCTGATGCGTGAGCTTTTGTTCGACATCAGAAAGCTTTTTATTTTAATTAGCTTCCAGGACATCAGAGAAGCTAAAATAAATAAATAAATATTTCACAACATCACATACATTGATCAGACTCCGAGATAGGTAGCTCAAGCACCTGTGATCAAAATCAACAGTGGGATTACAAATATATACATATAAAATAAATAAATAAAATATTGTTTATTTCAATAAAAGTGTACAAACATATATCTTTGTAGCAGGTTACTCCTTGTAAGCAAAAGATGCCTGTGTCAGGAGCCACCGCTCTTCCTTTCTTTACTTACTTTTTAGGGATAGGTACACATATTTATTATTACTATATTCTATAGGTAACTTAGACGGTACAATACTTTTATATATGTGTATGTGTGTATGTGCGTGCATGTGTGCGTGTGTGTGCATATGTGTGTGTGCGTGTGGGTGTGTGTGTGTGTGTGTGTGTGTGTGTGTTTATGTATGTGTTTGTAATCTACTAACGTGCCTAAAACTTAATTAATTCTTCAGTCTCGTCATAATTTTTGTGTTTTAGCCAATCCGTTATTTCTTTTTTGCATTCGTAGTACAGTTTACTATATATTCCAAGCTCTTTATTAAGTAGATTATATAGTTGAGCTGCTCGCTTGCTGAACTGCCTACTTGCGAATGCAGTCTTGGTTATCGGTATTTTAGCAGCAATATCCTTCCTTCTTATACATACAATACATATATTACTTTTCTTTTGTAAATACATACTTATAATACATAGATAACGCCCAGACCAATACCAACAGATATGTTCATGCACACAAATGTTTATACTGTGCGGGGATCGAACCCGCAACCCTTGCACCAGAGGCAGCGTTCACTACCAATGTTCCAAACGGGTCCTCAAAAGCTCTTGCTAATTATACATTATACCCTTAATTAATTATTTATTAATGGCCCTTGTTATACATTATACTTCCTTGGTATATTTTTTTTTTGTGTGATGAGTGGCAGACGAGCAAACGGATCCCCCGGATTGGGCCTCCGGTACTCTCACGCAGCGAAACACACAACAGAGTGCTGCTTCACACCGGTTTCCTGTGAGGCCGTGGTATCACGTCGAGCCGGCTCATTCATTCCGAAGCCATTCTTATAACGAAAGGTAGTTTGCATGAGGTGGAAGCTAAATTTGAAGGCAAAAAAGCGCGGTGCAGCGCTGGACTGGTCACCGATGAGATGGACTGACTGAAGGAAGTAACTGATGGAAGTAATCTTATCCTAGATTTAATCCTAGATCCGGGTGGCTTAAAATGGACCCGTCCCATAATGAACGAGGATAGATAGATAGATACACTTTATTGCACAAAATTTACAGATCTTAGCCTAAGTTATTATACTAAAACAATGTAGGCGGTCTTATCGCTAATAGCGATCTCTTCCAGAGAACCTCAGGGTAGAGGACAAGTATGTAAGAGGATGTACCAAACAAAGGAGACACACAGCTTGTGTGAATGGGACTCCGAATCAGTCGTGATGTCAGGTTCGTTGTAGGCAACCTGGTCCAAGCGCACATAATGGCTTTGAAGTCGGCTTTGAACGCAGCCCAATGATGCACTGAGATATTACAAGTGGCAAACAAGCAGATGGATCACCTCACCTGTTGCAACACCAGTGAAGTCAGAAGTGCGCTGCCAAATTTCAAAATTCCACTTCCTCCTGTCGCACCTTCGCTCACTCGGCTAAATACAGCGCAGGAGCTGCTCTACGCAGGTTTTCTGTGAGGCCATGTCATCACTCCAGTCCAGCGATGCGTGGCTCTCTCAGGGTCTTAATTTGTGTTAATCGCCAAGAGAATGTTCCTCAACCCTGGACCTCACACATCCATATCCCAGTTACTCATCAAAAGCTGGTCACTAACAAGCATCCGGGGGGCAATTTATATCGTTGGGGAATAAAAACGTCATCGCGGCGCGGGGATGCGCGCGCGCAATCAAAGCGCCGTCAAATTATGAATGTTTCCCGACAGTCGTGAAGGAGTTGTGTGACGGGTGACATGGCCGCATCCGTCCCACAGTGCATGGGGGAGCAGTGGAGAGCTGGACTGTAGGTCGCAAGCTTGCACATTATTTTTTTTATGTCACCATTGTCCTAGCAAATGGAAAATACAACAAAATTTTTTTTTTTTTTATAGAAAGGCCAATCAGGATGACCTCACTCCGCCTGATGGTAAGCGGCCGTGAAATCCAAAAATGAGGCTGACAGGCACAGAAGAACTAACAAAGTACCCATTGTGTCTGCCATCCTCACCCTAATGGCCTGCTGAGATGCCGTTTCACGCCCCGCCTAAAAGACCCCGGATTGTATGAAGGAGGAAACACATGAATTTTCCGAAATGAAAAATAGTATTTCTAAATTAAATTCATAAAAAATTAAAATCCTCCTGTGACGTCATCACTCGCCATGACAAATTAATAACGCTTTTTCTCACGTTGATTTAAAAAAAAGGTAATTAAATAAACCAAACGTCAAGCATCAAGAAAAATAAATAAATAAATATAAAGAAATAAACCTTATTTGTAGAAATTTTGGTTTACAAAATAACATTTGACAGTACATAACTTGCAAACTTTTTTTGTGGAGATATAGCTCCGACATCACAATTTGACACACGTTGATCTTCAGATTTGCGTCACTTCCGGCACATTAATTAATTATTTTAGAAAATAAATATTTTAATAAAAACACACATTTATTGATAAGTATAAAACATGGGTCATCTTTTCTTTCTTTCTATATTCGAAAAGCGTGTAAAAATGCTTATATTATTTTTGTCATATTGTCCATTATGCGCAAGATAGCTGGACACTCTGGCAAGAGCTGGATGTGACAACCTAAAGATCGATCGGAGTGGCGAACATTTGGAGAGGCCTATGTCCAGCAGTGGACTGATGATGATGATGATGATCAATCTAGCGTGTTATTCCCAGGTGTCTTTTATGATGCAGGGTATTAGAAGACCATAAAGCGACTCCTGTCTGATCTCCGCAACCTTTAGACAGGGGAACCAGACCAACTGGATCGTGGTTACGCGTTTAGAATAATTTCTAATACGTGTAGGTTTCCACTCGATGTTTTCCCTAGTGGCTAGTGATAGAGACGTATATACCTCCAGAGGTGTGCGCTCGGATTCGAACCCACGACCTCCTGATTACGAGGAGAAGGAGGAGATCACACGCACATTAATTTTATAAACCTAAAGGTTGCAAACGAGCAAGAGTTACCTGGTGGTAAATGATCACCGCCACCTATGAACATCTGTAAGATCAGAGGAATCGAAGAGCAAATCCCTTTGTGTCCTGACCCCAAAGTAACCTTTGGCGTATGAGCCAGGGTCACTTCAGGCCAGTCACGGTTTCCAGGCTACTGCATCCAGACATTTTGATCCAATCTCAAGTCTCGGACATGCCTCACTGGCGCGACTCCTGCGCACAGTGACGTCTCCGCGCCTGCGCGTGCACTGATGCGTGCTTTATTTTTAATCGACGCGAGCGCTTCCGACACATCTGAATACTGAGCTAGTGAACTGAGACCGGCGAACTGTAGGTAGCAAAAAATGGTCTGAGTAACTGCAATATGCGAGATGAAAGATAATAGGAGCGGTGGCTCAGTGGATAAGAACGCACTGCCGTACGGGGTTGTGGTTCGAATCCGAGAATGCATAACTGGAATTTTTAAATCTGTGTGCATATTTCTACCATTAACATAACATTGATAAGTGTAATATTATAACATTTAGTAGAAAGAATAAGCGGTTTGAATACAAGTATAAAATAAACAATGAATCTATACGCCGAGTGGCCGAGTTGCGTGACCTGGGAGTGTTACTGGATCAAAAGTTATTATTTAAATCACACATTGAGAAAATAGTAGATAAATCTTATAAGATGCTTGGATTTGTCTTACGTGTTTCTAGAGACTTTAAAAAACCTTCTACTTTAGCTATGTTATATAAGTCTTTGGTCCGTTCAATATGAGAATAATGTTCTGCAGTTTGGAACCCGCAATATAATATGTATATCGATTCAATAGAGAGAATCCATAATAAATTCCTGAAACATATTAATTAGAGAACTGCCGGTAGGGCCTCAACTTTATCAATTAGGTCTATCTGAAGTCTCGTCGCACTGTCAGAGATCAAATTTTGTTGTATAAAATTTTACATAATAAAGTCGATTCCATACCGCTCTTGAGTATGGTGGGATATAGATGTCAAAGAATTAGTGCTGGAAATAAATTATTATTTTGTACTCCGCTTATGCGTACTAACTATGGCAACACCAGTGAAGTCATAATTGCGCTGCCCATTCCGCCAAATTGGGCCACCAATTCACTCGGAGAAACCCTGGCTTTCTGTGAATCATTTCTCATTAAGGCAGCGTGAATCTCTCACGGGCAAATTCACTTTCAATCTTTTCACTCGATTTTTCTGATTCGAACAGGTTACAGCCTAATCGAGTAGCATCTCTAGTCGGAAACGCGGAGTTCATGTTGCAAAATGGCCGGTTCATCTGCGTGTAATTTATCGGGTATTCGTAAATAGAGGATTAGTGGCTGACGGTGCGTCTCGGCGAAAGATTACGACGAATTTACGTGCGGCGGACCTGACGGATGGTGGGCTACGAGCTGCGCCTGTCTACGTACTTAAGGCGACAGGTAGGGCACACTAGCGACGCCAATCGATTTAAATTTTTAGCTACTAAACCGGATTTTAAATAATTTCGGGGTTATAGGCCGTGTGGTCCCCGGCAGAGTAGAATAGGCCACCCTCACTCTTACCGAGGTGTCGTAAAAGGCGACTAAGGTAAAGCTGCTGGCATGATCATCAGCACCCGGAGAAGGAAAACTCTGCATTTATATCAAAACCCTCGCCAACCCGTCTGCCAAGCGTGGTGAGTATGGCAATTACCCCTCATGTGATTGAGGGAGGCCCGTGCCCCAGCAGTGGGGACTTAAATGGGCTGATGATGATGATGAACCTCTTGGCAAACACTTACACTATTTATTAAAAAACCATGCACAATTGATTACCGCCAAAAGCGGCCACTCTTGGCGGGAATTAATTTTTCGCGTTTGTGCACGGACCCAACATTTGTACATGGTTATTTAATAGATAGTATAAGTGTTTGCCGAGAGATTGTTAACCCGGAATTGTTTAAATAGATCCGGTTCAGTAGCTAAAAATTAAAATCGATTGGCGTCGCTAGTGTGCCCTACCCGTCGCCTTAATTATGGTGCTACGTCTCAGTCCCATAGAAGTACCTAAATGATTCATTAGGGTATACTATTCAGCGTGTCTTTCCCGGTTGTGTCCAAAACTTTAAAGCCAACGCAAGAGCGACCTCTCTGATTTGTTAATGGGCGCTTCATCTTCGTCGCTTTACATGGTTTGACCTTAGCTTACCTTTAAGATATACATTGCTCACCGGATTAGCAAGCTTAAGTGGCAGTGGGCTGGCCATATTAGCCGCAGAACCGACAACCGATGGGGTAAACGAGTTCTAGAGTGGAGACCGCGGCTTGGCAAACGTAATGTAGGGCGCCCTCTGGCTAGGTGGGGGACGATCTGCGCAGGATGGCTGGCAAGAGCTGGATACGAGAAGCCATGGATAGATCACAGTGGCGAACAATTGGAGAGGCCTACGTCCAGCAGTGGACTGCGATAGGCTGATGATGAATAATGATCACGTCGCTTCGAATAATTACATGTTTTGACCTTACCTTTAAAAATTATCGTATGATAATATACATAGGTAGTATACTTAAAGTTTTTTTTATACAACGACTGTGGCAAACAAGCGTGCGGCTCGCTTGATGGTAAGCGACTGTCGCAGCCTATAGACGCCTGCAACTACAGAGGACTTCCGTCCGTCAGTTGTACCGACCAGGCTCATGTTCTTCCTTCCTTAGTATAGGTAAAATAGTTCAGCGGTTTTAGTTTTTATTTATGACATAGACGAGCAGACGGAGCACCTGATGGTAAGTGATTGCCGCCACCCATGGACACCCGCAACACCAGTGGAGTCAAAAGTGCGATGCTAACCTTTGAACTCCATCTCCGTCTACTGTTGGACGGCATGAGCCTAACACAATTCTAGTTTCGGGATTGAGACTTGTTTCACCGGTGCAATTTTCATCTTTGCCGAGGCCAAAACAACTTGAACTTTTCGATCCCAAGAGAAACGGCACTTTTTTATGTGATAGGTGGCTGACGAGCAGGCGGATCACCTGATGGTAAGCGATTACCGCCGCGAATGGTACCGCGACACCAGTAAAGTCCCAAGTGTGCTGCAACCTTTAACCCCCCTTTCCCCCGGGTTGGTACCCTCACTCACGCAATGAAACACAGCACAGTTCTACTTCATACCGGTTTTCTGTGAGGCCGTGGTATAGCTCCGGTTGAGCCGGCCCATTCATGCCGAAGCGTTGCTCTCCCACTGTTAGAATTATCTATCTCTCGTCATCATCATCTCATTAGAGAAATTAAAAATTGACCATTTGTTTCCACGTGACTTAAGAACGAACATCTTGGCAATGAAAAAGCATATTTGACTGCTATTTTAGAAAATCCCTTGAAATAACTTTCACATAATATTATGATATCCTCTTCCGACGTTTCTGATATTTGTCATCCCTAATTTGTATTATTTATATTTAACTCCTTGTCGCTATTAATTTGACTTGTAAGCATTTTGTATCCCAGAAATATATTCAGTGATGTTTTTAGAAGATTAATTTATTAGGGTTGTTGTGTGTTATGTAAATTTGTATACAATTCTGAACTTAATAATTCTTTAGACCACAAATTACCTACTAGTACTACACTATAACAAGAGCTAAAGAAAGCTCCTATTATACTGTGCTAGTATTTAGTAGTCAATGCACTGTGATTGTGGTCTTGATTTTATAAAACATGGACACTAGAGCAAAGGTAATTTGGGACTAATAAGGAAAAAATGTTACGCTCCAAAGCAAAATCTTTGGACGCAACCGGGAATAATTACACGCTAAGATGAGGAGGATAGGCGGCGGTGATCACTTACCATCAGGTGTGCCATCTGCTCGTTTGCCCGCTATAATGTAAAAAACTACATACCGTTTAGTGAACTCCTTCGAGCACTTAGAGCAGATCCAGCTGTCCTTCACCGAGTTTTTCACTGGGATGACGAGTTTCTTCAGATCCGTCATCTTCTCGATGCCCTGACCGTGCACTCTCTTCACATGGCTCGTCAGGGTCGACTGCCGAGAAAAGGAGGTCCCACAGGTAGTACACACAAAAGGTCTCTCGTATGTATGCTGTCTCAAGTGCGGACGGAGTGACTGCTTCCTAAAAGCCTTGGAGCAAAGAGGGCACTCGTATTTCAAGACTACCGTCTCCTTCTCACCCACGACTTTCTTGTACTCTTTCACAGGCTCACGGTGCAAAGCTTCGTGGAAGAAGCATTCCGCTTGGGAGTCAGTAGTGAAAAGACATTTGCTGCAGTTCCACATCATTGAGGAGTTTAAAGAGCTGGTGGCGGGGAACTGGCAGGCGTTCTGTTTGATGTGGCGGCTGACTTCTTGGCTTAAGGTGAAGGACATCCCACATTTGGGGCAACTGAAACAAACGGTATCATTACAATAGTTGATATTGTTTAAACAAATCAATGTATGTGTTAATACCAATTACTTACCTCTTCTTTATATGTGGATGTGCTATTCGCACGTGCTCTTTCAGTTCCAAAACATTTTTCAAAACTGTGACATCAGAACAGTATGGACATTTTCTAGTCAAATCTTTGGTCGGTTTTCCCTTCTCTTTAGTTTTCTCTTGCCTTCTTACTCTGTGCTCCAAACTGTTGCGATGACGTTTTGCTTCTTCTGCCGTATTGAACTTCTTTTCACATACTAAGCAAACGAACTCCTTCTGCTTATGTCTTGATTTCAAATGGCATGCTAATGTTAATGAAGATTTAAATTTGGCTTGGCAAAATTTGCACTTGTGAAGCTCTTGATAATCGTCAGTGGCAGTGTGAGATAATTTATGCCCAGTTCTTTTACTGTGCTGCCGTGATTCAATATTGTATCTAAATTCTTGAGAGCAAGATTCACATTTGAACGTTGTTTTTCGTCGTATAATTATAGGCATCGATCTATTAATGACAGCTACCACTTCGCTGTGGTCTGATCCTGACATATGCTGCAGCATATCTTGGGATGTTTCGCACTCATATTTGCAAAACGAACACCAGAAATTCCCGTCCATTACTTTGGTTTTATTTTCATGTTCTTCAGAATACCAGTGCTGCATGAAGTTGGAAAGCCAGTTAGTGTAGAATTTGCAAGGGCTACACTGAAATGGTGATTGGTGTACAATTGCTTTTATGTTATCTAAAATTAATTGCTGGTACGCCTCGCTTTTGATGTCTGTCGCTTTCCGAAAGTGGTAATGAGAGATCAAGTGCTTTCCCATGAGATGAAGTCTCACGCGAGATTTGCAGCCAGAGCAGTGCACGAAAACAGGCTTCCTCCTCCGCTTTGCTTTTTCTATTTTCAAGTCCGGTTTCGTCTTTAAGACGTTTTTGTTTTTTGGTATCAGATGGAGCATAAATTGTATCATTGGTAAAACGAGAAGGGCGGGTTGCTCTCTTGTCAACTGGACGCAAAGGTTCTAAATGCCCGGAAAACTCTAATTCATGTTCTGGAAGAACTTTTCTCATGTGCAAACTTGACATGAGATGTTTTTCGTAAATGGCCCTAGATCCCAACCGCCGATTGCAAGGCCCACACCAATATTGGACTGAGCCTTTATTTTGAATGGTTGTTTGCATGATTTGAGTTTTTTCATGGCCAGGTACCCACTTTCCTTTAGTATGTCCAGGGGGTGGGGCGTCATAATCATCGTCTCTTTCATTTGCATCTGTCATTATAGGCTTCCATTTACCCCCTGTGTGCTCTTGCTCATCCCTGATATCCCATTCCTCTTGCTCGGGAGAAGCTGGTCGCCATTTACCTCCCGTATAATTCGGAGGAGGTTTCCACTTCTCATTAGCATGCACTTCTTCCTCCTCATCGTCTTCAGAATCATCTGATTCACCAAAATCAACCTCACCTTTGTAGTCGTTATATGTTGTAATACTATAAGTAGAAGTAGGAATTACTTTTTTAACATTTCCACTTATATTAGCTACTGCATTTATTAATTTGGTCTGGTTGTCTTCATTATTGTTAATTCTTAAACTAGGTTCTCCAATCCAGTCTTCATCTCTCAAATTCGCAAGCGGACTCATCCGTGGAAGATCTCTTGACGTAGAGGCTTCAGCCTAAAGTAGTTTTAGTATCTAACCCCGCTTTAGATGTTGGTATAGGGGGCGTTAATCTTGACAGGGAAGTTTTTTTGACGCTGCTTTGTAGTTCTAAAGATTGGAAGAAAACGTCAGCACCAAGGCTGTAAGTGGGATCTAAGCTGTCGATGCTGGGGATGTCAGATTTGGAGGTGCCTGTTTTTTGTATTTTTCTGCATCTTTCTTTGCGATGTTTGACGTAGTTGTCGAGTCCGACGATGGTCGCGTTGCACTTGATGCAGAGGTGGCTGTCGTCATCGTCGTCGTCTCGCGGAGACAGCATCTGGAAAGTTCAACACATAAATCTGTGAAGTTAGGCGTAGATTAGTCGGCAAGACGGATAGTGGTGACATCGGCGCGGCGTCGTTTATCGCGTGGTGCAGGGATATTAGGCCTCGTCTCGCCCGTCAGCGAACTGGGGCAATAAATACGATTCGAACGCGAATTATTTAACTGCGGAATACCTAGTTGTTTCGTGATGATCGATAATGTATGCACCGCGGCTCATTACGGAACTAAGTTCCGTTTGCAGAATATTTGCATGGGGCGATCTATCACTGGACTAATTTATTGGTTTTCTTTGTTTTGTTGTGGGAGTTGGTACGGGTAATAATAGCATGAATAGCTGATGAGGTTAATAGACTGCGGCGTGATTAAAGTTTCGAGGACAGCCATCATTGCGGTGGATGACGAGGCGGAGGGAGGGGCGAAGGACGAGGCTGTGAATCAAAGGGCCATAAATAATGCGCCGCTCACCTGCTCGATCGCATGCTTCTGATTTACTACGGTGTTTACGCGAGATTTCGAAATAAAACCGTTATTTATTGGCGGTGTATTATCACCTCAATAATTTTCAAGTTTAAATAAGCGCTGGGAAACGATCGCTCTACCACGACCTACATTCTGGTTCTTCCTCGTGTTTATTTTATTGCTAGAGCGAATAGAATGTGTAACATTGAGGTGGAATTCCAAGCGGTATATTTTGATCGCCTGACACCACGAGTATCGAGTACATTAAGGTATTGTATTAGACAATAGGAAAAATAAATTTATTTTTGTATCGAATAGTTGCGTTGTTTACAGAATTATCTTGCTGTTGCTCTTGGCTTATTTATGGTCTAAGCTCCACACGCATGAATGGGCCGGCCCGACAGAAGCGATAACACGGCCTCGCAGAAAACCGGCGTGAAGCAGCACCGTGCTGTGTTTCGCTGCGTCCCAATCCGGCACTGGTGTTGATTACCATCAGGCGATGCGACTGCTTGTCTGCCACCTATGTCATCATAAAAAAAAACACCACAACGTAAGTGAAAACCTTCAAAGTGGTCATTGAGAATAGGTTGAATAAAGAAGTAAACAGATGCTAAGCGAGCGGACTCATAAAACGTATGTCTGTTTAAATGATAGGGGTCAGAGGAGCAGACGGTCATATATGATGGTAAATATAATTGCTGCCGCCAATGGACACCTGTAGCTTGTAGACAATAGCCCCCTTATTACAAATCGCGAACTAAGGATAGTCCCGGAACTAAATTCGTGCGAGCTTCTTTTAACAGTACGTGCTGGAACGGGTTGACAAGCTATTTAGTACCTACGGTAATAACATTACATCGCGATTTAGAATAAAGTGGTAGATGTACAACACCAGTGGAGTCACAAGTGCTTTGGGCTGTCTTCATTTAAGCATTCATCATCATCTTATCCTAAGGGCGGATCTACATAAGGGCTTATTGGGCTCTAGCCCAGGGCCCCGTGGATAAAAAGGGGCCCTTTTCACAGGAAAACACTTTAGATGGGGTTTTAGCAAAGGTTGTCTTTCATTCTCTAAATTGTTGTAACCCAGGGCACCACAAATTCACGATCCTCCTATCAGCTTATCATTCCCTATATCGTCTATAGGTTGCTTCGGACCCCGGGTATGATACCATGCCATGCCAGTCTTTCTGCCAAGCGATAAAATTCCGCAAGGTAACAAACAAGCGACTGCTGTTTTCAAGAATATCTATTTCTTGACCTTCAACGAATATCTATTGATTGACCTTCAAGAATATCTATTGCTTGACCAAAGTCAAACTTAAATATTATTTATTTGCATAGGCTTGTACACAGCTCTTACAAATCGTCAAGCTTTAAGGATATTGACGACCCGATTGGAACAGTGGTAGTGAACGCTGCCTCTGATACAAGGGTTGCGGGTTCGATCCCCGCACAGTACAAACATTTGTGTGCATGAACATGTTTGTTTGAACTGGTCTGGGTGTTCGCTATGCATTATAAGTATGTATTTACAAAAGAAAAGTATTATATGTATATATTTGTAGTCCCACTGTTGATTCTGATATCCGTAACACGGGTGCTTGTGCTACCTATCTCGGAGTCAGACCAATGTATCTGATGTTGTGAAATATTTATTTATTTATATATATTTCTTGATTTTCAAGGATAATAATTCTCCCATAATAACTCTCACAACATCACACGACCTTTGGCGTAAGAGGCAGGGTCACTACCAATTGCCATCTGGTCAGTCATAAAAAGTAAGGATATCTATTGCTTGTCAACGGATATTTGCAAAGACAACAGTGAGCACCCATCGAGTTGCCATCGAGTTCCGAGGTTACCCCCGCGCGGTGACACGCGTCAATCGCTGCCTGACACCATTGTCCCGTGACACGACTGACAAATGACGCGCGACAAACGCCGCGCCGTCAGCGCTGTCGCCGGCCTTCGTGGAACTTTTAATTATTCTGATGTCTTTCGCCGCTGAGTCGGTCGCGATGACGTATTGATTTCGCCTATTATTGGGATGGCCTAGAAATGACTGTTTGAATGCTAGTGATGTCTTGAGTGTTTGCGGATTAAAGAGGATTGGGTGACATCTATTTTAGATCCGTTACTTGACGTCTACCTAATGGATTATGCGCCGAATAATAAAATGATTCTTAATTTTGACTCTTTTAGGCGTTTGGTAATATATTCCACTTATGTGAATATGTCTTTCGCAATATCGTCTGTGTTTATGTAGTTAGGTATGAATTTTTGACAGCTCACTCGTCTTAGCGTGCCATTTTCGATTGCGTTTAATACTATCGCTTTGGAGCCTGGGGTATATTGTGAACATGATGGTTTGTCTGGTAATCACAATAAAGCGACTACTGTCTGACCTTTTTAACCCTTATACAGGGCAACCAGATCAACAGGACCTCGGTTACACTACTTATTTTCTTTGTCTTACTTTGTGCTTTTGTTAAACTTTGTTGATTTTATTTATTTTTATTATTTGTTTGTATTGGTCTGGGTGTTTCCTATGTATTATAAGTATGTATTTACAAAAGAAAAGTATTATATGTATATATTTGTAATCCCACTGTTGATTCTGATATCCGTAACACAGGTGCTTGAGCTACCTATCTCGGAGTCAGATCAATGTATGTGATGTTGTGAAATATTTATTATTATTTATTTATGTTACAATCGAGTTAATACGGAATAATAAATATAATAAATAAATATTTCACAACATCACATACATTGATCTGACTCCGAGATAGGTAGCACAAGCACCTGTGTTACGGATATCAGAATCAACAGTGGGATTACAAATATATACATATAATACTTTTCTTTTGTAAATACATACTTATAATACATAGATAACACCCAGACCAATACAAACAGTTGTGTTCATGCACACAAATGTTTGTACTGTGCGGGGATCGAACCCGCAACCCTTGCACCAGAGGCAGCGTTCACTACCACTGTTCCAAACGGGTCGTCATAAATAAAATGTACCTATCTTTCGTTTTTTCTTACATTTCACTGAAATGTAAGAATTTCAGTCAGAAATTCAATATCACGCCAGAGCTTTCTTTACAATTCAAAAAGTGAAGATCTTAATAGTTGTTAGGTATTTTCACGTTGTTACATTAATTTAAAATACTCCCAAGCTAGTTGTCTAGGGTTCAGGTCTGCCTAAGCCCAGTCGTATGACGCGTCTGTCAGTCACCTCCTGGGCGGACAGCGCGCGTTCCACTCGCTACGGCACCTGACTTGTAGGTATAAACCTTTTTACTTACGACACATTTAAAAAGGAAGGGTTATGTATGATTTTAGCAGTCTATGATATGTAGGTATGCTAGTATATCGTTTATTGAGTTTTTGTGTGCACATATGATAATCCTAATGATTAGGAGCCCATGATGGCCAGATTTCGTCATTTTATAAAAGCTCAAAGTGTCTCTGTGCATTTCCTAATTCTCCAACATAGAGATTTGGGTTATGGTTGCTTCTCATCTTGATCTGACAAAAATAGTAGTACTCTTCTTTCGGTATTTTATAAAGCTAATTTCTTTTATATTTTAGGGAAAAAATCCGATCCGATCAGACACTTATTACGGTTTCTGCCCCCTGCCAGACATCCTTAAACTTCAGCTTAATGGAAAAATCACATAGATAGATAGATAGATATTCTTTATTGCACAAAAAGAAAATACAAGCATGATACACCAACAACAGACAGTACAATAAGGCGGTCTTATCGCTTGTAGCGATTTCTTCCAGACAACCTTTGGGTAGAGGAAAGAAATATCGTATTCGTAATAGGGGAAGGCAGTGCAAAGTAGTTTATCAAATGAAATTGAGAATGGCAGAAATATACATATTTTATTTATTAATAATATTACATTACATAAATAATAATAAACAATACATACATACCGAATAATAAATACATAGAAATTTTTATCACAAAACTCAATAAAAATATTTCTAAAAGATAGGTATAAATGACCAGAGACCACATTAAATAGGAAGAAGAGACAAGGAAAAACAGTGTACCTATTTATAGAGATAGGAAGTGAGTTTTGACATGGGGCTTGAATATAGGAAGGGATTGTGATTGTGACAAATTTACGTCTGTTGAGTTCTGTATGACAGTTCTTTATCGAAAGTCGTGAAAGACATGTAAAATATTTCGAGTTCAATAGGAGTTGGAAATGTACATGAAACTTCTTGGGTTTTGAAAAAATGGGAGAATATTTTTCAAAACCCGATAACTTTCATATAAATGTTGTCCCACTTGTAATAACGCTTTTGCAAAATGACGAAAGTCTGGCAGTGGGCCCTTGCTGTACTGGAGCATGTGCATACAAAAAACTCCTTTGTGACGTCATCTTGCGAAGTGGAACGCACTCGCCGCCGTCAAAGGCTGTCGCCCGAATAACGACGTCGGCATCGATCGGCGCCCCGCTGCCCCGTCACCGTCACCTCCGATTGAAGCGAGAAAAAATGAGACAAACTTATAAACTTACTCAGTGCGAAGAGAAAGGGTTGGGCGACTGATCGGACTGGAGGGTAGGAAGGAGCTCATTGCATTTGCTTCATCGTCTGTCGTATCAATCGAATGTTATTCTTTTTTTACGTTTGGCCATTTTGTATGAGAAGTTTTTTAATTACGTTCGTTCTGTATGAGAAGTTTTTTAATTTCATTCATTGACTTCATGTAATATGTTATAATGACACATATTTTAGTAAATAAAAATATATTTTATCTTTACGATTTTCTGAACAATATAGATTTAAGACGAAAGTAGTTCCTAATAATGAGCAATGGTAGCTGGATAAGAACTTGCGCCTTCCGGACGGAAGGTTGTAGGTTCGAGTCCGAGAATGCACCTTTGAATTTTTCAAATCTACGTGCGCATTTCTACTATTCGCTTGGTGGTGAGGCGAAAACATCGTGAAGAAACTTGCACTTCATCATCATCATTTCAGCCAATAGACGTCCACTGCTGGACATAGACCTCCCTCAATGTTCTCCACACAGATCTGTCCTGTGCCGCCAATGGATTCCCGCAACTTGCACATTTTGGATATTGACTGTTCTGGTTCCCCTGTGAGGGTTGCGAAGGTCAGAGAGCATTTCATTATAATTACCAGACTCCCCAAATTATGAATCATGATCCAATTATACTCCGGGTTTCTAACGATGGACGCAATCGGGAATGACGATGAGAGGTACAAAAAACGGAAAAATATTTAACTGACAGACACATAGACTCATGCGACACACATTCAACACCCCTCATTCGGTTTAACATCGGGTTGGGGTTAAAAATAAAATTAAATAATATCCTCCAACCGATTTCGGCTAAGGCGGCTAATCTCAACGATCGGCCACTTACGCAGGATATATTATAGTGCTCAAGTGAATGCGCAAACACAATCTCTCTATTCCTTTGCCGAAGAGGGATCGGACGCAGGACCAACGGCTTAACGTGCTTTCCGAGGCACGGGGGTACAAGACCGCCAACTTCCAGACTCCGGGCTGACACTGAGAATTTCTTAACAGAAAAACTCAGGTACAAATTTTCGAACCCACTGCGCACTACCCACTGCGCCAACGAGGCAGTCAAAAAATAAATAAATAATAAAATTAATTAGAGCACTGTTAAACATAAAAAGAGTTGTGAACTTAATCTATGTGTCAATTTGCTCGCTGCAAAGGATTTATTAGCTCTCCTCGAATGCACTGCCTGCATTTAATTACCCAGGGAGAAGTATTACCATGTTATTATGAACTTTCATCATAGTTTTAGTTTCATGGGGTTCACTATGAAATTATGAGCTCGCTGTCATAAGTTGATTTACAGTGCAACTACGATCAGAAGGCACTACAGCGACATGGGCAGGATGGCGTTGTACAATATTTTTTTCTATGGGAAATAAAAAAAATAAAAATGTTTATTTATCGGACAACAGTGATCCATAAGTGTTAGTAGCATACAACTTAAAAAATTTAATAAGTAGTAGTTAGTACTTAATAACTAAGAGCGACCGAGTAATTCACCCAAATTCAAATTCCAATTCGAGAATAGGCCACCCTCACTCTTACCGAGGTGTCGTAAAAGTCGACTAAGGTAAAGCTGCCGGCATGATCATCAGCACCCAGAGAAGGAAAACTCTGCATTTATATCAAAACCCTCGCCAACCCGTCTGCCAAGCGTGGTGAGTATGGCAATTACCCCTCATGTGATTGAGGGAGGCCCGTGCCCCAGCAGTGAGGACTTAAATGGGCTGAAGATGAGATGATGATGACCGAGTACATAAGTGCTCGAGTAGTGGACAGTCCCCACCATCGGCGATGGCCTTCAGTAGGATACTGTTGCGGCTGCCGCGCACTCACCTTAAAAATGAGCGGGCTTTCTTACGCAGTGTGGCCGGGAAACTGTCGACCCCTGCGTGCGCGCATATGCTAGAGGCGCTGCAGTAGCGCGGCAGCCCCAGCAATGCCCTGAAAGCATTATTGTATTGAATACGCAGGGCGTTATATGACTTTTGAGTATAGTTGACCCACAGGCTGCTCGTGTAGAATGAACTGCAGTAAGCTTTAAAAAGCGTGATCTTGACTAGTTTCGAGCAATGAGCAAACCTGCGAGCTAGCATATTCGCCCTGATCGATAACGCCCTGCGCTCTCGCTCAATGTCATCATCGTCCTTTAAGTCTTCAGTGACAATGTGACCTAGGTACTTGAATTGGCATACCCTAACAAGAGGTGCCCCGTACAGTTTAATTGGGGAAATGAGCTATGGGAAAAAAATTAAACAGGTTTAAATCGAAAACCATTTCGAGGCATTTGAATTACATCAATATTTTAAAATTTTAAAAGCTGCAGGATCTAGGATATTTTAATAAAATACCGTTGACCTTCATTTGACCTTTGCTGCGGTGGCTGAATGCAAGTAATTGTCCTTGCTATAGTAATAAAAAAAGTAAAAGTAGCGATATCACGCCTATTAACAGTGGACATTTGACGTTTGCTGTTGAGCGTACATTTCCAGGAAGAGATTTCTAATTCCCCAGATTAATAGGAATTTTGTCCACAAGATTATGACGTTGCTCTGTATGAGTAGTGTCTAATTTTACGAAAACTTAACATAAACTGTAGTAAGTATAATCATTGGTTATCCTTTATATAGTTTTTGGAAAGCATTTCTTTATTTCTTGTAATTTATTTCCCATGATTTGGGGTAAAACCGCATGTGGGAACACTTGACGTAGTTGTACGTCACCTAAAAATCTTTGAAAATTAATATATAAGTAGTTACTGGATAAAACAAAAAAATATTCAATTAAAAGATACTAATCTTAAAATACTAAAAAAATATAAAAAAAAAACTACTGACATTATTGTAAAAGAAACAGCATTAGCTCCGATTTCCTCACGCGCCAAATAACCGTAGGGCCACTGTAAGTCTTAGCGAAATGACAATATCATATTTATCGTCTCGATGTAATAGACACTGTACTGTGCCTTAGTAAAAAAGTCGCTAATTAGGCGGTTAGATAGAACGAAGTCTGTAGCCTACTTCAGACGAGAGTGGACACAACTGGCCGCAGACAGACACTAATGAAGGGATTTTGGGGGGATTTGACCCCGCAAATTCCCCCAAAATCACTTATGCATACAATTTTGTGCCCTGGTGGGGACCAGGACATAAAATTGTGCCTTAATACAATGTGTTGGGTCCTAGATCCATCAACAAAGGTTATTATTTAACGCGCTAATTATATCAATATGACAATTTAGCGAATGAATTATACGCATATTATTACGCATATGTGATACCTCAGGTGTTGCAGATGTCCATGGGCGGCGGTGATCACTTTCCATCAGGTGTGCCGTCTGCTCGTTTGTCCGCTATAATGTAAAAAAAAGAATTAACCATGCATTCGTTGTTTCATTCACCAAACCGAAGTTAAACCTCAGGCCAGTACACCATCTTAGCGGATATTACACATACGATAGCCCCTCATTAGGCAGTGTCGAATTTAGCTGATTGTATCCTTGGAAACAAACAGTTCTGACCCTTCAGTGCATCGTCGTGTACTTGTTTCAGAGGTTCCCTTAACGCTGGTTCAGTTGTACAAAAGCGAATCCTTTGCTAGTTTTCAAGCGCAGCTTTGATCTCGCCCGGGACTCGAACCTTCGCCTCCACCACCACGCCAACAAGATCGTAACAATTTAATTCCGACATTACTATCACAAACGTACGTCGGTTGGGAGGGAATCAATTATATTTCCCATTAGAGCGAGGCGGAGCGGCTGATTTATGGCAGTATGCGCGCGCGCACCCGACTGCACCTTGCGCATTCCGCCCGCTCATTACTTGCTTTGTAGATTTTGTTATATCACAACATTGGTCAATAAATAGGAAAATTTAGAGGGTGCCCTAATATCTTTTATCATCATCACTAGTTCATCTCCGTCCACTGTTGGACGGCATGAGCCTAACACAATTCGAGTCTCGGGATTGAGACTTGTTTCACCGGTGCAACTTTCATCTTTGCCGAGGCCAAACCAACTTGAACTTTTCCATCCCAAGAGACACGGCAATTTTTTTATGTGGATAGGTGGCTGACGAGCAGACGGATCACCTGATGGTCAGCGATTACCGCCGCCAATGGACACCCGTGACAGCAATAAAGTCCCAAGTGTGCTGCAACCTTTAACCCCCCTTTCTCCCGGATTGGGCCTCCAGTACCCTCACTGACGCAGTGAAACACAGCACAGTGCTAATTCACGCCGGTTTTCTGTGAGGCCGTGGTATCACTCCGGTCGAGCCGCCCATTCATGCCGAAGCGTGGCTCTCCCACGGTCGAATAAACGAAAAGTAGTGTAAAATTATCCAACGCTGAAATTCTTTACGGTAAGCTAGGGGTTCTTTCAATATTTTTGTTAAGTTCCCGTGTTCGCCATTTCATCCAGTTTCCAGCTTAACGTATCTATCTATACCAGTATTACCAGTCGCCTTTATGCCACGAAGTCTGTCCATTACGTCACCAAGGCTCGGCAATATCCCTCCTTTTTTTTTTTTTTTTTTTTGTACATTATAGCGGACAAACGAGCAGACGGCACACCTGATGGAAAGTGATCACCGCCGCCCATGGACATCTGCAACACCTGAGGTATCACATATGCGTTGCCGGCTCTTAAGAAAGGAGTACACCCTTTTCTTGGAGGTCACCAAGTCGTATCTGTTCGGAAACCTTTGAAATAAAAAAAAATGTAGACTCTGTATGACGAGTGGAGGCCGCAGCCGTGGCAGGCCCTGGCAAGGTGGACCGAAGATCTGGTGATGATCGCGGGAATCCCTTGGCTGCGGGCGGTACAGGACCGATCTGTGTGGAGATCATTAGGGGAAGGCTATGTCGACGTAAAATATTGGCTGAAATGATGAGACTCTGTAAAGCTGTATACAATTTATACATTTTGTGGTCCTGGATGATAGCTTAGATTTGCTCCACTTTTCTGAATCTACCTACCTACCCGACCAGGTGATACAGCCGCGTATCTTCCAGAGTGACCGTTCGGAACTTCGGAAGTCATAACGGATCGCCGGTCCCGCGGGGGCGCCGCGGCCAGCGCGGACAAGACTGATGGCTTCGGCAATTTGCACATTTTAATTGATAAAGTATGTAACTTTCTCGTTTTGTGCCAATAAAGATAAAAACATTTATTCATTCAGCAAACTAATTCGGTTGACAAAATACTCTTTTCGCCATTTTATCCTGTCTTCGGCTTGACGCATCAATTCTTCTACTTCGATCGCTTTCACAGATCGTCAATTCTTCTAGTCGGAGGGCACCATACGCTACGTCTTTCGAAACGCGGTCTCCACTAAAGAATTTTTCTTCCCTGACTGTTGTTAGTTCTTTGACTGATATTCCGCATGCTGATTCGATGCACTATGTATGTCAAACACTTAAGTACTTTTTCGGGTAACCTCATCGGAATTTAAAATCCTTTGAAGAAACTCTGAGTATAACTTGCTCCACAGTAAATTGTGCTTGAGCGACCTTAACTTAAGACCAGATGTCAGTAATCAGAAAAAATACCCTCCACATTAAAATGTGAGAACTAGGCTGCTGATAAGCTGACGTTGTCCTAATTATTGGAAGGCTCTAAGTCCAAGTAACACATTCCACCCCAGGGACTGTCGATTCATTACCAGACATAGTTCAGCCGATTGACAAGTACCGTAAGGGATGTCTTTTTGAGGTGCGGAAAAAACCTCCTATAGGAGTTCTTCTTATAAGAAAAGCTGTACCTAACTTAAATGCGTGAATAGTGTAGTGAATAGTATCAGCCTATTAACTGTCCCACTGCAGGGCCTCCATCATAGAAATCAAGTTATCGCTATTATGATGGGATTAGGCTTAATCACCACGCTTGCCAAATGCGGATTGGTGATCACAAACCCGAGCTATGTTCGAAAAATTCGAAACATACTTTTCGCTCGACCCGGGAATCGAACCCAGGACCCTGAGATCACGGCCCGGTACTTAACCCACTAGACCATCAGGGCGTTAAATGTACTATTCGATACTATTACTTAAAGTATTACTATTACTTAAAGATAAACTTAAATGTACTATTCGATAATTGTAGCGCTCATCTTTAGATACAATTTCAGAGTATCAGCCTAACAATATTGACTGTTATTTCATAAGACACAAGGGTCAATAGTTGGCAATAAGCTGTATTGCTGATAGAATGTTTAAATGAATTATGGGAGCAGTTAGAATGAAGGCTTGCATAGCTTGCATTCGTATAGATCATGCTCCAACAAATCGAACATCCCACCTTTGAACTTAAAACCTACGAATGGCGGAGCAGATAATTATTTGAGCAGTACATAGACTAGCTATTCAGAAACGTGCAGCGTTCCTTTCTTATATATCACGGACAATGGGATCAAAGGTGGCGATCCGTCATTGGCGCGGCGTACGTCAAGTCATTACTCCGCGTCGCGACGGACCGTCCGCGCGGACGCACCGCTCATTACGCCGACCAATCAGGGCGCAGCGCAAGCGCACCCCGCCGAGTGCTTTATCGTGCGCGAGCGCACGAATATATCCCGCGTCAACGTTCAAAAGGCTCCACAAACGTATCTCTTATTCGTCATCGTTACCGCACCAATAAATACAAGACGTGAGAGTTATTTATTAATAACAGTCGGTAGTGAGCTGCACCATCTTTTTTTAAGTTACTCGACACGGATTTGTGGAAATGGATGCGTTGTGGAGATGACCTATTCGTCTAGTGCACAATTATGGACTTTAACTTCATGTTCTTAGCATTTGAAGTTGCGTGTTCGTGGGTTGTTGTTTTTATTTTCGTATAATAAGAAGAAATGCGTGTCCAGAGCTTTGATAATAATATTATTCATATAGGTACGACTTAATGAAAAGAAGACGTCGCGATATATTTCGAGGCGAGCTCGTCTCGTTTATTTATTCATGAATTATGTTAAGATAAACAAGCAGAGGGTTAAGGTGACGGGTAGGGCACACTAGCAACGCCAATCGATTTTAATTTTTAGCTACTAAACCGGATTTATTTTAAACAATTTCGGGGTTACAATCCCTCGGCAAACACCTATACTATTTATTTAATATTTATAGTTACCTGTTTGGTCTGCTTTTGCACTCGAATTTTGGATTACCGCCAAAAGTGGCCGCTTTTGGCGTGAATCAATTTTTCGCGTACAAAAACGGACCAGACATTTGTGCATGGCTATTAATTAATAGTATAAGTGGTTGCTGAGAGAATGTAACCCCTAAATTGTTTAAAATAGGTCCAGTTTAGTAGCTAAAAATAAAAACCGATTGCCGTCGCTAGTTTGCCCTACCCGTCACCTTACGGCTTGTAGGAGCTGCTTAATTGACCTCGTTGATTTAGTTTTATAAAGTTCTTACATTCAAACACAAATTGTAGTGTAATTGAGCTGATTCAACAACTTTCTCAAACATGGGCCATAAGATAATTAATCCGTTTCACGTTCATAAGCAGTAGCTTCCCGAACGCTGCCCAACCGAGATGGATTCGTCGATCGACTTCTTTGGATTTACCAAGATGGACTTTTTTGGTTGGAAGCTGTTCACGGGAAGATGTGGATGAGTATATCTACCGCAGAACAAATAGTGAGTACATTTAATCAAGTACCTACTTCTTAGATTAAATCAATGGTTTAATCTAAGATGTACTTGCAAAATTACGCCGCGTTACCTCCCGTGATTATTAACCATAGTTATACATAGTTAGTATGTGTTTATTATGTTTACGATTAAATTTCAATCGCGTCCTCTCGCTAGGTGGCAGCATCGTGACCACAGGATCACTTCATAGTCAAACAATGTCGATTGTTGGCGACGCCGCGAGCGACAATACAACACTTTGTATGATGTCGCAGGAACGTATAAAAATTCGAAATACATGATTGTGTATTTGGTTTTACTGTAAAGTTTGTTCGGTGGCGCAGTTGTTAGTGGGTTGCACGTATGAGGTCCCGGGTTCGATCCCCGGGTCTCGGGCAAAAAAATTTGTACCTAAGTTTGCCAGCCCGGAGTCTGGAAGTCAACGGTCGTGTACTCCCGAGCCCCGGAAAGTACGTTAAACCGTAGGTCCTTCGCCCAATCCCTCTCCAGTCGTGTCACGCTGGTGTCTCATCGGAATATGAGGGTAAGGCAATAAAGAGTGCACTTGTGTTTGCGCACACACTTGACTACTATATTTTTTATGTGATACGTGGCAGACGAGCAGACGGATCACCTAATGGTAAGCGATTGCCGCGGGACGTGTATAATTTATCTATCAGGACATTTTATAATGATTTGGAGCATTATTTCTTTCACAGCTGTTCAGTTCCATTAGCTATGGCCTTGTTCTTGCTAAAATTGTCAGAGGTTCAAAATAACCTAAATACAGGCTTATTCATGTAACCTAGACGTTTAACCAAAATAATGGCTTTTCGGCCCATCTACCGCAGTGTCTTAAGGCAAAAGTCTTCAATGCGTGTGTGTTGCCAGTGATGACATACGGAACCGAAACGTGGCCGCTTACAATGTGCCGATTAAGGAGGCTCAAAGTCACCCAGAGAGCAATGGAGAGGGACTATGCTCAGAGTGTCTTTGCGTGATCGTATCAGAAATGATGAGATCCGCAGGAGAACTAAGATCACAGACATAGCCCAAAGGATTGCATGCCTCAAGTGGCAATGGGCAGGGCACATAGCGAGGAGAACAGACGGCTGTTGGGGCGGAAAGGTCCTCGATTGGAGGCCACGTACAGGAAGTCGCAGCCGTGGCAGGCCTCTTACAAGGTGGAACAACGATCTGGTGAAGATCGCGGGAATCCATTGGATGCGGGCGGCACAGGACCGATCTGTGTGGAGAACATTGGGGGAGGCCTATGTCCATCAGTGGACGTCTATTGGCTGAAATGATGATGATGATGATGAATACCCTAGGCGTTTAGCCAAACCCCCAGTTCTCCGAGCAGCAGCGACAACGCCCGAGCCGCGGAGTCCAAGCTTCAATTACTCGTAAATCTGTGCGCAGGCGCTGCCGACGCGGTTATTACTGCTCACTTTTGTTTGCGTTATTTACTGTCTCTATTACACATCAGACGAGTGAATATGGAATACATAGGGTTCGCCATCTATCTAGATAAGTATATTATTATGGCATAGATTATGAGGGTAATAGTGAGTGCACTAGTGTTTGCGCACACACTTGATCACTATAATATATCCTGGCGTAGGTGTCTAATCGTTGAGATCGGCAGCCGTAGCCTTAATCGGCTAGAGGATATTAGATAAGTATGTATATTTTAAATTTATTCTTGTCATTTTATCAAAAATATCCCACGAAAAACTATTTAATCGTGTAAGATTTAATAGTTTTTCGGAATATGTGGGATATTTTTGAGAAAATGACGAGCATAAATTGAAATTATTTTTTTTAAATAATATGTTAGCAGGTAAATCTTATAAGTGGTCGCCGTGTGGTCCGCGGCAGAGTAGAATAGGCCACCCTCACTCTTACCGAGCTGTCGAAAAGGGGACTAAGGTAAAGCTGCTGGCATGATCATCAGCACCCAGAGAAGGAAAACTCTGCATTTACATCAAAACCCTCGCCAACCCGTCTGCCAAGCGTGGTGAGTATGGCAATTACCCCTCATGTGATTTAGGGAGGCCCGTGCCCCAGCAGTGGGGACTTAAATGGCCTGATGATGATGATGATGAAATCTTATATTCAAAGTTAGAATACTAGTTTTCAGATCACTTCAAATAGGCATCTAGCATTTTTTTTCTAATTGGTAGTAGGTAAAACTTTTTCGTGTGGGACATTTACTTGGCAACGCTGAAATATGTATAACACTTTTACGAAGTGGCGGTGGTGAAATAGCAACTGTAAAACAATAGGCAGGTTTCCCCTAATAGGTAGCTATAGTACCAACTAACCTTTGAGACTTACCTAGCTACCTACCTATTTTTTTTTATATATTATATCAATCATAATTGGCACCTATTACTTCGTCATTAGTGAAGCTTCATTATTGTCTCAGCGAATGGCATTTTTAAATCTTAAAATATAAGTTTGTTAAACTCATAGCTCACGACAGCACAAGACAAACGCGGCAACGCGTACGCGAAAAATTGATTCACGCCAAAAGCGGCCACTTTTAGCGTGAATCAATTTTTCGCGTACAAATGTTGGATCCGCATTTGTGCATGGTTCTTTAATAAATAGTATAGGTGTTTGCCGAGTGGTTGTAACCCCGAAATTGTTTAAAATAGATCCGGTTTAGTAGTTAAAAATTAAAATCTATTGACGTCGCTAGTGTGCCCTACCCGTCACCTTAAGAAATAAGACTTGGAGCCCAATTCTCGGGTTTGTGATATTTTGAGAACATGGCGGATATCACCCGAAAACCATACAAAAAAACTAGGTTTTAGGGATATATGTCGTATGAAAATAAATGTCACGTGCCCGAGAATTGGGCTCTTGGTCTATCTCGCAGTGATAAAAATTAAACATTTTATCAAAACCATTTTAGTTAATGAATCTCTAACTAGATGGCGCTAGTGGTTCTTAAAGAACATTCACACGTTATTTTTCTTTTCCTTGTTAATGCATATTTATTAAGTCTTAACTTATTTTATTAAAATTACAATGATAATTTAAATATTGATGATACGAAAATCCGTGAGAATTTATAAAAATATAACTTAATACCTATCTTTTCGCTCGTTTGTCATAATACCACAACTAGTTAATGATAATTAAAAAAAATAATCAAATAACTTAAAAAATAATCAGCCGCATCATGATAAGCTTTTTAGCAGAGCGTAGTTTCGATCTACGGACCTCTGGGTTATGGGCCCAGCACGCTTCCACTGCGCCACTCTGCTGTTGACACAGCGGCCGAAATTACGGTCGCGTATGTACTACACTCGGACACCTCAGTAGATAACCAATCATACAAGGGAAGATAAGGGATACAATATGAATTTCTTGGCTCTGAAAGTTGCGTGCGTGTATGGTACCGCAAAATTCCTAGATCGCTCTTCCGCGTGGTGTTGTCCAGATTGAAAATAACCCTAATGATTGCCAACCTTCGGAAGGAGACGACACCATACCGGTACAGAGGGCCTAATTTAAAGCAGACGTTACGACCACTTTTCCCTCTCCTTCACACGCGCCGCGTGTCTCCTTTGTTTGGATGCGACAGGTATGTTCTAGTTCGTTAAGGGACGGCTTCAAATTAAGCCACCTTCGAGAATGTCATTACCGTAGCAGTTGTTAAATTATTTTTTTCTGCGAAATTGACATCAGAATCGCTGAAAAGGAGTGACGCTACAGATTTAGGAAAGACCTAACCATGTGTGGGTAACTGGTAAGGAAAGTAGCTAGCTAAAAAACCCTTTTGCATAGTTGAATGTATTACAAGATTAGTATCTAGATAGTCATCATCATCATCATCAGCCCATTTAAGTCCCCACTGCTGGGGCACGAGCCTCCCTCAATCACATGAGGGGTAATTGCCATACTCACCACGCTTGGCAGACGGGTTGGCGAGGGTTTTGATATAAATGCAGAGTTTTCCTTCTCTGGGTGCTGATGATCACGCCAGCAGCTTTACCTTAGTCGCCTTTTACGACACCTCGGTAAGAGTGAGTGTGGCCTATTCTACTCTGCCGGGGACCACACGGCACACTAAAAGTATGCTTTGGATCAATTGTAGAATTTGATTTGATAATTAGTATAATTTTCAATTTTTTATGTATCTATAAAATCTAAGCTTGTGTGCGAGTTGGAATAGGTAATACATGTAAGCCATAAATATACATAAAAAACATATAAAGGGTATATCTGTGAACATTTACATCCCTTTAACCACGTGTTCTACTAACCATTATGAACAACAATTGTTCTATCACTTTTGGAAATTCGCATGAAAAAAATTCAACTTTTCATACAAACTCGGTCACGTGACTTGGTCATTTTGTATGGGGAGTCGAAAATTTTTTCGATGAATTTCGAAAAGTCGTTGAACAAATGTTGTTCAGAATGGTTGGTAGAACACGTGGTTAAAAGGATGGACATGTTCACAGATATACCCTGTATATGTTTTTGATCAATTGTAGAATTTGTTTGATAATAAGTAATTTTATAATTTTTATGTATAAAAACTAAACTTGTGTGCGTGTTGGAATAATATCTGTATACATAAAAAAATTATATAGATATACAGTTGAACATAGAACCTCCTCCTTTTTTGAAGTCGGTTAAAAATATAAGGCACTCAACACATACATACCTACACTGTGAGCTTCCATACAAAATCATAACAAACAATATTACAGTATGGGAGTGTAGGTGCAATAAAAATATAAGGCAAAGCTAAGGCGCCGTTGACGCGCTTATTAACGGAGGAAAATTGAAAATTGACTGAGCGTCGTGATTGGCACCGCAGGGTTGGCAGCGCTCATTCTAACACTGTTATATTGTTTAAAAGGCAAAAAAAATGTGAAAAACTTGAGTTTTTACCGTGGGAGAGTTTTTACCACGCTTTTGCATGAATGAGCCTGACTCAACTAAAGTGATACCACAGCCTCACAGAAAACCGGTGTGAAGCAGCACTATGCTGTGTTTTGCTAAGTGAGTGATGTTACCGGAGGCCCAATCCGGGGGATAGGGGGTTTAAAGGTTAGCAGCGCATTTGTGACTCCACTGGTATCGCGGGTGTCCATGGGCGGCGGCGATCGCTTACCATCACATGATCCGTCTGCTCGTCTGCCACATAAAAAAAAGTTTAGAAATAAACTAATTTATCACAGAATACAAAGCTATCGCTACAAGCGATATTTTAAATACTGTCAACTGCCAATTAAAATACTGGTTTTATTTTTGTTGACTATAGGATAACGCTTCACCACAATCGCACCTGATGGAAAGCGACGATGAGGATGATGCAATATTTTCATTATTCTACACTGCGTCATGAGCGGTACCACCATAAGTCCATAACATCTTAGGTAGGTAGGTAACTATTTTTCTTAATTATATGAAATCAATAAATCTATCTAATTATTCCGATATGGGGCATTTAATAGTGCTCTTACCTCACGCTTCAATGGACGTTTCTACGTCTCCCAATATGACATACACCCGTGTTATGAGCCCTTATTTTTGTTTAGTTTCTGGGTTTTGCACTTAATTGTATTTGTGTTACTCTAGTTAAGAAGTATGTACCCACAGGTGCAGTCATTGGTCAGTCAATGTACGAGTAATGTAAGCTGTACTATAGCTTTTTACCATAAAAAAATTAATTTGACCATGGGAGAGGGACACGCTCCGACATGAATGTGTCGGCTCGAGCGGAGTGATACCTCGTGCTCACAGAAGTCGGCAGCACTGTGCTGTGTTTCGCTGCGTGAGTGAAGGTACCGGAGGCCCAATCCGGGAGAAGGGGGGTTAAAATCGCTTACCATCAGGTGATCCGTCTGCTCGTCTACAACCTATCACATAAAAAAAAGTACGTACCTAAACCGTACTATTTTATCTTTCTTTAGTTGTATCCAACTCGGTTTCCTCACGATGTTTCCCCAGTTTGAGGCAACCCTAACGGCAGTATTAGCTGGATGCAATATTGGCTGGTCGTGTTTGCGTTTTTAAAGCGCTGACGTTAATCCATCATCCTCGACAATGTTTAGTTATAAAACGATAATTAGAAAAATGCGAATAAACGCACCTAAGCACCTACGTAATAAGATAAGATTAAATTCTTCGTGTGACAAAAGAAGAACAATGTGTTAAGGATTAATTTGTTTCAAAAGAAAGAAGGTATTTGTATTTGAAAGTAGCGAGGCATCCATGTATCTATCTATACCTTATATCATACGACATCACATCCATCAACCTGATCACAAACTACCTAAGTTTACTTAACTTGTATTGTGGGCATAATAAACTTTTCAGGCATTAAGGTGACGGGTAGGGCACACTAGCGACGCCAATGGATTTTAATTTTTAGCTACTAAACCGGATCTATTTTAAACAATTTCGGGGCTACAACCTCTCGGAAAACACTTATACTATTTATTAAAAAACCATGCACCAATTTTGGATCCAACGCGTACGCGAAAATTTGATTCACGCCAAAAGCGGCCATTTTTGGCGTCAATCCATTTTTCGCGTTACAAAAACGGACCCAACATTTGGGCATGGTTATTTAATAAATATACCTTTTTGTTTTTTGGCCAGCCTATTTTAAAAAAAAATTAAAGTAAAATAATAAATAAAAATATATATATATATATTTCACATCACATACATTGATCTGACTCCGAGATTAGGTAGCTCAAGCACCTGTGTTACGGATAACACAGGACCTGAGTTACGGATAAAATAAGGAGAAATATTAAATTAAAACCTTGTAAAATATTTAAGAGCTCACAAGAATAAAATCTTATCAAGCAGTTTCGATCTTACCGTTGATAGTTCTAGAATACAATCATAGATGGCGTTACGTGACATTGGCCGGTGGCTGACTAAAGCACAACCTGGTAACCGGATATTTTTAAAGTTCACAATAAATAATATTTTATAGAATATCGTAAAGTGTATTTTTACATCTTTCAAGTTTTCACATGCCCTTATAATTATTACTATACCTAGCTAATTAAGTAGATATTTTACAGACGCGACCTAAAGGTAATTTTTATGATGTAAATAAATATTTTACGTGAACGCAAAAATATTTTCAGGGTCCTACGATTGACATAAAGTACAATAAAATATAAGTAATTGAGTACTTAAAATAGTCGGTTTTAATTACACACAAACAAGTAGGTATGGGTGACGGGTAGGGCACACTAGCGACGCCAATCGATTTTAATTTTTAGCTACTAAACCGGATCTATTTTAAATAATTTGGGGGTTACAACCTCTGGGCAAACGTTTTTGTACGCGAAAAACTGATTCACGCTAAAAGTGGCCGCTTGCGTGAATAAAATTTTTCGCGTACGCGTTGGGCCCAACATGTTTGCATGGTTATTTAATTAATAGTATAAGTGTTCGCCGAGAGGTTGTAATCCCAAAATTGTTTAAAATAGATCCGGTTTAGTAGCTAAAAGTAAAACCTATTGGCGTGGCTAGTGTGCCCTACCCGTCACCTTAAGTAGTTTTATTGAGAAGACCCATTTTAATTTTAACAAAGATTTGTGTGCGTGACATTTTGTAACTACTTATGGAAAATGAACGTACCACAATATCCTGGAACTGTTTTTTGCAAAATAACCGATTGAGAATTGAGAACTGAGGAGTCGACCATTATAAATAAAGAAGCACTATTATTTCTGTACTTATTTTATGATCATTAATTAAAATATACTGCTAAGATAAAGTAAGGAGACATTTATTGATCACGAACATAACATATTTAAAGGGGTGAATGCAAATGTAATTCAGAAACTATAAATACTGATAATAATTAATTAAATGATGTGCAATAGGACGACAAAGCTGAGGTCAACAAAATTGGAAAAGCACGCGCCTTCCCTACGGCGGGTCTTGATTCGAATCCGAGCATGTACCTTCACATTTTCCAAATCTATGTTCGGTCGTACGACATGTAATCAATATTACATGTTTTACAATGGACAACATTTCAAAATTGCTAAGCTCTGAAACAAAAAATACCAATTCTTTGTTTACTTTTCCGCTGCTCGAATATATATTTATTCATTTTTTATATTGCTTATTTACTGAGAAAAAAATTAAAAACTAAAAAACGTAAGATGACGTCATCGGACGGCAGAATGTAAAATATTTCTTTGCTTAGCACATTATAGTTTTAAATTTACGAAATGCCAAACCCATGACATGTAACTGTAAAAAAAAAAGACAACTTGTCAACGTTGAATGTATGAATGACGTTGACAATGTCGACACTAGTAGTATTTACCTTTGACAGTAGTACCTTTTTTTTATCAAAACAATGATAAGCAAAGGAATATCGCTGTATTCAGCCGTCCGATGACGTCATTTGGCGCTTACGTCTATTTAGAATAAAAAGAATTTCAATAATTATTTTATGCTTGAAAATGGACAAATTATGAAAAAAGAAAAAATATGGGTCTCTTCATTTTATGTCTATTTTCATATAAAAAAACAATATGGACATGTTAAAAATATGAAATGTTGTCCATTAAAATAGGAGCTCAATGGATAAGCACACGCCTTCCATACTGAGGGTCCGGGAATCATATCCGATCATGCACCTTTGGATTTTTCTACCAATAGCTCGGTGGTGAGGGAAAACATCGTGAGGAAACCTGCACGTCTTGGATAGTTTCTCAAAAATATGGATAAGGGGATACCTACAAAATTAACATTTCATTTAACAATCCACTGCCTAAAATGTGCCGTATATATAAAAAATTAGCAGCTGAGCATGACATTGATCTATTTAGGGCTGGTTTCTGTCGTTTCAAGAAGTCCATTATAGATGCACTCAGCTGAGGCTTTCTCAAGTCACGTCTTAAATAATTAAAAAGTTGTGTTAAATAGTCTTAAAAAATTCTATTCTATTCTAATATGTAATGAAATTTATTAACAAGAATCACAATTGTATACTTTTTTTAAATTATCTTTAATAATATTAAAAGCAATGTTAAATTATAATGTGCAAACACTAATCAGGATATAAGCCTAGTTCTGTCTAATGTAACCATTGTATTCTTTACCGACTTATGTCTGTTGTGTTGCCAATAATAAATAAATAAATTTGAGATAATTATTCTGAACGTGTTACCGTGATCCAGTTGGTCTAGTTCCCTTTTTAAAGTGTTGCGAAGGTCAGGGGGCGGTCACTTCATTGTAACTATCAGACTTCCCCGTTCCTGGATCATGGTCTAACCATAGCCCTTGCTCCGAAGCGACAGACGAAACTGGAAATGGTGTAAATAAGCTAAGGTGAGGAGGAATGTCTACAACAAATAAAAACCAAACGAGCGACCTAATGAGTGAATGAATGCGCGAGCGTCGCTAATAACATTCAATTACAACAAACAGCGAACAAAATCGATAGATTTTAATCACTCACGCGTGCGACGCCAGCGCCCCTGGCGGCGGGCGCAGCTGCGCTCAAACACCCATTTATACCTTTATTATTGTCGTGTTATTCCCAATATTTTTCGCCATCTCATTACTTCGCGCCTTGACGGCACTAATCCGTCGGGAGTCGCCGTAATGGAGGTGATCATGTGTCCTACGCGTAACGTATTGAAATATGACGTATTGGGTGTACCTTCGGGATTCAACGTTAATAAACGAAAAAAAAAGAGATTACCGCCGCTCGGCGGGACGGGCAGCCATCGCCATAACTCTCACGCGGATGACAGCCCAATGATAAATCAAGGCGACTGTGAGAAGAAATGCCAATAAATATCGCGCCGAAATCCAATAATTACGAGCCAATGAGCCGGCCGGCCACAAATCAACACAGACGGACGGGCGCATACTAATGTCTTATCCTAACATCAGATTAAAAACATCAATACTTGTCAATAGAGGTCGCCTCCCACGTAATTATAGCCAACAATATCCCGGGGAGGCCGGCCGAGAAAGGATTAACATATATCAAGGTGGAATAATTGAAGGAATCGATTAAATGAAGAGTATTAATTGCTGATGCGCCCGCGCAGCCGAGATCCCATCGCGCGCCGCTTTGATATGTTGTTGTAATGTAATATTAACTGACCATCCGAGTCCGTCTGTCCTAACTATACGAGTTGTATCCACCGATGAATTCACCGAATTTATTGCGTCCGTATAACTTTTATGTTGTCGTATTGGTATTAATAATAATTCATTAATAACTTCACGTCACGCTATGCATAAGTTATAGATTATTGAGAGACATCCGCGTCTGTGACAGAGATGTATCTTTTCTTCATTAGTGTTAGATTTATTTTCAATTTTTATTTTTGAAACTTCCTGTCTTCATTAAATTGATAGTCATTATTCATGTCAATTTATATTTCAACAAGTGGAATTTATAATTATTTGAAACTTAATTCACAATGAATACATACTTGTATTTTAAGAGATTGCCCGCTTTTATAGACAGAGTCTAAAATCTTCTTTGATTTTTTGAGAGCTCCTGGAATATGTAGTGGTCTCTATCGAAAAGGTAAAATAGAAAGGGGCAAGTCTCCTTTCGTTTATAGAGTTTTGTCTAGTATAGTAGTAACTTCGAAGCAAAGAAAAAAAAACAAAGCGAAAAATCACGTGACAGAACAATAACATAAAAGACGGCGTAGCAGAAACAGACTATGATGACCGCTAGAATAATCTTTATAGTATAGTATTTGTCCATGGGCGGCGGTAATCGCTTACCTTCCGTCAGCTCGTCTGCCACCTATATCATAAAAAAAATCTGTTGCATGCAACTATCAATTACACACTTGCGACGTTACAACGTTAAGTAGATTTTGTTGTCTATCTATTTTTATGTTGCTTCATCATCATCATCAGCCCATTTATATGCCCATCAGATCATGCCAGCAGCTTTACCTTAGTCGCCTTTTACGACACCTCGGTAAGAGCGAGAGTGGCCTATTCTACTCTGCCGGGGACCACACGGCCATGTGCTTGTTGCTTACTATTGCATGAATAACTTGATTTTTTTTTTCTGCCTATTTTTTTAAATAGTGGACCAGTATATTGGCTCTCGTTAGCCTGATGGTAAGCTAAAGGAGAGCTCACGTTGCATTTACGACGGACGCGGATTTCAACTACTGGCAAGATTTACCCGCTAGATGCCTCTTCACGATTCGTTTGAAGAAATCCATATTGTAGGAAGGAGGAAAAGCATGCGCCGGCAGCGAGTTCTATTTCTTAATGGTACGGCCTATCAACAGTTGAGTCAATCAATACACATTAACCTGACTAAATAAACATGTCTAAAAACACTAATTATTGTACGTATGAACGCTGTTACGAATATCACGAATCTTTGCGAAAAGATTCACTTTTATTCATACCTAGGTCTCTTTCGAATGTCTTTGGAGTTTATTTTTCAAGAAGCAAAAATAGAGCCAGTACAATAAGAAGAGTTTACGCTCAGTGTCCTGTTCCCAATAAAGTTTTTCCTAAATTCCAGGCTTTTCCCACCGCTCCATAACTTATCCTCACAAACGCAAAGCCTCGTACACTCGATACCTCCGAAATTGTGCCGCTCGATCGCGAAGAAAGCGTGCATATAAATGTGGAACAATTTCATCTCGAGCTGCGCACGTCGACATTGTAACTTCCCTCACTCGAATGCATAACAGACAAACAGGCTAATCCGGGAGTTATCGTAAATTGTCAGTTTATGACGTGCGGAACGGCCGGGCGCGGGGAGAGTTTTCTAATTTCGCCCCCTGCGCCCGTTTTGATGCGCTAATTCGTGTAAGCAGTTTCTGAACGTGCTTGTTTCGACTTCACTTCAATTTGCCATCTACAACCTTACACACAGAAAACCCTTATACTGAACAACTTAAAGTCCATTTTGAGATGGTGGGGTTTGCGTGGGTTTGCCAGGTTATCGTCGGCCTTTACATAGAGTTTCGCAATTTACATACATTTGTTTGTTCGGTTTTTAAATTGGGAATTAACTGTGTTAATCGTGAGTTGCTAAACACTGGGAGGTAAATTAAAAATATATATTAAGAGGGTTATGTAAATTAAAATATTGGTAATATGGTAGCAATTTTTTGATTTTGTTATTTTGATTATCTAATTTAAACAGCCTAATAGTTACATAATAGGTACCTACATTACAAAACAAAGGAATTGTTAGGAAATCATAACAAATAATAATAATAATAATTCTTACAACATCTCATACGTTGACCTGATTCCGTACTAAGTAGCTTAAGCACTTGTGTTACAGATATCAGACAACAGAGGAACACAAATATATACTTAAATACATATATTACACCCAGACACTGAACAAACACAAGTGTTCATCGCACGAATGTTTGTCCAGGGTGGGGATCGAACCCGCGACCTTTGGCGTAGGAGGCAGGGTCACTACCAATTGCGCCATTCGGTCAGTCAAACAAAGAAGCCTTTTTATACACATATTAGATGATAAGTATGAAGCTAGTAGTAATAAATAGACTATTAATAACAGTATTCCTGAAGAAGGAATTGAAAAAGACAAGTGTATGAAAATACCCCCAGGACATAGGTAGATAATTAAAGCGGAATACCGACATTAGCATAACAGGAATGTTTAACACCTATTCCTGAGCTTACTGACATTGAATTTTATATTGATTTTTTACGTTCACGCGACAATGAAATGAAACGTTAAGAACCTGCGTCCCTCATTAATTAGGGGCCGACTGCCCTGCCGAGTAACCGCCGCGCATACCAGTGGTATTAGCGTGTGAGACGTTAAGCGATATACGAGTATATACTCATTCGTACATATCAATTACCATATGGTCAACATTGTAGAAAATAATTGACAAGTGAAATAAAAGATATACTTTGAGGTTCCTTACAGTTTAGTAAAGAAAATTTCGCTTCAGGAATCTTCGAAATTGTTAGCAAAACTAAACTTAAGGTGACGGGTCGGGCACACTAGCGACGCCAATTTTAATTTATAGCTACTAAACGGGATCTATTTTAAACAATTTCGGGGTTACGACCTCTCGGCAAACCCTTATACTATTTATTAAATAACCATGAACAAATGTTAGGTCCAACGCGTACGCCAAAAGTAGCCGCCTTTGGCGTGAATCAATTTTTCGCGTACAAAAACGGACCCAACATTTGTGCATGCTTATTTAATAAATAGTATAAGTGTTTGTCAAGAGGTTGTAACCCCGAAATTGTTTAAAATAGATTCGGCTTAGTAGCTAAAAATTAAAATCGATTGGCGTCGTTATTGTGCCCTACCCGTCACCTTAATGATATTGCTGAAACACTGACAAATTGTTTCCATTTATCAATATGACTTTGTTATAATTAAATATCCCAAAAATTGCTTACAAATACATTATTAAAGTACTTAAATAAATATGAAACAGATATAAAAAATACAACCACAAATATATTTCAGATACCGAACAAGTATGTATGTGTTCAGTTTTCAATGGGAAAGGGAGCTAAACAAGTAACCAGATATGAGTCACCTGATGTTAAGTGATCAGTGATCACAGCCGGCCATGGACATCCGGACGCAAGGAATGGACAACATTTCAAAATTGCTAAGCTCTGAAACAAAAAATACCATTCTTTAGTTTACTTTTCCGCTGCGCGAATATATATTTATTCATTTTTTATATTGCTTATTTACTTGAGAAAGAAATTTAAAATCTAAAAAACGTAAGATGACGTCATCGGACGGCAGAATGTAAAATATTTCTTTGCCTAGCACATTATAGTTTTAAATTTACGAAATGCCAAACCCATGACATGCAACTGTCAAAAAAAAGACAACTTGTCAACGTTGAATGAATGAATGACGTTGACAATGTTGACACTAGTATTATTTACCTTTGACAGTAGTACCTTTTTTTATTAAAACAATGATAAGCAAAGGAATATCGCTGTATTCAGCCGTCCGATGACGTCATTTGGCGCTTACGTCTATTTAGAATAAAAATAATTTCAATAATTATTTTATGCATGAAAATGGACAAATTTTGAAAAAAGAAAAAATATGGGTCTGTTCATTTTATGTCTATTTTCATATAAAAAAACAATATGGACATGTTAAAAATATGAAATGTTGTCCATTGCAATGCGTTCTGGGTATTTAAGGTAGGTAGATGGAAAATCATTTCTTGAAAAATCACATTTATGATCAGATTCTTGATATTTCTGTAAAATGATTCACATGTGGAACTCTAAACTTAATAATATTTGAATGGTAACTGAATGACTCGGGAACAGCTGTCGCTTACGTTCTTCTACGTTCGTGTGTGGTATCAATTTGCCTAGATTAAATTCAGCGGGAATGAAATGATAATGCAAGTCTTCCGTTACATTTGCAGATATTTTCACAATACTTAGAATTATAGATTAGCTGATAAACGTTTTTTACAAATTCATAGATAGGTACCTTATTTATTACTTTTGATGCAAGTTTTCTGGATACTTTTTCAAATCTTCCAATAGCATTAGACTTTCTATGAAGCTCTTTTATCCTCTTTCTAAAAACTTATTCTAGTTTTTTTTCATATATTACTTGACCTTATTAATTGAATACACACAATAACAATTTAAATTTAGAGTTGATTAGCATCTTTTTCATAGTTTTTCGCAGAACTGACAGCCGTTGGAGCCGTAAAGTCCTTGAGTGGAGACCGCGACTCGGTAAGCGTAGTGTAGGACGCCCTGCGACAAGATGGGATGATGACATTCGAAGGCTGGCTGGTGTGGGCTGGATGAGAGTGGCCGAAAATCGGGAGCAGTGGCGTCCATTAGGGGAGACCTATGTCCAGCAGTGGACGAGTATGGGTTGCTGATGATGATGATGATGATGAGCATCTTTTTAAGATAATATTTAAATTACAATTTTCTTATTATAAATTCAACATTGTTTATTTCAAAAGTTTTCAGTACATTAGGAGCAAAACTATCCAAAAATATTTACGATTACGTTTATACCTACCTATGTAAAACCTAAATAATTAAATAAATAAATTCTTTATTGGCAAAAACTTGTGTCAATTTACATAGCCAGAGGCTCTAAGGACTGTGTCGCAGAAGTCGATGAGTGAGCTAGTATACTGTAATACGAATTTATTGTCTAAACTTAAACCTTAAATAGTATTTGAAAATATCAAGGCCATTTCTAAGCCCTTCAATCTCGTCTACCATCTCAAGAAAAAATTAAAACCCCCGCCATTTTGGAAGCGCATCGGCCAACCGCTAATTTCTTAAAAGGGCGACCGGCGACCGCGCACCCACCGTGAATAATCGTCGCGCTAAAAGAAAGCCCAGCAAATCTCGCGATTAGCATAAAAACCAACTAAACAGCCAGGAAGAGTCGCTGTCGCCTTCCTTCCGCAATATTTGTGAAAAAATTACACATTTCCGGCGGACATTTTGTCTAGAACGCGAGGAGAAACCGGCAAAAAGTAACAAATGTTAATTGCACCGCTTGCAAAATAAAACGGTAATTAATGAAGCGCACTCGCAAAAAAACGGTATCGTTATTGCCCCAGGTAAACTTAGGTTAGGATAACTTTGAACTTTTCGCCAAAAGAACGAGGCGAGACTTACATTCTTGGCCTTACACCATTTGTATCACGAACTAACTGTTATTGTTAACTACCCAAAATGATTGGATGGTTGCATGCTATGAAAATGAAAAGTTATATCTTATAATAAAAGCTTTTCAAACAGGCATTTAAATTACACCTGAAAGGTCTGTCTGAATCACTCCTTAGAGTTTAAAAGCAGACAGTTGTCTGTTTAGGCCATTAAGGAGACGGGTAGGGCACACTAGCGACGCCAATCAATTTTAATTTTAAGCTACTAAACTGGATATATTTTAAGCAATTTCGGTGTTCCAACCTCTCGGCAAACTCCTATACTATTTCATCATCATCATCATCATCAGCCCATTTAAGTCCCCACTGCTGGGGCACGGGCCTCCCTCAATCACATGAGGGGTAATTGCCATACTCACCACGCTTGGCAGACGGGTTGGCGAGGGTTTTGATATAAATGCAGAGTTTTCCTTCTCTGGGTGCTGATGATCACGCCAGCAGCTTTACCTTAGTCGCCTTTTACGACACCTCGGTAAGAGTGAGGGACTATACTATTTATTTAATACTTATAGTTAACTGTTTGGTCTGCTTTTGCACTCAAATTTTGGATTACAAAAACGGAGAAGCGTACAAAAACGGACCCAACATTTGTGCATGGTTATTTAATAAATAGTATAAGTGTTGGCCGAGCAGTTGTAACCCCGAAATTGTTTAAAATAGATCAGGTTTAGTAGCTTCAAATTAAAATCGGTTGGCGTCGCTAGTGTCCCTACCCGTCACCTTAACAATGGACAAAACTGATGTCTCGTTTTTATTTTTAAAAATCTGCAGATACCTAACTGACATTTCGCGATCATGTATTTTGTGCCAATCGCCATCAGCGCTCAGTTTATGGTAAACTCGTAAATCAGAACGCATAAAGCAATCTGATTGATATCTGAACCACGCGCCTGCTTGATATCCGAACCTACTCGAAGTAATCTACGCTTCTCACCAAGAGCATCAACCTAGCATAAGTTATACAGCAGTTTTGGGCCCAAGAACCAGATAATAGGAAAGACCAAAAGGATCTAATAAGAAAAACATCGTGATAGTCTCCAGACATCTGTTCGCGGGAGTAACGACGCGCACAAACATAGAATTTTATCGTGTCCATCATAAAGCAAGGGGGGTCGAGGGGGGGCGCATAAAAGTTTACAGGCATTCGGCTAATAAATCGTGTCAAATAAATAAGTGTTGAGTCGGTTGCCGGCATATTGATTCGTCATGTGCCGCCTTAGAGGGGCGCGGGCGGGCCGGGTGGCCATAAAGGTGCGTAATGGGTGCCGACGGAAGACAGCGCAGTGGCGCGCATCGATTAGTCGCGTCGCGGGTCGCCGTCGCATCGCGGACGCAACCCTGACACAAGGTGCCCACTCTCCAGCCGCTGCCACCGACCCTGGCACCACCGCACTAATCACTAGTAATTGTGACAGTTTGAAAAATGCCAGTTACCACATGATCTCGTAGAGCACGCTCGACGCGTTGCGTGCACCTCGTCAATAGATGGCGCTAGTAGTAGCTTGCCGTTCGGTTACGAACTTAGAACATGAGAATTTATTATAATTATTAATACTTTTTAGTGCATAATTTTGTACGTCGTCAGTTTTTTTGTAAATAAATATAAATAAATATTAGTAACAAATAAGAAGTTTGACTAGTTTAGTCAACCTCAATTTTAAAGAAAACTATAATATTCCTTTACAAACCTAATAATGTGGTATTTACTAAAAGTACTTAACAGAACGTTATCTTAAACTATAACTTATGTTAACGACAGTTATTATTATATTTCAAAATGTCATTCACAGGCTGATCTTTAATTACGTCAAATTAATTACATTTTTTATTTCCCCTTAGCTCCGCGTACACAGTCATTAAATTTCACTATATTAAAAAATGATCTTCTTTTTGTGTCTCTCAATATTTTCCAAGAATTTATAGCAGTTCTAGTTCAAGTTTCGCTCGTAGTCCCGCGGGAGCGTCTCGCTCGCATTAATCGTCGCATTTGTCGGATTGGTACCGGAATACCGATCGATACCACGAACCGGTACCAGATCTCGTTAATTAATCGTTTAAAGTTAATTACTCGCATCAAGTACTCGTGATAGCGTCGTACGCGCATCGGTCGACATATTGCTGCCCTCGGACGTTGATTAAAATCTCTCACTACATTCACACAAAGCCTTACTTTGATATATGTGTAAATCTTATGAAACGTCCGTTGCGACCCGGCGACCCAACCTTGCACGCGAGCAAATAACACCCTTAAACCTATCACTTTTAAGCTTTAATTAGAACAAGGATTTGAACAGACCTGCCTACCACCTGTCAAGTGATATATTGGCTTTAAATAACATATCTTATTTATGTTGAATCGGAAACAAAATGTATAAAAAGATTTTATTATAAATAATCGAGCAGGCGAGTGGGAGGATAACTAAATTTGTACACAGCCGTGTATTACAACTTATTGTTTGTATGTATGTATGGATGTAAGGGTCTGACGTTGGTTGCTAGGCAGCTGCAGATAAATTGAGCGAGATAGTGTTTCTTTCTCTGGTTAATAAGCCGATTGTGTAGGAGAAGCCCGCGCAATCTGCGCTCGCGCACACAGAGCTAAAATAATGATTCGCATAAAGATTTGATCTTGTGACGGGGATTATTGGAAGGCTACGATAAGTTTAAATGTCTTCATTAAACCGTATTGTCTAGTAACTACTACAGACGTATTATTTGTATATAGAAAATTTTGCAGATTCACCAGAAATATCGAAATCCTCTTCATAGGAGGCAGATTCGATCTATTGCAGTGTCATCTTAAGGATCAAATGATGATCTAGTAAGGAAAATTGTTGTAAACACCAACATGAACAAAGACAAGCGTTCATCACAACTCAATTTAAAATCTTGGGAGCGTGAGGCGTCGCTCACGGGCCAGTCACACTAATGACATCAACTTAAAACTTGTTGCATCAACTTTATAAAGAGCAAACATTTACGAGGAAAAAATGTCAATAATAAAAACACATGATCCCCTCCACTTGTCTCCCAACAGCATGAATTTAAAACGGGCCGCTTTAAACGTCAATATTTTACGCGACCTTTTTCGACATGCAACCGCGGAACCATTAAAACGTTCATATTTCAACCGAGACCGCGATTTCAACTCGAGTCTATGACACACTCGCTAAATCTCTGGGAAGGCGGTCTTTCGCCCATAAATTTTTATTCCGTAAATAAAAATAATAAAAATAAATAAAGGACGACCGACCGGAAACATTTGTCCTGCCGCGTCACGGATAATCCGGGAGCAAGTGATTTATTATTAATTAGCCCGCATTTATTCTAAACGAAAATTTAATCCACCTGTATATTATATTCCCGGGTGTCATTGATAACGTTCGCAAACATTTTTCAAATTAATCGCGGAAATGTAAGACATTTTCCTCTAATTTTTAAATTGATTTTAGTTCGTCTTGTTTTAACGTTAATAGAATTTATTTTGCTTTTATATTTTTTTTCTGTAGTATGGAATTTGAGATAACAAACTATCCGTCTCACTCACACCCTCTAATTACAGTTGCAAGAGCAACATTTAAGAAAAGAAACAATGTCTCACACAATTTAGTATAAGCCAATATTGGTCATTTTGTATGGAAAGATGTTTTATTTTTTGTTTTACCTTATTATATCCTTTGGGGAAAATCAACCCAACTTACTATCTATTGTACAAAACTTGACTTGACGAAGCGTGTAGAAGCATCTTGTGGGCCAGTGCGGCAGTCCCAGCGGAGGTGATGCCTTGACGCCGCTTCCGTTGTAATTGCAACGTGGGCTCTTCTCTTGCTCACAGGCTGAGGAGAGCCAATATACGTGTCACTATAACTTACTAGGGCATGCTCTTTATTGTATATTGTGTAAATTCTTTGTGCGCGCCTACATACATAGATGACGGACAGTATCCGGGAGCATCTCAAATCATCAAAATATATATATGAAAATTAGGTAGATAAATATATCTCTAGGTACTGAATATTGCTTTATTATTTTTGCCTAAATAAGTATTCCAAAAACTCGCCATATTAAATTTCTCAAAACCAACTTGTAAAGTTCCCAGTGCTTTATACTCCTCGAAGTGAAAGTGGCCCATTCTGTGAATGGTCCGTTTTTGCAGGCATAGATGCAGTTGCGTCTATTATGCAACCGCCCGTAAATCTGTCACGGGGGACAGACATAATCTGTCCTTTATGACAAGTGATGCATTACTTGCATTGTCTGTGTCTACTCATAAATTTAAATTCTTTTCGATGTAAAATGTACCGTTGCAGCTTTGTTTCGATGATCATAAATTTTGGAGTCATAATGGGGTGGTTGGTATTGGTAAATTAGAAGTGTGGCTAAAAACAACAGACACACTTCTGATCTACTTTTTATTTTTTTTTAATAAGGACTCAGTCCAATAAATAAGGATATGTCACAAAGAGGGTGCTAGGAGCTCTTTGTACTAAAATAATCTTTCTTCTAATCATTCGTCTAATTATTTAATTATACAGAATTTACACGTATTACAACTGAATGAACCGCATCCTATACATTGTATATGTACTCTTATAACAATTGCATTTTCAGATTTTTTTTAAGTAAATTCGATTTAAGGATTATTAAAGCGTGCTTTGTTACTAATACAAAAGTACGGGCAAAATCTTGTTTATTTATTAACAAATAACATTGCTACAACATACATATTACTACAATAAAAATTACATAAATTAGTGAACTTATTTAACTGACAACATTTATCAAAACGATAATAACGTATATAGATCTTCAAATATTTCGTGTACCTATAGAAGTTGGGTATATACATATTTAACAACTTGATAGAAGGGCGGTCTAAAAGGACTCAATAATTACAACTTAGGCGGTGTTAGATCAATGAAACAAAAAATTGTATAAAAACTGCTTCCAGTTGTATTTGTTTATTTTATCCAAGATGCCGGCACCAAGGTCTAAGCAGTCGTAAAAATAACAGATGTATATTATTTTCGAGTCAAACTATAAAGTAACATTTTTATAAATCCATCTATCGCTAAAAAGTCTGCAAAAAAAACAACCCGAAAAAACATGTAAATCAAATCGAACTTCGAACACGCAAAAAATGTACGGTCAACAACAAAACTCAGGTGAGCGAGTAATAAATAAAATAAATTCAATCGTGCGGGATTTAAAAGAATTTCGAAAATGGAACGTTTTAATTTTCGTGGAGACGGGCGGGCGCGGGGTGGGGGCGGTCTGTGCGTACGAGTAACAGCCACGCACGCCATAAATCTGTCAGGAGACGGCCCCCAGCGACGACTTGGAGCGTCCGCACGGCATCACCGAGTTTTTTTCTAAGTTTCTATTTAAAATAATTGTTATTTTGTGTAGTGATCTTTGAGGGATGTTTTTAATGTGTTTGGGGTAACTGTTGTGCTTTTTTTCTCACAGGAAATGATGGAAGTTTGATTGGGTTAGAATTGATTAATTACAATCAAGCACTAGGCAGATAGGTACATGAAAGAGAAAAAAATATGAAAAAGTAAGAACACATAAAACCACCTTTGTTTTGAGACCCTTTATACGCGAATTTAGAGTTGATTCGTTACTTGTAAGTTTTGGAATGATTTATAGCGAAATAGACGTTTATAGCGAAAAATTCTCACTGCCACAGAATATTTTACTTGTTCCCCGCGGGTACCGCCTACAAACCCAAAGCTAGTTTTTTACAGGAAAGGAAGGCAACCGAGCAAGCGGTGCACTTGAAGGACCGCGTGAATATCTGCAATGTCAGAAGCCGCTGATGCGTTGCCGGGCTTTTACGAATGAATATCTACGCTTATTAGAATTCTTTACTGATAGATAGAAACTCTTTATTGCACAGAAACAAAAAGCAGGTTTGGTACAACAATAACGTACAGTACAAAGGAGCTATCCAATCGCTTGCAGCGCACCAGACTACGGTTGAGTAGAGAAACGAAGCGTACATAATTGTTTTATTAAGTTGTAAACGGGTTGTGTTGCAGACCGTACCGCAAGACGGCCGCAGTCGTAGTGGATCAGCGGCTGACGATGAGGAACTGCTCCCTAGCACTGCCTGGACTCGATAAATAAATACACCGTCTTTAACTACAACTTGTGTTGTAACAAATATTGCGTTTGTAAGATATTCTTCTCATACAACAGAACACAAATTGATCAATATACTGGCTGATGTTGATTGTAATAGATTGTATTTAACGTTTCTTCAAAATTAATATATTGCTAACTTAAGGTGACGGGTAGAGTACACTAACCAAACCTGGACAATGATCGATATATAAATATAATTCCTTCCTATAAAGTCAGCAGTTCTTTATTTTGTCCAAAATTTCATGCAATGCGGGAATATATTAAACCAACGCTCTAAAAATTACCTATTTGCACAACAAAAATACTATTTTTTTATGGCAGACGAGACGAGATCAAACTATGATTTTGATGTGCATAAAGGTTAGGTAATGTGAAGGGTATACTTACTCCACTAGCAACGCCAATTGATTTCAATTGTTAGCTACTAAATCAGATCTATTTAAAACAACTTGGGGAACTTTAGTCTCTCGGTAAACGGTTAATAGTTAGCTATTTGATCTGGTTTTGCCCTCAAATTTTGAATTACCGCCAAAAGCGGCCACTTTTGGCGTGAATCAATTTTTTTAGTACAAAAACAGACTCAACATTTGGGCATGGTTATGAAATAAATATTATGAGTGTTTGCCGAGACACTGAAGCTCCGTAATTAATTAAAATATATTAGTTTTGGTAGCTAACAATTAAAATCAATTGGCGTCGCTAGTGTGACCTACCCGTCACCTTAAGAAGCGTTAGAGCAATTGTAATTTTTGTGCCTATATCATCGTCTTTGGAGTGAAAACATTCTGCGCTGGCATGCACATTATTTATTAATGTAAATTTTTTAAGTCTTTTTGCTAGTATTTTTATTCAGAACTTTTGTTTTATGTTATTATGATATTTAAAATACTTAATCTAATATATTTTTATACAGGGTGTATCTGTGAACATTTACATCCCTTTAACCACGTGTTCTATCAACCATTCTGACACACATACAGACGTAGTCCGAAGGATTGCATGCCTCAAGTGGCAATGGGCAGGGCACATAGCGAGGAGAACAGACGGCCGTTGGGGCGGAAAGGTCCTCGAGTGGAGGCCACGTACAGGAAGTCGCAGCCGTGGCAGACCTCCTACAAGGTGACCGACGATCTGGTGAAGATCGCGGGAATCCATTGGATGCGGGAGGCACAGGACCGATCTGTGTGGAGAACATTGGGGGAGGCCTATGTCCAGCAGTGGACGTCTATTGGCTGAAATGATGATGATGAATTTCGGTCACGTGACTTGGTAATTTTATATGGAGAGTCGAAAATTTTTTCGAATAATTTTGAAAAGTCGTAGAATAAATGTTGTTCAGAATGGCTGGTAGAACACGTGGTTGAAGGGATGTAAATGTCCACTGGTATCCTGTATTGAGAAAATATACATTATGGGTGCATACTCATAATGTATATTTTCTCAATACAGGACTAGATGATGAGGAACTTCTGGACCCGACATACACACGGGGTGTATTTATGAGCATTTATATCCCATTAACCAAGTTTTCTACCAACCACCTATGTAAAATTCAATTAAAAAAAATATCAACGTTTAATTTTAATTTGACACGGCAAATATTGGCAAAACATGTTGAAACTCTAAATCTGTACCAACCCATGTTATGCTCTGTAATATGTACCTATGTACAAATGTTTTCGTAAATAAATATTTTCACCTTCAACCATTCTATAATTTTTGGAAATTCTCATAAAAAAAAGACTTTTTATACAAAATTGGTCACGTGACTTGGTCATTTTGTAGGGGAGTCGAAAAAGTTTTCGAAGAATTTCGGAAAGTCGTAGACTAACTATTGTTCAGAATGGTTGGTAGAACACATGGTTAAACGGATGTAAATATTCACAGATACACCCTGTATATATAAGTACACCGTCTTTTGGTTGTGAGGAAATACTGCACTTGTTTAATGTTTGACGGGAATCGAATCTCAACCTCTTAGATAGTGAGGCAGGCAGGGTCACTACTAAATGCGCTATTATGCACTGAGCCAACTAATTTGACTTTTAAAATCTGTTACACATCCTGTATAAAGACTGTTTATACCAAGATTCCAAATTCAAAATAAAGTTTCATTAAATTTTATTTGACATGTGTAACTTACATTACACACACAGCAAGCCAATATGGACAGATAAGAACAATAAAATACAATATCGTATTCACAACAAAACAAAATGAAAATCAATAAATAAAGAGATTTCAAAACTCCCCTCCATTACCGAGCTGTGTATTTACGAGCGGAGTCGGGGTTTCAACCGTGATAAAATAAACAAACGGTTTATCTAAAATTTTCGACGATTCCAAACTAACCTTCAATTATTGGGAATGACATACGTCTATCGTCGCAGTTTGCAAACTCCGCCCCCGCTGCACAGCGCCATCTAGCGGCTAGCGGACGAAGCTGCACCTGTCAAACAACGAAAACATTTTGAGGTTATGTTTACAAAACTGCAAAAAAAAGTTGCTATTCCCCCCTCACAAATGTTCTTATTACTAAAATATGCAATAAATATTTTCATTACACAGATTTATCACAACACTTCTTCATAGAACGCATTTGTAATAAACCAACAACAAGTAAAAGTACAGACTCATTGTGAAGAACAAAACATTGAAAATAACTTGAAATTCTCTTTACTGTGCCATTCCAACTGCATCAATCATAAAGTTTACGCTCAAGAATCGAAATAAGAACAAATGAAATGACTTACCAGAGGTTGAAATTGCACAAATGAATAAAAACACGGACAGTAAGCGATTGTGACTCAGGTCGCCTCGCGGATGACGTCGGGATACCGGAGTTGGCCGAACGCGTCCGGAGCCCGCCCTCGGACCGCCCCCGGTACTTGACGTTGTACGCGCGGCAGACGCGCGAAACGCGCCGAATGTTTTGTACGCGCGACAAACGCTCGTCGCACGAGCGACACGATTTCAAATTCGAGTTCGTAAACTCGGCCGAATGTGGGTATGCCTTTCCGATAATGAGGTAAACTAAAAACTACTAAAATGATTGTTATTAACATTTACGAAGTTTGTTGACAAAAATGACAGTGTTGTTTGTTGTAAATGTAAAAAATAATTTATTTTGTAAGATCTGTGGTCAATTGAATGATGCGTGCTTGTGATATTTTGAGAAGTAAATAAATTATTGAAAATAAAAGGTGGATGACGCGGTATAACCGGTCGGCAGCGGATTTAAATCGGCGAGCAGGTAAGTCGGACAATGCCCATCCCGACGCCATGCGTTTAATTAAACATTGCAAATAAAACAAAACTCATAAAGGCTATCGACTTCTTTACTGATAGGCATTATTGTGAGTCCGAGAAAAAGTTCAACCTTTTTGGACACTTCGTTGACTTCGTGTCACTGGCAACTTTTTTATCGAACGAGATATTAAAACCTTTTTTATTATATTTTTATTTTTAAATAATGGAACGGTAATGGCCTAAAAATTTAAATTTTGGAACCTGACAGGCATTTTCTTGATTCTGATAGTTTAGTGTTGTTTTCCTTCTCTCAATAGATGGCGCTAGTAGTATTGAATGTAGCAAAGTCGTGGAATTAACTGAACGGTAAGTTTTTTTCATAAATTCATTTATCGTTTTATGATTGAATATTCAATGTATGATTCTGTAGTGTTAAATGAACGTGTATTACGTCACATTGGATCATGAAATATGACTTTGGATAGTTATTTTGATAATAAATCATATTTATTATCATAGTTTTACAGCGATATTATTTTCATCGTAATTGACATTGGATGGCAAGACCACTTCACACAAGTCATATACCTAACCTATATTACAAAGTTGGACATAAAAAATCGGATATTAAGTATAATCTTTTTTGGGAACCAAGTTTGGTGTTTTTTTCTAGAAGATGAAACTTCTACACTCAAGGCACAAACAATTTGTTATTCGTATTTTATAGTTATACTCGAATTAAGTTTTTTTTATGAAATAATTCTCTACCGACCTATTTTAAAAACCTTATTCTATTTTATCGATGATACATACCTACTCGTATTCGACTGCTTGATATAGGCCTTATGGTAAACATTAATCTTCTTATTAAATAACCTTCTTGAAGTTACTGCATCCTTAGAACTTAATATCAGCCTGTACCTATACTGTCCCACTGCAGGGCAAAGGCCTCCATAATAGAAATCAAGTCATATCGCTACTATGATGGGGTTAGACTTTATCGCTTACCAAATGCGGATTGGTGATCACAAACCCGAGCTATGTTCGAAAAATTCGAAAGGTCGAAATTCGAAATTCGAATCCAGGACCCCGAGATCATGGACCGGTACTTAAACAATTAGGGGCTATTCTAAATACAAATATTACCTACGTGTGAGTGTGACAGTAGGCTGATAGTTTACTTTTTTATACTTTTGTGTGGATAAGGAAAGCTAAGACCCTTAAGGTGACGGGTAGGGCACACTAGCGAGTAGCGACGCCAATCGATTTTATTTTTTAGCTACTAAAGCGGCTCTATTTATAACAATTTCGGGGTTACAACTTCTCGGCAAACACTTATTTAACTTATAAATAACCATGCACAAATGCTGACCCAACATTTGTACGCGAAAAATTGATTCACGCTAAAGGTGGCCGCTTTTGGCGATAATCAATTTTTCGTATACAAAAACGGACCCAACATTTGTGCATGGTTATGTAATAAATAGTATAAGTGCTAGCCGAGAGGTTGTAACCCCGAAATTGTTTAAAATACATCCAGTTTAGTAGCTAAAAATTAAAATTGATTGGCGTCGCTAGTGTGCCCTACCCGTCTCCTTAAGTACAGTGAAGATTAAGGGATGTCTTAGCAAAGAAAAAATTATGACGTCATCCTGCCTTAACACATTTACATAAAAAATAAACTTGACGCTTAATCAAAGTGCTTTTAGAAAGTGTCGCGGATGTGCCTGGAATCCACGTCCTACGCACTGACACAGTATCCGCTGATCATACGGGCACTGTCTTTGAATGGGGCATATCTCACGGCGAAATGCCAAAATGGTTTCATTTTACAATTCCCTTTTCGTTTTGATGTGTTGAAATGTCAAGTGAATAAATCATTTCTTTCTGTTCGAAAAGAGAAAAATATTGAATATTTTGAAAACAAGTCTGCGTGGGATCTTTAGATTTATATTTGATTTCATCATAATTATTATAAATTGATTTTCTAAAATTTTTCTAAAGACCTGTATAAAGAAATCATGACATTTGTGTGTGACGGTTACATGCAAAGACCAATGAAAATGAAAAAAAAAAGAAAAAAAAATGAAAATGATTATTGCTTCCAAAAAGTATACATAACAATTTTCGAGTTAGGAATCTCCTTTTGTAAACACTTGTGCCAGAAGAGTCCGCTCTCCTATAACATGAGACAGACAAATAAGCAACTAAGACATGTTATAAAAAGATAATAAAAGAAATAAAATTTAAATTTGAATTTAACCTACGTATTATTACCTAGGTATGCGGTGTGTGTGTGTGTGTTATGCAATAAGTGAATTGAACATGTATCTGCAAATATTCGGTAAAGCTATGCCGAACCGTGGCTTTATTTATGGGCACGCTCTCAAAATTAAGCTTTATTTTATGCGATAGGTGGCAGACGAGCAGTCATATCACCTGAAGGTAAACGGTTGCTTCCGCCAATGGGTGTCCACGCAATGCCAATGGAGTCAAAAGTGCGCTACTAACCTTTTCCACAGGGTTGGGCCTCCGGTACCCTCACTCACTCAGTATTTGAGTAGGCATTACACAATGTCATTATCTCAAAAAACCTTAAGAAAAAATTAGCTTCACCTCGAAAACAACATCAAGTTTGCGTCTTAGATCTCATCACGCATATTCCATCTTATTTGGCGGTTTACAACAAATTACATGGGCGAAAAATGCGCACGAGGGGGCGCTGTTATAGCCCGCAATCTAACTTGGCTCGTTCCACTGAAAGGGCCTGAGGGCTACAACGAAACCGTCCCGTAACGAACGAGAGAAACCGTCGCATTCCAACATAAGTGACTCACAGTGCGTGCCAAAGGACGAGGATAAAGATTTTGTCGTGATTTCCGATTCCTTGTAGGTCCTATGGAACAAGGAATATTTTAATATTTTGAGGTTTTCTGTGTAGAGCCACGCGGATTTCTTTGCAAACACCTTTGTCTTTGTGACTAAGTAAAGACATTTGAAAAAATGTCTTTACTCATGAGCAGGGTATATCAGTGGACAGTTCCTTCCTTCGAAACCCTAGGATCTATGACAATAATATAAATATCCCCCTACTGATCTCATCGGTCAGCCACGAACACAGTACCTAGGTATATATTACCTATGGTGCACAAGTGTGTATACAAATGCACTTTCTATCCCTATGGGGATGGGCCACCAGAGTCAGACGACCGAGTGGTTTTTTTTGTCTGTCGGTCAGTTCTGTCAACATACGTTTAAACATGCGTTTTTTAGCATTCCGTAGCCAAATGGCAAAAAACGGAACCCTTATAGACTCGTCATGTCTTTCTGTCTGTTCTCTGTCTGTCCGTCCGTCCGTATGTCACAGCCACTTTTTTGTGGAAACTGTATGAACTATACTATTGAAACTATAATGTATCAAGATGGGAATTAACACGATATTTATTATGTGAAACAACATTGTCTACTCACTCATTACAATTTTTACACAAAAATAGAAAAAAACATTTTTGGGGGTCTCTATACTTAGAACTGAAAATCTAAAATTAGTTTTTCATCAAACCCATACGTGTAGGGTATCTATGGATAGGTCTTTGAAAATGATGTTGAGGTTTTTAATATATTTTTTTTCTAAATTTTAGCGCAAGAGTCGCTCCCAAACTGGTAAAATGAGTGAAATGTGTGTCCCCCATCTAACTTCTATAATAAAAGAATTTTAAAATTATAAAAAAAGATATACATTACCATGAAAACTAACAACGAAAATTGGAATTGGATTTGAACTAAATCTAGTAAGTAGTTTTTTTTTTAATACGTTATATACTATAAACAGCAATTTACCTTCCATATGTCTATCTTACTTGCTGCTTCGGAACCCTTCATGGCGACTCCGACTCTCACTTGTCTGTTTTTTTAACAGAGTCAGCGGGCTTGTGGGGAACAGAAGAACTAACAGCTTAACGTATTTTCCGAGTCATGGGGGTAGACGACCGCCAACGAGACTTCGGGCCGACTTTGAGACTTCATAATAGAAAAACTCTGGTAGAATAAAATCCAGCACCCCAAGCCCAGCTGTCGCATTAACAAGTGCAAAAAATCAAAAAATTCAGCACTGAAAACAGTGCACTTAAAAATCGTCATACATTTAATTAATTTAACACTATCAAAAAGTATATCAATAAATTATGTTTAATTTACATGTTGATACATATATAAATGTCGATAAATAAAATATACTACAAAAAAATTACATAATGCGATTTACATATGACGACCCGTTTGGAACAGTGGTAGTGAACGCTGCCTCTGGTGCTAGGGTTGCGGGTTCGATCCCCGCACAGTGCAAACATTTGTGTGCATGAACATATCTGTTTGTATTGGTCTGGGTGTTATCTATGTATTATAAGGATGTATATTTGTAATCCCACTGTTGATTTTGATATTCGTAACACAGGTGCTTGAGCTACCTATCTCGGAGTCTGATCAATGTGATGTTGTGAAATATTTATTTATATTTTCTACCACCGGCTCGGAAAGTTGTTTCTGGTCGAGAAGATCCGGCAAGAAACTCGCCAGTTACTCTTTTTAATCTCCAAACTTTCATACCATGTTGTATCATCCTCATACCAAGTCATACAGTTTAACTGTAACATAAAATAAAATGAACGAAAAATATAATAATATTAGCTATGAGGTAAACCGAAGAAGACCAGTCCTCAAAGGTGGCCTGTTTGTGCAAATCATAAGCCTATCCTAGTAGATCCTAGTCTATGAAGCCTTTCCTGTTTAGCCATTCCTTCCTCTACAAAAACGAAACCCCCTTTCTTTCATCGAGTCTTCCCTCCACGAATCAATTCCCGTTAAAAATTATCTTTTAATTCCGCACCTTCGAGTCCCGAGATACGTCGCATTCTCCGATTTAACTAGATCGCATATAGGTACGCGATCTGTTGTCTCTCAGCATTAGCGTATGTGGACACGAAACAGAAACATAGGCAAAAAGACTGAGTAAAAAATGTCTGCCGCCGCGCTATCTACAGCTCGCGATCCTGTCTCAAATAATGGCGCAGGGAAAGCTGTGGAGACACCGTGGTGTGATATTTTTTTGACTTTGAATGAAATGAAATAAATGCGCTGTATGCTCGCAATTTATACATCTTAACCATGGAAGAGCTATATTTCTGCATGCCCTTTTTAGACAATTGCAGACCGCTGATAAAATAGATACAGTGTTTTATTACCCATCACTTATCTGGTTCATTACATCATTCGCTCTTCAATTGAACTACTAACTAAATGAACTTCTGAAATAGATGCATCTTCGTCGACATCTTTCTTTAAATTTAAGTCTATCTCGCTCTCTCTTCAGCCTGTTCCGACCCTTTGCTTGAAGTCACATTCAATTTGCCACTTTTCGCTGACTTGTTCAGTAGATTTAGTTTAGCTGATAATTTGTCATATGAATTTAAAACACAAATCCCCAAATCCTGAATAATTTTTATTTCCAGGGGAAATCATTATAGCCTTCACTTTGTCACATGTAGAGAACATGTATTAGGTTAGGGATAGAGATCCACACACCATCTTGGTGTGTGGGTCTCTAGCCCTAACCAAAACCTCTGGGGTATCCTCGGCGCCATCATGGTTGGAAATCCCACAGCCGGGACACTTGTGACTCCACTGGTATCACGGGTGTTAATAGGCCTCAGAAATCGCTTACAGTCAGGAGATCCGTCTGCTCATCTGCCATAAAAAGAAAAATACATCCAACCGTCTCCATAGTCCCCTAGCCGGGTCAGGCCAGTAGAGCACCCTGCGTCCACAGCCACGTAAATCTACATCAACACACTGTCCCCTTCGTTTTGTTCTCATTCACTTACCTCCCCCCCCTCCCCCCACGCGTCACCGCCCGACCGAGCCTTATTAAGGCACCTGATTTGCCGGCCGATACCGCTGTCATTAAACTTTAAACTATTTGTGATTCACAACTGCGCTCGCATGACAAAAGATTTGTATGAGGAGGATTTATGTATGGTTTGTATGTGAGACGGTACAGTAGGCTTGTTAAAAGGAGCGGTCATTATGTAGGTACAATGGTACAAACGTAAATAGTACCTACTTCTTGTGGATTTATAAACGTTTTCTCTTCATGATTTTGGTATTGCTGGCGCTGATTGCGGGCAAAATAATATTTCACAACATCTACATACATTGACTCCGAGATAAGTAGCTCAAGCACCTGTGTTACGGATATCAGAACCAATATCGGAATTACAAATATATACATTTAACACTTTTCTTTTTATAAATACATACTTAAAATACATAGAAAATATTTTCATGCACACAAATGCTTGTACTATGCGGGGATCGAACTCGCAACCCTTGCACCAGAGGCAACATTCACTACGACTGATCCAAAGGAGTCGTCTCGGTCCAAACGGTCCAAAAAAATAATTAACACGCACGATAAATGACGTGTCGACATTTGCATCCCCTAACGGACATTTTACATTTCGAGTTATTGCAGCAATACGCACGCCGTGTAGAGCCCCGCTTCGGCATGAATGGGCCCGCTTGACCAGAGTGACAACGCTTCACAGAAAACCGGCATGAAGCATCGCAGTGTTGTTTTTCGCTACGTGAGTGAGGGTACCGGATACCCAATCGTAGGAATAGTGCATAGCACTTGTGACTTCACTGGTATTGCTTGTTGTTCAACAAAAAGTTACAAGTCCATTTTTTTCCATAAATGAGCGAGAAAATTATCACACTAACAAGTTAACGAGGAGAACAGACGGCCGTTGGGGCGGAAAGGTCCTCGAGTGGAGGCCACGTACAGGAAGTCGCAGCCGTGGCAGGCCCCCACAAGGTGGACCGACGATCTGGTGAAGATCGCGGGAATCCATTGGATGCGGGCGGCACAGGACCGATCTGTGTGGAGAACATTTTGGGAGGCCTATGTCCAGCAGTGGACATAGGCCTCCCAAAATGTTTGGGAGGCCTATGTCTGGCCTCCCAAATGAGTTTATTGGCTGAAATGATGAAGTTAACAACTGTATGACCGTCTGTGAAAATACCTAGGTACATTCTAATCCTGATCTAAGAACCAACTTTCCACAGCGGTATTTCCGAACCGGTACGACATTGGGATCCTCAAGAAACGAGCCTATACCTTCTTAAAAGGCCGATAACGCATCTCCACTCCCTCAGGTGTGGCTGATGTCCATGGGCGGCGGTGATCACTTACCATCAGGTGACTCGCTTGCTCGTTTGCCTTCATTTCTCATAAAAAAAAATCTAGGAAAACTTACTACCATCATGAAAAAAAACTTTACCTAAAATTGTCGCTCCAACTATAACCATAGGGCATTCAAAAACTCGTATACTCCACCACACGCTGTTTCGCTTACAGCCTGGCCCTAAAGGCTTATAATAGGCCGGTAATAGGCGGAACGGTGGATCGTAGGCCTGTTACGGGTAATTACAGGTAACGGGGGTGTCGGCCATTATCTTGGCCTACGATATTAGGCCAACCTTGGGACTGCTGGGAATCGTCTCGCGAGAAAGTTGGGTAATTGTGAATTGGGGGTTAATACTCGGTAGCGTTAGTAGAATTAAAAATAATAAAATTGTATTAAAACCTCTTTTGTACTGTGGAAAGATATTTCTTTTTTTTATGTGATATGTGGTGGTAACGCCCTCTTGGTCTATTGGTTTATGGAGCTCGATTCCCGGGTACAGCAAAAAGTATGTTTCGAATTTTTGGAACAAAGCTTGGGTTTATGATCACCAATCCGTATTTGGCAAGCGTGGTGATTAAGCCTATTCCCATCATAGTAGCGATGACTTATATAGGCTGATACTATGTGATAGGTGGCAGACGAGCAGACAGATCACCTGATGGTAAGAGATTGCTGCCACCCATGGACACCCGCGATACCAGACACCAGGAGTCACAACTGCGCTGCTAACCTTTAAACCCCCCTTTCCCCCGAATTAGGCTTCACGCCAATTTTCCTTGTGGCCTCATCGGAGTCATCATCATCTTAGCGTTTGGTCCTGGTTGCGTCCCAAGCTGTTGCTTCGGAGCCCGGACGTCATCATCGGAGTATCTTGACTTAATATCTTACCTGATGAATAGTCTATTCTTTAGAGATATGGCGAAGACGTGTAGCCGGATTCGTGGACGCAGCACCTATTGGTGCTGCGTGATGCTGCGTGAAAATGCACTGCCAGGCCAATCCTTCAGCCTCCGGTACACTCACTCTCTCGGCGAAAGAAGGCACAGGGTCTGCTTGATGCCAGTGTGAGGCCGTCGGTATCACTCCGGTTGTCACAAATATATCTAGGTTTTCCTCATCATCATTTCAGCCAATAGACAGCCCACTGCCCACATAGGCCTCCACCTAGCCTCCCACTAGATCGTCGGTCCATCTTGTGGGGGGCCTGCCACGGCTGCAACTTCCTGTACGTGGCCTCCACTCAGGACCTTTCCTCGCCCCAACGGTCGTCTGTTCTCCTCGCTATGTGCCCTGCCCATTGCCACTTGAGGCATGCAATCCTTTGGGCTATGTTTGTGACCTTAGTTCTCCTACGCATCCCATCGTTTCCTATCTACTAAATATTTGTCGTAGATATTCATGGCTGGATCTGTGTTTCCGATCAAACTCCGACAGATTGTTAACAATGTATCTCAGTTCCTTTACATTGTAAATTCTACGAAGTTTACTTCAAAAGTGCATCTGAAGATAAGGGATACTGCATTTATTTGATTTACTTCAATCATACATTACAAAAAAAATAATATCCTTCAATCTCAACGATCAGCCACTTACGCAGGATATATTATAGTGTAGTGTAACACAAGTGCACTCTCTATTTCCTTACCCTCATATTCCGATGGGACTCAAGTGTGACACGACCCGGCTAGGGATCGGGCGCAGAACCAACGGCTTAACGTGCTTTCCGAGGCACGGGGGTACAAGACCGCCAACTTCCAGACTCCGTGCTGTCACTGATAATTTCTTAATAAAAAAAACTCAGGTATATATTTTGGCCCGACCCGAGGATCGAACCCGGGACCCCAGGCGCAGTCGTCGCTTTAAGGTGCGACACACTATCCACTGCGCCACCGAGGCAGTCATAAAAAATATGGACTGGTCTGATGAAGCATTTGATAGTGACCCTGTCTTATTCATTTGTGTGATGATCACTTGTTTTCGTTCTGTGTCTGGGGTGTATTATTTGTCCGTTAATATCCTCCAACCGATTACGGCTACGGCGGCCAATCTCAACGATCAGCCACGTACGCAGGATATATTATAGTGCTCAAGTGTGTGCGCAAACACAAGTGCACTCTCTATTCCCTTGCCCTCATAATCCGATGGGACACTAATGTGACACGACCGGAGAGGGATCAAGCGCAGGACCAACAGCTTAACGTGCTTTCCGAGGCACGGGGGTACAAGACCGCCAACTTCCAGACTCCGGGCTACCACTAAGAATTTCTTGCCGAAAACTTAGGTACAAGGTTTTTGGCCCGACCTGGGGATCTAACCCGGGACCTCTTGCGCAGCCGTCGCTTTAAAGTGCGACCCTCTAACCACTGCGCCACCGAGGCAGTCATTTGTCCGTTATATGATATCCGTAACACAGTACTTACTTAAATTTTTGTACGGAATCTAGGCTTTGACAACAAATACGTTTGGTTCCGTATTATGAATAAATTATAAATAAATATAAATAAATATTTCACAACATCACATACATTGATCTGACTCCGAGTTAGGTAGCTCAAGCTCCTGTGTTACGGATATCAGAATCAACAGTGGGATTACAAATATATACATATAATACTTTTCTTTTGTAAATACATACTTATAATACATAGCAAACACCCAGACTAATACAAACAAACATGTTCATGCACACAAATATTTGTACTGTGCGGGGATCGAACCCGCAACCCTTGTATCAGATTCAGCGTTCACTACCACTGTTCCAATCGGGTCGTATTAACGTTAGACATTGTAGTAACCCACGGTGGGTTGTCTGTACAGTGCACTAATAAATATACAACCACATTAAAATATGAACATTATTGTTTTCCCTTAAGAGTCATGGTGTTTACATTTCATTGCAGGCGACTGTACATAGCGTCAAAGGGTTTTAATTATACGATGTATGATGCGACCAACCTTCATTCTACGTTCTCGTAATTATGCAGCCCTCAGCTACTAGCGGATGTAAGTCGCGCGGGACCAACCGTTTAACGCGCCCGAGTAAAGAGATCCGTGATAAAGTCAGAAAATGGCCAATAAGTAAAACGCATGCGGGACTTATTCTGCACATGTCAAAATGTGAAGTCGCTTTTAATATAATAGGCATGTACTTGACTTTTGTACTTGATTTGACATGACTTTTCGGAACGGAGATTAACTGTAGGGATTTTTTTTAATGTCTGTTTTTCTCGCTGAAGTGAGGCAAATGAGCGGTTGAATGTCATTTGATAGCAAACTAGCAAGCGAATAATTAATACGACAAATAAACATTTTCCGAAATAGATTAGACTAATAGAAATTTAAGAAAAATAATTTAGAATTCTTAAACAGATATTCATGGAGAAAAAATATTTATCGACATTATCACTCAGCATGACAAATTAATAACGCTTTTGCTCACATTGATTTAAAAAAAAGTAAAATCTTCTATCACAAAATGACATAGCAAAATGATGATAGTGACAGTAAGTAATTTAAAGTCACCTAAAATATTTTTTATTGTACATATATATCACAATACGTTGAGCCTCATGATTACGTCACTTGCGGCAAATTAAATCATAATTAAAAAAATAGAATTGTAATAAAAACACACATTTAATGATAACTGAAAAATATGGGTCATTTTTTATCTTTACTATTGGATTTTTTTTTGCCGTATTGCCCATTCAATCAGAAAAGCACATCGACAATCACTACACTAGGTGGTATGTAGATGAGTGCATGATGCCGTTTTTTAGAAAATGTAGGTTAGTTTCTTTAAGATTTCAATGATCGTACTGGTTGTTGTTACAACAATTGTTTACAGTGTGTGACTACCGTTATTGCAACAGACAAGCATTTGACCCCAATCACACTGAGGTATGAAGTTTATACCTACATATTCATCGCAAAATTCGTGAAATCGAATTCCGTTTCATATCGATCTATCGTTGAGTGACATTTATAGATAGATAGATATACTTTATTGCACAAAAAAAAACACAACTTTAAAAGGCAACTTAAACTTCAACTTAACTAACTTTATGATCCAGTTTCTGAGATAGTATAGGCAGTAGTGGTAGTGTAGGTTTGCCGTGTGGTCCCCGGCAGAGTAGAATAGGCCACCCTCACTCTTACTGAGGTGTCGTAAAAGGCGACTAAGGTAAAGCTGCTGGCATGATCATCAGCACCCAGAGAAGGAAAACTCTGCATTTATATCAAAACCCTCGCCAACCCGTCTGCCAAGCGTGGTGAGTATGGTAATTACCCCTCATGTGATTGAGGGAGGCCCGTGCCCCAGCAGTGGGGACTTAAGTGGGCTGATGATGATGATGATGATGATGATAGGTAGTACTAACATTTTGCAATCCGCCCATTTGATTCATAAAAGATAAGTAGGTATGTAACCTACTTATGTATACCTTAAGTCTCTACATAACTCGTATGCAATGGCATCCGCGCGTGCCGACTCTACATTCAAAAACGTTTCATACTAGATCCGACACACCTGGCCGAATATAAAAATTCCTTAAATTCGCCATTATCTTCCACTATTAAGGGCCACTTATTTTAACTGCCGCCTCATTGTGGGAGATTTAATCGTCTGCCAGCCAATAGGGGCGCGTCCGCTCCCGATGACAGATAGCGACAAAATGCGTTTAAAATTTTAAAGTTGGAACGCTGCGTGCGCGCAGACGGGCAGAATTCCGTAATGAGCAGGTGAGGTTGGTATCGCGACGGCTGCTGTCAACTTAGCGTCGCAGAAATGTTAAAACACAAATAATTAGCTCTTAATTCCGTTCATGTTTAACAGTTGTTTGTGTTTTAGGCATATGTATGTATTTGCATTGCATACTCGTGCATACTTGTACTTTTATCTTTTTGCTCATCGAATGTCCTGTTTCAAGGAGTGGAATGGGAGATATCACCTAGGAAATGTTTTTTTTTTTTTTTATTGTAGATAGGTAAGCGTTTGACCATATTTCACCTGATGGTAAGTGATAATATGGTCTAAGATGTAGAACGATTACCTAGAAGATACCTATTCACTCGCGCTTTAAAAACCCCCGAAATTGTAGCCACTAGGGAACACCTCTTCAGGCAACTGATTCCACTGTTTCGCAGTACGAATAAGAAAACAGGATTCAAACCTCTTTGTGCGGACTTTTGGTATTTCTACCATGTACCGGTGTCGATTGAGGGTCTGCCTGGTGGAGTCGTGGAAGAACGGAGATGCTCCAATGGCATTGTACAGTTCCGTGGCGCACTCTCCAAAATGTATCCGATAGAAGACCATGTCTATGGTAGACATGGTCTTCTATCGGATATTAGATGTTTCCTAGGCTATATCTTACAATCTATCTTATAGGACCAGTAGTTACATTGATAGTTTTGTATCATCGTCATCGTCAGCCTATTTAAGTCTCCTTGCGGGGACACGAGCCTCACTCAATGAGGGGTAATTGCCATACCCACCACTTAATCTTTAACAAGACGGTTCAATGGAGCATTTTGACCTAAGGTTAGAAATGCTACTAAATGTTTGTACTGTGCGGGGATCGAACCCGCAAACCTTGGACCAAAGGCACTGACTGAGAGACACTACCACTGTTCCAAACGGGTTGCCAATGAAAATAAGATTAATAATAAATAATAATAATAATAATTCTCACAACATCTCATACGTTGACCTGATTCCGTACTAAGTAGCTTAAGCACTTGTGTTACAGATATCAGACAACAGAGGAACACATATATACTTAAATACATATATTACACCCAGACACCGAACAAATACAAGTGTTCATCGCACGAATGTTTGTCCAGGGTGGGGATCGAACCCACGACCTTTGGCGTAAGAGGCAGGGTCACTACCGGGGACAGCACTCTGGCTCTTGTGACAAATGTTGCCGTGTATCCGTGGGCTCAATCGCTTACCATCAGGTGATCCGGGCGCGGTCTGCCACCTATCACATAAAACAAATTCCTCTTGTAAGACCCAGGCCTTAGCTGTGCTAATCCTCAAACATCACCGCCCCCAGTGCTCGTCCCCGTACAGATGGTGTTTCAACAAGTCTATTGCTATTGTTGCTACTGTTCGCACCTGTCTCCGCTCGCCTTATCTAGTTGACTGCAAACTTTAAAACTGTTAATTGTATCAAGACTTAATTTGTCGTAATAAAGTGATTATCTAATTCATTAAACAGTTTCGCTATTGTATTTTTTAAGGTTACAGATAAGGCACACTAGCGACGCCAATCGATTTTAATTTTTAGCTACTATACCGGATCTATTTTAAACAATTTCGGGGTTATATCCTCTCGGCAAACATTTATACTATCTATTAAATAACCATGCACAAATGTTGGGTCCGTTTTTGTACGCGTTGGACCCAATATTCCGGTTTAGTAGCTAAAAATTGAAATCGATTGGCGTCGCTAGTGTGCCCTACCCGTCACCTTAATGATGTCTCTTTGACTTTGACTTGCGTAGGTACTACCTGTGCGGATAAAGAATGGGATCAGAAATGGCGGCGCATCTATTCACTTCTCGCTCGCACACTATTTGCGTCTATACTCGCACCCCACGAGTGCGAGTATAGACGCAAATAGTGTGCGAGCGAGAAGTGAATAGATGCGCCGCCATTTCTGATCCCATTCTTTATACGCACGGGTTGTATTTATATTTTTTTTCTGACAATATTTAATAAATAGTTCATTTGAACACTAATGGGATTAGTGGTAATAATGTGTAACACGATAAATGTGCAGCATTTTGCTATAACATGTCAATTAGCAATGCGATTTGTTGAAAAAGTTATTCAACAGACGTTAGCTGTATAGCAGTTGTATAACCGCTGTGTATAAGTACCTTAAAAAATAGCAGAGACAAATAGTACCATACAAATAATAGTTTCAATAAAACAGACCAAACCGACGATCTATGGTGAAGGTCGCGGGAATCCCTTGGATCCGGGCGGCACAGGACCGATCTGTATGGAGATCATTTGGAGAGGCCTATGTTCAGCAGTGAACGTTTATTGGCTGAAATGATGACGACGATGAATAAAATAGCCAATATTATTTTTTTCCGAATCAGTTCCCGGGCAATACAAGCAAAATTCAAATAATCTCCGTCTGTTTCATTTCTTTTACAAAATAAAAAAATGTAGCCTTTGATGGACGTGTAGTTTCGTACCACAGAGCCTCATTTTTTCTCCACCCCGGGTTTTGAAGCTTGAGCGGTGGTAGCTCATTTGATAAGAACATGGATTTTCTTAGGTTCGAATCCGAGCACGTACCTTTGGTGTACATTGGTTAAATTATAGTGTAAAATCTCATGTGAAAATGCAGTCCCATTCATCCTATTAACGCTATCTTGCGACAGGCATCAATACGTGGGACATCGATTACTCCGGCTGCTGACACGATAACACGATAGTGGGTGACCTTCCTCTTATCATACATTTCCACACAAACAAATCAATCAAGCTATCGTAGTGCATCACCACCTGGATCAGGGTACAGACAGCCACATATGAGGTTACCTCAATATGGCAAATTTTCTATGTTTGATAAGTGTTGAAAACTTTTTAACATTAAGGGCCGATTTCACCGTTGAAATTGAACGCGATCAATTCACTTGAACTCGGTCTACGCGCTAAACTGAGTTTCGTTCCTTTGTTTACGCTCGCATTGATCGCGTTTAAGCGTTGATCGCGTTCAATTTCGACGGTGAAATCGGCCCTATGGTTCGATTTTATGATCCGTAGTTACCTTTTGGTTAAATTAACTATAGTTAACGGTCTTACCAATAGTCTATTGGTTAAGCTAATTAATTTAAAAAAAACATTTTGGCGATATCTGACCATTGGACTTTTTTAAACCATTGGTCAAGTTTAACTACGGATCAAAAAATCGGCCCTAAGTTGTCGATGGAAGTAATTTTGAAAGCTTTGTGTGCTTTGATGTGTGACGAATGGGAATATAATACGAACTGCATCAAGCGACAAAATTTTAAACATCAACCATCTAGATACTGATTGCAGTGCCCAAATGTACCAACTTTTTGTGCGGGAATAAGACAACTGAAGTCGGAGGTGAACTGAACAAACTGAATCATTTATTGAGAGAAAATGGGGTTTATATACTTTCTATCCACCCTCACTCTTACCGAGGTGTCGTAAAAGGCGACTAAGGTAAAGCTGCTGGCATGATCATCAGCACCTAGAGAAGGAAAACTCTGCATTTATATCAAAACCCTCGCCAACCCGTCTGCCAAGCGTGGTGAGTATGGCAACTACCCCTCATGTGATTGAGGGAGGCCCGTGCCCCAGCAGTGAGGACTTAAATGGGCTGACGATGATACTTTCTATTGAAAAGGTCATTGGTAACTTCTTACCGTGACATTTACATTGTTTACAAATATTAGATTACTTATATATCGTATTACGTAAACAAAAGATTGGGCAGGGCACATAGCGAGGAGAACAGACGGCCGTTGAGGCGGAAAGGTCCTCGAGTGGAGGCCACGTACAGGAAGTCACAGCTGCAGCCGTGGCAGGCCCCCTACAAGGTGGACCGGCGATCTGGTGAAGATCGCGGGAATCCATTGCATGCGGGCGGCACGAGACCGATCTGTGTGGAGAACATTGGGGGAGGCCTATGTCCAGCAGTGGACGTCTATTGGCTGAAATGATGATGATGATGAAACAAAAGATTATTAATTATAAATTAGAATTATGTTATCGGTATATGTCTCAATGCACCTGCAAGATGACGTCGTGGACCACACTACAGGAAAAAACAAACTAAAAAGCAACTACATTTCCAGACATACTCTAACAGCTGCTGATACATCCATACAAACTCTAACAGCTGCTGATTTGTTAATCAGTAGGGGCAAGTGATTTTCTTTTTTAGATAATTTCTTAAAAATTCAAAGAACAATTATTTTGTTTGTGACGTTAGCTACACGAATTGAGTCCTGCGAGATTGTTGATGTGCTGGATAGTCCTCGGCTATCTCCAGGTAGTCTTTATTGTAATCCAATCAATGATTACGCTTACCAACTCAGGGTCTTCAGGAAAAACCTGCAAATCCTCCTTTTATATGATAATATGATGATGTTAGTGAATCATCATATGCAGATTTGCTGGTTAATCACTAGGTTAACAAAAAAATCAACAGTCGTCAAATGCGTGTGCATTCCTTAACACTATTATATGCTACCAATTGAGTTGCGGGTCTGCTTACTTCTGATATTGTAAGTTTGGAGCGGGCGCGCGGCTCCTGAAGTGGGTCCCGCTGAAAATCAGCGCCCTGGCCGGCCAGATCAGGAAGACAAGGGTAATATGCTGAGCGGGCGCCTATTTGGCAGTAATGAGTTATAAGTTTCATATCTTGTACTGTATTGTATTTATCCGATCCTTTTATTTTGCATGTTAAGCTTGTATCTTTATTTTGCCAAATAAATTATTACTTACTTACTTACTTACATTCAAATGCGTGTAAATTCTATCGCAGACTGTACATATCAGTCAATGATCGATTTCGAATTATCGATGTCAACGGTACAGGACAAGTTCTCAGAATTTTTGCTATCACTTATCCACTGCTTTTTTATAAATCTTTTTTTATCACAGAATAAGTTTCGATACATGTCTCGAGAGTCGATAACATTCCCAGTTGAGTCCAAGCCATCGTTTCGGAGTCGGTACGTTTGGGCCACGACAAGATTCATGAAGCGACTGCCCTCTGACTTTCCCAATCATTACACAGGGGAACCAGACCCACCAGATTATTACAATAGTTATTTACGAGATTTCTACCATGTACCTTATTTTTGAGTTTCCGATATTTCGGCACTGTTGCAAGCGCCATGGTCATGGAGGAACTGCTTGGGACTTACATCAGTGCCGAAATATCGGAACTCAAAAAATAAGGTAGAAATCTTGTAAACAACTATTCTAATGTTAGTGACCATTAAAGTTTAAAACAATATACCACTAGATCATGGTTGTACGTACCGAAATTATAAGAAACGTTTCCACTCGATGATTTTCTTCACCGCCGAACTAATGTTACCACATAGATATAAATAAGTACTAATATGTAAGATTATGCCCATAAGTTTGTAGATTAATAATAGATTTAAGTTATTTGGAATAAATATTTTATTTATTTGCAATAAATATTTAATTTAATTATTTATTTATAGATTTAAAAATCTAGTGGTGCCTGCTTCGCATTCAATCAAACCTACGACCTCACGTTTGGAAGGCACACGTTCTTATCCACTGATCTACCATCAATCAATCAGCCTATCCCCGTCCACTGCTGACCGTAGGCCTCCCCCAAAGAGCGCCAACCAACCCGGTTCTGAGCAGTCTGCATCCAACTCACACCAGCCATCTTTCTCAAATCGTCAGTCCATCGCGCCGCAGGGCGTCCAACACTGCGTTTCCCCACGTGGAGACCACTCTACTCCAGTACTTGTCAACTCAATCTTTCATCAGTACGTCTAGAGACATGACCAGCCAACTCCACTTCAACGTGCTGATCCTGCGTGCGATGTCTATAACTTTAGTTATCTTCGTTACGAATTTTATCCGCCAGAGTAACGAGCATAGCACTTTCACATTTATCGGTTTTAAAAATCAGACAGCTGACAAAGCCTTACACTTAATAAATCAACCACTTAATATATTCCCTAGAATGTATGTAAATTGCAACTATCGCTGCCCTTTAAGTAAGTAAGTTTACAAGTAATTACTTACCTTCTCAGCTTATTTTAGATTGCTTGATACTTAAGGTGACGGGTAGGGCACACTAGCGACACCAATCGATTTAATTTTTAGCTACTAAACCAGATCTATTTTAAACAATTCAATCGGGCTTACAATCTCTCGACTAACACCATGTACCACACAAATAACCAAGCACAAATGTTGGGTCCAACGCGTACGCGAAAAATTGATTCACGCTAAAAGTGGCCGCTTTTGGCGGTAATCAATTTTTCGCATACATTAACGGACCCAACATTTGTGCATACATAACCATGCACAAATGTTTGCTGAGTAAATAGTGTAAGTGTTTGCTGAGAGGTTGTAATCCCGAAATTGTTTCAAATAGATCTTCTTTAGTAGCCAACAATTAAAAACGAATGGTGTCGCTAGTTAGGGCTACCCGTCGCCTTAATGAGCAATGTTGAAGAGTTGTATTTCTTCATCAAAAATTATTTAGAAAATACAGCAGCGTTTAAAAAACTAAGCAATATTATATGTAAGGTAGTGAAGCGGAAATTACTCTACCTACATTAATCTATAAAATAAATCTCATGTACTGGTCTACCTTTTTTATTCATTGACTAGCTGACCCAACAGACTTCGTCCTGTCAAAAAAATTTGTAATGTGGCAACAAATATGAACTTTATTCAATAGCAATAAAACTCAAATTGATTCTACGTTTTAGTTAAAAAACGTTTGTATGTGAAAAAGAAAAGGACTGTTTTTAGGGTTTTCCCGACAATTATTCGATTTTTTCTCGCCGTAAGAACCATCCTTGGACTTAAACGAACATTTAAAAAAAAAAAATGGCCTAATTCGGCAAGGCGTTGTTGAGTTATGCGCTTACCAACACATCTTGCGATTCATTTTTATATTATAGATTTCGAACGTCGGTGATGCATCCGGTGAAAAAAGTTGACGTGCAAAAGAATTTAATTTAAATCTAAATGCATTTCTTTTTTAATTTTATAGCATTCAGCCAAGGGGTGGAACTCGTAAGCAGAGGTTATCCTTTATCCCTTGGGCGCTACCACCTTGTCGATTTTGGAAAAGCATACATTTGGTCAATCAATATGTTACTCTACGGTGTTAAGTGTGGGTTCGATTTTAGACAAACATTCATCTGGTCATGTGTGGAGCCGTAAGGTCACTGCCGGGCCTGGTCAAGCGGTAGATAGGCAGGGAGATGTGTGAGTTCTGCATACTATCTTACTATTAAACATACTATGAGTTAAGGAGTAAATATTTGTTAGTAACTTGGATGTCATGTAACGCCCTGATGGTCTAGTGGCTTAAGTACCGGGCCGTGATCTCGGGGTCCTGGGCTCCATTCCTGGGTCGAGCAAAAAGTATGTTTCGAATTTTTCGAACATAGCTCGGGTTTGTGATCACCAATCCGCATGCCTAATCCCATCATAGTACCGATAACTTGATTTATATGATGGAGGCCTTTGTTCTGCAGTGGGGAAGTATAGTATAGGCTGATACTACTAAAACTTGGATGTGTTCAATAAATCGAATCAACAACTGATTCAAAATAGATAGTATGAAGATATGTTTCAATTAAGAAAAAAAAAACAATTGTATTCGAATTCGTTCCACGCAACCTGGCCACATACAACTCCCAAACGGCACGCGTTGAAAACAAACGAAAACATCGAAATTCTAAATTCGAAACCGTAGCATTCGGCGCGTTATCGACAACCGTCAATTCGCGCTCTCCGGCCGTCACGTTTGACAGGCGTGCCGTCAAAATCAGCTGACAGCGCCAGTCAAACGCCGGTGCGTTCTAAATTTAAATAAAGAGATTGACGTTGATGCGATATGGAACTGCCAGCGCTGTCGCGCCGCTTTCAGCCGCGTCATATCGGCTAGTTATTTTCACAGACTGTTTTTGTTGGAGGATTTTCCATTGCTAAGTTTTCAGTAGGTATTTTTTTATTACTTTAACAACTTTTGGGGTGAAGTTAAGCATGTGTAATATCGTAGGTACCTCAGAAGGTAAATGATAAGTACTTAATTAACTATAAACAAGTCAGCATACCTTACATTATTCAGATCTTTCGGAAAATAAAATGTAGGCCCAGTTGCATGACCTGAAATGTTATACCTACCTACCTAAAGACTGCACTGTTGCAACTTCTGGCCCTTTACGTCTACTTACATCATAAAGTAGACCTATACAATAAAGTAAGAAAAAAATCTTCCGTGCCTCATCTTTGAGGAATAGTGTTGGTGAGAAGAACAGCATCAATTACTTAGTAATCTTTTATATTTATATTCGATTACCAAGTTATTAATACAGTTGGTGTGTCTACAGAGAAGAGAAGAAGAGACCATTATCCCCTCTTGAGATCATTATCTGGGCAGAAACCTTACTGTTGCGTGATAGAGTCTGACACTTTTTTGTTGTTTTCTTCTGTGACATTTTGTCCCCCAAACAAACGAAGTACCTTTTCGAGGGAGACATTTGCTACAAATTACATTGGCCGAAAAATCGTCACGCCGCATTATTAGGGGCATTATGGACGCAATCTAAGTTGGCTCGTTGACGCCGGCTCCGATGGTACCTACCACGTAAATACGCGTTCAGCCCTCGTCAGGACCAAACTTTTAATGAATTGGCGCTGTTTTTTTTAATACGAACAACCACATATTCGGTACGTGTAAGTGTGATTTGCCAACAATTATTAAGTGAAAATATAGATAGATAGATAATCTTTATTGCACAACATGCAAAACTTGAAAGCTAGGTATACAGAGATACCATGTACAATTTGGACGGTCTTATCGCTGGAAGCGATCTCTACCAGACAACCTTTAGGTAAAGGACATTATATAGAAGAGGGGAGGGTGGTGCAATCTTTTTGATATTCAACATGGAATAAGTAAATTTATATTAATTAATTTAATTTGATAAAGGAGACCGTATTTATTTACCTGTGGTACCTAATAGTCATATTTTTTTTATGTAATGGGTGGCAGACGTGCAGACGGATCACCTGATGGTAAGCGATCACCCGCGACACCAGTGGAGTCACAATGTGCGCTGTCAACCTTTAAAACCCCCTTTCCCCTGGATTAGGCCTGCGGTGTCCTCACTCACGGAGCGAATTATAGCACATTGCCGCTTCACGTCGGTTTTCTGTGAGGCCGTGGTATCACTCCGGTCGAGCCGCCCCATTCATGCTGAGGCGTGGATCCCACGGTTATAATATAGCTACAAAATAAAACTAAGCAAATAAATAAGGCCGGCAATACATTAGAGAGCTCTCTGATTTCGCGGATGTTCATGGGCGGCGTTGATTACTTTCTATCAGGTGAATCGCTTGCTCGTTTGTCGCCTCTAGCATAAAAAAGTAGCTTTATTTTTTATCTTATAAAAGTGCCATAACTAATACTTGCTTGGCACATTTCAATAGCATATAGACTTTTGGCCACTCACTCCTGCGTAGGGGTCTGCAGTCAGCACGCAAATTTAAGGAATTCGTAGCGTGTACCATTCAACAGTACTTTTACAACGCAATATTTTGGCACCTTTTAACTCTAAGTGTGACAATGAGAGAGAACATAGTAATGCTTGCGTACGATAGAAAGTTCGTGCTAGCACGTGCTAGCCCTTCTGAGCTGTTTTACGCCAGTTTTCTATCTTGCCTATTAATTAATCATATACAAATTAGGTAATTTTTCAGTTCAAATAAATATAGTGCCAAAACAAACAAAACAAGATACAAATTGATACAGCCAAAGAAAGAAGCAAAGGAAGAAAGGAAAAAATTGATAAGGGGGTTTTAAAATTGATACAGCAAAGTAAAGAAGGGAAGGAAGAAATTGATAAGGGGGTTTTAAAATTAATACAGCATAGGAAAGAAGGAGAGGAAGAAAGGATTAAATTGATAAGGGAGTTTTAAAATTAATACAGCAAAGGAAAGAAGGAAAGGAAGAATATGATAAGGGGGTTTAAATATTGATATAGCAAAGGAAAGAAGGAAAGGAAGAAATTGATAAGGGGGTTTTAAAATTGATACAGCAAAGTAAAGAAGGGAAGGAAGAAATTGATAAGGGGGTTTTAAAATTAATACAGCATAGGAAAGAAGGAGAGGAAGAAAGGATTAAATTGATAAGGGAGTTTTAAAATTAATACAGCAAAGGAAAGAAGGAAAGGAAGAATATGATAAGGGGGTTTAAATATTGATATAGCAAAGGAAAGAAGGAAAGGAAGAAATTGATAAGGGGGTTTTAAAATTGATACAGCAAAGTAAAGAAGGGAAGGAAGAAATTGATAAGGGGGTTTTAAAATTAATACAGCATAGGAAAGAAGGAGAGGAAGAAAGGATTAAATTGATAAGGGGGTTTAAATATTGATATAGCAAAGGAAAGAAGGAAAGGAAGAAATTGGTAAGGGGGTTTTAAAAGTAGCTAGCGCACTTGTGACTCCACTGGTGGCACACGAGTGTCTATGGGCGGCAGCACTCGCTAACCATCAGGCGTTCCGTCCGGCGCTCGTCTGCTACCTATCAGATAAAAAAGAAAAAAACATTGTGAAATTGAACCAAGCAGTAGCAATAAAAAAGTTATTTTTCATTAATTTCTTCTCGTTTACCATCACCACCATTAACTTAAAACCGTTTAAAAACCAATTACCATCAGGCGGAGTGAGGTCATCCTGATTGACCTTTCTATAAAAAATAATAATTTAATAATAGTAAAACTAGATTTTCGAAAACCACCGGACAGTCCTTACGCCTGCTATAATGGGTGATTATCGAACTCTGTGTCAACTCATTATTAGCAATTAAATTTTATTTAACCACCATTGTGCATACAGCAACACTACGCCTTCACTTTACGAGTAGTGGTTACTTCTACCACAGTGTTAAAATCAGTAGTTCGACACAAAGAATCAAAGCATTTACAATGAACCGTTTAGAATCATTATTTTTTTTTGTTATATATGAGAGGTGGCAGGTTCACCTGATGGTAAGCAATTCCGCCGCCCATGGACACCCGCAACACCAGTGGAGTCACAAGTGCGCTGCCAACCTTTTCCTCTTCCCCCATTGGGCCTCCGGTAACCTCACTCACACGGCGAAACACAGCGCAGGCGTTGCTTCACGCCGGTCTTCTGTGAGGCAGTGGTATCACTCCGGTCGAGCCGGCCCATTCATGCCTAAGCGTGGCTCTCCCACATTTATTTATTTATTGCAAAGAATAAATTACAGGATGACAATTTTACATGAAATGCTTAACAATTAAAATGTTTTGTTCTTTTTATATTTCAGCCCTTTAGTTAGATTTCCTTCTTGTACCCAGTTTTATGTTTTAAAGTGTTTCTTTTATTTTGTAATTTCATTTATATTCACCTTAAATATTGAGTACCGTGCGTTCGTACAATAATTAGGTTTAGGAAATGCTTATTGGCCGCTGCAAGTCAAGCTTAGTGCAGTGACCGCCTGATAAAATATTGTACCATGTATTTGTTTTTGATAAATAAAGATTTTGTTTGTTTGTTAATTATCATTTCAGCTAATAGATGTCTACAGCTGGACATAGGCCACTTTCTCCTATTAACGCTTACAGATCAGTCCGTTTCTGCCCCGCACCTAAGGGATTACCACATCCTTAGCAAGCTAGCAAGAAGATGGGTGTCCTTAATAGAACGAGGCAGTCCTACACGCCTGGGCAACGACTTGTACTTTATAAAGCCCAAGAACGGCCCCACGCGGAGTACTGCTCCCATCTTTGGGCAGGTGCCTCTAATATCAGCTAGACCCATTTGACGCCTTGCAGAGACGGACAAATTGGAGTCGTTGGAGTTGCGAAGAGATTTTGGCTCTCTTTGCCTCTTCTATAGGCTCTTCCATGGAGAGTGTTTTGAGGAGCTGTTCAATATCATACCAGGGTCACCATTCTAAACTTTACCAATACTACCTGGAACCAATCCCTTCCAGAACGCTTCGTCTCCAACGCTCGTGCAAACTCTGGAATGAGTTTCCAGCCGCGGTGTTCCCTGATCGCTATGACATGTCCTTTTTTAAACGAAGTTTGAAAAGAGTTCTTCCTTCACGGTAGGCAGCGCCATGACTGTCCTCTGGCATTGTTGATGTCTATGAGCGGCGGTTACCGTTTACCATCAGATGGGCCGCAAGCTCCTCTGCCTATTTTAAGCAATAAACAAAACCTTCATCGTCTGGCGGTCGTCCGGTTTTCGATCGTAGGCGGCTTCCACTTGAGCACTTTTCCGCCCCAATCATCCTCGCAACTAACTGAGCCTTAGGAATACTCCTGTCTGGAGTGAGCCTGTCCACTATTCGGGATAGCTTACTCTGCATACTGTTTCCAAAATGAAGACGTTACTGGGTGTCCCGGCACGTCGTACAGCTACTAGAGATGTTCTGGGGAAAGACTCACCTCAATCGTGGCAGAGTCAGGCGTTGACATGTTTTTTTATGTTATAGCGGATAAACGGGCAGATAGCACACCTGATGGTATGTGATCACCGCCACTTATAGACATGTGCAACACCTGAGGTATCGTTGCCGTATGAACGATTTTCTGAACATTGCTCGGGTTTGTACTCACCAATACGCATTTGGCAAGCGTGGTGATTAAGCCTATTTCCATCATAGTAGCGATAACTTGATTTCTATGATGGAGGCCTTTGCCCTGCAGTGGGACAGTATATAGGCTGATATACTTGACTAACAGTAAGAGTAGTGTAATTCAAAGACTCATTATATCAATATATCATTGGTACTATCAATGAGCCGCCAAAATGCTTTGGCATGAATGGGCAGGCTTAACTGGAGTGATACCACGGTCTCACAGAAAACCGGCGTGAAGCAGCACTGAACTGTGTTTCCCTGCGTGAGTGAGGGTACCGGAGGCCCAATTCGGGGAAAGGAGGGGTTCTAAGGTTAGTAGCGCACTTGTGACTCCACTAGTGTCGCAGGTGTCCATGGGTGGTGGTAATCGCTTACCATCAGGTGATCCGTTTGCTCGTCTATCTCATAAAAAAACCTTCTAGATGTGTTTCGTAAGGCCAATATTTTTAGTCGTAAAACGTACCTACCTGCCAGCTATATTTATACTGTGCCTGTACTATAGTGATTTTTATCGCCCTTAACTCTTTGCATTAAAAGCCTATTAATTTTCGATACCAATTCCACGAAAAAATATATAATTCCAATAAAACTATTATTCCAAATAGTTGAAATTCAAGTACTTTCTTACATTATTTATACGTGCCTATTAAGTATAGTTGACGTATTTAAGCAGATATATTTTTACAAGTCCAAACAGGCACAAATGAGGTGGTGTTTTAGTTAGACTTAATGATATGTAATAATTTAAAGGCTTATGTAGTCACAATCGAGTGGCCCTTAAGGGAGACACACACACTAGTTTGAATTGCAAATTAAGGAATTCTTCGCCGAAGTCGGTTAGTGTTTAGACTGAGGTCAGAGATAAATGAACTGGCGTCTCATTAAAATATAAGAGAGTGAACTTGTATCTGCGCAAACACTTGTGCACTATTATAAGTCATAACGAATCCACTTGCCTGAGAAGAATCCTGGAGTTTTTTGGTCGCATAGCCCGGAAATAGGGACATAATCTGGAACAGCTGATGGTCACCGGCAAGGTGGATGGAAGGAGTCGTAGCGCTATCAGATGGTCGGACCAAATACGTTCGATGTTGGACATCAAGCTGTATGACGCCCTCCACATTGCATAAGACAGACATAGATGGAGGTCTATTATAAAGAGCAAACTGGCCGCCCACGGGAGGGATCACGACCCTCAGTAATGAGGAAAACGACTTGAGGAGGATAAGTCTAGGGATGTGACTATAATCGATTATGTAATAATCGATTTTTTGATATCAGTATAAAAATCAATTTTTATACTATCGATTTTTTTACAAAAAAAAAATCTACACGAAAAAAATCCGCCTTCAAAAACTACAAACTAAAAAGTGTAAAATATCATTTTTAACACTTCATACACTTTAATAACATTTTATAACAGTGCACTCGAGAAAAGGTGTTACCGAAGTCGGCGCCAAGACCATCTTGTTAATACTTCATTCAATTATTCAAAAGGGATTAGGCGCCGACTTTAATAACACCTTTTCTCGAGTGCACTGTTAAAAAATGTTATTTGTGGTACACGAATCGATTAATATAAAATAATAATCGAATGATAATCGATTATTTTTTCACATCCCTAGATAAGTCATAACCGAAATATCGGTTTGGAGGACTTTATTACTGTAAATGAAAACCGAACACCTGCGTCTTATAGCGCCGAGTGAGCGAGGGTACCGGCCTAATCCGGGGGGAGGGGGGAAAAGTCATAGAGCCATAGGTACGATTAGACACATGTATACGGCCCCTAAGGCCTAAGTCAGGTCGTTACGCCGTGTCCGCTTGTCGGAGTAACTCGCAGTCAAGGGGCATAAAAACCTTGTAATTGCTTTTGCCATGGTTAAGCAGCGCTGTTTATTTTGTACCTTGCGACTACGATTAATCAGGACTAATTTTCAAAGTGGGAGAAACCTGGGAATGTGGTTAGTTTGGGGTTAACGAGTTCGTTGAATTTATAAATTAAAAAGGGGTTTTGCGCTTTTTTTGCTGGGAATAACTGAGTGTGTCGATTTTTTTTTATGTGATAGGTGGCATGAGCAGACAAATATCCTGATGGTAAGCGATTGCCAGTGGAGTCAAAAGTGCGCTACCGACCTTTAAACTCCCCTTTCCCCCGGATTGGGCCTCCGGTACCCTCAATCACGCAGCGAAACACAGTAAAATTCAGCTTCAAGCCGGTTTTCTATGAGGCCGTGGTATCACTCCGGTCGAGCCGGCACATTCATGCCGAAGCGTGGAAAATTTTGGCAGTATTCTTAAACGCCCCTAGCCACAGGGCGTTTCTACGCGGGATTAGAAAACCATAGATAGATTTGAACAATTTAAAATTTAGAAAACCCTTGACAAAAACAAATGGGTTATTCGTCATTTTCTGACAGCGGCCATCTTGGATTTAAAATTTGTCATAATAAATATATACTGCTACTCAAGCACTTTTATATGATACTAATAATGTGGGAGTTGTGTTAAAACATACAATCCATATCTTTGTGACGGCGGTTATCTTGGGACGATTTTTATCCAACATACTCGTACGAGTAGCTAAGAATACTTCCCCCTTATTCATATTTCAAACAAAAAAAAAACAAAATCAAAATCGGTTCATTTGTTCGGGAGCTACGATGCCACATACAGACAAAGAGACACGTCAATCTTATAACACCCCGTCGTTTTTACGTCGAGGGTTAAAAACACGTAATTAAGAAGTCCCATATTCAGTAAATTTTGCCGTAAATAAAGTACATGGTACCTTCTTCAGCGTATACAAGGTCCGTATAAATTGTTTCTTTCAAAACCCAGTGGTAACAAACAATTAATTGATTTGAGTCGGTTTAACTGGATTTAAGTAACCCACGCTCGAGCCCATCTTTCTTTTCTCCTGTTCTCCCAGGCTTTTTAATCCAGTCCCTACTGAGGTTGGTGACCGTCTTCCTAATGACAGCCGAACGAGTGGCAGGTACCTTCCTCTAGGTTCCGTAGCCAAATGGCAAAAAACGGAACCCTTATAGATTCGTCATGTCTGTCTGTCTCTCCGTCCGTCCGTATGTCACAGCCACTTTTTTCCGGTGCTATAAGAACTATGATATTGAAACTTGGTAAGTAGATGTGTTTTGTTAACCGCGTTACGATTTTACACATAAATAGGAAAAAAAAATTTTTAGGGGGGTCCCCATAGATAAATAATAATAATAATAAATATTTCACAACATCACATACATTGATCTGACTTCGAGGAAGGTAGCTCAAGCACCTGTATTATGGATATTAGAATCGACAGTGGGGTTACAAATATATACATATAATACTTTCTTTTGTAAATACGTACTTATAATACATAGCAAACACCCAGACCAATACAAACAAACATATTCATGCACCCAAATGTTTGTACTGTGCGGGGATCGAACCCGCAACTCTTGTATCAGAGGTAGCGTTCACTACCACTGTTCCAATCGGGTCGTCAATATTAATAGATAGATATTCTTTATGGCACAAAAACAAAATACAAGTATGATACAACAACTTACCAACCATACTTAGAACTAAAACTCTATTTTTTTTTCATCAAACCTATACGTGTGGGGTATCTATTAAAAATGATGTTGAGGTTTCAAATATATATTTTTTTCTAAACTTAATACTTTCCGCAAGAGACGCTCCCAAAGTGGTAGGTAAAATGGGTGTCCGCCCAACAACATCTATAATAAAAGAATTATAAAACAAAAAAATATACTACTAACAAACGAAACTAACAATGAAATTGGTTTGAACTAGATCTAGTACCTAAGTAGTTTTTATTGATACGTTATAAACCGTAAACCGCAATTTACCTTCCATATATCTTACTTGGTGCTACGGAACCCTTCATGGGCGAGTCCGACTCGCTCTTGGCCGGTTTATTACATTACAGTTCGTTTTTTTTACGTAGAGAGCTCACCTGATGGTAACTACCGCCGCCCATGGACATCTGCTAAACATGAGGCATCACAAAGGCGCAGCCGGCTCTTAATGTAAAAACCTCTGTACTGAAAAACCATTGGTGGCAGTGTGGCTTTACTATTTTATTTCAAATTGAATCAAGTGGAGTACTACACTAATAATTTTGACGTAAGAAGTAAGCTCCAGTTTTCTACATAAATCATTTTTAGGGTTCCGTACCTCAAAAGGAAAAAACGGAACCCTTATAGGATCACTTTGTTGTCCGTCCGTCCGTCCGTCTGTCAAGACCCTTTTTCTCAGGAACGCGTGGAGGTATGAAGCTGAAATTTATATCAATTACTCAGGTCTACTGTCCCTTGAAGCTGTGAAAGAATCAAACTTTTAAGCCAAGCCAATCAAAAGATACAGCCGATTATATCGATATTTTCATCAAATTTTCGACACTCGCAAAGGAATCAAAACCTACAGGGTACTTCCCGTAAACTCAGAATCTTGAAATTTGGCATGAAGCATTATCATATAATGCAAATATAGGAAAAATTGCGAAACTCATATTTTTTTAGTTTTATAATATAATAAAAATATTTTAATAAAATGAAATTTACTACCTTGTTTCTCACGAACGAATAAAGATATCAAATTGAAATTTATACCAAATACCTAGGTCTACTGTCCCTTTAATTTTTTTGTTAAATTACACATTATATTTTATGCTAGATATTATAAATTCAAATGCTTGCCTCTAACATTATCTTCAGTTTCAAGTTACATTAAAATTAATAACTAATCCAGTTATATGACGTGTTTGTTTACGTTCTTTAAGTAGGCATATTTAGTCCCGTTATTTTAATTCAAAAAGTTGTTAGTTTTTATTTAGCCGATAACATCATAGCATAATTAGATAGATATATCGATTTATCGGAATTAAAGCGTCCGCGTGACGACCCGTTTGGAAAAGTGGTAATGAACTCTGCCTCTGGTGCAAGGGTTGCGGGTTCGATCCCCGCACAGTGCAAACATTTGTGTGCATGAACATATCTGTTTGTATTGTTCGGGGTGTTATCTATTATATATGTAATATATGTAAAAGAAAATTATTATAATTATGTATATATTTGTAATCCCACTGTTGATTCTGATATCCGTAACACAGGTGCTTGAGCTACCTATCTCGGAGTCAGATCAATGTGTGTGATGTTGTGAAATATGTATTTATTTATTTAATTCTGTCTCAAAAACCTTTTAATACTTTTCTTAATGGATTCCTAGATGTACTTTGTAAAAAAGTCTCATATTTGCCACAATTAATACAAATCTATTGGCGGCGCTAGTTTCGTCGATGCGTCACCCCTTAATACAATACTTCCCCAACGGTATAATACTCGTTAAGGCGAGAATATTTAAATTAATTTACAAGTGTTGACAACAAAAACAGCTGGTAAAGACTAAGGGCTTATTCAAGCACATTTTAATAATACAATATAGTAGACATTATACAGCCTGCCTGTATAAGGCATGTTATAGCCGAGTGGTGCGCATGCGATGAACGTCATATTCAAAAACCAGAATTATAAGACCCATCAAACGATATAACTACTATGCTCTCTTTGCTGTTTCATACAACCTGAACTGACAGAAAGAAAACATTTATTATTATAGACATTAACAACACAGGGCATACAGCAGTTGTAAGCACAATTTGGCACAAACCATAAAAATACATACAAATAAAAACAAAAAAAAAGATAAACATATTCAATCATGTCCAGGCAGCAACAAATTAATAGTGTGTTATTATAGCGTCTAATATAATATATAAGCGCTCTAAGGCGACAAAATTTGTAAGTGCTTGGATTTGGCATTCGCTATCCTCAACCCGCGATGATTTTTTTTAATTGCGTGCATTCAATAAATTGCTAATAATAACTAATATGTAAACCAAAACTGATAAGCTGTTTTTTATAAACTATAGGCTAACGCTTAAGTGGCAGTGGGTTGGCCATATTAGCCGCAGAACCGTCAACCGATGGGGTAAACGAGTTCTAGAGTGGAAACCGCGTCTTGGCAAACGTAATGTAGGGCGCCCTCTGGCTAGGTTGGGGGACGATCTGCGCAGGATGGCTGGCAAGAGCTGGATGCGACGAGCCATGGATAGATCACAGTAGCGAACAATTGGAGAGACCTACGTCCAGCAGTGGACTGCGATAGGCTGATAATGAGGCTAACGATTGACACAATCTCATCTGATGAAAACAGACGATGAGGCCTGGAATGTAACGCGATCGCCTAGAAGATGCCTGTTCACTTTGGCTTTTTATGTAAACCTATTCTTAAATAAAACCTACAAATTATTATTTCTATTAACAACATCTTTAACAATGGGAAAAAAATTGATATCGCCTTCAACCAATGCGTTATCTACATATTATATCAATGAGATAATGCTTCACTAAACAGCGTTTGCAAGTTGCGATGCATATCAACAAGTGAGTGAGGTTACCAGAAGCCCAATCCAATCGAGGGGGAAAGTGAGTGCGCACTTGAACTTCGCTTGTGAAACAGGTGTCTATCGCTTAGAATCAGGTGTTTAGTCTGCTCGTCTGCCCTATTATCTCATAAAACATACTACAGGGAAAACCTTATTATGAAAATAGAGCCACGGTTGAGGTTTAGTGCCCGTCAGTGTTGCGTTGTGTAGCTAAATGTCGTGGGTTCTAATCCCACTTAAAAAGCTTCGAAGAATATCAAGCGCAAAATGCTTAGTTTAGTTTAAGGCTATGTGTCTAACGAAACTGGTCGTGTAGTAGGTATGCCTCGGTTGACTAGGCCCGGTCGTCCCGTCACTCAGACGTCATCGCATCGCTCGTAAATCAGCACTTTTTACTGCGCCCGCGCACGCAAATCATAAGCGCAAAGAGTAGGTGGCGGTTTGTGCCTAACATGATTGTGGAATTAAGTGAATGGTGGCTCAGTAGATTAGAAAATATACTTAATTGCTTACCTACAAAATGTCTATTCTATTCATGCACATTTTTGACGGAAGGTTGGTTGGATTCTGAGCTCAAATCTACAACTAGCTCTACGATGGGCGAATCTTACAAGTTTCAGACGGTTTCTCAAATCGTGGTAATGATTCGGAATGTGTTAACATCATCTTGTTGGTCAATTTTGCCTGTATAAAACTCTTGAATGTCAGATGGCAGTAGTTTCATTGTAATTACCGAACTTGCCAATTTTTATGGAAAAGTATTTTTTAACAATGTTTTGGTAGTCGATTATTTGACTGTGCTGATACAGGTGCACATAAATATATACAACGCTGGACTTGTAAATATAAATAAAAAAAACATTTCAGAACATCACATACATTGATCTGACTCCAAGTTAGGAAGCTCAAGCACCTGTGTTACGTATATCAGAATCGACAGTGGGATTACAAATATACAAATAATACTTTTCTTTTGTAAATACATACTTATAATATATAGAAAACACCCAGACCAATACAAAAAATCATGTTCATGCACACAAATGTTTGTACTGTCATCGAACGATCGAACCAGCAACTCTTGTATCACAGGCAGCGTTCACTACAACTGTCCCAATCGGGTCGTCAAATATCCTGCTGAATGTAACCGGGAAAAAGGAAACAAGGAAACGAGCGCTTGATGGTAGATCACCAGGGATAGACCACCTTCTAAAGCCTGTATTCTTTGGCTACACAGTATGCGTCTCACGTTCGCAAGGGTGGGCAAAGCTGAACTATTAGCATATTAATTATCGGTGGACGAGATACTCATGCGCCGCGGTTTGCGTGACTACACGCCGGCTAAGCTTTTGTAACTGCCTAGGCTGGGCGGGAGTCTGCAACCTTTTTAGTCTTGAACGCTACGTCAACATAACTTGAAAGGTAGAAATAAAAAAAAAATACAAAATATTTATTTTATCTTTACCAAGTTATTACATTTGCATAGTTCATGCTAGTCACATGGTTATAACAGTTTGTATAGTGTATAATAGAGCATTGATTACGTGCAAAGGCACTGCATTAAATAAACGATAGAATACATTCGTTATCATAAAAAATGTAGTACAATCAGCGGACTTTTCACAAGTACCTAGCGATTTTTTCGGGATAACTTTTAAGTAGAGGAGAGCGTCTTAGTAATAGACTATAGTCATAAAGCTGCTCTAAAGCTTTGGTAGTGTGATTTATAATATATATTGACGTAAAGAACGTAGAACCATCATAAAACATAAAAACATCATATTTTATGGCCGCACTAAAAAAAGTGCGTATGAAATTTATACGTAAATATATAAATCATCTTCTGATTAGGTACCAATGAATGAAAGAAATTCTGTTATTTCTATTTAAAAGGTACCTAAAACATTTTTCGCTTTCCATTTAAATACCTTCCGTTGAATAAGATACGAAAATCACTTTATATTTTCTGTTTTCAAATAAAGCTTCATAAAGTTCTCAGACATAGCTTAAACAAATCTTTTGGGTTAACTAGTTAGGATACAAAACTTAACATGAATTTAACAAGTTGTCACTTTATTCTCGGTTAAGTTGCAAACTTAATAGGTTGCGCACCCCTTCAAGTCTCTATGAAAATGAACAAGTGCTCGATGACTAGATTAAACTGTTGTCCCACAGTCGCATTCCGAATAACGTTGACGGCTTATAGGGTCTGATGGCTTTACTTAATTGGTGATTTGTTGTGAGTATTCAGTCTGACGGGAAATTATGTTTTTATACACAACTAATAATGGAAGAAAGACAAATCGACTTGTCGCTTCGGCATATAATGCCATCGTGAAGTTACTAAGATGGTTAAAAAAGCATAGTGTTTTATTATTATTATTATTGTTAGCCTGTACTGTCCCACTGCAGGGTAAAGGCCTCTCTACCCGCTTTCCAACGTTTTCAGTCACGAGCCGCAGTCGTCCTAATCCTTTAGGTGGGCATCGAGTTCGTCCCTCCATCGTTTTCTCGGCCTGCCGCGTGGTCTCGTCTTATTTTCAGGCATCCATTCTGTGGTGACTTTCGCCCAAAAATTTTCCGGCATGCGGCAGAGCGACCAGCCCAATCCCATTTTTAGCTGAGCTGCTTTTCGTGAGACGTCAGTTTCTACCCAAATGACACATAAGTGTATAAATAAAAATATACTTAGTATAATCTTCAAGTGCAGGTTTGCTAACCACCAGATAGCAGCTTTTTGCCTCGTCTTTTTTAGAGTTCCTCAATCTCTTAAGCACTTTGGTCTTCTCGATATTTATGTACGGCTCCGAATCATGCTCTATCGCGCAGCTGACCGAAAGAAGATAGAGGCCTTTGAGATGTGGTGTTGGAGGAGAATGTTACGCATACCTTGGACCGCAAAAAGAACCAATACATCAATTCTCGACCAACTGAAGATCAAAACCAGACTGTAAGGTTACTTTGGCCATATCGCCCGGAGACAACTTGGACCAGTTGGTTGTTGTGGGTAAGGTCAATGGTAAAAGACGAAGAGGCCGTTCACCTCTTCGTTGGGCAGACCAAATAAGGGATGTAACCGGACTCACTTTGCCGACGATTGCCCTAAGACAAGCCGAGGATAGGGAAGAATGGAAAGACCTTGTCACCGCTTCGGTAAAGGCATTTCAGGAAAGGCACGACCTCCAGCAATAAGGAAATCGATGAAGAAGGAATCTCTTAAGGAAATTATCGGATAGAAGAACGAGTATTTTATTGGCTGAATCAAGCAGTCCATTCTGCCCGAGAATATGGTGTCGACACCGTCTTAGCTCCCGAATAGGAGGTGACCATACTTTGTTGCGGAAGGTCTTGACAATCACGAGGGATGTTTTTATAATTTGTTGAAATGTGTATCATGTCAAGAAATATACAACGTGTAGTTCATTGACCTGATTCCGTACTAAAAGTGGCTTAAGTACATGGGTCACGGATAGCAGACAGCAGAGGAATTACAAATAATTACATCCAGATCTGAACTATCGAGTTCATGATACGTCGAATGTTTCGGTGTCGGGTCGGGATCGAACCCTCGGCCTTTGGCGTAAGCAAATCTTTTTATTTGTTAGTGACAAATCTGTGGTAGTGAGTTTTTTTATTAGAATATCTAGACATTTGGCCCCAATCTCACCTGATGCTTAGTGATGGTGTGGCCGAGAATGGATCATGTCTGTCTAGTAACAGCCTATTCACTCTTTTCTTGAATACGTTCAGATCATAGTGTTCAGGAGACACATCTTCCGGCAGAGTTCCATCCCTTAGCCGTACGCAACACCACTCCTACACTGGTTTTAATTTCGGTGATGAATAAATTGTGCTTATTATTTCTAGCTAGCTATTTAAAATTTCAATATCAATGTATACAGAACTGTCAAATTTTCTTCAGTCGATTCTCACCTTAATGTCAATCACGTTCGCTTAAATATCAATTGAGGAATTTGAACAACTTGTAGTAACTTGATGTGTGGCTGTCTATAGTATATAACTTATAGTGTTATGCATATGGCAACTTTGCTTCTGATACCCATAAGCTCCGAACTGAGTATCAGGCCGACGTATGCGATGTCTGTTATTTATTTATTACTGCGCATGCGAAGGCTCACCCTCTGATAATGACGAGGTAGATGCGCAATAAGGTTCCTCAGCAGCGAACTAGTTCAGTGATAGATCACCGCGCGGGTACTAGTACCTGCCACTGCGCACTATCTACGGGCAGCTGTCGGTGCGTCAGTCTTAAACGTGTCCATTGTCCATTGCACAAGATAATAAAAATTAGACATTTATTTGGCTTTTTTTTTTCCATTCTTAACTAAATAGCGTCCATGCATTCCATGCATTTCATGCGTCATTGTAGCGGGCACGTCCCCGTCGCCACGGTTACGGGAAGGGCAGCAATTTATTGATCAATTGTGTAGGTGTTAGTGTTATTTTAATTTATTTTTTTTTTTCTCATATGATATTATTTGATTTTTATTTTTTTTAATGTGATTTCAATCTAATTTTATTTATATTATTTGTTTCCAAATTTAATTAATCAATTGTAATAATAATAATGTTATCACTTGACATAATTTTTCACTATTTAATTTAATTTCATTGTATTGATATGGGTTATATTGTTACCTGCAATAAACGATTTTTATTTTATTTTATTTATTCCAAAAGCGACGTTTTTTTTAATTTTTTATGTGATAGGTGGCAGACGAGCAAACGGATCGCCTGATTGTAAGCAATTGCCGCCGCCCATAGATCCCCGCGACACCAGTGGAGTCACAAGTGCGCTCTTTAAACCTCCCTTTCCCCCGAGGTAGGCCTCCAGTACCCTCACTCACGCAGCGAAACACAGCACAGTGCTGCTTCACGCCGGTTTTCTGTGAGGCCTTGGTCACTCCGGTCATGCCGGCCCATTCATGCCGAAGCATGTAAGTGCTTGATTCGCCATGAGTTGAGCTTGCATTAAATTGCTACAACAAAAATATAAGTTATAAAAAGTAAATCCCTTTCTGTAGTTCATCAAAATAATTTGGGATCTTATTTTTAGCATGCTTAAAAAGCATGCCAAATATGAGCATGCTTAATGAGCTGTCTATATTTGCTATCAATAAGCATGTTACTAGCACAGCTATTAGCCATCTATTAACATGCTTAAAAATAATCAACCTGTTTACACGTGCTAAAGCATTCCGCCACACTCCCCCTTCCACCCGCACTGCAGGTAGATATGTCACCGGAAAATAACAAGAACCGTAAGTTTATCAATTTACTAGGAAGTTTATAAACTTTCGTAGGATTCTAAACGGGAGATAAACTGTATTATTTTACGTCCACATATTCGTACATTGATAAACTTACTGAACTCACTCGTAAAATAATAAGTAAGCAATATCATTGGCTTTGCCACTATGAACATTGACCAATAAGAGAGCAGTGTGTTATTTTACGTATTTCAAAGATTCGTATATTTAAAAGAGTTTCTGTGATTGGTCGAACCATATAAAATTTTACGAATAGATATCCATTAGTTTATAAATTTACAGTATGACGTCATTAATTGATAAATTTACGAAAGTGTGACGTAAAATAATACAATTTATCTCCCGTTTAGAATCCTACGAAAGTTTATAAACTTCCTAGTACATTGATAAACTTACGGATCTTGTTATTTTCCGGTGACAGATATACTCAAAAAACGACCGGCGTGCGATTTGTGAGCATGCTCAAAATTAACATGCCTATTATTAGCACGTCTGTCCACACATGCTACTAAGTAGCACTCGCTCAAAAGTAGCATGCTTTAAGTGTGAAAATAAGCATGTGTACCATAAGCCATTGCCTAGGCTAGGAGGCGACGTATTAACAAATCCAGCACTGGTTACATTAATTGTACACCCGCTCCATACTCTGTACTATCTCGTGCCGTCACCAACAGTGGAGTACAGTTAACACAATGTCCGCGTATCAGATGACGAGGCGCGCTGGGAGCGTGTTGGATCTTATTTATCGTCGGCGTAGACGCAACCGCCACTTACGGCGGTTCGTTTACTGCGCTGCCGTCCTTTAACTAAAACCACGCTAACTCCAAAAATATGATTTTGGGGAAAAACGCAGGAATGGTTGCGAATGAATAGGTAATCAGTTACGTGTGGCAAACCGACGTCTGTAATAATTATTTTATTATCTTTTTTATTTGGTTTTCACAATTCGTATTTGCCACTGATCTGGTTTGTGCAAAACTGTATAAATATATTTTCTATATTTTATAGAAAACAATATTTTTTATCCATCTCCTCTCGTTCGCTAATATTACGTTTTATTATGAACATTTTTTTTTAAATTTAGTCTGTAGAGTCCCACTGCTGGGCAAAGACCTCCCCCAAGTCTCTCCATTCCTCCCTATCCAATGCCTTTACTTGCCATTCTTGGACATACGTATTGAAATCGTCACACCATCTTTTTTTGGGCCTGCCGCGTAGTCAACGTCCATCGGTCGGTTGCCATTGGGTGACGATTTTTGTCCATCTTTCATGAACATATTACAATATACAATACAATTACTAATAATAGTTATAAGGTCACTGTTACTAACTTCGATATGGGTTATGCCCGAAATAAAAGTTTTTTATTTTATTTTTTATTTATTATTATTTAGCAATTTCTTTGCAACTTTTCTTAGGTAAATAATGCACCTAAAATCCTTGGCACCACATTTGGATGGGATAGGAATCTACGAAAGATGTGTCGAGGATTCTTTGAGTGCATTTGCTTAGGTAATGAGTGTTTTAGTAAATTAAATATTAATAAATACTAGCCGAATTTGGAAACTAGAGTATTTTAACGTATTTTAAGCCAAGAAGTAAGTGTGTGTAGATTGAACGACCCGTTTGGAACAGCGGTAGTGAACGCCGCCTTTGATCTAAGGGTTGCGGGTTCGATCCCCGCACAGTACAAAAATGTATGTGCATGAACATGTCTTTTTGTATTGGTCTGGATGTTTTCTATGTATTATAAGTATGTATTTACAAAAGAAAAGTATTATATGTGTATATTTGTAATCCCACTGTTGATTCCGATATCCAGTAGCACAGGTGTTTGAGCTACCTATCTCGGAGTCAGATCAATGTATGTGATGTTGTGAAATATTTATTTATTTATTATTTTATTTTTATGTCAGGAATTTTTTGAATTACCTGTCATTTAACAGTGTACTTCCAATTTTAATATCTCTAAAAGTATAAGTCATAAAGAGACGTAGATTGGACATAAAGATAGAGGATTGAAAACTGTAATAGTTTTAATTTAAAACTCAAAATCGGTTATTTTAGGTTTAACGTGGTTCTAGTTAAAGGAGGGAGTGCGCGCGAGTCGCTCCTATCGAAAGTTATGTGCGCGGTTACTGATTATGGGCGAAAGAAAATTCAGATTTGAACGGGAGGAGATACAAATTATCGTTGAAATGTTGTGGAAAAGTTTTGTTAAGCAGTAGACGGGGTTGGTATCAACCTGTTGTTCCGGAGTTAAGATTACTTTAATAAAATTTAATTCTAAATAAGCATGCGCGCTAAGAAAACTTTCAAAAGTACCGTGAAAAAACGCCATCAAGTATGACGAGGATAGAACGATAGTCGCTAGTGTGGGTATCATTACTTTCTTATCATCCTAATCTTAGCGTGTAATTCTTGGTTGCTTAGACCAATATAAAGGTAAGGTGAGTGAGGGTACCGGAGGCCCAATCCAAGAGCGGAAGGGAAGTTTAAAGGTCGGCAGCGCACTTGTGTTGCTGGTGTCCATGGGCGGCGGCAATCGCTTACCATCAGGTGATCCGTCTGCTCGTCTGCCACCCATGTCATAAAAAAAAGGATTTTTTGAAGTCTAGTAATTACAGTAATTACAATAAAGCGACTGCCGTCTGACCTTCGCAACCCCTTTAAGGTGACGGGTAGGGCACACTAGCGACGCCAATCGATTTTATTTTTTAGCTACTAAACCGGATCTATTTTAAACAATTTTAGGGTTACAATCTCTCGCCTAACACTTATACTATTTAATAAATAACCATATTTGACGCTAAATACCAATAAATACCGCGAAAAATAGATTCACGCCATAAGCGGCCACTTTTGGCGTGAATAAATTTTTCTCATTTTTCGCGTACAAAAACGGACCCAAAATTATGTGTATGGTTATTTAATAAATAGTACAAGTGTTTTCCGAGAGATTGTAACCGATATTGTTTAAAATACATCCGGTTTAGTAACTAAAAATTAAAATCGATTGGCGTCGCTAGTGTGCCCTACCGTCACCTTAAGGGAACCAAACCAACTGAATAATGGTTACACGTTTCAGAAACTATAATAACGTGTAGATTTCCTCACGATGTTTTCCCTCACCACCGAACTAATGGTAGAAATAGGTACATGGATTTGAAAAGCCCGGAGGTGAATACTCAGATTCTCATCACTTCTAGTCACTTAACATACGGTTGGTTCAGCAAAAAAACTTTCCAAGGTGTTTCCACTGTCTCTACATAAACTGTTTACCAAGTACTTTGTAACTGACTTAAATTCCTCACATGATGAATACTGCCTTTAATTTTTATTTGCAGGTAAAAATTTTAACTTTGCAACTCTCATAAATTCCCTGTTTAATTTTTAACCCGCTGCTTTGGTGAATTGATAAAAGATCTTGACGTCTCAACTTGGGGACGTTGGCAAATGCGTGTCATTTGACAGTGTCGATGGCTACGTGTCCTGCGTACGAGCAGCGAATTTACTGCAGGTGCGATATTAATCTTTATGGTTTAGGAGTTAAGATCGATGGGAACTCTGCAGTTTGACTTGACGGGCGGTGTACGCGTGTCCTGTCGCATTAAAACAACATGCAAAGGACATTTGTCACAATTTTTCACGTGGTATTAATTTGACGTGGTTAATTATGGGCGATTAAAGTACTTATGTTTTAGCCCACACACACTACACATAGTCAAATATGTGAAAAGCAAAGCAAAGTTGATACTGAAAATTGGTGTAGGCAGTAGTCATACAACAGAGGAAAACCAAACTCCAGTAAATTGTTTTTCCTCTGTGGAAATACCGCGACAACCAAATCATATCTTTATTAATTTTATTTTATTTTTAAATTAATTTTTTTATTTCATTTCATTTTATTTTACTATTGTTATTATTAGTGTTTTAAATTTGGTTGATTTAAACAATTTAAATTTCATTGTTATTTCATATTATGTAGGTATTTTATTTTAATTAATTTTCAAATTCAATTCATGACACTTAAGAGTATTAACAACTTTAGGTTAAGCTGTACTAATACTAATAATTTAATTATTTATAAAAATGAGAAATTAAAAAGCATGAAAAAAATCTAGGAAAAAACCGCCTTCAAAAACAACGAACTAAATAGTGTAAAATAATATTTTAACACTTTATACACTTCAAATAACATTTTATAACAGTACGATCGAGAAAAGGCTCGAAAAAACCAAAGTCGGCGCCTAATCCCTGTTGAATGTTGTATTTATACAAGATAGTATTGGGCGCCGACTTTGGTATTTAGTTCGGTGTTTTAAGGCGGTTTTTTTATCTATATATTTATCTGTGTATCTAGGTACTTTGTTTGACGGCAAACACGTTATTATGGAAAGACCCGTCCAATACTTGACTTTCTCGTTTACACCTTCATTAACGAAATATTTTTTTTGTAAGTACATTATTATGTTGGTCAGGTTCCCTTGTCTTAGGGTTGAAATAACAGTCTGCAGTGTTTCTTTATAATTTATCAGACATTAATAGTTAATCCTAAACCGTGGTAAATTCCAAAGAATGTAAAAAACATAATATATCCTAAGTCACAACTGATATTTTTAGGGTTCCTTAGCCAAATGGCAAAAAACGGAACCCTTATAGATTCGTCATGTCTGTCTGTCTATCCGTCCGTCCGTATGTCACAACCACTTTTTTCCGAAACTGTAACTATTAAAACTTGGTTGTATTTTGTTAACCACATTACGACTTTTACACATAAATAGGAAAAAAATAATTTTTGTAGGTCCCCAAACTTAGAACTGAAACTCTAAATTGGTTTTCTCATCAAACACATCTATTAAATTAAAAATGATGTTGAGGTTTCTAATATAATTATTTTCTAAACTTAATACTTTGCGCAAGAGACGCTCCCAAAGTGGTAAAATGTGTGTCTCTAACTTCTATAGTAAAAGAATTATAAAAATAAAAAAAAACTATATATCTTACTTGCTGCTACGGAACCCTTCATGGGCGAGTACGACTCACACTTAGCCGGTTTTTCACAACTTATGGTGCACAAGGTATGTTCGAAGGCATTTGTGTAGGCTCTTTCCCTTACTGTCATATTCTGAGGGGGTACCAGTGTGACACAACCTATGATGGATCAGGCGAAGTACTTCTAAGGCTTAACGTGCTTCCAGGGGTATGGGGGTATAAGACCGCCAACTTCCAGACTTCAGCGAACTTTGGCCCAACTCGGGGATCAAACCCGAGCGCAGACATCGCGTAAGTGCTACCCACCATGGCAGTCAAGCCCTTCTCGTAGTTTATTACTGATTCAAACGATTAAGAGTGATCTAGGTAGGTATATTTGCTTTTTTTTATTTGATAAGTGGCAGAGCAAACGGATCACCTGATGGTAAGCGATTGCCGCCGCCCATGAACACCCGCAACACCATGTGGAGTCACAAGTACGCTGCCAACCTTTAAGACCCCCCTTTCTCCCGGATTCGCACTAACGCAGCGAAACAGCACAGGAGCCCAATTCTCAGGATTTTCGATATGAAAAAACATGGTGGATATCACCTGAAAACCATACAAAAAACTATGTTTTAGTGATATATGTCGTATGATAATAAATGTCACGAGCACGAGAATCGGGCTCCAGTGCTGCTTAACGCCGGTTTTCTGTGAGGCCGTGGTAGCACTCTGGTAGAGCCGGGCCACTCATAGCGTTGTAACATTCGGAGTAAAAAACATGGACGAGGATCTTATTCAGTAGCTCTTTTTTTTATTGCTCTTGCAAATCGTTAGATGTAATAAACAAGGCCACTGACATGTCTCCGCAATAAAGTTTTCAGTACAATTTTTCTACACGCTCCTGCGCATATTTCCGCTTGACGTCCAACGTCCTAGTCCAGCGTTATCCAATTAAACACTGTAATTATTGGGTGCAGAGCACAGGGTGGTGATGTCAAATGATCCATTGTTTGACTATCGATAAAGTTGCTGAAACCAAGAATCAGCTGGGTACTCTATCGATGTTCGATAAATAGAGAATCAGCTGCTCGATCGTTATCATTTACATGAATAGTGATAAAAGTTTTTATTACTGTCGATACTTCTATAATATCGAGAGCAGCTTAAATTTTTGTCTTTGTATCCATAATGTTTCATTACATTAGGTACCTATTGTATAATTTTGCACTACCATTACCTATGACTCAATTTTGTCCTCGGATTGAAATCTAGAGGTTGTCTGGAAGAAATCACTATTAGCGATTAGCCTTGACATTAAACTACTATTGCTCATTTGCCACATATCACTTAAAAAAGCGCTACACTAACGCTTGGATTGTACCAAGATCTAGGATTAGGGACGTCTCATAATTTGGGACGATCCGTTTGGATCAGTGGTAGTGAACGCTGCCTCTGGTGCAAAGGTTGCGGGTTCGACCTCCGCACAGTACAAACATTTATGTGCATGAACATGTCTGTTTGTATTGGTCTGGGTGTTTTCTATGTATTATAAGTACGTATTTACAAAAGAAAAGTATTAAATGTACATATTTTTGTAATTCCGCTGTTGGTTCTGATATCCGTAGCACAGGTGCTTGAGCTACCTATCTCAGAGTCAGATTTATGTATATGATGTTGTAAAATATAAAAAAAATACAGCAATATCGATATCTATCTACGACTATCGAAGACAACACTAGCCCAGGCTGTAAGTAATGCGCGCGCAGCTGATCGATCCGGCTGCGCCCGCGATGCGAGCGGCAAATCATTTGATTAATAATTTTAATTCACCTTCGGTTTACCATAGATGCCCGGGTAAGGATAAAACGGCAGATAAATGAATTTAATTTACTCCGATTGGTAAGGTCTACCCCATCCCATCATGGTGAGGTCAGTAAATTAGTATTGTGTTCATCTCACTTATAGATGCGCATACGCGTAAAGAAACTATTTATTGACCACAACACAAACTCGAACATAAAACAATCAATCAATCAATAATATATTTTATTGCGTGCTACATTGGGTACAAAGTATCTTAAATAATAAATGTACGTACATAAGATGTTATTAATACAATGTAGCGCCCTGTAAGGGCATAGCAACAAAAATTAAATAAAAACAGTAGTGAAGCGCATTTGTACAAATTGTCTTACAAATTCCTCCCTTAAGAGCCGGCTACGCATCTGTGATGTCCCGTGTATCGCAGATGTCCATGGGCGGCGGTAATCACTTAACATCAGGTGAGTTCGTCTGCTCGTTTGTCTGCTATAATGTAAAAAAGACAAAAAAAATGTCTCAATTCAAGTTCTCTTTCATAGTATAGTCTCTTCAGCCTGATGGTGAGCAAAAGGAGAGCGCACATTGCAATTACAACGGACACAATGTCAAGGCATCACTTCCGTCGGCACTGCTATACTGGCCCGCGAGATGCTTCTTCACGCTTCGTTTGAAGGTATCCATATTGTAGGAAGGAGGAAATACATGCGCCGGCAACGAGTTCCATTTCTTAATGGTAGGGCAGAAATAGGAACTGCCTACTGTTTAAAACCGTGATGGATTGGTTGGAAGTCTCAAGAAATTAGATAATTGAAATAGAGAATATTTTTACGCCAATATTGGCATAAATGGTTAATGATGAAATCTGGCAAATACTTAATGACCAATATTTGAATGCAATGCATTTAACTGCGACCTTTGAAGGTTTCTGAAGATATTTGAATGAAACGCTTCAGAATTTACAAGTTAATTGAGTCGTGTTTCTAAATTGGCCCTTATTATCTAGATAAGTTCATTAAACATTGTTATACCATACCATACTTGTTATGGAACAATCATCATCGTCATCGTCAGCCCATTTAAGTCCCCACCGCTGGGGCACGGGCCTCCCTCAATCACATGAGGGGTAATTGCCATACTCACCACGCTTGGCAGACGGGTTGGCGAGGGTTTTGATATAAATGCAGAGTTTCCTTCTCTGGGTGCTGATCATCATGCCAGCAGCTTTACCTTAGTCGCCTTTTACGACACCTCGGTAAGAGTGAGGGTGGCCTATTCTACTCTGCCGGGGACCACACGGCACGGTTATGGAACAAGCTTACTGTTAATATAAAAATATTTCATTGTCTTATCTAATTAATTGGGACTTAAACTTAGACCCCCTTATTACAAAATACGATTTAAGTATATTTCCGGAACTAAATCGTCCCAGTCCCTTTTAACATCGCGTATTGGAACGATCAACACGCACACCAAACAACGTATTTTGTATTAGATGGAGAATGTTTGTATCGAAATTGGTAAAAGTTGAGCCATTTACTGGGTTATTTAGGTTATATTACAATATTTGAAACTATGTCCACATAATAACGCCAATCAAGAGGTTTTCTTTAATATTATTCATACTAAGTTTGACCTTACTAATAAATACAGATAACCGTCATCCCATGAAATGATTTACAACATGGCTTCCATACTATTGCTCGAAATTAGCATAAATTAAATTTCAATCAACAGAATGCGATTACAAATATAATAAAAGATGATTAGAATTTACGGATGCTATTTTTGTTTATATAACTTCATTATTTACACTTAATTATAAATTCGAAACGAACCCAAATTCCATTAGTTAGGTAGCCGTTGAAGATTTATTTGATGACATCGCTAGGTTTGAAACTAGGCATGCCTGTCTTGGTTTTGCAAATCTATGTGAGTCATCATCATCGTCAGCCCATTTAAGTCCCCACTGCTGGGGCACGGGCCGCCCTCTATCACAAGGGGTAATTGTCATACTCACCACGCTTGGCAGACGGGTTGGCGAGGGTTTAGATATAAATGCAGAGTTTTCCTTCTCTGGGTGCTGATGATCATGCCAGCAGCTTTACCTTAGTCGCCTTTTACGACACCTCGGTAAGAGTGAGGGTGGCCTATTCTACTCTGCCGGGACCACACGGCTATGTGAGTGACCGTTAGCTAAACAGTGACCGAAATAAACATTCAGACAACATGGTCATACATTGTCCTGGTCCCAAACATCAGGTGATTCGATCTGTTCGTCTGCCACTTATGACATAAAAAAACTTAAGTTTTTTTTGAACAACGAAGGTGCCACGAACACACAAACCTAACACAAATATCTGTTACCTCAACAAACTTGTGTCGGTGCAAGACTCGAACCCGCGACCCTTACGTCTCAACTCTCGCTGTCAGAACAAACTGGAACAGTGCGGGAATGATTATTGTCTCAAATGTCATATCTACAACGCAGACAATCAATCCAAAAAGTTTCCTCACAATGTTTTCCCTCGCCGCGTATCGAATTCTACTAAATGTATACTTCATCATATCAGCCAATAGACGTCCACTGCTGGACATAGGCCTCCCCCATATGTTCTCCACACAGATCGGTCCTGTGCCGCCCGCATCCAATGGATTCCCGCGATCTTCACCAGATCATCGGTCCACCTTGTGGGGGCCTGCCACGGCTGCGACTTCCTGTACGTAGGCCTCCATTCGAGGACCTTCGAGGAAATGTATACTTAGTATCAGCCTATATATACTGCCCCACTGCAGGGCAAAGGCCTCCATCATAGAAATCAAGTCATCGCTACTATGATGGGAATAGACTTAATCACCACGCTTGCCAAATGCGGATTGGTGATTACAAACCCGAGCTATGTTCGAAAAATTCCGAAACATATTTTTTGCTCGACCCGAAAAATCCGAATTATACTTTTTGCTCAACCCGTCTTAAACCACTAACTAACCAACAGGGCGATAACTTAATGTATGTAGGTTTCGAAATCCAGAAGTGCATGCTCGGACATGAACCTATAACCTCCCACTCGGAAGGCTTATCCACTGAGCTATTATAACTACATATCAGGATATCATCTTGATGGATGGCGGTCTAATACCGTGCGTTTTTCGCGGAACTTTCTAGCACTTACTTCAGTTCTGTGGAACAGTTTACCTACGGGAGTATTTCCCGACGGCTACGACTTAGGGACCCTCAAGAGAAGAGCGTACTCCTTTTTAAAAAGGCCGGCAACGCATTAGCGATCTCTCTGATTTCGCGGATGTTAATGGGCGGCTGATGATTGCTTTCCATCAGTTGACTCGCTTGCTCGTTTGTCGCCTCTAGCATAAAAAAATATATGTTTGTTCTAAAACCATTGAGGTAATTACCTAAATGTCTAAAACTGACGCATATCAGCATATTATCTATTCAAAAACTATAAATTCTAAACAATTTAATATAAATCATTACAAAATTAGTAGCGACAAGACACAGCCCAACATAAAAATATTTAGTAACCTATGAATTATATAAATTATACAATAAATATAATAAAACAATTTGTATAAACGGCCGTAAATGAATAAAGCGTGTTAAATTATGGCTAGCGAAGAAACGCTATTATGAATTATTTATGAAGTACTAAATATCGAAATATATGGTATATCAAATTAAATAATTACAATACCGGTAATTAATTAATTGGTGTAGATTGGTATCGGAAACTTGAGATTAAAGTGAAAGTGGAATGTTATCCCAATTCCGATGCGACCTTCAAGAAAAGTGTTTCTTTAAAAAGACCGATATCGCATTTGTGACTCCAATGGTATAGTATTTCCAGTTCAAATTCCAAGTCTGGAAGTTGGTGTCTTGTACCCCCGTGACTCATTAATTTAAAATTTATAAAAGCCTCGACTGTGGCCATCTTGGATTTGAAATTTGTCACAGTAAATGTATTTTGCTACTCAAGCACTTTTATATGATACCCATATTGTGGGAGTTGTGTTAAAACATAGAATCCATATCTTTGTGACGGAGGCCATCTTGGATCGAATTTTATCCAACATAGCTAAGAACACTCCCCCCTTATTCATCTTTCAAACAAAAAAAGCAAAATAAAAATTGGTTCATTTGTTCGGGAGCTACGACGATGCCATAGACAGACACACACACAGAGACACATCAAACTTATAACACCCCGTCGTTTTTGCGTCGGGGGTTAAAAATAAAGCACGGTAAGGAGTTGGTTCTGCGCTACATCCTTCTACGGTCTTGTCTCACTCAGTTAAAGAAATAGAGAGTGTCCTCGTGTCTGCGAAAACACTTGTGCTCTACAAGTATATTAATTTTGGCTGATGAGTTGGCGGCCATTGTCATACTGAGTTTTTTGTATGTGATAGGTGGCATGAGAGCATACGGATCACCTGATGGTAAGCAATTGCCACTGCTCATGTACAGTCGCTTGCAATGAAATGTAAATACCTCGACTCTTAAAGCGGAACAATAAGGTTCATATTTGAATGAGGTTGTATAGGTACTTATTAGTGCATATGACCAGTGCTGTGAGCCAGTGGTATTACTCCAGCCGAGCCGATATTGACATGATATTGTTGTTACACGCTTGCCAACTAATTAAAAATACTATTGATTCAACTAGTGAGGTCGTTTTTGCTGGTTAACTGACTTCACTTGGACTATTGCCTTATCAAAACAATTCTGTAAACTGGACTCTATTTCATTGTCATAAGGATAGTTCAAGTCTTCACGTCCTAATTTAAAGTTTTTATGAGTAATCGTTTTAATTTTTTTATGAGTAAGTGAGCGTTCGTGTTAAGGACTTCAAAGGAACCGATAATGCGCATGACCTTTGAGAAGATTATCTAAGAAGTAACACTATCTTAGTTAATTGAAAGTAACTTATTGTTGTAAAAAGATATTATTTAATGTACCAACGCTGCCTCGTTTTGTTTTGTTTATTCGATAAGGCGCCTTTATCGGGAAGTGCAATTAAAAATGGGTAGCCAATAATGTGTTAAGTTACGCCGTAGCCAAATGGCAAAAAACGAAACCCTCATAGATTCGTCATGTCTGTCTGTCCGTCCATCCGTCACAGCCACTTTTTTCCGAAACTATAAGAACTATATTTTCGAAACTTTGTAAATAGATGTATTTTGTTGACCGCATTACGATTTTTACATAAAAATAGGAAAAAAACATTTTTTTGGGGGGTAGATAGTTAGAACGGAGTAGATAATTGGGGTGGATACTTAGGACTGGAACTAATAAATGTTTTTTTCATCAAACTTATACGTGTGGGGTATCTATGGATAGGTCTTTTATAAAAGTAAAAAAACTAAAACCCAACTACGACAAAAAACGTCGCTGAAAAAGTATAAAACAAGCCTTCGTTGTCAATTTATGCAATATTCACTATGTAGAGATAAAATTTCATGTTTGGAAATCCGCAGTCACACGTTGTCAAAGGGTAGTATATTTAACGTGTGACTACGCCTTTCCAAACATGAAATTTTATCTCTACATAGTGAATATTGCATAAATTGACAACGAAGGCTTGTTTTATACTTTTTCAGCGACGTTTTTGTCGTAGTTGGGTTTTTTACTTTTATTTTATTTGTACTATTTTGGTGTCCAAGTGCTAGTAATATATATATATATATATATATTCAAAATGTACAAGTCAAGCGCTTTCAAATGATATCAAACACGGCATATTTATCATAACTTTATTTTTTTACTCTGTATGTTTTGTCCGCTAGAGGGCGCCACATTAGATTTTGTGAAACTTCATATAGCCTATAACCAGCGGACGATCAAGACGCTTATAATGATATGTCATTTGTCGAATTCTGATAAGTAGTTAAGAAGTTACGTGGAAACAGATGAACATACATACATACATACATACATACATACATACATACATACATACATACATACATACATACATACATACATACATACATAGCCTGTCAAAATCATAACCCTCCTTTTGCTTTGCCGTAGTCGGGTAAAAATGATGTTGAGATTTATAATTTTTTTTTCTTAACTTAATACTTTGCGCCAGAGACGCTCCCAAAAGGGGGGGGGGGGAGGGCTCTAACTTATAAAATAATCATAAAACTAAAAAAAGTATATAATATACATGACCATGAAAACTAACAACGAAAATTGGTTTGAACTAAATTGGTAGTAAATAGATTTTAACCTTCCAACTAACTAGTCAACGCAATTTATTTATCAATTAAGTAATATCTTACTTGCTGCTACTGATCTGTGGCTGCTACGGAACCATGCCAACCATTCATGGGTGAGTCGCACTTGGCCGGTTTTTTCATTTTAAGAACTATAGGCCAACGCTTGATCACAATCTCACGATAGAAAGTGACAATGAGGTTTAGGATGTAACACGTTCGCCTAGAAGATGCCTCTTCGGGATGTCCAGATTGTAGTGGTTCGGATAAAATGACATTGGCAAGGAGTTGCATAGCCGTCCGCATTATGAATTTAATCATGTGAGTGATTCAGTGTAAAAATAACATGTTGAACTTAGGTTTAAAATATTCACACTACTGACTTCGTAAAGAGTTAATAATAAATTAAGTAAATAAATACTTAGGTTCCAATATTTTTCGATTTTGCCTGAGGGCCGACAAACATAATTATTTCACCACCGTATTTTTATCGCCGTTCATTTCGTACTCGCTGACGAGCATCTCTTTTGTATGCGACAGGTATATTCTCGTGCGTTACGGGTCGGTTTCGTTGTAAACCCTCTTGTGACTAAGATTATTCTAAATTTCTATGGCACAAAACTTGAAGGCTAGGTTTACAGAGAGTCTATGTAAGTAAAATTTGGGCGGTCTTACCGCTGGAAGCCATGTCTACCAGACAACCTTCAGGTAAACAACTGATGCGATGAACTGAGATTTTATGTTTTCTATTCCTGACGAAAGAGGAGATTTTAAGACGGTTAAAGAAGCATGTGTCAGCGGCTCTCATTCTATTAGCGAGAACTGTCAAACTCTACGAAGATAAGATGTCAAGTCCGTTGTGACAGTTCAGGTAGTGAATTGGGTGCAGCCGCGTGCGCCCGCGCCGGACATCAAACGCGGCCGATAATGCGCCTGACCTTTGCTTGCCCGCGCCACCTGTCGCAGACCACACGGGTCGAGACGCACGCGCAGCTCGCCAGCCAGGGCTGTGAGTTTGGTTTTCTACCATTTTACTAGACCACGAAGCTTGGGGCGCCTCTCAGCTCAGTAAAACATTGTACATCTGTATATCTAGATTTAAAGTGTTGTCTGTTGTGCAATATAGAGTATATATCTATCTAAAACACGAGACTATCTCCGAAATGAGGTCCACAAATCTTCATCATCATCGTCTTAGCCTTTTGTTCTGGTTCCCTCCCTAGCTTCGCCTCGGAGCCCGGGGTCTTTCCTGCTTCGACTCCTCCACTTCGCATGGTTTTGGGCATCCTTAGTCAGTCATCTCTTACGACGTCAAGCCCCAACTTTTGGGTTTACCCTTTCTGCTAAGACAAAGACCACCTGGTCTGGCAATATAACCACCAGGTTATATTGCCAGAAATTTGTTTCCCGCATAGCTGGCCAGTTTTCGCAGGATATAACAGTACGAACGTAGGCGAGTTCTCACGCGGTCTTCCGGCATACCTTCTCATATACAACGCAGCATATTCGTCTCTTTGACTCTTCTGCTTATGCGCCTGAAGTACAGGTCAAGTCTCTGCCGACCAAAAGTTAAATATCAAGACCACTAGCATTAGCTTTGTTATCTCGCAAAGACTAAGCACTGACTGATGACACTGGTGATGTTATTTAAAAAAATATATGTATGCATCTGGTTTCAGTATTTTAAAGATTTAGAATTGTCAACCCTAGCCAAGTGCAGACGCGCCAATTCATGCATTAGCATCTGATGTAAACGGTATCCGATTATGATTCTTGCATACGACGCCCTTAACTGCATTATTTATACTTGCATTTCTACCAGTAATATGTTTTTATAATGTTAACTGTGTCTAGTTTTATTAACTCTCGGGCTTATTTAAAAGATTCTAGTTTTCACCCGCGGCGTTGCCCGTGCAGTATTTAATCTAACCGTTCTTGAGTTATAAACGGTGTAACTAAACCGACTTTCTTTTATAAATTAATGTCGATATCATCAGTACTGCAATCAGTAGACTTAAGTGTATGCCCTGTGGTCATCGTCAGCCCATTTAAGTCCCCACTGCTGGGGCACGGGCCTCCCTCAATCACATGAGGGGTAATTGCCATACTCACCACGCTTGGCAGACGGGTTGGCGAGGGTTTTGATATAAATGCAGAGTTTTCCTTCTCTTGGTGCTGATTATCATGCCAGCAGCTTTACCTTAGTCGCCTGTTACGACACCTCGGTAAGAGTGAGGGTGGCCTATTCTACTCTGCCGGGCCCTGTGGTATCAACCTCAATTATGAGGTGAGTGATCGGAAAAGAGACCTAGGTGTTCAGGAAAAACGGTGGGTGACGAGCTCTTTGCTGTTCGCATCAAAAAATGTTCATATAGTGTTAAGTGAAATAACAATGTCTATTATCCGATAGTAGTCCTTAGGATGCCCAGACTACTTTGTCTCATTAATCTTAGGAGGACAAGAAAATACCATGTTTCTACTTCTAGTTCGGATGTAAGGGAAAACATCAGGCAGGAAAACATCATACAGGGAGTAATTCTAAACTTTTAACCATGATCCTAACTTTTAACTATAATAGATTTCTAATGTCAGACAGTAGTCGCTCCGTATAGTAATGATCAGACTTATCTGATTTTAGACTTTGCAAGCATACTACAGCTTTGCTGTGGACTCAACTGGGTATTAACATTGACATGATGACTAATGTTTTATACTCAACACGTTACATAAACAAACATAGCGTTTGCTAATTTAGCATAATCAATAAAATTACCCCTTCATACTTTGTTACTCTTTCTATTCCTCTTATAAGGCAACGAGATATTAATAAAAACATACTTTTCCATGCCAATCAGCCCGCAAGTGACATTGATTGATCTACGCCCGTCATTGAGTCACGATCAACTCTCACGCAAGTGAGGTGATGCAAAAACGGTTCGTTTGAATGGTAATAAGCAGATACAATGTTGCCAAGTGAGGATGGCCTTTTTTCTCATCATCAGCATGACATCCCCATTTGTAGTGAAAGCCATAGATTGATTCGTAGCCTTGGGACGAAAGGTATGCATGTGAATTGAACCTAATGTGGAAGGTGCACTCTCCTTATGTCTTCTTCTTTGTCTTCGCGTTTTATCCAGATTGCGTCCAGAACCCAGGGTTCGCTTACCAACTCTATGTTATTTTGCGGTCATTAAATGTCCTTTCTTTTTACATGCTACTTGGTGACATTGAATTTGTCATACTTTACTAAAAATATCCTGATTGAATAAATTGAAACCGTAGGAAAGCCACACTTCAGCATGATAGACCCAGTTCGACCGGAGTGATACACGCCCTCACAGAAAACCGGCGTGTAGCACCTCTTAAGCTGTGATTCACCTAATCACAGCTTAAGGCAGTAGCCAATTTCATTGGCAATGGGAAAGATTGGCAACACACTTGTGACTCCACTGGCGCTGCAAGTGGCATGTCCATGGGCGGCAAAGCCGGCAATCGCTTATCATCAGGTGATCCGTGTGTTCGTCTGTCACGTATCATAAGTTAAAATAAAATACTTTATTACATGAACATAGGTATTTCTTATGCCCATGGACACCAGTGGAGTCACTCATTTTAAGCATATAGAAAAGTTACCATAAAATATTCTAAAGCGCTTCTCGAGATTGGCAACACTGCTGAACTAGTGCGGTGGAACAACGGATGTCACATGCGAGTTGCTCCGTAACGTGCGCAAGAGTGCGAGGTGTGGTAAGGGTATCTAGTGCGGAAAAATGCTTGTAATTAGTCAAAGATACGTTTGATTGGTAAATTGTTACATTCATTGCGTGGTATTGTGGAACGACGGTGCCGTAGAACGCTCCTTCCATGCGGTAGGTCCTAGGTTCGGAAACGAGCATGTACGTCTGGATTATTCAATCTTTGTGCTTATAGTATAATATATTCTGTAACGGCTGCCTCGATGGCGCAATGGTTACTGGGTCGCACTTTAAAACGCTGCGTAAGAGGTCCCGGGTTCAATCCCCCGGTCGGGCCAAAAATTTGTACCTAAGTTTTCGGTATGAAATTCTTAGTGTCAGTCCGGGGTCTGGAAGTTGGCGGTCTTGTACCCCTGTGCCTCGGAAAGCACGTTAGGCCGTTGGTCCTGCGCCCAATCCCTCTCCGGTCGTGTCACGCTGGTGTCCCACACACACACACACTTGAGCACTATAAAATATCCTGCGTACGTAGCTGATCGTTGAGATTGGCCGCCATAGCCGTAATCGGTTGGAGGATATTATAATATTCTACCTGCTCGGCGATGAGGGAAAACATCGCGAGAAATATAGTAGAGGTTCTACATAGATAGTTGCATTTTTGAAAAGTGTAACCATGGTTCACTTGGTCCGGCTCTGGAAGGGTTATGATTGTCAGACGGCCGTCTTTAAATTACCGGACTCCTTCGAAATGAAATGAAATGAAATGAAATGAAATGAAATGAAAATTGTTTATTCAATTTAGGTCCATACAGAACACTTATGAATGTCAACATGTTTACCACTGGTTCGGAATGTAGTTTTCTGCCAAGAAGACACCAGCAAGAAACTCAGCAGTTACTCTTTTAAAAAAGAAATGTTTTACAAAATGTCACCATTAACTTAAAATATAGTACAATTTTTGTGTTACTAATATGGCCCTAAATTATTGTCATTCAAAAAATCGTCTATTTTATAATAGCCTTTCTTCATTAAACAGTTTTTATATACAATTTAAACTTATGTGTGGGCAAGTCAATAATAATCTGAGGTAACTTATTAAACATTTTTATGCTCAATCCTATAAATGAACTACCAACCTTATGGAGCCTGATATTTGGAACGGCCAGTCTGTGCTTATTTCTGGTGTTAAGGCTGTGACAGTCAGACTTCTTCGAGACCAGATGGAGATTCTTATGTACGTACATAAGGCAATCAAGGATGTATTGAGAAGCCACGGTAAGTATGTCGATTTCTTTAAACAAATCTCTAAGGGAGTCGCGCGACCTAAGGCCATAAATGGCGCGGATGGCTCTCTTCTGTAATACGAACATAGTCTGTATATCAGCAGCTGATCCCCATAGTAATAGACCATATGACATGATGCTATGAAAGTAGCTGAAATAAACCAGCCTCGCCGTTTCAACATCAGTTAGTTGTCTTATCTTTCTAACTGCATATGCAGCAGAACTAAGTCTACCTGCCAGGACATCAATATGGGGACCCCATTGCAGCTTAGAATCTAATGTGATTCCTAGAAATACTGTTGAATTTACGAGCGCAAGATGCTCATTATTTATGGTTATATTTGTATTAACCTGCCTCACATTTGGCATTGTGAATTTAACACATTTAGTCTTTTTGGCATTAAGTAGTAAATTATTAGTTGTAAACCAATATACCACTTGTGAGAGTGCATCGTTTACGTCGTCGAATACTTGCTTAAGCCTATCAACTCTAAAAATCAGAGAAGTGTCATCGGCAAACAATACAGTCTCACATAGGTCTTTTGTAAAGTGAGGAAGGTCATTAATATAAATTTAAAAAAGTAGGGGTCCCAATATGGAGCCCTGCGGCACTCCCATGAGTAGAGGGGCGCCAGTAGAATTTATTCCATTAACACTCACTTTTTGGATTCTACAAGAAAGGTATGATTGCAGTATTGAAAGTGCATTGTCTGAGACACCATAATGCCGTAGCTTCATTATTAAAGTTTCATGGTTAACACAATCAAAGGCTTTTGATAAATCGCAGAAAACACCAACAGCATCTTGCTTATTTTCCCACGCATTGAAGACATGTTTCATTAGTGCCACTTCTGCATCAGTAGTGGATTTCCCTTTAGTGAATCCGTACTGGTTATTATGAAATAAGTTATTTATTTTGAAGTGAGCTGCTAATTGAGTGAATATTATTTTTTCAAAGATCTTACTCACTGCTAGTAATATAGATATTGGTCTAAAATTTGATGGGTCATTTTTGTCCCCTGACTTATGCAGTGGTACAATTTTACTAAATTTCATTAAATTTGGAAAGTGACCCGTATCTACACATTTGTTAAATATAATAGCTAAATGTGGGGCAATAGTAGATATAATAGATTTTAAAATTTCTGTTGAAATACCCTATAGGTCCTCAGTTTTTTTTAACTTAAGGTCCTTAAATGTTTTTATAATTATATGGTCAGTAACATGACTAAAGCAAAAAGTAGCTTGACACTTCTCCACACATTCTTTCAGCAGGGACTCAGCAAGATGTGGACAAGAATCTAATGACTGAGTAGTAGTGATTGCTATATTGGAGAAAAAAGATTCAAATGCGTCCGCTATTTCAGCATCAGCGTAAAGATTTTTATTATTTATTTTAAGAGAGATCTTGGTATCATATGATTTTGTTTTGCAAGTCTCTTTATTAATTATACCCCAAGTAGCTTTAATTTTATTGCCAGATTTACTTATTTTTTCTTTTAAATAATTTGCTTTAGCAAGTGCACAAACTTTCTTAAATATTTTAGAGTATTTTTTTACATATTCAAGCATTCTAGTGTTACTAGAAGTTGCTTTAATGGAGTATAATTCAAATAATCTAGTTCTACTTCTATAAATTCCCTTTGTAGCCCAGTCACTAAATTTCATCTTAGTATTGTCTACTTTAAAAGTTTTCTTTGTAAATATAGTATCAGATACAGATTTTATCGCACTGAATACTTGTTCATACAGTTGGTCAATAGTATTATTATCATCAAGTGGTAAAAAGGAAAATTTTTCTTGAATTTTTTCTTTAAAATTTTCCATTCGATTTACAGTAATAGGTCTGTATACAAATGTCAATGAAGAGGGGGCATCATGATGTTCAAAGACTACTTCCTGCCCACTGTGGTCGGAATTTATAAAGTTTATTATAGATTTTGTGATTGGTTCAGAATCACAAAAAATATTATAGTAGTTAATATATTGGGAAGTTCAGCACACATTACATGTGTGCTGCCAACTTCCCAATATAGGTAGGTGTGTGTACAGTTGCTCGCCTGTTGATTCCTGAGTTCTAATACAAATTGATGTTTGTGATGTTGATCAGATCTCTCTCACTAGAGCACTTCGCCAATGTAAGTCCTACGACCCTGTAACCGCTTCTCAAGCCTTGCACTTGACTTGTAAAGCCCTACGGTGTAGCCGTATTTCGTCCCTTGTCGAGCACATGACTTGTAAAGCCCTACGGTGTAGCCGTATTTCGTCCCTTGCCGAACACTTGACTTTTTATTACAATGGCGCTCTAATCAAACATTAGAGGCTTTACCACAAACGTGGAGAGAGTCTGCTTGACTATGAAATCAGCGCGGTCGACCGTAGCAAACAATCCATTTAAATTAGGAATATTAGGATGCATCTGTCCAACGAAATCTTGCCGACCTGAAACGACATAGAAATTATTAAAGTTTTTATAATGTAAAAATATACTCGTAACACTCACAAGATGTGTGGTATTGATCATATTCATGAGTTCTAATCAAACTTCACATAATCAAGGAGCATAATGGCTTAACGACTGTTTAGAAAATCCAATATCTCAACATCAAAGTAACCACTTATATCAGAACATGTTATTAGCAATGCACTACCTAAAAGTTCATTTATAAACAATGATATTGTAACTTTAGCTCATTCAATTGTCACTAATGCAACACTGAAGTCACACAGAAAACAAAATCATGAAGTTCGTTAAACAAAAAGAATCACTTAAATTAGATTGCATCTGTCCTGCATCATCTAACGTCCCTCGACGACATGGAAATTTATTACCAAGTACAATACGTTGTATTGTGTGCGGTCCCTCTAATAGTGGAAAAACCAATTTGGTAATAAGTTTGTTATTGCATAAAAATGGACCGAGATTCCGTAACCTTTATGTGTATTCAAAGTCTTTGTATCAACCTAAATATTTATATCTTGAAAAGGTTTTGGATATGGTACCTGGAACATCATTTAATAAATACAATCATAATGGAGAAATTTTAAGCCATCATGACGCTTTACCTGATTCAATTATTATTTTTGACGACGTTGCTTGTGAGAATCAAAACAACATTAGAGATTATTTCGCCATGGGACGTCATAAAAATATAGATTGTTTTTACATCAATCAAACTTACACAAAAATTCCAAAACAACTTGTACGGGACAATTCAAATCTCGTCATTCTATTTAAGCAAGATGACATTAATTTGAAGCATATTTATGAAGAACATGTTGGATCAGACATGTCATGGTCCCAATTCCGTGAGATGTGCTCTACCGTATGGAATAAACCATTTAGCTATCTTGTTATTAATAAGGATTGTGACAAAAATAACGGATGTTACCGAATGGCTTTTGATATCTTCATAGTGATAGATGAACATACATAAAAGACGGTTGTGTTATCTATTTACCACTCTCATTCAAGATTTGTAACTGAGTGAATCACTTCAACATGGAGAAAAATCTTAAAAAACAAATAGTGAAATCAGCAGCAGCTGTTAAAAGAAAAGTTGCGATGATAAAAGATATTGAAAATACAAACAATAAAACATTAGAAACTATATTAAAACCTATTGTTGATCCACTTACATTGTTGACCAATAAAAAATATGACACTCCTCTTAAGGTAGAAGAACACTGTGAACCAGTGATGAAAAAAATTAAAAATGATAATAACCAGTCATTTGAAGACGAGAATCAGTCATTATTTGCCTCTGATGAAGATTGTAATGAATCTGATGGTGAAGAAAGTGAATACGATGAACAAGAGCATTACAAAAATAACAACAAAACCCTAGTCCTATCACCGTCCGAAGATCATAATATAAGTGAAGGGTCATTCAAATCTCTACAATCGTCGCCAAGTGTTAAAAATCAATCACTGTCATGGTCTACATCGTCTGAAGTAATGAAAGATGTTCCATTTGGAGTCAAAAATGAACGGGGTAAATTGTTACTAGGCAAAACTCGTGTTTATGATCATGGTGGTATTCTTAAAATAGGATTACTTACTGTCAAAAAAACTGCTGGCTTGAAAGAACTTTTATTCAAAAAGAAACCAAATTTGGATGTAGTAACAGATGATGATTTACAAAATTACAAGTTACTTCTAATAGAAACCAATGCTCATCGACGTAACTGTGAGTCATCAAAACCTATTAACAGCAACAAAGGATTTAAATATACGAACGTAATTAAACCTTTGTTTAAATTCTCTCGAAATCCAACTACAAGTGTAGAAAGTATTCCTCAAGGTAAAGGAATTTCACTTTTAAAGACAGTTAAATCAGACACTGATTTAGTTTACTGGGATGACCCAAACGAGTTAGTCGATCGATTAAAGTTACTACTTGCATCTTGGGAAGCAGGTAACACCGGCGTAAATAATGAAATTATTGCAATTATTTCGGAACTGCATGAAGCTGGTATCATAAATGTAGAACTTATAAAGAAGAAACCAGGAAAATTGAGCAGTATTCTTTTAGGAGTCGACCCATCAAGACAGCAATGAACATAGACAAGTTTGGTCATCACGTTCATAAGCGTTTACGATTGACAGAATACATTGGAAACGTTAATGAAACATTGGTGAAATCAGATACAGGACACTACGATCTAAAATCGTCTAAATTACAAGGGTTATTATATCCAACCGAAGATGACGAAGCAGTAAACAAAGCTTATTTAGACAAAACAGTTCAAGAGTTAAGAAATGAGATTGATAAAGTTAAGCTAGAAGTTAAATTCCATTTGAAGAATTTGGAAACCTTTACAACAGAACATTTGAATAAGTCATTTTATTCAAAGTTGGAAATAGACAAACTAATTCATGCAAAAAACAAAAATGAGCAAAAAGGACATAATTGACGAACTTCACAAATCAGCTAGAAGAAATTTCCCACGTCGATGCACAGTTATAAAAGGAATTGATGATCTATGGCAAGCCGACCTTATAGATTTACAAAAATATTCGCAACTTAATAAAGGACACAAGTACATATTAGTAGTGATAGATGCTTTGTCAAAGTATGTATGGACAAGTCCCATAAAATCGAAAGAAAAAAGTTGTGTAGTCAACGCTATGCAGCATATATTTCAAAAATCATCCAGAAAACCTAAACATTTGCAGACAGATCTGGGCAAAGAGTTTTGTAATGATATTTTCGGTATATTGTTAAAAAAATATAATGTAAATCATTATTCTACCTACTCCGTAAAAAAAGCTTCTATTGTAGAGCGAGTCATACGCACGCTAAATCACACATGTTTAAACTTTTCAGTTTATACGGTTGCTATCGATGGGTGGGTGAAGTTATAAATACTGTCGTAGAAAACTACAACAACACTATTCATCGCATAACAAAATTTGAGCCTAATAATGTTAATAAGACAAATGAAAAAATTGTAATGTGTAATATAAGCAAAGCGTATAGAAATCGAAAACACATAAAACCAAAGTTTCAAGTTAATGATCATGTACGTATTAGCAAATATAAAGGAGACTTTTACAAGGGTTATACTCCCAACTGGTCAACGGAAATATTTACAGTAATAAAGGTAAATGATACAAATCCACCAACGTATCATTTAGAAGATAAGCATAAGCAGGTTATATTAGGGACTTTTTATGAGTACGAATTGCAAAAAACTAAGTATCCGGATATTTACCTCATCGAGAAGATTATTAAAAGAAAAGGAAATAAATATTTTGTAAAATGGTTAGGCCTCAGCAACGAAGAGAACAGTTGGATAGACAAAAAAGAGATAGTATTGTAATATAAATATACGTTTAATACAAACCTATTCATTCTAAGCATATCAATGAGGGAGGGAAGTGGTATTATAGACAGCATAATAAACCATTTACCGTTCGAGCTACATTTACCTGGATATCAATTCTGTGGTCCTGGAACAAAGTTACAGAAACGTTTAAAAAGGGGTGATAGAGGTATAAATAAGTTGGACACGGCTTGTATGAATCACGATATCGCTTATAACAACAACGATTCAAACGTTCGACGAAGGGCTGATATACAGCTTTTGAATATGGCTAAGAAAAGATTAAACGCTAATGATGCTAAGAAGGGTGAAAAGGTGGCATCTTGGATAGTCAAAAATGCTATGAAAGCTAAACTCAAGGCTGGTGCGGGTGCCCGTTCATTTATGGCAGCTGTAAAAAAAATTAAATCCCAACTGAAAAAGTTAAAATCTACTGGCAGTAACACAGCTATTAAATACGCATACGCCGCAGCTAAAAAAATATTTAAAAATAAAAAAGGAACTCGGTTGCCGCGCTGTATTCCTCTACCAAAATGTGGAGGACTGTTACCTTTAATTCCGATCTTTGCGGGGCTATCGGCGTTGGGCTCTTTGGCAGGTGGGGCAGCCGGTATAGCAAAAGCAGTGAATGACTCTAAATCTGCTCAAAAAAATCTCCAAGAGTCTGAACGTCATAACAGAATGATGGAAGCGGTGGCTCTTGGCAAAGGATTATACATTAAACCTCATAAAAAGGGTGCAGGTTTATATTTGAACCCTTCAAAAAACTAGTTCAACGGCTGCCTAGACGTGCACTGACTGATTTAGATATATTAGAGCATGCTGCTGATATTCCATATTTCCGAGGAGTATTTATGAGAAATACACTTCCATTGAAACCAAGAAAAATAGAATGCGCAATACTAAATTTGGATAGCTCTGATAATCCTGGAACACACTGGGTAGCCTACGTCAAACAAAATAATTATTGTGAATACTTTGATAGTTTTGGCGACTTAAAGCCTCCATTAGAATTAAGAAATTATTTAAGAAATATATCAATTTGTTATAATTTTGTACGATATCAAAAGTTTGGCACTATAAATTGTGGTCATCTCTGTTTAAATTTTTTAAAGAACTTTTGGAAAAAGCATTTAAATAAGGGACAAAATAAAGTATCTCTATCAGTATAAACATGTCTTTCACTGTGTCGATAACTGGAAGAGACTCTTCTTCAATTACAAACTACTCTCCTACACTAGAATTAAGTGGGGAGTATGAGTGCGGCCTTCTGTATTTTTCTACATTCAACTCTATTCCCAATATAGATGAAAGAAATAATACATTTTATTATGGGAATGACGGAGTTATAAAAATACCCGAAGGATCGTATGAATTACAAGATATTTGTGATTATCTTCAGAGCAACATAAAAAATGCTACATTAAAATTAACTGCCAATAACAATACTTTGAAAACAGCTATATTTTGTTCGGAAGATGTTTATTTCGATAAAACAGATTCAATAGGTAAGATTTTGGGTTTTGGTCTTGAAACTGTAAAAGCGAATATAAAAACTGAATCAAGGTATCCTGTCAACATTTTACCAACAACCATAGTACGCATCGAATGTGATGTTGTGAGTGGATCATTTGTGAACGGAGAAGCTAGTCATATAATTTATGAATTTGTGCCGAACGTACCACCTGGTTATCGAATAATAGAAATACCTAAAAACTTAATCTACTTTCCTATCAATCAAAGCTCAATAAGTGCAGTCAATATAAGATTGTTAGACGGAGAAAATAAACAAATTAACTTACGTGGTGAAGAGGTACAGCTGTATTTACACTTTAAGAAAAAATGTTAAATTTTAATAAAAACTCAGACGCCTCTCGAAATCAAATCAGTTCGAAGAGAACATCGCAGAAAAGAGCACCATATGTCACTAAAAAGAAGCTGACCAAAAAAAAATAAGGCATTTTTGAAGATACTTGGTTTGATAAAATGAATGTTTTAAATATCGCACAATCTCCGTCACATGACAACAGCATTGAAAGTTTTGAATTTTATTCATACAAACCATATGTGACAAGTTTCAACAAGAATGATGAAATAAGGATTCCGATTAATCAGCAAGATTTGTACGTGCTACCTGCGCTCAGCAGTTTGTATATCGAGGGCAGAGCTGATGTGTACAAACACAACAGTACCACAAAAGAAAAGGAAAGAGTAACAAATGTGCATTTTGTTAACAATTCCGCCTTATTTTTATTCCAAGACATTCGTTATGAAATAAACGGCATTGAAATAGATAGAATCAAAAATACAGGTATTACAACCACAATAAAATCTTATCTATCTTTAAATGATAACGAGTCTAAATGTGCAAATGTTTGGGGTTGGTCCCCTTCTGGTATATCCAATACTATTAATGGTGTATTTTCAGTCTCTATTCCACTTAATAAAGTATTAGGTTTCGCAGAAGATTATCAAAAAATTATTATGAATTGTAAACATGAATTAGTTCTTTTAAGAAGTAACACAAATCTGAATGCTTTGAAGTTAAATGCAGGCGAAGTTGTTCAAGACATAATAATAAATAAAATTGTATGGCGAGTTCCGCATGTCAAAGTATCAGACCGCGAAAGAATTAATTTGTTAAAACATTTAGAAAGAGATCGAGCTATAACAGTCGCATTTCGTAATTGGGATTTGCACGAATACCCATTATTGCCTAAAACCCGAAAACATACTTGGTCAATTAAAACTTCATCGCAGATTGAAAAACCTCGAATGGTTGTAATTGCTTTACAAACGAATCGTAAACATAATGCTACTACGTCAATGGCAGAATTCGATCATTGTGCCATACGTGACGTAAGGGTTTTCCTGAATTCAACCTACTATCCATATGAAAACCTAAATATTAGTTTCTCTGAAAACAAATATTCATTAATATACGAACAATATGCAAGATTTCAACAGTCTTATTACGGACGCCGAGCTGAACCGTTGATGGGTTTAAGAGAGTTTAAAGATATTGCTCCAATGTTCGTTGTTGACTGTTCTCGACAACACGAAGGCTTGAAGGGATCAGTAGTGGACATACGTGTCGAAATAGAATCAGAAACAGAGATACCTGATCAGACTGCTGCCTATTGTTTGATACTGAACGATTGCATTTTTGAATACAAGCCTTTAAGTAATATTGTAAGGAAACTATCATGAATAACAATACGGTCATTGTGGATTTGCAAGGCTTTAAAGATTGGAATAATGAATTTATAGTAAAGGAACTAGTAATAGGCACAACAGAACACACTCAAACATTTTTAATTAAACCTCCATATCCATTCTCAACACTAACGCTCGAAGAAAGGAAGCATGTTTGGTGGTTAGAAAGAAACAGGGGCTACCGATGGAGCGAAGGATACATTGACTATAAGGAATTTAAAAGACTCATTAAACCTTACTTCAGGGAACGCAAAATCTTAGTGAAAGGAGAAGAAAAAGTTAAATGGGTGCGTGAGTTATGTGATCATGAAAATGTGTTGGATATAAGTGATAAAGGTATACCTAATCTAGAAACTTTGAATAAACTTTACTGTAAAGATATGTTTGCATACAATTGTTATAATCACAAAAAATATTGTGCATTGAAAAATGTTTTGTGTATTAAAAAATGGTGTTTAGAAAATAATGTAACTCTTTAAGATATTATTAATAAATATTTTCCCATCCCAAGAAAATCTTTCATTTATTTTCTTTTTATTTCTTGTTTTTTCTCAAAATTAAATGAAGAGGTATATAATAAAAGACCAGTTTTATTTACATTTGCAAATCGTGTATTAACAAATTCAGTAAAACTAAATTAACATTAAATTATTAATTTAACATCACAATATGTCACCACAAAGTTTTTTTGAAATTTTCTTAACTAAACCTTCGGTGATGTCCACAATTTCGTCAACAGGATCCTTAACAATGTACTGAGCACTAAGCACTACGCTCTCTTCATCTTCCTCTAATGAATTTTCCGACGGAGGATCTTTTGACAAATCCAATATTTTTATTTGTATCATCTTAAACCCTCGACTTTCCTTACTTATAACGAACGACTTTGCAGAAATATTCGTTTTTTTCTTTGGAACTTCGCGTTTCTGCTTTCGTTTTTTTGGTTGGTTCCTTATCAGCTCTTCATAATTTTGAGTGAAGTTTTCTAACGGATCTTGTGCGTATTGGCTGAATATGATATCTGGCGAATCATCCATATCCTGAAATGAATAAGGTCCATTTTAGTACGTAATACAATTTAATAAATCAACATTGACATATTCTTTAATTTAAATTTACATTTTATATAAATAACTTATTAGGTACTTACAAGTTTATTCTGATGGAATTTAACTATGCTGTTGAAGTTGAACTGACGTGAGTTTGGTGTGGTTGGCGCTAAATTTATAAACAGAATGAGGGAATTACTTAAACGCAACGCAATTTTATTAAATCATCATGTATTGTGATTTTGCAATGTAAGATATTAGTCATAATAACACCTGGTTAGTGGCTAGTATGTACAAACCAACCAGCAAGTCCCTATAAGTATTTTTTATAATCAGATTTGTAAAACTGCTTAATTTGTGTGACCTGATTAGGATTACACGTGCAGAAACTTTCTTGAAGTGCAGTTATAATCTGCGTTTTATTTCACCTCTTAACTTTAGGTTTTTACAGAATAGCATAAATTTCTCTGATTATAACTGAAAATAGAATATGAGGTATGAGGACTAATAAATTAAACAATACATTACATAATGAATATTTTATTACAGTAATATTAGATATATTAGATTTTATTACAGTAATAGTTAGATACGTAACTTATTTCGTTAGACCTTCCATAACTTTATTTTTATTTGGCAGTAGGCACTATGACCAGTACATGTTTCTAACATGAACTAGTAATAGGTGTACAGATAACAACAGATCAATCTACTCAAATCTGTCGAATTCTTCAATTCAAACTTTACGCCTAAGATATAGGGTTTATAATCAATTATAGATTTTCAGATTAAGGTAGGTTGATCGGTCGTCACCTCTACACAACATAAACCTTTCTGAAATATTACAAAACTGTTAATATTATTTAACCACATTTAAAATAAAAAAATCAAGAGACAATTGTAGATATAGACTTCAAATTGTGATTTTGTAATGCCCCCAGGACACAGTTGATATGTTATCTTTCAAAACAAATCGCTTATCATCTTTTCGTGATAACGCTACCTTGCTCTGCTCTGTTGTGAAAATTTGATGTTTAATAGATTTAAAATGAACGTTTTTACCTCTCAGCTCTGTCCCGGTCGAGAGAACATGAACATAGTCTGCAAAATTAATTTTTTTTGTAACATTCTTCTTGACTCCTTTTGCTTTTTTTAACTCGTAATCTGACGTTCTTATACTATATAATTTAGATCGTAATCCAGCAAATTCTAATAATATTTTGCCACCCAACTCGTCCTTAAATAAACCAGGAACTTTCTTATTTCTAGGAAAAATATTGAAACAATTATTTGAGTCATAGTTGCTTGTATCAAAATAACGTACGAAATTATCTTTCAGGTCAGAATAAAAGTCGTCTGTTTTAATGGAATACAAAAGACTATCCGTATCTGTATAACATAGAGATAACTGGTTCTTGTAGAAATCTTTCATTACGGAATAGTGAAAGTTGTACATGTGATTTTTTGAAATCTCTAATACTGCGAATCCAATGTAGATAGGTTTATTCAAAACTATTTTTTCACGATTTAATTGTATGGCAACCAAATTTTCATCAAAAACTGATACACTGTGAAAGTTTGGACGAGATATGAGTTGTTCGGCTGAATGGCATTTATTTGTTTTATTTCTTTTATCTTCCCAGGTACTAATAAGTTTTACGTCAACTCTACGTTCTGTATCTTCTAAAGTTTTTCCAAATATGCTATTATTTAATAATTTAAAAAAATCTTGCTCAAACACTGAGCTTGACATCTGTCGCAGATGTGTGTTTAAATCGATGTATTGTTTAAGGAACTGAGATTGTCTGAATGATATTGCTTTATGAATTCGTTTAAGACGTAACCCATGAGCTATACATGTTTTCAAGTGAACATAATGAATGACGTAATTATATTTGTCAAACAAGTTCGGTATGAGTTTCTTATGCATAGCGCCTGGAGGAGCATAGTTCTGAGCACAAAATGGAAGATCATTATGCCAATCATGTAAACTGACAGGATATTCTAAATCAACCTCAAGAATATAACCGTAATCGCTATCATCCGGGATACTCAAAATGTCCAGTTTGAGACATTCTTTTTCACTGAGAAATTTGAATTCACCATAAGGTAAATAACTACACATAGCATAACCGTACAAGTTATTACAATCGATATATACCAAATAATTATTTGGTTCAGAAGGATTAAAATTATCCTGATATGGGTTATTAGATTTAGCATACCTGTTCGAACATAAACAAATACCTCCCCGAATGCCTCTTTGGATCATTCGTATCATTTCTAAATCGGTAAGGAGTTCCAGTTTGACATTTGTCTTTAATAACATAGCATCGAAGCTTAGGCTTGGAGCAGTTAGATAGAATGCAGGATCCAAGTCATAATTATACTTACATGTTTTACGGAACTTTTCGAATATATCAGATAATATTAAAACATCACTTTTCACATATAAGTCGGTATATTGTCCTAGGTTTTGTATGTTAAAAGTATCCCATACGTTTTTTGCGTGTTCATAGTCAGATTGCGTAATAGCTTCATCCTTAAGACTGTTGTAAAAATTGTTAATTGGGGGTAAACAGGTTTCATTATACACTTCCCAGCTAGACATGTAGTCGTAAGGGTAGATACCCTTTCGACACATCAGTGACAGTTGGTGTTTATTTTGACAAATTTCTCGTAAGTAAATAAAATCACTTTCTTCAAGATTTTTAGCTAGTTGTTCAATGCTAGTTCCCAAAAACTTGAAAGAATCAACAAAACGTAGAGCTATAAAATTTTCTTTCGAATGTTGAATAAATTTAGTGAATGAAATATAATTTTCCTTATTTTTTGGAATGACTTTAATGTCACCAGGAAAAGTGCTAAGTTCACGAATGAATAAGTGACAATCGTACCCAGATAAATTATGAAAGAAAACAGGGATAAATTTGGGTATACGAAATTTCAAGTTGCAATAAGAATGACTTGCTCCACGATAACGACCTGTAAAGTGACAATGATCGCGCACTTTGTCACCGACTAACAAATTGGAACATAGGTAACAATATTCAGCGCTTTCAAATTTTTTCAAATCTTCTTCATTAAAGATAATAGGAACAGGATGTTCAGAAGCTGACTCTATATTGCTATAGATTTTTATTACATCTTTTTGTAAAAGCTTAACAAATTGTGAAGCACAGTCAAGTCCTCGGTAGGACACAAGGTGGTTGAGAGAACTATCATGATTACATACAATATAATAAGCAAATGCAGCTGGTATATGGCTCTGGACTTTTGAGGTATATGCTCCCGAATTCTCCGAAATTGGTTGCAAAATCGTTTCAAAATCTGCATAGATGACAAAAGGAACGTTTTGCATGTTTTGATGATTTTTAAATTGTAAAAAAGTGTCTTTTTCAGGCAGAATTGTTACGACTCCACCGCACTCATGCTCGACCTGATTCTTATTTGATTGAAAAAATAATAAACAGTCCTGACAAAAATTTAATTTTCCATGATGTTTCGTCACCTGACTTCGAACCTTTTTCTATGAGAAGCATATTTACATGATTCTTTTTTCTCATCGATGTTTTGTATAAAGGTCCGGTAATATCCTGTTTGTAATTGATACCGTACACATTAACACTTATATTTTCGTTATTTTTTTCAAATGTTTTTATATCTTTTAGTGATACAGGGAAAGACATATTATTTAGATTTAACACGGTACTAAAATGTGGGTATGAAGAGACTCTATTGGGATTCTTCAGTTGCGGATATAATGCGCTCATCACAGTCCAAGCGAAACAATATTCGTCGTTATTTTTCACATTGACGCATGCTCGTTTTGCCATAATTTTTTTCGACAAATCCAGATAGGAAGATCCTCTTAGTGGGACATACTTATTGATATTGGTTTCAACATACATAATATCTAAAATAGACCATCCACTTCCTTTTTCTTGAAATTCATTAAGTTTTTTGCACATTGCTTGTGAAATATTATTTAATAAATCATCATAGTTATAATTTTGATACAAAGAAATATTTTTAGTCGCAAACGATTTGATCTCCATTGAATCATCTTTAGGTTGTATGACTTTAACAAAAAGTTCAAAGTTAACTTTAATATTGACATGTTCTAAAATCGCTTTGTCTAGAATCGCGCGCAGCCTTGAAGAGGCTGCCTGCAAGTAGTCTGCCGGTGACGTAGCGGCCACGTCACAACCGTCAGACGCACGCGCGCGGTCCGCGCTTATGCGATAAGAAACAATGCGTCCTTTAAACGCAGAACTAACCTTCTCAACTCCTGTATCAAAGTAGACTGCAGTATTATTTTTATGCAAAGTACTTCGTATGTGACCTGGGAAGGCTTTACTTAAAATCGACCTTTGACATACTGAACAGAAAATACTCTTATTTTTAGACATTATAAATAAATGTGGAAAAGTTGAATATAACAAATGATAATAATAATGTTACAATGAAAGCCAATGGCCAACACAGCGCCTTTTTTATTTCCCTGTAATATCGACAAAAACTTACTTAATATGATAACTATACTTCTAAATACAGTTAAAGTAAAGTTATAAAGGTTAGAAAATAATACTTGAATGAACTGGTTCCTTTCGGTATGTAAACTAATAGGTACGCATAACTTGTCTCGAACTGAGATTAGATATAGTAGTCGTTCAACAAAACTTATTTATTACATTAAAATTAAAAAAGGCGCCACATTCCATACAAAATCAGCATTGTCATTTAACAATCACTACCAGAGACAAAATAAACACATCCTTGTTTTAATTTTATACCTACTGAACCAGACAAATTTAAAAAAAACTAAAATAGTATTAACTTAGATATTTACTTCTACTATTTTACTGAATCAATACACACTAAATGAAGAATTCAAATATAAATCATAACAGAAATTAATGTACAGTGCTTCAATAAAATAGTATAGGTTAAAATAGTTTTTTGAACATTTGTCTGGTTCAGTAGTTATAAAACTAAAACAAGGGTGTGCTAATTTTGGCTCTAGTAGTCGCCTTAAGCGACAGTAAAGTTTAAAAGTGACCCGATGTATAGTATCGGATGAAAGGTCTAATTAAAAATATATATATATTTATAAAAATGTTTACGTACTTTATTTTTTCTTATCGGCGTAATATATCGGTTCACTTTTAAATCTTTTTTTGCTACTCTCAAAAACTCTTTTTAAATTTTGCCACAGAGGATCTTCTACATCGATTTGGAGCCTCAGTTGAGCGCTCCACTTATCGTATCGGTCGTAGGGTGACAGTTCGTGAATGTCGGCAGTATTGAACACACGAATGTCGACAAAAACGGATCCGTCATTAAACAAAGCCGCTTGCCTGGTGACTCCTCCGGCGACGCGCCGTGACAACGATGACCAAAGCGGCTGCTGCTCACCTGGCTTTGGCGGCTCGATCTCGTCTCCAAATAAGTCTTTTTCTATGGAGCTGGTGATAGTCTTCAAGCTGTACAACAATGGTTTACCATTAATCAATGAATTGAGTGGATGATTTTATATTTTATTATTTACAGCAAAGGAACGTTTATGTAATTGTTATACATAATTTAAAAATTTACATTTATTTAGGACGGACTAACAGTAAATAGTTATCAAAGTAGAAACAAACCTCGACTTCTTCTTAGACTCCTTCGAAGTCTCGACAGAGTTCTTTTTATTAGAACTCTTCCTTACACGTTTGCACGGCGGCGAGCTGTAAACAGTGTTATAAAAAATGTCATTCATGGATTTTGCATGTACAAGGCAAGTACTGCTCGGTAGAGAGTATGAGAAAGGTAAAAATATAATTTGAACCAGGTAACGTAATTCGCTATGTAACCCTACTGACGTTGTGGCACTATGTCTTCACATAAATGCAGAGGTCTTGGATTTGATATAACAATTAACTTATTCCTTTCGACTTAAAAAAGACAAATAGTATCCATTGATAAAATACACACCTCACTTCTTCTGAATCAGAAGGCTTGTCATAGTCAAAATCGCGAAAGGCAGCGTTCGACTTTTTTCTCCCGTTCGAAGAGGCACGCTTCCCTAGTTTAGACTTCTTCGCAGAGGTCGTTAAAGGTGAAGATACCAAACTATAAAAAAATAAAATAAAAAAAAGTTAATGCACTCAGCAGTACCGTATTCGTAAGAGCAATGGTAGCTCTATGGATAAGAACGCAACATCCAAGCGGTGCTCATGGTTCTAATACGAGCATACACCTCTAGATTATCCAAAACATATCACATAACATATAAGTCGATCATTACCTCTACGGTATATCATGACCTAAAGGTTCCTAGGTTAAATTTAAAGGATGGCAGCGCACTTGTGACTCCACTGGTGTTACGGGTGTAGGCGGTGACAATCGCCATCAGGTGAACCGGCTGCTCGTCTGTCACCTATGACATGAAATATGTAAATCCATAAAATTGATAAAATATCTACATACCTCTCGTTTTCACAGTCGGATGACAAGTCCGATTCTGAAGCAAAGATAGCGGCAGCCTTCTGTTTTTTGTATTCTGACCTAGAAATCCAAATTTATTTATTTTTTATGATTAGGTGGCAGACGAGAAAATGGATCACCTGATGGTAAGCGACGAATTACTATTAAAACTATAAATCACGGTAAATTAAATTTTAACAACTTTAAAACTCACGAACATTATCACTTGTAGGTATAGGTTGCAGGCCGCTGAGTAACACGCACGAAGCAACGATGAACAATAAGTAATCCATCAGTCGAAGTGTAAATCAGATCCAAATTTCACGCACACTTTTGTACGTAAACACAAATTTAATGCACACATTGAATCCTATATATTGTCATCAAATTTACTCAAGCGAAGTAACAAATAAAAGTTTTAGATTACATGCATGTCATCATTTCTATGAATCCGCGTACTTACATACTTGCGCAATCAAATGCAGCGTTCATGAACGAGTAGGTATAGTCTCTATAGCATAGTGGTTAAAATAATATAGGGTTTGGGTTCAAGAAAAAAAAAATAATAATAAAAAAAAAAATCAGCTTGTTCCTCGTAACACAGGGATGATTTAAACCAGGTTAGAAATGTCAAATAATACAAAATGGGGGTTACAGTTTTAGGGTTCCGTAGCCAAATGGTCAAAACGGAATCCTTATAGATTCGTGTTTTCAAACATCTAGCCTATATACACCACATACACACACTATCTAGTTTCCGGATTATGTCTGCACCATGCACTGGGATAATGAATAGCTGATACTAATCCGTTTACTAATCCAAACTGAGGATATTTGAACAACTTTCAATATCTAAAAAAGTTCCATTTATTTCGGTAGAAATTAGTATGATCTAGAGGTTTCTTCTAAATAACAGTTTAGAAGAAACTAGAAAGATTTAAACATTATCACTATAGTTCAGTAGTTAGAGCCGTGGAAAGGTAGCCCCCAGATCACTACCACAGATTATGTTATTTACTACGAATCTCACGTGAACACCATGGAACAAGTTGATATTTCTAGCTGAATGTCTCTCTCATCTTAGCGTACAGTTCCCGGTTACGTCCAAAGCTATCACATTGGACCCCAAGGTGCGCTTAGACCATGAATCAGTATTTGGGGAGGCTGGTAATTACAATGAAGCGACTGCCGTCTGACTTTCGCAACTCTTTTAACAGGGGAACCAGATAAACTAATCATGATTACACGTTTCAGAAATTATCCGAAACGTTTCCTCTTGATGTTTTCTCCCTCACTGCCGCGCGAATGGTAGAAATATTCACATAGATTTGAAAAATCTATTGGCTCATGCACGGATTCGAACCTCGACCTCCCGCGTGAAAGAGTATTCCTATCCACTAGCATCGCTCTTGATTTTCTATCTGAATGTATCTTGTATAAAATATGGTATTTGAAATGAGAGTGTTTGAGATGACGCGACTTTCAATCTCTATTTCAACAAAACAAAATCTAAAGCAAAGTTTTATGATATTATATTAATTTCTTTGATAATGTTAAACATACAGGAATTCAGACATTACGGTAAGGGTATTGACAAGGTGTCATATAGCACAGCGTTCGGCATAGCTACGTCACTGCGCGCACGCATTTTGATAGGATTCGAAGGTTCCAGGTTCAATCCCCGCTCGAGTAAATTTTTTTTTTTTTTTTTTTTTTTTTATGGGTAAAATATTTACTTACAGAATGCTAAAAATAAACGAGGAATACTTTTTACAAGGGATGATGGATGATGATTTTTTTTTTTTTTTTTATTTTATTATTATTTGAATTTTTGATGTTGATCTTAGTTTTAAATTTTAAAAATATTATAACTTAATTATCAAAAAAGTTCAAAATCAAAAATTAATTTATTACATCAAGACTTTATCTAGGTCACACGTCTTTGCGCATCGCGTCATAATGCTATCGTAAAATATGATCACATAAACAATTCCTGCATCGCGCTATGTAAGTTTTAGGTCTGAGTTTGGATATATACACAATTGAAACAGAGGCGTAGTGGATGTCACCTGGGACCCAATCACTTTAGTAGGAGACGGCCGCTCCAAACGAGTGTAGTAGGTCTAGGGTGATTATCTGAGATTTCTGTAATGATAGTCATTAGCTTGGTACGGCCGGCCGAGCTGATTTCATAGTCAGGCAGACTCTCTCCACGTTTGTGGTAAAGCCCTTATAATGTTGATTAGAGCGCCATTGTAATAAAAAGTCAAGTGCTCGGCAAGGGACGAGATACGGCTACACCGTAGGGCTTTACAAGTCAAGTGCTCAGCAAGGCCTGAGATGCGGTTACAGGGTCGTAGGGCTTACATTGGTGAAGTGCTCTAGTGAGAGAGATCTGATCAACATTGTATTTTGAAATCACATTGGTTGTCTCCGGACTGTCAAGTTGCATCGTGTTGCCCCGAGTCAGGAACAGTCCGGAGACGTAAACCCTTTATGCTCCTTGATTATGTGAAGTTTTTACATTTTAAAAAGTTAAACAGAGAACACTTTAATAATTTCTATGTCATTTCAGGTCGGCTAGATTTCGTTGGACAGATGCATCCTAATATTCCTAATTTAAATGGATTGTTTGCTACGGTCGACCGAGCTGATTTCATAGTCAAGCAGACTCTCTCCACGTTTGTGGTAAAGCCTCAAATGTTTGATTAGAGCGCCATTGTAATAAAAAGTCAAGTGTTCGGCAAGGGACGAAATACGGCTACACCGTAGGGCTTTACAAGTCATGTGCTCGACAAGGGACGAAATACGGCTACACCGTAGGGCTTTACAAGTCAAGTGCAAGGCTTGAGAAGCGGTTATAGGGTCGTAGGACTTACATTGGCGAAGTGCTCTAGTGAGAGAGATCTGATGAACATCACAAACATCAATTTGTATTAGAACTCAGGAATCAACAGGCGAACAACTGTACACACACCTACCTATATTGGGAAGTTGGCAGCACACATGTAATGTGTGCTGAACTTCCCAATATATTAACTACTTATTATCAATGCAAGTAGCTGATGTAGGAGTTACTCTAGTGGGTTCAATAAAAAGATTGTTTAAATTAAAAGATTTAAATAGGTTTAAAAACCGAATGGAGTTTTGTGAACTTTCTAAAATATTAATGTTAAAGTCCCCACATACAACTACTTTCTTGTTACAATTACACACTTTTTTCAGAACATCTTCCATTATGGTTTCAAATAAATTATAATTACCTGAGGGTGGTCTATACACACAAATAATAATAAACCGCTCCAGTTCTGCACAAGATAATTCAATAGTTCGTTCAATAGAGAGTGACGTAACATCTTTACGGCATTTTGCCTTTAATGAGTTATTTAATAAAATAAGTGACCCACCTCTAATAGCGGACTCCCTTGTGAACGAACTAATGACTTTATAGTTATCTATACTAATCAATAATTCACACTGTTGTAACCAGTGTTCTGTTATACATAGAACATGTATATTCATTTCTTTAAGAAACAATTCCAATTCTAGTTCTTTGTTAGAAAGACCCTGAATATTTTGGTGAATAATGTTTAAAAAGTTGGTCTTTCTATTTGTCACTAAATCTAATTCGCTAGAGTAATCCTCTATTGTCTTAAGGGATAATTTAAATTATTATTCGGAACTGTTTCCGAAGTCCGATTATACATGTCAGTATTATGCTCAATAGAAGCAGATTGAGTAGCCAAATTCTTGGCTGAACATTTAATATAATATGATAGCGACAATGCTATCTGTCGTTTATACAATTTTGGAAGATAACATTTATCTTTTGTCCAAATTAAATTACATGTCAAACTTGAATTTATGTCAATAATATGGAATTTATTATTATTACATGTCATTAAATTCATACTAAGATTTAATTTATATCTATAGTCATTTTCTGACTGTGTTAATTTTTTTTTTACATTTAATGCAGTCAAGCTGTCAAAGCATTTAATTAATATTTTTTTATTTACATTTCCCCTGTTGGCAAACATAATAATAAGGGTGGTATTTTCTTTAAACTTGTATAAGTTGATTTTTTTTTATAATATCACAGAAGGATGCATTTGGATAACAGTTGTTTGAAATTTCTTGTCCCAAGTAGTGACTCAATATCAGGCCCATATTTGTACCCAGCTCATCACTAAACATAACTACGTCGTTTTTAGGGTTCCGTAGCCAAAATGGCAAAAACGGAACCCTTATAGTTTCGTCATGTCCGTCTGTCCGTCTGTCCGTCTGTCCGTCTTTCACAGCCGATTTACTCGGAAACTATAAGTACTACAGTGATGAAATTTGATGGGAATATGTGTTGTATGAACCGCTACAAAAATATGACACTAAATAGTAAAAAAAAGAATTGGGGGTGGGGCCCCCCATACATGTAACTGAGGGATGAAATTTTTTTTTTCGATGTACATACCCGTGTGGGGTATCAATGGAAAGGTCTTTTAAAATGATATAAAGTTTTCTAAAAAACATTTTTCTTAAAGTGAACGGTTTTTGAGATATCAGCTCTCAAAGTCGTAAAAAGTATGTCCCCCCCCCTCTATTTTTATAACTACGGGGTATAAAATTCTAAAAAAAATAGAGGTGATGCATGCTAATTAACTCTTTCAACGATTTTTGGTTTGATCAAAGTATCTCTTATAGTTTTTGAGATAGGTTGATTTAACTGTAATTTTGGACTTTGCTGCTACGGAACCCTTTGTGCGCGAGCCCGACTCGCACTTGGCCGGTTTTTTTAATAATAGGTTTAGATAGGGCGAAGGAACTGTTGGAGTTTGTTGCGCTGAACGAATGCCGTAGGTTATCACAATTTGGTTGTGACAATGATGACTCACACTCCGGCCGCGAACCGTTCAACAAACTACATAAGCTGTTATTGTTATTGATACTTACTTCCGAGGTGTTCATAAGATTCTTCAAAGCCAAAATGTGTTCGTCATTCTCCTTCTTGGAACATAAGTACCTACTGGTCATGTTCTCCAAGGACTCCTTTAGTGAAAGTATTTGACTTTCTAATCGGTTGATGTTTTTTTCATAGGAAGTGATGTTATTATCCAACGTTAATGAATATAAATCTAATTCATCACCCAAACGCTGCCTTTCTTTAATACATTTAATCTTATTGTATGAGCATTTTTGTTTCTTAATTAACTTTTTAGTTTTCTTTATGTACCTATTTAATCTTACATATTTTTTAAATTTATTTCTGCTGCAGGTAGCAATTCCCAGTGCTGGGCTAGAAGAGGGGCTATTTCCACTGGTTAAGTTTATAGTTGTGGTTGGTTTTTTGTTACCTGCATCAGAAATAAGACAGGGTGGACTGCCTATCAGTTCCTCAAATAAACACTGGGTTTGGGCCGCCGCAAAGTCCTGCTTCTCAGTCTCCAGGTCGCTGATGTAGTGGCGAGCCTCCTCTAGTTCATGGCGTAGTAAAGTGACACGCCTGAGGTTATGGACGTACTCCTGGCTGCATTCCCCTAACCCGTCTACAATTGATTGTAATTTGTCCCGTTCTTCCACTATAGTTACATGTTGACTATGTATTTCTGCCATTTCTCTTTTTAACTTACGGTTCCTGTCCAACACATCCAACAGTTCCTTCTCATTGTCTTCTCTCTCCCTAGTCAACTGGGTAACCTCCTCCTTGGTAGCCTTCAATTCCTTCAAAGCCAGGTTTAATCTGGACTCAACCTGACGAGAGGAGGTGATACCAGACACACCTTGGCGAGCTGAGGCTTTGCTGCGGGTTTGCATGATCGGATTAATATAAATCACAGACTACGCGATGGTTTAGGTACCCAAGGAGTTGTTTACACAGTTATCGGCGAGGTCGGAAGGACGACACCGCGGCGCGAGTTTCGATGAATCACCGCCGTATTATGTTAAATATCACGGATTACGAGTTAGACACTAATTAAACCTGTGAAATGTTAGCAGTTTTAGGAGTTAGAACCTATTAAGAGAGTAAAACAATGTTTCACAAATTCGAACTAACAACCGTTAGGTTATGAACTTATGAATTCTCGTCAGAATCACTACAACACTTTAAAATAAACAAGTTTTTTTATACACACACACTGTTATTATGCTAATCGTATGTTTTAGTGATGACTTGTATGGTTTATTCTATTAAAATTAATATTTAATTACAAAAATAAAACCGGGACAATTTCAACCAGCTGTCACTCGTGGTGTTGCCACAGCAAAAAAAAAGCCCAGAGCTTCAGAGCCCAGGGTATGCTTAGCGTACCCTGAAGCGTCAGCTTTGGATGCAACCGGGAGTTCCAAAAAAATATACATAATGATGCATTTATAGAGGATACACTAGGAGAATTCTTGTATATTTGAGTTTTAAATTAGGTCAAAGATTTTGTAACTTTTTGTTTTTTTTTTCTGTGATAGGTGGCAGACGAGCAGCGGGTCACCTGATCACCAATTGATATATCCAAAAGTGGCCGCTATTAGTGGCGTGAATAAATTTTTCGCGTACGCGTTGGACCCAAAAATTGTGCATGGTTATTTAATAAATAGTATAAGTGTTTGCCGAGAGATTGTAACCCCGAAAATGTTTAAAATAGATCCGGTTTAGTAGCTAAAAATCAAAATCGATTGGCGTCACTAGTGTGTTCTACCTTAGGTATGCAAATCTTAAGCCTATAGCATTGTCATTAAGTGCAACAGATACTCCTGCGAGCTTGCACCCGATGCACTCCCACGCAGCGAACCGCGACGCTATGAATCAGCTGCAAGAAACAGCTGATTGACGGCCAATGATGGCGGTTCCGCATGACGGGGTGCGTCACGGCTTCCGTCGATTATGAGCGAAGGTCGGTGCTGATGATGCCTGGTAATCTATATTTATTTGCATACATGAGTACAATCACATTACAAGGTAAAAGGTGCGCTGTGTTTCGCCGTGTGAGTGAGGTTACCGGAGGCCCAATGGGGGGGAAGGGGAAATTGTTGGCAGCGTGACTCCACTGGTGTTGCGGGTGTCCATGGGCGGCGGAATTGCTTACCATCAGGTGATCCGTCTGCTCGTTTGCCATCTCTCATATAAAAAGAAATATATTTAAGTACTATCCCACTGCAGGACAAAGGCCTCCATCAACCACAGGCGTGAAGCAGCACTGTGCTTTGTTTCGCTGCGTGAGTGAGGGTACCGGAGGCCCAATCCGGAGAATGGGGGGTTTGATGGTTCGTAGCGCACTTGTGACTCCTCTGGTGTCGCGGTTGTCTATGAGCGGCGGCAATCTCTTGCCATCAGGCGATTCGTCTGCTCGTCTGCCCGATTACATAAAAAAATAGATTGGGTAGTGCGGAGTAAAAAATCTAGAACGGAAGAAAACTGCGGTAGTTCACAGCTAGTACATTATTGACATCTGTTCTGGTAGACCATCGACAATGAAGCTCAGTGGTTGCATCAATCTGCGCGACCCGTTCGCTATTAATTACATGAACGTCCGCAATCCTCGGCGGCGACACTAGCCATGGAGGCGGCATTTGGTTGGGCCTGTAATATTTTGCCAACGACCACCATTGAATCATACCACATTGTGTCGATTATTTTTTTTATGTGAGACGTTAGTACCGTATGGTAATTTATTTTATTTTATTTATTAAGAATAACAAACAGTTAAATTAAATTATAAATAAATAACATCATATTAGATTGTCAGCGATAAGACCGCCGAAATTGTACACAAATTTCTGTAATGCCTAGTACTTAAGCTGTGTATTTTGTGCAATAAAGTATATCTATCTGTCTATCTATTGTGACTTAATAAATGAGCAACCAACACCGTTATCCACGGATTGTTAAAGATCCTGGTATTGTTTCCTACAGTAGGTTAATTACAACACTTACAACAAAGCAATTTTGGAAATCATGAGAAACAATAATTGCCGTTGAACGAAAATTGTATGCTAGAGGCGACAAACGAGCAAGCGGATCACCTGATGGAAAGTAATCTTCGCCGCCCATAAACATCCACGAAATCAGAGAGATCGCTAATGTCTTGCCGGCCTTTTAAAAAAGAGTACGCTCTAGATTGCCGTGTCCACTGTTCTCGTACATCCCCGTCGTATCGAGTGGCTGGATAGATGGCGCTCTGTCCACGCGCTTCCGTGTAAACGCGCTCATTACAATGTTTGTTCGCTACTTACGACCTGATAGACAGAGCTGCAGGATATGATGTGCTATTGGTAAAGATTGCCGCGTACTTTGTCCTCTTACGTCCTTGTCGTATGTTCTAATATACGCAGCTTCTCATAATGCCATAACTGCCGCGTACTTTTTCCTCTTACGTCCCCGTCGTATCTTCTAATATACGCAGCTTCTCATAATGCCGTAACTGCCACTTAAAGATTGCCGCGTCCATTTTTCTCATACGTCTCCGTCATATCGAGTGGCTGGATGGATGACGCTCTATCCACGCGCTTCCGAGTAAACGCGCTCATTACATCTACTTACGACCAGAAAGACAGAACTGCTGGATATGATGTGCTGTTGGTAAAGATTGCCGCGTCCATTGTCCTCTTACGTTCCTGTCGTATATTCTAATATATGTAGCTTCTCATAATGTCGTAACTGCCACTGATTGTTCTTAAAGATTGCCGCGTCCACTATTCTCATACGTCCCTGTCGTATCGAGTGGCTGGATGGATGGCGCTCTGTCCACGCGCTTCCGTGTAAATGCGCTCATTACAACGGGACCGTGCCCCGAGCCGTTTGTCTGCTACTTACGACCTGATAGACGGTGTTTACGTCATATCACCTGGCCACGCGCAGCTTGCCCAGATAGCCGTAGCCAGGTAAACCAAGGTACTAAGTAGTACCAGTAGGTACGAAATATTTGGTTGTTGTTTATTTACTGATTATTGCACAGTACAAACATTTGTGTGCATGAACATGTCTGTTTGTATTGGTCTGGGTGTTTTCCATGTATGTTATATGTATAATAAGTATGTATTTACAAAAGAAAAGTATAAAATGTATATCTATATTTGTAAATCCGCTGTTGTTTCTGATATCCGTAACACAGGTGTTTGAACTATATCTATCTCGGTGTCGGATCAATAGAAGTGAATTTTTGAAAATATTTAATATTACGAAATTTCAGAAACTATAACACCTATGAAATATAAACCCATAAAGGGGGTTAAATATCGAATACCTAACTCCATGCTACGAATATGTGGTGTAATTTGTATCTTTTTCATTATTAGGTACTATCTACAAGTCAAATCTTATGAAATAAGTATCCCCCCCCGATATGAAATATACTTAACAGTTTTGATACCACTATAGTTAATATTTATATAGCAATCTTTTGCAATTTATTCTTAAGTAAATAACACACTTAAAAAAATCATCTCGTGTTCAGGCGGGACTCGAACCCACACCTTCACAATCCGGGTGAATGTTCTACCAATTAGACCACTGAACGCGTTACTAACCCGACGAAATTTGTAAGTGCTTGATTCGACATGAGCTGTCGATTGTCTCATCAATATTGTAGGTATATTTACAATATTACCCGGATTGTAAAAGGTGTTGGTTCGAGTCCCGCCCGAACACGAGATGAAATGTGTTATCTAACCACTATGTTCTTTGTGTTAGGGTTACCATTATGGAATTTAGCCTAATGTTTCATGACATGTAACTCAACTTATAACATATCAGTTGATCCGTGTGCTCGGTCGGCCACCTATAACATAAAAAATCTATACTTCTATGAGACTATACAGTTCCACATCCCAGGGTCATCAGACCACTTAGCAAGTTCTCATATAAATCAGTCGCTGGCAATAGCTAAACGGCGTATTGTTTTCCGATACGTCTAATAGGACAACTTGGAGGCGGAGCGACCTGGTGTGAAGAAGTTGCTCTTTACGACTCTAGTTCTTAGTGGGATTAATCTCATATGACATTAAAGAAATTCGTACATTGATCTGGTCCCGTGCTGTGAGGACAACTGAGGACTCAGAAAAACTGTAGAAAGGTTCCCTCGACCAATACGGTATTTGACTATTTTTTATTTATTTTTGTTATCAAAAGACCTCTCAATGATAGAAACATTGTTGAAAGAATCACTTGGTTCTCATTTAAACTACCTGAGATATTACCACTTTAAAATCACATTATTTTGGGCAAACCTAAAACGCTCCATACAAATTGCTATTGAGATGTGACGTCACAAACAAGTATTTTGTATGCATTTCATTTGAATTTTGTATGGTAGCTTTATCAAATGTTTCGTTTATGTCAATGGTTGTATTATAATAATTAGTGCACATTGTATGGGTTATTCAATGGTATAATATTTTTATAATAATTTCATACTTTTAAAATGGACTTGCCAATGAATCTTTGAATGACCATAAAACCGGCTAGAGGTTATATTTTTAATTGAGAATTTTTGCTATTGGCACATATTTACCAATATTTTGATAAAATATTTATATTTAGTAAAATCTCGAGCTTAGTCAAATACCCTAATTAGACAAGAATTTGAAACAAATGAAATGCGAACTCAAAAATTTGAAACACCTACAGTTTCCAAGCATCTGTCATAAACTAGATCCACTAATCGAAGCTGAACAAAGTCTCTCGTAGGTGCAGTCGTGCATCACTCTTAGACGCGACTTCCTTGCACTTAATCATCGCCGACGTAATAAAGCGATCGACTGACAATGAGCAGAACAATCATCGTCGAGTATTGTCGTTTGTTCCGAACGAGCGCCCGTGGGACAGGTACTCGTAAATTCCACAGGAGACATGCAGGTAGCACCACTTTAAATTAACTCAAGGTCAAAGGACACCCTCGTATCTATATTATATAAAGCTATTTTCATATACTTTTGGCCCAAAAGTGCCGGCTTAAATAACAAATAACATGTTGCTGTATTCTGTTAGAACTTGTCCCCCTAATGTTCTAATGTCGAGATTTGGCCTAAAAAAATATGTTTTTTGTTTTTTGTAAATTAACTCACTGAATATGTATGAACATGTTGATTTTTGCTTTGGTCCTATAGTAATAAATACTCAGGGGACAAGCCCTACAGAAAATACCAAAAAATGTTTCTGGCCGAAATTAACTGATACATGTATTTAAGGGTGTCAGGTCCATGTATTGTCGAATGTAATTTTGGAAACAAAGAAAAACAAAATTAAAATCGTTGCATCCGTTCGGGAGCTACGATGTGACGGACACACAAACACACACACAGACACATCAAACTTATGACACCCCGTAAATTTATCATCGGCGGATAAAAACAGATAGTACCTACAATAAATAAATAAATAAATATTTCACAACATCACATACAATGATCTGACTCCAAGATAGGTAGCTCAAGCACCTGTGTAACGGATATCAGAACCAACAGCGGAATTACAAATATATACATATAGATAGATATACTACATATATTGCACAAAAACACACCTATAAAAACTAGGCATTACAGTAACTTAACATATAATACTTTTCTTTTGTAAATACATACGTATAATACATAGGAACACCCAGACCAATACAAACAGACGTGTTCATGCACACAAATGTTTGAACTGTGCGGGGATCGAACCCGCAACCCTTGGACCAAAGGCAGCGTTCACTACCACTGTTCCAAACGGGTCGTCAAATAAGACAGTATTATCGGTAGCGATTTACCTTTAGGTAAACCTTTAAAGAGATACTCTTTATAGAGATATTTGTCTATCTTCCGGCCCAAACACCCACTTCACTTTAGAGGAACATTCGTCCAAATTCGGCAGCTCACAGAATTATACTGGCGGACTTCCCCCAGATGAAAATATTCTAATGAAATGGTTATCGAAAAACTATAGAGACCTCTCAGCTGTATTGACGGATCCATTCCGGGTAGGTAGGGCTGCCATCTTTTTGATAGACATTATATTTATAGGTCGACTCGACAAAGGTAGATTGCGTGCTAATTACCTAGACCAATTAACTAAATAAATCATAAGTAGATATAAGGGGTCTAATTCTCGCGACTTGACATTTTTAACCCCCGACGCAAAAGCGACGGGGTGTTATAAGTTTGAGTGTCTGTGTGTGTCTGTCTGTCTATGGCATCTTGTATGTTCTTAGCTATGTTGGATAAAAAACGATCCAAGATGGCCGCCGTCACAAAGATTTGGATTTTATGTTTTAACACAACTCCCACAATATGGGTATCATATAAAAGGGCTTGAGTAGTAGAATATATTAATTGTGAAAAATTTCAAATCCAAGATGGCCGCCGTCAGAAAATGACGAATAACCTATTTGTTGTTCCAACTGCCTTAATATAGGTATCAAATAAAAGAGCTTTAGTTGTGTCGGGGGTTTTTTTAATTTTAAATTTTGTCATCATAGGATAATATCCTCCAACCGATTACGGCTACGGCGGCCAGTCTCAACGATCAGCCACGTCAAAGAATATATTATAGTGCTCAACAACTGTGTGCGCAAACTACAAGTGCACTCTCTATTCCCTTACCCTCATATTCCGATGGGACACCAGCGTGACACGACCCAAGAGGGATTGGGCGCAGGACCAGCGGCTTAACGTGCTTTCCGAGGCACGTGGGTACGCACAAGACCGCCAACTTCCAGTCTCCGGGCTGACACTAAGAATTTCTTAGCGAAAATTTAGGTACCAATTTTCGGCCCGACCCGGGGATCATAGGATATAATATCACTAAAACATAGTTTTTTTCGTATAGATTTCTTGCGACATCAGCCTTTTTTTTTCATATTCCGAGAATTGGGCACTAGATGTTCAATGATAGATTCGAAGAGTGTGCGCTTATTATGGATTTTACATTTAGGCGTGCAGGAGCTCGGTAAGTTTTCCTCAACGGTTCGTTGACTTGCCTTTCCAACCATACTAAGCCGCACACATGTCCATTCGTTACAGTCTTAAAAACTGGAGCCCGAATCTCCCGCTCGTGATATTTTGAAAACATAGTGGATGTAACCATACAAAAACACTGTGATTTAGTGATATATGTCGTATGAGAATAAATATCACGAGCACGAGAAATGGGCTCCAGAACTGTCCAGGTTTCATAGTTTATCATGTCTTCTAATTTCATACCAGTGATAACACGGCCTCACAGAAAACCGAGGTGAAGCAGTATTGTGCTGTGTTTCGCTGCGTGAGTTTCCGGAAAGGGGGAATAAAGGGGGGTTGGCAGCAAACTTGTGACTCCACTGGTGTCGCGGGTGTCCATGGGCGGCGGCAATCGCTTACCATCAGGTGATCCGTCTGCTTTTCTGCCACCTATCATAAAAAAAATGTATTTTTATGTGAAAAGATGCTAACGGGATAACGTTCGTAGGGGTCGTACCCTAATTCCAATACAAAATCCATTTTGAAGTTAAAAAAGTCTTTATGTGGCTTATCATCATCGAGCACATACCAAATTATGAATAGACACAAACTTGTTCCACATCAGTATTCTCACTTACGAAAACTATGCCAGAGCTAAGCCAAATTAGAAAAAACACTTCCGAGAAATGAATTCGGAACTCGCATAACAATGAGCGCCAAACCATCAGCCATCTAGCATTTTTCCTACTATGGAATACATTACTTACAGTAACAAAAATCGAACCTTCGTCATAGTGAATTATATCAACGCTTCAGCCCCAGGCTTTCTCCCACAAATCAAACAGTTTAGTCGGTTCAGATCGCGATTTACAAGGCTTCGTGTGCCAAAAGTGGTGATCTGCATACGGCTGTAAACTGTAAGACAAATTTTGAGTGGTGCCGACTAAATTCCACGTAGATAGCGGATGCAAACCGATAAATATATCGGGGGCCGGCAGTGAATAAACATGAATGCGGTACACTGGCGGCCGCGGGGCAGGATTAAAAGTTTGAAAGTTGAGTTAAGAGTTTGTGACGATGGGTTCAATTTGATGGTAAGTGATGCGATTGTGGGAATTGTTTTGTTAGGAATCAGATTAAAAATGAAGTGGTTTTTTTTATAATAGTACTTATTATAAAGCTTGAATTCATCAATAGCCATTTGAAAAATTAATGAAAAAATACTAGTTATAATCTAGCCTATTCTAGGATAAGCGTTACCAATCTTAGACCTGATTTAACTTCAAGGCAGGTGTGATTGAGGTCATACTATTTAATCTCTTTTGTAAAAATAGTCTTTTAATTGCAATACAAAACACGAAATAAACCTTCTTATTCGTCCCTTGAGTAAAGATTGATAACTTTGACTATCATATCCGACAATATTAAAAAAGAGGAGGTAGATAAAGAAAAAGGAATGATTGATAGCGACAAATTTTAAAGGTATAGTTTTGTAACAAGCTACTAAGTATAAACATTTTTGTAGTCATCAGTTTCCCTGTCCGCCAGTGCTCGCGCCCCGTTCGCAAGACAGGCCTCACTCAATATCGGATATTGTTCTTGCAAATGAGTATTTATGTCATCGTTTGTATAAAATGTGTGCCGATGTGGCGCGGCCGCGTTTTTCCTCCGCGGGTACGGAACCTCGCACCCGGGTAGGGGTGGCAGGTCGTTCCAGTTGGATTGGTGCGGATTTCTCTTTAGTAAACCTACAAATCGCAAGACTTTTTTTATAGTAGATGAGCGGACAGATCACCTGTTGGTAAGCGATTGCAGCCGGGCAGTGACACCCGCGACACCAATGGAGTCACAAATGCGCTGCCAACCTTTAAACCCCCCTTTCCCCCGGTTTGGGTTTCCAGTACCCTCACTCGCGCAGCGAAACACAGCACAAGTACAGCTTTCTGTGAGGCCACTCTGGTCGAGCAGGACCATTCATGCCGAAGCGTGGCTCTCCCTCAGCGGTCCATGTTGCGAGGATAGACGATTTTTAATTGTATTATCAAACGAACACACTCACATTATCAAAAGGTCACACATATCAATGTATGAAATGTTGTAGTAATTCATTTCCATAAAAAAAACAGTCGTCATTAAATAGAATTTGGATTGATTTCCGCAAATTTTAACCTGAATTACCTTGTAACCCTTAAAAAAATAAGCACAAAAAGGCACGGAACCAGTGTCCGTGGAATTTGTTGTATATTAAAAAAAACCTGAATTACCCAAAGCGGGTAAACTGGCTACGTAATGGTAGCTCAGTGTTGAGGGAAAAAATCGTGAGGAAACCTGCATGTTTCGGATTGTTTCTGAAACGTGTAACCATGATTCAGTTGGTCTTTACTTCAAAAATACATCCGGTTTATTATATCCTGAGTTATTTAGTCGACTGGCCGGATGGCGCATTTGTTAGTGACAGTCATGGATTCGATCCCCTGAAAAAACATTCGTGTGATGAACACTTGTGTTTGTTCAGTATCTGGGTGTAATATAGGTGTTTATGTAGATATCGGTAGAGAAATCACATGGAACATCACACGACACATGATTTGGTGCTTCTTTCAGATTTTAGCAATGTTAAATCGCACCTTTTATTCATTTTCATTTTGCTTGCGTGGCAGGGCGTGGCCCATGCGTGGCACCATGCGGTCATCATCAGTCGCCACATTACATCAAAGAACATAATACTGATTTCCATTATATTATAGAATAGAATAACTATAATAATAATATTGGTTCGTAGGTAGGTTATTCGTCGGGTGTCAATCAATTGTCAAAATATTTCTCTATTTTTTTTTGTTTTGTTTTTTCTCCTTTGTGTACATACTGTGGCACAGATAATAATGCGCGCAGTTATTGATGCGCCACTGTCGCTTATGATAATATTGGTTTGGCACCCGCGAATGCCATTTTTTTGTTGTTTTGTTGTTATTTGTGTTGTTATTTTTTTAATAAAATTTTAATGTTTTAAAATTGATTATGTATCTTTGTGTTATTATTTCTTTGTTTTGTATATGTAATTATTAATTTTCTTTTTTCTTGTATTTATTGCATGTCAATCTTTAGTATTATTTTTTCAATGCAAAGGCGTCATCCAAGGTCCAGCCTGAAAACCAGCGCTGCAGCTGCTGTGTGTGGCAGTTGCAGCATATGCTGAGGCTGAGCCTTGTTGGCCGCAACTTTTGGTCACTGTACCTTATTTTCTCTGTTTTGTTTTATGTGTAATGTGTTGTGGTCAATAAATTGTTTCATATCTTATCTTATATATGTATATTTGTAATTCCGCTGTTGTCTAATATTTGTAACATCAGTGCTATAGCTACTCAGTATGGAATGAGATCAATGTATGAGATGTTGTTTTTTTATTGGTTTAATTACATACCACAGACATTAGGTCCATGCCTTTTTCGCTCCTTACATAGTTTGTTCGAATAATGTTGTTCCACGCACAAAAAAATAGTATACTTACATATAAATATTTTTTATGAGATAGGGGCCAGACGAGCAGGTGGATCAATTTTTTTTTATTGAAGATGGGTTTGCTTTACGCTGGACTCTAGAGTTGAGAGGAAACCTACGATGGAGCAAGCTTACCCAAAAGTAGCCTATTCACTCTAGCTATGATTATTAAAACATTTAACTATATACCGACACTAGTGTAAGCTATGTTGTTTTATTTATATTTATTTATGTTTGTATGTGACAACCCTATCTCGCTCGCGCACGCCCGCTTTGTTTATTGCGAGAATTTCCAGAATATTTCTTCTGCGCTGAATTTGGCAAAATTTGGCTGTGATGGGCCTTCATTTGTTCCCTGGACCAAGGATGGAGATTGCGGTATGGGGTTTCTGGAAAGTGGAAACGTGTGAGCTACTCAATATTTTTGCTGTTTTTATCATACAGTCGACTAAAAAAGTGATAGTATAATCGATCTTGTAACAGTTTCCAAAGATATAAGGAAGAAAAGTTTTTGTTTTTATTTTATGCTAGAGGCGACAAACGAGCAAGCGAGTCACCCGATGGAAAGCAATCATCCACGCCCATTAAAATCTGCGAAATCAGAGAGATCGCTATTGCGTTGCCGGCCTTTTTAAAAAGGAGTACGCTCTTCTGTTGAAAGTCCCTAAGTCGTAGCCGTCGAGAGTTCTTCAACGTATTTTTTTTGTTTCTCTTAACTAATGATATCATGATGATTTCTTAGCATATCTCTTTAAGAATATTTTAGGTACAAGATAACTAATTGAATCGGGAAATGTGGAACTTGGACAAAACGCTTTCGAAGATTTTGGTTAACTTCTTTCTTTATTTGTCTTAATTTTACAAGGATAACATTATGTAAATCCTGACACTTCAAGGTTGTTATCTAAGGTTATTATATTTGTTTTTGGTATAATTATCCATTTTTGAAATAATTATAAGAGCCAGGCTCTACAATAAAAACTTCGTAGCTCTTTAAAGATTGTTTAAGCTGAAATGACGCGTTCCTCGATTAATTATTAATCTTTGGCCCCACTACTGGTGTATTCCAACAGTTGAATTTATTAACAAAAGACGAAAAACTTAAGAAAATTAAAACTATAAACTGAGACCTAAAGCTAAGCTAAAAGTAAGTAAAAAACCGGCCAAGTGCGAGTCGGACTCGCTCATGAAGGGTTCCGTAGCAGCAAGTAAGATGTATGGAAAGTAAATTGCGGTTTACGATTTATAACGTATTAAAAAAACAACTCACTATTTAATTGTTTTGAACTAGATAGTTCAAAACAATTTTCGTTGTTAGTTATCATGATTATGTACATCATATATTTTTTTTAGTTTTATAATTCATTTATTATAGAAGCTAGAGGGGGGGGGGGGGGGGGGGACAAATCACCACTTTGGGAGCGTGTCTTGCGCAAAGTATTGTGTTTAGAAAAAAATTAAGTTAAAAACCTCAACATCATCTTTAAAGACCTATCCATAGATACCCTACACAGGTTTAATGAAAAAAAAAATTGAGTTTCAAGTTCGCCCCCCCCCCCACACATTTTTTAATTTTTTCAAATTTTTGTGTAAAAATCGTAATGCGGTTAACAAAACACATCTAGTTACCAAGTTTCAATAGTATAGTTCTTATAGTTTTGGAGAAAAGTGGCTGTGACATACGGACGGGCGGACAGACGAATCTATGAGGGTTCCGTTTTTTGCCATTTGGCTACGGAACCCTAAAAACAAAGTAGGTTCCTGTGGCAGTGTCTTCAAAATGCTGGCAGGATACCCCGCTGGATCGCGATGGGAATTCGTTAAGCAAGTTAGCAGCCTTTGGCTCTCCCGTGACTTCGACTAAACGCTAAGTCACGGAAGATCCCAGTATGTTTTTTGTAGACGTGCTGACGTCACTTTTGAAATGATGGACGATGCGTGCGTTTAAGTCTAATCGGCAACTGAATAAACGTGTGTAACTCTTTACTGAAAGGACTCAGTGATCCAACTCAGCCAAATGATACACTGTTCCAAATCTCTAATGTTAGCTACGAATGTATCATTCGACTCAAATTGATCTCGAGTCCGAGTGAACCGAATGATCCGAATGAGGTGAATGATCCGATGAGCCGAACGATCCAAAAGAGCTGAATGATCCGAGTGATCCGAATGAGCGGAATTAATCACGGATCTATCTGAGAGTTCCAATTGAACCGTTTCACTGTTCCGCATCTCTGCACTGATCCAGATGCAAATGTTTCAATCTTTTGTTAGATACGTTTTCGCCAGGTCTACAACTGAATAACCAATAGTTCATAATTTTTTATTTTTTTTTATAAATATTTCACAACATCACATACATTGATCTGACTCCGAGATAGGTAGCTCAAGCACCTGTGTTACGGATATCAGAATCAACAGTGGGCTTACAAATATATACAAATAATACTTTTCTTTTGTAAAAACATACTTATAATATATAGATAACGTCCAGACCAATACAAACAGATATGTTCATGCACACAAATGTTACATGTTGTACAGTGCGAGGATCGAACCCACAACCCTTGCACCAGAGGCAGCGTTAACTACCACTGTTCCAAACGGGTCGTCAATTGCAGGTCCTATATTTGAAATTTTCTTGTGTGCGCTAATGCGGAGGTGGGGCGCGTCATTTCAGCATAAACGATATCTGCCTCATCTAGTCACTCTGATATCAGCAGTCAGTGAATTTAACTTTAGCGTCCATAAATTCATCCACTGTAATCAACCTTCAGTTTGCGCAAAACAATTACAAAAACAAAAAGCTCATTAACATGTCACTTATTGATTTAGAACTTTGGGATTACGACTAAGAACAGTCGATTACTACGCGACGCCAACCTATGAGTGCGTGCGAAGACCATATTTATTATCTGTCGCTAGAGATGTAACGATCGAAACGAAACATCGATTAATTAGGATTAAACAGTTCACTTTGGTCGTGGCTTTTGATGGACAGTGTTGTGGCGTGGTTGCGGCCGTCACCGCTGGTTTTCATGGCAGCCTCACGTCTCTGCACTTTCGTCGACTTTGTGCGTAGCGAGTGCACTTAACTGCGGTCATCTGCGTAGATTTTCTACTAAAGTCGATCCAGTGAGTTGAGGACCGGCCCATGGGTGCTTCTGATATTCTGGCCTTGCGCCAGTCTAGCATCGAGTCCTTGTTTCTTACCATCAGGTGAGATTATGGCCAAATGTCAGAGATTTGCAAATTTGACGGCCCGTTTTGATCAGTGGTAATGAACGCTGCCTCTGATGCAAGGGTTGCGGGATCAATTAGCGCACAGTAGAAACATTTATCTACATGACCATGTCTGTTTGTATTGGTCTGAGTGTTTTTTATGTATTATAAGTATGTATTTACAAAAGAAAAGTATTAAATGAATATATTTGTAATTTTGCTGTTGGTTCTGATATCAGTAACACAGGTGCTTGACCTACCTATATCAGAGTCAGATCAATGTATGTGATGTTGTGAAATATTTACTAAATATAAGAAAAAAAATATGGCCAAAGAACTGCCCAAATAATCTGATAAATATTGTTTTCAAAAAGTACTTAGTCGATTATTTCCCCTCATCCCTATCTGTTGCACTATCCCCCCAGTAGGGGGGTAAGCAGGGGTAATTAAAAGCAGGTCGCATGCTCTCGCCTTTCCGACCGTGTTTCCTCGGAGTTGGACTGTGCTGAAATATGGCGTATTTGTTTATGTTCATAAGTACTTTTATCGGCCGATGACGGGTAACGTAGACAGGAAGGGTTTATGGTTGCCTATAGAGAATGGCCTGTTTCACTCTTTCTCTGCTCAACATCTTAGCGTGGTGAAATTCCCAGTTGCGCCTTAAACTGTCACTTTGGATCCTAAGCGCAAAAGCGGGAAGGCCGCGAGATATAGTTGGTAGGCCACCAGTCCGCCGGGTGGCATGCATCCGGTCTTATTTACGTAACTGGTTTATTATTGATAATGCAAGAGGCATGATGTGAGAACATGGAGATAATCCTTATCGTGCGTGCCGAGCTGCTACATACTGATTATAATAAAAATAGTTGGAGGTGCGCCTGGAGTAGGATTTGGGGAGTTAGGTAATTACAACGATACGACTCTTAAACAGGGAATCTAGATCAACTGAATCATATTTTTTATGTGATAGATGGCAGAGGAGCAGACGGATCATCTGATGGTAAGCCATTGCCGCCGCCCATAGACACCCGCGACGTCATAAGTGCGCTGTCAACCTTTAAACCCCCCTTTCCCCGGACACTCCCGCGAAACACAACTCAGTGCTCAAGTGCTGCTTCACGCCAGTTTTTCTGTGAGGTCGTGGTATCACTCCGGTCGAGCCGGCCCATTCATGCCGAAGCGTGGCTCTCCCACAGTCAAATTTACGACTAACTAGATTGGCGCAGTGACCCAAAGTGAGCCTTAGGCCTCTGATAATAAGAGTGTCCATCTAGATGGAATCATAGTTACGCGTTTCAGAAATTATCAAAAAAATGCAGGTTTCTTCCGCGTCTCTAGGTAAAGAAAACAAATATCGTACTTAACAATTTTTATACCAAGTCATACTACATTTTTTAAAAGGAAAGGAAGAGTAGGTGTTTGTACCCAAAAGATCGGCGTCTTAATTATCCAGCAAAAGCTTAAAGAAGCAAACCTGCATTTAACACTCAATTCCACCCTAATGACCAACAATCACCTCGCCTCGCCCACTCGAATGCCACCTCTCCAAATCCAGAAACCTATAAAATCACTGACTTACTAAAACTATTTACGTAGTCAATGAGGAAATAAGTTGTCCCGTACATTACGTGTGCCGTAAACTTGTGTATTGTGTCGGCGCGTGAGCATGGCGCAGAGAACAATATCAAGCAGTAAAGTAACTGGTAACATAGTAATGTGAATGTCGCGGCTGCAACATTTTTATTCATTTATTTATTTATCTACCATGATGATTCTGTGAGTTTTGTGTGTCGAGAACAGGTGCAAGAAAATAGTGAGTTAGTGAACAGTGGTAAAAGTGGTGCGCGTAGTAAAAGTCTGCGAAGGAGGGTAGACCGATTTGTCTGCCAGTAACATCTTACCCGCAAAAACTTCAGTTACTCCGTGACCATGGCGTTTGCAACAGTGCCGAAATATCGGAAACTCAAAAATAAGGTACATGGTAGAAATCTCGTAAATAACTATTCTAATGAATATATCTATTTGTATTGGTCTGGGTGTTTTTTATGTATTATGTCCGTACATATTTACAAAAGAAAAGTATTAAGTATATGAATATATTTGTAATTCCGCTGTTGGTTCCGTAACACAGGTGCTTGAGCTACCTATTTCGGTGTCAGATGAATGTATGTGATGTTGTGAAATAATTATTAATATTTCCATTTCTCTCTATCTATCTAGCCTAGTCCTAACCTAACAGCGCCGTTCTACTAGAGCGACCTAAACAACAGCCATTAGATCAAAGATCTAGGAAAAATTACATAGATATCATACGATCCTCCCTCACCCTGGGCAAACATTCTTGTAATGAACACTAATTTGTGTATGTTTCGTTCAGTGTTTTACCTTTTGATACAAGGGTCAATGGATCGAACCACAAGTGTTTCTTGATGGAACACTTGGGCTGGGCTATATTTTTTCTGAATTATTCATCATCATCTTAGCGTTTTGTCCCGGTTGTTTCCCAAGCTGTCGCTCCAGAGCCCAGGTTTCGCTTTGCTGCTTCTACAAGCAGCAAAGCGAAAGTGGAGGAGTAGTCCTCCACTTGACACGATCTTGTGCATCCAATGTAGTCAATTTATTAGCACGCATGTCATGCCTTACGACTTCAAGCCACACTTTTTTAGGTCTACCTCTTCTGGCGGGGCCGGTGGTGGTTGCATGGCCAGACATGTGTTTCCCACGTAGCTGTCTATTTTTTCTGATTTAGTAGCTTTAATTAGTAGTATAAGGGTCGTAATGGTAAAAATAATATTTTTGATGCAAAACATGTTCTCGTCATGTGCCATAGTTTATTCACTGTTAATTTATTATACTGTAAGCGCAAACTCAGCGTAGGTAGGTGGTTAGTCGCTCAATGAATGAGTGGCTTTCGGTTCATTCACTCGCCAAATGTCAAGGCGATTGGGAACGGACGCGTCACCATGACGTGCTTTTGTGGTGTTTGCTTTTCCTTGAAATACCACAGATTGATGTATAAACTAAATATAACGGGGACCGCCGCCGTTATAATCACACATGATTCTAGGTCTCTGTAAGCGTCCTAATGGGATATGTTAGCTCAAATAATATATAGATTTTACTTGCACTGATTCACAATTTTACAATAATTTGGTAAAGTATGGAGACTCGGAATAAACGGTACGCGACAGTTTCTAGACTACTTCACTGTTCTGCCTCAGGAGCAAAGTGAGGCTCGTCTTCCCGCCGCAACGTCGTAGACTCTGTCTAACGTCACCGCTTGGTGGCGCTGGCGTGCCGCTTACTTCGATCAACACTTGTTGGCGCTGGCGTCGCTACTTCCGACACATAGATATTCGGCGAGAGGAAACATCGTGATGAAATTTGCACGTTTTGGATGATGTCTTAGTAACATATCTTATTATTAAGATATGATTCTGAAGTGTAACAATCATTATCTAAATGGTTTGGTTACTCTGCCTAAGTTTAAAAGTTTAAAATTACCCTTTACCCTACCAGGCTGAGGCAGAGGCCTGTGCAGTGCCTGTTCTGGTACCCCTAAAGGAATAAGAGATTCTACATTATTTTATTTACTGGTATGCAAAAACAGCCTCGGTGACTGCCTCGGTTGACTGCTTCGGTTGCGCAGTGGTTAGTGGGTCTCATTTTAAACCGACGGCTGCGCAAGAGGTCCCGGGATCAATCCGCGTGTCGGGCCAAAAATGTGTACCTAAGTTTTCGGTAAGAAAATCTTAGTGACAGCCCGGAGTCAGTAAAATTGGCGGCCATGTACCTCCGTTCCTCGGAAAGCACGTTAAGCCTTTGGTTCTGCGCCCAATCCATTTCCGGTCGTGTCACGCTGGTGTCCCATCGGAATATGAGTGTGAGGGAATAGAGAGTGCACTTGTGTTGGCGCACACACTTGAGCACTATATTATATCCTGCGTACGTGAAGTCGTGGTCGTTGAGATTGGCCGCCGTAGCCGGTTGGAGAATATCAAGCAAAAACAGCTAGTGGGTAAACTTTTAAAGATTATTATTTATTCTTTATTGCACAAGAAATAACTTACAATTGGCGGACTTAAGGCTATACAGCATTCTCTACCAGTCAACCATTAGACGATGCAGAAATATCTATGGCGACTAAATTAAGTAAGGTCACAAATATTCATCATCATCATCGTCAGCCCATTTAAGTCCCCACTGCTGGGGCACGGGCCTCCCGCAATCACATGAGGGGTAATTGCCATACTCACCACGCTTGGCAGACGGGTTGGCGAGGGTTTTGATATAAATGCAGAGTTTTCCTTCTCTGGGTGCTGATGATCATGCCAGCAGCTTTACCTTAGTCGCCTTTTACGACACCTCGGTAAGAAAGAGGGTGGCCTATTCTACTCTGCCGGACCCCCACCACCACCACAAATATTAGAATTATGTAAACTTGAATAAAACTGTTTATACATTTTTACATAATTCTAATATTTGTGGCCAATAATTTCGTTTGATTATTTTTTGCTTCACTAGCCTCGTGTGCAGTGACGGCTGGAGTTATCGCCCTTACAAGTAATATTATTAATCTTATGTAATTACACAGTTTAATTGCTTCTTAACATTGAATTCCGGAGTGGTCGTAATATATTCATCGTTCGATTAGCATAAAAAGTATCAAAGAGTTAGGGTTGGTTTAGAATTATTGCAGTCTGGTTTGTATTAAAAGACGTAAATAAGTACAGCAATAATTTGTCCAAGCATGGAATATATAAATATTTTTTCTAAAAGCCAAATTGCCGGCATACTAAAAAATTAAAATTACTTATTTTTATGTTATGTGTGGTCCCCGGCAGAGTAGAATAGGCCCTCATTCATACCGAGGTGTCGTAAAAGGCGACTAAGGTAATGCTGCTGGCATGATCATCAGCACCCAGAGAAGGAAAACTCTGCATTTATATCAAAACCCTCGCCAACCCGTCTGCCAAGCGTGGTGAGTATGGCAATTACCTCTCATGTGATTGAGGGAGGCCCGTGCCCCAGCAGTGGGGACTTAAATGGGCTGACGATGACGATGACAATGTTATGTGTGTATAATTGAAATCGCAATTATTTAAACCAAATGGAATTGGTTGAAATATGTTCTGCCGCACCATCAAGAAATGGAACTCGTTGCCGGCGCATGTATTTTCTCCTTCCTACAATATGGATTCCTTCAAACGAAGCGTGAAGAATGATCTGGGGGGCCAGTATGGCGGTCCCAACGGAGGCGATGCCTTAACATCGCTTCTGTTGTAATTGCAACGTGGGCTCTTATTTTCCTTACCATCATTCTAAGGAGAGCCAATATATTTACTGTGTCACTAAAAAAAATGTAAGTAAATTTTATTTTAGGTAAGGAGGTTTGGTGGCTCAAACCAGTTACCTATACACCCTGAAACCTATCTCTGAGATCGGAGGTCCTGCCAAACAAAAGATGTTAATACCTGTCGCACCCTTAGATTAATACAAAATTTTGATTTAATCTAAGGTGGCATCTAAACAAAAGAAAGAGACGCACAGCGCGTGTAAATGGAGCGGAGATAGGGAACTCAGTTAAAAAAGTACTTAAATCAAATTCAAATACAATATGTATCGGTAATCATTAACATTCATTTAACCACGTTTTCTACAGACCACTTTATTTTAAGGGTTTCGTTAGTTAAAAGTAAATTCATTATTGCCTGTAAGTTTAGAGTATAAGCCCAGTGTACTATTTTTTAAAAGCTGTGGATTTTGTGTTTCAATAAAATAAAATAAAAAGAACGTTAAACATTAGTTGTTCCAAGAAATTTAGAAATTCGTCGAATGACCGACGTGATAATCCAACCGATACGACCTTTTTTTCCTGCAAACATTCAATAAAAGAGTTTAGTCCATTTTAAAAAGGTCGGCAGCGCACTTGTTTCTCCATTGACGTTGTACCTACAACGTCGCCGCCCACGGCCACATGGCTATGGGCGGCAGTAACCACTTAGCATCAGGTGATACTTCTGTTTGTCTGCCCCCTAAAAAAACGTGATCGACTTTTTATAAAAAGTTGAAACTATCTTATTCGAATTTTTGAAATTGGTAGAGTTGTAGAATGGTTGGTGGAAGACGTGGTTAAAAGGATGTAAATATTTACCGATAAACTCTGTGTTATGACTTCGAAATGGATATAGAAACGCATTAAGTATGCGCTTATTCATGCTCATTTTACAGCCGCCATACTAATTGACAAGGCACGTATAACTTTAGTACTTACTTTAGTACTTACTAAAGGTTTGTTTATGTAACTTATCACTGAAAATCTTTATCAGCAGCAATAGCGTCCGTACTTACGCCGGCTCGACTCCGAAACTGTCTCTCAATGTTCGTTCTAATGGAGCCCATAAGTTGGCATAAGTTAAGGCTCTCTCTCACTCCAATTTTATACGTGCGTTTATCCGTGCGCGGGCGCAACCGTAATGTAGATAAATTGATCGCCCCAATCCCTTATTGGATTAATTTATGGTAATATGTTCGGATCGCGATAGCCGGCCCGAGTTACGATTAAACAGTTTTTATGTAAATACGCCATCTTTGTTCGCAGCAGTTGGTATCTGCCAGGGTGGGGGTCAAGTGACGAGACGTTGTAAAAAACGAGTAAAAGAGTAAATGGTCTGGTTAATACGATTCTGAGAAAGGTTTGAGGACAGTAAAACAATTTTATATAAGCTTCTTAAGGATAATCGTAATATTTTCTCAGATAGTTCCAGCACGGTATAATAAGAGCTTTTCTGGTTATACTGTGGTTCCAGTATGGTGTTACACATTACACCATACTGGAACCACACCTTTAATTAGGCAGTTAAAAATATAAGCTTAGCTTGTATTTTCTCTTCTCCCAATGATTAAAGAGTATATATTTCACACACATTTGTACCCTAATTATTTGGTCTTTTCTTTGCTTTGTTTTTGTTTTCTGTATTCATTTTTTTGTTTGTACTTCTGAAATTGATATTTATACTTGTATATACAGAGTGTATCTGTGAATATTTACATCCTTTTAACTAAGTTTTCTACTAACCATTATGAACAAATTTTGTTCTATCACTTTTAGAAATTCGCATGAAAAAAATTCAATTTTTCATACAAAGTCGGTCACGTGACTTGGTCATTTTGTATGGGGAGTCGAAAACTTTTTCCATGAATTTCGAAAAGTCGTTGAACAAATGTTGTTCAGAGTGGTTGGTAGAACACGTGGTTAAAGGGATGTAAATGTTCACAGATACACCCTGTAGTGTTGTGGTGTCCAAAATAACAAAATTTTCTTTCTCTCTTTCTTTTTTCTTTGCATGTCATTACATGGCGATCATGCTTCTCTCTCTGTGGGTAAAACAAGCTTTTCTTAATAGTCTCGGTTTCGAGTGTGGTCGCAGATGCTCTTTCACCACACTTTGAATCTTCAGCTCACATTATATACACTTTCAATACGCATGTATTTCTGCAAATATTTAAATTTTCAATTGTGTACAAAGAGATACCTTTTACGCTTTTACCTCCACTCCCGCTTCCGCTTATGATTTTGTACCACACAGTGAGTATTATAATCATACTTAATCGCATTTCAGATTTTATAACAGTCCGCATATACATATGATGTGACGTGTTTTGTTTCTAGTCATTGCCTATCATTCGATATGTGGTCCATGGCCCAGGCTCCCGCCTCCGATCCACATATTGCATCACACAGTGTTATAATCATACAGCAATCGCATTCAGATTTTCGACCGCCCGTGTGTGCCTATAATAATAAGAGGTATTTTGTTACTAATTACTTACCTTGCCCATCATTCGAAATGTCGTTAGTGGCCTCAAGCTCCCTAAGAACTTACGCCAAAAAAAGCGTGTTATTAATCATACAGAATTTGTATTTCATATTTAAAAACATCCTGAGTGCAATAATGTGACATGTTTCTAATCCTTGCCTATCATTCGATTTGTCACCAATGGCCCATACGTCCACCTCCGCTGCCGCCCCCGCTCCGCTTATGAACTTGCACCCCACAGTGCGTGTTATAATCATACAGCAATCGCATTTCAGATTTTATGACAGCCCGCGTGCCTGCATAATGTGATGTGTTTTGTTTCTAGTGTTTACTGTCGAAACGAGGAATTCGAGTCACTTCCCCGGAGTCAGCGCTTGATTTGACAATGACAACTGTCACTTGAGAATGCCGAAAGGTTATGATTCGAGCGAATTACGACGGCATTAGAAGACTATGGACTTTTGGAGGGTGTTTTAAGGGTCGTAAATTATTTAGTTCATGTTTGATTGTGAGTTCCATGAAAATCCTCGTATATTAAAAAAAGTCTTACATTACAAATACATTGAATACGAGTAGGTACCTACGTTCCAGTCTATGTTGAGTTTTAAGATAGGTCCATTAATAATAATAAAATAAATTATAATTAAATTTTATTGAAAAACCACGAGAACAATATAAATACTTATAATCTACTTATACTAAGGGAACTAATTTTAAGTTTGTTGCCTGAACTAGGAATATCCTGTATCTCAGGCAAAAACGAAAGAAAGAAAAGGACAAAAAGAGCTTATCAATTTTAACAATAAAACATTATATTATACTTACACTTAATCCAAATTTAAAAATAAATAGACCTGACAATGATTCATGAATAACCCAGTTAACAATTTAGTTAACAGTTAATAACTAATGGTTAGAAATAGAAACAATATTTACCTAATTCTATGTTAGTAATAATAATATTATTGTCAGACTACATTACATTTGAACTACTACCTACTACATTTCATCGTCAGCCCATTTAAGTCCCCACTGCTGGGGCACGGGCCTCCCTCAATCACATGAGGAGTAATTGCCATACTCACCACGCTTGGCAGACGGGTTGGCGAGGGTTTTGATATAAATGCAGAGTTTTCCTTCTCTGGGTGCTGATGATCATGCCAGCAGCTTTACCTTAGTCGCCTTTTACGACACCTCGCTAAGAGTGAGGGTGGCCTATTCTACTCTGCCGGGACCACACGGCTGATTACTACATTTACTAATTTAATTTAGGGCTAATCCAGTTCAGTCACGCTCACTAAAGCCCCAGTTTATGAAAACCTGTTCTCTTTTCCTAAATTGATATCGAATTGAATGTGTTTAAAAACGAGGTGACAATCGGATGCACCAAATTCTTACGTATTTTTAAGACGAAATAGATAGTAAATAGACATCCTGTAATATCTAGTTTTTAAGTTTTCATACTTTATTTTGAGTGCAATAAAAGTACATTCATTCATTCATTCATAGTACTGGATAGTACGGCCTTTTTGCAACAAACGCACAAGTATATTATTGTTTTCTAGACTCCCTGTAATTACTAGACTTAACAATTCTTTAATCATGGTCTAAGCGTGCTCTGGGCAAAGTGACAGCAAAAAACCGGCCAAGTGCGTGTCGGGCTCACGCACAAAGGGTTCCGTAAAAAAACTACTCACTGGATTTCGTTTGAAACAATTTTCGTTGTTAGTTTTTATAATGGACATCGGACATAATATGTATTTTTTAGATTTTTCTATTTATTATTTTAGAAATTAGACGGGCGGGGATTCAACTTTTTTTCCACTTTGGAAGCGTCTGGCACGCAAACTATTCAGTTTGGAAAAAAAATGATTTTTGCAACCTAGATATAATTTTCAAAGACCTATCCACAGATGACCCACACGTATGTGTTTGATGAAAAAAAAAATCGAGTTTCAGTTCTAAGTATGGGAACCCCCCAAAATTTTTATTTTTTCTCCTATTTTTGTGTAAAAATCGTAATGCGGTTAACAAAATACATCTATTTACCAAGTTTCAATAGTATATTTCTTATAGTTTCGGAAAAAAGTGGCTGTGCCATACGAACGGACAGACAGCCAGTCGGAAAGATGGACAGACGAACAGACAGACAGACATGACGAATCTATAAGCTATAAGGGTTCCGTTTTTTGCCATTTGGCTACGGAACCCTAAAAAGGACACAACCGGGAATTACACGCTAGATGAAGAAAATGAGTACATTCCAGTTTTCTCCTTGGATAATGATCTTCTTCTTCTTTGAGTGCCTCTTAAGCTCTGAAGGTTGGCCGTCAGCTTTCCAAAATCCTCTCTGTTCATTGCGGGACGAAACAGCCGTTCCACAGATGCGACGCCAGTCCACTCCCTTATATTACGCAGCCACGAACTTTTCCTTCTTCTAACTCGTCGCCTCCCCCTCTATTTTACCCATCATGATGAGACGAAGCAACCTGTACCTCTCATGCCTAAGTACGGACCTAGGTATTCGATTTTCCGCTTTTTGATGACATTCATAAAGTTACGGGTCATGGCGACACGTTGGAGTATCGTTTCGTTGTTGAATAATGATAGTAGAGTAATAATATTATTATTTTCCTAAATATCTATGGCTTCTGTTAGTAAACTTGGGATGACACAGTCTAAAAGTGAAGAGCTAATCTCAGTACACTCGTGATTTGAAGACCTAAATGATGTATTTAGCGGGAAACAATGGCAAAGAGTTCCAAAGTTTGAGGTTTTTTTGTGCTGAAACACAACGCGTTTATTTAATTTATCTTTTATCTTAACAATTATTACTTGCTCCTACTCTTATAAAACGCTTGCATTTACTATTATATTGATAAATAAATAAATTCAAGATATCAATTTCAGTCTCGTTAAATGTTAATAAGGTTCTATATACAGGATATCATCACAGCCTATCTGTAACCGAAATAATAACTTACAATTAGGCGAAGCTTGACTTATTTGGTCAGTCGTGTGAGATACCAACAGACGATACTGAAAGCTTGGTAGGCTCATAAAATGTTAATTTTCTTTTTGAATGCGTTGTATATACATGCGTATTTACATTACATTGTATGTATTGTATTGCGTACAGCTAAGGAATGGAACTCTCTGCCGGAAGATGTGTTCCCTGAACGCTATGATCTGAACTTATTCAAGAAAAGAGTGAATAGGCTGTTACTAGACTGGCATGATCCATCCTCGGCCACATCATCACTTACCATCAGGTGAGATTGTGGCCAAATGTCTGGCTATTATAATAAAAAAAAATAGTGCACGACTCGATATGTAGACCCAAATATGGTGCGAAATACGATACATTTCTATGTGATCCTTTATATTTTAGATATTAAAAGTTTGTTATTTTGAGTGATTTTGACATTATTTAACCTTAGATATACCTTGTTGTCAATCACAGTTTTGACGACCCGTTGAAAAATCGTTAGAACATAAAAGACTTATAATCCACTTACTTAAACCTAGGGAACAAATTTAAGTTTACTGCCTAAACTAGGAATTTCCTGTATCTTAGACAGAATGATTTGGACATTAATTTTTACCTTAGATATACCTTGTTGTCAATCACAGTTCATCTTTATTTCTTTGTGTTTTTCCTGGTTGTGTCAAAAACCATTGCTTAGCCCAGGGTACGCTTGGGTCATGATTCAGAATTAGGGGTTTAGTAATTAAAATGAAGCGACTGCCTTCTGACCTTCGCAGCCCTTAGGCTGGGGAACCAGACCAACTGAATCATGATTATTCGTTTCAGAGACTCCAGAAATCGGAAATGTGAAGGATTCCTCACGTATTAATTAATTTAGGTCTATGTAGACCTAAATTGAATAAACTTATTACTTTTTCGCCTAAGTCCCTCACCTACGCCTGAGTCCCACTCATTTTTTTTTGCCTGATGGAAAGTTGCTCAACGCTTCCCATGAACATCCGCGAAATTAGAGAGATCACTATGGTGTTGCCGGCCTTTTTAAAAAAGAGTACGCTCTTCTCTTGGAGGTCCCAAAGTCGTAGCCGTCGTCATTTGCCTAATAATAATTATTTTCTTCAGACCTTTTGATGGAAACAACCCGTTTCATTATCATCTCAAGTGTTTTGAAAGTTTTGACTTATAGTAATGTCGCCATTCCGACCACTTACACAAATGACCATAATTTTATCTGACCAATATTTTATTTGTCCTTAATTAGAGTTTTTAATTGGTCTCAAGTAATCGAATCGCTTATGAAATGCGGTACTCGATTCCAGTTGCAGGGAAATTTATCTTTACTTATATTTATGTTTCTCAAGTTGCAATGTAGATTATTGTTGTTTTTGAGTTAATTTTAAAACGGTAATGGAGAGAAGAAATTTAATTACTTAATTAACGTGTAGTGGTGATCTTTTATTGATAGGCGCCTACTTTTATTTAAGTCCGAGTTGTGTTTGTAAGATAAACCTGCACGTTTCTTATAGTTTCTGCAACGTGTAACCATGATTTAGTTGGTTTGACTCCCCTGTAAAGGGATCCGAAGATCAGACGGCAGTCGCTTCATTGTAATTTTATTTTGGTATAGTGACACAGTATATTGGCTCTCCTGAGTGTATTAAGGTGTTTAATGATTTACCAAGAGAATTCCAATCTTTCCCAAGAAGGCGGTTTAGGCACACAGTGAAGTTTTGGCTGCAGGAACAATGCTTCTATTCTGTTGAGGAGTACATGCAACTTATGTTTAGATCCAGGCACTGATGGAACCTGATGTAAAGTGCTTTATTTTTGTAAATTTGACTGTGATTTGTATGTACCTACCGATTTTATGCCTTTTTAATTCTACTTAATCCTAATTAATTTATTTTATTTCATGCAACCTGACATCTTTGGAGTACCTCTCGAGGTTGTTCAGGAATATGTCTATCTAGGACAAACGCTCCAATTAGGCAGAAACAACTTCGAGAGAGAAGCCAATAGAAGAATTCAGCTAGGCTGGGCAGCATTTGGTAAACTTCGTCAAGTCTTCTCGTCACCCATCCCTCAAAGTCTTAAGTCGAAAGTCTTCGACCAGTGCGTCCTTCCGGTCATGACTTACGGTGTCGAGACGTGGTCACTCACGTCTAGGACTAGTCCACCGGTTCAAAGTCGCTCAAAGAGCTATGGAAAGGGCTATGCTCGGAGTATCTCTGAAGGACCGCATCAGAAATGATGTAATCCGACAGAGAACCAGAGTCACCGACATAGCCCACCGAATTAGCAAACTGAAGTAGCAGTGGGCTGGTCATATTAGTCGTAGAACTGACAGCCCTTGGAGCCGTAAAGTCCTTGAGTGGAGACCGCGACTTGGTAAGCGTAGTGTAGGACGCCCTGCGACAAGATGGGATCATGACATTCGAAGGCTGGCTGGTGTGGCCTGGATGAGAGTGGCCGAAAATCGGGAGCAGTGGCGTGCATTAGGGGTGACCTATGTCCAGCAGTGGATGGATGAGTGAACCTGACATCGTTTAGAATTTAACTTAATGTAATTTTATATTTGCATGCTACAGTATAGCGAAACATGTGCGCACATATATATATTTTAAATGTAACACCTTACCATGTACCATGTTTCTTGTGAATAAATATGATTATGATTATGATTACTAGCCTAAGCGGTAAGTAAGAGAAGAGCCCACGTTGCAATTACAACGGAAGCGATGTCAGGCATCACCTCCGTTGGGACTGCCATACTGGCCCGCGAGATGCTTCTATAAGCTTCGTTCGCAGGAATCCATATTCTTATTACTAGACTCCTCAAATCCTGAATAATGATCCAAGCGTACACCGGGCTCTAGAGCGACAGTTTTTTTTCTTTTTTATGTGATAGGTGGCATACGAGCAGACGGATCACCTGAAGGTAAGCGATTGCCGCCACGTGTCACAGTAGTGTCCCATCGAAATAAGTGAGTACGGGAATAGAGAGTGCACTTGTGTCTGCGCAAATACTTGTGCACTATAATATGTCCTGCGTCGATGGCTGATCGCTGAGATTGGCTGCCATGACGAAATATCGGTTTGGAGGACATAATTATTATATTCAAACCACGATTTTCCCAGTTAAGGCGTCTCATGGTGTCCTCTAGTACCAGAGTAAACAGTTTACCAAATTTAGTAGTACCAACTAGGGCTCTTAGGGTATAATATATTAATCTGTGCTATTTGCTTATAGCAAAAACATCCTTTTCAGCGAGATAATGAAAGCTAGCTAGTAATATCTAATTTATTGCCAGACTGTTGGGACTTCTTAACTCTTTTCGCTTTCCTCCCTTCGACCTCTGGCTCAGCTCGTAGCAAAAACAGCCTAATTCAGCGCATTGCGAGAAATCTGCGCGTGCGCAACCGCCTGTATAATTTGTGGCCATAAAGCAGCCGCCACGTGATGACAGATCCATCATTCTGCCGCGAAAATTGCCAATTTTACGACGCGAAATTACACATCTCCACACAAATCCACAGCTTATTAAAGCTATTGTGGCCCTTATTCCTTTGCGATACGAGCTAGCTTGTTAATTTGAAAGCGAATTGACATCTGTACAAAATTTTTGCGTTTTTGAAAAGTATTCTTTATTCTAATATGAACTTTACTGGGTTCAATTAAAGGTTATGTTGAGATATTTGGAGTGAATTTGAAATGTGCGCAAGAGTCACGTCTTAAAAGACAGCTGAGTGATCTTTGACGTGTAGTGTTTTGTTTTGTTTGTTGTTTGGACATTTGGACGGAATATGGCGGTTTAATGATTGATTATTTTTATTTCGGGGCAACACTTATGTGTAATAAAAGATGGATGGCAGAGTCTTTAAAGCGACTTTGGATTGGGGTGATAATGTAGCTGCCGTTATTATGCAAAATGAGCTGAGACCACCGGTTGGGAGAGATTAATTGATATTAAATTAATAGTTATCTTCCGGCGTGGCGTCGCGCGTCGTTTCAAACCAGTGTGGAACAGGGCTTGCGCACTCCCCGAGTGAGTCTTCGGCACCTTCGTACCAGAGGTTCAATCTGGAGGAAAGATGAGTTAAAGAGCCGATTTTGTGATCCGAAGTTAAACTGAACTATTGGTATAAAAAAGTAACCAATGGTCAAATATCGCCAAAATGTGTTTTTTGAACAAACGCTTAACCAATGGTTATATTACTAGAAATTACGTCATTTTGACGCCGTCACTTTGACTATTGGTTAGACAGTTAACTATAGTTACTTAAACCAAAAGGTAACTACGGATCAAAAAATACCTCACTATATAGATAGCGCACTTTTGACTGCATTGGTGCAGTTGTGGGCGTCAATAAACGGCAGCAACCTTTCCATCAGGTGATCTGTTTGTTCGTCTGTCACCTATCAGATAAAAAAATGCTCGCCTCTTGAATGAAGGTCTCTAAGTAACAAATGTCTGGAAAAAACGTTGCAGCCAAGGAAGTACAATCAGACAGAAATATCAGGTTTCTATAATCTGTCTAAATTCCTCAATTGATATGAACCGAACGTGTTCGAAGCCCTAACTAGCGACACCAATCGATTTAAATTGTTAGCTACTAAACCGGATCTATTTTACACAATTTCGGAGCGGCAGTCTCTAAACAAACATTTATACTATTTATTTAACAATAGTGCACATCTTTTTGATCTGATTTTGCACTCGAAATTTAGAGTACAAAAACAGACTCAAAAGATAAGTATTAAAATAATAGTATAAGTGCTTTCCAAGAGGCTGGAACTTCGAAATTGTTAAAAAGATATCCGGTTTAGTTGCTAACAATATAAATAAATTGGCGTCGCTAGTGTGCCGTACCCGTCACCTTGAGCTGAGAATCGACTGCAGAAAGTCAGTTTTGTATACTTTGATGTGTGGCCGTATGTACCTAGTGGAGAGAGAGTAGCCATACTGTACGCCTTCCCAGAGGACCGATTCGACCAACTATATTCCGATAATTATTTAAACCTATGGTATAGCGCTGTAATTATATACAAATATAATAAAGGCTAATAAAGGCTGCTATGAATGACGTCATTTAAACAATAACAAATAACGATGACTCGAATGAGGTAATACACTTAAGAATTGAAGGGGTAAGTGGACAAAGCTGTTATCTGACAAAACTGAAGAATCGACTTTTTTGCATGAACATAGGTGATAATAAAATCGACTAATGAGCTCAAGACACGCAATTTTGTTACGTGTCAAAAACCAGACCTTAACAAATGTGTTATCTGACAAACATTCATACATTTCAGGATTCAAATGTGGTACCTATGAGCAGATACATTTTAAAAAAATCATTTACATTACTACGTTTGGAATAGTAAAAGATAGTATCAAACAATATGTCTTTTGCATCTTCAATGAATAACGTGATTATATGAAAAAATAAATAAACAAAGGTGTTATAAGCTGTGTAATACATTTTCTGGTATAAAATAGATTTTATTTTTTGCAAAACCACCAAATTACAAATATATAATGGTATTATTTAAATATTTTAAACAATTTCTTAATTTAATATTGTCGTGTTTTTATAATTGAAATAAAGCTATTTTATAGGAATAATGCTTATTCTTTTATTTCTCACTTATGACCTTTTTGAGTTAGTATAATCTAAATATATATTTTTAAAATAAAACAAAGGTGTTATGTACATATTTTCTCAGTATTTTAATAAGTTATAATAAAAATACTTTTTTATAGATATTATCTATAAAGTAATAAAAATTCTAGAGCATCAATACTTATGTTTGATATTAAACTTTAAGCTTTAATAGCTATATTGATTTTAAAATTTACCATTTTCAAACACTCATAACTCATTTTGAACTTATTGTTAGTTAACACCTTTGTCCACTCAACCCTTCAATTATGCTAGCTTGCAGTAAACTGTACATTGTACAATCATTATTACTTGGGATATATGACATGGTGAACGCTACCACCTCTCCACTCCCCCTTTAATGATGATCATTATGATTACCCATACATACACGCGAGAAAACTGAAAAACCTATGTAAATAACCTGACTCGCTAACCCAATGAAAGGTTTTTATCTCTTCACAAAAACCAAACGTGCGGATTCCAACGTGTAGGTACGTCCTCATAGAGTTTTATATCTCCGATTCGGTTTTTGTAAAGGCGGCACCCATCCATATTTATGGCTTCGACCGACTGGCCTACGCGGGCTCAGGGCTGCGAGTTGAGTATAAAGTTGGGCGTGCAAAGGAACTATGGGGCCTTTAGTTATAAGCAAGTAAGTTAAACATGTATTGACCACAGATACAAAATACAATAGGGAATTTGACAACAGTCAAATTATGAATTAAATGGTTATTAACCTAAAAGGAAATTCTTTTTTAAGTAGTTTAACCCAAATATTATATTAAAATATACTGTGATTTTTTAAAAATATCATTGGTAAAATGATTAAATCTCCATGTTTGACCACGTGACTAAAACACAAGAAAAATGAAATGACGTCACCTCAGCCATGTCCAAATAGAAAAATATGAGGCGGTGAGACCATTTTAAAAATATAAAATCTACTAAAAACATCAGGAGCCCAATTCTTGTACTCGTTTTTTTTGAAAACATGGTGGATATCACCTGAAAACCATACAAAAAACTATGTTTTAGGGATATATGTAGTATGAAAATAAATGTCGAGCCCGAGAATTGGGCTCCAGGTGCCCAATTCTCGTACTCGTAATATTTTAAAATCACCTGAAAACCGTACAAAAAACTATATTTTAGTGATTTATGTCGTATTAACTTATTTTGACATACTTGCTCAGCACGATGAAATAGACCTAGTTGCAGACAGTTTTGGTCAAATGCTACAAGTACCGTAGTTTTTTGACATAATGAATATATTTAATACCTACTATTCACATTTTATTAAAAAAATCTAATTTAATTCTATTTTATTTATTTGATTTTACGGTTCTATTATGTATTTTAATTTGCTCCTTTTGACTCAGATACTGACAATTTGGGCTATTTATGTTGATATTATCTGTCGCGCTTATTTTTATTTCTTTTTTTTCTGCCTTTTTATTGTAAATTATCCGTGAGTGACTAATGAACATGAATGTAATGTAATAATGTATCCTAACCTTATACTGCGTTTTGGATTAATTTCTGTTAGCTTGTAAGGTGTCTGAATAATAAATACTTAAATAAATTAATTAAATTAAATATCACAAGCCCGAGAATTGGGCTCATGATATTTAATTTAATTTAAGCATTTGACAAACGACCAACGACTGTATATCAGTATACGCCAAGGTGCATTTTTATTTGTTGTTTGAGAATAAATGACGATCAAATTAAAATACACTTTAAGGTATTGTCTTACAAGTGATTTTTGTCAAACGTTAGGTATATTTGGTAGGTTTTAAGCCTAAAATAATTTTGATGCGGGTTGTACTGTAATTTCTTTTAGAGCATTGTTGAATAAGGAGGTGTATGTAGGTTGTATACATACACCCTCTACCTATCATCCGTCATTATTCTAAACATTTTTTTTCAAATTCATCTGTCGGCAAACATGCAAATGTTCAATTCAACAGAAAAATCGAAATATTCATAAATTTATGGTAGCCCTGGCCGGTTGTAGTCCGATACAATTGTGAATGATGCTGGGTTAGCGAGCGGTTACCGTGAACTCTGAAAGGTTAAACCGTTCTCGATATGATGATGTCAACGCTTAAGGCGACGGGTAGCCTGACTAGCGACACCAGTCGATTTTAATTGTGAGCTATTAAACCGGATCTATTTGAAACAATTGCAGGGTTACAACCTCTCGGCCGTAAGCCGTGTGGTCCCCGGCAGAGTAGAATAGGCCACCCTCACTCTGACCGAGGTGTCGTAAAAGGCGACTAATGTAAAGCTGCTGGCATGATCATCAGCGCCCAGAGAAGGAAAACTCTGCATTTATATCAAAACCCTCGCCAACCCGTCTGCCAAGCGTGGTGAGTATGGCAATTACCCCTCATGTGTTTAAGGGAGGCCCGTGCCCCAGCAGTGGGGACTTAAATGGGCTGATGATGATGATGAACCTCTCGGCAAACACTTACACTATTTATTAAATAACCATGCGCAAATGTTGGGTGCAATGCGTACGCGAAAAATTGATTTAAGTCAAAAGCGGCCACTTTTAGCGTGAATCAATTTTTCGCGTACCAAAACGGAGCCAACATCAGTGGTGCCTCGAAAGGAACATTTAATAAGAATTCAAATGGTATGAAATGCAAAATTAAGAATGAATCATCGTTGAATTAACAATTTACTATGGTATAAACGCTCTGTTGGTCTAGTGCAGTCATACTCATCCTGCGGCCCACGGGCCGCATGTGACCCGCCGGGCATTTATCAGTGGCCCGCGTGCAATTAGGTAGAGATAATTGTTAACTATTTTGATTCTTTTTTATAGAAACACAGAACAATCAGCTACAAATATTCTCCACTATGTTAAAGACAACAGAAGATCTTACCAATATTTCTGAGAAAAAAATGTGCTATAATTTTGTAAAATAAAAATAATTACATGCAATGTCATTGTAAAACATAAATATCATTGAATTAATGGAGATATATTTAGAATTCAATATAGTTTATCAGCAATAAAACTTGGTTGCTCTCCAATGGTCGCCGGTTTTAATTTGCAGTCTTTTAAAGTAACAATTACTTTTTTCGCGAAATGAGGTTCTTATAAAAATAATGTTCGATGATTTACGACTCCTGTCCATGTCCACATCTCTGGGAGGGCCTGCCTCACTGGGAGACCAACCGTTTGGCATAAAACGAACCATACTCCTTGGATCGCTTTAGATGATATGGGTGACAGATGTCAAAATTTATACATTTTTCACGTTAGTCTCTTTCTAACGTGTGACTCACGTATAACTCTGTCCTGCTGTCACCAATATCATGATAAAGCGAAAGGAGTTTGTTAAGATACTTCTGTAACATTCAAAGGTTTCTTAGGTTTCCTCTCAGCACTTGGTGCCTTATGGACACCTCGACGCTGGTCTTCCGAGGATGCCAACCGCGCCAACGTCATCCACGTAAACTATTATTGCGTTAGAATACCTACCTTTTTTATGTGATAGGATGGCAGATGAGCAGACGGATCACCTGATGGTAAGCAATTGCCGCCGCCCATGGACACCCGCGACACTAGTGGAGTCACAAATGCGCTGCCAACCTTTAAATCTCCTTTTCCCCGGAACGGGTCTCCTGTTACCTCACTCACGCAGGGAAACAACACAGTGCTGCTTCACCGACATACAAAAATACGATACATATATAATTCTATCATTTAGATAATTCAGACAGGTTATTATACAGACAACCACATGTCGGTTTAGGTACTACAATCTGTCAATGCTCCTCTATTAATAATGAACCAAACGTGTTTGACCTATTGAAGAAATTTGCTTTAATAAGACGAGAAATCTTAAAAACAAAATATTTAATTATCCAACAACCCTTGGGCCGATTTTTTTTACTAGTAACGTAAACAACCACTTGGAAGTACTCAGACATCTGGACAGCATTTGATCCAAACCCTGGCAATATCCTTTCTGTAGGTACTTTAGCGAATGGCTGTACTACTACCTCGGAATCAGCGGTAAATTTCTGTGTTTTTGACATTTATAAATGTATACACTTCTGAATGATATTTTATACTTACATAAAATTAATTTGGTAATTTGGAAAACATTGGAATTCCTTTCTTGAAAAGAACATCTCGTTAATAATTAATAAATGGACGGTTAGCCATTTTATTCTGCGTGGTTGGCGCTCTGTAACCTAAACCTCCCGTCCAGATTAGCGGACGGCGAATGAATGATTGAATGAATATAAAGAAGAATGCTGCCTGTTCACAAGCGCAAATAATGTGCGCACACTCTCACTCACTGCTCAACGACTTGCTAACGCATTTTCCTGACATTGACGTACATAATGACAGTTTACGATTATTTCTAAAATGTGTTGTATTTTTTTAAGTACCTAATCAATTATAATAATTGTTAATCTAGCTTGTATACTTTGGTGTAATAGCACTGTAAAATACCAAGTTTTCTTAAATAATAAATATTTCACAACATCACATACATTGATCTGACTCCGAGATAGGTAGCTCAAGCACCTGTGTTACGGACATCAGAATCAACAGTGGGATTACAAATATATACATGTACTACTTTTCTTTTGTAAGTATATACTCATAATACATAGGAAACATCCAGACCAATACAAACAGACATGTTCATGCACACAAATATTTGTACTGTGCGGGGATCGAACCCGCAACCCTTGGACCAATGGCAGCGTTCACTACCACTGTTCCAAACAGGTCGTCAAATAAATAAAGTGAAAAATTTTATTTGTCATTTTTAACACTAGGTGTACCCTATATGGTGTAATGTTCAAAATCAAAAGGATTGCACCACCCTCCCCTCTTCTATCTAATGTCCTTTACCTGAAGGTTGTCTGGTAGAGATCGCTCCCAGCGATAAGACCGCCTAAATTGTACATTGTATCTCTGTATACCTAGCTTTTAAGTTTTGTATGTTGTGCAATAAAGAGTATCTATCTATCTACCCGCGTTTCGGTGACAAAGGGCCCCCGGTCCAGGGCCCACAGTCACAAAAGCAATTTGAATGGGAGCGATCTCCTTACATCACATTACCAGAGGGCATAAAACCCAACGTGCCCACATTCTTGCTTAATAAGCTAACTTAAGCGCGAATAAAATTATATTGGAAAAAAATCGCCATTTACGATTCCGATCGTAAAAATCCGCTGGCTAAAGTACGAGGTAGCCATACTTGAAGTATCCACACTTAATTTGAAGTGACACCAGCGGTTTAGGGTTATATCTAGAGTTGGTACTTGGTAGGAACCGGTATTTTTATACTTATGTTTCGTATCCTAATTTGAAATTTCATTTAGTTTATATCGACTGACCGGATGGCGCAATTTGGTAGTGACCCTGCCTCTTACGCCAAAGGTCGTGGGTTCGATCCCCACCCTGGACAAACATTCGTGCGATGAACTCTTGTGTTTGTTCAGTGTCTGGGTGTAATATATGTATTTAAGTATATATTTGTGTTCCTCTGTTGTCTGATATCTGTAACACAAGTGCTTAAGCTACTTAGTACGGAATCAGGTCAACGTATGAGATGTTGTGAGAATTATTATTATTATAAATAAAAAAACAATCCCGATGGGCTGCTTAAGTTCTTAAGGGTGGGGACCAAACCCACGACCTTTAAGTTTTTTAAGTACGAGCTAGCAATACTTGAAGTACTCACACTTAATTTTAAGTACACGAGCAGTAGTTTCGGGTTAGATCTAGAGTTAGTACTTGATAGGAACTAGTGTTTTTGATACCATCATGCTCTCAGTAATAATGTTGTAGGTAAGAACACGTTTTATATCAATCAATTGTTGAAGTTTTATTTTGTTTCATCATCAGTCAGCCCATTTAAGTCCCCACTGCTGGGGCACGGGCCTCCCTCAATCACATGAGGGGTAATTGCCATACTCACCACGCTTGGCAGACGGGTTGGCGAGGGTTTTGATGTAAATGCAGAGTTTTCCTTCTCTGGGTGCTGATGATCATGCCAGCAGCTTTACCTTAGTCGCCTTTTACGACACCTCGGTAAGAGTGAGGGTGGCCTATTCTACTCTGCCGGGACCACACGGCTTAATTTTGTTTATATATAAAACAATCCCGATAGCCGGCTTAAGATCGAGGTAGCCATTCTTGAAGTACTTACACTTAATTTGAAGTGGCACCTGCAGTGTAGAGTTGATACTTGGTAGGAACCGGTATGTTTGATACCAACATGCTGTCGATAATATGACAGTAATTGTTTCGTTTCCTCATTTGAAATTTAATTTAAGTAATCAATAAAAATAAAATCAATTCCCTGATAAGTACTAAATTGATGAAGGTGACATCAAAACTCTGTGTCCACCGAAGAATAAGTCCGATGATGAGGGCTTTATTAAAGTAGCGAAGAGGAAGAAGCCCATCAGCCGTAACCACCGAGGCGCTGAATAAGAACGGAAAGATCGTTACAGCTAGAGACGCACACTACACAGCTGTACGTGTCCCGCCTACACTGGGCTATGAAGATCGACGGAGTCGTAGACTATGTGCGTAAGAAGTCCAACTGGACGCTGAGGGTCGAACGGTTGGAGTCTCGTCACAAAGTAAACTTTAGCTCATTTGTGATGAGAGTATTGACCCATTCCCTAGCGACCTTTATTAGGGAGGACTTCTGGCCGCAGGGTCTTTCGGAAGTTTCGAGGACAGTTACCAGCTGACTCTACGCGCCACACCCAGTAATTTGAAAAAAAAAAGTGTATTTTATTTTATTATGTGTGCCGTGTGGTATAAAACACACACACACGGCCTATAAAAATAAAGGTTACTAAATGTAGTTCGCTTATTTTATTTATTGCGCACGCGCTGTCCCTTGGACAAACGTTTACGAATAAAATTAGGTTACAGCTTTTAGCTCCAAATTATTGTCGTATTAATAATGCAAAGACGAAAATGTTATATAGGTAGGTAGGTGGTGTATGGTCGTCAGAAGTTACCACAGTATTTTACGGTAAAAATATCTGACTTCATTTTCGATAGTTGATCATGAAATTAATAAACTATGGACTTTATTTCAGCTAAGTGAATAATGTTAACTTGAAGTTAATAAGTAGGTATTAAATAATTAAACAATCTAAAAATATTTTGTTATTATAAAATGGTCATTAAAAAATACTTTTTTAATTTTTAACAGGTTATTATTTTGAACACTTTTGAAGGCGAATAAAAGAGTAGATAATTATGAAAAAAAAAACTTTTAGTAGTTAGTTTTAGTTTGTGGGTAGATCAATTTTGCTGTTAAAATTTAACCAGCTAGTTTCCTGTACATTAAAACATTTTTACGTCATCAAATTGTACAGATACATATAAGGTTACTTCTATGTAATTCCTTTAATTGATATTGAATCAAACGTGTGTGACATTAAGATCAAAATCGATTGTAGATTTTTTTTTTATGATATAGGTGGCAGACGAGCAGACGGGTCACCTGCTGGTAAGCGATTACCGCCGCCTGCAACACCAGTGGTGTCACGAGTGCGCTGCTTACCTTTTAACCCCCCTTCCCCTGGATTGGGCCTCTGGTACCCTCACTCACGCAGCGAAACACAGCGCATGTACTGCTTCACGCCGGTTTTCTGTGAGGACGTGGTATTACTGCGGTCGAGCCGGCCCATTCATGCCGAAGCGTGGCTCTCCCACTGTTAATATAATATAATATTTCACAACATCATATACCTACATTGATCTGACTCTAAATTTGGTAGTGGTGAAATTGACAGATTTGTATAAATTTACGTTGTCCATACGTCAGCGCTTATTATCGCCATTCACTTCCCAACATTCCATCATCATCATCATCATCAGCCCATTTAAGTCCCCACTGCTGGGGCACGGGCCTCCCTCAATCACATGAGGGGTAATTGCCATACTCACCACGCTTGGCAGACGGGTTGGCGAGGGTTTAAATATAAATGCATAGTTTTCCTTCTCTGGGTGCTGATGATCATGCCAGCAGCTTTACCATAGTCGCCTTTTACGACACCTCGGTAAGAGTGAGGGTGGCCTATTCTACTCTGCCGGGGACCACACGGCTACCACTGTTAATATAATATAATATTTCACAACATCATATACCTACACCGATCTGACTCTAAATTTGGTAGTGGTGAAATTGACAGATTTGTATAAATTTACGTCGTCCATACGTCAGCGCTTATTATCGCCATTCACTTCCCAACATTCCATAGTTAACCCGTAAACGCGAAACGCAAAAATACGATCACGCGTCGCAATCGCGCCCCAACAAGTGAGTTACGCGGGAAAAAACGTAAAAACCGGGAGTGAGTGGGCGGGGGGCGGCGCGGGCGCGGGGCGGGGCAAGCGCGGCGCCCGCCCCGCGCGAGCGGGACGGCGCTTGCAGCGCGGTGCAAGGTCACGCGGTTGTGTTGACGCGCGAGAATCGCACTGGCTTTTTTTTTTTTGGATTTGCTGATTTTTTTTTTGGGGTGCGGGATTGAAGTTGACACGCTTTTTTTTAATGAGTTTTTTAGGTTTTAATGATATTGAAATTTAATGACAATTTTGAAAATAATAATAAATAATAATTCTCACAACATCTCATACGTTGACCTGATTCCGTACTAAGTAGCTTAAGCACTTGTGTTACAGATATCAGACAACAGAGGAACACAAATATACACTTAAATACATATATTACACCCAGACACTGAACAAACACAAGTGTTCATCGCACGAATGTTTGTCCAGGGTGGGGATCGAACCCACGACCTTTGGCGTAAAAGGCAGGGTCACTACCAATTGCGCCATCCGGTCAGTCAAAATACATAATAAATGCATAATAGAATCACAATAATATGTATACAAATAAAATTAAAAACACAGTTTTTGAACATTTTTAGGGGAATAGCATATTTGGTAATTTTTAAATAAAAAAATCCAATTTTAAATAAAAAATCTACGCTATTTGAAAAAAAAAAACAAAGCATTTTAAAAATAATTAAATAATTAGAACTTTACACATGATGAATTGATTTTTTTTTCTGTTAAAAAGCTTAAATAATTGAGTTTTCAATTTAATGAATGAATTTGAGCGAGTTTAACAAAGTCACGAATAATCAAATAATCAATTAAAGCTTAACAAAGTTACACACGAACACTAACATACAGAAAAAAACCTATAAATTAATTTCGAAACAAGAAATTGCATTGCGAAAAACGCAGTGTTGCAAAAAAAGAATGCGCTTATCAAAGTCGGACGTTTGATTGAGTGCCGTAGTTCCCGCGGCGGCCGCTGGCGCTAGCGGCGGCGGCGGGCGCGCGGCGCGTCACTCCGGCCGCGGCGCGCTCCGAGAACGCATCGCGGCTCCGCTCCCGCGCCCCCACGCGGAACGCGCGCGATTCCAACCACCAACCGAACGCGAAGTGCCAAGTGTCCTGTTAAGTTCTAGTGCAGTGAACATAACACTCACAGTGTCACGTACGATCATTGTCCGACCGCGACCCATCTGTTCAAATACACCCGATTTGTTTAAGTTTCCCATTGATGGATTGGAAAGAGGTTCAACGACATCAGTGTTTGATGTGCTAAGGAATTCACGTATGCAGAAAACAAATAGAAGTTACGAAAACAAAGGACACCCGAGCTTGGACCTGCTTGCTTAGGTGTTCGGTGACAGGTGGCATCTACTTACATGGTCTGTCAAGAGCATAGAAACAGGATAAGGTAAGCACGAATGTTCGAATGTTGGACTAAGAACAAAAGACGAGGAGTAGTTTTTACGGCGTTTCGAATTGTTTTTCTCATGGAAATTAATGTTTTTGAAGAGTATTGCATGGTTTGTGTTTGTTTTTTTAGTGTGTTTAGATGGGGGAGGAGTTTTATGAGGTGCTCGTAAGTTTACAATGCGTGGTGGGCCCGGAAAAGTTTGGGAACGTTGTAATTCAGTTCAGTGAGGATGCGGCGGCGGCCGGCGCCGGTGCTCGGCGCGACGCGCGGAAAATCACGGGAAAACTTTGATTTTTACGACATACATCCTTATTATGAGCAAGAAATATTTCCTTTTACACATTCTGTGACAGATTGTCGATAATGTTCGTCATAAGTCCGTGTTCAAAGGGACTGAAAAAGCAAATAAATGTCGTTACGTATGAAAATGAAACCCAAGCTGACGTTTGGCTACAGTGTTAAGTATGTATTGAGTTTGTATCGGATGTTTTCTATATTATTGATCTTAATTCGATTTTTAAAATTAAAACAGTTTAATCCTTTACATGAAATTGAATTACCATTTTGTAAAAAACTACCAAAAACAGGATCATGTAGACAATTTTTACATCATTGACCTAAACCATCAATTTACAAAGCCTAATTGTAAAATATGTTACCGAAAAAGTAATGAAACTACTCACGGTAGTCCTAAAAACTTTTTTCACTAAATTAAGTTGTCTAGAGCAAAAAAGTAAAGTCTCAATTCCGCATTGGAAACTTTTAGGTGGAGGCCGCCATCTTTAGTTTTGTAAAGCATTGCACACACGTTGCGGGGCGCCCGGGCCGTCTAGCCGGGACGGGGCGGGGCGAGAGCGAGGGAGACGGAGGATAAACAAAGCACGTCGACATTTTGGAAAACGAACTTCGATTTTTGAAATTGTAGATAACTTTGTATCAAATACTAGAGGGCTTTATTTTAACGTTGAAACACTTTTGCCATATTAAAAAAGTGTTATTGAACAGTTTTGACGTTTTAAATTAAAAAAATATACAAAGTTTTCGAAAAAATAATTAAAACAAATATCTATGAATTAATACCCACCTAATTGGATTTTATTTTTTATTATTTTTGCTTTCTTCTTGTCGAAGCTGCATTTTAGGGTTGAGTACTATTTTATTTCTTCTGATATTCTTTATATACAATTGGTTTTCTTTTATATTTTTGTATTATAATGTTGATTTTATAAATTTATGTTTAGTTGTCACATTTGTTTGTTGGTTGATGTTGGTAGTTTAAATGGTAGGTATTGGTTTATTTTGAAAATAAACATCATCAACATCTGTCTGCATTAGGTACCTAGGTACATCACAGAGTACATTATCTAGGAATATTTGAGAATATTTTACATTGAAATAAACAAGGAACAATACAAGTACCTACAATGCTGCAAGAATTAATTAATTTATTATTTATTACATATATAAATATGTACAGTAAGGCTGACTTAATTCTATAGAGCATTATATTCTTTTTGTATTTTGCAGTTATCTTCCTAATGACAAAATAATATTATTTATATAATATTTTTTAAACAAATTAAAAGGAATGACGAAATAAATTACGTTATTTAAATGTCATCATTCCACAGATCTGAATCATAATTAATTAAAAAAAACTAATCAACAAAATACCCATGATGCATATTGACAACCAAAAAAACATATTTATAGTTTCCTCCATCGCCCCTGGTTTTTAATTTAAAATCTATCGATGGGGTAATAAATTGGCCCCATCGATGATGGTGTAGACACGACAGGCCTTTGTTTTATTGGTTTCCTTCGTGAGGAATGCTAATACAGGCCATGTGACGCGACAGCTGCCGGCTCCCAGCCAATATCCTTACATTGAATTATTGCTGATATAAAAATATTTTTTATTGCAGAACGCATGTTTTAGAAATATTTTACCAAAATCGCGAATGCCATCTGGTTAGGGGTTTGACTTTATGTTAAGTGATACACATACACATATAAAATAACTACATATAATTTTGAATATACGTTTATTAAATTTTAATGTTCTATAATATTTTTGTATCAGATGTCATATATATATTTTTTTGGTATTCTTACAATATTATTATCAACTACATAAGTAGTTTTGTTGTATAAAGGGAAAACGGGATTGTTATTGTTGTCTTTTTGTTGTATGAAGTTAAAAAAAATCAATTCCCGGTCTATGATCTATAAGTATCTGTATAAAAATATTTATATTTACTAATCCACAACTACGGAAAATGCCCCAGACTTTTTTTTTATAAAAACATAAACTGAATGCTAATTTCAATAACAACAGCAATAGGTATTATGTTAGAATATTTATTTATATTCATAAAAGAGTATAATCCTATAGTTTTGAATAAACATTTATATAATTTTTAAACACCTCATGTGTGTTAAATGCCAATTAATTAAAACTAATCTGCAGTTAACACATAGATAGGGCGGTAACTTTGAAAGGTAAATTAGTAATTGTATCTATTCATTGTTTCTTTATTTATAACATTGTTCCTTTATTGTTGAGTAAATTTTTCGAGACTTTCGCGTTTATAGTAGGTACCTACTTATTAAAAGTGTTTAAATAGTAAATACATTATTTTAAGTTCAAAACAATGCATGTAAACTAAGTACTTATAGGTATTTAGATAATTGTTTGTATTCATTTTGTTCTTCAACGACATAACCCTAAAATTATGGTTGAAAAATCTAGAAAGATATTTTATGAAAATATTTTCCAATCTTTATCAAAAAATGTTGAAATGTCTAACCAAGTATGTGAAAAACTGTGAATGCAAGCTGAGCAAATTAAACGCGTGTGTATGTAAATAAGTATTAAATCATCATCATTAGTAGCTCATTAGCTCATAGGTACATTTATTTAAAATTATATTATCATTTTTGTTTTGCGAAATGAAATACTTAATTCACCAAACTGCTGTTGTTAATAAATTGATTATAATAAGAGTGAATGAATGAATGAATGAATGAAAACTTTATTTGGCACAATACAAAACAAGGAACTTAATTAGAAACATAACCTAGACATAAATCATTAACGAAAAGTAGGACAACATTATCCCTGTATGCGCCAAACAGGCGGCCGCTCAGCAATAGTCGGTGCTGATCCAAGAGACCAACCCCGACGCTGGTTTTCAGCGACTACCATAACATTATTGCGCATCTGTTCCATATCTATGCAACAGTCGCATGCATAAAATTGAGATTGAGATAGCAAAGAAGAAATAAATAATTGAACAGATGCGCAATATGGGGGCAGGCAGATTATACAAAACCCTTTGATTATGTTAATAATTAATAAAATAAGTGTTAGATTTTCAGTAGTCCCCATTTTTTTAACGTGTCACAAAAAGCCGTATCTGGAACACCCCCATAAAATGTTCCGCGAATTTTTGTAGTTACCGAAAAAAAGATAGTATGAACATTTGAGGTTAAACATTTTTTTTTGTTACTTTTTTAATACTTGTTCAGAATTTTCTTTTGTGTTATTTCTTGTTTATGTAAAAGCATAAAGAAATTTACTTTATTTTATCCTCGTCCGACCTTTCGGTCGTACACGTTTTCATACCTACACATGAAATTGTATGAAAACATGGTGGGTGAAACACTTAAAAAAATTTTGGACCACTGAAAATAGGCCAACCTGTACATTAATTAAAATATAAGAGGGCAAATATACAAATATAAAATCATCATCGCTCAATTATTATTTAAATTTAGTTTATTTTTATGTCGGCGATTGCCGCCGCCCATGGACACCCGCGACACCACAACAAGTCAATCACAATAGCGCTGCCAACCTTTAAACCCCCCTTCCCCCGGATTGGGCTTCCGGTACCCTCACACACGCAACGAAACACAGCACAGTGCTGCTACACGCCGGTTTAAATAATAATTGCTTCAATTAATTTACTTCAGTAGGATATTACCCAAGGCAAGTAAACCAATACAACTTGTATTGATTGTATGATACAAGCATGGTTGTCCAAAATATCCATTAAATTATGACGTGGAAGCGTGACGATGACTGATTAAATGACAGACGGCAATTAGCAAACAAGATGGCGGCATGCGCACGCGCAGTGTCAATACCGCCGCAAATCATCCGCCATATTTTATTTTGACTGTTCGAGCAATATTTATTTTCGACCGGTTTACTGGTTTGGACCACTTTTTTTAGTATTATTTAATAAATATTGTTTTGCTAATAGGTAATGTTGAAAGGTTGCTTACAAAATAAATGCATTGAAAATGGCAGAGTCTATATTAGCGTAAAGTAATTAAGCCATATTTACTTTTAAAAAATCAATAATGGTAGGTAAATCCAATCGCTTACCATCAGGTGATCTGCTCGTCTGCCCCCTATATCCAATAATAAAAAAAAAAAAACATCAGTCTGCTCGTCTGCCATCTATCGCATAAAAAAATGGGTTGGTAAAAGATTTATGCGTTTTAAACTGAAAAATATAATAAAAGCGACTATTTATTATAGCTTTTGTGTTTCAAATTGAGAACATCCATACATAAATAGTTTGGATGTTTTTTGAGTTTTAACATTATTTATTAATTAGTTATCACAACTTGTCAATTCAATAATATCAACCATATGTATATAGAGGTGACAATTTTTTGCTGGTATTTTGTTGACATTAAAATTGTATGATAAAAATAGAAAATATGTTATTGCCTTTGCGTGGCTGGCATTTAAAAGCGACCAAAGATTTTTATTAACACAGTTAATTTATTTAAAATAAATCATATTTTTTCTATATTCTTTACTTATAGCAGTCAATTAGGTGAGTTTACTATTAATTTAAAAATGTGTTGAATTATTTTGTGCTATTGTAAGAATTAATAAAAAATTAATTAATTTAAAGTTTCTGCTCAATTAAACAATACGTTTATTTTCTCTTTATTGTTTAAATTAAATGATTCAAAAGTATGAACTTTCTGCAAATAATTTTGGTGTAGGTGATTTCCACTAAGCAGCGATAATAATTTTCCATTAGGTGACCTAAATCTATCTTAATTTAAGGCTAGGTTTGTGTATCCACAGCCTCACTTTAAAGCGTGTTTTAATAGAAAAAAGACAAAAAAATAGTGCATTTTCAAAATCTTATTGAAATTATTGACAACACCTTCAAGTAACTATTGGCATTTACATGAAATTTAAAATTCAACGCCAACATTTAGGGTTAAACTTAAAATAAAATGTAATGATGCCATTAAAGATCCACCTGTTGGACAGATAGACGCACATCGTTAAGCTGAAATATTTCTGCACATGCGGAGACCTTTGACTGACAGAAAAAACCGGCTGAAGCTAACTTAATTAATATAAAGCAGTAATTGATGTTAATTAGTACAAAGTAAATGAATGTGTGGAAGGACATTCAATGTTGAAGTTGATACATACACTGTCATACCAGGTTGTGTGACCTCTCTTTGCATATTTAACTGTCATGAATTAAGTATTTGCGTATTAAAAGTGCTTGTTTGATCCTCTGGCGCTAATAGATTATTCGAATAATTGTCATGAATTATTCGAATAATTCGCAGTGTCTCAAGACGAAAGTCTTCAAAGCGTGTGTGTTGCCAGTGATGACATACGGAACCGAAACGTGGCCGCTTACAATGTGCCGATTAAGGAGGCTCAAAGTCACTCAGAGAGCAATGGAGAGAGCTATGCTCGGAGTCTCCCTGCGTGACCGTATCAGAAATGATGAGATCCGCAGGAGAACTAAGGTTACAGACATAGCCCAAAGGATTGCATGCCTCAAGTGGCAATGGGCAGGGCACATAGCGAGGAGAACAGACGGCCGTTGGGGCGGAAAGATCCTCGAGTGGAGGCCACGTACAGGAAATCGCAGCCGTGGCAGGCCCCCCACAAGGTGGACCGACGATCTGGTGAAGATCGCGGGAATCCATTGGATGCGGGCGGCACAGGACCGATCTGTGTGGAGAACGTTGGGGGAGGCCTATGTCCAGCAGTGGACGTCTATTGGCTGAAATGATGATGATGTCATGAATTTAAAACATAACTAACATAGACAAAACTGTGGAATGAACTATCGCCTGCGGTGTTTCCAGACAGATACGACCTGCAAACCTTCAAGAAAAGAGCTTACTCCCTTTTAAAAAGGCCGGCAGCGCACCTGTGACTCCTTTCACGTGGCAGGTGTCTATGAGCGCCGGTAATCGCTTACCATCAGGTGATATGTCTGCTCGTCTGCCCCTACATCAAAAAAAAAAAAGAAAAAAATCTTCGTAGTGGCTGTCTGATATTTGTAACACAAATGTTTGATTTGAAGATAAAAATTTCTTTATTGGCCACAGAACACAAATTTGAACACGAGTGACATAAATACACAAATAGGACAAATTCTGTAGCCAACATGGTCCAACCTCAGCATTTGCTGCAGTGGCCGAAGCCGCTGTAGCGCTGGTTTTCAGGCGGAGTCTCACGTGCGTGCTCACGACGACATACATGCAGAAGGAAGAAAGACAAAACAAAGAAAAAAAACAATATTATAACATTAAGTCCTTTACCTGAAGGTTGTCTGGTAGAGATCGCTCCCAGCGATAAGACCTAAATTGTACTTTGTATCTCTGTATACCTAGCTTTTAAGTTTTGTATGTTGTGCAATAAAGAGTATCTATCTATCTAAGTAAGAAAATAAGTTTGAGCTACTTAATACGAAATCAGGTCAAACTATGATATGTTGTATGAATGTATTGTATTTGTCTGGTAACTAGCTCTACGTGGACATTTTTTTTCCTTAGGGGAAACCATCATGGCCGTCACCTTGCTACATGTAGGGAACAAGGTGGTGTGTGGGACTCAAACCCTAACTAAAACCCCTGGGGTGTCCATCTCCTCGCAATCGCGGTCGGAAACTAGACTAGACCGTACCGCTAATCGCGCTCGCCGCTTCACCCCTATCTGGCGCAATACAGCCCTTCGACGCTGTACGACCTACCAGGACACCCAGTAATGTCGTCCCCCGCGGAGTCGTATGTTGAGCAAGCCACTCCCCAGCAGTGGATACACTCACGTACTCCGAAAGCCCGTTTAGTCGCCTCTTACGACAGGCCGGGAAAACCTTGGCAGTATTCTTAAACGCCCCTAGCCACAGGGCGTAGCTGTACGTGGACCTGGATCAGCGCTACATCAAGATGTCTTGTACTGTGGCAGGCGCTACAAACGCTCTTTGTTGGTATGAGACAGCAGACAGGGTTTTATTGTTCTTAATGCTAGTGTCTTTCACAATCTTGCATTGTGATCGGAGATTTATTTATTTATTTTTTATCTATGAAGTTTTCTAGGATTGGCACAAAGTATTTTTTTCCATAGAGAATTGGTTGATTAATGAGCTGGTTCTCTTTAATTAATTGAGTTTGGGTATTTTTTTATAGATATAGGTGGCAGACGAGCCGACGGATCACCTGATAGTAAGCGATTACCGCCGCCCATGGACACCTGCAACACCAGTAGTGTCACAAGTGCGCTGCGTACCTTTTAACCCCCTGCCCCTGGATTGGGCCTCCGGTACCCTCACTCACGCAGCGAAACACAGCGCATGCACTGCTTCACGCTGGTTTTCTGTGAGGCCGTGGAATTACTCCGGTCGAGCTGGCCCATTCATGCCGAAGCGCTAGAGCGAAGACTCTCCCACCATAAAATTACGGTATTAGACAATTGGTTGAATAAGCTGGTTCTTTTTAATTAATTGAGTTTGGGTTATTATTAAACACCACCTAAAACAAACAAAACATACACTAACATACACATTTGGACAACACAAACTTTATTAATTGGGAGATTCATAGAAATTGTTACTATAATCTAATATTATACAATTTGATATAGCTATATCAATATTCAATATACCTAATGAAGTTAGCCGTGTGGTCCCCGGCAGAGTAGAATAGGCCACCCTCACTCTCACCGAGGTGTCGTAAAAGGCGATTAAGGTAAAGCTGCTGGTATGATCATCAGCACCCAGAGAAGGAAAACTCTGCATTTATATCAAAACCCTCGCCAACCCGTCTGCCAAGCATGGTGAGTATGGCAATTACCCCTCATGTGATTGAGGGAGGCCCATGCCCCAGCAGTGGGGACTTAAATGGGCTGACGATGATGACGATGATACCTAATGTGAGATGGAAAGGGAAGTGGATGGGAGGAATATAAAGTAAAAATATTGATCAACTGAAGGATAGGATGCAATTTTTTTAATTTTAAGTTGACGTATTTTTTCTTTATAAAGCCTTAAACTATATTACCTCAAATTTCAAAATTACCATCCTATCCTACCTACAAAAGTTTACTTTTTGGTACATTAAATAATAAATAAATATTTCACAACATCACATACATTGATCTGACTCCGAGATAGGTAGCTCAAGCACCTGTGTTACGGATATCAGAATCAACAGCGGAATTGCAAATATATACATATAATACTTTTCTTTTGTAAATACATACTTATAATACATACAAACACCCAGAACAATACAAACAGACATATTAATACACACAAATGTTTGTACTGTGCGGGGATCGAACCCGCAACCCTTGGACCAAAGGCAGCGTTCACTACCACTGTTCCAAACGGGTCGTCATGTACATTAACCAATGTACATGTACGAAGTATAAGGTTTTCGAAAATAGTTTGATTCCTAAGCTATCCCTTAATTTTAAATGTACAACCCTCTTCAATGTAACCTATAATGTCTTTAACTAATAAAAAATATGTTAAGCATTTAAATAAATATTAAGAGCACATCCTGACCGTGGGAGAGCCAGAGATTCGGCATGACTGGGCCGGCTCGATCGGAGTGATACCACTGGCCTCACAGAAAACCGGCGTGAAGCAGGCATTGTGCTGTTTCGCTGCGTGAGTGAGGGTACCAGAGGCCCAATCCGGGGGAAAGGGGGGTTTAAAGGTTGGCAGCGCCCTTGTGACTCCACTGCTGTTGCGGGTGTCTATGGGCGTCGGCAATCGCTTACCATCAGGTGATTCGTCTGTTCGTCTGCCACCTATCACATAAAAAAAAAACTATTTTATTTGAGGTAGACTGTCATTCTGCCATTCCAACGAAGACTCTAGTCATCATATGACGATGACCGAGTCGACCGGTAAAATATTGCACAAAAAGGTAACTTTACAGTATAGATGTATTTTTCATTAGACAATATTTTTCTACAAAACTTTGCCTTGATTTTCTTGATTTATACAAAGGAAGACCAAAATAAATAGAGACAAAACCTAAAAATGGGATCATAATATCATATGTTTTTAAAATAAAATTGATTCATCGTTAATCGACTACACAAGAAAAAAGAGGATGCGGAATAAAATTTATAGCCGTACATTTAAAAATATATTGATCAATATCATCATCACAGTATATGGATGGCAGGCAGTAGGTCATCTCGACCTTCCATATGCGTCAAGCGTCAAGCTTACAACTAAAAAAAGATGGTTAAGATCGCCTTATTGAAGTGTCTGTTGTTGTTGTATGATACTTTTATTTTGTTTTTATGAAATAAAGAATATATAGATATCTATCTATCTATCTGGAATCTAGATACCTATATATTTATCTATCTACCTATGATCCAACAAAGCTGGCCCATTTCCAATCCAGTAGGCATCTACCAAACACCTTCGTCCTTTTACGGTTTACTGGCGTCACCAACAGATTTTCACTGATTGTTTTTCATTATTAAGATAATAAATGGAAAATTAATTAAAACATTTAAAATTAAAAAGGATTTGTGATTTTTCCAGCTTATCACGTCATGAATGGCTTACAGGCCATTATGACATATCATCTCCAACAAGATTTTTACTGGTTACTTAGTACAAAGGCTCATGATGATAAAAACGAGATCATCTGATAGAAATGTATTAAGGTTGTACCTAAAAAATCCACAAATTGAATGTGTTTCAATGATGTTGGCAAATGGCAGATCGGCATAATTTCCTCTCAGGTCTCAGCGTTGTAGCTTGAGAGCACACGAGTCAGCTGGTTACGTGCACATTGTGACATTATCAAACACATATGAATGAGCAGATGGCAGTATTTAATTTGTTTTCCTCATTCGATTATATAGGGTGTATCGATGTAGAGTTAGTTACTCGATAGGTAACACATATGTAGGGGGGTCGCCAGAGGTCGGGTACTTTAGAAAAAAAAACAATAAAGACAATTAATATTTATTTATTAAGTAAGACTCTAACTTTCAAATTACTCTTACTGTAAGATAATTTTAACAAAAGGATATAACAAACAACATAACATAACAAACTCGTAAACATTTTAATATGTCATAAACCAAAAATTACGACGACGCGTGTTAATGCGAAGGTTGAGCTTGTTTTTTATTATTGATTAATTTATCCCATCGTGGATCTGTTTTTGCGACACATAGAAAAAAATCGTTTTCCAAATTTAAGCAATTTCTTTGCTTACTTTTTATCTGGGCCATCGATGAAAATGATCTGAACTCTACACTCGCCGGGCGGCAGGCATCGGCATTAGTCGTGCGTACGTACCGTATGGCGACGTATCCGATGTACGTAATCGTAAGTGTTTTTATATCCGATAAGTATGTACTTATATCCTAATCATGGAGACCATAAATACGTTGTATGGAATGAATATTGGTATCGATGTAGAGTTAGTTACTCGATAGGTACACATATATAAGCAAGTACACGAAAGGGTGTCAATAGTTTTAAATGTTCTCTAGGTGAATCCATTTTAATTGCGTGCTATGTACGGTCAACAGCACATCAAGGTATACTTATCATACTTACATTATCATACTTGCAGTATGATAATAACTCTCATGCTCTGGACATAAGGGCTGTCCAAAGGTCAAAGTGTTTAGTCTGTTGTGCTTTTATGACTGTACGTACAGAGTACGTACGTACACCCTGTGCGGATAAAGAATGGGATCAGAAATGGCGGCGATTCTATTCACTTCTCGCTCGCACACCCACGAGTGCGAGTATAGACGCAAATGGTGTGCGAGCGAGAAGTGAATAGATGCGCCGCCATTTCTGATCTTATTCTTTATCCGCACAGGTGTACGTGAAAAGTGTCGTCATTTATTTCCGAAAAAAGTTCAAAAAGCCTAACTAGGAAAACTTTAAATCAGGTCTATAACACTCTACATACGAAAATTTAAAATACCACAGACCAGACAAACCTTTGCCCAATCAAACATTCGAGAAAAAAAAACAAATCAAAAAAATCTAAAACATGTTTTCATTTCTTCGGAATCCCAAATAACCTCCACAAGCTATTGTTATTTGTTCAGCGAACAATATGGCGTGCATCATGTTCATTCTCGATCTAATTCACAATCGGCCATTCAGGCCGGAGCCCATATATCCAGCACAAAAGAAAAAAAACTGTCAAAGACAAAAGGTCGATGGAAGAAATGCGCAGGATTCTGCGAGTCTATGGTAATTAGGTGGCACTTATCTGTCACTCGGTATCAGATTGTGGAGGCGATCTCACTGGGACGCTGAGGCGATTAGATTGGTTGATAAAGAATTGCTGTCTGTCTCGGGTAACAGATATTCGGCACTATTCATTAACGTTCAATAAACTTTTGTTAGCTAAAACGGTGTTATAAAGATTTTTTGATGTTTAAAACAAAAAAAAAACAATATTTTCGAAAAAAAGAATTAAAACCTCCTTATAAATAACATTGTTTTAGTTCACAGAGATTTAAAGAACGTTTATGAATAATGCCGAAATTACTAGCCACCTACATAATATATTCACTTAGATAATTTATAAAAAAGCTTTTACTTATAAACATAGAGATAACCACATTTCATAATAAATATACACATCTCACCTGTTAAAAAGTAGCGATACTCGTTTTAAATATCTTATTTTTCATCGTCATCGTCAGCCCATTTAAGTCCCCACTGCTGGGGCACGGGCCCTCCCTCAATCACATGAGGGGTAATTGCCATACTCACCACGCTTGGCAGACGGGTGGGCGAGGGTTTTGATATAAATGCAGAGTTTTCCTTCTCTGGGTGCTGAAGATCATGCCAGCAGCTTTACCTTAGCCGCCTTTTACGACACCTCGGTAAGAGTGAGGGTGGCCTATTTTACTCTGCCGGGCACCACACGGCCTTATATTTACATTGTTTTTATATTTTTAAAATTTTTTGAATAATGGTTCTTCGGCGAAATATCACTACTTAATAATAAAAGTCATATTGTAAATGTAATGCTGTTTCAAATATTTCATTAAATCAAGAAGACCAAATGTCTTTTTAACTCGAAACTTATTTGTCTGAGCGAAACCAAATTATATTAACCATATACAATGTATTTATGTCAACACCGTTTACGCAATGAGACTTTATTTGTCGTTTTTATTCGTTGTAATTTTGTACCGCACCATAGCGTACATTTTTTGACATATTGTTTAAGATCAGAAAACAACAGTAAGTCAGAAATTAATTGTAAGTTAAAGTACGAACGATTAGTCGGTCTGTCAACTTATTTTTAAATGAATTTCCAACAAATCAATCATTCAACAGCTATTTGGTAAATTATATTTTCATAGGTACCTACTTAAATCCTCGCCATAGTACCTCAGTGAGACCAAACCTCCACTTTTTGTCACCTGTGTCTGACATTTGGAAAAATACCTAATTTATTTATCTAAATGCCCAGGTCATGTCCGGACGTCTTTTCGTCCAAACAGTCTGTCCGTCAGTCCGTCATTTACATAAATACACCATTAAACCTGAGTTAATTGACACATTTCACGATTTATTCGAGAGGTGAAATCATTCGGAATTTTAGTCGATATCGTTACTTAGGGAACGGGTTTTTTTCTGTTTCTAGAATTCATGGCTTGTGTGATAGTGAGGCGACTTAATTTTATTTTTTCCACTCCAGTTCAGTCGAATCCTGTAGCATTACTGAAGCTACTTTCCACATATCGTAGCTTCATGGACGCGTATTTGTTACCGATAATAACAATAATGTTGTCTTGTTACAATGCTCAAGTGTATGCGAAAACACGTGCACTCTCTGTCTGTACCCTTCATGAATATGAAGGATTTCGATGGCATCGATCGTAGGACCAATTGTTTACTGTGTTCCCAGAGGTATATAACCGCCAACTTTCAGACTCCAGACTGAGAATTGCTAAACAGAAAAACTTAAGGTACAATTTTGGCTTAAGACCCGCGCGAACTCAGGATGAACATCCCAATTATTGGTATTTTTACACTTCTAGGTGAGAAAAAAATATGTTTACTTAACAATTTTAAAACTAAATTATTATATGTATGATAATTTTTATGTAGTCTCACTTCTTTTAATATGTCATGATGTGTACACATGTTTTTGGGATAAAATCTATCTTCTATCATTTTAATGCTCTTTTGATGTTATTCTGTTTAGTGTACCAATAAATAAATGAAAAATAATTAAACCGGTTGCAATGATTGTTTTCAACCAACAGTTAGGAAAAAAATCCAACATACTTAACTTGAAAATACAGTAAAATATAATTTAGACTGATGAGTCCCATCACTAGTGTATGCATTCCATTTAAGTAAATAACAAAAAAACTGACTGGAAATGTCTACTCTTCTTAATTTAATGACAACCTTTGAAATAACACATGATTCAAAAGCTTAATTAATGACACTTTATTTGACAAATCCTACGAAATACACGAATGCTACATCTGTGATTTTAAATGTCTACATGGCAACTTGATTTCCAGAATACATCAGGTTTTTTTCCAACTGAGTCACTTCAGCAGATGACATGAGTCAACAGTCTTATTTGGACAAGTCGAAGAGCGAGGCAAATCAGAATCGCGATCATCCTATTAAATTCTCTGTACTTCTCTGCCCCTAGGTTGTCTGGAAGAGATCGCTATTAGTCATTACACTGCCAAGATTGTATTAACATATTATGCCACATTTTTACGTTCTACAATCCGAATCCCTCTCTATTTTCAAGTCCCGAGTTAAAGATCATTTCTTATCTTTCTAAGCCCTTGTTCCTTTCAGTATCTCCTATTTCCCTGGTTACGTATCTATCAATCCAATAAATTGTTAGTATGTATGTTTATTTGTTTTTTAATGTACTAGTATGTATTAGTATTTATAGCTAGTATATATTTATTTAATATAATGTATTTATGTATATAACATACTCGTATTTATACAATGTCTTTTTTTTTCTCTTTTTCTGACTTGCACTGCCTTACCCCTTTTCTTAATTCGCTATACTTTTCCTCTACCCTGAGGTTGTCTGGAAGAGATCGCTATTAGCGATAAGACCGCCTACATTGTTTTAGTATAATAACTTAGGCTAAGATTTGTAAATTTTGTGCAATAAAGTGTATCTAATAGATAGATACTATCTATCTACATAACTTTTGTACAATAAATAATATGTATGTTTCCATATTAAATACAATTCAGGTAGCTCTTGAACCAGACATAGGTACTCGTATTGTTATATTTCCTATTTATTGTTAACCGAAGTTTTAAGATGTAAACCTGTTCCACCTTATTACAAATCGCAATCTAAAGTTATCTCCATACTAAAGCTCATGTCACCCGCTCCAACACGCAATGTTAAAAGGGGCTGGCACGAATTTTGATTAAGGACTATCCTTAATTCGCGTTTTGTAATAAGGAGGGTTGCGTTAAAAAAACCAACTTGATTCTCTAAAACCAAAGTTTAGATGTAAGAATTATAGCAACAATTGCTTATTTTTTGCAATCCTTTATAATCGTATAATTTATTTTTTCCATGATTTCAAAGAGAAAATAAATTATCGGACATACATCTTATTATCTGTCTTTCTTCACGTAAACACAAATAATTGCATCAAGATCTGAGGTTTTTAAAAATATATCTATTCAAATCATGGAATCCTCTAACAATTCCACTTTGATCAATCAACGGGGTTTCCTATCATTTTGCGAAATTAGATCAATGGGAGCGTTGCGTAATCGAAAAAAAAATGAATTTACGTAGACTTGAATTAGCCTAGTAAATTACTATGAATAAAAAGCGTAACCGTCAATATAGCAACACCGGCCGGAGCGCGGGAAAAGAAAAATATGGCGCCCGAATTTAATCTGCATATATCTGAGCGATCTTCATTCAAAATGACGCTTAAAGCACTGGATGTTAAGACGGTAAGTTATCGCTTATGATCGGCACGTATATTTTTGTGATACAACTTTGATCTCGGGTCGTAAATCCGTTGAATAATGTTTGTAGAATCGAATCATCTGTTTGAGAATGGCAATGGTATATGTTTGTTTTCTATCATTCGTTGGCCAAATGTTGTTCGATTCGGATAGTTAGCGTTGTTTTGACAGTCTCAATCGCGGGAGCGGACCAATAATGCTGTCGTCGCGTCATGATCGTGCGTGTGGGCCGAATTAGATCGTTTCGGGCGCACGCAGAAATAAATGTGTACAGCGATTTGTTTTAATTGAATTCTTCTTTAGTTGTAAGGTTTAAATTGATTCAAATTTTATTAAGCATGCGGTGGACGTTTAAAGCTCCAAACAGGTAGTAAATTGTTTTGTATTGTGTGTTTGTGTTTGAAGGAATGTCGTTTATTTTGTGCTGTTATAAGCAGGTATGACACAGAGCGTGCCTACCTATGTTATTCTGTATAAGAAGTACAGTCAGCATCAAAAATGTCTGCAAGTACCTATTTGACGGTTTATTTATTTATCTAAATAGTGCAAGTACTATTATTATGAGTTATTCAATAGTCATAAAAATGCCAACCGATAAAAAATACTTCGAATTAGCCTATTGAATTATTATATTTTAAAACTCAACTGCACAAGGAATAGTCAGTAGAAGTGTTATCGAAAAGATATGGAACTTTTTTATAACACACTTGAGTAAAAATTCCAATCTTACAGACGTACCTAAATGTGTATTTACTTGAATTCTTGTAGTTTATTTATACACAAGAGGCTTAAACCGTGACCCACCATGTCTACTCAGGCTCGCATGCCGCATCCCCTAATTCACGAAACAAACACGTAACGTTCACCATCTTTACAAGTCATTAGACGTACCCCCTCCCCCACACCCCCGCCGCGCCCGTTTGTAATTAACTGAGGGCCATAAATTGACCGTAACTGTCATATCATATTGATTTAGTCCCGTGGCGCGTAGGGATAGGTTGAATTGTCGAAATTGTCGATATTTTTTATATTGACTCGATAATCACCATCATAGTAGCCGTTTTCTTAAGCCTTTTTTTGCAGTCACAAAACATTTTCAAGAGTTCCTTCTCGCCTCCTCATCACCTGCAAAATATTACCGCAATTTATGGAGAAAAAAGTGGAATAAAGAATGTGCCGATCTCGATGATGGTAAAGGATAATTTATCTTATTCTCTGAACGATTTATTGGTATTAAAATGAAAAAGAAATCTGATTTATCTTTATTCAAAACACTTCTGAATAACTAAACGAAATTAACGTACATATCAATGCTGGATATCTATCGATATTTATGCGTGTCTCATGCCCAACCCTGCCCGCGAGACGCCTTGTTCGGGAGGAGGGAAAAAATTAAAACCATACCGATTGATGATATTCGATATCATGTTCCGTAATAAAAATACAGAGGTGTTTAATTTGTTTTCCATTAGCCGAAGAGAGAAGATTACGAGGTGGGACACCTTTTCCCTATTGCGGGGAAATATGAAAAAGTAATAAATTGTCAAGCAGGAGATCGTGTACCTGATCGTAAGCGAAAAGTTCAGATAAAAAATACAATATTAATTTTACGGGTAACGTTTTTCACTTTCGAGCATTAATTTGATTGCCTTAATATTTCGAGTCGCAGACACATTGATCTCTGTTAACATAAAAATTACGCGCCAAAACTCTTCACCGAAAATAAAAGCATAAATCATATCCGACTGTACCGGAATCGTCAGCGCCATCAAAATCTATTTCGAAAGCCAATTTTATTCGCAACAATATAATCAATTTCAATTTGAGCTACTGCCATTAACACCTCGCCGCGGGAAAATGGACCTAATTACGTCTGGTTACGTGTCTGTTCGTGTCAGCTGTCAATCAAACGGCGTATCAATCAGGGGGCGATCGGTGCGTGCGGCGTGCGTTCCACGTCTTTTGTTTTGAGTTCCATTTTTGAAATTTGAATTGGTTCGTGTAATGATGATGGATTTTGTTTTTAATACATATTTGAATTATTTTTTTGTGGCCAGGTTTATTTTGTGAATTTACAACTTTTTTTTAATAAAGAGTTATTTGTAAAAATTATCAGAATCATTTGGATTGGTGCAATTTTCTGAATTACTATTTGTAGCCCAACTTGGACACTGATTTAAGAATTCTAATTAATTAAGATGGAGATATTTATTATGTATGTAACATATTTTGCTTAACGTTTCGGCTACGTTACAGCAACCGTGGTCACAAGCGACTCAAAATATGTAAGTACAAAATATTGTATCTCATAACAAACTTCGTGTTAAGCCCTGTCTTCAATTAATAATTATAGTTACAATGCAACGCGAATCTAAAAACGATTGATTTTAGAATGTTTAGTATTAGAGGGCTATGCTCGGAGTCTCCCTGCGTGATCGTATCAGAAATGATCAGATCCGCAGGAGAACTAAGGTCACAGACATAGCCCCAAGGATTGCATGCCTCAAGTGGCAATGGGCAGGGACATAGCGAGGAGAACAGACGGCCTTTGGGGCAGAAAGGTCCTCGAGTGGAGGCCACGTAGAGGAAGTCGCAGCCATGGCACCCCACGAGGTGGACCGACGATCTGGTGAAGATCGCGGGAATCCATTGGATGCTGTCGGCACAGGACCGATCTGTGTGGAGAACATTGGGAGATACCTATGTCCAGCAGTGGACGTCTATTGGCTGAAATGATGAAGTATACATTTAGTAGAATTACGATACGCGGTGAGGGAAAACATTAGATAGATAGATAGATATTCTTTATTGCACAAAAATAAAATACAATGCATGATACAACAGCAACAGACAGTACAATAAGGCGGTCTTATCGCTTGTAGCGATTTCTTCCAGACAACCTTTGGGTAGAGGAAAGAAATAAACATTGTGAGGACACTTTTTGGATTGATTGTCTGCGTTGTAGATATGACATATGATGATGATGATGATGAGTATTATCTTAAACTATATAATATTTTCTACACTGTATAATGTTTAGCCTGATGGCCTCACCTTGGGGTAAGAAAAAGAGGAAAGACCATTCGTTCCCCGTGGCACAACTTTTTGGCACAACCAGTTGTGTCACGGGAAATTTTGTTTACCCTGTGACACAACTAGTTGTGCGACGGGTAAATTATAATTTCCCGTGGCACAACTGTGAATACTATTGAGTGTAAAGTAAAGATTGCTTTCGCTTTCATCATCTACTGAGGAACTGGCTCTATTCATCTCAGCTAAATATTCCCGATTGCGCTTTAGGGCCTAATAAAATAGAATTCACGGACCAAATCTTTATCCTCATTCATTTCAGTAACCCTTCAAATGGAATATATTCACAATTTCTTCGGTGGCGTAGCGGTTAGTGGGTCGCACTTTAAAGCGGCCAAAAATATGTCGGTACCTAAGTTTTCGGTTAGAAATTCTTAGTGGCAGCCCGAAGTCTGGGAGTTGGCGGTCGTGTACCTACAGTCAGCTTCATAAGAGCTTAACACATTAGTACCATGTCAAAATAACATTTTGAACGTACCTTTAGAAACTGACTATAATAGGCAGAACGGTTACTTTGACATGGTACTAAAGTGTTAAGCTACTTTTGATGCTGACCGTACCCCCGTCCCTCGGAAAGCACGTTAAGCTGTTGGTCCTGCTCCTGATCCTACACACATCTCTCCTCTCACTACGTGTCACGGTAGTGTCCTCTCGGAATATGAGGATAAGGGAATAGAGAGTGCACTTGTGTTTGCGCACACACTTGAGCACTAAGTATAATATATCCTGGGTACATGGCTGATCGTTGATATTGGCCGCCGTAGCCGTAATTGGTTGGAAGGTATTATTATTCACAATTTGCTCAAATTAATTCCAATCACAATTAAAGAACCTAATGAGACGACCAAACAACTCCACTGACCCATTTTTTTCATCTCGATCAGATCCATCGATCAGTGATCTAGATCCTCCGTGATTGACAGACGGACAGACAGCCAGACTGATTGGATATAATTACGATGCATATTTTACAAAACACACAATTGTCTCTTAACGGCGAGATCCTTATCTCGATCGATTAAGGGCGATAATCGAGTGGCTGCGCAGGAGTGGACCGACGTTTAATTAAGGTGGTGCAATAATATCAAAGTAAAGGGGATAAAAAGTGTTTGATGGGCTACGTCGAGCATGGATTGTTGTTTTACTCTATGATTCTATGCGATATATCTTTAACTTTAGTTCGAGTCACATATAAAATTACATTGGATTATATTTCACTAAAAAAATCTACCAAAATCTTTTTTATAGTGGTGATGGTAATGGTAAACCACTTAGATAGATAGATAGATAGATATACTTTATTGCACGAAAAAAACACAACTTTAAAAGGCATTACAGAAACTTAATTGTACTATTTCGGCGGTCTTATCGCTGGAAGCGATTTCTACCAGACAACCTTCAGGCAAAGGACATTTGATAGTAGAGGAGGGGTAGGTGGTGCAATATTGAAAAAGGGAAATAAGAGTGAACTGTATATATATATTAAAATATTTATAATGCTAATACATAAATAAACAAAATATTATATACTAATAAATAAACATGTTATGCTTGGATAAAATAATATAAAGTACTAGATATACATTCATATAAATTAGGATTACTGTATGGCTATCAAATAGTTGTCAATTTGTGTAAAAAAATGACATGTCACTTTGTAGCTAGTTCGTTTTAGCCCACAAAGCTTCGCGGTCCGTCCATCAGTTGTTTGTGGAAATTTTATTTCACGTCACGCCAGAAACAATAGCGACGTCGCACGCGCCGCGTCGCGTCGCATCGTACTAGTGTGAACTACAAATGAGCGGAATGAGTTCCAGTTCGGTTCACTCACTCTTTCGTACTTTTTATCTTATCATTTTAGTTTTTATTCGTCTTTGGGTTGGGTACCTTATCAGTTCTGAAGGTGGAATCCATGGCGGCCATTCCTCTCTGCGTTTATTACGAGACGAAACAGCCGCTCCAGAGCTCCACGACTTTTTCCTCCTTCCTACGTCTCCCTTCAATTTTACCCATTATGATAAGTTGACGCAACCTGGTGGCTAACAATGAAGGCGGCCCGTAACGAACGAGAATATACCTGTCACATCTATACAAAAGAGACACACAGCGCGTGTAAAAGGAAGACAACTCCAATTCCGTCGTAACTGCCGGTTCATTTTAGACACTCACGTGCCTAAGTTTTTTTTTATAGAAAGGCCAATCAGGATGACCTCACTCCGCCTGATGGTAAGCGGCCGTGAAATCCAAATATGAGGTTGACAGGCACAAAAGAACCAACAAAGTACTCATTGTGTCTGCCATCCTCACCCTGATGGCCTGTTGAGATGCCGTTTCACGCCCTGCCTTAAAGACCCCGGATTGTATGAAGGAGGAACCACATGTGCTGGGAGGGCATTCCATTTCTTGATGGCTCGGGGCAGGAACGAGAGGTATTACATAATATTCCGCTTATTGATGGCATTCATAAAGTTTCTACTTTCACTCGTTCGTCCTTATTTTCATGTACCTATCTTGGCTTTAATTGAACTTGTACTTCAGTGATTAGTTTTTTATATTTGAGGGAACTATTTGAAGTCAATCTATCGCTCCGCACCGCTAATAAACCCGCGGGTTTGACGCGACTATCCTCGCAAATTAACTATTTTCGATGGACGCCCGAATTTCAATAGACGCGCGGTGGCGTTACTATTCGTCTCGTTTGATAGTACGAAAACTTTTAGTTTTTCATTTTAAAAGTAGGTTCAGACAACCATATATCAGGTTACTACAATCTGTCCAAATTCCTCAATTGATGAGAATCGATTGAAGTGACATTTTTGTATCACAAGCACGGGCGATGCCTTATACAGCGGCTGTGCAAATGTTCCTCGAGAAAATGTCAATGAGTACCGGAACCAGCTTGTGTCAGAAATTGAGACCATATTAGGGAAAGTCTCGGACTGGAGTAGACTTAACCTAGTTAACTTTAACCCCACAAAGACTCAAGCTTGCGCGTTTACCGCAAAAAAGTCACCCTTTGTCGTATCACCTCAATTCGACACAACACCCCTTACTCTTTCTGACAGAGTTGGAATTTTCGGAGTCAAAATATCAGAAAGAGTTGAGTTCCGCGGCCATCCAGAGGAAAAAGTTAAATTGGCTTCCAAGAAGCTCGGCGTGCTCAATAGGTCGGGGGGATATTTCATGCCGGGCCATCTCTTGCAACTCTATAAGGCGCAGGTGCGGCCTCACATGGAATACTGCTCTCACCTCTGGGCTGGAGCTCCCAAATATCAGCTTCGTCCTCTATCCAGCGAAGGGCGGTCAGACTTGTCGACGACCAGGCACTTTCCGACACACTTGATCCTCTGTCATTGCGTAGAGATTTAGGATCACTGTGCATCTTCTATCGCATTTACAATGGGGAATGTTCCGAGGAGCCGTTCGGCCTTATTCCAGCTGCAATTTTTCAAAATTGCACATCACGTCAGAACGCCAAATTCCATCCACATCACCTGGATGGATTTATATCGACTACAGTGCGTTTCTCTCGTCATTTCCTACCACGCACAGTAAAACTGTGGAACCAGCTGTCATCTGTGGTGTTTCCGAACAGATACGACCTGGTGACAACGCATATGTGATACCTCTGGTGTTACAGATGTCCATGGGCGGCGGTGATCTCTTTCCATCAGGTGTGCCGTCTGCTCGTTTGTCCGCTATAATGTAAAAAAAATAATCTTTGTACAGCTTTCCGTTAGTACCTTCACTGGTATCGGGGTCAAAACCATTGGTGGTGAATAATGGTTGAATGAAATGAGACCTATGTCCAGCAGTGGACTGCGAGAGATATATCACTTTAGAGTGTACTGTCAGTTGAGAAAAAAAAAATTATCAATAGGCTAACGCTTGACCACAGTCGCAGCTGATGGAAAGCGACCATGACGCTTATAGGATGACTGATACGCGATTGCCTAAAAGACCTCTTCATTCTTCTTCTTCTTCGTCCGAAAAATTGGAGCAATAGGTTAAAAAGTGATTTCCCGAGATCTTGTAAATATTTTATTTACAATACATCGCCTTTCCTTCCGCCATAATGAAGTGATCTACGACTTCCTTTATAGCAAAAGCCCAACATAAAAATAAGTGTTCAAGAAATTATTATCTCACAGTATAAAATCCATAAATTTAAGTCATTATATCAATAAATAAATACGGAAGATCGTTATAATTTAATTACTATCAAAAGTTCGTTCTGAATATAAATTGGAGAACTTTTGAATACATTTCCTAATTAACATTAAGTACTCACACATTGGCCGTGTGGTCCCCGGCAGAGTAGAATAGGCCACCCTCACTCTTACCGAGGTGTCGTAAAAGGCGACTAAGGTATAGCTGCTGGCATGATCATCAGCATCCAGAGAAGGAAAACTCTGCATTTATATTTAAACCCTCGCCAACCCGTCTGCCAAGCGTGGTGAGTATGGCAATTACCCCTCATGTGATTGAGGGAGGTCGTGCCCCAGCAGTGGGGACTTAAATGGGCTGACGATGATGACTCACACATTCTTCACAGGATGTTTAAAAATAGGTAACTGAGTTCGTTCCCGAGAATCGTTTAGTTTCCTATAAAAGAACTATATTTTATAAGAATTACCTGTAACAAAAAAAAAAGCAGACCGCGGCAAGAAGTATAGCGCTGGCCGTTACTTTGCGCACTTGTAAAATAGCTCATCATTTCAGCCAATCGACGTCCACTGCTAGACATAGGCCACCCCTAATGTTCTCCACACAGATCGGTCCTGTGCCGCCCGCATCCAAGGGATTCCCGCCCTGCCACGGCTTCGACATCTTATTCATGGACCTATCCATGGACTGCTGATCTTAGGAGTACTGCGTCCAGTGATTAGATGAACTGGACTTTGCCTGCTCAGTGAGTAGAAAACGTGTGCATTTATTAACCCTTCTGAAACCCTTGGTAAGGTCCCAACAGACACGGTGGTGTTATTTCGTTAAATAATATCACATGTCAATCACCTACCAAGCACTCAACAGCGTGTTCGTCGATTTTATAAAAGTTATTTTGTTAAACTTTTTAAAACTGCGGAAGACATTTTTTTTGACAAAATTGTGGTTAAAAATTGTCTGCTCTGGGGAAACGTGGAAAAAATGTTAGTCTTCATGACGCAAACATTGAACTTTTTGGCAATTTAGGAAACATTTAAGTCAGGTTATCTTCTTCTTCTTTGGAGAAGTGGGGATAGATCCAATGTTACCTAGAGTCAGCTCTCTTTATCCTTCTACGACAGGACAAGTCCTTGGATGTTGGGTTAGGCATTTAGGACTTTCTAACTAGATTGGCTGTACAAGTCCATCAGGTCAGTGCCCTTCAGGTGGCGGTCCCCTTTCTTTTTGCAGGAATTGCCAGAGCCTTCTGAACCATAATGTTCGCTGTTCTTTTTTAAGACGTGGCCGTACCATCACGTGTTACGGTGAGTTTTTCCTGGACAGGAGTGAAGCTCTTCCTTATTTACTACGCTGGCTCATCGATTTAAATTTGTCTTGTTGATCTCCGACGTTAAACCTCTCCATTTTATTAGGTCCTGTACCGATTCCACTCAATCGTGAACGTTTTGTGCTTTGAGGTCCATAACGACATCTTCCCTTCATTGATACTCGGTCTAATGGTCGTCCCAGATAAGAAACTCTTCGGTCTTTGAAAGTCTTAGGAAGTGACAATATAAATCCCATAAAAAACAAAACTTGTCAAAAAATCCAAGTCCTATCCTCGCACTCGGTTATTGACAGTTCTTGATTATTTGACTCGGCGATTGCATGAAAACACAACCGATTGCCAAGTTAGGATCAAAGGCAGGTCAAGGGAAAAGGTCACTAGGTAGTCGTATCATTGTTATACCAGACTCGTCAAATCCTGAATCATGGTCTTTACGTACCCCATGTTCTGAGGCGACAGCTCTGGACGCAACCGGGAATCACACGCTTAAATGAAATGAAGTCACTTAGTTAATGGCACAAAGATAATCATATCCTCGTGCCATTAACTAAAAAAAGGTCATCATCATCATCATCATCAGCCTATCGCAGTCCACTGTTGGACGTAGGCCTCTCCAATTGTTCGCCACTGTGATCTATCCATGGCTTCTCGCATCCAGCTCTTGCCAGCCATCCTGCGCAGATCGTCCTCCCACCTAGCCAGCTAGTGGGCTGGCCATATTAGCCGCAGAATCGACAACCGATGGGGTAAACGAGTTCTGGAGTGGAGACCGCGTCTTGGCAAACGTAATGTAGGGCGCCCTCTGGCTAGGTGGGAGGACGATCTGCGCAGGATGGCTGGCAAGAAAAAAAGGTATCAACCTTTTTTTATTCTAGAGGCTATAAACGAGCAAGCGAGTCACCTGATGGAAAGTAATCCACGCCACCCATGAACATCCGCGAAATCTGAGAGATTGCTAATGTGTTGCCGGTCTTTTTAAAAAAGAGTACGCTCTTCTCTTGAAAGTCCTTGTTTTAGTAGCGGTCAGGAAGTATCATTGGGTCAAAATATCCGTCACTGTCTCATTCTGTGCCCCCGTACGGAACGTATCATCGGTCTTCGGTTATTTGGTACGTGGCAAAAGTGGGAACTAATGCTGTTTTGACATTTTCACATAGAAAAAACGTTGCACAACGCCCTCCTGTCAATTACACTAAAGTGCCTTCTGATCGTAGTCAACTGTAGTCCTAGTACGTTATCATTCTACGATTTGGTCACACCGACATCTGTACTAATATCGTAATCGGATCGTGAGCTCTAAACGGATCCAATCAACTGCTATTAACCTATTACTAGCTCAAACAAACTGCCATTTCGTTTTATTAATATTTTAATATTTCGATGATCATTTTTATCGCTCGCTTATGTTAATGATTCAATTTGAACACGGTAGTTAGGTAGGTACCGATTATGATTGCGCCAATATTTATCATTGGGCACTAATGTTTTGTGTTATTTTGTGTTAGTTGGAGTTTGTCTTATGAGTTATTTCATAAAAACCGGTTTAGTGGTTTTGACGTAAACGATATACAAAAAAATGTACACACTTTAGTGCCTTGTCACGACACTAACTTAGTTGGCTACTTAAGAAAAAATATTGACCCTTACTTTGATACGCATAAAGACTACCGATAACAAATTTAATGAACATTAGCTTAAATGACGTCTCTGAGTGCGGCCGTAACCTTTCTAGCTAGCTATTCTGCCAAAGTACTAAAATGTATGCATCTTTTTGACTGTACATTATGTAGCAATGTTTTTCAAAAAAATGCTAATGTGTTTAAAGGTTCGAGGGTGATTCTGCGAAATTTGACTTTCCGGTTTCTTCGCGTCTAATTTCCATTCGCTCAAAAATATTGTTCAAATTAGAAGTCTCAATTGAAATAAGAATACGTAAAGATACCTACCCTTCTTTCAATTTAAGCTTTTTCTGATTTCAATATGAACTTCTAATTTGAACAATATTTGTGAGCGAATGGAAATTAGACGCGAAGAAACCGGAAGGTAAAATTTTGGAGAATCACCCTCGACGACTTAGTCTACAGACGGAAGATCAGAGACTGCTCGAAAACCAGATTACGCTGATGAATAAATTAGTCACCTCTGTAAGGTTGATTCTTCGTCTGTACGTAACGCTTATGTTAAAACCGCTGCACTTTATTTGCCGTGCCATCAGCACACAAGTTACTCGTACCTCGCATACATCAAACCAGATTGAAATGAATGCATACACGTTAGCATGTAAACATCCCGGCGAGTTAGCCTCAAAGTGACAGCTGAATTTTACGATAGATACAGTTTTCCACGCGAACCCGTCAGTGCTGGCTTATTCAATTATTGATCATCGCCGGCGACTGGTAATGAGGCACGCACATGGTAATAAAAGTGTTGCTGTTCTTAAAATTTTGGCCGCGTTTACGGAAATATGAATGGAATTGAAAAGTTACCCCGTCATGGGAGTAAAACCTGTCACTAACGGAAAATGCAAAGGTCTACATGGTAATGACGGTGTGGTAATTGTTAAGTAAATTGCCGTGTGTTATCGGGGTATGAATGAATTTAAAAAACTAAGGTCACGCAATAAATTCCTGTCACAATAAACGGAAAATGCTAAGGTCCAAAGTGAGGTCCAATTAAATTATACAAAAGATAAAGTTTTCCGCGCGAGTCCGTCTGTGCTGGCTTCCTTCTTCACTTTGGATCTACATTTGCCATAGATTTTGGCACAAAATTCTCCTTACCACGATTCTAAAATATCCAATATCAAGTGATGGTCATTATTAATGAAGCGAGCACTGTCCGTTTCACTAGGAAAACTGTATTTTTAACCCCCGACGCAAAAACGACGGGGTGCTATAAGTTTGACGTGTCTGTGTGTGTGTGTGTGTGTCTGTGTGTCTGTCTATGGCATCGTAGCTCCCGAACAAATGAACCGATTTTGATTTTGTTTTTTGTTTGAAAGATGAATAAGGGGGGAGTGTTCTTAGCTATGTTTGATATATATCGATCCAAGATGGCCGCCGTCACAAAGATTTGGATTTCATGTTTTAACACAACTCCCACAATATAGGTATCATATAAAAGGGCTTGAGTAGCAGAATATATTAATAGTGAAAAATTTCAAATCCAAGATGGCCGCCGTCAGAAAATGACGAATAACCTATTTGTTGTTCCAACTGCCTCAATATAGGTATCAAATGAAAAAGGCTTTAGTTGTGTCGGGGGTTTTTTAAATTTTCAATTTATATTTTTCGTTAAATTCAGTTGTCTATTCGGACCTATGCAATTTCCCTTTAAAACTCAGTAGCCTAAAGTTTTGTGGCTGGTATCACTAACGATTGCCTAGCCGATTATGGCAAGAAATCAGTATTAAGTCAAGACGGTACTCGTGATTTATGCTGTGCTTTATTTGTAGCTGGCAAAAAACTGGCAATTAGCTTATTAATTATGAAAATTATGATTTATCAATATTTTTACTGATTTAACTCCTCATAATTTACTTAAAATAGATTAACAGTCTTGACTCGGCTTGATTTGTGATAGTTTGAATCTAAATTAAGTAGGATTGTTAGAATAAATGTTACATTTCATCAGTTAAGGAAGATTTGATACAGATCAGATAACGATGTAGTATGAATGAACGCATTCATACTACATCTCATATATTGACCTGATTCCTTACTTAGCGCCTTAAGTGCTTAACATCCAAAGCCATTAGAGAAGCACATTCATCAGAACCCAAGAACTGTGGCGTATGAGGCAAAAAAGCACCATTTAGTTTCATAATCGTCATAATAATTTCGGCCAATACACGCCCACTCCTGGACATAGGTCACCCCCAATGTTCACCACACAATTTGGTACGATGTTGCCTGCATCCAAGGGATTCCCGCGACCTTCACCAGATCGCCATTTGATCCTTTTTGAAACCCATTGGGCTTAATTTCTCCCGCACAACATTGCTCTGGCTTATGCAATTAATTTTGTTTCTTATCTATCACAAAATCTTTACATAATTGGACCGCTTCATTGTACTTCAAATGAACTCATCACAGAATCGTAATGACAGTGACAGTCAACCTCAGTCAACGTTGTGGCAACTCATGTTGTCGACAAAAACGCTGAATGATTTACAATTAACTCGAGGACCACTCGATCAGTCAACAATGTGTTGTTAAGATTCGGCTTTTTAAGATAACCTTTGCCAAATTGTTCTTTATCTTGATCATAACGCTTCATACAGACAATAAAATACAAATGGTCATATTGAGTCGTAATCAGCAATTTATTTTTAAGAGAAAGAAAGGCAAACGAGCAAGCAAGTCACCTGATGGTAAGTGATCACGCCGCCCATTGACATCAGCCATAAAAGAGGGAGTGAAGATGCATTGCCGGCCTTTTAGGAAGGTATAGTAAATATGACAAGTAACAACAACATACCTACTTGTCATGTTTTCCAGTCCCATCACTATAACATTTTTTTATGTGAAAGGTGGCAGACGAGCAGACGGATCACCTGATGGTAAGCGATTGTCGCCTCCCATGGACACCCGCGATACCAGTGGAGTCACAAGTGCGCTGCCAATATTTAAACCCCCCTTTCTCCCGGATTGGGTCTCCGGTATACTCACTCACGCAGCGCAACACAAACAGTGCTGCTTCACGCCGGTTTTCTGTGAGGTTGCGGTATCACTCCGGTCAAGCCTGCTCACTCATGCCAAAGCGTGGCTCTCTCACGGTCAATTCATTTTGGCGGCTCATTGATAGTATCAATGATATGTTGATATAATGAGTCTTTGAATTACACGACATCTTACTGTTAGTCAAATATATCAGCCTATATACTGTCCCACTGCAGGGCAAAGGCCTCCATCATAGAAATAAAGTTATCGCTACTATGATGGGAATAGGCTTAATCACCACGCTTGCCAAATGCGTATTGGTGAGTACAAACCCGAGCAATGTTCAAAAAATTCGAAACATACTTATTGCTCGACCCGGGAATCGGACCCAGGACCCCGAGATCACGGCTCCCTTATACCACTAGACCAACAGGTCGTTTTTACTGTTACTTTTAGTAATAAAACCCTTTTTCTTCTTTTTTTATTTAAGGCAGCAAACAGTCATGTACAAAAAAAAATGGTATATATTAGTACTATTACTATTGTGGCCCCCGGCAGAGTAGAATAGGCCACCCTCACTCTTACCGAGGTGTCGTAAAAGGCGACTAAGGTAAAGCTGCTGGCATGATCATCAGCACCCAGAGAAGGAAAACTCTGCATTTATATCTAAACCCTCGCCAACCCGTCTGCCAAGCGTGGTGAGTATGGCATTTACCCCTCATGTGATTGAGGGAGGCCCGTGCTCCAGCAGTGGGGACTTCAATGGGCTGATGATGATGATTAGTACTATTAAAGACCTATAGTGCCTATAACTATTTAGGTATACATTACTATTAAAGTTGAGCCAATCCTGGGCAAGGACGAACAACTTTGATGCCAATGTTCTCTCGCCCATGATATATTTGTTCGTCCACGAGCCCTTCAATTTCGTCGTCTAACGTAATTACAAGTTATAATTATCCCAATATTTTATTGAGTGTTGAGTTCAATCATCATAACTGCTAGCTTTCAATCGTAATCGATTCGTAGTGACGATTACACTTGTAATTCGTCACTTAAGGGCTATACCGCAGGGGAGCATCGGGTACAGACGCGCGGAATGTGCTGAGTCACATCGCGCTAGGCCGGGGTGAGACAAAGCGGAGGTAATCGGAACTCTTTTGGATGCTATTGGAACGGTTCATATTTCTGTATACTGCCTCTATGGAGCAGTTGGTAGTGGGTCGCACTTTAAAGTGACGGCTACGCAAGGTTCGATCCCCGGGTCGAGCCAAAAATTTGTACCTAAGTTTTCTGTAAGAAATTCATAATGTCAGCCCGGAGTCTGGAAATTGGAGTGTGCCTCGGAAAGCACGCTAGGCCGTTGGTCTTGCGCCCGATCCCTCTTCGGTCATGACTGGTGTCCCATCAGATTATGAGTTTCAGGGAATAGTGAATGTACTTGTGTTTGCGCATAAACTTGAGCACTATAATATATCCTGCGTATGTGGTTGATCGTTGAGATTAGTCGCCATAACTGTAATCGGTTGGAGGATATTATTATTTCCGTATACTAAAAATAGTTGATTCTGTATACTATAAAATCTATGTGCGTATTTCTAACATTAGCTCGGCGGTGAGGGAAAACATCATGAGGAAACCTCCATGTTTCGGATAGTTCCTGAAACGTTTAAACATGATTCAGTTGGTTTGGTTCCCCTGTTAAGGGGTTGCGAAGATGAGACCGACAGTCGCTTCATTGTATGGTATTTACACTTCTTCCCAATTTCTCAATCATGGTCCAAGCGTACCCCGGGCTCCGAGCGACAGCTTTGAACGTAGCTGAGTAATTACACGCTTAGATGAGGATCTAGGTCCACGCATTTTGGTTCCTTTTGCATAAAAATGAACAGAAAGAGAGTCGCGTTATTTGCTTTCTCGATATGTTACGGCATACAGAAATCGTTTAACATTTGTCAAATTTTACCCGTGCATCAGAATGTACGAATTCTGTTACGAGTCCTACGAAACATGCTGAGTCACTCCACTCGACAACCCCTTACATTGCGTGCAGACTTCAATAGCACGAGACTCAATCAGAATTATATTTTATGATACAATACAAAATACGATTCAATTGTTTTGATATAATTGAAAGTTAGAAAGAAATCTAAGTGTGTCAATAGTTTTTTCAGATTTTGGGGGCAGGTACTCAAGCACTCCGGCGTGGGCTGATGTATAGTTTTTTAGATTTTCGCGTTGCATAATAACTTTTATTTATCAAGACGGGAATAAACACGATATTTATTATGTGATTCAACATTGTGTACTCACATATTTTGCTCGACGTTTCGGCTACGTTACAGCAGCCGTGGTCACGAGCGGACTCTCCGCGTCCGCGTCTCTCAGTCCGCGTGTTAATTCCTGTCTTGATAAATTATAGTGGGCTGAATGAATGAATGAATGAATGAATATACTTTTATTGCACTCAAAATAAAGTATGAAAACTTAAAAACTAGATATTACAGGATGTGTACAACGAAGGCGGCCTTATCACTATGAGCGATCTCTTCCAGGCAACCTTTGGATAAAGGACACTTGATGAAGGTGTAGGGCTGATGTAATTCAAAGGTTTTATATTAGTATCTAGTGGTTTTAGTGTACAAACTTGGGCTTTATTTGTGCAGTGACATGCCGCAAAGTAATCCTAGTAATTAGAATCGTTGAATTGTGTCGTTTTTGACACCAGCTATTGTGAGTCGAGTGAGTTGTCTCGTGACTACTTTTTTATACCTAGTAGAGTCTTGAAACCCGCGATTGCGTTTAGAGTGGTCGGCAGAATACGTAGGTCGATAAAACGTAAAACACCGCCGTTTTAATTAGCAATTGTCACTTAGTCGAAGTCACAACATTTGTGTACATGAACATGTTTGTTTGTATTGGTCTGGGTGTTTGCTATGTATTATAAGTATGTATTTACAAAAGAAAAGTATTATATGTATATATTTGTAATCCCGCTGTTGATTCTGATATCCGTAACACAGGTGCTTGAGCTACCTAACTCGGAGTCAGATTTATGTATGTGATGTTGTGAAATATTTATTTATTAAAATATGCTTTTATGCGGAAGAGAAGCATGAGGGGTCTCTATCAAATACCCCATCCAGTCAATGTCGAAATAGTTTGAATATCTCGCAAAATAATTAAAATTTGCGTAACTAATTACCGATTCAATGTTTTATGGCCATTAAATTATAATTTTGTCATAGTTTTGAGGCGCAGTTTACGCGATTCACATAACAAGAGTGATTTATTTTATGACGACAATTACGAGTATGTCCTAGTCGGGCAAGGACAGTGCCATAAAAAGTCAAGCCTAATCATTCAAAAACCGGCAAAGTGCGAGTCGGGCTCGCCCATGAAGGGTTCCGTAGGGACACAATTTACCGTTTTGGGAGCGTCTCTTGTGCAAAGTATTGTGTTTAGAAAAAAATGATGTTAAACACCTTAACATAATTTTTAAATACCTATCCATAGATACCCCACAGGTAAAGGTTTGATAAAAAAATATTTTTTTAGTTTCAGTTTCAAGTATGGAGACCCCCCATTTTTTTTATATTTTCCAATTTTTGTGTAAAAATAGTAATGCGGTTAACAAAAAACATCTATTTACCAAGTTTTATTAGTAATAGTTCTTATAGTTTCGGAGAAAAGTGGCTGTGATATACGGACGGACGGACGGACAGACAGACGGAGAGATCTATAAGGGTTCCGTTTTTATTCCATTTGGCTACGGAACCCTAAAAAGGAAGCCCAAAGAATAGCCTGCCTCAAGTGGGGGAGAAATTGGGGGAACGGAAGTCCAGCAGTAGGCGTCTTTTCTTAAGTAAATAATGAACTAAATTTTTTTCCGACAGTCTTCGGGTGGGCGGCGTCTATTGGCTGAAATGATGATGATTAGAAACGGATAGTGTACTGACAGCTACACGTGAAAGTACCTATCCAAATCTGTCAGTTTTACTGAATTAACTTTCATCTTAATATCAAAAAAATTTGGTTCAATATCGAATGAGAAAATTTGTCAGATTATAAACCGACATGTAGCAGTCGTACCTACCGAAATTTACAAATGAAATGAACGTCAAAATTTTAAATCTGAGTATCTTCTGATGAGTGATGTCTCTCCAATCGTAGGCTTTTTCTCAACTTCAGAGTCGTGTGAAGTGAGGCCGAGCAAGGCCATCTATACTATTTAATTGGTAAATTGTAAAGACAACGTCTCAGCTTATAGATAATCCGTATAGACGAAACACTTCCGCGGTATTATCGACACCTAGCGCTATCTTCTATCTAAAATAAGGTCACAATAGATCAAATTTGGTCGCAGTGACCACTCGGCAACGAACGCTCCCCTATCTATTGGTGAAATTTGAAAGTAATACCAAAATAAGTTCCGAAATTAGGTGAAGATGGGCCACTGTCATCATTGATGACTAATCAATAAAAACGTGATAAATGACGAATATTTACGCCGTGTGGTCCCGGCAGAGTAGAATAGGCCACCCTCACTCTTACCGAGGTGTCGTAAAAGGCGACTAAGGTAAAGCTGCTGGCATGATCATCAGCACCCAGAGAAGGAAAACTCTGCATTTACATCAAAACCCTCGCCAACCCGTCTGCCAAGCGTGGTGAGTATGGCAATTACCCCTCATGTGATTGAGGGAGGCCCGTGCCCCAGCAGTAGGGACTTAAATGGGCTGACGATGATGAAATGACGAAAAATGAACGTTGTCCCGTTTAATGTCTAAAAAATGGTCACATTTCACCTCGTTCAAAATGGCGTATTCCACCCGCATATGTGACTTATTCCTGATGGGCCATAAAATGATCATGTAGTTATTTGCTGTTACTATATAAATAATTTAATATCCTTGAATATTCATAGCACGCAAGTGCGATAGCAATGAGCAATTGTTGTATGAGTGGTTTACGGCGAATTCTTGCAGGTTATACGGTGGTATCCTTGCATATATTAATTCGTATTATTGTAAATTAGAAAATAACTGTCGTTTTGCATGATAAACCGTTGCTTTTTGATTTTGTAATCATTTTACTATGTTTCTTATAAGTTTCGATATTTCGGGGAAAGGGGGGTTAAAAGGTTGGCGGCGCACTTGTGACTTCACTGGTGTCGCGGGTGTCCATGGGCGGCGGCAATTGCTTACCATAAGGTGACCCGTCTGCTCGGGCTTAGTTACTAGGTTAGCAAAATTCGAGTCACCCGAAAGACTGTCGATACATTTTTAAATGCACTATTAACTTATAAATAAATTGCAAAAAAAATGGTCAAAATAAGTAGTGAAACAGTAAACATCCGTCTTCGAAATCGTTAACCCCCAGCTCTTACAAAACACCAATAGATTATGAATTGACATAGGAAGGACGAGTGTCCTAACGATAGTATCATGGAGTGTCCCGTCAGGAGTACAGTCGGCGTAATTAATGATGAGAGAAACGACGAGTGCGGGGAGCTTGGCGTGACATCTGTTAGACGGGGTCGGTGGCGTTTTTACATGGCTTTTGCCATGTTACACGTGGATTCACTCAAATGTATTTGATAGTTTGCTTTTTTATGTGATAGGTGGCAGACGAGCAGACGTATCGCTTGATGGTAAGCGATTGTTATGATAAAATAAGAATTTCAGTATTTCGTCGTTTTAAGTTCCAAAATAGCATTTCGCTATACCTATTTAGTTTTTAACCCCCGACGAAATATTGACGGGGTGTTTGTTATAAGTTTGACGGGTTTGGGTGTGTGTGTCTGTCGGTGTGTCCGTTTTTTAACCAAAAATATTTACACGTAGGACAGTCAACAGCAGTTTTAATTTTTATTTTAGGACTATTTAAATTATTTCGTCGGGATTTTTTAAATTCTTAATTTATTTATTTGTTATATAAACCACTGCGACATGCCCCGGTTTCGCACGAATGCAATATTATACTTATCTTGAATTGCTATATCTGTTGAAAAAACCGCATCAAAATCCATTGCATAGTTTTAAAGAGTTAAGCATAATTAGGACAGACAACGAAAGTGACTTTGTTGGGTAGTTTACCAAAGTCAAATGAAGATAATTCATAAATGTTGCCCTTTGCCGAACAAAACGCTAGCTAGTGTTGATTCTATTGAAGCCATTCTTTACGAAATCGTTTGTCATAAATATATTTAAAAGAAAACTTACAGCGTATTTTTTAGCTAATTTAGAGTAGCATATAAGAATTTTTATTTTTTAAGTGAGAGACTCGTGATCCTAGAAAAACTATGCAAATAATTTTGCGGGACTACTGTACTTTTTAACCGACAAAAATCGTCAAATAATGAGACACTAAAAGGTTTGAAAAAAATTTTTATGCAAAAAAAACCGCCTTCAAAAACCACGAACTAAAAAGTGTAAAATAATATTTTGAACACTATACATTGAGGTGTAACATAACATTTTATAAGAATACACTCGAGAAAAGGTGTTACCGAAGTCGGCGCCTAATCAATGTTGAATAATTGAACGTTGTATTAAATTACAAGATAGTATTGGGCGCCGACTCCGGTAACACCTTTTCTCGAGTGTTCTGTTATAAAATGTTATTTGAGGTGTATAAAGTGTTAAAAATATTATATTACACTTTAAAGTTCGTGGTTTTTGAAGACGGTTTTTTTGCAGATTTTTTAAAATGTAAATTGTTGTTTGTATTCATAAATGAACAAATAAATAAATTAGCAAATAACCCACTCGAATCATAAATAGCAGCGTTAAAAACTGTACAATCTGATGAGTCTTATATTGAGATCACTTAATAGCACTTTTCATACCCAAAAAATCACTTTTTTGGACAATAACTTAAAACCTCTAACGCCTGAACACGAGATGAAATTTTTAAGTGCGATTTTTTTTACTATTTAGATAAGCGCTAAAAATAAATTGAAAAAAAAATGCTTGAAAAATATCAACTATGTAAGTGCTAGTGTTATCAAATTGTGTCGACATACTAAATCAGCGTTAGATTATATTATTAGACAATTATATCAATGTGTTGATAAACTTTTAATGAACAAAACATATTTGATTTGATAAGATTTGTGGGACATTTCCCAACAGTGGGAAACTGGGCCGCCTGAGACCAGGTGTGCGCTCGCAGCGCCAGCGTGACTGGCGAGATCGGCCTACCCTGTTGAATGCTGGGGTGACCACGCTCTACGGGGGTGTCTGCGGGAATGAGATCGAGTTTGTTCGTATTTTGTAGTACTATTCGTATATTTAATTTAAGTGTTTGCCTATACAACGTGGTTATTTTGATATTCTATAACTTTAAGGGTAGTACATATATATGATCGTTAAGTTGTTTTAAATGGTATGTAGGTTTAAACGGATGTAAGTAACCGTTGTACTTGAGTCAAATATGCGACCATTATGACACCGACTATGTCAAGCAGTCGGTGTCATATTTTATTCATTTTTTTTTCTATATATGGCTACTGTGTTGCCTACGGCGAACACATACTAACTCTGCCAATGTCGAGTGATCAAAGAGACACGTAAATTTAATGGTTATTGAAAGGTGTGGCGAGTTAAATCCTTTTGATGTTTATCTTAATTGAGTTTATCACCAAGCACCATCTAAAACCAAGACAGAACAAAACATACACAAAGACGTCACAATATTAAAGGGATATTCTCATGTAAAATTAGAGTCTTATATTATATATTTTATTCATAAATTAATTAATGAATGGAACTCTTCACTCTACATTGTTTACTTTGACGATTTATCTAAACGATACTGATTATAAGCACTGTAGGTACATCATACTGTCACTGTAATCATACTTTGTAAAAGAATGAAAATTGTAATTACCATATTATTTGAAAAGAGTAACTATTGGGTTTCTTGCTGATTCTTCTCGTTAGAAACTGACATTCCGAATCAACGGTAGATTACATAATATTTGGATGGATGGACTTAAATGAATAAAGATATTTTTGATGTTGATTTTTATTTAGTTGTAAAACCGGCAAATTTGAGCTTAGCTTGGTTTGTAACCAACCCCCGCAAATCTTGGTTAGACTTAGGTAGTAGTGTGTCAAAAAATATCTCTCGCTTGCCGTACTTTTCTTTTACCCTACGGTTGTCTAGAAAAGATCGCTACTAGCGATGATACCGCCGAGACTGTATTTACCAGTGGCCATAGCATTAAGTTTTGTAAAATTGTGTTCAATAAAGAGTCTATCTATAACACGTTATTGTATATCTAATATCCGGAATAATAGTGCACCAATGGCCTTCAAGATGAACGGACTATCTGGTGAAGGTCGCGGGAATCCATTGAATGCGGGCGGCATAGGACCCATCTGTGTGGAGAACATTGGGGGAGGCCTATGTCCAGCAGTTGGTGTCTATTGGCTGAAATAATGATGATGAATGGCCCTCAAGCGACAGTTTAAGGCGTCACCGCGAATACCGTTAACGAGTGCGTTTAAAATTCCCACTTATCCCAAAACCTCTTAACTATCTGCCCACCCTACACCTCCGTCGCAGCTAAGTGACGATGATCGACAAAAAGGGATGAAGTGCGATTTTTATTAACACGAGCTTTCATCAATTTGGAAAAAATAACATTGAATGCGTATAACAAATGATGTTGTTTGCAAAAGGAGCCGAACGGACCGTGATGTATAGGCGCAGACGACGCGCCATTGACGGCCGTGACGCGGCGATCCCGACTTGACTTGGCAAATGGAAGGTATTGTTGGGGGTAAAAGTGGGGGAGTACTTGAAAGTGAAGTGTGCTAGGGAAACATATGTTTTGAGTCAGCTGTGTAAAAATGCGTAGATGCGTGTATCTTGCGATGCACTCGCGAGTATAAGCTTAATTTATAGATGGATAGATACTCTTTATTGCACAAAATAAGATACAGGTATGGTACATACATCAAAACAGTAATTGCAATAAGGCGGTCTTATTGCTTGAAGCGATTTCTTCCAGAGAACCTTTAGGTAGGGAAAAGAAAGAGCTTTCATGTTCGTGTACCACTGCTGTCCAAGCAATCTTTCATGTGTTTTACCGTGGGAGGGTAATGTTTTGGCATGAATGGGCCAACCCGAGTGGAGTGTTACCACGGCTTTATAAGAAACCGGCGTGAAGTAACACTTGCGCTGTGTTTCGACGAGTAAACTAGGATTCCACCCGTACCATCTGGATGGGTGGAGGTCCACTACCGTGCGCTTTACACATAATTATTTGCCATGCACCTCCTCATTGAGATCTTCAAGAAATGAGCCTCTACCTTCCTAAAAGGCCGGCAACGCATCTCCACTCCTTCTAGTGTGGCTGATGTCTATGGGCGGCGGTGATCATTTACCATCAGGGGACTCTTGCTCGTTTGTCTCTCTTTTTCAAAAAAAAAAGCTAGTGAGAGTACCTACCGCATGCTCAATTCGGGTGAAAAAGGAAAAAGCTTTGCAGGGCACTTGTGACTCTACTGGTGTAACCGGTCACTAAGGGCGGCAGCAATTGCTTACCATCATCAGGTGATGATGGTAAGCACCGTCTGCTCATCTTCCACCTAAAAGTGCTGCTTAGAGATGGGATCAGTATTCCATATGAGGCCGAACTTGTGCCTTTAAAGCTGTCGGCAATGAGCTGGCGTGAAATACTACCCCGCTCTATTAAGACCCGGTATTTTGTTTTTGATTTATTTACTGGATGAAGAGGAACAAGTCATATTCCTCTTTCTAATTACGATTGGATTGGATCACAAACTGCCGGTCACGAAGCGTCCATCACTGGCTCTTTGAGCCGCTGTCGATGGCTCGCGACCAAACAGCGCCGAAAGCTCCGCTTAGTTCCCGTGTTTGCACCCAACACTACCTCGTTTATTCAGTTGGATAATGTGTTCGAATAGCGCCATTTTGCTAACTCGTTCATTTTGTTTTTAATAGCGTGGCGATTAAGCTTAATCCCATAATAGTAGCGATAACTTGATTTGTATGATGGGGGCCTTTGCCCTGCAGTGGGACAGTTATAGGCTGATACTTTATTTTACTTTTACTTAGTCTTTGCCTTGGCTCACATCTCGCATCGCGAACAGTATAGCCACGTTGAACCTATTGGATGATGAATGACAAGGACGAATGGAAGAAGAAGACATAATATAGACCCCGGATAGCTCGGGAAAAGCGTGTTTATTAAATTAAGTTCTACAATCTGTCAAATACTTGTATATTGTTTAAATGGACAATAAGAATACAGTTGTTGTAACCGTCAACGTGTAGCTTATTTTTGAGTCCCAGATATAAATATTTGATGTCAATCTATCAAATATCTTCATAGGTTTCTCAGCTTTAGGGTGCTTGAAATAAATTTGTAAATCGTATGCATTTAACAGATTGTGGTAACCTAATCTTATGCTGTCTTTACAAAATGAATACAAAAGCTATAGTAAAGTTCAAAAAGTTATTCCGCGGAAATAATATTTTGAACCGGCGGTATTGACTAAGTTCTTAGCCAGAAAATACACAACCGCAAAATATAGAAAACAAAACACCTCAAATTTTTCCTCAACGCTCACTATTATAATCAACATCAGCTAAAACCTCGGGTCGCAAGCGGAACGAACCGCGCAATGACAGCGCGCCGACAAAGCCCGACCACACGGCCGATCACTTCTAATTGTGTGATTTGATACGAAAACGCTTTGTTAGCCGCGAAGAAATCTCTATCGTAATCGATAGATACAACAAATCTGTCTTTTGTGCGCGCCGATCGGCCGTTTCACGATTTTGGGCCTAATTAAATAGAACGAAGTGGAACGGTACTCTTTTAGATCTGTTGGGCTTGAGTTTTGTCTCCCGATCGGGGTGCTGATAAAAAATAAATTAAGTTTTCAAATACTCGCCAATTGTAGATTTGGTGTCAGTTACCTCGTGACGTCGAGAAACTTCGATTCGATTATTTTGTATTGGTGTGTCCACTTGTCGACTTGGCTCGGAACTGCCGTGCCCTCTAGATTAAAAATCCAATGGAAAATAGAAACAAGAAAATTCAAAATATTTGAACCTAACAATGACATGCACAATAATAATATCTTTTTTTATTATATTATATTTTGATTGTAAAATAATGAGAAATTGCATGATTATTATTACTTTGTTTTCTTGTAACATCTTTAAATTACTCATAAGTTTTTGTAACATAAATTAACTTTATCTTTGTCTAACCTTAGCTGATCTTTGACTGGTTCGATGGCTTATTGGTTAAGTAATCGGTTCCCTCTCCTAGTGTAGTGGAATCGATTTCTTACCCTGAATAATGATTGGCGTGCTTAGATTTTTTTATGTAATGGGGCAGACGGATCGCCTGATAACCCCGACACCCGTGAAACCAGTGGAGTCACTAGTGCGCTGCCAACCTTTAAACTCCCCTTTCCCCGGATTGGCCCTCCGGTACCCTCACCCACGCAGCACACAGCACAGTGCTGCTTCACTCCGGTTTTCTGTGAGGCCGTGGTATTACTCTGGTCGAGCCGGCCCATTCGTGCCGAAGCGTGGCTCTCCCACGGACAACCTGATAGATAAGTGTGTCTGTTTAGTGTCTAACGGCCGCACTCAGAGAAGTCATTTAAGCTAATGTTCATTAACTTTAGTAATGGTAGTCTTTATGCGTATCAAAATAAGTGTCAATATTTTTTCTTAAGTAGCCGACTAAGTTAATCAACAACTCTGAGTGTGGAAGTGAGTGTTATAATATATTTGCCACCTTCGATGATTCTGATACCCAATAGAATACCCAATTGATACCCAATTGCTTCACCTACTTGCCACGGGCCTTGGGTTGGGCTCTACTCGCAGATCGAGTGTTTTTGTGAGTTTGTCTGTAATTTTATGATTTCTTGATGTCGTCGTCGTCAGCCCATTTAAGTCCTCACTGCTGTGGCACGGGCCTCCCTCAATCACAAGAGGGGCAATTGCCATACTCACCACGCTTGGCAGACGGGTTGGCGAGGGTTTTGATATAAATGCAGAGTTTTCCTTCTCTGGGTGCTGATGATCTTGCCTAGCAGCTTTACCTTAGTCGCCTTTTACGACACCTCGGTAAGAGTGAGGGTGGCCTATTCTACTCTGCCGGGGACCACACGGCGATTTCTTGATGACTTGTGTTATAATAATTATAATGAAGTTTTTTAGTCACCCTGGTTTTGTAGTCTCAATTATCGATTTCGCTATCTGAGCCCGTCTTCATGCGTAAGGCGCACGTCGTCATGCGTACGCGCCGTAACAGTTGCAGTCAAAATATGTGGTACATTCATGATGATGAAGTTTTCTAGTCACCCTTCGCTTCGGCATCTCAATTATTCAAATTGTGGCCGGTGGCTGTGCGCGGGCGCAGCGGGCGGCGCGTCTTCGTGCGTACGCACATGTGCCAGGGTTGTCAGCTTAGAGTAATATGGAATCAGCAATTGCGTTGAGAAGTCAGTAAACATTATCAACAGCCCGTTCCCATCCACTGGGAAACGAATATCGTCTTTTTTTTAAACTGATTAGTGGCAGATAATCAGACTAATCAGCTGAAACGTTGATTTTTAGCCCAGACGCAAAAACCCTCCCCATCTTACCGTGTAATTCCCAGTTGCGTCCAAGGGTACCCTTGGACCATGGTCCAGAGTTTGGGAAGTCTGGTGATTACAATGAAGCGACTGCCGTCTGACCTTCGCGGCCTTCGCCACCCGTGAGGTGACGTGCCTGTATCTTGGCGTTATTAGGCAAGTGTAATATTTGGACCACACGATGGACTAACAATTTGAGAAAGCTAGCTGGTGTGAAATTGTCAGTGGGAGAGCCACGCTTCAACATGAATGGGCTGGCATGACCGGAGTGATACCACGGCCTCTCAGAAAACCAGCGTGAAGGGGCACTGCGATATATTTCTCTGTGTGAATGAGGGTACCGGAGGCCCTATCCGGGTTAAAGGGGGGTTTAAAGGTTGGCGGCGCACTTGTGACTACTGGTTTTGCGGGTGTCCGTGGGCAGTGGCAAACGCTTACCATCGGTGATCCGTCTGCTCGTCTACCACCTATCACATAAAAAAAAATTACAATATGTAGGTATATACTGCGCAAGACCAGGATGGTTGGCGCTCTATTGGGAGGTCTCAGGAGTATTATTGAGTGTTTGAGTGGAAAGTCAAAAACACTATAGCAGCGCCCTGTGTCAACATAGACTAGGCTTTCAGTTGCAATGCCTCTTTTATGATTTCAGTACGCGACCGCTCTGGCGATGGTTAAGCTCAGGCACGTTTATAGTCCTCAGGGAATCGATGTGGCCAGACTATCGTCTAACATCGGGCTGAACTCGTTTGTTATTCATAAAACTGGTTGGAAGCTTTTAGAGTACAACCTATCGCTGTTCATAAACGAAAGGGCTACAAACCAAATTGACCAAAGTCACTTTTTTTTTAGTATCGACGATTAGACCCAATACCATTTATCTCGTGAGGGCCTACTCGCGAGCACTCGATGTTGAAGTCGGTTAAGAGATTTGTATGGACCAATGTATGAAGTCTCTAATTTCGACTTCAATGTACGACGACCCCTTTGGATCAGTGGTAGTGAACGCTGCGTCTGGTGCACGGGTTGCGGGTTCGATTGTGTGCATGAAAATGTCTGTTTGTATTGATCTGGGTGTTTTCTATGTATTACTATAAAAATATATAAAGTATCAGCCTATAACTGTCCCACTGCAGGGCAAAGGCCTCCATCATAGAAATCAAGTCATCGCTACTATGATGGGATTAGGCTTAATCACCACGCTTGCCAAATGCGGATTGGTGATCACAAACCCGAGCAATGTTCGAAAAATTCGAAACATACTTTTCGCTCGACCCGGGAATCGAACCCAGGACCCCGAGATCACGGCCCGGTACTTAAACCACTAGACCAACAGGGCGTTCTATGTATTTTATGTTTGTATTTACAAAAGAAAAGTTTTATAATGTATATATTTGTGAGTTCGCTGTTGGTTCTGATATCCGTAACACAGGTGTATGAGCTACCTATCTCGGAGTCAGATTAATGTGGGTATGTGATGTTGTGAAATATTTATTTAATGTCTAGAGAATTGGCCCTGAAGAAAATTTATCTTTAAATATATATATTTTATGTTAAAAAAACTCAAAAATGTGAATAAATGAAACGTTGATATGTGGCATGCGATAAAGAGTAGTAGTAGCTTAGTGGTTTATAATTCGCCTTCCGCATGAGGAGTCGTAGTTCTAATTCGAAAATGCACCTCTGGATTTTTCAAATCTATGTGCGTATTTCTACCATTAGCTCGGCGGTGAGCGAAGAAATAGAGTTTTAAGTTCGTTGCCAATCTTTCCCCTTCCCCCGAATGAGGCCTCCTTTACCTTCACTTACTCGGCAAAACAGCGCAAGTGCTGCGTCACGCCGGTTTCCCGTGAGGCCGTGGTATCACTCCGCTCGTTCTCTCACTGTGAATTCGGCCATAGCTTTGAACCTGCCATCCTGTCATATCTTTTTCATCATCATCAGCCCATTTAAGTCCCCACTGCTGGAGCACGGGCATCCCTCAACCACATGAGGGGTAATTGCCATACTCACCACTCTTGGCAGACGGGTTGGCGAGGGTTTTGATATGAATGCAGAGTTTTCCTTCTCTGGGTGCTGATGATTATGCCAGCAGCTTTACCTTAGTCGCCTTTTACGACACCTCGGTAAGAGCGAGGGTGGCCTATTCTACTCTGCCGGGGACCGCACGGCAACTCTTTTTACGTATATCTTTTTACGTATTACATAAGAAGTAAACTCTTAGAGCTACTGTCCACGGAGCGTAGTTTAGCTTCATAGACTGTTACTGGTTATTATTAAACGCATGCGAACAGCGGAGGTAGTGAACACTTCCTTATAGTAACGAATCTTCCTCCTAGACGTTCACTCTTTTTTTAAATAAATAAATAAATAATAATAAATAAATAAATAATACATTTAAATAAAATCTTTATTTTCAAATAGGTTACATTGGCATCAACAGTGGCTGGAGCCTCCTTGTAAGCATGGACCGCTCTTCTATAAACATGACAAGTTACCTAAATACTTAACAACAAACTACAAAAAGCAGAATCAAACAATAATTGGTTAAATAATGCAACGTTTTCAACCACTGCAATGGATTAAATTAAATTAAATGACACTCTTGTGTGCGGATGCGGCTCGCGCGATGTGTCTCCACTTGTTGCGGTCCACAGCGTCTCGGGAGTTTTGGACAATGGATGTTTGTGTTGCAGCCCTTATGAGGTCTGTCCGACGGCTTGCCTTCTACCTGTCCCTGGACAATGAGTCGCTCCATGGAGTGTTCGTTGCGAACTGCGTAGCCAAAATATAATAACAAAAACGCGTCTTTAAAATTATGCTCCGTGGACACTGGCTCTTAGCCTATTAAAAATATACCATTATAAGATTTTTTATCATATTCTTGGGCTGTGTAGCAACCCTATCCATGTAGTACACACCTACCCTATTTACATTTAGATAATTTATCGACAAATGCAATTTAGTGTTCGCCGAATGATGGATAGGTAGTCTGGACGCGGCCGCTGAAATAATTACGGCGCCTGCAAACACCCTCAAATATATTGCAATAACAATAATACTTCGAAAACGGTGTTGGAAATAAGATAAAGTTATTAATAAAGAAATTTATACGCCAGACGATGGGAGAACGAGATCACTGCCTTTCAATATGGACTAGGTATATTTTTGGTGGTAAGTCTTCAATCAGTGCGTCCTACCCGTCATGACATACGGAGCCGAAACGTGGACACTTACGGTACGGCTGGTCCACAAGTTAAAGGTCGCTCAGCGGGCTATGGAACGAGCAATGCTCGGCGTCTCTCTCCGAGATCGAATCCGAAATGAGGTGATCCGGCAGAGAACCAAAGTTATCGACATTGCTCACCGGATTAGCAAGCTTAAGTGGCAGTGGGCTGGCCATATTAGCCGCAGAACCGACAACCGATGGGGTAAACGAGTTCTGGAGTGGAGACCGCGTCTTGGCAAACGTAATGTAGGGCGCCCTCTGGCTAGGTGGGGGGACGATCTGCGCAGGATGGCTGGCAAGAGCTGGATGCGATGAGCCATGGATAGATCACAGTGGCGAACAATTGGAGAGGCCTACGTCCAGCAGTGGACTGCGATAGGCTGATGATGATGATATTTTTGGTGAATACCAAAATATACTCAATTATTGAATAAAATAAAGTCCCTTTCGTGTCTCTCTTCCTAAGTATGCTCAGATCTTTAAAACTCCGCAATGGATTTTGATGCGGTTTTTTAAAAGATATAGTAATTTGAAGAGGCATAATATTGAAGCAGGGGCAGTATGCCAGTAAGAATGTTTTCCTAAATAGTGATGCTTTTAACCTTAATCAACTTGGCAACTGCATCTTCACTCCTTCTCACTTACCATCAGTTAGTTCTCACGTATCATCGTTTGCCTCCATTTCTCATAAAAAAAACATGTCTGAAAAAATAGTTGTAATTTTAAATCAGGCTCCGAGCGAGATCAAATCTACCACCTTTTGTGAACCGGGCGAATTGCTCTGAATAACTGAGCTATCTTCCGCTCACTGCGAATCTGGCCCTTACCAAATACGTCGACTTACTTAAAGTCCTTGATAGTTCACTTAGTTGGAGCAATTTGTCCGGATCGCTAAATATACTTCTTAATTCTTCTTCTTAGTATTAAGAATTTAGTTTTGAATGTCTGCATTAGAAAAAAGCTGCAGGCAATTTCGCGCGTACTTCGGCTTATACTCTTAATAGTGGACTATCTCTATTATTTGCCACATTATAACAAACACACTCGAAATGACACACCGACTACGGATACTATTCGCATAATTAATAGCTGGTACTTTGAAATACGCGGCACATAATATTAACATACTTGTGGACTTGCGTAGTTCCTGAGTGAGTTCAGTACCGGTTCAGTAGTTCTTGTCACTCAATCTTTATTGTCCCATGTAGTTTACGTCGTATAGTTGATGCATATGCGATAAAGAATGAAAAGAACAGATTAATGATAACATAAGCGAGCTAAAATATGCGATTGCAGATTCTCCACATCTTCTCGCAGTGGTATTTCCGAACCGACACAAAATTGAAACTGTAAGAAACGATCTTTCCAAAAAGTCGGATCTAATGCAGATCCGACTTTTTGGAAAGATCGTTTCCTTTTGGTATTCCGGAGTTTTTTTTTATAGAGGCACCGTATATTGGCTCTCCTCAGCCTGATGATAAGCCAGAGAAGAGCCCAAGTTGCAATTACAACGGAAGCGATGTCAAGGCATCACCTCCGTTGGCACCGCCATACTGGCCCGCGAGATGCTTCTTCACGTTTCGTTTGAAGTTATACCAAATATTTGCCAAGCACGAGGAGGCCAGTCTGTACTGGTTTTTTGTAGTCGATGTCTGGCATGTGTTTGTTGTTTGTGGCAAACGTCACCTATTTAGTTCAAAAGAGCTGTTAATCATTTAGTTGAGTGAACTGTTTCGCGCATTACTACATACTTGAGTAAGACACTGGCTGCGCCAAGAATCCAGAGTTATTGTGGACGATCACGCACAGTTTGAGCTGGCATTCGCCATTTTGATGATTCCTCAATGAAATTTGTTAGCATTTTAAACATCATTAGTCGAAAAAAATACGAGTTTTACATTATGAACATTCGTGGGAAGCATCAATGTATTTCGTTGTTTCTAAAGTTTGATGCGGGCGGCATAGGAACGATCTGTGTGGAGAACTTTGGGGGAGGCCTATAGCCAGCAGTGGACGTCTAATTGGCTATTGATATTGAGGATGAAAGTTATAGCACAATAAACTGACGTCAGTACGTACTGCACTTGTGACTCCGATGGTGTTGCGGGTGTCCATGGACGGCAATCGCTTATCATCAAGTGATCCTGCTCGTCTACCATCTCCTATCATCATCCATAATCATCTTATCGTTTTCTCCCGGTTGCAAGCTGTCGCTTCGGTACCCAGGGTTCGCAGTCCACTCGTCTGCCACATAAAAAATCTGAGCTAGCCTACCAGCCTGTCACTTCTAGCCAGCCAAACCGGCGCACGCGCAGTCATCTCGTAAATCCATCGAATTTACCGCCGCTTCACGTCCCTCCCAGCTCTATAGTAAAAAATAATTAACCAACCATTTCAGCGATCAAATTTTATCTTTAATTAGTCACATGTAGCCCATGACTTATGGCTTATTGGAAGGCCAGCTCAGCAGTAAATTTAGACGGGCCTTTTGAGCGGACAATAAACGCCACGGCAGTTGTTTATGCGGACGGTACGAGGTTCGGGGCTATCAATTTTGCGGATCGTTATTATTTGCCCGATTTGTGCCAAGGAGAAGTGCGTGGCTCAGAAATCTGTCGGCACCTGAGTGCCACTTTTGTATTGAAACTTCTACCATAAAGTAAATAGGCGGATGGTATTGGTTGACTCTAGCTGGCATCGATACCACCGTCTAAGCAGTATATTGTATCTGATCGTATCGGATCTGCCCGGTATCAGTTAGACGCTCTGGACTCAATAGAGCGACGTGCGAAGAAGCTCATCGATGATGACACACTCTCCGAAGCTGGCCTGCAGAGCCTGGACCACCGTCGACGAGTGGCATGCCTCTCGGTCTTCTACCGGATTCATTTCGGGGAGTGTGCGGAGGTTCTACATAATTCGATTCCCCCCAGCCCATTCCATCATCGGACGACAAGGCGCGGCGAGTGCTTTCATCCTTATGTGGTAGAAATACCCCTTATCCGCACGAAGCGATTTGCTTCCACATTTATAATGCGGACGGCTAAGGAATGGAACTCTCTGCCGAGATCTGTTTTTCCTGACCACTATAATCTGGGCATCTTTAAGGCAAGAGTGAACAGGCATCTTTTAGGCAAACGCGTATCATCCTAGACCTCATCGTCGCTTTCCATCAGGTGCGATTGTGGTCAAGCGTTGGCTTATTGACCAAAAAAAAAAATCGTGTCTACCGCACACGTTCTGAGTCTCTTTCAGTATCATGCCGGGCAACGGCGAGATCACTGCATATGGATGTGTGTGTAGCTTGTTCTTTTTATTTTTTTTATTGCGAAAAATAGGCAGACGAACATGCGGCTCATCTGATAGTAAATGGTAACCGCCGCTCATAGACCTCAACAATGCCGGAGCACAGTCATGCCGCTGCCTATCGTGAAAGAAGAACTCTTTTCAAACCTCGTTATGTTCTGTATGATTCGAATCAAACTTTTTTTTTATGTGATAGATTATGTGATATGCTCGACTGCCACACGAGCAGACGGATCGCCTGACTTAAAAAAATAGTAGTAGTAAATAGTAGAGGCGACGACGAAGCTGGTCACCATGGGCCGTAGGACATGGACACTCCATGAGCATGGGGTGTCCATGTCCTACAAACCAGTGGAATGAAAAGAGCGCTGCCCAAACCATACTCTCCCCCAACCCCCATATGTCACTCACTCTGTAAAACACAGCAAAGAAGCTACTTCTGCTTTCTGGTATCTCTCCAGTCGCATTCTTCAATCAGGTGACCCACTTGCTAATATACTATCGCATAAAAATAAGTACAAAATAGTGACTATTTCTTGAGCTTAACTATTAATAATCTAGCAACATAAAACTAAACCCACATTGAGTAAAGATAAACCATTTTAACTACGCGCTATCATTTTGATCTTGTGAGACTGCTTGTTAGTCGACTAGCGCCATTTTTTAATGGCGATTAATTTAATAATATATTAGGGGTTAAATTATGAAATTACCGATTTGTATGGAAATTCCCTAAGAAGCTGTGTTTTCATTAGTACCTAGTAACATTTTTTTTTTATTTGAAATTATATATTAAGGCTATATTTCATATTTAACTGTCCTTTAATGGACAACGTTAAGGTACATTTAGTAAAGGTTTTCAGAAAAAGCATTGTTTATTGAAAAAGTTACGAATAATGAGAACGTCAATTCTGCTTATTAAAAAAGGAGTCACTTCCAATTGTTTTTTTCTGCATCAATAATACAAAAATACCTTATAAATATGGTCTTTAATCAAAGTAAAAAATATACTACAGTAACTTTTTGGTTATTATAGGAAAATTAATCCTGCTGTGTCTAGAAAAACAACGGCAATTTAGTAATTTAACCCCTATTATTAGTAAAAAATTTACATACGTTGAGTAATTCGCGAGAAACATCCTTACATACATACTCACCTCACAAACTTTCGCGTTTATAATATAAGTAGAATCTATAATATTAGTAGGCTATCAAACAAGGCATTCGATCTGATAACGTGATCTTCAAGAGAAGAGTTACTCTCTCCCTAAAAGCCGGCAACGCATCTGTGATGCCTCATGTGTTGCAGATGTCATGTTACTTTTTTTTATATAGTGACAGTACCTATACTGGCTTTTCTCAGCCTGATGGTAAACAGGAGAAGAGTCCACGTTGCAATTACAACGGAAGCGATGTCAAGGCATCACCTCCATTGGGACTGCGATACTGGCCCGCGAGATGCTACTAATTTATTAATTTAGTTTCCTTGTTTTGTTTCAAAACTTTTCCCCTGAAAAAATAATAAAAAAAAAATAGCGGCGCTAGTGGAAAACAACAAACACCCTTAAGTAGATTAATGAGAACACTTATAGACTTTATGATCGGCTTGATGAAGGAGAGATCTTTTATTGCGGCAGGTAATGAAGTGCCTACGCAGAGGGTGCGTAGGGTGGACCATTGGTGCAGCTCCTGTCAAGCACGCAGGTCTAATTAGCTAACAAGATAAGATCGTATAGAATAAACACTTGACGTAAATCCTTTACAGGTATTTCGTAAGAGCGACGTGCGTGATGGGAAATAGCAGATGCGTTGATCACTTACCATCAGGTGACTCGCTTGCTCGTTTGCAAAAGGATTTGGCAATTTGATATAATCTTTAATCCGGGTTATACTGCGATTAACTACCTACTAGGTTTTGATCGCTTTGCTATCTGAATCTGTACAATAGATAATACGACAAATAATAATTTTACGAAATGAAAAATACTATTTCTAGATTAGACTCATAGAAATTTAAGAAAAATAATTTCAAAATTTTTAAACAGACATATGGAGAAAAAGAAATCAAAAATCCTCCTGTGACATCATCACTCGGCATGTTAAAAACAAAGTAAAATGACAAGACAAAAAAATGACAGTGACAGTAAGTAACTTAAAGTCACCTAAACTTTTTTTTTGGGCATATAGCACCGACATCACAATTCGTTGAGCCTCAGGACGACGTTACCTCCGGCATATTAATTAATAATTAAAAAAATAAATATTTTAATAAAAACACATATTTAATGATAACTAAACTAAAAAATATGGGTCATCTTTTTTCTCTTTCTTTATTCGAAAAGCGTATAAAAATGTTATTTTTTTGAGCCATTGTATCACTCCGGTCAAACCATCCCATTCATGCCGAAGCGTAGCCTTTCCATAATAGGTAGTAATGGTTTCACAATGTTAGGATGGTAGAGACAAGTTGACCATCAGATAGCCACGCTTTGGCACGAATGGGCCGGCGCGACCGGAGTGATACCACGGCCTCACAGAAAACCGGCCTGAAGCAGCACTGTGCTGTGTTTCGCTGCTTGAGTAAGAGTACCGGAGGCCCAATTAGGGGGATGGGGGGTTTAAGGTTGGTAGCGATCTTGTGACTCCACTGGTGTCGCGGGTGTCTATGGGCGGCGGCAGTTGCTTACCATCAGGCGATCCGTCTGCTCGTCTGACACCTATCACATAAAAAAACACAAACACACCTGCGCCCATTTCTAAATAGTACTGCAAAAAAAAGAGTTTCCAAACTTTTTGCTTCGTGACTGAAAGCTAATTACGTCCACTGCTTGCCAAAGTATCCTGCGCAAGAGTGATTTAACTATGGCGCTGTCAGCTGCGTTTAACCTGATTAGCAATGATACGGTCGTTAACTTTGATTTACAGAGCGGGCTGACTTTTGTTTTCGCTGCATTTGTGCATGTGTGTGTACAGTGGGGATTAGTTCAGTGAAGTCACAGCACCAAATGATGGATTTTATTAACGCAGTATTCTAGGCATCAAAATATCAGATAGAATGCGTAATTCTGACATACGCTCCAAGACTGGAATCGTAGATGTCGGTCGAAAAGCTGCAAAACTGAAATGGGATTGGGTAGGGTCATGTGTGCAGAATGGGGGCCCCGAAAGATGGACAAAAGTCGTCACTCAATGGCGCCCGACCGATAGACGGCGACTACCTTGAGGTAGGTCCAGAAAAAGATGGTGTGACGATTTTACAAATATGTCAAAGATTGGCAGGACAGGGCATTGGACAGGGATCAATGGAAGAATTTGGGGGAGGCCCTTGCTCAGCAGTGGGACGCTATAGGCTAACTTCAAAAAAAAAACAAACAAAAAAAAATTAATAAGAAATTATTTTGATCTTGATAATAGTAGTAATTCGTTAGGTACAAGCATTTTTTTAAAAGCATTTTTTAAATGTAAGCTATTAAACACCCACAGAGTAAATAATGAGCTCATTACGGCTTTTAAAAGCTATTTGAGAGGGTAACAAAAATGTGTGACGCACGCTCATTCAGTTTTAACGCAATCCCGGATAGTTATGTTCCCGCAGAGTACAATTTAAAGCATTTTAACTGGTTTGCACCAAAGTGCTGCTCGCTCACTCAATGCACAAGAAGAGCATCACTACGGAAGGAGACGAAGGTATAGGTAGTTATGTGAATAAGAACATAAGCCTTAACGAGAGATATACGAGCATGCATTTCTGAATTTAAAATTTTGTTTTATGGGATAGGTGTCAGACGAGCAGACGGATCACCTAAGTAAGCGATTGCCGCCCCCCACTGGACACCCGCGACACCAGTGGAGTCATCCGGTACCCTCACAGTACAGTGCTGCTTCAAGCCGGTTTTCTGTGAAACCGTGGTATCACTCCGGTCGAGCCGACCCATTCATGCCGCTCTCCCACAGTAAAAATCTAACATTAGTTCAGTGGTTTTTTATGTTACTACAGCCAAGGATTTAATCACACTTGATGTTAAGAGAAGATAAGATCTAAGGTGGGCTATCGGGTGGACTTCTCGGAGAAAAGTCATTCTTAGCTTATAAAGGTCCAGATATAGTGTTTAGGCTGTTTTCGGCGGGTAATGAATTCCACTACTTGACTGTTTGCATCAAATACGAGGGAAGATATCGTGGGATAACCTATACTTTTCGGAAAGTTTCTAAATGCTGAAGAACAACTTCCCGCAGCGGTATATCCGAACCGGCACGACATTGAGATCTTCAAGAAACGAGCCTATACCTTTCTAAAAGGCCGGCAACGCATCTCCACTCCCTCTGGTGTGGCTGATGTCCATAGGCGGCGGTGATCACTTACCATCAGGTGACTCGCTTGCTCTTTTGCCTCCCATTCTCATAAAAAAAAATATCGTTCAAAGGCGATCTTCTAACCGTTTTCATAGTCGTTGGTTTCGATCGCTGGTTTCCCCTTCTACGCGACCAGTAACTACTTATCATGATTACATATATTATGATTATTATTACGTATTACGAATACGTTATTTTTTTCCTCTACCCAAAAGGTTGTCTGGAAGAAATCGCTACAAGCGGTAAGTCCGCCTTATTGTATTGTCTATTTTTGTGGTATCATACTTGTATTTTGTTTTTGTACAATAAAGAATATCTATATATCAATCGCTCAGAAGATGAAGATGACTTTCTCTGAAAATAGTTTTGTAGTTGAAGCGAAGTAGCATCACTGACATTATTCTCCTTATATCATCTAAGTGCTCTTTTTCACTATGTGGTTATCTAGAAGTAAATTACTGTCTTCTAAAAAAATGTAATTGAATTTGATTTGCCATTTTCTTCGCTAGACATAGGTACTAGTATGTATTAACAACTTGTAATAAAGTTTGTAAGTAGGTACGCCCATTATTATGAATACGTATAAAGTAAGATCATTTATCATTTTTAGATTTCCGTACCTCAAAAGAAAGACGTAACCCGTTTAAGAACACTTTGTGGTCCGTCTGTCTGTCTGTTAATACCCTTTCATACGGGGACGCGTGGAGGTATCGAGAATCGAGTTAAAATTTTACTCTTCTGTGCTCCCTAAGAGTTGCCACACTGGCAGATTGCGAGCGTTTTCCGTTTTACTTTATTGCACAAAATACACAACTTAAGCACTAGGCATTACAGAAATTTCGTGTACAATTTCGGCGTTAAAAGCGATTTCTTCCATGCAACCTTCATTATGTCTTTTCATCATTTCAGCCAATAGACGTCCACTGCTGGTCATAGGCCTCCCCCAATGTTCTCCCAATCCCAATGATCGGTTCTGTGCCGCCCGCATCCAATGGATTCCCGCGATCTTCACCAGATTGTCGGTCCACTTTGTGGGTTGTGTGTTTTAGTTGGATATTATTAATATCCTCCAACCTGTTACAGTTACAGCGGCCAATCTCAATGATCAGCCAATTACGCAAGATATGTTATAGTGCTCAAGTGTGTATACCAACACAAGTACACTCTCTATTCCCTTACCCTCATAATCCGATGGGACACGAGTGTGACACGACCTAGGGTGGGATCGGGCAGAGGACCAACTGCTTACCAAGCGTTTCGAGGCAACGCCTGTGTCAGTCTCTCCAACTTCCAGACTCAGGGCTGACACTAACAATTTCTTTCGGAAATCTTTAATAACATTTTTTTTTAGTTGGGTAATTAAAATAATATGCTCAGAAACTACACGTGACCGAAATGAAGATGCTTAGGTGGTCGGGCGGAGTGACTAAATTGGACAAAATTCGAAACGAATACGTCCGAGGTAGTTTCAAAGTCACCCCTTTCCAGGAAAAGCTTACTGAAACACGTCTCAGATGGTAAGGCCACGTCATGCGGAGAGACAGCGAGCATGTGGTACAGAAAGCACTGGCAATCCCAGAAGGCAAGAGAAGAAGGGGACGGCCGCCCTTGACCTGGTGGACCAGTACAGCCAACCTAGTCAAGAAGTCCCAACTACCTGACCCGACAACCCAGGACGGATTGTCCTGGCGCAGAAGGATAAGGAGAGCCGACCACACCTAAAGTGGGAACAGGCAAAGAAGAAGAAGAGGGTAATTAAAATAATAATCGGCTGCTAACCCTACGATTCTTGACGGTCGTCAATCTAGCAATGACCTGTATCGCTTAGAACTAAACAGGTTCTTCAACACCAAAACACACTTAGGGTTAGCTTAGTTACTTGGACACCTTACGAGTACATTGCTTGACCTCACTAGCCAATTAGGTGTTTGGTCTTGTCCACATATGATTGATGAGTGATAATTGGAACGAAGATATGACCGGAAAAGGAAACTTTATTCATGTCGCAGGTATCTATACTATTTACAAAGAGGTAGCTACATCCTGCAGACAACGGCTACGCTTATACGTAATCTGAAAATACGAAACGCTTGTGCGATATAATCCACACCCAGTTCCACATCTCAGACTTCATAAGATTGGTAATTCATTCGTAGGAATGAGTATTAAAATATTTAATAAGTTACCACAAAAGCTTGTTGATTTACCAATGCCCAAATTTAAAACACATGTTAAAAATTATTTAATGGCAAAAGCCTATTATACAGTTAATGATTACTTAAATGACAAGAATTTGTGGAAATGATAAACTGTTCGCCTACACCCATGATACTGTACTTAAAAAAATTTGGTGATTAAAAAGAGTAACTGGCGAGTTTCTTGCCGGATCTTCTCGTCAGAATCAACTTTCCGATTCCGGTGGTAGAATCACATTATATTTATTCATTTCGTAGTATATTTTTTGTATCGACACATATGTTTAATTACATGTATAATATACATAGCTATAATTTATATTTTTAATGTATGACGATTTGTAAGAGTAATATAAGCCTATGCAAATAAAGTACTTTTGAATTTTGAATTTTGAAAAGCGCCATCTATTGGTGTAAAGTGGGAGTGATGCCCCGAAATGAAGTGAGGGCGGGCCACTAGAATAAATCAGCTGTTTCCATAGGCGGCGCATGCCGACAGTTGGCTATTATGTATTATGTCAAAGGCAAAAGGACAACTCGTTAAAAAAGAGCTGTAATTAAAATGATTGTTTAGAATATGCGAATTTAACATTGCACGTGACGTGATGTTAAATCTCATATCAGCGTTTGATTCCCGGTTGCGTCCAAGACTTTGGAGCCCGGGATACGCTTAGACCATAATTCAGGATTTAACGTGCCTACGTTAACACATTAACTGCGAAGCCAAATGTTGACTATCTGACTGACTGCGTTGAGGGGTTGAAAGACCTCGCATGGTACCTTTTAGGTGGTGCGTTATGAGGTTTTCCGGCCCCTTAACATGTCTTTCTCTTTAAATACACCGCCATGTATTGCTAGGCCTAATAACGAAACTGTTCTTATTTTAACATCTGTATGTGTACTACGTATATTATGTACCTACCTAAATAAATAAATAAATATTTCACAACCCGTGTTACGGATATCAGAATCAACAGTGGGATTTCAAATATAATACATATAATACTTTTCTTTTATAAATCCATACTTATTATACATAGAAAACTCCCAGACCAAACAAACAGACATGTTCATGCACACAAATGTTTGTACTGTGCGGGGATCGAACCCGCCACCCTTGGATGAAAGGCAGCATTCACTACCACTGTTTCAAAATGGTCATCAAAGTAGTTTGATTTTGTTTACTTTCGTCGAAATGCCTGCGACATCAACACCATCTTGATATAATCCAACGAAGCAACAGTAGGACCAGCTCGCACCACTCTCTGCATCTGATTCGAAGCCGCGAAAATATTAGCCCTAATCATTACACTAAGATAGTATCCGAAATTCAGGGGCTTTAGCGCGATCCGGACGTTACGACCGAATCGGAGTTCCCTGCCTTTCACACGCGCTGTGTTTCTCCTTTGTTCGAATGCGACAGGTATATTCTTGTTCGTTACGGCACGTCTTCGCGCTAAGGCGATCCGAAGTCCTGAAAAAAGTACTAGCCCTAACCACTGCACTCATCATCATCATCATCATCAGCCCATTTAAGTCTCCACTGCTGGGGCACGGGCCTCCCTCAAACACATGAGGGGTAATTGCCATACTCACCACGCTTGGCAGACGGGTTGACGAGGGTTTTGATATAAATGCAGAGTTTTCCTTCTCTGGGCGCTGATGATCATGCCAGCAGCTTTACCTTAGTCGCCTTTTACGACACCTCGGTAAGAGTGAGGGTAGCCTATTCTACTCTGCCGGGGACCACACGGCGGGGACCACTGCACTACCAAGACAGTATCAAAATTACTGTCTACTCGACCTCGTTGTTATTGTTTCAACATACGCAAACAAAACGCTAGTCTACAGTCAAGTAATTGACCAACAAGAATACTCATCTCCCATTTGCTATGACTTCCATTTGGCATTTCAAACATCTTAGCCTTTAGATTAACGGCTAATGAATTAGACTAATTCTATAGTAAATTATTTGCGCATGGCATACATGCCGCTGTAAATTATAACTATTATATTAACAAGAATTAATAAAGCGGTCTTAGGAAGTTTTGGTGCAATTAATTATGAAATTAACAGACGGTGTCTTCATTCGTTGGTATTCTTGTGATGTGGGGAGGGAAAGACTTTGATAGTTTTCGCTAATGTTTGTGTTATTTATGGTTACATGCACTCATCATGCGTGTGCGCATATATACACTCTTGGCGCGGAGGACTGTGTGAACCACAGTTTAATGAGTGCAGTGTGCAGTGTTCTCGTTAGTGCTACTGGCTGAACTCCATGTCCGAAATGCGAAGTCATCATCATCATCAGCCCATTTAAGTCCCCACTGTTGGGGCACGGGCCTCCCTCAATCACATGAGGGGTAATTGCCATACTCACCACGCTTGGCAGACGGGTTGGCGAGGGTTTTATATAAATGCAGAGTTTTCCTTCTCTGGGTGCTGATGATCATGCCAGCAGCTTTACCTTAGTCGCCTTTTACGACACCTCGGTAAGAGTGAGGGTGGCCTATTCTACTCTGCCGGGGACCACACGGCTGAAATGCGAAGTAAATTCAAGAAACAATCAAACATTTATTTGCAAAAATTACATTTGACAGTACAGTACATTACTCTTCTATCCAGAATATACAGGATTATAAAGAAAAAGTTAAGTCTTCATCAAGTTTGTTTTAATTCTTGACAGTAGGTTCTACTATTTATTAGCAACATCCCGGAGAAACTTAGGTCAGAATAGATATCAGCTAAATCGATCACGATAATATAATAATATTTTGTCTAAATTATTTACACATATTTCGCTTTATCTCATAATATTTATTTCCTTCATTTTATTTTGTATTACAATTAAACTGTATGGACTTGGTATGAGGATGATACAACATTGTATGAAAGTTTGGCGACTAAAAAGAGTAACTAGACGAGTTTCTTGCCGGATCTTCTCGACCAGAAACAACTTTCCGAGCCGGTGGTAGAATAGCATTATGTCTCTTTATTTTTTTAGTATAATTTATGTATCGACATTTATATGTGTTAATATGTAAATTATACATAAGTACTTATAAAGAGTTTTAAATTACTTAAATATATGAGATTCGTAAGTGCTGTGCGATCCTATGCAAATATATTTTTTTTTGATTGATTTATTGACACCTGTGCTATAATTGAATTTTTCATCTTTTCAGATTTGCAAGCTGTGATATTATGGAATAGCAGATATAGCAACGTAAGTCATAATACTTACTTAAACTTTAACTTACATTCTATAAGTGTACCTACTTAGTATTTATTAATATGCCCTAAAAGTATGTTTAAAAATGTTAACTTCTCCGTTAAACAGTACTTTAAAAGGGTCTAAAATTGTTTATAAACAACATAATGAACTAACCGGGAAGCAAGTGGACTTTTGATAAGTTAAAATTAAGTGCTCACAAGTAAAGTTTGCCCCTAACTTGGTCGTAAGCGTTCCGTTGGCGAGAGAAAAAATCCTTGGTGAAGTTTGGGAAGTTACCGGGGTGTTTCACACGCGGTTTTCAGGTCAGTGCTCGAGTTGTTTTAATGAGGGTGATTTGGTAAGATGCATGGTGTTGACAGCGTCATTTTTGTCAATTCGCCTCAAAACAAAAATACCAAGTAGCAATGCAGAGAAAGTAAAGACGACTGGTGTATTTATAATCAAAAATACAGGGTTCCTAAAAATCCGTTGAAAATTTCGTTCACGTGCGCGGTACCATTGTACCGTAGTATGAAAACGACTTAGTACATACAGAAAATAATACTATGCATTTGTAGGATCCGAAGCGGTAATTGATTAAAAAAAACAATATTTGGTCCTATGTCCGTTACAATATTTATTAATGCAAACTTTGCTTTTCGGTTTTGGGTATTTTTGAGAATTATGGCAAAGCTTAGGTTTTTTTCGACCAAACGTTCACTCGGTCAAATGTAAAAATATCAATGGTTCGTTCGACAAAATCTATTGGGGCCAATTGTCTAGTCGATCAACTAAATAATTACCAAAAGTTTATCGGCCTTGGGCTAAGCGGCCAGTGGTAAACTCATTTAAATAATAAAACTAAACGTAAACAAAATAACAAATCTCAATTGCAAAATTTAATTAACAAAATACGATTGCACACTCAATAAATAACTCACGAATGAATTAGAAAGATAGGTAAATAACAAGTGTGACCTTCAATGACCGTAGCGGTTCGAACATTCCGTCCACTCCGAGCGCCAAGGAGCAAATGAGCTTTGATTTCGGACAGCGTTCTATTTATACAACCCGAGGGATTGCTCAGTGCTCAGGAGGGGGTGATCCTTATAGTATTAAAACTTGAAATAATTATTAATTTTTGATACATCTTCTGTAACTTGAATCACAGTTTTTATCAGACTTTTTTTGAAAGTGAGATTCTCTGAAATAAATGCCACTTCTGAATCATAGAAATACCTTACCTACCTTCAAGCTGATGATGACACTGAAACTACAGTATTAAATCTGGTGATTTTATAGAATAGAGCTTATTTCTTCCTTATGATGAGCTCCTACAAAATTCACTACGGACTAAAAAATCTTGTTTTTCTTAAAGAATAAAACTAAATACATATAAATAAATATTTTTTTCACAACATCACATACATTGATCCCGAGATAGGTAGCTCAAGTACTTGTGTTACAAATATCAGAATCAACAGCGGAATTATCAATATATGAGCAAGTACATTGAATACTTTTATTTTGTAAGTACATACTTATAATACATAGAAAACACCCAGACAAGCTGTATCGAACCTGTAACCCTTGCATCACTGATCCAAACGGCTCGTCAAAACTTATTCTTTCGTCCTTAAAAGTTGGCAACGCATAAGTAATGCATCGGCTGTTGCAGATGTGATGCCATGGCAGCTTACGGCAAACGAGTGCTATAAAATGCGTGAATCTTAATTTTTAATAATTTAAAAATAGGACGTAGATCGCAAATGTAGAGACTGACATTCCAACCGAGTCGAACCGAAGGTATGTACACCGACATGCAGTCATAAATTAGCATTACTACCCATTAGGACCCATAACTGCTCTCATTGAACGCGACTAGAAACGTCAGCGAAATGTCAGCGGGTGCGCGTGCGCACGTCGCGTCACCGACACGACACTCGTCACGTAACCCGTCCGTCACCGTGACTGACACGCTAACGACACCAGGAATATTAGGTTTCTTGGAAACGTTTTAATAGATCGTCGAGTTTGTTGGTGGCGGTGGGTTTATACAAAGTGTTGCCGGAAAATCTATTGTACGTTTATTATTCATCGATTAGGCAAATGGCGCCCAAATAATCTAATAATTGATTATACTATCGATAATATCGATTGAATCAATTTCAATTTTTGGTTGATATATTAATCTGCAATTATTTCTAGCTATAAGTATGAATGACGACTAAATCTAGAAATGATTGCAGATGAATCGATTATAATCGATAGTATCGTCAATTTAAACGATTAATCGATTATATCAACTACATATAAAAATCGATTTAATCGATAGTACAATCGATTACATTATTAAGGGTGAAAATAATCAATTAATCGATTGTCAGTTATTCGGAAACACTAGTTTGTATTAAAAGCGATAAAACCTTTTTCTATAGATAAGCTACAGTAGATAATGGAGTCATACAGAAATATGGAGTCAACGACTTTTCGAAATTCATCGAAAAGTCCTTGAACAACTGTTGTTCAGAATGGTTGGTAAAAAATTTTCGACTCCCCATACAAACTGACCCTGTTGAATATATATATTTTTTATGTGAAAGGTAGGCAGACGAACAGACGGATCACCTGATGGTAAGCAATTGCCGCCGCCCATGGACACCCGCGACACCAGTGGAGTCACAAGTGCGCTGCCAACGGATTCCCCGGATATCCCCCGGATTTGGGCCTCCGGTACCCTCACCCACGCAGCGAAACACAGCACAGTGCTGCTTCATGCCGGTTTTCTGTATGTTGTATTAAATTACAAGATAGTATTGGGCGCCGACTTCGGTAACACCTTATCTCGAGTGTACTGTTATAAAATGCTATTTGAAGTATATAAAGTGTTAAAAATATTATTTTACACTTTATAGTTAGTGGTTTTTTTTCGCAGATTTTTTTTGTTTAGAATGGTTAGTAGATCACGTGTCTAAAGGGATGTAAATGTTCACAGATACACCCTGTATGGTCTAAGCAGTACCCTAGTACCCGGTTGCGTCAAGCTATCGGCTTTGGAGCCCAAAGGAACAGCTTTGGACGCAACCGGGAATTACACACTAAAGATCAAGGAAAGCGCTGGTTTTTACAGGTATAGATAGATAGATACTCTTTATTGCACAACATACAAAACTTAAAAGCTTGGTATACAGAGATACAATGTACAATTTAGGCGGTCTTATCGCTGGGAGCGATCTCTACCAGACAACCTTCAGGTAAAGGACATTAGATAGAATAGGGGAGGGTGGTGCAATCCTTTTGATTAAAAACTGCTTCAAGTATAAATACTGCTTCAATGTAATAAAGGTACAATGTAAAGACAAGAGATCAACGTTGTTATTCTGATCATCTTGTCCCAGTTAGAGGCTAAACGGTGACGCGTGCGCACTGATGGAGACGGACGGCGGGCGTGCGCAAGCGCAAATAGACGCGGTGGAACGTATTATTGTTGCGAGTGTCGTCTAATGTCACTTGAGTCAATATTGTACCGAACGGCTATAGTATGAGGCAATTCAAACAAGGAGTGGTAAGGTTTCTAAAATGTCGTCACGGTCTGGAATGGGCAATACGACAAAAACTATTTTCTTATTTATACGCTTTACGAATAAATAAGAAAATAAAATCATCTATATTTTTTAGTTTTCATTAAATGTGTATTTTTATTGAAATATATATAATTTTCTTTAATAAAATTAATATTTCATATTTTCATAGCAATCTTTTGCAATTTATTCTTAGGTAAATAACACACTTAAAAAATTCATCTCGTGTTCGACAGCTCATGTCGAAACAAGCACTTACAACTTAGTCGTTGACTCGTTCGTCGACTTAGTAACGCGTTCAGTGGTCTAATTGGTAGAACATTCATCCGGATTGTGGAAGGTGTGGGTTCGAGTCCCGCCTGAACATGAGATGAAATTTTTAAGTGTGCTCTTTGCTTAGTAAAATTAATATACCGGAAGTGACGTAGGCCTGAGGCTCAACATATTATGATGTCGGTGCTATATTTAGGTACCGTAAAAAAGTTTAGGCGACTGGTCATGTCATAGTTTGACGATTGGTTTGTAGATTACCTTTTTTTAAATCAACGTGAGCAAAAGCGTTATTAATTTGTCATGCCGAGTGATGACGTCAAATGAGGATTTTTATATTGTATTGTTTTCATTATAAATCTGTTTAAACATTCTGATATCTAGAAATGGTATTTCTCTTTTCTGAAAATTATTTTTTGTCGTATTGTCCATTGCAGACGTGTATAGGCTGCGGTAAAGTCGCCCCACGGTTATTTGGCACGTGGCAAAAGTCGGAACTAATGCCGTTTTGATATTTTCCCATAGAAAAAATGTTTTACAACGCCCTTGTCAATGTCACTAAAGTGCCTTCTGATCTTGGTCGCACTGTAGTTGCTTACCACCAGATTACCACACGCTTGTTTGCCACCAAAAAGATTTCGAACAACTATAATCTTCTTGATACTTGTTTTGTTCTTAATTTGATCTATGATCCAGGAGTTGACAAGTCTGGGATCCATGAAAGTCCATGAAGCTTTTATCTCTAGCTTCATGTCAGATACCTACTTTGTAGATCACTTCAATACGGCCATTAGGCCGCATGACCGTCGCAAGTTCGTAACCTTGAGTATAAGAAATAGACGTGTGTGACTCGTACTGAAACGACTCAGTGATCCGACTCAGCCAAATGATACACTGTTCCGAATCTCTAATGTTCGCTACGAATGTATCTTTCGAGTCAAATGGATTTCGAGTCTGAGTAAACCGAATAATCCGTTTGAGCCGAATCTTCCGAATAAGATGAATGATCCGAGTGAACCGAATGATTTGAAAAAGCATAATGATCCGAAGAGCCAAATGATCCGAATGAGCTGAATGATCCGAGTGAGCCGAATGAGCGGAATGAATCGCAGATCTGTCTGAGAGTCGATGTTCCAAATGCCGCGTTTCACTGTTCCGCATCTCTACACTGATTCAGATGCATATGTTCCAATCTTTTGAAAGATACGTTTTTTCCATGTCTAATAAGAAGGCAGCGCACTTGTGACTCCACTGGTGTTGCTGGTATCGATAGGTGATTCATCTGCTTTTGAAAAAAAGGTCCCAAAACCATGAGTCCCGTGACCAATGTACACTGGCGATAGCTACGGTTGTCATTATAATCCAACATGCTTTACCGTCGACTGTACTGACATCATTTTCGTGATTTCGTATTTATGCGTTTTGAAATACAAATCCAGCCAAATAGTTTAAATACACTGAATAATAGAAATAGCCTCCGATCTTAACTTAGGATTTCCAATCACCAATATAAACTTTACCGAACCGCCCAAAATATACACGATGTGTAGAGGACAAGACGGGTTGCATAATTGAGCACTGTCTACAGGAGGATGTCCTTCTGATTGTCTAATTGTCCGGCTATGTTCGTGTTCATGTCCGGCTATTCCGGCGCAAAGTGACAACTGGTAAGGCAGCCAAGTTTGCGCTTAAATAGAACGTGGCTGATGAGCAGGCTGAGTGGTTTGGTGTGTAAGACGAGGAACAGCGGTGTTTTAAATATGTATGGGAGTTGAGGGTGTTGTGCTGTCGATTTCCTGGATGTTTGATTGCAGATTTGGTTACTAAAAACAGCTTCAACTCATTTGACAAAGGAGATCGGACTTTCATAGTTTTGTTTTGCTGATGATGATGATGTTTTTTTTGTAAAAGCGCTTCAAAAGATGTATGATTACTTTTAATGTATGAAACTGTGAAGTGATCACGTTTGGTAAATACACTAGATGGCCGGTTAGTTGTGCCATGTACAAAGAGTGTAGTCAATTTATTTTCGTATAACAATTAGACTAATCAAAATAATGTTATAAATATTCAACTCAGTTATTTTCCATAAGCCATTACGTGACTGCATTAATTCACACACATCAATGCATTTTAATTAACACACACACGGTAAATGAATTTTAAAGTCATATTTTTTATGATTGATAGAATAATTACTAGTGGAAGATTTATTACCACATTGTTTAATTCATTAGAATTGGATATTGATATAAACGGTCGGATATGTAATTACATGGTGAGACAATTACAATAATAAATATGTGTGTAACTGGTTTTTGCATTAAGTTGAGTTAAGTTCACACCGTTGGCCGTGTGGTCCCCGGCAGAGTAGAATAGGCCACCCTCTTTCTTACCGAGGTGTCGTAAAAGGCGACTAAGGTAAAGCTGCTGGCATGATCATCAGCACCCGAGAAGGAAAACTCTGCATTTATATCAAAACCCTCGCCAACCCGTCTGCAAAACCCTCGCCAACCCGTCTGCCAAGCGTGGTGAGTATGGCAATTACCCCTCATGTGATTGAGGCAGGCCCGTGCCCCAGCAGTGGGGACTTAAATGGGCTGACGATGACGACGATGATAAGTTCACACCACATTAGTTCAGGATGAACGTAGGAAAGGCATTGTCTATCCAGGTCGAACATTTAAAACATCAAAATCTCATAATTTCTTTTTTTTTCTCGGAACATATTTATATAACAAACTTAATGCCTCACTTGAAATCTACCCCCTTACCTAAACTTGCTGCAAATATACTGTTAGTAATTACCTCAAATCCTTGGACTACGAATCCACAGAGTCTCTACTGGTCCAATTAATTTAATAAATATTATCACGGCCTGTTTTTTGGTCACCGAGTGATTTACCTACCCTCCCTTCTTAATGAATTTATACACACTTACAATATCATACTCATACACTTTACATGCAATTTTAACACACCATATTTACATTCACAAGAAACATTATACAACTTTTTTTATTTATTTTATTTATAAATTACGTAATTTAAACGCATTTTTGAATTAGCGCGCGAAAACGCTAGCTCAACAACATGGCGTCGCTGACAAGACTATGACGTAATCAAATAGCACTAATTTTGTATGCATGACGGCAGTCACTTGTAGCTATCGCTTGTAGCAATTTCTTCTAGACAACCTTTAGGTAGAAGAAGAGGAGAAACCTTTGCGTAGTTTTATTGGCGAATATTATTATTATTATTTTTTACTGTAGATAGGTAAGCGTTTGACCATATTTCACCTGATGGTAAGTGATAATATGGTCTAAGATGTAGCACGATTACCTAGAAGATACCTATTCACTCGCGCTTTGAAAACCCCCAAATTGTAGCCTCTAGGGAACACCTCAGGCAACTGATTCCACAGTTTCGCAGTACGAATAAGGAAACAGGATTCAAACCTCTTTGTGCGAACTTTTGGTATTAAACCTTTTTTTGATGGTTTGTCCAAATATTGAAATCACTTAAGGACTTACATTTTGCGCATCACGAGAAATAAAACATCAGTTTTCATATGCCAAACCATTTTTTCCCGCAAGATGATGCTGTTGAGTTACAATGCGTAGGTAGTTCAAACATTTCCAAAGTCAAGGGACAACTTGGAGGTGTAACCATTAAGGCCGTCTGGAGCGGGACGGTCGCGTCTGTGTCCCGCCGTGATGGATGGCCACCGCAAGAGTACACAAGTGGCTCGGTCTATTGAATCATCTGCTTGTGTTACTATGGCAACAGTGTCTAACAGAGTCACTAACTGCGGTTTAGAGATTAGCACACGAAGAAAAATACCAACTGGGGATTTGATGAACGAAAGAATAAGAAAGAAACATTTTATTGACCATCACAATACATAATTTAACAATTGACACTCATTAGAAAACATATGTAACATTCAGACATTAAAACTTTACAGATAAAGGTGAGTACGAGAAGAGACGATAGGTAGGTAATACATAGTTAAACAATGAAAATATAAAATGATAAGACATTGAGATCTTCAAGAAACGAGCCTATACCTTCCTAAAAGGCCGGCAACGCATCTCCACTCCCTCTGGTGTAGCTGATGTCCATGGGCGGCGGTGATCGCTTACCATCAGGTGACTCGATTGTTCCTTTTCTTACCTTTCTCATAAAAAAAAATGTTTTTTTATGTGCTTTATCCCGGATTGCCTCCAGTACAAGGGTACTGGAGGCCCAATCCCCGGGATAAACTGGTGTGAAGTAGCACTGTGCTGTGTTTCGTTGCGTGAGTAAGGACTCACGCAACGAAACACAGCACAGTGCTACTTCACACCGGTTTTCTGTCAGGCCGTGGTATCACTTCGTTCGAGCCGGCCCATTCATGCCGAAGAGGGGCTCTCCCACGGTCAATATAATTACTTATTGTGTCCGTTCGTATCTGTAAAAGGTGGTTTGTCGTATTCTCAGTGAACAAATGTTTTTATCTATCTATCTAAATAAAATACAAATGTTCGTTACATGAAGTTTGTCCAGAGCAGAGATCGAAGCGACGACCTTAGGCGTATGAGGTAGGTATGAGGGTCACGTACCAAGGGCGCCATCGGGCCAGTCATCAAAGAAAGAAAACACTCGAATAGTTTTATAGAAGGGCCCACCTACAGTCGCAGCATTGACATTTAATATAATCTCTACAGAAATGACCGGCCACTTATTCTACCTGTCTGCCCTGCTAGGAATATAGTGTAATAGACTTCTCGCAATCTAAATATCAAGCAAATAAATCTCTGGAGTATAATTTATTGTAGGTACATGTATCGGAATAGGCGCACGGTTTGCTTCGAGTAATTGATTTGGGGACGAAATGGCTTCGGTTGTGGCGACCTGATGACAGGTATTGTGCTTTATGGTTTGACTGTTTGTTCATCTATTCTATTTATAAAGATGTGAACAAAGACAAAGTTTTTAGGTAACCGAAAAGACACACTTGCGCGATGTAATCGACAACCAGCGTCATCTATTAGTGAAGATTCGAACTAATTGCAAAATTAAATTCCGCAAGCGAATTGAGGGCGCGCCACTAGAAATATTGATTTCGTATGTGTGAAGCAGCTGTTCAGTCTCACAAAGAACAGAAAAACGTTTAGGAAACTAGCGGCCAACCTTCAAAATTGACCCGGAGAAAAAAATATGTACAAAAATAATATTGATAATTATTATGAAAATATTTTTCCAAAAAGAAAATGCTACTTAGTGTTTCATTTCCCCGACAGAGTTGGTTGTTTGATGCATGTATCAAAACGTTGTAACTATCCTATCAACTTCCCCTTCTGACGCTGAGTGAATTGAGTTTACTATAGTATAACAAGTGAAGTGAAACCGTTAGTAAACCGACAACAAGATTTAATCTTCCTTCCTGAGCATTCAAATAAAATATGACATACTACCTTTTAATACCGAACCCTGAATACCACGCTCACAAACTTGTACTTGTTCAATGTAATTATATCTCCAATACAAGAAACGAGGAAGCAACAATCCCTTTATAAATCACCAGTGATTTACCGTCGCATCACAAACAGGCTAGTAAAATTGGCGAATCGGTCACGATTGGCCAGTTTACGAGCTGCAGGAACGAATGACGGACCGCTGTCGCGTAAATCAATTTAATCTTAACAGCAAAGACAATCGCGGATGAACATTAAAACAGGGCCGCGGGCGATTCCTAGTGAAGCGAAATATGGTATCGGTACCGAAAACTGGTATCGGTATCGGTAAGGAACCGGTAGGTACTGTAAACTGGTATCGGTATAAATTAGGGATAGCTCGAGTCTTTACATACGTAATTTTTCAACCATTTTAGCTCCAAATAGTTACCAAAGCAATAACTCAGCCAGACCAGGTTCCTCATAACCACTAACACGGGTATTATTAGTGAAAACTCCAAAATTGTTTGATTTACTTTGAGTTTGTTTTTCTGTAAAAAGTAAAGTATCAGCCTATGAACTGTCCCACTGCAAGGCAAAGGCCTCCATCATAGAAATCAAGTCATAACTACTATGATGGGATTAGGCATAATCACCACGCTTGCCAAATGCGGATTGGTGATCACAAACCCGAGCTATGTTCGAAAAATTCTAAACATACTTCGCTCGACCCGAGAATCGAACCCAGGGCCCCGAAGTCATGGCCTGATACTTAAACCAACAGGGCGTTATTATTTTGGACGTCACAACACTAGGTACGAGTACAACATCAGTCTCATAAACACATCATACTGACAAACAAAAAAGAAATGAATAACATCAGTCTGACAAACAAAAAAGAAATGAATACAGAAAAAAACAAAAAAAAAGGTACAAATAACAAGTTAGCGCATACATATTGTGTGTTGTGACTTCCAACATAAATATCAGCTAAACTCAGCCTATGTCATGGCCCTGAAAAAGGCCATGACACTGATTTCCAGTAGTGCCAGCTGAGTGAGCTGACCTGGATAAATTCAGCCATAATTGAATTGAAATTCATGCAGCATGTACTTGTCGGTCGGCCGTCATAAGTTGACGATTTGAGTGAGAGAAGTAGAGGGATTAATTTAAAAAAGATAGTCAGTCAATAGATGAAAACATGTTATTCTATTGTTTGTTGCTTAGTTATTAAATTTTATATTTTTGCAATAAAGTACAATTAATAGAGACTATCGAATAGGTAATACCGATTCCTTCAACGGTTCGAGCCCAGCCTTATTCCCCGCTAAGGCGAAAGGTTGCGCACGCATGAATCAGACTGTTCTTGAATTAATGTCTAATAGGGTGAGCTGTAATTGTAGGATGACTCTTGTCGACTCTGGCGCACGTAAATCAAGGCTACATTGTATAAAGGGCGGGATGTTGGGTTTATTCTATATAAAGGAGTTTGACCGCGAGATATCAATACAAATTATTCGTTCCAACTTTTCTTCAACTCTGCGTATTTATTCTCGAACTGTTATTCTCAAAAATTTGAAAGAAGGCCATAAGATTATAAAATTCTATTCTTTAGGCTGACGAGCAGATATATCGCCTGATGGATGGAATGGCCGCCCATGGACACCTGTAACACCAAATAAGCCCCGGGCTTTAAAAAGGAATACGCTCTTTTCTTGAAGGCTTGCAGGTTGTATCGGTCCGGAAATACGGCATGCGATAGTTCATTCCATAGTTTTGTCGTACGAGGTAGAAAGTTTCTTGAGAAACAGTTGAAGACTGACAAACCTTTGTATGATGGGAATTCTATATTATTGTCCTAAGTAATTGTACGAGTATGGCTGTACTATAAGGTATTTCAGTGGAAATAGCATCAGCTCTGGTATTTCAGTGAATAAGCTCACATTGAGATAATGAATCTGAATGTGTAACCATGATTAAGTGGTTCTTCTTCTATCTGAGAGTTGCTAAGATCAGACGTTTGCTTTAAGGCTAAATACCAGATCTACCAAATCATGAATAATGCTTACTCTATGGAAGGATTTACATGTGAAAATGTACACATTTTCATAAAATTATGAAAAGTGAATGTTTGCTTAAATATTGTGTCCATCAGTAGTTATAAATAAATTTAATTTAAAACACCAGCTTTATTTATACTTGTTATGATTAGCTTATCACTTCTAGTGTTTATCCCAATAAATCTACCCTTGACCTGCCTAGTCAGACTTAAAATCGATTAAGTCTAGACCAAACGTCTAATCCAAATCTAAATATGGCCGCGCAGAAATAAAATGTCACCGCTCAATTAACCTACAAACATACATTTTCACTCACTCACTCACTCTGGGTATAATGGAGAAACTAAAATAGGAGCCAAGTGCTGTTTTGGTTTTCAAATCGGGAACTATTTTTGAGAATGAGCTGGAGCACTTTTGTTTTTAGCGTCAGAGTGACAGTTGACTGGGGATATATGCAAATACTGAGAGTGTTTTAATCTATTACGTGGATTTGCATTTTGTTATGCACATTTTAATAGTTTCAAAGTCTATAAAACATTCGGACTAATTGCATTGTTAGGTACTAACTACTTAATATCAGTAGGGTTGACCACGTCTGTCACAAAAACGAGGATCTATGACAGAAGTGGAGTAGTCGAAGCAGGTTAGGACGCCGGGCTCTGGAGCGATAGTGTGGGATGCAACCGGGACAAAACGCTAAGTAATGATTATGATGCATGCTATGGATCGGATAGTTGGAGGAGGCTCAAAAACAGGGAGCTGGAAAACCAGGTTGGCGAGGTTAACATCATTGGCGAGACCCATCCCATCGACTTCGCTGGCTCGGCCGCCTCGAGAGAATGGGAGAAGATCCTGCAGTAAAGAGAGCGTACATGTGACGCCCTAATGGGCGAAGGCCAGTCAGCTGTCCAATATACTGCTGGAAAGATGAGGTCGATAAGGACTTGCGCGGACTCTTGGTGGATCGCTGGCAGGAAATGGCGCAACACCGACGTAGATGGAGGCTCTTATTATCGGAGGCCAACACTCACTATGGGTCGCTGCGCCAACCTAGTTAGCTAGTTCTATGGATTGTGTTTAGGCAAGCTAGTACTAATATTAGCTATAAAAATGCCAACGAGCATACGGATAACCTGATTGTAAGCGATTTCCACCTCCCATGGACATGCAACACTAGTGTAATCAAAAGTGCGGCGCCAAACCATCCCCCGATTGGGCCTCCAGTACCTGCACTCAATCAGCGAAACATAGCGCATAAGCGCTGTTTCATATCGGTTTTCTGCCAGATCATGATATCACTCCGGTCGAGCCGGCCCATTCATGCCTGCTGACCTTTGGAGGACTAGGGATGGAATACTAGTTCTCTTACACCATGAAGAAAAAAGCCTTTTTGGCGTACCATGTGGGTGGTTTTTTCTCCTTGGATTTTAAACACGTTTTGCACGTGGCCATCACTAATTTTAATGCTTATTTATCCCTCAAGTTATATTAAAAACCATTCACTCATTCCTGGTCAAGTGTACTAGAAATATCGTACACAACAACCTCATTGTTATCCTCAAACCTCAATCGCAAATCAATCCCCGGTCCCTAATTTCGATTAAAAACGATTATGAATGGGAAGACGAGTGTTCTTTGTGTAGGACAAAGCGTTAATCGAGCGCCGGCGCATTGTGGACGCCGTCCGCGGGTCGCGGCGAAAACGCAGGGAAACTCATTACAGACTCTTGTGTACGCACTGGGCAGGAGACACGACGCGGCTTTTTACAGCTTGCTGCGTGTATTGCATTTGCATTTTTTTTGGAGAATACTCGTAAATCTGTCTCCCCAAAAACATTGTATGTAAAATGTTGCAAAATTAATGTTGCAATATTTTTTATATAAATGTATTTATTTAAACTGTGTACCTAGTAAGGGCAAATTGCCAGGGTAAACAGTTTTTTTTATGTGATAGGTGGCAGACGACATCTGTGCATAAAATTGAAAGGGTAGATAGATAGATAGATAGATAGATAGATATTCTTTATTGCACAAAGATAAAATACAAGCATGATACAACAACAGCAACATACAGTACAATAAGGGAGTTTTATCGCTTGTAGCGATTTCTTCCAGACAACCATCGGGTATATCGGTTTGAAAGCCCCATAGAATTAAATGATCAAACGAACTTACCAAGTGAAGTTCGATCTAAATTATCCTGTTTTCGCCGAAGAGATTTAGAATCCCACCCTACCCTTCATAGTACTTTATCCCTTACGTTAGACGTAAATGTTGTATCTCTAAAATAATAAAACCGCCCGGACATCGAACGGGCAGCGTAGCTGCGAAGTGGAAGGGGGAGTTTTCACTTTTCTTTGACTACGCCAAATACTGTGTGCGGATTGGTTGGTCGTACTAAGGGTACTACATGGTAAATAAAAATAAATCTCTAAGGCGAAAACAGGATAATTAAAATTTACTTTTGGCAAAACGGAAAGTTTCTGCTGTTTTGAAAGAATACGAGCCATGTTATAGCAATAACTACTTTTTATTATTAATGAAACTATTTTTTTTACTATTAGCTCGTTGGTGAGGAAAAACGTCGTGAGAAAACCTGCACATTTCGGATTGTTTCTGAAACGTGTAACCATGATTCAGTCAGTCTGTTTCCCAGGTCAGACAGCAGTCGCTTCATTCTAATGGTAATTAGAACTTGTCTGACCTGGGAACCAGGCGACTCCCCAAATCTTGAATCATGGTCTAAACGTACTCTGGGCTGCAAAGCCTCAGCTTTGTATGCAACCGGGAATTGCACGCTAAATTATGAAGAAGAAGGTATGATAACCATTAAATTCTTCTTTTTGATTCTTTAAGGCAAAAGTTAAAAGCATCTTTTAGGCAAGCCCGCATCATCCCAGACCTCATCGTTGCGTTCCATTAGGTGCGTTAGCCTTATAGTAAAAAAAAGATAGGTATGGGCAGATGTACGATTTTTCTGCATCAGAGTGTATTTTTTAACCCGTTTCGTCTTTCCCACCCAGTGCGTACACCTGTCCGCCACAAAATCTTCGTCTCCTTCCCACAATCTTTTGGAGTGTTACCGAATATGATCAGATAATGAGCTTTCATAGATTCGCCGCTGCCTTTGTCCAGCGTTTGACGTACCTTTTGAAATCGCCAGACACGGAGATCGCGGATGTCTCTCGGCTTTTTTATCTTTGTTTTTGATGCCGGAATTAGGGTTTGTTAACGATCTTCGTGCACGATTGGTCTCGGTCATTGGTTAATGTGATGCGGGATGTCACGAATCGATTGATTGACCACAAGTTTGCTGGAAATTTATACTTGGTTACTATGAAGATTGCGAATTGTTTGTAGTTTGCAAGCTGGAAGTCGACTAGGCAAGGACTTGTAAAACGATTCAAGAATTAATTGTGGAGTCTAAAATTAAAGACGCAGTAAGTAAATACTTAGGACAGTGTAATTTTTGCTTGTTACCCCTTAATTTATTCATGCCAAAAATTTGTGTCTAGAGTAGGAATTGAACCCACGAATTTTAGAGCATGAGACCTTAGTCAATGCAACAATTTCGCCATCGGACCCGTCAAAACCACTTACCATCAGGTGAGCCGTCTAATCGTTTTTCTGATATAATGTATAATGTAAAAAAGAACTTGATACTTAATAAATTACTAAAAGCTTAAAAAGTACTGCAATGTACTAAATTAATATTTATTTTCTATTTACACATTACCTTTCCAAACTTGTATTATAAGCAGATATTCAGTATATTTAAGCAGACACTTCCCCATAGAACGTCTTGACTAATACCCTACAATGTAACGACTCAAATTACATGGTCATTAATTTGAAAATCAACTATTCTACACCTTTTAACACGGAGCAAGGAATGTCTGAATTATAATTCTAAACGCATTTGATAATTTTTCAATGAGGGCTCGCATCTGCTCAGTGGAATGTCACAGGATAATGATAGCTAGTAGCTATATATTTCTATGCTAGACTTGCATTATTATTCTAACTATCAAATAGTAATTCGGAACAACTTTTCTGCTAAGACTTTTTTCGCCTATTTTTTTCGACTCCGTACCTAAAAAAAAACAAGTCACGTGATTTCGTATGATTTTTTTTTATCTCAAAAAGTCACAGAACAATGATTAGAAGAGGTATCTCGAACAGCCAGACAGAGTACACGATATTTTGCGTCGTTTGAACGTGCGATCATTAATGGGCGTGGAAATGAGCTGGACTTACCTTTTTAAAGAGAGCTGTAAGCGAATAAACCAGCACTCTTTAGACATCATGTCTGACTAGACTTTGTACAGTCCCGTGTACTAAAATGTATAAGTACAGCCTTATTCAAATATGGACCTTATTGCACGGTCATAAGAGTCGAGATTCTTACTTATTATGCTTATACATACTTACATACTGTTTAATACAGGCGACTCTACATAATGTACAACGAATTGTATACTAACTATTACTTTCTATTTAAACTATTGAAAGAAGCTACTTGAAACCCTGAATACTTGTTTTGACGTCATAGCTCATGATACTTAAATATCATCATCATCATCATCATCATCAGCCCATTTAAGTCCCCACTGCTGGGGCACGGGCCTCCCTCAATCACATGAGGGGTAATTGCCATACTCACCACGCTTGGCAGACGGGTTGGCGAGGGTTTTAAACGTAAATGCAGAATTTTCCTTCTCTGGGTGCTGATGATCATGCCAGCAGCTTTACCTTGGTCGCCTTTTACGACACCTCGGTAAGAGTGAGGGTGGAGGGATACTTAAATATAGTTACTGGCTTTATTGACACTATGGTGATCGTAATGCAACTGTGAGTTCCAAATACGGCCCCATGATTAAGTGCTCACATTCTTCGCGACGGTGGTCGTATTTCTATTTACTACTTTTAATGAAAATATTTCATTTTTGCCTAAGAATGTCAGTTTAAACAAGTTATATTATGAGAAACATCAGCTCGACCATTTTTTAATTACAAAAGTTCAGTTTTTAGATTTTTTACTATTATATTTGATTTTTATAACAATGTTGTTTGTCAAATTTCATAGTTAAAAAATGTTGGGTCCAACGCGTACGCGTAAAAGTGATTCAAACACGGACCCAACATTTCATCATCATCGTCGGCCCATTTAAGTCCCCACTGCTGGGGCACGGGCCTCCCTCAATCACATCAGGGGTAATTGCCATACTCACCACGCTTGGCAGACGGGTTGGCGAGGGTTTTGATATAAATGCAGAGTTTTCCTTCTTAGGTGCTCATGATCATGCCAGCAGCTTTACCTTAGTCGCCTTTTACGACACCTTCGGTAAGAGTGAGGGTGGCCTATTCTACTCTGCCGGGGACCACACGGCTAGTCCCAACATTTATGCATTGTTATTTAATATATAGTATAAGAGTTTGCCGAGAGGTTGTAACCCCGAAATTGTTTAAAATAGATCCGGTTTAGTAGCTTAAAATTAAAATCGATTGGCGTCGCTAGTGTGCCCTACCCTTCACCTCAAACGTCAATATCGTAACTAATCCTTAACAACATGAGTCGTCACCGCGAACTAATCTCGTCGCTTCCGGCGTATGTGAACGCTACAGCTTATCAAACTCAGAATATAAAACGTCGCGTATCGGCGCGTATCTCCTCACAGTGGATCCTGTAACAGTGATACTTTGATCGAGGGAAAGCCGCCTTCGGCCGTCTCGATTGCGTGATGCCGCGGCCTCACAGAAATTTGCGTGGCAATTGGAATATATATTTTTTATGATATAGGTGGCAGACGAGCAGACGGATCACCTGATGGATTGAACACCAGTGGTGTCACAAGTGCGGTGCTTACCTTTTAACCCCCCTTCCCCTGGATTGGGCCTCCGGTACCCTCACTCACGCAGCGAAACACAGCGCATGCACTGCCTCACGCCGGTTTTCTGTGAGGACGTGGTATTACTCCGGTCGAGCCGGCCCATTCATGCCGAAGCGTGGCTCTCCCACTGTTAAAATGTGATGGTAAAGGGAATAGAGAGTAAGTACACTTGGGTTTGCGCACACGCTTGAGCGCTATTATACATACATATCCTTGACGACTCGTTTGGAAGGGTTGCGGGTTCGATCCCCGCACAGTACGAATATTTGTGTGTAATGAACATATCTGTTTGTATTGGTCTGTGTGTTTGTATGTATTATAAGTAGGTATGTAATCACAAAAGAAAAGTATTATATGTATATATTTGTAATTCCGCTGTTGATTCTGATATCCGTAACACAGGTGCTTGAGCTACCTATCTCGGAGTCAGATCAATGTATGTGATGTTGTGAAATATTTATTTATTATTATTTATCCTGCGTACGTGGCTGATCTTTGAGATTGGTCGCCATAGCCGAATATCGTTTGGAGGATATTATTAATAGTATTTGTGCTTTCTTTGATTCTATTTTGCGCCTTCGACTATTATAATATTTGACGTCGGTTCAGTTTGATAATTTCAAATGCGACTCGATGACATTTGTGCGAATATCACATTACAAAATGGCCAGCTATAAAAAGATCGAGAGATAGTTTGAGGTGGTCTGACACATCAAATTACGCAGGTATACTAACGTTTTATTACAGCACATATTAGTGTCATTGGTATCTACTTACACACTAGTGTGTGTAGGTAATGTAAATATGTATTGTCAATGGCAAAATTATGGAATAGGTAGAACATTCGCTTGAGTACTTTGTCATAATAGGTAGCTAACTGACATCTACTTACTTTTAAGAAAAGGTAAGGTGTCATGTGTTGACTCCTTCATACAATCCGGGGTCTTTTCTCCGGGGCGTGAAGCGGCATCTCAGCAGGCCATCAGGGTGAGGATGGCAGACTATTGAGTCTGCCATCCAAATATGCAGTCCAAATATGAGGTTGACAGGCACAAAAGATCTAATAAAGTACCCATTGGGGTACTTTTGTTATATTTGAATTTCACGGCCGCTTACCATCAGGCGGAGTGAGGTCATCCTGATTGGCATTTCTATAAAATAAAAAAGGTGATGTTTATATTACGTCTTTTGGCAGCTGACTCTATCTATGCATTTTTGGGTGGGTTTATTCTGATTTTCAATGTAGGTACCAACATAATGTTGAAAAAAAATGTTTTTCGTGTGATCTGTTTGTTCTATTGCCGCCTCTTGCAAAATAGGACAAGTAAGTTTGCCGAGTTTCGTTACATTGTGAAATGTGTCTCGGTGCAATGGTGCAATATTCAGCGCGTCAACGTTGACGCGACGTCGTCTCAGCCAATAACGCGCAGCGAGCGGCAGTTGCGCGACAACAAGGTATACCGATGATGCGCCACAATCCGATTATCACAAACAAAAAAAAACATACAGTCGAACATACCTCTTCCTTTTTTGAAGTCGGTTAAAATACCTATAAACCGGAGACGGGCGGCAGCGTCATTATCAAATAAGCTAAGCTATGCAATCGCCAACCAGCAAGCTCAGCGTGGGCATTTTGGGCATTACCTTTGGCTAGCCACGAGCCTCGTAAATGGTAGCTCAGTAGTTCAGAGCGCTTTCCAAAAGTGGGGACCGGTTCGAATCCGAGCATCTGGATTTTTCAAATCTATGTGCGTATTTCTACCATTAGCTCGGCGGTGAGGGAAACCTGTACGTTTCGGATAGTTTCTGAAACGTGTAACCATGGTTTACTTGGTATGGTTCCCCTGTTAAAGGGCTGTGAAGGTTAGACAGCAATCGCTTCATTGTGACTACCAGACTCCCCAATCCGCAATTATGGTCTAAGCGGACGCCGGGCTCCAGAGCGACAGCTTTGGACGCAACCGGGAATCAAACGTTAAGATCAGGAGCCACATCAATGTAGAACAGTGGAAGAGTATGAGCTGATGATAATAATGACGAAATAAAATATGAGATGCTACTTGAAACAAGTGCTAGTTTTACCTACATAGGTTTTGACATCCTATTTGTAAAAGATTTAAAAAAATGCATCGTGCCCATCTCACAAATGATTGTCCAGGTTGGGAAACGAACCCATAATCTTAAGCGAAGGACGTAAGGTTAATCCGCCATGTACAGGGCCAGTCGCCGTGTGGTCCCCGGCAGAGTAGACTAGGCTACCCTCACTCTTACCGAGGTGTCGTAAAAGGCGACTAAGGTAAAGCTGCTGGCATTATCATTAGCACCCAGAGAAGGAAAACTCTGCATTTATATCAAAACCCTCGCCAACCCGTCTGCCCAGAGTGGTGAGTATGGCAATTACTCCTTATGTGTTTGAGGGAGGCCCGTGCCCCAGCAGTGGGGAATAAATGGGCTGACGATGACAGGGCCAGTCAGGAAAAGTAGCTAGAAAGAGATATACAAACAACCATCCAATAAGAATAGTTATTTAGGAAATGTCTACCATGTACCTTATTTTTGAGTTTCCGATATTTCGGCACTGTTGCAAGCGCCATGGTCACGGAGTAACTGAAGTTTAAGTGGAAACTCAAAAATAAGGTACATGGTAGAAATTTCGTAAATAACTATTCTAATGTTAGTGAACTATGAAAGTTTAAAACAACAAACCATCCCATGGTCTCATATACAGTTATATACACAAATGCATCTACTAATATAATATATTGTTATACAATTATGAACTCACTGCGAAGCCGGTACATCGTAACGTGTTCTTGTCTGTCAACAGCCATGTGGGTGGACGGGAATTGATTTATCATGCTTCTGCGGAACAAGAGCTTAAGAACTGTTCCGTCTTATCGGTAGTTTAACCAGCACGTGAAATAACTATATCTGTTGTCAAACCTAGATTTGACATGACATTTAGCCACTTGTTCTATTAGTACCTACAATTCGATCAATTTACTAATATGCGCCCCTGTTATATTCGACTAAGGGCTCAGTTCATCATCTTTAAGACAACGGTAATTACTTTAACCGTGCTTTAACCATTGATTAGTATTGTTCAAACTAACTGACTGCCTCGGTGGCGCAATGGTTAGTGGGTCGCACTTTAAAGCGACGGTTGCGCTTGGGGTCCCGGATTCGATTCCCGGGTCGGGCCAAAATTTGTACCTGAGTTTTTCTGTTAAGTAATTCTCAGTGTTAGCTAGCCCGGAGTCTGGAAGATGGCGGTTTTGTACCCCCGTGCCTCGGAAGCACGTTAAGACATTGGTCCTGCGCCTAATCCCTCTTCGGTCGTGTCACACTAGTGTCCCATCGAAATAAGAGGGTACGGGACTATTCCCGTACTCTCTATAGAGTGCACTTGTGTCTGCGCAAATACTTGTGCACTATAATATGTCCTGCGTCGATGGCTGATCGCTGAGATTGGCCGCCATGACCGAAATATCGGTTTGGAGGACATTATTATTAGTTTTGTTAAAAATCGTTTTTTTTTGTTAATAGGCTAAAGCTTGACCACAATCGCAACTGATGGAAAGCGACAATGAGGTCTAGGACTGAAAGTAAAATATTTTTTTTCTGAAACTAAAAGCGTTTATATCAGCTTGTGGAGATGAATCATATAGCCTTAGAGATTTACAAACGGCGCTGTCCACAGCTCACTTAACACCATTTCTTTCCCAATGACTACAAATGACATTGTAAACAATACAAGTATTGTGAAACGGCCCTTAACTTCAGTGGCGGTGAGCTAGTGACTAACCGGCCGAAAGTGCGTCGGCGGGCGACACCGCTACTGCTGGGCCCAAGTCATAAGCGGTAGCGGTGACGTCTCAAATATTATATCCTGCCCTCTTTTTGCAAACTTTGTTTATTCAATTTACTCAAAAATATGAATAATATAGAGTACAGGAAAGTCAACGCAGTGACTATGAGTTACTGTGACTCTGTTGATAAGATAAATTATTTCCAAAGTTGCAAAACAAACATTTAATCAATTAACTAGATCATTTCAGCCATGCTTTTCTATCGAAACATATTTTACACGTAGCAAGAGTAACAATCAGTTAGCAAACTATTTTTGGACGACTTCGACTTTCAGCAATAAATATAAGTATTTAAATGGTTCTTAAATTTTTTCTTTGATCCCGACTACTTTATCGAAATTAAATATTACTTCACTTTAGTATTTAAAACTTCTGCCGTAACTTCAACGAACCTACGTATAAATCAATTACAAATTCAATGTCTTTGACAGTGAGAAGTAATAAGGCAAACAGTATTTATTACTATGTGACATGCAAAATAAATAAATAAACTTCTGTCAGTCTGAGCGGCTGCAGTTTGTCTACATACCTCATTCATCGAGTTTACTTATTTGAAAAAAAAGTGCAATGGCCACCCAGGTCCATTACAGGCAGCAATACGTTGGTAAACTACAATCTAATGAGTGTGTGTGTCGCTTCCCACACTTTTCGGTCATCCGTTGACTTGTTCATTTCGCTTCTCGTGGCACCCGCTCACCGCTCGTCGTGTCGCTCGCTCGTCGCGTTGCTCGCCCGCTCGTCATGTCGCCCGCTCGTCGTGTCACCCGTTCGTCGCTCGTGTCGCCCGCTAATCGCTCGCGTGGCCCGCTCGTCACATCGTCCGCTCGTCGCTCGCGTCGCCCGCTCGTCGTTCGTGTCTCGCGCAACAAGTGCGCGGTCGCTCTGTGTAACAAGTAGTCAGGTGTACGTCAGCCGCTTAATGATCGCGCTTGGCTTCCTGCTAGCACCGGGTATGCTTGCGCTTTGATCATTGCTGGTTAAATTGTAGACTTAAGAATGAATTTAAAAACGAACATCATATTGAATTGTTGCAAATACGATAAGGTGACTCTTCTCATCTTTCTATTTTTATAGTGTCCCAGAGGGTTCATTACTGTTTTATTTTCAATTTTCATTGCTTTATGAAACTTTATGTGAGATTTACTCAGGGTTCTTCTCTAATCTTTTAGTTTAGTCCCCCCTTTCAGTAACTTGTAGTAACTTTCAATCATAAAGTAGGCTACGAATTTATTTTCAATATAATAGTTTTGGACGGGAAACGAAATGATTTTGTATTTTTGGGCGAAAATAGGACGCCTTTGTTAGTAGGACGAAAAGTAAAAGAAGGATCATACTCTTAATTGCACAATAAGATACAAAAATTAATAGTTCTATAATCATGGAGATGAAAAAAGATAAGATAAAAGGTTAAAAAATACAGCAATAGCTATACCTACTGATGATGGACGTTTCGGTTCCTCCTCATCTTAGCATGTGATTCCCGGTTGCGTCCAAGCTGTCGCTCTGGAGCCCGTTGTACTGCTTGCACCATAATTTAAGATTTGGATAGTATGGTAATTACAATGGGACTACTGCCGTCTGACAATCGCAACCCCTTACAAGATCAACTGAATTCTGGAATGGACCTTTCTGTTGTAGCTAAAAAAGAAAAAACTTTTTTGATTACCCGTGTCGGGCCACCAACCACCTCAAGTTTTAACACCAAAGAGCGCTTTAACCGACGCTTGAACAAAATGCATCGCGTGCGCCGAAATGCTAATACGTGACCACCGGCGCACGCGCTGGCATTCGTTATAAAGCCCTATCTGACCCTATTTACTTACTTCTTACTGGGCCGGCTCGATGTGGTGTTCTAGCCTAACGCCCCAAAAGGGCCTTGGCCTAGGCAAAGCCGGGTGAGGAGGGGGAGGAGACGCCGAGCAGATGCGGGTCTCCCCCCTCTCCGCGGAGGGAGCCCGCTGGTGCGTGGTACGGGGGCACCAGCACCAGCATTGCACAGGCTCCCTTTGCTGCCCGATAGGGACGGATCAGTTCTCCCGGCTGTCCCTATCCCCTCTCCCGGCACGTCTGGGGGACTAGCCGCCTAGTCCGCCGTACAGGCGGACATCCGTCCGGGGAATATCGTGGAGGGAGGCTTCGGCTGTATATTAAAAAAATGTTATTATTCTGTTTTAGACTTCTTTTTTGGGAAAAATATATAATAAGTATGACATTAAAATTTTATCAATTTAATATTGCATGATTTAATTAAATAATTTAATTGTTTGGTTATGTACCTATGTTAATTTTATTACTGATGTGTTTGAATTTATTATAGAGTTTAAGCCAAAATATTTTGTACGCCTTAAGAGGCAGGTCACAGTAGTTCTTTAAGTATAATCTATGTAACATCACCTACCCCTGTGTTCCACAATAAAGATTATGATTATTATAAATGATGAGATCTGCGGGAGAACTAAGGTCACAGACATACCCCAAAGGCTTACATGTCTCAAGTGGCAATGGGCAGGGCACACAGCGAGGAGAACAGACAGCCGTTGGGGCGGAAAGGTCCTCGAGTGGAGGCCACGTACAGGAAGTCACAGCCGTGGCAGGCCCCCCACTAGGTGGGACGATCTGGTGAAGGTCGCAGGAATCTATTGTATGCGGGCGGTAAAGGACCGTAGAGAACATTGGGGGAGTCCAGCAGTGGACGTCTATTGGCTGAAATGATGATGATGAGTGTAAGTGTTTGCCTAGGGAGTGCAGCTACGAAATTTTGAAAAATAGGTCCGGTTTACTAACCATTAAAATCAGTTGACGTCGCTAATACGCCCTACCTGTCGCCTTAAAACTAGGTATTAAAGGAGGTTTTTTTTGCCTTATCAATATGAGCGATCAGTTCCATGTTATTATATGTTATTATTGTCATTTGTGCTAGCAACACTTCCCTAAACAGTGGCCGCCCACCTCATCGGCTACAATATAGATTATCCTAGAATTATAAAACAGCTATGTAATTTATAACATTGATTGACGAGCGCCATCGCATGCATCATGGCTAATTAGAGTCATGGGAACCACGAGCAAGATTAATGGCGGATGAGCTGGTATCTTATTAACGAAATACTTGCTTTACCTAATTCATACTAATATTATAGTTGGACAGCTGCTAGGTATACGAGTAAGTTTGCGGATTTTCATATAAATCCAATGTAATGAATAATGATTTGAATGAGTTTCTGAATGAGAACAACAAATGAAAAATCCTATTTCTGGCGCACCATCAAGAAATGAAACTCGTTGCCGGCGCATGTATTTCCTCCTTCCTACAATATGGGTTCCTTCAAACGAAGTGTGAAGAAGCATCTCGCGGGCCAAGTATGGTGGTGCCATGGGAGGTGATGCCATTGACATTGCTTCCGTTGTAAGTTGCAACGTGAGCTCACCATCAAGCTTGCTTACCATAAAGCTGAGGAGAGCATATACTGTGTCACTATAACAAAAATTTGGTCCAAAATCCAGTTGAGTATCAAGTGCTATCAAGTGCACGGTGTTGCAGATGTCCATGGACGGCGGTGATCACTTTCCATCAGGTGTGCCGTCTGCTCGTTTGTCTGCTATAATGTAAAAGATAAAAAAGTGCGTTGCCAACCTTAAAACTCCTTTTCCTCCCGGATTGGACTTCCAGTGATATGGCTCATAACTCAAAAACTACGTTATGGATTTAAAAACAATTCTCACTATAACAGTGATACATTATCCTCTATTAAAATTAAATAAAAAAAATCAAATGTCTAATTATTGTTGTTGCTATTGGGGTAATGTAATGTTTTAACTGAGTTTATGACTAAATCCAGCCAAGAATAACCCATTTCAAACCGCGAAACAAGAAACAAGAAATTGTGACGTTTTTAGCGTTTCAAACAAGTTTTCAGAAAGTATGAAATTCATTTTTTGCGTCGGTTTATTGCTCTGCGTTTTAACATAAGACAACAATAATCAGCATTTTTATTTTTTTGTTTAGGTAATTTTTAGGGCCATAAACTTACCCCTTAAATCGGCGCGACCCGCCTAGAATGATTGAGGTTTTACTGTAGAAATGAGACAATTTTCCGAAGTAACTACAGATTTTAATAAGAGGATAATGTATCATTGTATTGGTGATACCAAAATTGAAATTGGTTACGCGGTGACCATGGGAGAGCCACGCTTTGGCATGAATGGGCCGACTCGACCGGAGTGATACCACGGCCTCACAGAAAACCGACGTGAAGCCCACGGGAAAGGGGGGTTTAAAGGTGTTGTGGGCAATCGCTTATCATCAAGAGTCTGCCATCTATCACATACAAAAACTTTTTTGAGTTATATGTATTTATACATAGTATGTTTTTGTTTTAAATTATCTATGTATATATTATTGGGTATGTATGTATTGTTTATTCTTATTTAAGTAATGTAATAATATTAATATATAAAATAATGTATATTTCTGCCATTCTCAATTTCATTTGTTAATCTTCTTTGCACTGCCTTCCCTTATTACGAATACGATATTTCTTTACCCTACCCACAGGTTGTCTGGAAGAAATCGCTACAAGCGATAATACCGCCTTATTGTACTGTCTGTTGCTGTTGTATCATGCTTGTATTTTATTTTTGTGCAATAAAAAATATCTATCTATCTATCTATCTATGTTAAAAGAATTATTTTTGCAATATCCCTAGACAAAGTAGATGTGTGTATTTCACCTGACCAGCCCCGGCTCAGCCGCATCATCGTCTCAGCTTAGACCAACATTAGTGTGATGAACAATTGTGTTTCTTCAATATCTCGGAGTTAATGTATTTAACCCGCCAAGCGATTTATGAACACCAAATGTGCACGAATATTTAGCATATATCTACTGTGGTATTTTGTGTGAGGACTCTCATTGATTTCAGATCTTTTATGATGTCATCATCATCATCAGCCCATTTAAGTCCCCACTGCTGGGGCACGGGCCTCCCTCAATCACATGAGGGGTAATTGCCATACTCACCACGCTTGGCAGACGGGTTGGCGAGGGTTTTGATATAAATGCAGAGTTTTCCTTCTCTGGGTGCTGATGATCATGCTAGCAGCTTTACCTTAGTCGCCTTTTATGACACCTCGGTAAGAGTGAGGGTGGCCTATTCTACTCTGCCGTGGACCACGCGGCCACGGGTTGAAGTAACACACGCTATCCGATTATCGGTCGCGTAAATCATTATTTGCATGAAAACTGCTTTGCGCTTTTCAATACAAAACTTGAAACATTCAGTAATTGATGCACTAAGGTATCACCACGAATCTTATCACAAACCAAAAGGATCACTCTGATAAAACAACACAGTCAATAAACAACGTATGCAAATCTCGCGACGTAAGCGCATGCGCACGTATAAATCCCCTTCGTTAAAGCCACTAATTCTGTATCTTGCAATTACAATTAAGGCGCGGGACCTCACACGGCCTTAATTAATCGGGCGAAAAATAAATAAAAATAAAAGGCGATCGGCGCGGGCGCAGATAGTGCGGGCTATGCTAATGCGGGCGGCGCTTCTGAAGATTGCGGAGCCGGGTGCAAACGTTATGCGTTGGTGTACGAGGCCTGATGTAGGCTGACGCGCGCAGCATAATATGATCCCCTCTTCCCCATTCCATCACCGGACAACAAGGCGCGGCGAGGGTGTTCATCCATAATCATAATAATTTATTTACTTTTTTTATGAAAAGGGGGCAGACGAGCAGACATATCACCTGATGGTAAGCGATTACCGCCGCCCATGGCTACCTGCCACGTCAAAGGCATCACAGGTGCGCTGCAGCACATTTACAACACACATACAACAAGGAGGGTTTAAGGGTTAGCAGCGCCCTTGACTCCACTGATACCGTGGATGTCCAAGGGCGGTGGCAATTGCTTACCATCAGGTGATCCATGCTGCTCGTCTACCACATATCACAAAAAAATTACAACATATTGGTACAAAACATAAAATCACATATGTGGTTTGCAGATATTTTCGCTTTGTTATCACCCTTCCGAGGTATCAGTAATATTTTTTTGGTTTTTTTTTAATAATACCAATGTCACATTTGGATCCAGATTTTTTTTATAGCCTGCGTCGTCCCACTGCTGGGCAAAGGCCTTCCCTATAAGCCGCCATTGGACTCTATTTGTGGCGATGGTTTGCCAATTGCCCGAGAAGTGGTAAAAATCATCACGCCATCTCTTTTTGGATCCAGAAATATGTAATTAAATTATAATTCCAACACTTCCAAGCTTACTCATAAAGCCCTCTGACCGCAGATCCTTCGCCGCGCTTCTTGGCTAAGTAGGAACAATATACGCATCCTAGTAAGAGCTTTAACCCTTCACTGTTGCCTCAACAAGCAGATGGCCACTATTATAGGACTGAGCGACATGAAAAACATAGATATTTAGATACATAATCACTGAATGCGGACCACTGAAGCGCAATCGTAGCTTACATCTTTAAAAGCACTTCTGAAACGTGTAGAGTTTGGGACTGATAATATGTAGCATAGAGGCGAACAAAATAGTTCAAACTGATCGCAGTGATACTGGTCTCTAGAAATCTGATTTATTATAATGAAATCATTTTTAATACGCAATGAAAAGTAAAAAATCAGTGTACCTATTGTAGGTGTGGTTTGAGCGTTCGGAGGTATATAAAATAATCTTGTTACCGAGTAGTTCACCTACCCTATAGATAGAGGTATAAGTGTGTACAAACGCTCTAAACACTGTCATCTATAGGTACGAGATGCACTGGTACTATGTTGCTATGCACTTAGTAACATAGTGAAGGCATAGTATTGAAGGGTTCACCGATACCATCGCCGTGTCGCAGCCGTCGCTGCAGCGGCCCGCGATTATTTTGGCATGACAAAAACATGAGCTCTCCCTGTCTGATACCAGGCCGTCCGACTAGGCTAGGGTTTACGCTTTTGGAAAACAGTGCCGAAACATAGAGATGAATATTTTTAACCCCCGACGCAAAAAGGACGGAGTGTTATAAGTTTGACGTGTCTGTGTGTGTCTGTGTGTCGGTCTATGGCATCGTAGCTCCCGAACAAATGAACCGATTTTGATTTTGTTACTTTTGTTTGAAAGATGAATAAGGAGGGAGTGTTTTTAGCTATGTTGGATAAAAATCGATCCAAGATGGCCGCTGTCACAAAGATTTGGATTTTATGTTTTAACATAACTCCCACAATATGGGTATCATATAAAAAGGCTTGAGTAGCAAAATATATTAATTGTGAAAAATGTCAAATCCAAGATGGCCGCCGTCAGAAAATGACGAATAACTATTTGTTGTTCCAGCTGCCTCAATATAGGTATCAAATGAAAGAGCTTTAGTTGTGTCGGGGGTTTTTTAAATTTTCAATTGGGGAAAAGGTTGACAGCACACTTGTGACTCCTCTGGTGTTGCGGGTGTCCATGGGCGGCGGAATTGCTTACCATCAGGTGATCTGTCTGCTCGTCTGCCACCTCTCATATAAAAAAAATATTCTATTCAAGAAAAGAGTGAATAGGCTGTTACTAGACAGACATGATCCATCCTCGGCCACGGTTTCACTTACCCTCAGGTGAGATTGTTGCCCAATGTCTGGCTATTCTAATAAAAAAAAATGCACAATCTGACAACCCTGTTCAGGTACAGCCACGTCCGTATCGATAGTATCTGCGATAGCTCGAGATTTGAAATACAGTTTCTTATTTCGCCGATAGGAGACGAGTCGCTCACGTCGCGCATCGATTAGGCCGATAGTATCGGTAGTGAATCGGTGGTATATCGGTAACGGGTTAAGTGGAAAATGGGAGACTTGAAAATCGTGGCCAATCTTTGAGGCTGTTTTAAGTGAATGATTGGCAGTGGTACCCATTGGGTCGCGGATGTAGATAATGTTGTTCTCTTCTAGTAATAATATTTCTAAATGCTTTTGCCATTTTACCTAGATTTACTTCTTACCGCGTATAGTAAAACTATGGAATCAGCTAGCAACGCATCTGTGATGCCTCTTACCATCAGGTGAGCCGTTTGCTTGTTTGTCCGCCATAATGTAAAAACCAATGTTATGAGCACCCGGCGAATGTCTTTTTAAAAAAAGAAACACCAATGTTCCTAACACCGAATTTATTCCAGAACCAAAGTCACTACAGAAAATTTAGGGAAACCTCACTTTTCTACTTTTCTCTTAGGGAGCGCGGACGCGGAAAACTAAAATGATTGAAGTGTGACTGGATTGCAATTGTGAGACAGCGCGGATGATTTGCAACTGACTTTCGTGAAACGATCGAATGATCAAGGGAGAGTCACGCTTCGGCATGATTGGGCCGGCTTGACCGGAGTTATACCACGGCCTCACAGAAAACCGGCGTGAAGCCGGTTTTCCGTTTCGCTGCGTGAGTGAGGGTATCGGAGGCATTCCACAAAGCCTGTTTTCCCCCTGGATTACCGGAAGGGGGTTTTAAAGGTTGGCAGCGCACTTGTGACTCCAGGTGTGGTGTCGCTTACCATCACGTGATCGACGGATCACCACGTGAGTGGCTCGTCAGCCACCTATCATGCAAAAAAAAAAACGATTCGAAGCTGATGTCTATAGGCGTAGCTGAACTTCACTTACCATCAGATATCACGCTTGCCGGTTTGCCTCCTATTCTCAATAACCTGCATTGCCTGCAACATTTTTCCAACAAGATCTTTCAATCACCCGATTGTACTTTTAATATCCTGTCTCGACGAAAACGAAAAACCACGTGACAAACACAACGTAAGCTGTCCTCGGGAGGGCGGGCGGTTGCCAAACAAATGGGAAACAAAAAATAAAACATACATACAGTCGAACATAGAGCCTCCTCCTTTTTTGAAGTCGGTAAAAACACGCAAGAATATTGTTTCTCATCTGAGGACAGCTTTTTGGTTGTTATTTTTTATTATGTGTTAGGCAGACGAGCAAACAGACGGATCACCTGATGGTAAGCAATTGCCGCCGCCCATAGACACCCGCAACACCAGTGGAGTCACAAGTGTGCTGCCAACCTTTTAACCTTTCCCCCGAATTGGGCCTCCGGTATCCTCAATCACACAGTGAAACAGTGCTGCTTTACGCTGATTTACTCTGAGGCCGTGTTATCAATTCGTTCGAGCCGGCCCATTCATGCCGAAGGGTGCCTCTACCACGGTCAAAATGTTATTTGCATGTTATCTGCTCTCATTGATAGAGCAAACAATTGGAGGAGTTACAGGGTTTTAATGATAATCTTCGTTTCGGGAGATTAGTAAAAGTACCACTTTATACGAATAGATGGCGCTATGTGTCGATTACTACGCGCAGGCGTTTCGTGATTTTAGATTACCTATAAGCGTTATCGCCGGTTGAAGGATGCACCTTTCCATCCGTTACTTTGAGTCTGCTCCGATCCACCCTAACCCCTTGTGGCTAAGGCGTCTGTATATACCCCTCCTGTAGCCTCCACTGTCAGAAAAAGACGCCGTCGATCTGTCCTTGACGATCGAGACGACCTGATCACCGTCGCCATGCAACTGGTCGAACAACGCGCGACAAATAACACTCCATGACCCCCGCGGTACCGTCCTCGCCGGCGAGGAGTTCATCGGTTCCCTCTAGAATTAGAGTCTTTCCCTTTTCGCACGTTCCCGGTACGTGTCGGGTCGATTCATTCCCCAAACTTACTGTTCGTTTGCCCTCTCCCAGCAATGCCCTGAGCCGAAGGTCCTAGCCCTAGGGGCGCCCTCAGGCTGTTGTTTAAAGTTTCCAGGGTGCGAACCTTCTGCTCTCCACAAGTCCGGCTACTCTTTTCAACCAAAACGTGCACAGGTTGACAGAGCCGACCGACCGACAAAGAAAAAAGGATTCACCACTTTATAAATAGTATAAATTTACCTCTAATAAAGAAATGTTTGTATCTCTACTCCTTTATAAGAGCTCACCCTCAACCAACATTTCTAACATTTTTTCCTCCACGAAAACCTCCACACTCATCCCTGACAACTGACAAACACATAAAGCCGTCTTCACACTCGCAATCTCACAGTCGATCCGAACTCACGGCGAAATGGGGAACAAAAAAAAACTCGCAAGAACAAAATATAACTCGTCTCAGTTTGTACCAGCTGGTTGTTTTTGCAAGCGCTATCTTCATATCCGGAGCGGAGCGGCGAGCGCGGAAGCTGTGACGTATGCGTTACCCCACGAGGAGTCTGCCTCCCGATTAGTTGCTGGTTTGGTTCACGTCATTATTATGTACTTGGTGTTTATAATTTTTAAAATTAATTTTATCTTGTGGGCAAAATGCAAAATGGCTTCTAGGCACAAAATAGATACGAAGGTGATGCCCTGACATCGCTTCCGTTGTAATTGCAATTTGGGCTCTTCTCTTGCTTACCATCAGGCTGAGGAGAGTCAATATACTGTGACTCTATAAAAACAAAATATATGGAAACAGAACGCCAGGTATACGTTTTGTGCAAAACAGGCTACGTAAATTAACGGCACGTGTTAGTGAGACACAATATAATGCCTAGCGCGTAAATCAATGATGTCTTTTTTTATGTGATTGCCGCCGCACATAGAAACTCGCGACACCATTGGAGTCACAAGCCGAACCTTTAAACCCCCCCTTTTCCTGGGCCTCCGGAACCCTCACACACGAAGCGAAACATCACAGTGCTGCTTCACTGCCGGATTTCTTTGAGGCCGTCAATCCGGTCGAGACGGCCCATTCATGCCGAAGCGTGGCTCTCCCACGGTCAAACGGTCCACGGTTTTCGACATTAATGTCAGCTAGCGCCGGCATTGTGTGCTATCAACTTGACGTGGTATACGTTTAGAACTATGAATGTTACGGCACTAGCGATGGATTAACGTGCAAAGCACGGAATGACCCTTCTTTCGACCATTCAGGTGGCAAACTTGGGTCTAGGAAGAGGTCTCTATGCAGACTGGGGCCACTTATATTCTAAGTAGTATCTTATTTAAGTTTCATTTTCAAGAGACGGCCTAATTTAAAAGTTGTGTTGTATTACAAAAACTTTAAGTCACGTATTTAAGGATGCTACAGCTGCAAAATCTTGTTTCGAGTTTGCGGTGTTGTGTTATTTAATTTATTGACATCTTTAAAGATTTTGTCGTAAATACATCGAACAGTGAACATCGAAAGTCTTCCACTGCCTCACAAAAACGTTCGTCCATTTCTGACGCTGTTCTCCACAGCACAGAGGGGGTACCCGAAGACTGCATCCTTGACAGCGGGGTGCGTCAAACGCGTTCACATCTCGCGAATGTTAACGTTTATCGCAAAAAAAAGCCATGAGTTTAATGGAACCGACGCCGGGTGAGCCTCGGTGTTTCTTTGTTGCGTTTCGTTGCAAGGAATTGTCGCCGGGAAAGTTGGTTGTCCGTTTTGTGGGGATGTGGGCGTATTTTTAATTGACTCCTAAACGTGTTGTTTTGGGCGTAGTTTGGATTTTGTTGATTTGTTTAAACAAATTACTTCGTAATTGGTCATTTTGAGGTAATGATAGTTTGTCGCTAGGTTGGTTGATTCGTTCGAAGGAAGATTAAAAACATCGGGAAAACCGTCAAAGAAGTATTATATCGCTTGAAAAAGTAAGAGATGGTTTTTTACGTCACGTCTCAACTTTATACTTATCATCATCATTTGAGCTTTATTCCCAGTAGCGTAAGAAAGCCTTGGAATCCTAGGTAGATATATTTGCCATGATGTGACATAAAACGTCAGAATTCCATCGCAGAATACGTCAAGAACAAGAGACAATTGGGGATTCGGCGGGTAGGGCTGAAACAGGCCGCGTCAGCCGCGTGGGCTGATGCAATTCAAACGTTTTAGTGTCTAGTATTTTTAGTGTACAAATTTGGTGTTTTTTTGTGCAGTGAAGTGCCGCAAAGTGATCGTGATAATAAGGATCGTTGGATTGTATCGTTTTTAAAGCTGCCATTGTGTGTCGAGTGAGATGTCTCGTGACAACTTGTTTGGACCTAATAGTCTTAAAACCCGCGATTGCTTTTAGACTGATATCCGCGGAATCCGTACGGCGTTTTATTGAGTGACTTCGACTGTTGACTACCTACTTATTCTCAATAAGTTACTTGACGTTGGCGAATTATCTTCGGGTAGAGCCATATTTAAAAAAAGAGACAATTGACGCATCACTTTGCTCGTTGTGAATCTTAACACAATATACTAATAGATTACAAATTCACTAGTTATATCTATTACTGTTTGTATAATTTTACGGTGACATTTACAATCTGCTTTTTTGTCTTTTTGCTGTTTTTCAAGTAATTAGCCTTGATAATTAAAAAAAAAACATATTATTGCAAGGTAGCAAAAGTTCGAGGATTATTATTCGATTTGTGTACAGGATGTATTAATTCTAATTTATTATTGACTCGAGATAATAATGCTTTTTATGGATTTTAAATTGCTTGTTTTAAAGTTCAACACCTATTACACCTTGTCATCTGCTAAGTATACATTATTGGATGTGTTTATGTTATCAATAACCTAAGAGGAATTTTAATAACATTAGATTTTTATGTCACCAAATGATTAAAGAAATATCAGCTTTTATGATAAGTCATTATTTACAACAACTACTGATCTCATCAAAACACATTCTCGCCTCTTAATAAACAAGAGATCCACATTTTATTATAAAATTGGACTAAAAATGTATATTAATTTTGTTAAACTTTCCACTATTGTAATCAAATATTATAAGCTAACAGAATCTGCAATGCAATTCAATGTTTTTTTCTTTTGTTCATATTACATATTTAGTTTTTTTTATGTTGCTAGACAATGCAATAAAATAATTGTCACATAATAATATGTGACAATTGAATTTGAATTGAATAGTGAAAACAAGATTTTCACAATAAGGTTATGTCGACACATGGAACATGTAACGTGTCACGAGGGGAAAGAGATAGGTAAACTAATGTCATTGAGGTAAACATAACCTTGATTGAAACGACAGCCATTAATGGAACAGACAAATTAACTTTAAGGCAATAGTATAAAAATCTGGCGCCGTGTGGTCCCCGGCAGAGTAGAATAGGCCACCCTTACTCTTACCGAGGTGTCGTAAAAGGCGACTAAGGTAAAGCTGCTGGCATGATCATCGGCACCCTGAGAAGGAAAACTCTGCATTTATATCAAAACCCTCGCCAACCCGTCTGCCAAGCGTGTGAGTATGGCAATTACCCCTCATGTGATTGAGGGAGGCCCGTGCCCCAGCAGTGGGGACTTAAATGGACTGATGATGATGATAAAAATCTATGGTATGATATACCTTATGTTCATTTAAATAAGGGTCAATTGACATCTGTCATTCTAATCGAGTCGCTCTCGGTTCTGGATCTATCTCAGAGTCGATGTTCCAAATGCTCCAAATGAACCGTTTCACTGAAACGACTCTTTTCACTGTTCCACATTCAAATAATCCAAACTTTAGAAAGATACATTTTTGTCCGGTCTATGGATCACGGTCATTGCGACGGCTTTGGTTACAACTTGGAATAAAAAGCTGATATGATGAACTAACATTCCCTCATTTGAGGGGCCTAAAGAGGAAAGATGGCCTCCCAATCGCAACTTATCAGTCTATACACTTCACATCGGAACGCAATAAAATAAAACTTTAATGCAATAAACTCGTGCGATTTTATCTCCCTTGAAATACGGCGATGCGAGCGGAGCCGCGGCTCAATCATAACTTAGGCGCTAATGTCATGCGCGAGCGCTGCTGATTGGTCGGCCGACGGAATTATACGACTATAAAAGAGTTTATGGCAAGAGGTTTGACATCGGCCTTATGGTATATAACGTGACCATTTTTTTAGCCAAAATAGGACATCACGTTATTTTGGGCATCACTCTATGGATGTATGGCATACAACTATGGGAAAATCCCAGTGACCCGAATATAGTAATGATACAGCGTTTACAAAATATCATTCTTCGCACTATATCCGGCGTCCCTTGGTTCGTGACAAACACGGAAATCTACCAAAACCTACAGATGAGCACTTTCAAGGATCGTATTTCCGATAAACTGCAAAAAAATACCAAGATCGTCTATCGCTACACCCTAATAAGGTCATTAGGGTGTAGCGAGTAGTAGACGATCTTAGGGTTATCTTGGGATATTTTATTACCATTACGCCTGAAAAGGTACAATATAATCTGGCTACAGAAGCGATTATAGGGTGACTGGACCAGGAGGAGTGTCCTTACTGGGGGGCACACTCAGCAAGCCTATAACTATTAACACATCCATTTGTAGTCTAAAGACTGATCGTGGATTATCATAGAACAAAAAAATAACAGAATAGACACACACAAACCCTTGTATCTGAAATATCCTAACCTCATATTAGCGTGTAATTTCCATTAGCGTCCAAAGCTGTCTCTTCGGAACCCAGGGTACGCTTGGACCATGACCCAGGATTCGGGTAGTCTGGTAATTACAATGAATTGACTGTCGTCTGACCTTCGCAATCCTTAAACAGGGAAACCAGACTAACTGGATCATGGTTACATGAACGGGGAAAAGCCCTTAGTTTGTGTGCAATAACAAGAAATTTCTTCTTGGCCCTTCTTCCTCCCCTCTCTTCCATGTTTCCATCCTTTGATAGATTTTTTATGTGATCAGCGGTAGACGAGCAAACGGAACACCTGATGGTAAGCATTTGCCGCCGCCCATGAACACTTGCAATACTAGTGGAGTTACAAGTGTGTTGCCAACCTTTACACTGCGTTCTCACCAGAAATTAGCGAGGATATGTTGCGAGAAATGTGCTTCAACAGTCAATAGAATCGCTTCATTCATCTAATTTCTCTTAGTAAAGCGATTGGCTCTTAACATTCCTCACAACACATCTTCGCTCATCTCTGTTGGAAACGCAGCCTTAAGCCCCCGTAGTTTTAAATCAGGACAGTCCGGTCCAGAGTAGGTCGAGTGGTCACCTTAATTGTAATACCCCATTCGGTTTAATTCCATAATTTGCTTAAATTATCTGGTCGGGTTTATGTATTGTTAATTGGTGTTGGAAAGACGAGAAACGCAGGGTGCTTACTTATATTTGAGTGTGTAGTTTTTCTTGTGGCGATTATGAGACATTGTTTCTGGACCGATGTATGTAATCTATAATTCGGCTTTAATGAAAATGAATCGAATGTTCGAGAATAGGCCACTGAGCATTTTTGTGCATGGGCATAACTTTCTATACAAAATATGGTATTCCGCCTGCTCGTCTGCCAACTATCACATAAAAAATATTTTTTTTATGATATAGATGGCAGACGAGCCGACGGAATATGGTTATGATAAAAAAATAATTTTAAATTTAAAAATCACCGACAATAATTTAAAATTGCAAAAATAAATTGAAACTGCTGTTGACTGTCCTACGATGAATATTTTTGGTTAAATATTGTGGCGTGGGGGGCCGCTCTACATTTTTACATATTAGCATAACATTTTGTTAAAGCACACATTTTATAAGTAGGTAAGGAACGAAGGCGCGTTCCCCCGACGCGACAAACGCGGTTAAAAAAGCATGCCACAAGTATTAATCGCACAAAATTCGATCGAACTTGAGATCAATCAATCAAAAGACAATGATCTTTCAGAAAACAAGTACCTAACTTTGTTCAAGGTTTCCCAGTGTAAAGTTGATCGTCCTAGCAATTGAGATTCATGCCCGTCACCACTCACAATCAAGGGCTGATGCCAATGAGACGCTGCGTTTGTCACACTTGCATTGACAGGTTTACGAGATACCATTCTGACATGTCAATTTGAAATTATCACTCGGATATTAATCTTGCGGTTGAAGAACTGTCGTTGTCGCTTCGGAGAAATTGTGTAATTTGTATCGTTGCATTGTTGTCAGATTGGACAATTAGAAATAATGATTTGTTGTTTCAATTAATTGTCTTAAATCAACTACTGTATGGCGATGCGCTTTTGATAACGCATTCAAAATGTCAAAAGTCCGTAATAACTTTTTTCTCGAAATTTAACACGCAAGGAATATCGATGCAAATTCATCTTAGTTCTTTCTTTCAAATCAAGTGATTAGTGTATTTAGACCTGTAAAGTATGTTGTAAATACATTTTGACCCGTGAGACAGTAAAAATAAGTTGTTTCTTGCTAATTTCATCAAAAGCTTACACCAAATGCACTCGAACTTCTGTAAAGTCTTTAGCACGCATGCATTTATAATCTTTGACATTTAAAACGCGTCCTTACCTTTGAAGTTATGACAGCGGCTCTTTGACATAATAAGTCTTTTTCACTCACTTTGCCAAAGCAAACAGTTGCACGTTTCAGATATGCTCCGGCTCTATTAGAGACCTGCTATATCATTGTCGGCTGTCAAACCCGGGCTGTCAAGACGCGCCTTCATAAATTACGCGGGCGCTCTCGTCGCCGCGTCACCCGCCAAATGCCAACATCGCCCTGGCAATTTGTCCGTCTCTCCCGTGATTTGTGCCCGGTAATGCCACGCGTAGGTATATAATTGGACGACGCACCCATCTGCATTGTCACTTCTATGACCGAGCGATAAAATTCAAATTTCGAATCGAACCGCCAACAAAGATCACCGACGATTTGTCAATCATTGTTAATGCCTATCTGTGAGTATACACTCAGAATCACCTAACAATTCAAATCGACCTTTTGTTACAAAGGATTAAATTGGATTTATTATTAAAATTGGAAATAAACTCAGTCGTTGGCATGTGACGGAATTAAACTTGTAACCCGACTCTGACCGCTATAGCACTCCTGTCGCATTCATTACATGAGTAACACATGCGCCTGCGCTGGTTGACGTCCGCGATTGATTCCTCATTCGCGCCCAATCGAGTTGCAACTTTATTCCTCACGGTGTACAGTTAAGAATGCGTTGCAAGTTTGCAATGCAGAATACCGTCTTATTAAGCGAGAAACGAGGCATCAGCATCCATCATAATTTTGCCTCATTTTGTAATGCAGCCGCACCATGCGATATTTTCATATACGACTGCAAATTTATCGCCTTCGTACATTGTGATCCTTAATAGGTGGGTTTAGAGTTCATTTTGCGGGGTGACGGTTGGGTTTTAAGTTCGCTTTGAGGGTAGGATATGTATGACTCCGGTCAAACTAGTTGCAGGGCCTGACGTGAAAGTTGTTGATGTTAGATTCACTTCGGATTTTGTTTTGCTAATCCGTTTAATGCAATTTCTCTAGTGGGAAATTAAATTCTTGGGAGTTGTGCTGACGATTTCATATCCGCGAGACCGCGTGCTTGAGTAATGTACGACTTGCGTATAAAAATGGAAGTTTACTTATAATCGTGCCAACATCTTAACTGTGGATATTTGATGAGGTCCAATATTATGATCGCCACTTTGGCGTGAACGGGCCGGCTGGACCAGAGTGATACTAGCCTTACAGAAAAGCGATGTTAAACAGCACCTGCTCTGTACTCTTTCCAGTGAGTGGCAGTCCTGGAGGTACCTGGGATGAAGGGGAGTTTAAAGGTTTTCAGCGCACTTGTGACTCCATTGGTATTGCGGGTGACCGGGCGGTGGCAATCGCTTACCATCAGGCATCATGATGCTAATTCTGTGATTCATAAAAAAATCGAAAGAGTTTGAACTATTGGTCCTACGCCGTGTTTTTTTTTTTTGCGAAATAAAAGCAGACAACATGTGGCCCTTCTGATGGTGAATGGTAACCGCTGCTCATAAACATCAAGTATGCCGGAGTACAGTCCTACTTCTGCCTGATGTGATAGAAGAACTCTATTCAAACCTCAAACCTCGTTTAAAAAAGGTCATGTCGATGTCGTAGCGACCAGGGAAAATCGCGGCTGGAAGCTCATTCCAGAGTTCACACGAGCGTGGGATAAAAAAGCGGGGGAAGTATACCTTAGAAGGATTATGTAAGAGGAACATTGTATGTGTGTTTACGCACACAATGTTGTATATTGATTTGGCCTACGAAATCCTGGTTTACCATTTTGATTGGTCGCCGCAGCTTACTTGATCAGTTCATTCATACTGATCATATTTACCTTAATTTGCGCAAATTTTCCCTTCAAACGCGTCACTAAGCACAATAGCAGCAATAAACACGCGGTGACTAACGACCCTCGCTATAGGTGCCATTGTGCTATAGGCACTATAGGTGCCACTGATAGCGGTCAGGTAATGGCACTATTGTGCAACTTATCATCGATATCAATATTTGTGCTCCAGTGTACTTGTCCGATTGTGCGCCTGTCTGTACTCACATTATGACGTGTCAGCAAATTATAGGATATCATAGTTTAAACGCCTCTGATTTAATTTGCTTGGCCAGATTTGTGTCGCTTTACCTACATTATTTAAAAAAAGACACGTACTAAATAAATATAAATAAACAAATATTTCACAAAATCACATACATTGAACTGACTCCGAGACAGGTAGCTCAAGCGTCTGTGTTACGGATATCAGAACTAACAGTGGGATTATAAATATATACTCGTACAATTAATACTTTTCTTTAAATTTGATTTATTTTTGATTTTTCCAAATCAAGAAACCACTTCGTAGTCATTTATTCTAATACAGGAAGGTAAGGAAAGATCAAAAAGATAGGTAATAGCCTAAAATGCCTTAGGGTGCGTTTTTAGAGAAGTGGAGCTTCGCGGAGTTGAGCGGAGACTTATAAAAATTGACCGACCAATCACATTGCTCAAAATACTCATCTCATCTATTTAAGCGATGTGATTGGTCAATTTTATAGGTCTCGACGCTCAACTCCACGCAGCTCCACTTCTGTGTGGAAACGCAGCCTTATTCCATGACTTCTCTTTCTTCCTCTCAAATTTTCTATATGTATTCACATGATGCAATAGTATAGTTGTACACCGCAATTTACATAAGTATAATTTTTTATGTGATAGGTGTTAGACGAGCGGACGGATCACCTGATGGTAGGACAATTGCCGATGCCAATGTGATGATGTCCACGACACTAGTGGACAGGGAACCGGAGTGAGGTTGGTGTAGATTCCATAATCATTTTCATTAAATATTATATTTTAACGTACAATTATAGTCGTTTATTTCCGCATCACTCTGGTCGTTTGACGTATTTTTAATCAACAAAATTACCGTGCGATCATTCAAATTAATCAGCGACGACGCGGGATATCTTAATTAAGGCTTTATTAATAAACTCCGGAACGAATCAACTGCACATTTTTAACGAAAATCCAGGTGAGGTTCTCATTGCGCGACTGCGTTACGATTTGAGCGATCGTGTCGTCCGCGACCCTTCTGTGAAAGCCTTCACGCTGAGCGCGTACTGAGATCCTATTCTCGAGCACTCGATATGAAATCGAGTTAGACATTTGCATGAACTAATGTATGAAATCTCTAAATTTAATTTTAATGTCGAGTGCTCGAGAACAGGGCCTCAGTGGGGCAATTGTCGTGCACTCGACACTGAAGTCGAATTTGGAGATCTCGTACATCTGACCTTCGCCCATTCGAAAGTTTTCGCTATGTTTTCTTTACCGCACAATGCTCTTCCTATGTATTTGGAATAATGTTATTTGCTAAAGAACTGAAGTCATCGCAGACAAGATAATTGTAGAAAAGATAGCTTGGCATGTAGCTTGGTATACAGACTGATAGATATATGGCGGAACAGACTGTAGGATGTCCAGTGTACGATGGATTGATAATTTGAGAAAGAAGGCAGGAGTAACATGGATGTAGACTGCGCATGACCGGGATGGACGGCGCTCTTTAAAACTCTGTACAATCAGTTCATTAATGACTGGATCCAGTGCCAGATTAAGCCAGCGCGTGGCCTGTAGTAGAATCTGTTGGCAAACCAAGAGAAAACTCTAGGGTCGTGTTACGCCAACCGGTAGCCAAATCTAGAAAGAAGTGGATTCAAAGGCTTACGTCACACTTGTGACTCCAATAGTGTCTATGGGCGGCAGCAATGATTTGACTGTTCGTCTGCCATCTATCACATTAAAAAAAGATAGCGCGTATTAGCGCGTTGTGCCAGAATTCGCGGGCCTACTTTTACTATTTAGCTAATCCCAAAATCGTACCGCAATCGTATCGTAAGATCTAAACCGTGAAATATCAATATCAGCCAATATCCAGGTAATGAGGGGTCGGTAATTAAATGTCGTCTGTCAAAGCCGTCGCCGCGTCAAATTATACATATTCAAAATGGCGGGCGGTGACGTTGCCTGATCCGCCATATTGGCGCGCTGGCGCGTGATGTGAAGGATTTGTATCATTCCCAATAGTTGACGTTGGAATAAATGGAAGATTAATTGTCCAGATTACATCTTGTTTTTCGACATTTTGTAATATGAAATTGGGAATTTTAATTCGGAAATAAACAGGTCGGGTTTTCAATAACGGAAGGATGATTTGTGAAGCTTAATTTTATAGATATCAATCAGCAGGCTGTGTGTAAGTACTATCAATGACGATTAATTTTGAGGTCGAAGCTACTCATATTACGTGGCCTGCCCTCACTTCGTTTGGGCATGACATTCGTGACTTATTTTGCACCTTCACGGCGCATGGCAACCTCAACGCTGCTAGGAGAGTAAGTTCCAAATTGTACCAACAGATGGCACTGGGAGTAAATAGCATCGCGAAAGTGTTTCGACTTTTCGGTTTACCTATATAGACTTAGGTTAAGTCTTTAAAATTGTGTCCTTTAGACACTGTGACACATGCTGAGTAGAGCCCATTTCAGTGCCATTCTAATGTCCATTTCGTTCTATTTTTATTGTGTATTTATTATTATTCTTAAAATTTACCACGACCAAGTTGGTCTGGTTCCCTTGTTACCAGAGTTACGGAGGCTAGATGGGAGTTACTTCATTGTACCTCTTACCAGCCTTCCCAAATTCTGGATCATGGTATGGTCCAACCGAGGTTCAAAGCGAAAGCTTTCGATGCAACTGCTAATTGGGAATTATAAGCTAGGATCATGTTTTATAGTTATTCGCATACAGATAAATGATAACTGTCATAACGAAGATTTCTGCAGCGAGTAGTTTCGAAACCTGTACCACAGGGTCTTTAAACTTTCATTTATGTAAGTATGACAAATTAATAGCATAAGTATTAATTTGTAAAAACTAGGCATTGGCGTGTTAGTTTATTTTGATTGATTTTTGACAGTTTACTGCAGCCACTAGGTAATTAAAGACACTGACAAATACCTAATAAAAAGCAAGTCCCTAGACTAGAGCCGCGCCACGAAAGAATCCCCGCGGAAACACCGGGAACAAAAATTGTAGATTCCTTGTGTCTATGGGTATATAGCTCAAATATGAATATTGATGGCGATGCAGGGTTTCCCTAGTTCAGGCATCAAAACTCAAAATTGCTCACTAACATCTCTAATCGACTTTCAATATCTCTAGTCGACTTGATCCTCTAGCATTGCGGCGGGACATAGCTTCCCTCAGCATTCTATACCGCCTTTATCATGAGGAGTGCTCTGAAGAACTGTTTGATCTACTCCCTGCGGCCGAATTCTTACATCGAACCACTCGCAAGCGATTGTCATTCCATTCTCATCATCTCGATGGATGGCGGTCTAATACTGTGCGTTTCTCCCGGAACTTACTACCACGTACCTCAGTTCTGTGGAACGGTTTGGCTGCAGGAGTATTTCCGGACGGCTACGACTTAGGGATCTTCAAGAGAAGAGCGTACTCTTTTTTTAAAAAAAAAGGCCGGCAGCACATTAGCGATCTCTCTGATTTCGCAGATGTTCATGGGCGGCGATGATTACTTTCCATCAGGTGACTCGCTTGCTCGTTTGTCCGCCTCTAAAATAAAAAAAAAAGTCCAAGTAGATTATGAGTAATAATTTGTTCTTATGATACTTCAATAAAGTTATTATTATTATATTATTATAGCTCAAATTTGAATGTTGATTGCGACTCAAGCGCGCTTTTCACATGAGTCAGTAGCGCGGACTCTATTTAATTTATCTACTTTTAACAATGATTTTGATTTAAACGACTAGAAGTTATATCACAAACATTTGTAACAAAAAGTAATGTTAAATGTTAAAGTTGGGAAGTTTTAAACATTACATTGTCTATTTAATACCTATTGAAATTCCCTAAGCATAGTCTTTAAACTTGTATCTTTAATATTTCACAAATTCCGTAACGTAAAATTTTTCAGGCTTCAATCGACACGTGACGTGAAAGCGACAGCTCGTTCCAAATCTGCATTCGAATATCAAAATTTAAAACCCCACGAAAAATGTGTAACTATTTTTATTTGCGGCCAGTCAAAACCCGATCATCACTGCACAGTGGGCAGGTGGCTTTTCGGGGAGCCATATCGGCTGTCAAAAACTTGTAAAATATCGCCGGTTCCCGTTGGAGTGCCTCGGGCGTCGCGTCGCTCACAAGGATATCTCTAAGATTTATTCAGCCGTCTACAATGGGTACGTTTTAATTCTTTTCATGCGGGACAGATTTATGCACGGACAGATGCGCGGGGCCCACTGTGCGGCCAGATAACGCACCCTTTGGCTTCGATGCCTGATAGGGGTTAAATAGATGGGGATGCAAATAGACAGACTTGTACATTAGGTATGTGATTCTATTGTGAAATCGTAGGAAAAAGATGTCACGAACTTTCTTATTTGGCTGATAAAAAAATCTGTTTTATCTCTTTAAGTTATGCTATACTGATGAAATGTTGCAAACCATGTATTAGTTTAGAATAGGCAAGTTAAAACATGACTACTTTTTACTTTGTAACTAAATTGCAAGTTGTTTGATTATGATAAATACTTCGATAATAAAGATGTTAGTGTGCACAAGACTCTTAGGAAAAATTAGTCAGAATTCCGAAAACAGTTACTAGAATTGTATTTTTGTAAAACAAGGACAGGTTAACATTTACGACATCCTTTCATCTTTGAAATGAAAATTAAGAGCGAAGAAAAAGAAATAAAAACCTCAAAAAAAGAACATTTAAGCAATCAATACATCTGCTGTCAAAAGATTAAATGACATCTAGTCACATTTATAAAATAAAAATACTCAATTGCACAAAACTCACTCTATTTCCGATTCCCTATAAACAGTTGTGAAAGTTAGCCCTGTCTCCGATCCAGAGCCCGTCCATAAACTCATTGTTCCACCACATTGTTGTCGGTTGTGCAAATTACAATACTAACTAACCATTTTGTAACAAAAAAAACTTTTCTAATCTCACTTTGAAACTTGCCCAATTATATAGCTCAAATTTGAATGTTGATTTGCGACTCAAGCGCCGCTTTTCACATGAGTCAGTAGCGCGGACTCTATTTAATTTTATCTACTTTTAACACTGCTTTTGATTTAAACGACTAGAAGTTATATCACAAACATTTGTAACAAAAAGTAATGTTAAATGTTCCAGTTGGGAAGTTTTAAACATTACATTGTCTATTTAATACCTATTGAAATTCCCTAAGCATAGTCTTTAAACTTGTATCTTTAATATTTCACAAATTCCGTAACGTAAAATTTTTCAGGCTTCAATCGACACGTGACGTGAAAGCGACAGCTCGTTCCAAATCTGCATTCGAATATCAAATTTTAAACCCCACGAAAAATGTGTAACTATTTTTATTTGCGGCCAGTCAAAACCCGATCATCACTGCACAGTGGGCAGGTGGCTTTTCGGGGAGCCATATCGGCTGTCAAAAACTTGTAAAATATCGCCGGTTCCCGTTGGAGTGCCTCGGGCGTCGCGTCGCTCACAAGGATATCTCTAAGATTTATTCAGCCGTCTACAATGGGTACGTTTTAATTCTTTTCATGCGGGACAGATTTATGCACGGACAGATGCGCGGGGCCCACTGTGCGGCCAGATAACGCACCCTTTGGCTTCGATGCCTGATAGGGGTTAAATAGATGGGGATGCAAATAGACAGACTTGTACATTAGGTATGTGATTCTATTGTGAAGTCGTAGGAAAAAGATGTCACGAACTTTCTTATTTGGCTGATAAAAAATCTGTTTTATCTCTTTGAGTTATGCTATACTGATGAAATGTTGCAAACTTTGTATTAGTTATGAATAGGCAAGTTAAAATATGACTACTTTTTGATAAATACTTCGATAATAAAGATGTTAGTGTGCACAAGACTCTTAGGAACGTGTCACGTAATTTTCAGTATAAATTAGTCAGAATTCCGAAAACAGTTATTAGAATTGTATTTTTGTAAAACAAGGACAGGTTAATATTTACGACATCCTTTTATCTTTTAAATGAAAATTGAGAGCGAAGAAAATGAAATAAAAACCTCAAAAAAGAACATTGAAACAATCAATACATCTGCAGTCAAAAGATTAAATAACATCTAGTCACATTTATAAAATAAAAATACTCAATTGCACAAAACTCACTCTATTTCCGATTCCCTATAAACAGTTGTGAAAGTTAGCCCTGTCTCCGATCCAGAGCCCGTCCATAAACTCATTGTTCCACCACATTGTTGTCGGTTGTGCAAATTACAATACTAACTAACCATTTTGTAACAAAAAAAACTTTTTCTAATCTCACTTTGAAACTTGCCCATTGTGCACTGCAATTTGAATGGAAATGTTACAACAAAAGTTTTTGCGAATAAAACAAAAGATTTTTGCGTCACTTCAAGGTCGAGGAATACCCCAGTGGGCTATTGTGCTTGTTATGATACTTTGAATAGAAAGGTGCTACCACAAACATCTCCAACATAAAAAAAAATAAGTTTAACAACAAACATTTGTGTTGATGCAAGGATTAAACTCGCTTAAGGTGACGGGTAGGGCACACTAGCGACGCCAATGAATTTAAATTTCTAGCTACTAAACCGGATCTGTTTTAAACAATTGTTTACAACAGGGTTACAACCTCTCGATAAACACTTATACTATTTATTAAATAACCATGCACAAATGCGGACCCAACATTTGTTCGCGAAAAAATGATTCACGCTATAAGTGGCCGCTTTTGACGGTAATCAATTCATCGCGTACAAAAACCGACCCAACATTTGAGCATGGTTATTTAATAAATAGTATAAGTGTTTGCCAAAAGGTTGTAACCCCGAAATTGTTTTAAATAAATCCGGTTTAGCTAAAAATTAAAATCGATTGGCGTCGCTAGTGTGCCCTACCCGTCACCTTAAGGCTTGTTTAATCTTAATTTCTCGACTCTCTAACTACTACGCTCAAACGGGTCACCTATTCAATAAACAATCTTATTTATTTAGTGGATTTTGATTTCAGTTATCCTTAGAAAGAAATCCGTTAAATTTTTTTAAGGGCCTCGTCCATAGATTCCTATACTAAATACCTCATCTTTTGATCTTAAATTCTATACCAACATCGAAGCAGGAACATAATACCGTGAAGTTGCCACATAATATCGGAGACTTGTGAAAGAAACGTCATAAATCTGTCAGATTTGACGCGCCGAGTTAAGTTACGGCCGCGCCGCTGAGTGATTTGTGAACGGTACGGTTTGTCGCAAAAAATAATAGCTCGAGTGGAGGGACACCTCAGCAGACCTCGAGATCGACTGATTTCGAGGCGCTTTTAAGTCATAACATTGGTTGTGGTGATCTGATTTGATAGCCTTGTGGCTTAGTAGTCATAGTTTTTAACATCATCGTCAGCCCATTTAAGTCCCCACTGCTGGGGCACGGGCCTCCCTTAATCACATTAGGGGTAATTGCCATACTCACAACGCTTGGCAGATGGGATGGCGAGGGTTTGATATAAATGCAGAGTTTTCCTTCTCTGGGTGCTGATGATCATGCAAGCAGCTTTACCTTAGTCGCCTTTTACGACACCTCGGTAAGAGTGGCCTATTCTACTCTGCCGGGGACCACACGGCTAATATAGGTGTAATACGTCCATATCTAGATATGGTGTGTGCAATGGTTCCTCAGTGGAGGAGCACCTCAAGAAGACCTCAAGTATAAAACTTAGTCAAGGCGCCATCAAGTTCTGCTGACCTGAAATTGATACGACGACCAAAATATCGCGTAGGAAAACATACCATTTTGGTACATTAAGTACAATTCTTACATAATGTCCTCCAAACCGATATTTCGGTCATGGCGGCCAATCTCAGCGATCAGCTATTGACGCAGGACATATTATAGCACACAAGTGTTCGCGCAGAAACAGAGGGATTAGGCGCAGGACCAACGGCTTAATGTGCTTTCCGAGGCACGGGGGTACAAGACCGCCAACTTCCAGACCTCCGGCTTACACTGAGAATTTCTTAACAGAAAACCTCAGGTACAAATTTTGGCCCGAACCGGGATCGAACCCGGGACCCCGAGCGCAACCGTCGCTTTAAAGTGCGACCCACTTAACCATTGCGCCACCGAGGCAGTCAATTCGTACATAGATGTGATGACAGCTCAGTGGTTGCTACATTTCAAAATGTAAGAATATTCAATTATCAATTTAATTCCAAAATTTTATTTTTCTGTAAAAAAAAAACTAGGAATAAAACAAGTGCATGTTTTTGTTTTCATGTTGCATCACTAATCGAAATCGAAGCGATTTGCTTCCACGTTCATAATGCGGACAGCTAAGGAATGAAACTCCTTGCCGAAGTCTGTTTTTCCGGACTATCTAAATCTGGACATCTTTAAGGCAAGAGTGAACTAGAAGATGCATCTTCTAGGCGAACGCGTTACATCCTAGACCTCATCGTCACTTTCCATCAGGTGAGATTGTAGGTCAAGCGTTAGCCTATAGTTCGTTAGTAAATAAGTGATTTGTGTGACAAAATTTTTACTGCGACCATACCCTGTCTGTTCCACCGTGCAGCTTGCATAAGGACATAAGATGCAATCTCAGGTAACACGACACGGCTCCTAATTACCCGTATATTAACAAGTGAACGGTCTGTCCTGTTTTGAGTTTCCATTTTGTAACGTTTGGGGCTGCACTTGCTTTCTATTGGGGAAAGGGCCTTTTACTTTACAAGCCTTACTCATGAAACTTATCTGTATAATGTAAAGATTATGTTAGAGAAAACAAAGTCAATCTAGTTGTAATGGTGAAAGTCATTGTCATATTCATAATCTTTATTCCACTTAAAGGGGGTTTTCAAAGCGCGAGTGAATAGGTATCTTCTAGGTAATCGTGCTACATCTTAGACCATACTATCACTTACCATCAGGTGAAATATGGTCAAACGCTTACCTATCTACAGTAAAAAAAAAAAAAAAAAAAACTTAATAAAATGACAGACTAAACTTAAGGAGATTAACATCATGCTACTATTGAAGAATGAGACTGCCTCGGTGGCGCAATGGTTAGTGTGTCGCACTTTAAAGCGGCGGTTGCGCTTGGAGTCCCGGGTTCAATCCCCGCATCGGGTAAAAATTTGTACCTGAGTTTTTCGGTTCAGTAATTCTCAGTAAGCCGGAGTCCGGAAGTTGGCGGTCTTGGACGCTCGTACCACGGAAAGCACGTTAAACCGTTGGTCCCGCGCTCGATCCCTCTCCGGTCGTGTCACACTAGTGTCCCATCGGAATATGAGGGCAAGGGAATACAGAGTGCATTTGTGTTTGCGCACACACTTGAGCACTATAATATATCCTGCGTTAGTAAATAAATGATTGATTGATTAAAGAAACTATTTTTTAAAACGTCAAAATACCTACCAGACTGGCTGCGTTATCGACGAAAAGGCTGCGTTATTCAATCAAAACCTATCCGTATGTTCTTCAAGAATAAACTGTTAATTGAGAACCTCCTCCTTTTACGATGTCGGTTAAAAAGAACAAACGACTTCCTAAAACCCACAGCCGCGTCCCATTTACGATTTTTAGATTGCACTACTTAACATAACACAAGAAACGTTTACGATTTTACGGCCAATTAATGCGTTCTCGAAAATCGATGAGACGAGGGGGTATTACTCCCGACCACTTAATAAATTGTACGGAGGAAGAAAAAAAAAGAATAAATCGAGAAATCGAGTCACCAATAACAGTATAGTGCGGAGTTTATGGTGATGCCCTTGAAGCATGTTATCGCGCCGACGATTCTTTATTGACACTATAAAGGTGGAAACATACGGGCGGGGGCTGCACGAATGTCGAGTTTGATGCCGTCACGAGGGTGGAGATGTTTGAGGGGTATTTATGTTCTATGCTTTATATTTAAGTGTTTTTATTCGTGATATACCTATGCACTTTTGACAGTGGTGTTTTTTTATTCATTTTCCATTCTAAATTAATTGGTTCTTGAGGTCATAATTTTCTTTTGTAATATTATGAGGAGTCTTTAATAAGACAAAGTTGAATTCCTAAAGCTACACATTTTGCAGTTGTAATTGATGGTGTTTTTTATTTATTTACTTGGGACAAAAAATCGTTTTACAATCATCCCGGGCCATTACATCATCCATCACGGGCCTCCCTCAATCACATGAGGGGTAATTGCCATACTCACCACGCTTGGCAGACGGGTTGGCGAGGGTTTTGATATAAATGCAGAGTTTTCCTTCTCTGGGTGCTGATGATCATGCCAGCAGCCTTACCATAGTCGCCTTTTACGACACCTCGGTAAGAGTGAGGGTAGCCTATTCTACTCTGCCGGGGACCACACGGCCTACAGCGGGGTTTACAGTAATCTCAGCTAGTTTCGGCAGAAATTACAGAGACATGCGGGAGAGACACGATACATTGAACTGCTGTAACTAACTCTTCGATATCACGGTCAGCTACAGCCGACTGTCTTGGTATTATTATGTTGTGACTTATTGTTATGGGCATATGCGAATACAATTTCTGCGGTCTGATTTTCATCTGCGTCGCGGCCGCCCGCAACAGCCTCCCATGCGTCCCCACAAGTAAGCTGACTGATTTACAAGACTGGCGGCGTAAGGCCGATCCAGTCCGCCACCGCCTATAATCGTTAAGACAAGACGCGTTAATTCTTCCCAGCCGGCTCCGCCAAGTTCCAAACCATGCCCAAATATTAAGTAATATTTACTTACGTTGTTATATTTCGGATTCAAGTATATGGTAATTTAGACCAATTTAAAAGGCCTGTAATGTTTGTTTCGTTTTAATTCGAATGCAGTTCGTTGATCTACCTGGAGGAGATATGAAAGTACTAAGGTATTCTTGCTAACTTCTAAAGACAGTCAAAATAAATCTGTTGTCTTATCATTTTTTTTTTTTTAAATCTTGCTTTTAAAGACTCGGGAAAGCCCGATGGCGCATTTGGTATGATTTTCGGTGTGATTACCTCATACGCCAAAGGTTCGATCCCCATCCTGGACATTGTGTATTTAAGTATTATATTTGTAATTCCTCTATTGTCTGATATCAGTATCACAAGTAGATAAGCCACTAATACAGAATCTGATCTATGTATGAGATGTTGTATACAATTATTTATATATCTATGGCGCCTATCGCCCTATAATCGTTAATAAAACACGTTTATTCTTTACCCATCTTTCAGTTACCATATCGGCGACTTAAATATAGGGGAAAATGTTTACTAAGTCGTTAGTTTTTACAACATTTTGCTTTTTATTCTCTTTCTGTTCAATGGTTTATGAGTACTTAATAAGGAAAATTGAAGAACTGCCTGTGACAAACAAGCTTGCAACTTGCCTTTTAAGCAATTTTGGCTGTCTGTGGACGTCTGCAACTGCTTTGAACTTTTTGAAGAATCTCATGCTCTATACCCTCGGGAAAATTTAAAAAGCTAGACCTTACTTAAGTATAGTATTATTTGGTTTTGCATTAGTACGAGTTTTGCGAGAACTTGCGATGATTGCGTAGTCACGTGGTCTAGAGACGTCTTCAATTTCCTATATTTACCAGACAAATTTGAATTTTCTTATTAACATCATAATCTTAGCCAGACTTCCTGGTTGCGTGGAAATACTAGCTTTGGAGCTAGGATAGGAGGACGAACAGGTTGTTACGATCGAATCAGAAGTTCACCTCCCTTTCACACGCGCTGTGTTTCTCCTATGCTTAGGATGCGACAGGTGCCTATAATCTCATTCGATACTGAACGTCTTCGCGCTAATGCCCTAGGTTTGCTTAGCGAGGCCGTCTGACCTTCGTAACCCTTACACAGAGGAATCAGAGCGATTGGTTCGTGCTTATACGGATAAATCTTATTCATTGTTTATCTTATCACAGTTTGACTAACTATCCGGGAATTGCAGGTTTTCTCCCAACATAAAATTCTAAAGTTGTGAAATTTTTTTTTTTATTTCCCATTAATAGCTTTATGTCAATACATTTCTCAACTAGTCTATGACCGGTAATTCCAAACCACAGACAAAATGAAACATTGGTGCTCGAGCCCATATCAAATACACAGATGGATTTGTCCCGTCGTTCATAATTGTTGACATAGCCAATAAAAACCCCTCCTTACATATCCGCTTCGTGTAATCAAGTAATACAATACTATACAGGATGTCTTGAAAAGATATATCAATCGAGGTAAAGATAAATGTTAAGTTAAATGTAGAAAACATCAGCAACATGACCATGAGCATAATCAGGTTTAAACTTCAATTCAATTCAATTCAATATCATTATTGCTTTCTCATATGTTGAACAAAAATCTTAGTTTAAAGTATTTTACGTTACAATATGGACCTTGTAGGGCACTGCAAACATTTTGGAGAGAGTACAACCCAGAATATTACCACATTGGTAATAAACTAAGGTCTCCCTGTTATCAATGGATACCAGAAGTATCTACAGTGTACCTAAAAAAATCGTCGAATGGTTTTAGCTGAGATTGTGGGTTCAGGCCCAATTCTGGGGAAGGGGGCAAAGGTTTGCTGCGCACTTATGACTCCATTGGTTGCATATACCAGTGGGCGGAGGCAATCTTTTGTCATCAGGTGATCCGTCTGCCATTTATTCATCGTCAGCCCATTTAAGTCCCCACTGCTGGGGCACGGGCCTCTCTCAATCACATGGGGTGTAATTGCCATACTCACCACGCTTGGCAGACGGGTTGGCGAGGGTTTTGATATAAATGCAGAGTTTTCCGTCTCTGGGTGCTGATGATCATGCCAGCAGCTTTACCTTAGTCGCCTTTTACGACACCTCGGTATGAGTGAGGGTGGCCTTTTCTACTCTGCCGGGGACCACACGGCTACCACTGCCATTTATTACTCTTCTGGTTTCTTCTGGTTGGTTCTTCGGATTATATAATGATCGAACAGAAGCAATTTGGAGAATATAACGATCGAGTCGGGTACAAAAATCTGTATCATCAACAAGTTGTTCGGGGTATCAATCACGTTACCCTTAAGACTGAACTTTTCAAACATCTGGGTTTTTTTTTCCCCTGATGGTAAGTGGTAATATGGTCTAAGATGTAGCACGATTACCTAGAAGATACCTATTCACTCGCGCTTTGAAAACCCCCAAATTGTAGCTTCTAGGGAACACCTCCTCAGGCAGCTGATTCCATTGTTTAATCTGTATGAAGTGTCTGGCGCAATTATTTTATATTTTTACTTCGTTACTTTTCTCGCCACCCTGTATCCGGCGCACCGTCTATCAAGCGACATTATTCCTGGTACAGCACGCATCTTGCTCAACGAAATTAATCAAAACCAACAATGGCTGGACGGCTCTCATAAATCCGACTCTATCGTCGCATCGCGTCACTGTATCGCATTACAAAGTACGACATTGTCTTTGATATCGAATTTATTTGCCGGGGCTCAATCTCTAGCCCGGCAAAGACTTTTGAAAAGTTTAATACGGTTTCCACCCCCTTATTTTCATTTTTAGGGTTAGGCTGAGAACAAAACAAGCTACGTGCTGGAGGCCATAGACTTGACCTTAGGGCTCACTTTTATGGCCTTTTGAAGCTAATCTTTGAATAAATATTTCACAATATTGTTGACTCCGAGTTAGGTAGCTCAAGCACTTGTGTTAAGGATATCAGAACCAAAGCGGAATTACAAATATATAAACATTTAATACTTTTCTTTTATAAATACATACATAGAAAACACCCAGACCAATACAAACAGACATGTTCATGCACACAAATGTTTGTACTGAGCGGGAATCAAACCCGCAACCCTTGCACCAGAGGCAACGTGCACTACGACTGATCCAAACGGGCCGTGTGTGAAGGCTTTATTTGATGACACACAGATGTGACATTACTGTCCTGTCATGGTAATAGAAAACGGAATGAGCCAATTTTTGGAAAAAGCGTCACAGAGTGTGAAAGAGATCCAACCGGCCCTGATGCAGATTCTTTACGAATGAAGTAGAGAAAGAACGTCGCCCAGCAAATCATCCCATAGTTATACTAGAAGCCGTCAGGCTTCGTGGGGTTTTTCAAGAATGGTTATCTATGAAAAGACACATTCTGTTTAGGGTGCATGTCTATATATGACCGATGTACGGTACGGGGAATTTGGCGTTTAACCACTTCCAAACGAATATCGCTTGCACGCATTACGCAAAAATGGTGTTATTTTAACCAAAATAATATGCAAACTGCAAGGGATTTTTGTTCTTCAAGTAGTTAGCTGCCAGATTCCCCAGTACTTACTGGCTGGAACTGTCTCTTTCGTCGCATCGAAAAAAAATTTAGAAAAACCTGCATGATTCGGTTTATGACTTTTTTACAAAAGTATGACACGTTCGGAACCCTCGGTGGCTTTTGGCCGGCTTTTTTATTGACCTGTACCCTTACCATAAGTTTGAAAAACTGTTCTCGCTATCGCAAACTATCGGTTTGTCCCTTTCATTGTGGTTCATGCGAAGGAGACTGAGCAATAGTTTTGGAAAGCGAGGATAGTCATTCAAAATCATGGTAAGGTCTCTGATGTCTTTAAAAGACTACACTGACAACACTAAAACAGCTTCGAGTAATTCGTATCATTCGGATCACTCGGTACGCGTCACCCGGTCCTCTCATAAATTGCCTGACGTATCGGTCGAGTTCCGAGATTTTTTGGAATAAAAGTCAGGCCCATTTGCATACCCGTGTGCCTTATGCGATAGGGGTGTGGTTATCGATACATCGAATAACATTTGATCGATTTAAACTTCGCCGAACGAGTTGAACTTAGTTGTTTCAACTCCAAAGTCGCAAAATTTTTCTTTTTTTAAACTGTTAAATATAATTAACGAAGACGAGGATTTCCACGGAATTTATTATGAGGTACAAAATTGTCTACTCACATATTTTGCTAGAATAGTTATTTACGGGATTTCTACCATGTACCTAATTTTTGAGTTTCCGATATTCCGGCACATACAATTAACAAACAACAAAATATGTGATTTCGGCAACAGTGCCGAAATCACATATTTTAACGTTTCGGCTACATTACAACAGCTGTGGTCACAAGCTTACCTACCACGCTTCACCAGTCCGCTTGTGACAACGGCTGCTGTAACGTATAATGCTATGCGAAAATCTAATAAACTTTAAAAGTCAAATCTTTAATCTTATTTCTATTAAGTTTGGTCTCTTTTTTATCAGCATTGCATTATCATTGCATTAAGGCATATCACTACGTCAGTTTACTTCGTGAGTCAACATTATCGATACCACACGTTTATAACGTACAACCCTATTCTCAAGGAAAGATCTGGGATTGTTTATTAGAACGACATTTCTTTTTGTCCGATATCTTGTCTCTCTCATATTAATGACGGGACCTTTTTTTAATTTATCAGGAATATTTTTATAGTGTGCCCCGTTCGGAATGATACGTACAATTTTATCAGTCCGGCTTTCTGAATCGTGGGATTTTTGAGTCAATCGTTGTCACGAAACGTGATACCGACGATTTGTTTATTGGTTCTTCGTAAAATGATTCATATCGAGCTGATTGCGTCAACTTGAAAGTTTCCTCAATGTGGGGTCATTATGTAGTTAACTGTGATTTATTTTAATATGGAAATAAAACAAGTCAAACAGGTGTTTTCTTGGAAAAATGGAATGTTTTTTGTATGCAGCGATTAGATATTAGTTTTTTTGCATGCTTGTTTCAACTTCATACGAACTTTTTGACGTAGTGTTTCCAATGAATGATAGAATAATAGCCATTGATAAAATGTATTAAAATATCTTTACAAAACTATAAATGATTATGGGGTACGTGTTATGTCTTTACCTTTGAAATTGCCGTTTTGTATGGCGATTTTCTTAAAAGTTGTATATTCCATACTACTTTTTTAAATTTGTAAAGAAACTAGCAGTCAGAAACTTAAAATGAAACGTTAATTTACATTTAAGATAATGGTTTTTTTTTGGTTGATTGACTATAGGCTAACTAATGTTTACCCTAATCTCACCTGATGGAGAGACGATGGGGTTCATAATCATAATCTTTATTGCATTATGTGTTACAAGCTGATCTTAAATTAAACATATCCGCACATAAACCCTGTAAGGGCACAGCGTAGTAAATAACAAAAAAATACATATTAGTTCAAAGATTACATACTTAAAATAAAATAAGTTACTTTAATTAACACTTCATCATCATCATCATCATCAGCAACCTACACTCGTCCACTGCTGGACATAGGTCTCCCCTAATGCACGCCACTGCTCCCGATTTTCGGCCACTCTCATCCAGCCCACACCAGGCAGCCTTCGAATGTCATCATCCCATCTTGTCGCAGCGTCCTACACTACGCTTACCGAGTCGCGGTCTCCACTCAAGGACTTTCCGGCTCCAACGGCTGTCAGTTCTGCGGCTAATATGACCAGCCCACTGCCACTTCAGTTTTCTAATTCGGTGGGCTATGTCGGTGACTCTGGTTCTCTGTCGGATTACATCATTTCTGATGCGGTCCTTCAGAGATACTCCGAGCATAGCCCTTACATACAAACAACGACAACAAACAACTTACTATAATAATATAGTAATTCATTTAACAAAAACAACAAAAATTAATAGGAACTAAGTCTTGTCAAGGATTTTATTCGTTAGCCCTGAAGACGCCTTAAATATGTTGATGATAATTTTGTTCTTGTTGATATTGATGATGAAAATGTTTTTGTTTCAGATGAGAACCAGAACGCATGCTTCCCGGAGCGGGTAGAAATGCGCTCGAAGCAGCAGCCGCGACCGTCTTACCGCTGGCTCAACACCAACGATAACGGTAAACCCACTACTACCTTAGTACCTTTTTATGCGATAGGTGGCAGACGAGCAGACGGGTCACCTGATGGTAAGCAAGCGCCGCCGCTAATAGACACCCGCAACACTAATGGAGACACAAGCGCGCTGCGAACCTCTAAACCCCCCGACACAGGTACGACATTGCGATCATCAAGAAACAAGCCTATACCTTCCTAAAAGGCCGGCAACGCATCTCCACTCCCTCTGGTGTGGCTGATGTCCATGGGCGGCGGTGATCACTTACCATCAGTTGACACGCTTGCTTGTTTGCCTCCCTTTCTCATAAAAATATATATTAGATGTAGCAAAAAGAAGTGGTTTTTATTGCCTTGTAAATTCGTAGTTTCATATCATGTGATCTCGGGGTCCTGGGTTCGATTCCCGGGTCGAGCGAAAAGTATGTTTCGAATTTTTCAAACATAGCTCGGGTTTGTGATCACCAATCCGCATTTGGCAAGCGTGGTGATTTAGCCTAATCCCATCATAGTAGCGATAACTTGATTTTTATGATGGAGGCCTTTGCCCTGCAGTGGGACAGTTTATAGGCTGATACTTTACTTTACTTTACATATCATCTGACCAAAAACCCACTTTTATATCTCTCGAGTGCGACATATCGGACTTGGGCCAAAGTTAGCGTGGCATCTGACATTTGACCTGACCAGTTCCGCGTCGAGCCAAGTCGGTGAGTCATGCTAATTCGGGACCTCGCATTGACCCAGTGGGATTGGCCTCAGAATTATAATGACCCTATTCTGATAGACCAAACTTAGTCCAAATTATTGTAGCTATTACGAATTTAGAGGCACTTATGGTCGATGGGATGTCGAAGGCCATTATCCAATAGAGCATCTAACCCGGTTTTTTTATATGTCAAATTCCAGTTTTCTTGTCAAATTTCAGTTCGATCTCACTAACGCCGCCAATCGATTTGTATTAGTTGTGACGAATTTAGGATATTGTTGAGCAAAATGGGCAATGACATTCTAAAAAAGTATTTGGTATTTTTCAAGCTATATCTGACACAAAATATCTCTTTAGAAGGAACCAAATTTTTGAGAATTGCTAAAAGTGGCAATTTTAGTCGGAAATCAAAAATTGAACTACTTGTAGAGGGATAATTTGTGCCATATATATCATGAAAAAACCGCCCAAGTGCGAGTCGGACTCGCCCATGAAGGGTTTCGTAGCAGCAAGTAAGATATATGGAAGGTAATCTGTCCTGGGTTGTCGGGTCAGACAGGTAGGACTTCTTAACTAGGTTGGCTGTAATGGTCCACCAGGTCAAGAGCGGCCGTCCCCTTCCTCTCTTGCCTTCTGGAATTGCCAGTGCTTTCTGGACCACATGCTCGCTGTCTCTCCGCATGACGTGGCAATACCGTCTCAGATGTGTTTTGGTGAGCTTTTCCTGGAGGTGACTTTGAAATTACCTCGGACGTATTCGTTTCAAATTATGGCTAGTTTAGTCACTCCGCCCGACCACCAAAGCATCTTTATTTCGGTCGCGTGTAGTTTCTGAGCATGTGTTTCCTTCACAGTTCAGCATTCTGTAAAATACCAGGTTTTCTTAAATAAATTAATTAACAAATAAAACCCTGACAGATGCCTTAGTAGTTACCCCGTAGGGAAACTTAAAGTAGGTTACTATTTTGCGGTTGTTTTAGTACAAAAATTGGTGACCAGGGATTTCACTGTACCAATGACATCTTCAAATATTCCCATAATTTAAATATGTAAAAAAGAAATCAAATATTTTATGGGACGAGAGTGCCTGCGATTTCGTCCAAGATCTTTTTGTTTTTATTTAGGTGAAATTATTATTTATTTATTCATTTATTAGACAAACAATAGTTTACGTAAAAAGTACAGTAGTCTCGCAATAATATTTACATAGTTTGTCTGCGGGATCACGGGTCTCTAAAATAAAAAATAAAAATAATTAATTTATCTTTACTAACATTTATCTCATATTTAATCATCAACTATAATCTATTTGATATTTGTTAACGTTTTTATGTTACTAGGCCAATATAGCTGAGTAATTAACTACGCGATTCATAGCTTGTTACACTCATTCTCACACGGGGCTTCGCACAATCACACACAACCCTGCGCAATCAAATACTAATAAATACTTTACCTTTTACATCTAACTGTAGCAATAACCCTAAGAACAGTAGCAAAAACGTCGTTTAAATAGAGCTCTAAGTAAGACATCGTAAGGTCTTAAATTGAGATTGATGCGTGCCAGAACCAATCCTGTACAAGCAACTTTTATCGTTAAAATACCCTTTACAACAAGACATACAGTCGAAAATTGAGATAGATGCGCATAAAAAACTACTTTGTTGCGTTTCAACTTTCAACTACCGCACTCTTATTGTCGGGCCATAAAGTCGAATGTTTCGGGAGTGCTTTAAAAATAAATTTGTCCAACAATTGGGAGCGACACCGTGACGTGACAGCCCTGAATATTCAACTAAAACTCGCAATAAATACCAAGTTACGACCATAGAAAAAAGCAGTGTACAAAACGCAAATGTAATACGGCGTAATAACTCATAGGTCTTTTTGTACGAAACTAAGCCACCGTGAAGCGATAAATAATATTTATTTTTGCTATTATACGCGTTTTTGTCAGTTGTAATGGGTGTAAAAGCTCAGGGCGGGTTTTACTGATCGCGGCCAGGAGAATGGCGGGAACAAACTAGTGTTATGGAAATTATAATTCGTTAAACATAATTAATTTATAATTAGTGGTTTTTAAATACTTGTCTTATAATTATTATTAATCGTGAGATATATTTATGTTATTTTGATACATATTATAAATTTTTTCTTGTAGTAGTCAGTAAATATTTTACTTCATTTCCATCAACATTTAATAAGATTAATAATGTAGACTTAGATTCTGTCTTCATTAAATGAAATGAATCTCTATTGTTTTAATTTAGGTTTCATTGAAAATCCATGTTTCTTTAGGTAACTGTTTGGATAATCCAATGAAGTGCGGATAACTTTAAAACGAATCAAATACCTTAATAATACAAGAAAACTTACTAATTGTTGATAAAATTCCAATCAATCGTTTACCTTCAGGTAACCTGTGTATCTATCTCTTATTTAAAAAAAATTCAGCGCATAATTAATATCCAATACCTTTTTTACTTAAAGTCCCCGCTACATTAGTGGCCGCACACGACGAAGTAGTTTAACGTTTTTAATAATATCTTACGAGTGCGCCGACGCAATTATCAACCAGCCACTTGGTGATGGTTCCGAGGATTTATGGACACGCCCCTAAATTGGTTCATCCTATTAGATTTTTTTTTCATAGATGGCACACGAGTAGACAGATCACCTGTTGTTAAGCGATTGCCGCCGCCCAGGGATACCCGCCACAACAGTGGTGTAACAAGTGTACTGCCAACCTTTGAACCCCTTTTGACTGACCGGATGGCGCAATTGGTAGTGACCCTGCCACTTACGCCAAAGGTCGTGGGTTCGATCACCACCCTGGACAAAAATTCGTGCGATGAACACTTGTGTTTGTTCGGTGTCTGGGTGTAATATATGTATTTATGTATAATATTTGTGTTCCTCTGTTGTCTGATATCTGTAACACAAGTGCTTAAGCTACTTAGTACGGAATCAGGTCAACGTATGAGGTGTTGTGAGAATTATTATTATTAGATTAGGGTATTGTCTGCAATGTTCTTCTTCCTCTTTCTATCGAAATGGACCTCCGGTAGGTGAGTTAGGGTCACACAGCGAAACACAGCAAAGACACTGCTTCACGCCGGTTTTCTGTGAAGCCGTGGTATCACTCTGGTTGAGCCGGTCCATTTATATCAAAGCGTGGCAGTCCCACAGTATGTGCACGTGCATCGTGATTGCCGCATATCATCATTATTTGACGACCCGTTTGGAACAGTGGTAGTGAACGCTGCCTTTGGTCCAAGGGTAGCGGGTTCGATCCCCGCACAGTACAAACATGTTTGTTTGTATTGGTCTGGGTGTTTTCTATGTATTTTAAGTATGTATTTACAAAAGAAAAGTATTATTATGTATATATTTGTAATCCCACTGTTGATTCTGATATGCGTAACACAGGTGCTTGAGCTACCTATCTCGGAGTCAGATCAATGTATGTGATGTTGTGAAATATATTTATTTATATTTATATTTATACCCTCTGAGGCACATCTAACTGACCATTGCGTATTTTTTATACAAAAATACTCACTTTACTCTTCTTATCTCAGCTCTTTATTCCCGGTTGCATCCAAAGCTGTAGCTTTGGTGTCCGGGGAACGCTTAGACCATAATTCAGGATTTGGGGAGTCTGGTAATTACATTAAACCGTCACACTACCGTCTGACCTTTGCAAACCGTACATGGGAACCAGACCAGCTAAATCATGGAAACGTGGAAATTTCCTCATTTTAATAATAATAATAATTCTCACAACATCTCATAAGTTGACCTGATTCCGTACTAAGTAGCTTAAGCACTTCTGTTACAGATATTACTTAAATACATATATTACACCCATACACCGAACAAACACAAGAGTTCATCGCACGAATGTTTGTCCAGGGTGGGGATCGAACCCACGACCTTTGGCGTAAGAGGCAGGGTCACTACCAATTGCGCCATCCGGTCAGTCAATGCTTTCCCTCGCCGCTGAAATGGTAGAAAAGAATTACCTACGCTCATAGATTTGAAAAGTTCAGAGATGCAGGCTAGGATTCGAACCTATGACCTTCCGTATGGAAGACGTGTTCTGTATGGAAGAGGATACTCTGAGCTGCCTCGCTCGTACAAACATGCTCACTATACATTACCCGTATCCTCATCTTAGCGTGTGATTTCTGTTTGCGTCCAAAGCTGTCGCTCTGGCTGGAGCCGGGAGTATCCTTGGACCTTGATCCAGGATTTAAGAAGTCTGATAATTATTTTACATTAGGGGTATTCCAATCTATTTTGGCTGAACCTGCATCAGACGCGGCTAAATTAGTGTGTGAGATGATTCTTCATCGGTGATTGAACTATGTACGTCATCATAATTTCAGCCTATAGACGTCCACTGCACTATATACGTATATAGTGACTGCCTCGGTGGCGCAGTGGTTAGTGGGTCGCACTTTAAAGCGACGGCTGCGCAAGAGGTCCCGGGTTCGATCCCCGGGTCGGGCCAAAAATTTGTACCTAAGTTTTCGGTAAGAAATTCTTAGTGGCAGCCCGGAGTCTGAAAATTGGCGGTCTTGTACCCCCGTGCCTCGGAAAGCACGTTAAGCCGTTGGTCCTGCGCCCAATCCCTCTCTGGTCGTGTCACAGTAGTGTCCCATCGGAATATGAGGGTAAGGGAATAGAGAGTGCACTTGTGGTTGCGCACACACTTGAGCACTATAATATATCCTGCGTACGTGGCTGATCGTTGAGATTGGCCGCCGTAGCCGTAATCGGTTGGAGGATTATTATATATAGTGTCTATTTAATATAAATATATCATGTAACGTGCTTAACTATATCTCTTAAATTGTAATAATAATGTTCAGGTTACGATGTGACTGACATAACACAAGGTTAAAGTCCCTAAACTAAAAATAGAATAATATAAAAAAAACTACATGATCCGTATATGCTCGCTTTTTAATCAAGCATTTCTGTCAATCAAGGAAACATCAATTATCACTGGCTGGTTCTCATCAGAAGAAGTTAATTCGACGAAAAAAAATCCATCCGTTTTCGAAAGAACGTCCAATAAAAATTCGTCAAGAATCTGCGGCAAGCTAATATAAGGTTGTAAATAAGCTCTACAGTAGCCGCTCGTAAAGCGCCTATGGCCCGACAATTGTTTCGACGCATAAAACCGCCGTAAACCTTTACAACTCTTCGTCAAATTGTTTAAAGATTTACAATTTGTGTGAAGAGCGAAATCGTAAATAACTAATTGGTTATTTGGGTGTCTTAAATAATTAAGAAGTTGTTGTTTTTTTGAGTACGTACGAGTAGTGTTAGCCGAATAAAAACGGAATGGCTAGACATCGAGACATAGATGGAGCTCTTCAGTTTTCATACAAATTACTTACGATACGATTCTTCGAAAAGTTTGCGCTAGCCTTCTGTTATAGTCTCACATAAAACCGGCGTGAAACAGCGCTGTGATGTGTTTCGCTGCGTGAGTGAGAGTACCGGAAGCCAAGGGGAAAAGAGAATTTAAGGGTTGGCGGTGTCGCGGGTGTCTATGAGTGGCGGCAGTCACAAACCATCAGGCGATCCGTCTGATCGTCTGCCACCTAAAAAAAAGAGGTTACCCACTTAATTGTTCTAATCTGATCACGTATCTCTGGACTTTTAAAATCTATGTGCGTATTTGAGTACCAGCAAGCAAATTAAATTGTCTACGGGTGATTCGCACCGGTTCTTGTTTTTGAAAAAGGCTGCCTAATTTTGAGAGAAATACTAATTCTTATTGTTGTATCGCTAAACGGCGTACAAAAGGCGCCACTGCCGCTCGACAGCGGGTAGCAAGTCATCCCGCAAACAATGCGGTGGTGACTGAAGGGTTGCCAATAAAACCTCTTTTCGACCACGTCGTAAATAACTCTTTATTGCGGCTTTGGTGACAAACTTCGGTGAAGGTCGGGTTCTTTGATGGTTTTGAGTTGCGAAGTGATTGTTTCATAAACAGTAAAAAAAATCAATATATTTGATGCATTAAAAATGTCTATTTATGATGAGGTTACTTTGGCCATATCGCCCGGAGACCATCTGACAACTTAGTGAAGTTGGTTGCTGTGGGGAAAGTCAATAGTAAAAGTCGAAGAGGCCGTTCACCTCTTCGTTGGTCAGACCAAACCACCACAACATATAATAATTTCTTCCTACAAGTAGAAATAATTTCCATAGTTGTTAAAAGTGGTCACTTTGGACAGTTATGAAAGTTACTGTTACTTGTAAGAAGTAATTATTAGGTAATTTCGTCTCAAAAATTGTTAATACTTTCTTCAAAGTATCCCAAAAGTAAAGTAGTTTTTCCTTACTTTAAAAAAAATCTGAGAAAAAAAACCGCCTTCAAAAACCACGAACTAAAAAGTGGAAAATTTTATACACTTCAAATATCATTTTATAATACAGTGCACTCGAGAAACGGTTTTATCGAAGTCGGCGCCTAGATACTATTGGGCGCCGACTTTTTTTTTCAAGCTTTTTAGTGTCTGATTTTTTGACAGCCCCCCCCTCTTCCACCCTCGCCAAATAACTAATAAACTAATAACTCCTTACTGTTGAGGAGTTGACCTTCCATCGTCAGCAGAACCACAAAATTAATACCAGTGTCACAATATTGCCAGTGTCTGATTAGAGAAAAAGCAGGTTTTACCTACACTTTCACACACCAATGGTCCAAGCGTACCCCGGGCTCCAAAACGATGATTGGACGCAACCAGAAAAAATACACTGGGATGTAGAAAACCATTGTTGATGTTAATTGAAGCGACTTATTTCGAGATAAGTTTGATTCTATTCGATATTTAGTTCTACTTATAATGATACGAGAATAGTACTGTTCGATAATAATAACGCATCGATATCGAAAGGTTATATAGGTAGGCGTGAAAAATAGGTACCTACTAAATCTGTCCACTAAACGATGCTTTCGTTTCAAATTCGCCCCAACGTTACCTTGCAGCTGTGACGTAATCACCGTGACGAGCCACTAAAAAACTCACTAGCGACTAATTTATGAGCCATTAGGGCCTGATTTAGTAGCTTTCGAGTCCTTTGTGCGCCAGATATGGTGATTATGATCCTTTCTCCAGTACCGACCAGAAGTGGCCAGGTAGTGTTGTGTCATAAAATATCGATAATGTCCTATCAATCTATAGGTACCAATATGGTTGTATTTCACGTTCCCTCAAAATTAATAAATGGCTATGCTATTCGAATCGTTCTGCACCTCATTTGCACATTTTTGCAATACTAATTGCACATCTAAATCATAGTTTGATACTAATGCACATAGTATTTTTAGTGTGCGAATAGGTAAGTTTTAGAGGGTTGGTTTAATATATTCCTACCAATATTAGCCACCCCCAATAAACTTCGTTCCAAGTTCCCCATTTAGCAAAAAGTCATGGATTCGGCCTTTTACCGGTACTGGCGATACAATTCTAATTGCATTATTAATAGCAAAAAATGCTACCTATTCCCAAAAAAAAGAACTTCGCACGAATACGCACCAATTTATTGACCATTCTTTTTTATTTCTTATAAGATTTAACGCAATATTCACATTTTCCTCTTTTAAAAAAGAAATAAAAAGTATCGATATATCGTTACATCGATATCTACACAAGCCTATATCCAGGTAGTCATTGTTGCTGAGTTATCTTGGCCAATTGTTCGGCTCGACGTGGTTTTAAACTAGCGGCTATAGTGACTGCTGGCAGCTCTAATTCGGATCATAATGGACACGTTATGGGCCATGTTGTGTAATGTATCGGGTAGCGTTTGCGTAACGTGCTTCTGTGTGATGGAAATGGGTACCTAGATAGATAATACCTTATTGCACAAAATACACAACTTTAAAAAACTAGGCATTACAGAAACATAAATGTACAATTTCGGCGGTCTTATCGCTGGAAGCGATTTCTACCAGAAAACCTTCAGGCAAAGGCCTTTTGATAGTAGAGAAGGGGTAGGTGGTGCAATTTTGAAAAGGGAAATAAAAGTGAACTGTTTATATTAAAAGTTATAATACTGATACATAAATAAACACAATATTATATAAAATAATATAAAAGACTGTATATACTCTTACATATATAAATTACTAGCTTTTGCCCGCGACTTCGTCTGCGTGTAATTCGAATAAAAGCAAGGTCTTATAGATATCTTTATAAATTATAGCCTATGTGTTATTCTGATCTATAAGCTACATTACTGTAAAGTTTCATTAAAATCCGTTAAGTAGTTTTTGCGTGAAAGAGGAACAAACATCCATCCATACATCCATCCAAACAAACTTTCGCCTTTATAATATTAGTAAGGAAGTAAGGATATGGATCTTAGACGGGCCATCGACTAAGATCGATGACTAGACCTGTAAAAAACATGTAAATAAAAAAAAAATATTGCCACAAGTATTTACTCAGGTCTTTAGATACAGCGACTAGTGAATTTGTTTTCAAACTTAAAAAATAATGAATGGTAAAAATATTACACGATTTGGCGATAAGGCCAGTATACATATTTCATTAGTATATGCCTATATTATTAATATATAATAAGATCTTCCGTGGTATATAATAAGATGGCCGTGTAAGATCTTCCGTGGTAATATGATAAGATGGCCGTGTGGTCCCCGGCAGAGTAGAATAGGCCACCCTCACTCTTACCGAGGTGTCGTAAAAGGCGACTAAGGTAAAGCTGCTGGCATGATCATCAGCACCCAGAGAAGGAAAACTCTGCATTTATATCAAAACCCTCGCCAACCGTCTGCCAAGCGTGGTGAGTATGGCAATTACCCCTCATGTGATTGAGGGAGGGCCGTGCCCCAGCAGTGGAAATTTAAATGGGCTGATGATGATGATGAAGATCTTCCAACCGATTACGACTACAAAACGACAATTTTCTACTTTAACCCCTAGTATGTACTTGATCAGAAAGCGACCTAGGGTCTTTACAGAGGAAAAATAATTTATTTTACAGCAAATTGTAAACGATTGACCTTTAACCACATGTAAATGTTTGAGTTAGGTGGTTGTTCATAATAAATAAGCAATACATCGGTTGAATTATAATTAGTAATTTCTTTTATACACATACCTCTAAAGTTATTACCGTACTAAAGTTTATGCCATCTTGTTCCGACACGCAATGCTAAAAGAGATGAATCAGTTTAGTATCGGAACTTTTCTTAGATCCGGATTTGTAATAAGGGGGATAAGGTTTTTTTATTTATTAATTGATTTATTTGCATTTCACACAACACAGATGTTACAAAAGGAGCACAGTTTACATCATATGCGCCTTGACAGGCTTTGCGTGGCGTTAGAGAGAGGGGCAGATATTTTATAGGTGTAATAATTTTTATTAATAATTAAGTTAACGGGTTTGAAAATACCGATCAGAGAAATATTATTTTAATTTTAGATGTGTTTTATACTTTAAATAATTATCGTCAGCCCATTTAAGTCCGCACTACTGGGGCACGGGCCTCCCTCAATCACATGAGGGGTAATTGCCATACTCACCACGCTTGTCAGACGGGTTGGCGAGGGTTTTGATATAAATGCAGAGTTTTCCTTCTCTGGGTGCTGTTGATCATGCTAGCAGCTTTACCTTAGTCGCCTTTTACGACACCTCGGTAAGAGTGAGGGTGGCCTATTCTACTCTGCCGGGGACCACACGGCGTTGAATAATATTTTGAAGTTTATAAGATAGTTCTGGTGTATGATCAAAAACTTTTCATGTATTACTTGTTGTTTGCCTAATATCCTTCTGGTCTCCACCTAATCGCACCCATTGAATATAAATAAAATAAAAATAAAAAGTGTTTATTTCGGACTATAAAAGCCATAGAGTGATAGTAACAATGACGATGATGAAAAGATCACCTAAATTGAATATTGTATCATAGCTTTTAATGTGACGGGTAAGGCACACTAGCGACGCCAATTGATATAAATGATTAGCAACTAAACCGGATATCTTCTTAACAATTCGAAGCTGCAGCCTCTCGCAAAAAACACCTATACTGTTTATTAAATACTTATATGTATACTAGCTGACCCGGCAAACGTTGTTTTGCCATATAAATAAAAGGGTTGATCGTAGAAGGGTGAAAATTGAGGATTGTATGTATTTTTGTATGTTGTATCATAAAAAAAGAGAAATTAAAAATTTTGTCTAAAAAATAAAAATAAAAATTTAGGGGTGGACTACCCCTAACATTTAGGGGGATGAAAAATAGATGTTGGCCGATTCTCATAGATACCGGATAAGCACAAAAAATTTCATCAAAATCGGTCAAGCCGTTTCGGAGGAGTATGGCAACGAAAACTGTGACACGAGAATTTTATATATTAGATATAACTTTTAGGTCTGCTTTTGTATTCGAAATTTGAATTATAGCCAAAAACGGCGACTTATTCCGTTAAACCAAAATTCGAGTGCAAAAACAGACAAAAAAGTACCTAGTGCACAATTATTAAATAAATAGATACAACCTGTGCGGATAAAGAATGGGATCAGAAATGGCGACTAATCTATCCACTTCTCGCTCGCACACTATTTGCGTCTATACTCGCACTCGTGGGGTGCTAGTATAGACGCAAATAGTGTGCGAGCGAGAAGTAAATAAATGCGCCGCCATTTCTGATCCCATTCTTTATCCGCACAGGTTGTACAATTATTGACTATCGACTGCCTCGTTGGCGCAGTGGCTTGGGGTCCCGGGTTCGATCCCCGGGTGGGGCGAAAATTTGTACCTGAGTATTTATGTTAAGAAATTCTCATTATCAGCCCGGAGTCTGGAAATTGGCGGTCTTGTACCCGTGCCTCGGAAAGCACGTTAAGCCGTTAGTCCTGCGCCCGATTCCTGTTCGGTCGGGTCACACTAGAGTGCACTAGTATTTGCGCACACACTTGAGCACTTGAGACTAAATAATATAGAAATAAATAAGACTCTAGAATACCCATACCGATAGGGCAGCTAGAAGGTCTCCTCCCGACCTCAAGTGTGAATGAAGATGAATGATAGAAAGATATAGTATGCAGCACGAGAAGCTTTTCACTTTTATGAGAACTGGAATTAAAGGAAACTAAAATATAGTTTAGAAAAGGCTCCGTGCTCAATGTCGGAGGTAGCTAGTAAAAAAAAAATGTATCCTGCGTAATTGGCTGATCGTTGAGATTAGCCGCCTTAGCCGAAATCGGTTGAAGGATATTATTATTATTACAATTATTAAATAATCGAACACCAGTAGGACACCTCTGTACGCGAACTGGCGGAATCAATCGGGCCGCGCTTTATCACACCGCGAGCCGTAAAACCTTCATAAAACGGAAAAAAATCTGTCGACTCCGCATAAAAGTAGTGTTTACAAACAGACAGCTCGGTTAATCTTTACGAGCGGCCCGAATAGGCCTGCGTGCGGTCACCAGTTTTTTGGACGCGCTTCGGACGGTCCGGATTTGTCACGAACACTTTTTTTGCACGGCTTTGTTGTCTTTTCGTTCTGTTTTTGAGCGGAGCCGATTTTGGACAATCGCTCTAAATAGATTTGCTCTGGGCACGTCAGGAACCTTTTTTAGGTTCGTATGAATTTTAGAAAGTCAACATTTGTTAGCTTCCAGATCCATTAAGGCAACATTTTCTTGACCGCCGGCTCGACCGGAGTGATACCACGGCCTCACAGAACACCGGCATGAAGCACACTGCGCTGTGTTTCGCTGTGTAAGAGAGGGTACCGAAGGCCCAAAACGGGGGAAAAGGGGGTTTAAGGGTTGGCAGCGCACTTGTGACTCCACTGGTCTCGCGGGTGTCATAGGCGCGCGGGCGGCGGCAATCGCTGGTGATCCGTCTGCTCATCTGCCACATTTCACTTAAAAAAACTACGTGCTTAATAAATAATATTGTTCTAAAATAAAATAGATTTTTATCCTAAATTTTATTCCGCCTTGACTATTTCCGCCTTATGGTCCCTGCATAATGTGTTCTAATAAATTATATTAATATCACCTTATTGTACCTTACGGAAAGCAATAAACTATTGAGTTTTGAGTATAGTGAGCAAGCAGATGAGTATGATGAACGGATGCCCTGATGGTAAACCTGCAACACCAGAGACACCAGGAGACACAAGTGTACCACTGGCCTTTTAAAAAGTAACACGCTCTTTTATTGAGATTTTTCGCACATTGCACTGATGTGCAGTATTAATCTCAGGATAAAATTTAAAAAAAACTTTACAAAAAAAAGGTATTAACGCCGATTCGACAACCTTATTCCGATGTAACGCGCCAGTCATTCTATCCAAATCTGACGCTATACCATAAATCACAAACGTTTATGTTAAGCATGTTAAGTGGTACAAAATATATTAAAATAATATAATGTAGCTTGAAAAGATATTAAAATAATACTTGACATCTAACCAGCCATTGCAATGTTTCTTACAATCGAAATATTAATAATGTATTAGGAGTACACTCTCGTCTCTCAAGTCCTTATGTCGAAAGTCTTCGACCAGTGCGTCCCCCTTCCGTCATGGCCTTACGGTGCCGAGACGTGATACTCACGGCCTGGACTAGTTCACCGGTTCAAAGTCGCTCAAGAAAGCTAATGGAAGGGGCTATGCTCGTAGGGATCTCTGAAGGACCCGCATCATAAAATGATGTAATCCGACAGAGAAACAGAGTCACCGACTGCCCACCGAATTAGCAAACGAAGTGGCAGTGGGCTGGTCAGATTACCGCAGAACTGACAGCCGTGGAGCCGGAAACCTCTATTGAGTGAGATCACACTCGGTTACCGTAGTGTAGCACGCCCTGCGACAAGATGGGCTGATGACATTCGGAAGTCTGGCTGGTGTGGGCCTGGATAAGAGTGCCGAAATCGGGAGCGTGCGTGCATTAGGGAGACCTTGTCCAGCATTGGATGAGTGTGGTGTCTGATGATGATAGAGTAACAATTACTTAACTTTTTATATATACTTAATAAAGTGTAGGAAGTACCTAAATTACAAAAACAGCACAGAACGTCTTCATGATATGTTATACCGATTCGAAAGTGTATAAGCTGGTACAAGGGTTCGGTCCGATCCGACAATAAAACATTTGTGGCATGACAATGTTGGTTGTATTTTGGGGTTGCTAAATATTATAAGTATGTATTACCAAATTTAATTATAATTTTATATCCACTGTGATTCTGTATCGTACCAAGTTCTGACACTATCTCGCAGATCAAGTGGATGTGTGAAATATTATGTATTCATTATTTATTTTGTATATCATACAGCTCTCTATGTATAAGGTATACGAATTATTTAATTGACATATATATTTATCTATATTTTCTTTTACTTACATTTATCTACGGATTAAGATTGTTCGAACCGGGCTTAAGGATTGTAGATGATATTCTAAGGAACATGTGACTACAGTTTATCGTTCGTAATAAAAAATCCTTTAAACCTGGCGACCCTAGCGCCAAATAGCGCCAATGGTTGATTTATGGAGTTCCGAATCGCTCCCGTCTCTTAAACGACGGCGATCGGCCGAATTTACAGCTTCATACTGTTTTATAAGTGATTTTATCAGTCGTAAAGTTTTACAAGCATTCGGCTATTCATTAAACGGGAGACGCCATGTTTTGGTTTTGAGCGAAAAGGTTTACCGTTTTTGAGTTTATTGTTCGCTGAATTTGTAGACTAGGATTTGGTGATTGTTTATTGTTGCAAATAAGGAACTTATTGCATAAGTGCCCATTAAAAATAAAATCTTAAACATTGACCTAATTTCGTACTAAGTAGCTTTAGCATTTTATTACGAATATCGGACAACAGAGGACATATAATACATAGGTGCATGACATGAATGGTTGTTCAGAGTATTTATTTGGGATAACAACAGCAAGACATATCAAGACATGGAATGCCCTCCCAGCCCATGTTTCCTCCTTCATACAATCCGGGGTCTTTTAGGCGGGGCGTGAAGCGGCATCTCAGCAGGCCATCAGGGTGAGGATGGCAGACTCAATGGGTACTTTGTTAGTTCTTTTGTGCCTGTCAGCCTCATATTTGGATTTCACGGACGCTATTTAGAGTACCTATACCTTCCTAAAAGGCCGGCAACGCATCTCCACTCACTCCGGTGTGGCTGATGTCCATGGGCGGTGGTGATCACTTACCATCAGGAGACTCGTTAACTCGTTTGCCTCCCTTGCTCATAAAAAAAGAGTGGGAATCCAACACACGGCTTTTAGCGTATGAGGCAGGCTCACTACCAAAAACGCCGGTTAGATATACCCTAACGAATGCAAGATTTGTTTGCTAGATTTTTTATGTGATAGGTGGCAGACGAGCATACAGATCACCTGATGATAAGCTATTGCCGCCGCCCATAGACACCCGCGACACCAGTGAAGTCACAAGTTATAGATATCGCTTTTTTATGAGATAGGGGGCAGACGATCAGACAGATCACCTGATGGTAAGCGATTACCGCCGCCCATGGACACCTGCAACTCCAGAGGAGTCACAAGTGCGCTGCCGACCTTTTAAAAATCAATACGCTCTTTTCTTGAAGGTTTGCAGGTCGTATCGGTCCGGGAATACCACAGTTCATTCCATAGGTTAGCTAAATTGTCTTTTTTTTCTTTTCATCGCAGGATAACTCTCGCTAAATAAGTAATAGTTATTTCTGTTGTTGAATAATGTAAACAGTAGCTAGCTATTCGATTTTTTGTGATTGACAAATGATGAAAAGCAAAATCTAAGTGTTAATGTGTGAAATCCAACCACCACTAGACTGGCACATTATAAGAGTAAAAGTATAATAAGCGACCTCATGAAATTCTCACGGTGTTTTCGCACATGATTCAAGCTATGGTTATAGCGACTGTCAATAGTGAACTGCAGTAAACCAGTGTTTATAACGCCTACTGTACCTACTCTTAATGGCCAATAAAACTTAGGAAAAAGAACTTTGCCAACCTAATCATTTGACAGGGGACATAAAATATGATTTTTATTTGACGGTTTGTAATTTATAGTTAATTTAATGTCATAAATTATAAAGAAAATGAGATCGACTTTCAACATTTGATGGCTTTTAAAATATAAATGACCTTAAGTATTTATTAATATAGGACATTTTCAGCACATAATTTCTACACAAATATTATATTCATTCATCATTTAAAATAGGTTATTTATTTAACAAAAACCGAAGCTTTTTATATTTTATTTTCGTTACCTTGTAGCAATACAACAAAAAGTAAAAAAAAGAACATATTTTCTTTTTTTTGTCCTTTGTTATTTGATATTAACTTCTTCAAAATCCTAAGTTATTGCTACCTATAAAACTCTTTAATGCATATTAATCATAGATAAAATAGATTTAGGGCGCAGTAAAGTGAGTTTAGTTGTCTATAAAAGGGTGTAAACAGACCAGCCGCGGGTCGTTAAAGCGAACGCCTACTGTGTGGCCCCACACCGCTCCTCGAGGTTTTGTTACAAACTTCGCCACGTGTGAGATTTTTGATTAAATCGATTTTTTGCAATGCAAAATGCATCGATTTGTGTAAAGCTTCATTTGAAATGATGGCTGACACATACGTCATACTTGTGAACAGTGCTAGATTTGGGGACTGGTATGCTTCGGTTTACCTCATAATATTTATTTTATTATTTCATTTATTTTATTTTGTGTTACAATTTCAACTGTATGACTTGGTATGATGATAATACAATATTGTATGAAATTTTGGCGATTAAAAAGAGTAACTGCCGAGCTTTCTTGACGGATCTTCTCGATCAGAAACAACTTTCCGAGCCGGTGGTAGAATCGCATTATGTTTATTTTTTTGATTTATTTTATGTATCAACGTGTATATGTTTAATGTCTAATGTGTTAACATGAAAATTATACATAAGTACTTATAAATAGTTTTAAATTACTTAAATGTATGAAGATTTGTAAGTGCTGTGCACAAGCCTATGTAAATAAAGAATTTTTGGACTTTTGTCTTGCTTCCGTACGACCGACTTTTTCTAGGACCGATTATTGGTCCTACAAGAAGTCGGCCAATTTTTCATACCATAACATTGGTCACGTTTTGTATGACGTGTGCGTTGCACTATTGAAATCAGTACTTTCTATTACTCTCCTACAAAAAAAATCGGTCACCGACAATCGGCCGTGTGAATGAACCCTTTGTTTTTTGATACTTTTTTTATACTGTAGATAGGTAAGCGTTTGACCATATTTCACCTGATAGTAAGTGATAATATGGTCTAAGATGTAGCACGATTACCTAGAAGATACCTATTCACTCGCGCTTTGAAAACCCCCAAATTGTAGCCTCTAGGGAACACCTCCTCAGGCAGCTGATTCCACTGTTTCGCAGTACGAATAAGGAAACAGGATTCAAACCTCTTTGTGCGGACTTTTGGTATTTCTACCATGTACCGGTGTCGATTGAGGGTGTGATACTGAGAAAAAATTGAGAAACGAAGTCATTTGTAGATTAATTGGATCAGTGGTTTTTTACCATCAGCATTCTGCGTTGCTGTACCCCAATAAAGTAAGAACTCGTATGAAAACCGAAGATTTTTACGTATCAAAGCATGAAGGCGGTATAAAGTAGTTAGGTATAAGTGGACAGGAGGCGACAAATCAGCTGACAGCATAATCACCTGCTCCTGTTACCATATTGAAGGCTGGGGTAAGGCGAAGTTCACAGTGACACATCAGACGTTAATGTTATGTATAAGTTTGATAGAAATATTATTGACCAATCAAAAATTCATACGGTGCATTATGTATCTTAGTAAAGCTCTACCTATATTTATACTTTATATCCTTTGTTTGTTTGTAATATTATCGCAAAATAATTTATGCCTCACTAATAAGATCTACTCTCGGGTGGAGGGTTGATTACCTACGTACGCGTACGAGGCAGGGGTACCAAATGAGCTTTCGGGCCAGTCAATCATGAAATTCTCCACCAAATATTTTCTCTGCGCATTGTAATGCAGCCTTTACCTGCGCACGAGTTTCGTATTTCTCACCTAAGTGGCGTCCAGCAGGATGCGCGGCTCGCGTTACGTTGCGTCATGCGCACACGCATTAACTTCGACGGTTAGCCGTAGACCTGATTGTTATTGTATCATACTATACTTGTGCAAAATATATAGATGACTCTCTTCTAGACAGTTCCTTATTACTAATGATGACTGGACCTACCGAGATGGAGGCTCTTATTAACGGAGGCCAAGACCCACTATGGGTCGCTGCGCCAACCTAGTTAGTGGACAGTGCAACGAACTACCAAACAAACTTTCTCCCTTGATTCTGATTGGAAGTAGTCTTTCTTCATCACCTCGTAGGACTTTGGCAGAAATGTAGCTCCTTTTATTTGGTTAGACCATCGTGTTGATCGATGATAAAATACACGTCCAAAATATGCAGATCCATATATAGCGCTGCAGGGACCACGTGAAAAGAGTGGCTGGATCAAACTGGATGCAGAAACCGCAATGCCGGAAGGGATGGAGAATGCTGAAGGAGGCCTACACTAAAACAGCTGAAACAGGCTAAAGAAGAAGAAGGAGAGATGCAGTTCCTTGAATCAAAAAAACTACATCATTACAACAAGTGAGGTTTGCCAAAACGTTTCGGATAGTTTTTTTAATGTAATTGATGGCAGTAAGCGACTAATCCAACTGATGGTAAGCGTTTGCAGCCGCCCATTGACATTCGAAACACCACTAGAGTCACAAATGCGCTACTAATCTGTAAACTTCCCTCCTTTGAATTGGGTCTCCCGTATACTCCCTCACTGAGTGAGACCCAGCTACAGGAGTTTCTTCACGCCGGTTTTCTGTGAGACCATCGTTTCCCCCTAGTAGAACCGTTCCAATGCCGAAGCACTAGAGAAATTATGCGAAACATGTCCCTCTCATCTGAAGACTCTAAGATTTAACTCTTGTCACTCACGAAAATAGAATCATTAAATGTAATGACATGATTTATCCGCTGCGACACCGTCGGTCAAAATTAAATAAATTAAATTAAATCTGGGTGTTTATAATAATTCTCCCGATTTATTAGGTGCCCCGTATAAATAGACTGAATCCGGGCGACTAATTTATTGACTGGAACATAGTTGCAAGAAGATCTAGATTAGGGTGACCAGGTGCCATTTAATTTAGATCACAGCTACCGCATCTTGACGCCCTGTTAATTTAGTGGTTTAAGTACCGGGCCGTGATCTCGGGGTCCTGGATTCCCGGGTTGAGCAAAAACAAATAACAATCAAAGTATCCTTTGTGAATTCAGTCAAAGAGCAGATTAACACGTCGACGGTCCCAGCGACTTTGTTAAGTGTACGCAATGCTCGTGTTAGTGGCGCTTCTTTTAATATATTGGGCCGTGCGTGCGGAACTGCAAATAGAGACGGCAGCTGTCGGCTCCAGACGTATCTGTCCGGCACGCACAGGGCCAAGCTCTGCAGCACGCGCTGGTTGCAAATCTGCCTCCGAAGGACCTTTGGCAGATACAACGCTAGATTAGGACCCCTTAGAAGATCTTCATTTATTCAAAATTAGGAAATCTCGTGCAATATTGGAGATGTGGTCACCCTTATCTAGATTATTTATCCATCACAAATTGTTGAGTACAAACGGACAGATTTGGGCTGGTCGTGAGTTTTGGATGTTATTCCTTCCTACTTGTGCCGTCCCTTGGAATATTCATTGGATAATATTATATTTAGTTCTCTGAGCAAATTGTTCCGTTTTGTCTTAGAAGTGCATTCATCATGTCTGGCACAAAAATGACTAGCTGTGCCAATTTCTTAATTATTATCCTAAATTATGGGGAGTGTCAATACTTTAGCAATGTCCTCCGAACCGATATTTCGGTTATGGCGGCCAACATCAGCGATCAGCCATCGACGCAGGACAAATTTTAGTGCACAAGTGTTTGCGCAGTCACAAGTGCACTCTCTGTTCCCACCCTCATATTTCGATGGGACACCAGTGTGATACGATCAAAGAGGGATCAGGCGCAGGCACCAATGGCTTATCGTGCTTTCCGAGGCACAGGTTATTAATATCTAAAAGTACAGTACAGTACAGGTACAAGACAGCAATTTCCAGACTCCGAGCTGACACTGACAATTACTTAACAGAAAAACTCAGTTAAAATATTCTATAGATGTTGAAGATAAAGATTTACAAAAACATGTGAAAGTTACATATTACAGACCTTTGACCGTGGGAGAGCCACGCTTTGGCATGAATGGGCCAGCTCGACCGGAGTGATAGCACGGCCTCACAGAAAACCGGCTTGAAGCAGCGCTGTGCTGTGTTATCGGAGGCCCAATCCTGGGGAAAGGGGGGTTTAAAGGTAGGCAGCGCACTTATAACTCCACTGGTGTCGCGGGTGTAATCGCTTACCATCAGGTGATCCGTCGGCTCGGGAGCCACCTATAACATAAAAAAAAACAGAACATGCCATGGGTTGGTACATATTGTGAGTTTCAACATGATTTGCCAATATTTAGCGAGTGAAATTTATTTATTTATTTATTTATTTAAAAAGAAACACCAACAGTGAGCATACTATAACTAAATTTTACATATGTTTATATTTTTAAATTCTGGTATGCACACCAATTTAAATAGTTATTACACTAGTTTCTATTCAATTCTTTAATGTTAAATTATAAAGATAAAGATTTATTTATTATCTTTACCTGTTGCTGTTGTATCATGCTTGTATTTTATTTTTGTGCAATAAAATATATATATCTATCTATCTTTATCAGAACACATTAAAACACAATTCAACCACAAATAGGACAAATTATGTAGCCAATCAGACTAACCTAGGATATTTTGCTACATAATAATAATAATAATAACTTAACATACTTAACCTACCACAGTACACATACATCCTGTTACAGAAAGCTGCTATTTTAAATACGTGTAGGATTGTAAGGAATTTCCTCCAAATATATGATGATACCCCATCAAATTCACGAGGTGTTAACCAGGCACACATATTCTCTCATTCACAGCCTTACGTCCCACAAAAACGCCCAATCACACAGCCACACAGATCATCACAATCAAGACTCATTACCCTCACCACATCACAATCAGATCTGTAGTGTAGGAACTGTACTTGGCCTAGGCCCGTAACTTTCTGAAAAGCCAGCAAATAGCTGTGATGCTCAGCATATAAAGAACATAATAATAATTCTCACAACATCTCATACGTTGACCTGATTCTGTACTAAGTAGCTTAAGCACTTGTGTTACAGATATCAGACCACAGACTAACACAAATATATACTTAAATACTTATATTACACCCAGACACTGAACAAACACAAGTGTTCATCGCACGAATGTTTGCTACAATACATTATTGCATTAAACTTAAACTGGTGTTTAACATGGGTATTATAAATTATTATAATTATGTTATGCGTTTAGAAATATCAATATAAATTAATTTGTATTTACATTCCTAGGATTAAATGATCGTATTTGACAGTAAAACATTAAATGCCAAAAATATATAACTTCAAAACGAATAAAAGCAATTATTAATTAGCTCATTTACTTCTATATTAACTCTATTACAGTGTGCCAATTGATCATCAATAAAACTATAAAGAACCTAATCCATTCCGTTTTTATTACAAATATTCGATCCAAGTACTAAATAAAATAAAAAAGCAATTAATTACAAATAATTACAGATATATAATCAATAAAACCAATATTTTAAAACATCCATTTGAAGAGTCGTGTCGAAGTGTTCGTGGTAAGATTATTATCTAATGATGTTAGGCGCTTCCATAAATTCATATAATGTATGGAAAGTGGTCAAAAATCCATCTCGTTATATGCGCCAGATTAATTAATGCTACAAACTGGTAGCTAATTAAAGAATTGATATAGTGCCTTTGGCCAGACGTCTCTAGAATTTAGTCGCTCTTTAGCTAATGAATTCTGTCTACAGATAACCATCTTGTTTGTGATTTTTATTAAATTTATTAATTGTTAATTCTTCAATTTAGGTTTTTTATTGCAATATTAGCATTAATTTTTAAGGTAAAGAACTCCGTATTTAATAGAAAAACGTCTAGTTCTATAATTAACATGTTCATTTAAAACATTAAAAAGGATAACAAAAACATACCTAGAAGACACACAATGATGCACAATGATTATTATAAATAGTGTATAGGGTTTCCGATTCTCCGACGGCCCACTATTAATATAACAAATAAATAATTAATGTTTCACAACATCACATATATTGATCTGACTCCGAGATAGGTAGGTCAAGCACCTGTGTTATGGATATCAGAACCAACAACCGAATAACAAATATATACATTAAATACTTTTCTTTTGTAAAAACATATTTATAATACTTAGAAAACACCCAGTCCAATACAAACAGACATGTTCATGCACACAAATGTTTGTACTACGCATCGAACCCGCAAACCTTGCACCAGAGGCAGCGTTCACTACCACTGATCCAAACGGGCCGTGAAATATTGGTAAAATAGATCCAGTTACAGATTTAAATCAATTTGCCTTAACAGAAAAACTCAGGTGCACTGCCCGACCCGGAAATGAAACTTCTCAAAACCTTCGTTGTACACTGCGACCCACTAAAAACTTTACTTTACCAACTATCAATAATATTGCTTTGACGACATCAAGCCACATTCCTCTGCGCCGGCGCCGAACTAAATCGAACCTATTACTGACGTACATCTTCCTGTGCCCATAAAGCTATCAAACAATCTGACCAAAGATAAATTAATTACAAAATAAGTAAACTCGAAGGAGCCTAAGTTGTTTTTCTTGTAATTACGAGATATTCAAATGTGGATGAAACAGATGTCTTTGCGTTTCATTTTTATTTGATTGCTCGTAAAATAGAAATTAAATGGTCTCTCTGTCGTTTAGACGACAGATTTGGTAATTGAAAGAAACATAACTTGTGTTTTTTTGTGATTTAATGTAATGAATAAACGTAATATGTCAATGACTAATGTTTGTTTATCAGGGATATCGAAAAAACTGGCGTCATTAAACTCGACTTTTTGGATTTGTTTCCGCAATATCAACCTCAATTATTTACCTAAAACTTTAAACTGGTAACAATGAAATATGTAATGAGGTTCTTATGAGCGTTAAGGTGACGGGTAGGGCACACTAGCGATGCCAATCCATTTTAATTTTTAGCTACTAAACCGGATCTATTTTAAACAATATCGGGGCTACAACCTCTCGGCGAAACCTTATACATACTATTTATAAAATAACCATGCACAAATCTTGGGTCCGTTTTTGTACGCAAAAATTGATTCTTTTTTTTATATATATGAGAGGTGGCATACGAGCAGACGGATCACCTGATGGTAAGCAATTCCGCCGCCCATGGACACCCGCAACACCAGAGGAGTCACAAGTGCGCTGCGAGCCTTTTCCGCTTCCCCCCCATTGGCCCTACGGTAACCTCACTCACACGGCAAAACACAGCGCAGGCGCTGCTTCACGCCAGTCTTCTGAGAGGCAGTGGTATCGGTCGAGCCAGCCGATTCATGCCTAAGCGTGACTCTCCCACATTCACGCCAAAAGCGGCCAGCTTTGGCGGTAATCCTAAATTCGAGTTCAAAAGCAGACCAAACAGTTAACTATAAGTATTAAATAAATAGTATGGGTGTTTGCCAAGAGGTTGTAACCCCGAAATTGTTTAAAATAGATCCGGTTTAGTAGCTAAAAATTAAAATCGATTGGCGTTGCTAGTGTGCCCTACCCGTCACCTTAAGGTTTTTAAATTGTCGGCAGCGCGTACGCAAGTCCTCTGAAGTTGGAGATTGCCGTAATCGCTTACCATCAGGCGAGTTAGTTTATATGCTAGTTAGTACACAGGTTGGTACAATTATACTTTTCATGATTTAAATATTTTTTTCTTTTCATAATAGAAATAGAATGCACCATCATCATAAGTTAAACCATTGACTAATTATATAATACTCCATGGTTAAAGTAAAAAAAAGTTATTCTCACAATCATGAGTATGCATTTGATTTTTTGATAGAATAAAGTGATAGTCTTGTAATTAATTTCAGCTATTTTTGTTTTTTTCTAGAAGCACAGGAGCCCAATTCTCGTGCTCGTGATATTTTGAAAACATGGCGGATATCACCTGAAAACCATGAGCCCATATTCTCGGGCACGTGACATTTCTTTTCATACGACATATATCACTAAAACATAGTTTTTTTTTATGATTTTCAAGTGATACCCGCCATGTTTTTGAAATGTCACAAACCCGAGAATTGGGCTCCATACAAAAAAACTATGTTTTAGTGATATATGTCGTATGAAAATAAATGTCACGAGCACTAGAATTGGGGTCCAGATATATTCACTTAAGAGTTGGAATTTTTCCTTTCTAGTTCCGAAAGTTTAAAAATGTAAAAATGTCAAAAGTTTCCAATTTTTTAACAAAGTAATAACGCTCATTCTTATGCCACATGTCAATTAAGTAGGAGTTGATAATGTGTTATTTATTTATGTAATCCATTTATTTGCATTAACTCAGTATATAAGTGACGCATAGGCATAACGGTAGCCGTCGGTTATACGAGATTAATAGTCGATTGGTAAAACCGAATTGATATATTAACATACGAGGAATTTGAACAAGTTTCTCATTGATTTGAATATTCCAACTTTGTATCGTCTTACAATAGTCATAAGTCTGAAGAACTTTAGGCACTTAAAGCATTATTTTAAAATTTCACCGCCTTACATTTTTTTTCACCCGTTACATGTTTTTTCACCTTAATTACAGATTAAATTTAAATTTTATACAGTTTTGATGTAATTTTAAAGTGAATGAAAGTGTTGAGGCATATCGTTTAACACTCAATAAAAAGATTTACAACACGTTTCGACTGAATGTTGTATTTTAAATCACATTCAAAGTGATATGTACCTATTGGCATATTTTTTAAGTGCGTGATTGGTGGCAGACGAGCTCGTGACCAGCTTGCTTGTTTGTAGTATAAAGAGAAACAAGAAGACGTTGGAGTTTTGTTGTTTATCGATCTACGGATTCCGTCTTGACTCGTAATGAAATCGCAGGTTTTAAGACTATGTATTAAGTCCAAAGTTGACGACCCGTTTGGATCAGTGGTAGTGAATGCTGCCTCTAGTGCAAGCGTTCGATCCTTGCACAGTACAATCATTTGTGTGTATGAATCATGTTTGTTTGTATTGGTCTGGGTGTTATGTATATATTTACAAAAAGAAAAGTATTATATGTATATATTTGTAATTCCGCTGTTGGTTCTGATATCCGTAACATAGGTGCTTGAGTTACCTATCTCGGAGTCGGATCTATATATGTGATGTTGTGAAATTTATTAAAAAAAGTAATTCCACGCTATCACCGTAATCATCATGTTAACAAATATCCACGTGACAACTAATTCGAATAATGATATTACAACATCATACACTTTGACTTGATTCCTAAGTAAATAGCTACGAAAATAGTGCCGTGTGGTCCCCGGCAGAGTAGAATACGCCACCCTCACTCTTACCGAGGTGTCGTAAAAGGCGACTAAGGTAAAGCTGCTTGCATGATCATCAGCACCCAGAGAAGGAAAACTCTGCACTCTTTATATCAAAACCCTCGCCAACCCGTCTGCCAAGCGTGGTGAGTATGGCAATTACCCCTCATGTGATTGAGGGAGGCCCGTGCCCCAGCAGTGGGGACTTAAATGGGCTGACGATGAGCTACGAAAATCTGATAACAGAGGAGTTACAAATATCATATCCGATACGACTCGCAAACCTTCAAGAAAAGAGCGTATTCCTTTTAAGGTGACGGGTAGGGCACACTAGCGACGCCAATCGATTTAATTTTTAGCAAACTTACCCAGATCTATTTTAAACAATTTCGGGGTAACAACTTCTCGGCGAACACTTGTACTATTTATTAAATAACCACTGCAAAAAGGTTGGGTCCAACGCGTACGCCAAAAGCGGCCACTTCTGGCGTGAATCAATTTTTCGCGTACAAAAACGGACCCAACATTTATGCATGGTTATTTAATAAACTGTATAAGTGTTTGTGTCCGGTTTAGTAGCTAAAAATTAAAATCGTTTGGCGTCGCTAGTGTGCCCGTCACCTTAAAACTCCTCTGGTGTTGCAAGTGTCCATGGGCGGCGTAATCGCTTACGTTCAGGTAATCCGTCTGCCCGTCTGCCCCTTATCTCATAAAATAACATGCTTAAATATATGCTATATTAGGTATAATAAGGGCGTATTAGACACTGAAGAAACATACATTTTCATGACACGAATAGATAGATAGATAGATATTCTTTATTGCACAAAAATAAAATACAAGCAGAATACAACAGCAACAGACAATACAATAAGGCGGTCTTATCGCTTGTAGCGATTTCTTCCGGACAACCTTTGGGTAGAGGAAAGAAATATCGTATTCGTAATAAGGGAAGGCATTGCAAAGTAATTTAACAAATGAAATTGAGAATGGCAGAAATATACATTATTTTATATATACGAATGTTTGTCCTGAGTGGTATTCGATCCCAAGACCTTTGGTGTATGACCCTTGTAGGGTTACTGCCAAATCCGTCTTCAAAAATAATATTAGCAGTGAAGCGATACAATTCAACTATTCCTTATAATCGTTCGCTTGTGCCTGCTGCAATGGCGTAGTGGGTAGTGGGTCGCACTTTAAAAGCGACGGCTTCGCAAAATGTCCCGGGTTCGATCCCTGGGTCGGGCCAAAAATTTGTACCTAAGTATTCATAGTGTCAACCCAGAGCCGGAAGTTTTTTTTAATTTTTTTTTTACAGTTAAGGAAAATTTGGCTGTCTTGTACCCCCATGCCTCGGAAAGCACGTTAACCTGTTAGTCCTGCGCCCGATCCCTCTCCGGTGTGCCATCGGATTATGGGGTAGAGGAATAGAGTGCAAGAGTGAAACACAAGTGTTTACGCACACACTTGAGCGCTGTAATTATCTCGCGTACGTGGCCGATCGTTAAGAATGACCTCCGTAACCGTAATGGGTTGGAGGATATTATTGTTATGGTCGTTTGCCATGCTTTCTATTGGCTAACACCCACAACCTACAAGCGAACTAAATATCTCCGTATATATCCAAATCCACGCCACCAATATGCTATCTGTCAACATTCCCATCCGATCACTTCCACATCGTCCCAAGCCCACACTACGCTCTCTCGATCCTCGCCTCTCGATAACGAGTATCGATAAACCGGCCAATATTTATGCGATTGTTTCCGATTCTGCTGCCATCTCAAAATCGGTAACTCACGTCAGCAATAACAATTTATATCGATATCGATAACGATCCCTCAGAAAGAGCGGCTAAGTGAATAAACCAACCGAATTATATTCACGATCAAATAGGCTAGGGATGGCCGTGTGGTCCCCAGCAGAGTAGAATAGGCCACCCTCACTCTTACTGAGGTGTCGTAAAAGGCGACTAAGGTAAAGCTGCTGGCATGATCATCAGCACCCAGAGAAGGAAAACTCTGCATTTATATCAAAACCCTCGCCAACCCGTCTGCCAAGCGTGGTGAGTATGGCAATTACCCCTCATGTGATTGAGGGAGGCCCGTGCCCCAGCAGTGGGGACTTAAATGGGCTGATGATGATGAGGCTAGGGATACGGTGGGTTAGGGTAAATCTCCATGAACAGTTAGTTATTCAGTTGTATAAGAGCGATGGCAGTTCTGTGGGTCAGAACGCGCCTGCAATACCGCGGGGCGTGGTTCGAGTCCGAGCATGCACCTATGGATTTTTAGGGTTCCGTAGCTACAATGGCAAAAAACGGAACCCTTATAGATACGTCATTTCTGTCCGTCCGTATGTCACATGCACTTTTTTTCGTAACTATAAGGACTCAACTATTGAAACTTGGTAAATAGATGTATTTCCTTAACCGCATTACGATTTTTAAACAAAAATACGAAAAAAAATGTTGGAGGGTCTCCCGGTTCTTAAGAACTGTAACTCAATTATTTTTTTCATCAAACCCTACTATCTATTGATAGTTCTTTAATAGTAATGTTGTTGTAAGGTTTCTAATAAAAAAATTCTAAACCTAATACTTTGCGCAAGAGACCTTCCGCTCCATATGTGGTAAAATGTGTCACCCCCCTCCCCCACTCTAACTCGTATAATAAAATAATTAAAAAATATGTTTACAAAAGAATTTTTTTTCGCTTAAATCTTTAAGGCTCGGGTCAAAGCACACTTCCTTGAAAACTGAAACCCTCTCCCCAACTGATCCTTTTTTATTAACTTCACCTGTCTCCCTTTCCTGTCATTGACGCTCGTGGTCGTTAGTCCTCTCCCAGATCCATCCATATATTGTAGGTATAAAATATATCTTCTCTATTATAACCTTATAGTAGTATATTTTATATAATTTGTGTAGGTTATATTGTATTATAGTAAGTTAATATTTGTATATATAAGTGTATGATAACGTGTTTATTTATTTATTTATTATCTAGATATATGTATTTATACTATATAAAATTACTTAATCAATATTCAAAATCAAAAGGATTGCACCACCCTCCTCTCTTCTATCTAATGTCCTTTACCTGAAGGTTGTCTGGTAGAGATCGCTCCCAGCGATAAGACCGCCTAAATTGTACATTGTATCTCTGTATACCTAGCTTTTAAGTTTTGTATGTTGTGCAATAAAGAGTATCTATCTATCTATCTATTAATAAAAAAAATGCTTGGAACTAGATCTAGTAAGTATAAACGTAAACCGCAATTAAACTAGCCACTGCGCTATTTACAGTCTTAACGCGCCTTAAACTCGCAACTTAAAAGATATTAGATTTAAATCTCTCTAATAGATGTGATTAAATAAATCCACTGTACCTAATATTTCGAGAGCGATAATAAACATATCCGAATCTATCCAATGGAGTGTCGACCCCAACTCGATTTACAATCGAGTTGACGATAATCGGTTTGTAATCGAATTAATCAGTCGGGTTTAGCGAGCTCACCCAGCGCCAACATTTTTGTATAATGTCATGAATCACGATTCTTTATTTATGTTGTAGTCGCGTTGGGAAATACGCTGATTTGTGATCCATCTAATCGGTTTTGGAAAGTTTATTTATTTATTTTAGGGATTAGAAACAAATATATTGCATGAGAAACTTAAGGATAAGCTTATTATCTACTTAATAGTATTTAGACCCTTTCAAAAAATGTTTGAATTCCAAATATATCATCTATCGACTAATGTTATAAAGTAACGAATGATTCAACATAGGCCTTAGTGAGATCTTACCATAATAATAATTTTGAATATTCAAGATGAATAGAGGAAGACGTTTTAGAAAATTAAATAAACTTTTCAATCATATACCTTTCATTCAAATTGTTGACACATTGTTCTTTCATTTTGGGGAATCGAAAATTTATATCTTATCATTATTTATTTATTTATTTAATTACAGGGTTACCAACATAAGTTACAATAGATACATTTAACAAAGGTTGCTTCTGGCTAACTGCACTTATAATTATAGGTTAACCACAGCATACGTAAATGAAAAAATGCTTAGAAAAAACAAAATGGTAGCATCATAAAAACTAAACAATAAAATATATATCTTATTAATATTAACAGTAATAATGCAATTAACAAAAGAAAAGATAAATAACGAAACGAAATGAAAATAATAATAATAAAAAAAACAACTACTTAGTCCACCTTTAGTACGTCACTAGTCTTGAGTACTTTCATAAACTTAGGAAGGCTTGAAAATGAGTTCTGGTAGCTTCTTTGTTGTTTCATTGTATAGACGAGTTATTAGTCGACTAAAGTGCTTAATTTTTAGTTTTGTTGTCGAAATATGCAGGTTCACAATGTTTTCCTAGACCAACTTAAGTGCTAATGGATATAGTTTGGTAATATTTGCTTGATTGCATTCAAATCCACAACCTACCGTTTTGAAGGTGCATGTTTTTATCCAAGCTACCATGCTGATGTTGTGACCAAAAGCATTGGCATTTTCCCTATACCATATTTTCCCAATATCTAGCGCTATTATTGGTATTATTAATATCCTCCAACCGATTACGGCCACGGCGGCCGGTCTCAAGGATCAGCCACGTACGCAGGATATATTATATTGGTCAAGTGTGTGTGCAAACACAAGTGCAGTCTCTATTCTCTTACCCTCATATTTCGATGGCACAACAGTGTGACACGACCTGAGAGGGATCGGACGGAGGACCAACGGCTTAGCGTGCTTTCCGAGGAACAGGTACAAACACAAAATAATTTATTTCATCATAACCCTGGTACAAACATAAAATAGGAAATTAATACCTAAAGATATAATTATGTACCTATATTACAATTGTAGCAATACCGGATACCACTCATTTGGCTAGGCGTGTTTTATTATAACGTTTTTTACATCTTGTCTGCCACAAACACATGAATATTCATACGGATCATTGAATCGACGATTTTTCTCTTAAAATGGCGGATAATTTGAATGTTAAATAATGTTCTTAATATTTTTATTGTAAATATTTAAATGATATTCCTTAACTGTATCTAATGTTACATTATTTTGTTTTGAAAATTAACTCTCTAAATCGCCATTTTGAAATACAATTAATGACTTATTATAAATATAATCTCTTGACATATTATAATTGATTAATAAACTACTGGTTTTTATTTGTGATACTTTCATTAAATGTTAATAGATTCATATTAATAAATGCCAAGTTAAGTTCAGAAATATTCGTAGGTACATAATTTGGCTTATAATTAGTAAAGATAGCATACAAGTATCTATCTATCCATAGATTTTTTTTGAGGAATAAACACAAAATAATAAGTAATTTCTCCAGAATTTTGGCACAATTGACCTATGTCCCCGAGCTGGGGCAGAGGGCGTCCACAGTGGTCTTCCATCGCGTTCGGTTTTGAGCTTAGCGTTTGACCTCACTCCAAGTCCTGCCGATGTTCTTCACCTCGTCTGCTGCAGTGCGTCGCCAGGCCTGGGATAATAGCTCTAGCAAATATTGATAATGAGGAGTTCGCTCATCGCGCTAGGCAGTATATCTTTTTGTGTCTCTCCCACACATTTACATAATTCGCTTTAAGCCACATATTCTATCATCACAATCAAATCCTTATATGCACAAAGGAAAGCTAACGTTATGAAAATAAATTTCTCTGACTTAGAATGCTCTGTCGCTTGTTGTAATGTGAATAGTAAATCTATAAAGAATGAAGAGAACGCTACAAACTTCAGGAGTCAATGTGTCAGGAGAAACTGGCCATGGGACAGGCGTTTTTTGGGTTCCGAAAAAAAATATACTAAATAATATATAAAAAAAATATACTAAATAATATAATAAATATACTTGAAACTGAAAATAATTTTTTTTTCATCGAACCTATACGTGTGGGGTATCTTTGGATAGGTTTTTAACATATTAGCGCAAGAGAAGCTCCCAAAGTAGTAAATTGTGTCTCCCCCCCCCCCCCCCTCTAACTTCTATAATAAATGAATTATAAAACTAAAAAAAATATATGATGTACATAATCATGAAAACTAACAACGAAAATTGGTTTGAACTAGATATAGTGAGTAGATTATTTTGGTACGTTATAAACCGTAAACCGCAATTTCCCTTCCATATATCTTACTTGCTGCTACAGAACCCTTCATGGGCGAGTCCGACTCGCACTTGACCGGTTTTTATTAATATATAACTGACGGTACAGTCAGCCGCACATCAATGTCACAGTGCGTTCTCTGTAAGTGATGATTTGTAACTAAAAGGCGATGATTTGATAGGGGAAATCCGTCAATGTTGAAGTAATTTGGCCCGCTAGGGAGGATTAGTGCCGGGTATGACTCCGAACGCCAGGTATCGCAGTTCGCGGTATGACTGTAACGCCGCGCGACGGGCCACGCCGCTCAACTTCTGAGCGATGGCATAAGATACAGGCGGAGAGCGGGTCAGTGCAGTAAGGGTCGAGTTTAACGTGGTGTACTTATTTTGAGAATAAATCTACGGTATAGCGCTATCATTATATAAAATCTGACATTATTCCATATATTTATCTTCGGATAGAGATTGGTTGAATCTAGGATTAGATTGGTTGATTCGGGCCTAAGCGAAATAGTTTTGAGTTACGAGGGGGTAAAAAGTCGTTTCAAATTTATTAGTTATTTTTTTATCAGCCTTTAAACTGTCCCACTGCAGGGCAAAGGCGTCCATCATAGAAATTAAGTTATCGCTAGTATGATGGGATTAGGCTTAATCACCACGCTTGCCAAATGCGGATTGGTGATCACAAATCCGAGCTATGTCCGAAAAATTCGAAACGTACTTTCAAATTTAACTTTGCTTTTAAAACTTTTAGTTATAAGAGGATCAAATGATCATCATCATCATCATCATTTCAGCCAATAGACATCCACTGCTAGACATAGACCTCCCTCAATGCTCTCCACACAGATCGGTCCTGCGCCGCCCGCATCCAATGGATTCCCGCGACGTTCACCAGATCGTCGGTCCACGTTGTGGGGGGCCTGCCACGGCTGCGATTTTCTGTACGTGGCCTCCACTCGAGGAACTGTCCGCCCCAACTGCGCGGTTTCTGATCAAATGATATGGTCCCATAAATTTTATGTGCAAACATTGGCTAACTGCAAACCTTCAAGAAAAGAGCGTACTCCCTTTTAAAAGTGTCCATGGTTGGCGGTAATCGCTTACCATCAGGTGACACGTCTATTCGTCATCCCCCTCTGCTCACTTTAGTAGTAGTCACTTTAGTAAAGTGAATCAACAGTTTGTTTCGCGATACTAAACCGCCCCATCTCCTAACTCGCACCCTCCACCGTCCTCATCGCTGATAAATTCTATCAATAACAGAGCCAAGAGACGTCGGGTGCCTTCAATAGTGTTTACTTCGTGAAATGTGGAGTTTAAGGCGCTAGTTTGATTTTCCCCTAACGTGTGTTGAGTGGTACTGTATGACGGCTTGGTTTGCTACTTCGGTGTCAAGATTAGTTAGTGCGGGAGTTTAAGTTTAAGAACTGTGAACTTCGTTTTATATTTGTTAACTTAGCTTGTGGAAAGGGGGTTTCTTTGTCTTGCTTTTCTGTAATTCGGAATGGCACGCGATTGGACGATCTGCTTGTTTCAATCAATGAGTAAAGATTTTGATAAAAAAAATAATACAAAGTACAGTCTGAGTTCATCATCATATCAACCTACATCCACCCACTGCTGAGAAGGCCTATTCTTTATTTCTCCACTTCTCTCGGTCACCCGCCAACCTCATCCACTGTCCCCGCCACCTTTAATATCCTCCAGCCGATTACGGGTACGGCGGTCAATCTCAACGATCAGTCACTTACGCAGGATATATGATAGTGCTCATGAGTGTGCGCAAACAGAAGTGCACTCTCTATTCCCTTACCCTCATATTCTGATGGCACACGACTGGAGAGACACTATGAATTTCTTACCGAAATCTTAGGTACACATTTTTGGCCCGACCCGGTGATCGAACCAGTAACCTCTTGCGCTGTCTTCGCGTTATAGTTCCGGCCCACTAACCACTACGCTACCGAGGGTGACTGCCTCGGTTTGCAATATCATCAGACCAACAAGCTGATGGTCTGTCCACAGGACGTCGATTTTTTTTTATATGAGAGGTGGCAGACGAGCACCTGATGGTAAGCAATTCCGCCGCCCATGGACACCCGCAACACCAGTGGAGTCACAAGTGCGCTGCCAACCTTTTCCCCTTCCACCATTCATCATCATCATCATTTCAGCCAATAGACGTCCACTGCTTGACATAGGCCTCCCCCAATGTTCTCCACACAGATCGGTCCTGTGCCTCCCGCATCCAATGGATTCCCGCGATCTTCACCAGATCGTCGGTCCACCTTGTAGGAGGCCTGCCACTTCCCCCCATTGGGCCCCCGCTAACCTCACTCACACGGCGAAACACAGCGCAGGCGCTGCTTCACGCCGGTCTTCTGTGAGGCAGTGGTATCACTCCGGTCGAGCCGTCCCGTTCATGCCTAAGCTCTCCCACATTTAAAATTTATTCTTCGCTGCCATTCGGTAAGCACTTTAGCCCACCAGCTATCGTTCTTACGCCATGCCAGGCCTCCCACCCATCTCCGCTTCAGCTCACACACTCACCGAGTTCATGATGCCCTCAAGGGCGTACCCTCCATGATGCTCTACTTAACATGTCATATGACGATACAGAGAAACTGCTTATTGTTTTGAAGTAGGTAATTTATAAAAGTTGTTTTTTTTTTACTTCGTATTCTTTTAGATAATATGTTTGTGATTATTTATGAGAATTTACTGTATGTTTTAATTTTCTAGCCTGAGAAACAGGTTCGCCTAGTTCAGGCATTTGTATTTATTTCTGACCTTATTGTAATAGGTTTACATATTATGTATTATTTGTGTAAAATTTAGTATCTGAATAAATTAATTTGATAATATATATGATTTAATGGTGTTCTGATGTTAGTTATTTTATTGTTTCAGGTAAGTTTTTTTTGCAAAATTAACAGCGTATTTCAAAGTAAGAATATAAAACTAGTCTTGATGTCAGAGTTTCATATCGCTCAAGCTACCAAGAAGAAATAAAGGTAAATAATTTTTAGCTTGTATGAATTATGTTACATGTTTCATCATCATATATAGCAGATGTTCTAAGCAGCAACGGTGTGGTGACATTACAGCTGCGCGCGTGGCTGTATAGTCCTATACGGGAGTGAATTTTCCGTCCGCATTTGCAACACGTGAATTGAGCGCTGCTACGATTGGGGTGGTAGGCATGGCTTTTAGCACATTTTGATGCAAGTTGTTCGTCAAGTCTTCTCGTCACCCATCCCTCAAAGTCTTAAGTCGAAAGTCTTCGACCAGTGCGTCCTTCCGGTCATGACTTACGGTGCCGAGACGTGGACACTCACGGCTGGACTAGTCCACCGGTTCAAAGTCGCTCAAAGAGCTATGGAAAGGGCTATGCTCGGAGTATCTCTGAAGGACCGCATCAGAAATGATGTAATCCGACAGAGAACCAGAGTCACCGACATAGCCCACCGAATTAGCAAACTGAAGTGGCAGTGGGCTGGTCATATTAGCCGCAGAACTGACAGCCGTTGGGGCCGTAAAGTCCTTGAGTGGAGACCGCGACTCGGTAAGCGTAGTGTAGGACGCCCTGCGACAAGATGGGATGATGACATTCGAAGGCTGGCTGGTGTGGGCTGGATGAGAGTGGCCGAAAATCGGGAGAAGTGGCGTGCATTAGGGGAGACCTATGTCCAGCAGTGGACGAGTGTGGGTTGCTGATGATGATGATGATGATGCAAGTTGATTTAAGCAGGCCTTGTAATGTTTATCTAGACCCTCCGACACGATTCTCCTCCAAGTAAAACGTTCTACAGCGAGCTCCTCCCACTCTGCCACCGGGATCTGAAACGCATGCATGTCGCCTTTAGCGCAATCTTTCCACCGGAGCATGGGCCTTCCGATGGGTCTTTTAGCATCAGCCATCCCAAGAGAGCACGCCTTGGCGGACGAGCGTGATTCATACTGTGCACATGTCCAGCCAACGCAGTCTTTTCTGTTTTAGCAGTGCGGTAATGCTGGGTAGCTGTGTTCAAAAGGCCGACAACGCACTTTCGTGTCCTCTTGTGTTGCAGGGCGGCGAAGATCGCTTACCATCAGGCGATCCGTCTACTCCAAAAAATGTTCTTAATGGTTGGTAGAAATGCGCTGGTTAAATAGATGTCATCGTCATCGTCAGCCCATTTAAGTCCCCACTGCTGGGGCACGGGCCTCCCTCAATCACATGAGGGTAATTGCCATACTCACCACGCTTGGCAGACGGGTTGGCGAGGGTTTTGATATAAATGCAGAGTTTTCCTTCTCTGGGTGCTGATGATCATGCCAGCAGCTTTACCTTAGTCGCCTTTTACGACACCTCGGTAAGAGTGAGGATGGCCTATTCTACTCTGCCGGGGACCACACGGCCATAAATAGATGTACCGAACCGTATATCGATAAAGTTTGTACCTACCTACCTATATAATTAGTTGAAGTCAACAAAATCCTTCGAAAACGAATCTAAGCACTCCAAGTTAACATTTTAACATTCAAATGGAATAGAGAATGAAGAGAACACATGGAAAACGGAATTTAGTCAACTATCTGGCCCCTAATACATTTTCTATTCACAATCCTCGGTCGACAGACTCACGATAATTCAGTCGCGAGTTGGGTCGCCATGCTTTTGGAAATACACCGTAAAACTAGGAATTATTGATCTCCCCCACGCTCGCTGCGTGAGGAAGGGTACCGGAGACCTAATACAGCACAGTGCTGCTTCACTCCAGTTTTCTGTGAGGCCGTGTCACTCCGGTCAAGCCGGCCCATTAATGCCGAAGCGTGGCTCTCCCACGGTCAAACATTTAACGTGTTGCTGTCTGCTCTGTACGTTCAGTTATTTCAAATTTAAGTTTCCGTTTTCAAAGCCACCGAAGCGGTTCTCCACGAAACCTAATCTCCTTTACTATTACAATACCCGATCTAAGAAAGTTTCCAGAAGTAAACTCGTTCTAGCCCCTTTCGACATTGCGCATTGGAAAGGGACGACATGAGCTTTAGTATGGCATTAACAGTAATAACTCAAGATCGCCTTTGTAATAACCAGGCTTTGTAAATATTTTTTTCCAGAAGAGGGGCTTAAAGGTAAGCATCGCACTTGTGACACCCACTGGTGTTGCAGGCGTCCATGGGCGGCGGTAATCGCTTACCATCAGGTGATCCGTCGGCTCGTCTGCCATCTATATCATAAATAAAAAATTGCCTATGTCTTACTACTAGTACCTATTATTATCTCTGTAATATGTTGAGACTTTCCTTCTAAAGTGCCGCAGCCTGGTGACCCCAGTCACACCTCGCTATCGCACTGATGCATAGCCCCCTACAGTTAGTGGGTCGTGACTCGCGGGTTCGAGTCCTGGCAGGTGCCGTGATATAGTGATGCGACGAATCGAGATTTAATCAAGTGACATTATATTATCGGGTAACAGTTACATCCAAACAGTTAGATCCTCTTATAGCAGGTATTGTAAAAGTTACAGATAGTGACCGCATCGGCATGAATGGGGCGGTTTGGACAGAATGATACAACGGCTTTACAGAAAAGTGAAGCATTGCCTGCGCTGTATTTCGCTAAGTGTGTGTGTGTACCATAGCCCCAATTTGGGGGGGCAGGTGAGTTTAAAGGACTTGTGACTTCATTGTTTTCCGGGTTGAATCGTGAATCGGTGAATCGCTTACCATCAGGTGTTCAGTCTGCTCGTCTGCCACCTATTACATAAAAAAGCTTCTGCTTTAAAAATAATTCGGCCATGGATTATTTATTCTATGCCTTGGAGCGTGAGGTATGGTCACCAACAATAGCGCCATTGAGACCTTTTCATATTCTTCGTGTAAACAATTAACCGAATTAATAAGAATGAATGAATAGTAAATAATTATTCGAATGAATGGAAAGTTGCGACACGTTCGCATCACTACTGTGACGTACGACGTCAGATTGCGTCGGATCGCGTCGCATGCGCCGACGCAACGCATAACTCCTCATTCTGGGAGCATCGGTTAATTGCGGGATAAGATTAGGAATATGGCCGATAACGCTAAGTTAGTGATGTTTCTTGATAATTCTGCTGAGGATTTATGCTTTACTATTTCGATTGAGATAACACAAATTATAACTGGCTTCTACTTTGTAGAATTCGCTTAATGGAATGATGTTTGTAAAGGTTTCCCACGTCATTTACCATGACCACGGTAATAGTATCTCTCGCAGTATTTTGACTCAGCCATATTTTTGAAGTCAATGTCAAAGCCGCGCGGAACGTCATAGGGCTGGCTGGCCTGCAGTATTCGCAAAAGGAAGGGTCTTTATTATTTATCTGTATTATTGATAATAATAATACCAAATTGTACCAATAACTCCAAATAAATTCATATCGATCAAAGAGTGCCACTAATGAGTCTCACAACACGGGCGATAGAGGATGCGCGTTTGTATGCGCCCGCGCACCCTCATTATGCGCAGTAAAGCAATCTGCGCGAGATGCAGCGAGAGATGAAGAGATCCTGTTACGATGAGAATAAGACTAAAGTCTTGCCATGACGTTATAAGTAGTAATAATAATCGGCCAAATATGCGGGATGTACAGGGTGTGTCTGTAAACATTAACATCCCTTTAACCACGTGTTCTACTAACCATTCTAAACAACAGTATGTGTTCTATGACTTTTCGAGATTCGCATAAAAAATCTACTTTTCATACAAAGTCGGTCACGTGCTTTGGTTATTTTATATGGTGAGTCGAAAACATTTTCGACGAATTTCCAAACGACCTTTGGAATTCGTCGCAATTTTTTTCGATTTTTTTTTACACTTTTGTCATATTATTTTTTTATTTTCAATAAACGGGCCTATACCCTCCTAAAAGACCGGCAACGCATCTCCCCTCCCTCTGGTGTGGCTCATGTCCATGGGCGGTGGTGATCACTTCCCAATAAAAAATCATGAAAAAGAGAAATAGGCTTGAGCCACGTTTCGGCATAAATGGGCAAGCTCTACCAAAGTGATAACACGGCCTCAAAAATCGTGGCCATGAACATCGCTTGCGCTATGTTTGCTTTGATGAAGGACACCGGAACCTCCATAGGGGGGAGAGTTAAAAGGCTGGCACCGTACCTTTTTCTGATGGCGGCGGCAATCGCTTACCATCAGGTGATTCTTCACACAATCTGCCACGTGTTTTATAAAAAATGAATACGAATTATACTTTGTTCACCCATTAGAGTGATGTACAATCACCCACAATTACAGCCATATCCATACGTCAGCCATGACCTAGCGCACGGATGCGGTAATTGAAAACGTTACCGTATCGGCTGCGACCGGTAAATCACGGTAATCGGTATCGGTTGCGGTAATTAACGATAAGACGCACCTTCGTCGTGTTCGTGTAATGGACAGCGATACTTGAGCAGGGGATATGGAAGGGCTGGGATGCACCAGGGGCAGAGTAAAGCGAAAAACTTACAAGTTATAAATAAATAAATGCATATTGCATCTCATAAATTGATCTGATTCCGTACTAACTAGCTTGTGTTACTAAGATCAGACAGCGGAGGAATTACAAATACATATGTTTTTTTTATGACATAAATGGCAGACGAGCAGACGGATCACCTGATGGTAAGCGGTTGCCGGCGCCCATGGTTTTACAAGTGCTCTGCCAACCTTTTAAACACGGGGGTCCCCACCCCTGGGGGTAGCCTTCCGCCGTGGTATCACTCCAGTCGAAGCGTGGTTCTCCCACGTTAATCTATACTGTTTATAAAGTGGTAAATCCTAAAGACCTTTAGGGGACCTCTAGGGGAGACCTATGTCCAGCAGTGGACGAGTGTGGGTTGCTGATGATGATGACGAAATCCTAAAGACAGCGGTAACGCTTAAAGGTAATCCGAAAAAACGAAACGCTTGCGCGATGTGATCGACACCTAGCGCCATCTATTGGTATAAAGTGGAACTAATAATGTCCCGAAACGAAGTGAGGGCGGGCCACTAGTACATAATAATACACTGAACAAACACAAGTGATCATCACACGAAAGTTGGTCCGGGGTGGGGATCGAATCCACAACCTTTGACGTATGAGGCAGGGTCACTACCAAATGCTCCATCCGGTCAAGTTGCCTCACGATCATGTTTTCCCTCACCACTGTAAATACTTGTACACGCACAGAAAAACCCAGAGGTTCGTGTTCGGATTCGAATCTACGATTCAAAATAAAACAATTATTATATGAATGGTGTGCGAATATCTAAATAACAGTGATAATTATTTTACTCCTTTGTCAGTCACTAAATTGCCTCACGGATATATTTTCCCTCACCACTAAAAATACTTGTCCACGCAGATAAAACCTATAGGTTCGTGATCGGATTCGAATCTACGAATTCAAAAATAAAACAATTATTATATGAATGGTGTGCGAATATCTAAATAACAGCCATTTATTTTACTCCTTTGTCAGTCACTAAATTTCCTCACGGATATATTTTCCCTCACCACTAAAAATACTTGTCCACGCAGATAAAACCTATAGGTTCGTGATCGGATTCGAATCTACGATTCAAAATGAAACAATCATTATATAAATGGTGAGCGAGAAACGTTATCTAAATACAGTCATAAATGTTTTACTATTTCGTCAGTCATTAATTCACAGTATGTTATTGGTGTTTTACTATTTAATATAATTAACATTGGAAAGACAAAAGTTCATCAAAACCGTTGCATAAAGTGTCTAATAATATGTAAAGTCGACATTTATATCCTATTTGAGGACTATCATAATTTCAATGTTGAATTTAATAAACATAACATGAATTTAAAACAAAGTTTGTAAGTAGTAAAATTATGACACAGTATAACGAAAGCCAGCAGCAAAATATAGTATGTTTGTTTCTATAAACTTATACAACCGTGGTAGTAGTAGTAGTAGTGACCAGAGTGGTACCGGAGGCAAAACAATATGAAGGAAAGGGGTGCACTTGTGACTCCACTGGTGTAGAGGGTGTCTATGGGTGGCGGAAATCGCTTACCATCAGGCGATCCGTCTGCTTATCTACCACCTGTCACATAAAAAATACAAGAAGTAAGAAATAAGTATACGAAAAATTTGGTTTGTAAAATCGGTATTTCTCTTTTTTTTTAAGTATTATTTCTGGTTGCATTCGCGGGTAAGACCAGCGAAAATAAGATACACTTTGAATGCAGTTTTGTTTTAATTGAAAGATTTCTTTAAATAAAATTTTATAATAAATACGCTTATGTATTTAAGGTAGTTTTCCCCTTTAGGCCATAGGCGTTTTTCCATCTTGTATAATCTTATCGCGATCTCTAGTACCGATCTCTATCCAAATTTACTCACTAATCTTAGCGTTGATCGTCGAGTGGAAGGGCCACGTTATTACAATCTGTAAAAAATCCTTAATTAATATTGAACCAAATGAGTGTGTCATTAAGATGAGAATCTATTGAACAAAGACAGAATTTTATACATTGATGTGTCCGAACATCGTCAAGCCCCTGGCTATATTTACACTGGTAGTGTTTAAGTCTTTCTAAATAAGACAAACGCCAAATTCCCCTGTTGTTAGTTTATGAGTATTTAACGTCAAACCCCGCTGGGAGACACACAACATCGTTTATTAGATGAATATATTTTATTATAATAAAATACCCACACTCTTCAGGAAACCAGTGATATTATTCATATTGATTAAATTGACTTTAATCACTGCGCCAACTTAGTAAGTTAAGTTGCTTTAATATTAACTCACTTATGGAGCTGAGACTTGGGTTTTTACTAAGGATATTTATTCTCCACAAACTTCAGGTTACTCAAAGGGCAATTGAGAGGAGGCTGGCAGGAGTAAAACTCAAAGATCGTAGAAGAAATGAGCGGGCCAGAGAGCAGAGCAAAGTTAGCGACGTTGCGAAACGGATCTTGAGGTTGAAGTGGGAGTGGGCTGGTCATGTCGCCTAAAAACATGGCTCGTGGTGCAAGGCAGTGGTAGAGTGGAGACCGTGGGGCGAAAAACGCCCAAGAGGAAGACCCCAAATGCGTTGGTGTGACGACATCAAAAGGCTGGCAGGAACAAAGTGGATAGAAACCGCCCAAGATCGACAAAAATGGCATAAACTGAAGGAGGCCTACACCCTAGAAGTTGAAACTGGCTAAGGAAGAAGAAGAAGAAGAAGAATATTTTTAATTTATAAAAAAAAATGTTTAGTATACATTTTTTTTTATAAATTAATAACTATTTTTATAAAAGTACTAGCTTTTGACGTAACTGAAAATGGCATACTTAGATTAAATTGTGGAAGTCAAAAACCCCCTTATTACAAATCGCGAACTAAGGCTAGTCCCGGAACCAAACTCGTGCCAGCCTAAAAATGGGCTGGCACGAGTTTGGTTTGCCCGACCACGGCAAAGCAAAAGGAGGGTTATGATTTTGACAGGCTATGTACGTATGTATGTATGTTCATCTGTTACCACAAAACTTCTAAACTAGTTATCATTTTTGAACAAATGAGGTGTCGTTAGAAGCATCTTGGTTGTCTTCTGGTTATAGGCAACATGACGTCACGTTAAATTTATTACAGCGCCCTCTAGGGAACTTAGAGTAAAAACTAAAAAAAAATATTTGCTTGATGGTACCGTGTGGGGTATCAAATGAAAGAGCTTTTTTAACAAATATGTAATTATATTTACATAACTAAAAAATGTTAAATAAAAATAAAGTTTAAACACTAAAACCCGACAACCAAAAAACACGATTTAAAAAGTACAAAACAAGAAAATTGTCTCTGCTGAAATGATTATGCCGTATCGACGTGGTCGTATGCCAAATACTGTAGCAAAACAGATTCATTATAATAATAAAATAAAATATAATCATAATCTTTCTAGGAGGGTCTTGATAGTCCTCTTGAAGATATTTGGACTAACAGCAAAGATAATAGTTTCCGATATTTCGGCACTGTTGCAAGCGCCAGTGACCAAGCAAGCGCAATGCAATTGCAAGCGCCATCGTCACGGAGTTACTCCGTGACCATGGCGCTTGCAAGAGTGCCGAAAATCGGAAACTCAAAAATAAGATACATGGTAGAAATCTCGTATATAACTATTCTAATGATAGTGACCATGAAAGTTTAAAACAATATAACAGCAAAGAGATCAATATTGTGATTGTTCCGAGCGAGTTAATTCTATTGGCCTTTCTATAAAAAAAATAGTTAAGAAAATCTCGTTGTACCCCCACCCTAACTCCCGCGAGATAATAGCAACATTTTACCCGGTGCGTACGCGCATCGCACTAAGACGTTTAGCCGCCATAACTTATATTGCGAAATTGTCGATAATAATCATCCACCGCCCGATTTCATTATACCATACTGCGCTTATTAGGAGTATAAAATATGGTTAGATTTTTATACGCAGTACATATTTTATCAGCAGAGCGATGGTAGCGCAGTGGTTCGGAACGCGGTTCGGCTTCGACATGATCGAAACACGCAATGACACTGCTGACGCAACACCACTGTAGTCACTAATGCGCTGCCAACCTTTTCCCCTTCCCCCAATTGGGCCTCCGGTAACCATACTCACACGGCGAAACACAGCGCAGGCGCTGCTTCACGCCGGTCTTCTGTCCCCACAGACAGTGGTATCACTCCGGTCGAGCCAGCCCATTCATGCCTAAGCGTGGCTCTCCCACATTTATGCATGCATTTGGGTGTCTTTAAGTCGAGAGTGAATAGGCTTCTTCTGGGTAAGCACGCTACATCTTAGACCTTATTGTCACTTTCCATCAGGTGAGGTGAGGTCGAGTGCAAACCCATTAAACAATGCACCTTTGGATATTTCAAATCTATGCAACACGTACCAAACGGTTCAAATAACCATTCATGTTGCGTACAGCTAAGGAATGGAACTCTCTGCCGGAAGATGTGATCTGAACTTATTCAAGAAAAGAGTGAATAGGCTGTTACTAGACAGGCATGATCCATCCTCGGCCACATCATCACTTACCATCAGGTGAGATTGTGGCCAAATGTCTGGCTATTCTAATAAAATAAAAAATGTGCGTATTTCTACCATTAGTTCGGCGGTGAGAGAAAACATCGTGAGGAAACCCGCACGTTTCGGATAGTTTCTGAAACGTGTAATCATGATTCAGTTGGTCTGGTTCCCCTGTTAAAGGGTTGCGAAGGTAGGCCAGTCGCTTCATTCTCAGGAATAGCTCTCCTTTGGACGCGACTGGAAATTACACGCTAACATGGGTAAATGTGGGAGAGCCACGCTTCGGCATGAATGGACCGGCTCGACCGGAGTGATACCGCGGCCTCACAGAAAACCGGCGTGAAGCAGCACTATGCTGTGTTTTGCTGCGTGGTTGAGGGTACCGGAGGCCAGGATTGGCCTGCGGAAAGGGGGGTTTAAACGTTGGCAGCGCATTTGTGACACCACTGGTGTTGCAGGTGTCCATGGGCGGCGGCAATCGCTTACCATGAGGTGATCCGTCTGCTCGTCTGCCACCGATGACACAAAAATTATTCATTATAATGATTGAAACACTGTACCGTCCAATAATCCTTACATTTACTATAGTCTTCGTAGGTTTCGATAAACAAACACTTTTAACGGTACCCGTCAAAGATGTCATCGTGTTCAAGGCTTAAGCGCAGTAATAAAGATTTCTGATTGCGATCAACTGTCGCCGGCGCAGCGACAGATGGCATCGATCGACTCGTGCGCATCAAATGTCAATTGAACGAGTAACTTTATCGTTTTGGTTACGCACACCTGCTGGAAACAACAGAGGTAACGTAACATTGTAAAATGACGTTGAACTTTATAGATTTTAAATAAAGATTAAAATTGGATTAATATACTTCTGAGGGATATGAAGAAAACTACGAATTTAATGAAGTCATTTTTAAGTCTCAGCTTTGGGGCTGTAGGTTACATAAACAAATAAATATTTCACATCACATATATTAATCTGACTCCGAGATAAGTAGCTCAAGCACCTGTGTTACGGATATCAGAACCAACGGGATTATAAATATATACATATAATACTTTTCTTTTGTAAATATATACTTATACAAACAGATATGATCATGCACACAAATGCTTGTACTGTGCGGGGATCGAACCCCCAACGCTGCCTTGGCTTGGGCCAAAGGCAGCGTTCACTACCACTGTTCCAAACGGGTCGCCGGGTTGGGTTACATCATGGCAAACCTAACACTCAATTACTTGTATGGCTTAAAACTTAAGCATAAGGGAATATTGTTGCTTAAAATATGCCTTCTCTTATTGTATTAAAATCCTGCACAAGTGTTTATACAAATACAAGTGGACTTTCTATTCCCATCTCTCATATTCTGACGGAATACCAATAGAAGAACGAAAGAAAAACATTTATTATTATAGGCATCACAACACGGAATACAGTAGCAATTTTAAACACAAATTGGCACAAACAGAAAACAATAAAAATACATATAAATAAAAACGAAAATATATTCAATCATGTCCAGGCAGTGCCAAATGAAATTGTGTTATGACCACTAGTATAAATGGCCCTCACTCAGCATAAGTCACGGCCCAAACAAAGATCAACACGCTGGTTTACAGTGAGACCAGCTGAGTGAGTACCACGGACGCTTGTCTAGTGTATTTTGTGTATCTAATGCGGATGTAATATGGGTATATAATACTTATATTTGTGTTTAAATATATAACACGACTGAAGAGGGAGCGTAGGACTTCATCGAGATACAAGACTGCTTACTAACACTGAACATTTCTAAACAGAAAAACTCAGGCACAGAATTGAACAACCCGCCCAGAAATTGAACCCATGACCTGCGCAGGCGTCTCTAGCGAGACATTTAATAAGCTGATGATTTATAGACAAGCTTAAGCCCTTGACTTATCCAAATAATCCCGTTACTTATTGGGCGTAGTTAATAAAGATCTTTGATATCGATCTATCGGCTGTCTCGCTGGGCGCGGCGACAGATGGCGCGGTTCGTGCGAATCACCAAATGTCACTGCGCAGAGTTCGCTCAGTGAGTTATTGGCTCGTGATAGTTCACTCGGGGATTGGGTGCGGAATGTAATAATTTTGTCCGACTGTGTGATCGGATAACTTATTGAGGTTATGGATGCTATGCGCATCTGAATGCTTTGAGATTTTAATTGGATGCAGGAAAGTGTGAGAAATAAGGCTTGTTATTATTTAATCGCTAGACAGGTTTTTTATGTGATAGGTGGCAGACAAGCAGACAGATCACCCAATGGTATGCAATTGCTGTTGCTCATGGACAACAACACCAGTGTAGTCACTTGCTAGTGTGCTGCCTCACTCTTATGTTTACGTTGCTCTCACTCACGCAGCGAAACAGCTCAGACGCTGCTTCACGCCGGTTTTCTGTGAGGCCGTGTTATCATTCAAGATTCAGGAGCTCTCATAAAGGAGCTATTAATGCCAAATCAAATTAAATGGGCTGACGATGACTGCCAAATCGTAGCTCACCCAAGGTTATGCGCATCAGAATGTTGTTGACACTCTAAAGCGACGGCTGCGCAAGAGGTCCCAGGTTCGATCCGCGTGTCGGGCCTAAAAAATTTGTACCTAAGTTTTCGGTAAGAAATTCTTAGTGTCAGCGCGGAGTCTGGAAGATGGCGGTTGTACCCAAGGGCCTCGCAAAGCAAGTTAAGCCGTTGGTCCTGCACCCAATACCTCTCCGGTAGTGTCACGCTGGAATCCCTTCGGAATATAAGGGTATGGGAATAGAAAATGCACTTGTGTCTGCGCACACACTTAAGCACTATAATATATCTTGCGTACGTGGCTGATCGTTGAGATTGGCCGCCGTAGCCGTAATCGGTTGGAGGATATATTATGTGCATCAAAATACTGCAACTTCAATTGGATGCAAAGAAATAGTTAATTGCTAGACAGGGTGAAAAGGATATCAGTCACCTACAACGGTCGGACCGGAGACTGGTGCGCCAGACAATCCGGTAACATCGATCAGCTAATCTCCAACTATACCTATTTGACCCTGGCTGTGCTTCGGCCTATCGGCATTTCTTCCTGGTGTCTTCTTGGCAGAAAACTACACTCCGAACCAATGGTAAACATATTGACATTCATAAGTGTTCTGTATGGACCTAAATTGAATAAATTTTTTTTATTTTAAATTTTTGGTTTGTAGCAATGTTTGCAAATAATTTTTAAGCAAATAATTCACTATAAATTTTCCACCCGAAGACTCGAAATTTTTTTGAGTGCATTATTTACTGAACCATTTGCCACGAGTCTTTAAGTTTAGTATAGCCGTTGCGTCACCAGCGCAGTCAACAAAAAAACGCATCATAGACATATTATTATCCACCCTATCTTTATCCCGCTAAGCCTTATTACTGCATAACTGTTATCTGTATCGCTATTAGCGATAAGACCGCCTACATTGTTTTAGTATAATAACTTAGGCTAAGATCTGTAAATTTTGTGCAATAAAGTGTATCTATCTATCTATCTATCTATCTAACTGTATGAACTCTTTCTCAACCTACTAATCAATCTCTTCGATCGCGTATGGTTACCGCGAGGAGCCTAATAAGTGGTAGTGGTGGGGGCAGCGACTTGTTGCTTGACGCTGTATCATGAGGGCACAAAAATGAGGTTGGATGTTCCGAGAGGTTAACTAGATGGAGTCGGGATTCGGAAAACATCAATTTGATTAAGCCAGTATCTCAAAGAATAAATGTTTTATTTTGTTAATGATGAACAATATTAGCGTGATGAGATAGATGAGACCAAGTGATTTATATCGATTGTGGCAAATAGGGGTTTTTTTTTTTAAATCGAGGGGGGTCGTACTTCGTATAAGCAAGCAAACAAAATCTGTAACCAGCAAACAAAGGCACGGACCCAGAGTCTGTGGTACCTATGTAATTTACCAATAAAAAAAATCATCGAAATTGCAGAATGGTGTTAAGTTTGCAACACAATCGGAGTATACAAAAACTTTGATTTCGATAAGTTATTGAAACTCCATAGAAAACCAACAGCCAAAGGTCTTTTTGTCTCCAATCGGTTCGCAGATCATTCGATTCCCGAAATGTGGAGAACCGATAAAAAGCAGAGCCGACCAAATCGCTAATCTTTCTTCAGGAACAAAAGCCTTCGTTCCCTAACTGCTGCAAGACAAAGGCATCGTTGAATAGACGCGGACAGACGGTCGTGGCTAGGGATGTTAGGTCCAAACATCGATACTGTGAAAGAAGTAAAAGATAAAGATTTATTTATTGGCCACAGAACACGAATTTAAACACGAGTGACATAAATACACGAATAGGACAAATTCTGTAGCCAACAATTCCCGACCTCAGCATTTGCTGCAGTGGCCAAAGCCGCTGCAGCGCTGGTTTTCAGGCGGAGCCTTGGGCGACATACCTGCACACATACATACAACAGGAAGATAAAAAACACAAGGAGGAAAAAAAAAGGAAATATTCTACAAGTAACATAAAACGAAGGAACACATTGTAATGAAAATAAATATAGATAGTAATCGAGTTTTACTGCTATCTTTGAGGGTTTTCGTCTTTCACGGCCAAAACGGAGCAACGAATTGATGTACTTTTTTTAAGTGGAAATAGTTATAGGGACGGAAAGTGACATAAGCTACTATGTGACAAACCGAATTCCAAGCAGCTGCAGGCGACCGCTAGTTATAATTTGATGTGTCACGTAACAATGATGAAAGACATTTTTAGTTATCAGCTACCTTTCCTTTAGGTAACCTCTACTCTCGATTTTAAAATGTATGTGCGACGTACATACGTATTTCTAGCATTCGCTTGGCGGTGAGGGAAAACATCGTGAGGAAACCTGCATGTTTCGGAGAGTTTCTTAATTGTTCTGTATGTGTAATTATGGTCCTGTTGGTTTAGTTCCCCTGTTTATGGGTTGCGGAAGTCAGACAGCAGTCGCTTTATTGTAATTACCAGATTATCCATATCCTGGATCATGGTTCAAGCGTACCGTGAGTGATCTCGGCCTCACAAAAAACCAGCGTGAAGCAGCACTGTGCTGTGTTCCCCTGAGTGAGGGTACCGGAGGCCCAATGTGGGGGAAAGGTGGGGTTGAAAGGTTGGCAGCGCTCTTGTGAGTACCGAGCACATGTCAATAAAAATATATAACAAGTTACCCAAAGATATTAAAAGTATTGCTAAAGATACCGATTTTTTTATAAAATTAAAAGAATATCTTTTGCAAAATGCCTACTATTGTGTCTCCACTGGTGACGCGGGTGTCCATGGGCGGCGGCGATCGCTTACCATCAGGTGATCCGTCTGCTCGTCTGCCATCTATCACATAAAAAAACCACAGATGGTACGTCTGTGACGTAACTGGGAAGGACATGCAGAGATGATAATGGTAAGCGATCAATATTTACCTACCATCATCATCGATGTTTCCTAGGTATCGCTGGAAGGACGTCGTCGAGACTGATCTGCGCGAGCTCCTGGTCAATAACTGGCAAGAAGTAGCGCAGGATCGACCGAAGTGCCGATCATATGTTTTGGAGGCCAAGACTCTATTTGGGTCGCTAATCCAGCTGAATTGTAGTAGGTAGTATCATCGATGTTTCTCCCTCCCTATCGGTATTGCGGCCGTCCGGCCGATTGGAGCCGAATGCGAGTTACTCACGGCCGAGACGCGGCGATGATTGAAGGGTGATTAAAAACTCACCAGCGGATGGAAGATGCCAAATCTTGATTGAAATATCTTAGATTTGGTGAAGTTGAAAGAATGAGGTGGATTGTTTTGGAGATTGATAGGACAATTAGGGAGCTGTTAAAAGAATGGTAACTTTAATTTTGCAATTTTTAAAAATAAAATATAAAACTGTGGGCAATTAAATGTTGGGTTCTTTTATGATATAGGGGCCAGATGAGCAGACGTATCACCTGATGGAAAGTGATTACTGCCGCCCATGGATATCTGCAGCGTCAAAGGAGTCAGAAGTGTGCAGCGGGTTTTATTAAAAAGGAGTCCGCTCCTTTCTTGAAGGTTTGCAGGTCGTACCAGCCCGGAAACTGTTAGGTCAATTAGACGAGCCGTTTGAATAAGTGGCGGTGTATGCTTCCTTTTGTGTAAGTGTTGCGAGTTCGATCCCCGCACAGTACAAACATTTGTGTGCATGAACATGTCTCTTTCTATTGGTCTGGGTGTTTCTATGTATTATAATTATGTATTTACAAAAGAACAGTATACTATGTATAAATTTGTAATTCTGCTGTTGGTTCTGATATCTGTTACACAGGTGTTGGAGCTACCTATCTCGGAGTTAGATCAATGTATGTAGATAGATAGATATATAGATATTCTTTATTGCACAAAAACAAAATACAAGCATGATACAAAAGCAACAGCCAGTACAATAAGGCGGTCTTATCGCTTGTAGCGATTTCTTCCAGACAACCTTTGGGTAGAGGAAAGAAATATCGTATTCGTAATAAGGGAAGGCAGTGCAAAGTAGTTTAAAAAATGAAATTGAGAATGGCAGAAATATACATTATTTTATATATTAATATTATTACATTACATAAATAATAATAAACAATACACACATACCCAATAATATATACATAGATAATTTATAACAAAAATTCAATAACATTTATTTCTAATAGATAGGTAGGTATAAATGACCAGAGAGCAGACCACATTAAAAAGGGAAGAAGAGACAAGGAAAAAACAGTGTACCTATTTATAGAGATAGGAAGTGAATTTTGACACGGGACTTGAATATAGGAAGGGATTGTGATTTCCTGAATTAATTTTTTTATTATTATTAATTATTTTTGACTTATATTTTTTGAAATGAAAAAAAAAAACAATACGCAGTTAATTGTGTCGGTAACTGTTAGTGCCTAACTTGCAGTAAAATTAGTTACGAAAGATTAACTACTTAGTGGTCGATATATTCTAGATCATCAGTGGTTAATCAACTTAGAATCGAGTTCTCAAAATTTTCACATTAAAGTATTATTTTAGTTCAATATAATTTACCGCAGAACCGACAACCGATGGCGTAAACGAGTTTTAGAGTGAAGACCGCGTCTTGGCAAATGTAATGTAGGGTGCCCTCTGGCTAGGTGGGGGGACGATCTGCGCAGGATGGCTGGCAAGAGCTGGATGCGAATAGCCATGGATAGATCACAGTGGCGAACAATTGGAGAGGCCTACGTCCAGCAGTGGACTGCGATAGGCTGATGATGAATATAATTTACCTATTGTTGTTTGCAAAAAATGTTGTCACTGTGGTATCCCACTGGAATATGAGTGTAAGCGGTGTAAGGGAATAGAGAGAACTCTTGCTTCTGCGCACACACTTGAGCGCCTGATTATAATAATATAATCAGGCGAATGTGTAATTCAGATTGGCCACTGTAACCGAATTGGTTGGATGATATTATATTATCTTCTATTATTATAAGGTGCCATTTATTTCTTGATCTGTGCAAACACTTTACAGTGAAATGAAACTCGACCAACAAATAACCTACCATAACATAGATACGCATAGACAAATAGACGAGAGCTAACTGTCTTCTCTAGACATAGAAGAGGAATAGCAAACCGTTCTTCACAAGCACGGCCATAAAGCAGGGGCATTTCCACAAAGCGGCCATTCAGAGCGACTGACACTGCGGGTGCGCGGGCGCAACTCATAATGCTAGGGTTGCTACCAGCTTAAATCACCGTAGTAGGACTTGCTTAAACTGTCATTGTAAGCATGTCATTGCAAGTTGCGTCCAAAGCTGTCTTTCCGAAAAATACGGGTATTGATACAACGTTAAATATAATAAATCGACACAAGATTGGCTCCAGCAGATTTTTTTTTTCGAAAAATAGGCAGAAGAGCATGCGGCCCATCTGATAGGTAAATGGTAACCGCCGCTCATAGATATCACAATGCCGGAGCACAGTCATGCCGCTGCCTACCGTGAAAGAAGAACTCTTTCAAACCTCGTTTAAAAAAGGACATGGTCCTAGCGATCAGGGAACACCAATGAAACCTACCAGGGAAAATGAGCGCTGGAAACGAAGCAGAAAATGTTGATATTATTGAGATTAAAGAGTTCGTTGACCTACGCGATAGGTGATATATCTCACCCGCACACGTTTTGTATAGTCTGTCTCTGTCTCACGCCGAACCACGTATAGATCACTGAACGCGATGTAGGCAGGGTTCTGTGTCTTTATATTTTGGGCGTATACTATTGTGTTTATAGTAGATAAATGTCTGGTCCTGAGTGGAAGATGCTTGCAGTGTTTTCGCTTCGTTACTAGAGAATAAGAGTTGCTACCAGTGAGAACATGATTTATATTTGAGTGATATTTCCTACCTTCGCACGTTCATGTTTTGTTGATGGTCATTAAAGTTTCTGTACATAGAATATTTATAGAAAAATTACTGGTCTACAATGTATAAACAATCTAAATCTCACTTACAACCCTATTCTAAGATAATAAACAAACTCTCATCATTTACATTGTGCAAGCAAGACGTCGCGTCAGAGCGGGACAGCGTGTTGCTTACGAGCCCCGCCCACGCGCAGTTTTTCCGCACAAGCCACAGCTGACGCGCAGTATATTTTAATTTGCGCTGGCGACGAGTTTATGGTGCTTTCATGGGGTGGGAAAGGTGAAGTCAGGTATGACCGAAGATGTTTTATGGTGGTAGTAAATGATCATCAAATTGTAGTCTTATGGGGAAAACAATAATACTTATTTTCGAGTTACATCATGCGACTTTTTTTTAGTTAAGATATTACTTTCGCAAATGAAAGGTTATTAGTATTAATAAGTATTTTTAAAAAGTATGACTGCATTTCAAAATGAAATATGGGATTGAAAGTTGTCGGTATGTTCTGGTATTTATAAGTCGTAATTCTGAGAGACTGGTGTCGCGGGTGTCCATGGGCGGCGGAAATCGCTTACCATCAGGTGAACCGTCTACTAGTCTGCCACCTATGGCAAAAAATAAAAGACTAGGAAATACGTTACCAAATAAGTCCCGTGAAAAGTGGGCTTCAGTCTCTACGAACATTAAAGCTTCAGCTATATGTTCATAGTTTTAAATAAATGGAAAATAAATAATAAATAAATAAAATAAATAGACACAAGCCACTTTATTATAATTCGCGGACTGAAGTTATTTCCTTACTAAAGCTCAAGCTGTCCCGTTCTAATACACAATGTTAAAATGGACAGGAACGAGTTTAGTTCCAGAACTCTTAAGCCGCGTTTTGAAATAAGAGGGTTGGAATCTATAATTTAAGTTCATAGCCTTGACTCTACGTTAATTCGTAGAATCGTATATTACTTGGATGGGAATCAGGTCAATGTATGAGATGTTGTGTGATTCGTCAAGTTTATAAAATTACCACCACCCTAACCTAACTTAAGAAACCACTTTAAAATGCCATAGACCTTATTGACTCAATGGCTTACATTTTTTTTGCTGTTATATCTGACATTCACCAGTTGAGGTGAAACGGAATGTAGTATGTGATATATTAGAAACTTGATACAAATATTTATCTTTGTATTCTTTGGCGAACAACGGCCTAAGTGACTATTCTGCGCTCCATATCTACTGTTTAGCCAATCTTATCCCATCCCATCAGTCCACAAAGCCTCACAGATAAACCACCACAAAATACAACTAATAAATAATATCTTCATTAGACAATCCTTTTTGAAAAACGTCATTCGCGCAAATAATCCGCCAGTCGCAAGACAAATGGAACTCCTAAGCCGCATTCTGTTCAGGTCATAAAGTAGGTACCGTGAATGGACGTCCAAACTTATTATTAGAATCTCACAATATTATTATAAAATCAAATCCCTTTCACAAAGTAGGGACTGAATCGCAGACGCCCACGTCGGCGGTTGGTGCGTGGATGGACGCGGCTTCACTGAAAGCGGACTTCTAGAAATATTAAAAGTCGCGCCACTAGCATGACTCGTTGCAGGACATGAGGTGTTGCAGAGACCAGCCGATTCGTCTGCTCATCTGTTGCCTATTACATAAAAACAAATGCATGATGCTACCAATTGACATTACTACAAAATGGTCCACGTGAAAATTGTTATTTACGAGTAACAACTTACCCGCAAAAACTTCAGTTACTCCGTGGCACTTGCAAGAGTGCCGAAATATCGGAAACTCAAAAATAAGGTACATGATAGAAATCTCGTAAATAACTATTCTAATGTACTAACATGAAACCAAGAAACAATATATGATCCACGTGTAATAAAAATAAATTGTTTGCAGACGGTTTCATTGCCGCTGCAAATATCAATATGCATTATGGGTACTGATCTAGGACAGAATCACAGTTGATACCCCTCACAAAGCCACTACATTTTATAATGTGGCGGACGAACGGAGGACAGCCGAAAAAGAATTGGAATGGACCGGATAGTATGAAGGAAGATAGGACCGAAAACAGATGAATCGATCACGATTGACAGGGACGTATGGAAGAAGAAGTTATATTGAGCAGATGATTTGGGAACAGGGGAGGAGAATGATGATACGAAGTTGCAAGCCGCGTTATCACGCATATTAAATCTGCGCAAGAGGTCTCGGATAAGTTTTCTGTAGGAAATTCCTAGTGTCAGCCCGGAGTCTGGAAGTTGGCGGTCTTCTACTTCCGTGTTTCGGAAAGGACGATAAGCCGACGGGCCTGCACCCGATCCCTCTCCACACTGGTGTCCCATTGTAATATGAATTTGTGTTTGCGCACACACTTTAACACTATAATATATAATCTTCAGTCCCGCTTCCTCTAAAACCGCGTCTCAACTCTCACAAGCCTTATAACTTACGGCTATGGACAAACGCCTGGCGGCATTAATAAAACGGGGAGCTCACGACGACGCTGCGTGTGCGCCGCGTCACGCGTCCACTGCCGGGTTTATGACGTCTGCGATGTGTGTAGGGAATACTTTATCTGTCAATGTTATATGACTCTCTGTCCGTTCTGACACTGCAATCTTCATAATCAGCTTGTTGCAGTCCACTTTTGGACGTCGGCCTGTAAATGTTCTCCGGGGCCTAATTTGAACCAGACGTTTCGACGGATCGGAGTTCCTCGCCTTTTACACGCGCTGAGTGTCTCCTTTGTTTGAAAGCGACAGGTATATTCTCGTTTGTCGCAGGGCGTCTTCGCGTTAAGCCCCAGGTTACGCACACACAAATGCGCGTGTAAAGTGATCTCGGCGATGTTCAGCGTGAAACGCAGACACGATACGATCTTGCTGCCTAGCGCGTACTCTTTAATATCATGGTAGCTAGAGCCACCCTTCAGTGTTTATTTTATTTTAATCAGTCAACTGGACGTCGGCCAACCGGTCGACTCAGAAAGAAAGCACACGACACCGTGTGCTTCTTCAGCGACATGATCTTCCAATCTCTCAAAGATACCAAACTAGTGAAGACGGAATTGACTCATACTCGTATGTATGGCATCACGTTGGTATGGTCATCCATCACCATCATAAAGTCTTATTTCCATTGCGTCTAAAGAGAGAAATAGTTAATCTGTCAGTGTTATTGGTCTTGTTGTAGACATTGCCATCTTCTTTTCCAGATCTGTTGCCCATGTAAACAGCACGTTATAATTATAAACAAAGTACTAAAGCACTAAACTTATTTAATGCCACCCATTCTGTCTTGATGTGTCAAGAGACAGATGGGTCGCTAATTGGGTTCCGTTCAGCCCACGGTGCGCGTGGGCTCCCCGCGGATCGCTAAAAATGTGATGTGACACGTCACTCGATTACCCAGGGATGTCCAATGCAAGAGAGGTAAAAGATTGAACAATTTGAGGTTTTGACATGTGACAAAGAAAGAAGTGTTTCTGGTTCGGGCCTTCAAAACGCGAAGGTTCGAATCCGAACATTGATAATTTTTCAAATTAACGTTCGTATTTCTACAACTGCTAGCTTCGTGGTGAGGGAAAACATCGTGCGAAACGGGATTGTAAAAAAACAAACTCAGAAAATGGCAATTGCGTCAAACACCAGGCTCTCACAAATCCTGGATAATGGACCAAGCGTACCTTGTATTTGAAACGGGATTCAGTGCTAGGAAAAAGATAATACGCCTTGGAGATTGATTCTGCATCAATTTGTGTTATTAATAGTCAGCAAAATCCAAGGATTGGCAATTTTATATTTTTCTCAGACCGATAGACGCCCACCGCTGGACCTAGGCCTCCCCCAAGGTTCTCTCCACATAATATGTGTGCTACCCGCATCCCAGGAATTTTCGCCACCTTCACTAGGCCGTCGGTCTACTTTGTGGTAGGCTTGCCGCTGTTGCGTACTCCGGTCGGTTGCGTAATAGGTCTCCACTCGCAATGTGCCCTGCCATGTCACTACAGGCTTACAATTCTTTGGGTTATGTCTGTGACCTTCGTTCTTCTGTGGATCTCATCATAGCTACTCCTTTTCCCTTTATTTTATCGCCTTTTATTTTATTATTTCCATTTTTGACAACCCTGTTTATGACACGTCTGCTTGAATAGCCGCTCGTGTGCATTACTTACATTGATTTGTGCATAAAAATGATTCCGCCCGCGAGTCTTGAACAAACGTGTAGGCAGCCTTCATCTGCGGTTTTATGTACGGACATAAAAACGTAATTTACTTACCTTATTTCAACTGTAAGTGGTAACAAAGAATGCCAACTTATGACACGGTGACTCATAGGGGCGAGAGATTCAATAGTAACTGATTTACTCATAGGTATAACTTAGACCAACACAAGTTCTTAAGCTACTTAGTACGGAATCAGGTCAACGTATGAGATGTTGTTGTTGTGAGACCACAGATTCTACTTCTGTGACTTAGGGCCGATCAGACCAATCATTATCCGTGGATAAATCTATGGTATGGTCATTTTATACAAATTTGACATTATTCCAAAGATTTATCCACGGATAACGCTGTCATTCTGTACAATTCTGACGTTATACCATAGATTTATCCACGGATAACGCTGTCATTCTGTACAAATCTGACGTTATACCATATATTTATCCACGGATAACGCTGTCATTTTGTACAAATCTGATGTTATACCATAGATTTATCCACGGATAGCTCTGTCATTCTGTACAAATCTGATGTTATACCATAGATTTATCCACGGATAAAGATTGATCGAATCCAACCTAAGACAGTATCTGATTATCTATTTGCACTGAAATATTTTCATATGGTGGCCCCAGTTTGATTAGAACATAACAAGCTTAGGTATAGGTAGATATTATTTGTGCCAGAAAAACACGATACAGGGACATGAGTTACCATTATTAAAACAGTAGGTACAAGAAGGCGGTATAATCGTTGTTACTATTATTAGGAGCTAACACATCGATTTAGGGCGAGTATAGATAAAAGTTTGACTTGAAATGAGATCTGATAACTTCTTAGATATGTCTTTAACTATGACCTAAATTTTATCTGTGCTAGTTTTGAATTTATTTTCAAAGCTCAAATTGTTGCGAAGACTCTAAAATCAGTGGATTTTTTGACAATGTGATTTGGCCTTGACAAAAAGAACATTATAATGTTTTGGGGTATTTCTTTTGAACAGTTTGATGATGATAAAGGTTCTAAAGTATACATAATTAAACTTAGTAGTCGCTACCTAAAGTGAGGCTTAGGTCTCCGATAATAAGAGCTTCCATTTCGGTAGTTCCTGCCCCACTCCTGCCAGTAATCCGCCAACCTTTTCGACCTTGATTAAAATTGCAATGTCCAAGACAGCCTGATGCAACAGACATACAGCAAGTCACATATCCCCCTACGTATAAAAATACAATACAAATAAATAAATCATAATTTAATAAACTGACCACTAGGGATGCACAAGACCCTGCGAAGTCGAGGAGTAGAAGCAGGAAAACGGACCCCGCGCTCCGAAGCAATAGCTTAGGACGCAAATAAATTAATAAATAAACTTTTTATTTGCCAGAAACACAGTTAACATTCAGTTGGTTACAACTGCAACTTTGAACTGGGACAAAACGTTAAGATTTTGATGCTGATGATGCACGCCATCATATTTAGGCAGCTATTTAAGTTATGAAAAATGCTTACTTCAAAGTAGGCAGTTTTTCGACATGCCATAAAAAAATGCTAATTATCTTGATTTCAGACACCTTTTTAAACTTTCGCGTTGCATTATACAAATAATTAATGTACACGGGACAAAACGACGGAGGATGGTTTTAAATTATCATCGGCGTGGAATCCAGTGATTGACAAATGTAAACCTCGCAATTTGCCGCTTCAAATTACTTCCAACCCGGATACTGTGAGTGTAGTGTGTCGGGGTGACATCACTGACATTTTATTTAGTGGCAGTGTAAATAACAATGAGAGGGTATCCGAAGATTCACAAGCCGGTCGTAGCAGACGACGCCGTGCACCTCCAGTCCGCTTGTGACCACGACCGTTGTAACGCGGTTGAAACGTCAAACTGTGAGTATATGCTACTACGAGTATGTACTTACATATAATAATAACCTCGTTTTATCCCGTCTACATTAATTATTCAGACACCTTTGTACTGGTAGCAATTATTCACCTTCTATTCAATCAAGTCAATCTAAACGATAGTATTAGCCCATTAGTTTTCACATCAACGACCTCATTAGCTGCCATACAATATAATATGTCTGCGCAATTTGGGTGGTAGAAATGCTTGTGTTAATGATTAAGATACCCAAGTATGAGTTTTTAGAAATCGTCTTTTGTAGTGTTGTCAATCAATAAACAAATGTTAACTGTCGATAAATTTGATTCGGAAGCTGGTAACAGCATTCGATTCCAATTTTTTCGTATTCTCAAAACAATGTATTTTTGCTTTTGATACTTAGTTCAATTAAATTCAATTCGAATTCTTTATTCAGCCAACATAGTCCATGGCTTAAAAATAGGGTTAGTAAGCTTCTCTAGTACAAAAATAATATAGGTACTTACGTACTTTAATTTAATTAAGTTCTTAAAATATAATTTTATATAAGGACATTAGTAATGGGACCATTACATACTTAAGTATGTTATCTGAGCTTTGTCAGAGGCCCCAGTTTATCTTTGTTTTGTACTTTGATTGAGCCTACGTGTCATTGTCAAACTATGGCTACTTGTGACTCAAAGAATTCACGACCTACGCATTTTAGATTCAAACAACACAGATAGGTTTGGTATAGCTAGCTAATCAATAATGTGCCTTATTTAGATTTCTACAATAAAATTGACTGGACTCGGCCTCACCGAAAACTGGAGAAAAACAACGTCTACTCTGTGTTTTCCTGGGCGAGTGCCCTCGTTAGCCCAGAGCCCCAATCCGGGGGTAAGGGGAGTTTGAAGGACGGGTGAAGGCAATCGCTGACCATTGCCGTTATCCGACTGCTCGTCTGATATCTATCATTAAAAAAAACATGGCTCAAATTTCTTCAAATTTATCGATACCAGAAACATCGATTATTCGGCATCTCTTTTTTTATGACTAATTATGTTAATATCGTGACTGCTGTTAACGTGACCAATGCCCATGTTTGTAATAGATAATACTTCGATTTGCATAAATATAACGTTATCTTGTACGGCGATGGGTTAAGAAAACACCTTTTGGGCAATGGCGTGTCGAAGTGTGCTTGATTTGACAAGTAGCTTTTCAAAGTGAGAGTTGACATATTAAATAGATACTAGTTAATCGCTATTGTCTCTTTTCCTCGGTTAGCACTCAATCGAAAGCTAATTTCTTGCAGCCTAGGATATTGACGACTACATGACTTTTTAAAGAGAAAACAATAATTATTAAATTTTCCGTGTAAGAAGTCAGATAACTATTATCACCAATGCTCGGAGTTAGGTAGAGCTATTTTTGGTACTTGCGATTTTTTCGAATAATATGGACATGCCTGGAATCCTGGGATTAAAGATATACTTTATACTATTAACAGTTATTTTCGTTTATACATACGCGCATTAATATCAGACTTACGAACTTATTCATAAACGATTTGTGATACCATGGTAATTAAAAAGTTATATTTGTTCTTTCAAAATTCAAGATAAGTACCTACGTTAGATAGAAAGGAACAAACTGTAAGTAAATAGGGTAGTATCGGACGTTTATAGATAAGCCCTTTCATGATTCAAATGCGTTAAATTTTGAACTCTAAAATATAAAAAAGTATTTGTTTTAATCCCGGGATCATAGTCAGAATCCCGGGGCATGTCCATATTAACATCTATGTTTACGGTCAATGAACCCAAATAGCTCTACCTACTTCGGTCATTGATTATCACAAAGTACTACTTACTCCGCTGGCTCAGCGACCCAAATAGGTCTGAAACAAGAGATCACGACTTTAGTCGATCCTGCTCCACTTCTTGCCAGCTATTGACCAGGAGCCAGGAGGTCCAGGAGCTGGCGCAGATCAGTCTCGACGACGTCCTTCCGTCATTGTCGTTCGTCGGGTATCGCTATACCTAGGTCGGCCAACTATGGCGTCGGTCCACGGGTCAGACCTGGTATGTTTTTTAAACGGTTTTATCGATCGGGTATCAGGTTGAGCTAAGACCCGTACGGAATTTGTTTGTTTGGGTCAAAATTAGTAATTGAAATTTAAGTTCCTTCCTGTTGTCAGATTGATCTGAAATTTGGTACACACCTTTAGTTCCGATGACAATAAAATATAGTAATATCAATAACATTGTAAACTTAAGATGGCAGCCGGTACAAAATGGCGGATTTCATATTTTTCCACAACCCTCTCAATATGGGTATCAAATGAAAGGTGTAGGCATTTTCGTTAAATACTAAAAATTAGAAAATAAAAAATCGGTAAAAAAACTTAAAAGTTAAAAAGTTTTTTTCATGAGACGATCTTCGTCCAATTACTCGAGATGGCCAAGCCAGTGAAGACAGTGCGCCTTGGTCTCGCCGATGATGTAGGTGTACGCAAAATTCTGGGCCCAGTAAAAGCAGACAACGATGGCTGGAGGATCGCACAAATGCCGAGATAGAAGAGATTGTGAACACACCCAACATCATTATGACAAAGTATTACCGCGTATTCATATTTTCACAGCTGAATGTACCTGTAATGTGCTTAACATTTATAGCCAGTCGCCCTACGGTTATTTGGCACTCGGCAAAAGTTGGAACTAATGCTGTTTCTTAAACAGATGTTGTAGATGTCGTCTGCTCGTTTGTCCGCAAAAAGTAAAAAAAAAAACGGCCAAGTGCGAGTCGGACTCGCCCATGAAGTGTTCCGTAGCAGCAAGTAAGATATTTCAATAGTATAGTTCTTATAGTTTCGGAGAAAAGTGGCTGTGACATACGGACAGACACACAGACGGACAGACGGACGGACATGATGAATCTATAAGGGTTCCGTTTCTTGCCATTTGGCTACGGAACCCTAAAAACACCTACCATCATCACTACACATCACATACATCGTTGCATCACTCATTCATTCTCGTAAAGATAAAATTCTCATCCAGAGCTCACAGGAAATGGTTCTCATTCACACATAGCTCTCGTCCAAAGTGGCAACATCGCAACATCTGTCGGAAAATGCTAAAACCTTTGTAGTAGCATAATAGTCGGATGCTGAGGAAACAATAAAAGCGAGGTGAGGCATGACTGATAGCTTAAGGAGTTATCGCGGCCCAATTACATGGTATTGTTACACCTGCGCCCGCGCACCTTAGGTTTGTGGTGCAGGGGACGCCAACTTTTGGCTCAAATTCTTGTCGTGCAAGCGAAAATTTACCTTAAGGTGACGAACCTTTTTACCCGACTACGGCAAAGCAAAAGGAGGGTTATGATTTTGACAGGCTATGTATGTATGTATGTATGTATGTATGTATGTATGTATGTATGTATGTATGTTCATCTGTTTCCACGTAACTTCTTAACTACTTATCAGAATTCGACAAATGACATATCATTATAAGCGTCTTGATCGTCCGCTGGTTATAGGCTATATGAAGTTTCACAAAATCTAATGTGGCGCCCTCTAGCGGACAAAACATACAGAGTAAAAAAATAAAGTTATGATAAATATGCCGTGTTTGGTATCATTTGAAAGCGCTTGACTTGTACATTTTGAATATATATATATTACTAGCACTTGGACACCAAAATAGTACAAATAAAATAAAAGTAAAAAAACTAAAACCCAACTACGACAAAAAACGTCGCTGAAAAAGTATAAAACAAGCCTTCGTTGTCAATTTATGCAATATTCACTATGTAGAGATAAAATTTCATGTTTGGAAATCCGCAGTCACACGTTGTCAAAGGGTAGTATATTTAACGTGTGACTACGCCTTTCCAAACATGAAATTTTATCTCTACATAGTGAATATTGCATAAATTGACAACGAAGGCTTGTTTTATACTTTTTCAGCGACGTTTTTTGTCGTAGTTGGGTTTTAGTTTTTTTACTTTTATTTTTTATTCTCTGTACCGTACAATTTAGGTATTTACTTTGTTTGTCGGCTCAGCGAACCAAAATGGAACTTGGCCTCCCTAATTAAGGTGAAGCATCGACTAAACTAGCGCCGCCAGTAGATTTGTATTAATTGCGGTGATTAATAGGCATTTTTTAGAAAAGTACAACAGTGAATTCATTAAGGAAAGTATTAAGAATGTAGTACATTTTTGAGATGTCCTTGTGTAATATTAACTCAAATAATTCTTTATTTGCATAGACTTGTCCGTGTGGTGCCCGGCAGAGTAGAATAGGCCACCCTCACTCTTACCGAGGTGTCGTATAAGGCGACTAAGTTAAAGCTGCTGGCATGATCATCAGCACCCAGAGAAGGAAAACTCTGCATTTATATCTAAACCCTCGCCAACCCGTCTGCCAAGCGTGGTGAGTATGGCAATTACCCCTCATGTGATTGAGGGAGGCCCGTGCCCCAGCAGTGGGGACTTAAATGGGCTGATGATGATGATGATGATAGACTTGTACACAGCACTTACAAATCGTCATACATTTGAATGACTTAAAACTATTTATGAGTACTTATGTATAATTTACATGTTAATGAATACATATGTATATTGATACCTAAAATATATACTAAAGAAATACATAAACATAATGCGATTCGATGTAGGAAGAAATGATCACATACTTTTGTCTCAAATTTTTTTTTAATACTATCCTTTATGGATTTACCGGTGTGCTTTTATAAAAAATGTCTAATAAACGCCACAATTAATACATATCTGTTGGCGGCGCTATTTTCACCGATGCTAGAATGACAGAAGCTTGACCAGAGTAAAGGTAACTTTTTTTGTCTTTGGCAGCTTCGTCTTTCCAGCGATATTCTAGCTGCCTTACGTACTTAGCTACTAAGTTTTTTTTGATGTGCAATGAAGAGTATCTTATCTTTGAGGTCACCAGTCAATGTTTTTTATTAAATAAAATTACAGACTAGCAGATGGCTCACCTGATGGTAAGCGATCATGTAGCAATTGTAGAGTATTCTCACCAACTTAAAGTAGAGATATCGTGTTTGAGCTTCTTGAAATGGTTCCAATTACTTAAATTATGTATGCAACCTTTTTTTTTATATCCAGACCTACTCGTAGATATCCACACTGATAGAAGGTAAATTTATCAATAATTTCTATTGGTTCTATTGAATTTTCAATGTTGACCACCCCTGCTAATAGAAATCGCTCGCTAGTTTTATCGCGCGTTCGCACTCGCCCTGATAAGGGTAACGGGCGATTGTTTCAGCGGTTTGTAAACACTCGCTCCAGTAATATTTGCTGGTGAACGAGGCTGGGAACTGGGTACAGTCATTCAAGATTTTGGTCTCCGATATAAAACTCCTCCATACTCCATAAAGCAAGCTTACTTACTAAAACTATCAGCCAATAACTATCCCACTGCAGGGCAAAGGCCTCCATCATAGAAATCAAGTCATCGCTACTATGATGGGATTAGGCTTAATCACCACGATTGCCAATTGCGGATTAGTGATCACAAACCCGACCTATGTTCGAAAAATTCGATACACACTTTTTGCTCGACCGAGGAATCGAACCCAGGACCCCGAGATCACGGCCTTAAACCACTAAACCAACACGGCGTCTACTTACTAACTTAAATTAATTAATTAAGATGGACATTTGAGACGAAATTTTTTTTTATGTGATAGGTGGCAAACGAACAGATGGATCACCTGATCGTAAGCGATTTCTGTCGCCCATGGACACCCCTGACATCAGTCACAAAACCACTGCCAACGTTTTCCCTTTTCCCCGGATTGGGCCTCCGGTACCCTCACTCACCTGTCTGAGTGTGTGCTGTTTCACGTCGGTTTTCTCTGAGACCATGGTATCACTCCGGTCGAGCCGGCCCATTCATGCCGGAGTGTGGATCCCCTACGAACAAGCTCATCCAAGACAAGCATTAGTATACAAGTAATTATGTTCTCATAGAATGGAGAGAGCACTTGTAACTGCGTGCACTGTTGTACACTACACTTTGCCCTGCATTCTTGGCTGAACAATATTGGCCGCTCGGAAGTTGCAGATGTCTATGAGCGGCGGGAATCTCTTACCATCAGGTGTGCCGTTTGCTTGTTTGTCCTACTTTATAGCAATGTATGACTGCCTCGGTGGCGCAGTGGTTAGTGCGTCGCACTTTAAAGCGACGTCTGCGCAAGAGGTCCCGGGTTCAATCCCCGGGTCGGGACAAAAATTTGTACCTAAGTTTTCGGTAAGAAATTTTTAGTGGCAGCCCGGAGTCTGGGAGTTGGTGGTCTTGTACCCCCGTGCCTCGGAAAGCACGTTAAGCCGTTGGTCCTGTGCCCAATCCCATTCTGGTCGTGTCACAGTAGTGTCCTATCGGAATATCACACACACTTGAGCAATATAATATATCCTGCGTACGTGTCAGATCGTTCAGACTGGCCGCCGTAGCTGTAATCGGTTGGAGAATATTATTATTATTACTATATAGCAATGTAAAAAAAAATCGAATATGCACATATAAAAACCCTTGAAATTTAACTCTACTCACGCTTGTCCGGTAGTACTAACACAATACCTAATTAGAGCGCTCATTTGTGAGAACAATGCGCCCTGCGCACTCTAGGCTCTAGGCGTTGACGGCGCGTTGATATGGGCTTTGATCCAGGTCACTTCCGTCTAGGACCTAAATATGACACGTAGAAACACACGTTACACTTTGCTGTGGGAGGGCCACGCTTCGGCATGAATGAGCCGACTCGACCGGAGTGATATGCACGGCCTCACAGAAAACCGGCGTAACGCAGCACTGTGATGGGTTTCGCTGCATGAGTGAGAGTACTAGAGACCCAATCCGAGGAAAAGGTGGTTTAGAGGTGTCGCGGGTGTGCATGGGCGACGGCAATTGCTTACCATCAGGTGATCCGTCTGCTCGTCTGCCGCCTATCACAAAAAAAGTACAAGTTCTATTCCCTTAGCTTGGACCTTCAGTACCTACCGACCCCTTCGTATTGACCGCATAAATCGAAAGTCAATTGCTTTGGAGCTTGGGGTACATTTGGAGTATGATTTAGAATTTGATGAGCTGATGTAGAGACTGGCGTCTGACTTTCGCAACTCTTAGACAGGGGCACCAGACCAATTGAATAATGGTTAACACGTTTCAGAAACCATCCGAAACGTGCATGTTTATTTATGATGTTTTCCACTCACCGCTGAACTTATGGTAGAAGTATTCCGACTTAAAAAACTGGAGGAGCACGCTTGAATTTAACCTATGTTCTTATCCACTGAGCTACCTCGAGCTACCTAGCGCATGTACGGTCAGCGAGCGTAACAGTGTCCCATTTGCAGGGACTAGCTCTGTCCACCCCGCTGCGTTTACAAACAATTGTCGCCTGGCGATGGTATATCGGAAAATTCGTCGACCATACCTTAAAATTATGTAGAAAAGAATTGAATCGCCAAATGGCAGCAGGAGTTATTTTTTTAAGCGATTGCCGCCACCCATAGACACCCGCGACACCAGTGGAGTCACAGAGTGCGCTGGCAACCTTTAAATCCCCCTTTCCTCAGATTGGGCCTCCAGTACCCTCATTCACGCAGCGAAACACAGCACAGTACTGCTTCACGCTGGTTTCTGTGAGGCCGTGGTATCACTCCGGGAGAGCCGGAGCTAGAGCAAAATGAAGTGTCAAATCCAAAAGGCCTTCTTTTGCAGCAAAATAAAGCACACACACACCCCTTGTTAGCGAGTACTTTATACTCTTTGAAAGATTAACACCCCCGGTCTACGCAAAACAAACCCCCCAAGACGCGATCAAAGAGGCCAGCCAAAAAAAAACTATCTGCCCAACCCTTACACTTAACCCTCCTTAATTCCGCTGAAAAAATCCTTCTCATTCAATCGGAGACAAGTACCTTTCAGAGGTAGCGCTAAAACCTTATACTGGCCTTTAATTAAAGCTCCCCCCTAGGGGGAGGGGGGCGGAAGCGACGGTCGGCCATTTCACTCGTCGTGTCCACTTCCGGAGTAACGTATGGACTGAGCTACTTCATTTCGGACAGACGATGGGGGAAAAAGAAAATTCAGGTGGACCCCGTCTCGGGACAAAGGTGGGAGTGGAGTCGTTCAGATTTTTTTGTATTTGTTTTTTTTTTGTGCATTATTCTTAGTTGATGTATAGGAGTTGGTGTAGGTAATTGTTTAGCATTACCTTTCTTTCTTGTTTTAAATGTTTGTCAATACAACAGATACAGGTACCAATAAAACAAATAACCGTGGGAGACCCACGCTTGGGCATGAATGAGCCGTCTGGGCAGAAACGGAGCGCCTGGGTTGTATTTTAACGAGTGAGTGATGGTATTGAAGGCCCAATCTGAGCGAAGGGGAATGGTTGGCAGCGAAGTTGTGACTCTACTGGTGTTGAGGAAGTAAATAGGCGCCGGAATTAGCTATCAGAGGGGCAGGGTCGAATTTAGAGATTTCATACGTTCATGAATGGGCTCGAGAATGGGCCTTGAGGTGATTCGTCTACTTGTCTGCTACCTTTCACACAAAATATACCACTCAAACCCGAAAATGCAATCAAAGGGTGAAGAGAATCCACCTCAAAGGTAAAAGGCAAAAAATATACCCCCACGTCGACTCCACAGCCCCTCAATCATCAAATCCACTGAGCGCTAACAATCTGAGCAGACGTTTAATTGGCTCGAATAACTTATAGGCTAATTTGGATCGCGACAAGAAAAAAGGCGACGCCCCCCATCTATAATCGAATGAGCGATTCGTTCATTATCGGCGCCGGTACTAAACTCTATTGTAGTAATTAATTCGATCGATACTCGCCTAGTGTAACTTAGTGAGCTCGGTATCGATATGGCGAATTATTTGAGAATCTTGGTTTAGTCTTTTTAATATCAGCTTTAGAGATTGAGATACTTCTTTAGTGTTACAGTGAGCTTGGTATCGATATGGCGAATTATTTGAGAATATTGACACAATCAAGTGCACACTGTTGGTTTTTATTACTTAACTAGTGAGCTGATCTCACTTTGTTCCGAGACATTAGTTCCACTTTATACCAATAGATGGCGCTAGGTGTCGATTACATCGCGCAAGCGGATTACCTAGAAGATTTGCCGCTGTCTGAAGAATTAATTTCTTTATGAATAGTAGGTATGGAAGATAGATTAAAGACGTGGGATCTAAATTAATGTGTATGTACGTACGGGTTATCTAGCGCTTAACCACCTGAAGAGCAAAAATTGCTTGTAGCTTGCATATATTTTTGTTTGAAATGACTCCATATTTGTGCCTTGCGCGCAAGCGATTTTCGTTTGGAAGTGGTTTAGCGCTAGATTCCCCGATGGTACTATTCTGATTCCTGTGATTAATACAATCTTTATTTCACTCATGTATTTCTTTTCGTTACAGGTAAGCACCATGTTTCATCCGATACATAGTAAGTTCTCGCCTATACGACCCATACTCCATTCGAAACCACTGAAGTAACGTTACATCTCAGTTCTCTATAAAGTACAATTTTATAGACAGTCAAAACATTTTTATTGCATGACCAACAAAGATGTCGGATTCTTTATCTCGCATAATGCGGCGATAAACAAATAAAACTGGGCCCATTTGCTCAGGTTGGATTTCTTCATTTGGTCACCGTAGTGAAAGAAAGGACAGTGAGGTGTCATCATTAACACAACTTTAAAATACAGAATACATATATGGACAGACAGAACACGTCATAGTATGCTCAAATGTTAAATTTCTTTAATCTACTGTATAAATTTATTTTTATGCGAAAATAGGCAGATAAACATGCGGCATATCTGATGGCCGTGTGGTCCGCGGCAGAGTAGAATAGGCCATCCTCACTCTTACCGAGGTGTCGTAAAAGGCGACTAAGGTAAAGCTGCTGGCATGATCATCAGCACCCAGAGAAGGAAAACTCTGCATTTATATCAAAACCCTCGCCAACCCGTCTGCCAAGCGTGGTGAGTATGGCAATTACCCTCATGGGATTGAGGGAGGCCCGTGCCCCAGCAGTGGGGACTTAAATGGGCTGACGATGATATCTGATGGTAAACGGTAAACCGCCGCTCATAGACATCAACAATGCCGGAGCACAGTCATGCCGTTGCCTGCCGTGAAAGAAGAACTCTTTTCAAGCTTTGTTTAAAAAGTACACATTAATTAACAGGTTAGGTTGAAAATCAATTGAGGGACAGATTGTAGAAACCCTGAAGTGACATGATTTCTCAATCTCACGTTGATAGTAATTTTTATTAATAGATTCTTAGAAAATTGACGACCCGTTCAGAGTAGAATGGTGCGGACCTGTTTGATTCTCGTACCATAGTTGTACCGTATCGTATTATAGTTGAATAAAGTTTAAATCAAATCAATTCACTGTTGTTTCTTACACTATGTAGATCGGTGCGCACGCGCCGCCTACGCAGGTCGCGTCGCCGTCGGAAGCTATAGCACCGTTTTATCACGGAATATGGTTTTGTGTTCCGCCGTGTTGCCTAGAACGCTTGACTTTAGGACTTGGCTCCAGCAAAAGCTAAAGCGTTGCCTGTGCAAATAGAAAGATAGTTTTTTTTCTTTATTGCACAAATAACACAATACGAAAATATACTGATTCTTGATAGGGTTTTTTAAGTGATAGGTGGTATATGAGCAGACGGATCACCTGGTGGTAATCGATTGTTGCCGCCCATGGACAGCACTAGTGTAGTGACAAGTGCGCTAACAACCTATAAACCCCCTTTATTTATTCATTTAGTACAGCCACATGATACATATTATTACACTCACAAGCCACATATTAATAAGGTCACAGTTCTGATATGCATCAAAATAACGGCGTACATAGCGCTTATGAGAAAAACATTTGTTTCCCCTTTCCTCGAAATGGAACTCCGGCACCCTTACTGAGACGCTGTTTCATATTGGTTTTAAAGGATGAACAATAGTAAACATTTACTCACTCGCAGACGCATCATTATCTCAACGGTATTATTAATTTAGTTCGTTATTAAAATACTATATGTTTTACTACTAGAAAAGCAAAGATATTTCAACATTGTGTTGTGTTTGCTTTCTAGTCACCTCTCGCATAAAATACTAGCTTTCAGTGGAACCACATCTTTTTCTATTCATTTGCTCCCTACCTATCATGTTCGACTTTAGTCAGCTTCCATTATAATATTATGTTCTTACATTATTTATAATATTGCCTTAAATTCCCCATAGCGTTATGACAGTTTCATTATAAAATACTATTGGACTATGCACATAATATTATGGTGGAATTTAAAACAGTTTTTCCATCGTTGTAGACGTAAAGAGGAATGTATTATGTTTGTATGGTAAAGTTCAAGCTTGAATTTGAAATTATGTCCAATTTGCGATAGATTATAGGAATTTATGTATTTATTTGAGGTCTTTAGAGTGTCATATTTTGGATATTTTAAAATTTCTATTGTCACTTTATTGTCAGTTCACGCTGTTATTAGTTTGAGTTTGACTCCGTTTGGTGATGCTATAATAACACCAATTATATGAGTAGATGATACTTTCACAGAATAAAAAGATGGCACCTATAACTTTAGGTAAATATTAGTTCGTATAATTTGAATATTTTGATCTCGAACGGTCGATGAACAAACGGACAAAAGTTTTCACCAGTATAAGCTATTTGCAATTATTTCGGTATTCTACAGGGTTGGTGACTTCAAAATGCATAGGTGTACAATTCAAAAGTGTGCCTGAGTATCAAAGGTGTTTCAATAAAAAAAAAAATACTTGTGGTAAATAGACCGAATATTTCTGTATTTTTGTACCTGATGTAATGAAAGAAAAGGTTTTTTATCCTCAGTTAGATTCTCTTTCTGTTAATTGTATTTGGTGTATTGTACCCAACATTTTATGCAAATAAGACTGTTTATTATCTGTGTGCATATTTCTACCGTCAGCTCAGCGATGAGGGAAAACATCGTGAGGAAATCTGTACGTTGCAGAAAATATTCTGAACGTGTCATTATAATAAAGCATGTTAAATTATGGTAGGATTTTTTTTTGTCTAATGAAATTTTATAACATGAAAAACTATTTAAAGATAGATAGATACATTTTTTTGCACAAAATTTACAGATCTTAGCCTAAGTTATTATACTAAAACAATGTAGGCGGTCTTATCGCTAATAGCGATCTCTTCCAGATAACCTCAGGGTAGAGGAAAAGTATAGCGAATTAAGAAAAGGGGTAAGGCAAAGTTATTTTGAAATAATAAAACAAATAATCTGGTTGGTTTGGTCTAAGAATTTCCAATGTCAGTCTTCCCAAATCCTGTATAATGGTCCAAGTTTATAATAAATCCAAAGTAGACTATTATATTTAAAACCATAGAATAGTCCAGCAATAACTTAGCCACTGACACACGTCCATTCTGCAATAAAACTAATGCGACAAGAGAACTATAAAAACCGTTCCAGCCATTATCCAAAGCTAGTGACGTTATCGGTCTCAACTGACGGACTGTGCATTATGACGTCACAACGTATGTCGGGCTTATCGGCGACGCGCAGTCTGCGCTCTGACGTCATTGACATGTGTCCTATGTGTTCTGCCATGCAGTAGGACCGTTTACAAGCTTCCTATGTGGGCTTGTCTCTATTAATAGAGGTGTTAAAGTTATAGGTATGTAGAAATAGTGACCCGCCCCTCATTTCTCTTGGGGACTTAATTTTTATCTATACTAATAGATGGCGCTATATGCCGATTACATCACGCAAGTGTTTCGCCTTTTTAGTTTACTATAAAACTAGTCGTAGCTCCGAGTATCTATCTCTTTGTAAAAAAATATATAGAAAACACATTATTTACAGGGTTACTAATATTAAAATGCCATTGGTCCAAGGGTTGCGGGTTCGATCCCCGCACAGTACAAACATTTGTGTGCATGAACATGTTTGTTTGTATTGGTCTGGGTGTTTCCTATGTATTATGAGTATGTATTTATAAAAGAAAAGTAGTATATGTATATGTGTAATCCCACTGTTGATTCTGATATCCGTAACACAGGTGCTTGAGCTACCTATCTCGGAGTCAGATCAATGTATGTGATGTTGTGAAATATAAAATATAAAAAAATATTATGTTCAGAGTTCGACGACCTTCGTGATGGTTTGATTTCCGGTCTGATCAGTTTAAAAAAGCGAACTTTTGTTATTTTTTGAGTGTACTCGGATATGGCTGGACTTCGTTGTCTAATAAGTACTTATATTATTGCGTTTAGGGCTTAGGGCGTTTAGGATCCCGGATTCAATTTCCGAATCGTGCTAAAAATTTCAAAATTTGTAATAAACACTTTGCAGTGTTCATCCGGAATCTTAAATTAGATTGAAGCATGTCTTTGGACCGGCTCGACCGGAGTAATACCGCGTCCTCACAGAAAACCGGCGTGAAGCAGTGCATGCGCTATGTTTCGCTGCGTGAGTGAGGGTTCCGGAGGCCCAATCTTGGGGAAGGGGGGTTAAAAGGTAACCAGCGTACTTGTGACACCATTGGTGATTCGCTTACCATCAGGTGATCCGTCAGCTCGTCTGCCACCTATATCATAAAAAAAAAGCATATGTAAAACATGTATAGATTGCATTGTATTGATTTGATCTTCAAGAAAACCAACCTGACATCCCTAACCTCAAACACTAGACCCTATAAATAGCATCCAATCCACAATATGACACGTATATATCCATTGATACGTATCTATTGCCCGCTGACAAGATAATGCGAGTGTCACAAGCCTCAGCGGGACAGCAGTGGATGCCTCGTAATTAGACCAGCGCAGATCTCATTAGGTGGACATGTTAATGGATATCGCCGGACCCTGGGGAAGACTGAATCGTCATGTTCGTAGGAGTTATGTGTGGTAGATTAGACATGATGGAGATAGGATGAGTTTGAAAATGGTTATAAACTTCGACAGAGAATCCAATTAGTCAAAAATTCCTTGACGGTACCGTGTGGGCTATCAAATGAAAGAGCTTTTTAGCACATTTCAAATATGTAATTATATTTACATAACTAAAAAAATGTGAAATAAAAATAAAGTTTAAAAACTAAAACCCGACTACCAAAAAAAACACGCTCTAACTAAAAATGACAAATCGAGAAAATTGTCTCTGCTGAAATGATTATGCCGTATTGCCGTGGTTGTATGAAATTGTATGACGTGGACGAAACCACTATCTTAAAGAAACATGAGTCGAAATCATAAAAAAGGTTTTATCATATAAAAATGTAATTTTATAATTTCAAATATGTAATTTTATATCCAGAACTAACAATATGTAAAATAAAAATAAAGTTTAAAAACTAAAACCCGACTACCAAGAGAAGGCTCTAAAATGTACGAAAAAAAAATAGTCTGCTGAAATTATTATGCCGTATGGCCGTGGTCGTATGACACCGACTGTAGCAAAACAGATTCATTACAATAATAAAATACAATCAATGTGGCATACGACCACGGCAATACGGCATAATCATTTCAGCAGACAGTTTTCTTGTTTCGTACATTTTAGAGCGTGTTTTTTAAACTGTTAAATTAACCATGACACTTATCTCTATCATCATGGTTGTGTTTTAAAGTTCTAATAGTCTTTGATCATCAAGAAATAATGTTATGTATAAAATAGGTGTCGCCATACGAAGTAGTAGGTAGGGCCTTTATTTTATTATTTTATAATCTTTCGTTGGAGATTATAAAATTTTGTGTTAAATACATAAATGAATATAATACCTCTGTCTGCCCAATAATTTAGTGTGTGTATGCTGTGTGTGTTGTGAACAAAGAGTATCCATATTTCTCATTTTCAAGTAACATAAAACGTTCTTCTTTAAAGACTTTATTATCATCTCAATGTGCAGTGCTAAAGTTCAGGACTTGATTTAGTCTCTCAATTAGTCAACTGTATAGAAAACGCGTTATTTCCATAGAATCTTAATTTAAGACCAATTCACATTAAAGTGATCTATGTTTAGTCATTACAAGTGTACATTAAAGGAGATTTATCGGTTTTTGCGAACGCAACGCGAATGATGTATCGTGCACAATAATAATACATTATTAATATCTTACATCAGTATGACGTACCAAGGCTTTATGGTATCAAGGAGCGTTTACGCAGTCCTCTGCTCATGACAGAAATATGTTTGGTGCAAGTCATGAGAGAATCGCTGATCATGTAACTAATATTCCTGGGCAACTCGATATATATCCGATGTGAACCGATTGTGTCCCCTGATCGATTACCTCTATACAAAGCTAAACATACAGTAAAATCATGGCTCCTAGACCTTAACTACCTAGAAACAGAAGAAATTATTCCATAATCCATGACATGCTAATAAGAACTTACATTACATACATACGCGCTTGTACACTCATAGACAACACACATACACGCTTATACACTCATAGACAACACACACAAACACACACACACACACACAGAAACCACTTTCTAACTACACCCATGAGTTCCTAGTTTTGTTTATTTTATCCGATTGTTATTTTTCAGTTTTATTTTCTATTATTATTTTTTTGTAGACATTAAGCTATCTTTTACAGATTTTTGATATTATAGATTTTTAATTTGTTATGTATCACATTTGGCAGTTAAAGAACTGGAGCATTACGCAAATTGTAACTCGGTTTAATTCAGCCTACTCAACGACTTATGCGACACAGGCCTGCCAGCCTAGTGCACCAGTCACTGAATTTACTTAAATTGTTTTATAATTTTTGCCAAATAAAAAAAAATTGAATTGAATATCTGAATATGTATTTAGATTGACGAGGTAATTATGTACGAGAGGTTTTCTATTAAAAAAATAGATATGAAAAAACCAACACGACAACTTGTTGTAAAGTAACAGGAAGAATCCAAAGACGCATACTACGCAGCTGTACGTGTCCCGCCTACACTGGTTTAAGAAGGTTGAGGGAGTAGATTAAGTGCGAAAGAAGTCCAACTGGACGTTGAGGGTCGAACGGTTGGAGTCTCGCCACAAAGTGAACTTCAGCTCATTTGTGGTGAGAGTGCCAACCTATTCCTTCCTTCCTCGATCCTTATAAGGGTGGTCTTCTGGCCGCACGGAGTGGTCTTTCGGAAGTTTCGAGGACTGCTACCAGCCGACTCTACGCGCCGCACGTAGAAATTTGTAAAAAAATGTGAATTTTTTTAGACAGTAAGGTATTTATTATATGGACCAATGAAATATTTTTGAATGTCTCTTTTTGCCTGACATAAATGAATTAGTGTATAAACCGTCCCACTCCAGAGCAAAGGCCTCCATCACAGAAATCAAGTCATACTATGATGGGGTAAGGCTTAATCACCACGCTTGCCAACTAAGGATTGATCATAAACCCGAGCGATTTCGAACATACTTTTCGCTCGACCCGGGAATCGAACCCGAAATCACGGTCCAGGTACTTATACCAGTAGACCAGGCATTGGCTTGGACAATTTGATGTACTCGTATTTATTTAAAAGCAATATTGCACCACCTACCATTCCCTACTATCAAGGTTGTCTGGTAGAAATCGCTTCCAGCGATACGACCGCCGAAATTGTACAATTAAGTTTCTGTAATGCCTAGTTTTATTAAGTTGTGTTTTTTTGTGCAATAAAGTATATCTATCTATCTATCATTCCCATCCCATCCCCCCATTACCTGTCTTCATAGTTTTTCTCGTTTTCCTCTCGCTTCCGCTGCATCCCTGGGCCGCACGCCAAGTCGGAGACAATTGGCACGTCACCGGCAGAGCGCCGCTCTCAGCGACCACAAATCACCGCCTCTGGTCAGGCCACGGCCCACGATTGTGTGCGTTAGGTCAGCGGGTGCGGGGACGGCGTGGTGCCTCAGTGTCTTGAACGCTTGATCGAGTTAGAATAGTTTAGAATGTGTTGCCATGTTACCTTATTTTTGAATTCTATCTATCTATCATTCCCATCCCATCCTCCCCATTACATGTCTTCATAGTTTTTCACTGTAGTATAATATCGTTTTCACCAACTTGAATATTTTCACAATACATTTCTGGCTCATAAGACACTCTGACTTATTTTGTGCTATTGGCAATGCTGCTCATTATAAGATGGTTTACAGTTTTATCTTCGTTTCAGCTAAAAATATGCGTGAATCTAATTACAGCTCAAGTAAAAGAGAAATTTAAATTTCGTTCAATTCAATTCAAGTCAATTTCATTATGAATTGAAGGTGTATAAAAAGTCAAAGATATTATTTTACACTTTTTAGTTCGTTGTTTTCGAAGGCTTTTTTTTCGCAGAATTTTTTTGCCGTGTTACCTTATTTTTGAATTCCCGATATGAACGCATAACTTCGAACTAGGGTAGATCGATATGTCTGCCAGTGTCTGATCAAACTGGTCGCAGTGATACTGGTCTTTACTCTCTACTTTAAAAAAATAGGAATGTAAAAATATGTCTGCCAGTAACAGCTTCTGCTTACCCGCAAGGACTTACTTCTTCTTCATCGCTGAAGGTCGTGCGTTTCTTGAAATGCCTTCACCAAGGCGATGACAAGGTCTTCCCATTCTTCCCTATCCTCGGCTTGTCTTAGGGCAATCGGCAAGAGTTCTTGCTGTTGTAAGTTTACAACAGCACCGAAATATAGGGAAAATAAGGTACATGGTAGAAATCCCATTGTACACACTATTCTGAGGTTTAAGAAGTGACCATGTGTGTTTAAAACATTATCTTGAACTAGTGCATAACTCGATACCACGTGATACCTCGGGTGTTTCAAATGTCCATGGGTGGCGGTAATTATTTACCATCAGTTGTGCCGTCTGCTCGTTTGTCCGCTATATTTTTTTTTTTATAGAAAGGCCAATCAGGACCTCTCTCCGCCTGATGGTAAGCGGCCGTGAAATCCAAATATGAGGTTGACAGGCACAAAAGAACTAACAAAGTACCCATTGAGTCTGCCATCCTCACCCTGATGGCCTGCTGAGATGCCGCCCATGGACACTCGGGAAACCAGTGGAGTCAAAAGTGCGCTGCCAACCTTTAAATCCCCTTTCCCCCGGATTAGGCCTCCGGTACTCTCACTCACGCAGCGAAACACAGCACAGTGTTGCGGTTCGGTCAAGCCGGCCCATTCATGCCGAAGCGTGGCACTCCCACGGTCTCAGTGTGTTATTTTTGCTTGCGTGTAAAGCTGTACTTTGAAGCCCGGGGTACGCCGTGACCATGATTCAGGATTTGGTGGGTCTGCTAATTACAAAGACTGACCGGATGGCGCAATTGGTAGTGACCCTGCCTCTTACGCCAAAGGTCGTGGGTTCGATCCCCACCCTGGACAAACATTCGTGCGATGAACACTTGTGTTTGTTCGGTGTCTGGGTGTAATATATGTATTTAAGTATATATTTGTGTTCCTCTGTTGTCTGATATCTGTAACACAAGTGCTTAAGCTACTTAGTATGGAATCAGGTCAACGTATGAGATGTTGTGAGAATTATGTATTATATATTACAAAGAGGCGACTTCCGTCTAACATTTACTCGAGGGGCTAAGCTGATCCTTGCTGTGGTTATTAATATAATAGGCATCAGCACTGTTGGACCCTCTTTAATACATTTTGCTCGCACACGTGATCAAAATTTTAGACACACTATTTGTCACCCTCGTTGCCCGCCGATGTGTTTCCTGAACATTATAACCTAGACCTCTTAAAGGCGAGAGTAAATAGGCTTGGTAGCATGGCCCTCCTTGGACCTCATCTTCACTTAACATCAGGTGAGATTGAGGTCAAAGCTTGTAAGTCGTACATAAAAAACTTGTTTCGTTTACAAGAATATCGGACGCCTTTTCTACGCTAGTCATACAGTCCTAGGACTGTCCTATAATAATGTCCTCCAAACCGATATTTCAGTCATGGTGGCCAATCTCCGCGATCAGCCATCGACGCAGGACATATTATAGTGCACAAGTATTTGCGCAGACACAAGTGCACTCTCTATTCCCGTACCCTCTTATTTCGATGTGACACCACTGTGACACGACCGAAGAGAGATCAGGCACAGGACCAACGGCTTAACGTGCTTTTCGAGGCACGGGGGTACAAGGCCGCCAACTTCCAGACTCCGGGCTAACACTGACAATTTCTAAACAGAAAAACTCAGGTACAAATTTTGGCCCGACCCGGGGATCGAACCCGGGACCCCAGACGCAACCGTCGCTTTAAAGTGCGACCCACTAAACATTGCGCCACCGAGGCAGTCTTCCTTGCTACTGGCTTTCCTCGTTCTGTGGTACAAGTTTACGATACACCGACTAGAGCGGAGCTCTTAAGATAGATACGAGTAGATTGAAGACTGACCTATCGCTTCAGGATCTAAACTTCTGAAGCCGAGACGTAAATTGCTGTCAGGTTTTATCTTTTCTTTGACACAGAACAGTAATCCAGTCTCCTGGTCTATTGGAGAAACTAATATTTTGGTTTATTTCAAAATAGTACGTAAAACGATGCGCGCTTTAACCGGCATTTCCTTCCCCGCACCTTCTCCTTTTTCATTGATTAAATGAATGAATAGACTTTCATTGCACTCAAAATAAAGTATGAAAACTAACAACTAGGTATAATAGGATGTGTAAAACGAAGGCGGCCTTATTACTATGAGCGACCTCTTTCAGGCAACCTTTGAGTAGATGAAACTTGATAAAGGTGTAGGGCGGCATTTTAGCTCACAATTCTCACAACTTCTCATACGTTGACCTGATTCCGTACTAAGTAGCTTAAGCACTTGTGTTACAGATACCAGACATCAGAGGAACACAAATATATACTTAAATACATATACACCCATACACTGAACAAACACAAGTGTTCATCGCACGAATGTTTGTCCAGGGTGGGGATCGAACCCACGACCTTTGGCGTGAGAAGCAGGGTCACTACCAATGGACAACATTTCAAATTTTTAACATGTCCATATTGTTTTTTTATATGAAAGTAGACATAAAATGAACAGACCCATATTTTTTCTTTTTTCAAAATTTGTCCATTTTCATGCATAAAATAATTATTGAAATTCTTTTTATTCTAAATAGACGTAAGCGCCAAATGACGTCATCGGACGGCTGAATACAGCGATATTCCTTTGCTTATCATTGTTTTAATAAAAAAAAGGTATTACTGTCAAAGGTAAATAATACTAGTGTCAACATTGTCAACGTCATTCATACATTCAACGTTGACAAGTTGTCTTTTTTTTTTGACAGTTAAATGTCATGAGTTTGGCAAACGTAAATTTAAAACTATAATGTGCTAAGCAAAGGAATATTTTACATTCTGCCGTCCGATGACGTCATCTTACGTTTTTTAGTTTTTATTTTTTTTCTCAGTAAATAAGCAATATAAAAAATGAATAAATATATATTCGGGCAGCGGAAAAGTAAACAAAGAATTGGTATTTTTTGTTTCAGAGCTTAGTAATTTTGAAATGTTGTCCATTGCGCCATCCGGTCAGTCAAAATCTCAGTCAAAAAATTTAGCTTGTTATCTCGATAGCATCCAAAGCTGTAGCCTCTACGCCCAGAGTAAGTACTCTGGGATATAAGTATATCACGCTCCTCCTTGTTGCGTAATCATCTTTCTACAGCGTTAACTCCAAAATAGTATGAAATTAGAAGACTCTTAAACCCCCTTATTACAAATCGCGAACTAAGGATAGTCCCGGAACAAAACTCGTGCCAGCCCGTATTAACAATGCGTCTTTGAACGTGATGACATGAGCTTGCCGTGTGGTTCCCGGCAGAGTAGAATAGACCACCTTTTATCGACCCATCTTACCGGGGTGTCGTAAAAGGCGACTAAGGTAAAGCTGCTGGTATGATCATCAGCACCCAGAGAAGGAAAACTCTGCATTTATATCAAAACCCTCGCCAACCCGTCTGCCAAGCGTGGTGAGTATGGCAATCACCCCTCATGTGATTGAGGGAGGCCCGTGCCCCAGCAGTGGGGACCTAAATGGGCTGACGATGATGACGATGACATGAGCCTTAGTACGGTAATAACATTAGATCGCCGACCCATTCATGCCGAAGCGTGGCTCTCCCACGTCAAACGGTCACGGTCCATGGACAGTTAAATAGTTAAAACAAATTTAGGCTCGTTTTTTTATTTTTTATGTGATAGGTGGCAGACGAAGCAGTCGGATCACCTGATGGTAAGTGATTGCCGCCGCCCATGGAAAGCCGCGACACCAGTGGAGCCACAAACCCCTTTCCCCCGGATTGGACCTCCAGTACCCTCAGTCACGCAGCGAAGCACAGCTGCCTCACGGCGGTTTTCTGTGAGGCCGTTGTATCACTCCGGTCGAGCCGACCATTCATGCCGAAGCGTGGCTCTCTCACTGTCAAACGGTCACGGTCCACGGTCGTTTCTTAAAAAAATGAAAAGGAAGCATACATTTTCCTATTTGAGGAGAAAAAAGGTTGGCAGCGCACTTGCGAGTCTACTAGTGTCGCGGATGTCCATGGGCGGCGGCAATCGCTTATCATCGGCATAAAAAAATATCGAACGTGTTTGACCTACCCTAAGGAGAAAATGGATTGAAGTTTGATAGTTTTATGTACATTGATGTGTGGCTGTTCGTACATACGATCTATCCGACTTTTGAGCATTTAATTTTGTCATTTGTTGGTAATTTTGTGAAAAACAACTTGCATACATCTTACAGCAGATATGACTAAGTTGAATACATATAAACTAACCCTCAGTTTTGTTCTCTTATAGTATAACTAATAGCTATAGAATAGCTAATTATAAAAGAGATAATGCAAATATTTCTCAACAAAACATATTAACCTAAAATATTTATACCTCCAAGTAAAAAATGGCAAATTGATGTGTCCGGCTTCAACACCCAAATGTCCGGCTAAAGAGCTAGCAGCCCTACAACCACTCGGTCCTAAGTCATATTTTTAAAATATCATTTCCTGCGTAGAGTTTTCATCTGCGCCAGTTGTTCGGCTCCACATCTCATTACAGTGTGTTGTAAAGTGGACGATTACTCATAGGCCAAGAGCTAGGGATTGATCATGATGTTGGACTGTGGTAGAATAAACGACAATTTATTAAGTAAGTAAGTAAGTAAACATTTATTGACCACATGAAAAGATTTACATAGACAGGACACATAACATAAGCATAAGGAGATTGCACAGTAATACATAGAAAAAATATTAAACAAAAACAAAAAAAAATTAAAAAAATAAGTTAATATATAAACTAGTGACCAAGGAAGAAGAAAAGGAATAAAGTGAAGTGAATTTGACTTTTCAAAAATAATTGCCTACATAGTGACGCCTGACAACGGTATTCTGCATATTTTTCCATTTTGATTTCAAAATATTTTATTTAGTTTTAAAAAAGTTATCAATTGAAAATTAAATTGCCGTTAAATTGTTTATCAGTTTACAAAAATAATATGAAGAATAAAATGTAATGTGCAACATTTTTATTGAAACAAGATATCATTTTTAATTTCAAGAATACTAATATGCGATATCTGATTTTTAAACCTCCACTGTCTCCGTGACCAGGCACCCTGCTTGAGCGCACTCTAATCTACGTGATGAAGCGCTCGATTCGTCGCAAGCGCAACCTAAATGCGCATCATACGTCACTGAGACTTTACATCGAAGTTCATAGTTCATTTCCGAGTTATTAGTCTCCCGATCGAGTCATATTCGATGCAGTCTATCTCCTCGACTAGGCAACGTGGTTAAGCACACTTTAATCTACGTGTGATGGAGCGCTCGATCGTCGCGTGCGCAGCTTTATGCGCATCATAAGTCACTGTGACTTTTGATCGAGGTTCATAGTTCATCTTAGGGTTATTAATGGAGACTATGGCCTCCTCCACTAGGGATCATGATTATTCCCACTTTAGAAAAAAAATGCTACTCTAATCTAGAGTTAAGGCTACCCAAAGGTAGGCTTTTTGTGTTATTTAGATGTATATGTTACGTAGTATTTTAAGTGATTTACTTTATTACAATGAGTATCTGAATACTTCATCGGATTTTGAGACGAGGTAAGAGGTCAATGTTTAATAGCAGTATTCACCAGAGTGATACCACGGCCTCACACAAAACCGGCGTGAAACAACACTGTTCTGTGTTTCGCTGCGTGAGTGAGGATACTGGGGGCCCAATCCGGGGGAAAGGGGTTTGTGACTCCACTGGTGTCACGCTTGTCCATGCGTCCATCAGGTCATCCGACTGCTCGTCTGCCACCTATCACATAAAAATATGTTTTATATTGAAATTTATATTACCTCTTTTGAATATACTGTCTAACTGTATACAAAAGTAACATGCGTTTTGCAAATAAAGTTTTCTGATTTCTGATTTCCTGTTCATCATCAGCCCAATTAAGTCCCCACTGCTGGGGCACGGGCCTCCCTCAATCACATGAGGGGTAATTGCCATACTCACCACGCTTGGCAGACGGGTTGGCGAGGGTTTAGATATAAATGCAGAGTTTTCCTTCTCTGGGTGCTGATGATCATGCCAGCAGCTTTACCTTAGTCGCCTTTTACGACACCTCGGTACGAGTGAGGGTGGCCTATTCTACTCTGCCGGGGACCACACGGCACCGGGGACCACACTGCAACGGATTTCCTGTTACTGGGATAGTTTCGAGTAGAGAAGAAAAATAATAGATAGATAGATATACAAAATACACAACTTAAGTAGGTACTAGGCATTACAGAAATTTTGTGTAAAATTTCGGCGGTCTTATCGCTGAAAGCGATTTCTACCAGACACCCTTTGGTAATAGGTAATTTAATTACATTTTCCCTTTTACTTCCTATTCCTAATTTCATACTTATTTTTTGGTAAAATTGGTGCTGTCATCTATATTCTTCATACTTTTCCTGCTATCAGGGTGAATGAATCCTGTAATTACGAGATCATCAAATTTAGCATTTTCAATTGGTGTGGTGCAAATTACGTGTCTATATTAAATAAATTTATTTAATAGACCTTCCAGAAACTTCCAAACTAATCTCTATTCTAAGCTTAGTCCCGCCTAGCCAACAATTCACCGTCACAAAACTGAAATCCAATTAAAGAAAATCCCCGCAGCACCCCTCAGGAATAAATAAAAAGGCACAATTAAAAATCTCCCCCCTTTAGGAGGTAGTAGATAAGACCGACTAAACGCAAAAGTTAGCATCTCTCAGGTCTTATAAACATAGCTGGTACGTCCCGCGACGGTCGTCAAACGAAATCACTGCAATACCACTGAAGTAAGAGAGATAGCGCTATAGTGGTTCTAAAAGAGGGAGCGGGATGCGAAAAGGTTTTGCAGTTGTCATAATTTCACTCGCAGACTAATAATAAAGATAAAGGCTTGGTGCAACCACAGTGCAAAGATAGCCGGCAAGACGTGGAACGGATTCCATTGGTCCAGTTCCCTAGGACTGGGGACTTTTCTACATTCTCATCGTGGAGTCTGTCAATGAATTTTTGGCCGCCGGTAGAATAATTGATTACCGTTGGAGAGCCACGCTTTGGCATGAATGTGCCGCCTCGACCAGAGTGATACCAAGGCCTCACAGAAAACCGGCGTGAAGCAGCAATGTGCTGTGTTTCGCTGCGTGTGTGAGGGTACTGGAGGCCCAATCCAGGGGAAAGGGGGGCTTAAAGGTTGGCAGCGCACTTATAACATCATTGGTGTCGCGGGTGTCCATGGCCGGCGGCAATCGCTTACCATCAGGTGATCTGTCGCTCGTCTGCCACCTATCACATAAAGAAAACGCATGCACGATTTGAAAAATCTATATATGCGTGCTCGGATCCGAACCTACTACCTCCCGCTCCTAAGCTCTGTACTGACCTATCGATATGACCGAGCACATGTCGGCGCTGTGACAGCCTTTCCAAGTAAAGTACAGCGAACACCTGGATACCGTACCCCGCCCCGATCTCTGCTTCAGCGCTGACCTTTCATAGTAAGCACAGATAGGTTAGGTAGACCTATGCAAATCTATCAAATTTCTTCAGTCGCATCTCACCCTATTGTCCAATATGTTTGGTTTGAACATCTATTGAGGTTTTTTTAAAGGCGACTAAACGAGCAATCGGCAAGCATCACCTGATGGTAAGGAATCATCGCCGCCCTTGAACATCTGCGAAATCAGAAACATCACTGATGCGTTATCGGCCTTTGAGACAGGAGTTTCTCTTGAAGGAAATTCGACAGATTGTTGTAAGCTGATGTGTATAGCTGTACTATACTATGTTAGGCTACTGACTATATCCACACTGTGGTAACACTAAAGATAAAGGCTGGGTGCAACTCTGCCTTAAGGGGTGTGTTTATGTTTTCAGTTTTTGCTTGCTCAGCGCTTTTTGGTTACAATTGGCTCGGTCTTGGGGAGATAACTTTGCTTTTTTTCTGTTACGTATGGATAGTTAACGATGAGTGGATTTTTCTATGCTAGAGGCGACAAACAAGTAAGCAGGTCACCTGATGGAAAGAAATCATTGCCGCCCATGAACATCCGCGAAATCATAAAGATCGCTTATGTGTTGCCGGCCTTTTAAGAAAGAGTACGCTCCTGTCTTGAATGTTCGTAAGTCGTAGCCATCTGGAAATACTCCTTCAGCCAAACCGTTCCACAGAACTGAGGTAAGTGGTAGAAGGTTTAGCGAGAAACGCACAGTTCTAGACCGTTATCCGCCATTTTAGGAGCAGCTATACTCCTACATTGCAAAATCTATACAATAATTAATAATAATATTTATAAATCTTTATTCATTTCAATAATGCATCCATTTTCTCAGTAACAATTTCATGACCTTGTATTAGTACACATATTAAATACAGGTATCATCATCTGAGACATCTTTGACGCTTCCCATCAGATGCGTTTGTGGTCAGGCATTAACCTAAAATCAACGAAAAAAGTATAGAACTATGCTCGGAGTTTCTGTGCAGGATCGCATCCAAAAATCCATCACTTCGGATGATCCGGCAGAAAATCAAATAAAATAAAACCAATCAACGACATAGCCTACCGGATTAACAAGCTGAAGTGGCAAGGGACTGACCATATTAAGACCGTATATACCGTATGAGATGTTAAAAAAATAAATAAAATAAATATCATCCGTAAAACCAACAACAGTTTGGGTGAAATGTGGAGTGGAGACCGCGTCTAAGTGAACGTAGTGTGGAAGTCAGGCCACGTGGAGTGACTTAACCGGCGTGAAGCAGCACTGTGCTGTGCTTCGCTGCGTGAGTGAGGGTACCGGAGGCCCAATCCAGGGAAAAGGTGGACTTAAAGGAGGCAGCGCATTTGTGACTCTACCCGTGTTGCGTTGCGTTGCGTTGATAGTAACCGCTTGCCGACGCCCACTTGCGTCTATGGGCGACGGCAATAGGTTACCATCAGTTAATCCGTCTGCTTGTTTGCCACATATCAGGCAGGTTCTTCAGTCCATACTTTAATTCAGTGAGGTGCGTGTGCCATAAATCACCCGCGAGTTGCTGCGAAAATTGGCGGCTTCGAAACGCAGTACACGTGAAAAATACAGAGTAAACAGCGTTTACCGCAAGTTTTGGTAAGGCGGATTTATTTAAGCATTTTATTATAAAGAGATAGGCAACTATTTTTATTAATTAATGACCTTGCATTCGTGGATAACTAGCAGGTAGGACGTACCTTATTATTAAAAAATAACAAAATGTTTATAAATATAACCAACACAACGTCATATACATTGATCTGACCCCGAAAGTCATTGACGACCCGATTGGAACAGTGGTAGTGAACGCTGCCTCTGATACAAGGGTTGCGGGTTCGATTCCCGCACAGTACAAACATTTGTGTGCATGAACATGTTTGTTTGTATTGGTCTGGGTGTTTGCTATGTGTTATAAGTATGTATTTACAAAAGAAAAGTATTATATTTATATATTTGTAATCCCACTGTTGATTCTGATATCCGTAACACAGGTGCTTGAGCTACCTATCTTGGAGTCAGATCAATGTGTGTGATGTTGTGAAATATTTATTTATTAAAAAAAAAGTGCCGCAAGCGGTTCACTGTCAAGAAGCATAAAATAAGTTAGCATAATATAATTACTACTAATAAAGATTTCGCATAATAGGTACTAATAAGCACAACAGTTTTTAGCATAAATGCAATAAGCCATTAAAAAGCGGCTTACGGGTCACCCCCGCCGCACCTAAACCTACTTTTACTTTTTATAATATAGGAAATACTGGTTACTTACTTACTTATTTTATCTTTCCGATTCAAACAACCTTAAAACAACATTAATGCCTAAAAAAATTGTGCCAAAAAAATATATGCATAAATGCTTTATGCTAAATAAATTATGCCAATTTCATTATGCCAATCCATTTTAGGACAAAAGGGATCCCGCCGCAAGCACCTGTGTTACTGATATCAGAATCAACAGTGGGTTTACACAATAATACTTTTCTTTTGTAAATATATACTTATAAAACATAGAAAACACCTTGTTATTGAATTAGCTTATATCTAAAACAAACTTTTGAGCAAACATTATTTCATCATCCTCCTGCCCTTTTCCCAGGTTATCTGGGGTCGATGCAGTCTGTTGTCCTTTTTCATACGCCCCTGTCATTCGTCATCGAATCATCCACCTCTTTTTCCATCATGTCATTCTTCACACAATCCATCCATCTCTTTTTCGGCCGTCCTCTGTTTGTCCACCCACTTACGTTTAAACTCATCACTTTTTTTGGCACCGTGTTCTTCCCCTCTTCTCCTTACATGGCCATACCAGGAAAGACGATTTGCCTTCAATTTGAGCAAACATTATATCTAAGTACAAAATTAGTTTGCCTGAACTAGGATATCCTTTTTCATTTTACTTACAGACAATCAGATGATTCAAGACTACAAATGGCCTAACCTAACTAAGTGAGAGTGATTTGCTCTAACCTAACTAAGTGAGAGTAATTTGAGTCCACTTTGATGATTTGTTTTTGTGATAGGTCAATGAACAGTCCAATCAGCTGATGGAAAGCGATTGCCACCTATAGACAATAAAACCAGTAGAGACTCGAGTGCGCTGACAACCTTTAAACACCACTTGCCCCGGATTGAGCTTCCGGTACTCTCACTTATAGTCTGTAAAATGTAGCTTTATGAATTTAAAAAAAAATATGAGCAAGTGAGAAACTCACTGATTCAAAAATTTAACATAAATTTGTATAAGATGGGCGCATTCATAAGTATCTTAACCGTTCCTAAGTCGCAAGCTGCAAAATATTTAGCAGAAATGTTTTTGAACCACTGAATTTTCCCGCTCGCGCAACTATAACATAAGGACGCAAACATGTATGTATATTAAGTTACTAGAAACTAGGTAAAATTACAGCCGTCATTCTAATTAAGCTATATTTTACGGGCTCTAATCGGTGAAGCACAGTGCAGCGCGCTATTTCACGCCACTATCTTGTGAGGTCGAGCCGGCTTAATCATCCAGAAGCGTAGCTCTCCCACGGTCGCTGTTTTATCTGCGATCAGTGCGTATACTGGCACATTCCGCATTACAGCAGCCTCTTAGCCGATGATTTGTTGGTTCCCGTCACTCCATGCCGATGCAATCCTGGCATCACACCTCACAGGCCTTTTGATAGGCATGATTCTGTGTGATAGCGTAGCTTTAAAGTCGACTGTCAAGATAATATTCAGGATGTTCCCCTGAGAGAAATCAAAAATGCTTTTCTCCATCTAAAAAACCTGGTTTCATCCTTCTCTTTCTGAAAAACCATAAAATGTGTACCACTTGGGCTTGATAGAGTTTTTTTCGCACGCAACCAGGGGAATAAGCAGGGCAACTAAACCAACTGGACAAACTTATCACTGCAGGCTGCAGGAGTATTTCCCGACGGCTATGACTTAAGGACCTTCAAGAGAAGAGCGTACTCTTTTGTAAAAAGGCCAGCAACGCATTAGCGATCTCTCTGATTTCGCGGATGTTCATCGCTTTCCATCAGGTGACTCGCTTAATCGTTTGTCGCCTCTAGCATAATTTGAATATATTAGAATATTACACAAAATATATCAACAGACAGGCACTTTTTTGTTGGGAATCTGCCACAGAAGACGCTAAAATAGCCCCGTGGCGCTTGTTTTGTGGACGTTATCGGACTGGCATGAAACATCTAAAAACATAAAAATCAAAACTAAAACACAAAAGTTTCCCATCCATGACATTCGACGTTCCTCCTGCAGAACCCTGAAGTGTACCACTCTCTGTCAGACAGCAGGGTTCTTAGCGAGTGATTTGTTGCGATCTTTCTGTCCGGCCTATGTAATCTCCTTCATCGCGTCGGCTCTGTGAGATCCTCTCGATTCAGACACGATTCCGTTAGATAAGAAGAAGCTTAGCGTACAAAAATTTACTTGACTTGACTAGTTTAATTCGGCGCTTTATTGGAATGTTTGCAAATGTACTTAAGTAGTTTGATTTTTTTTGGTTAATAGGCTAACGCTTGACCTGATGTAAAGCGACGATGAGGTCTAGGATGACACGCGTTTTAATTGACTTTGTTGATTTGATCTTTTTATGTGATAGGTGGCAGACGAGAAGATGGCTCACCTTATGGCAAACGATTGCCGCCGCCCATGGACACCAGCAACAACAGTGGGTGGTTTCCCGTTTCCTCCGAATTGGATTTGGAAAGAGTGGTCGATTCGCTTCTCAATTGCCATCGAAACAAACTCAATTCAAATGGCTTGGGTCTAGATATTTTGGGAGACATGCCAGTTAATAAAAATAAAATAAAAATCTGTTTATTGTCCACCGTTACATTACATGCCTTGCCTTATAAAACTAAAGTAGTTAAAATGTGTGCTAAATTAATATACTAGTTACATTAATTGACCAATTTTAATCATCATCATCATCAGCCCATTTAAGTCCCCACTGCTGGGGCACGGGCCTCCCTCAATCACATGAGGGGTAATTGTCATACTCACCACGCTTGGCAGACGGGTTGGCGAGGGTTTTGATATAAATGCAGAGTTTTCCTTCTCTGGGTGCTGATGATCATGCCAGCAGCTTTACCTTAGTCGTCTTTTACGACACCTCGGTAAGAGTGAGGGTGGCCTATTCTACTCTGCCGGGGACCACATGGCCACCAATTTTAATGTTATGATAATACTTACTTACGAGTATATGCTAGATAGCTATAAAAGACATACCAGTTGCGCCTAAAGCTGTCGTTCTGGAGCCCGAGGTACGCTTGGACCATGATTCTCGATTTGAGTAGTCATTTTCAGACGTAGTATATCGTTTAAGTAAGCAAGTCCATTGTAGTATTTCCTGCTTGAGGTTTGCTTCTGTGAACCGTCTGAAATGCTTTTAACAATCACGTCTTAAAACAAAACCAATCCACCTTCTCCTACTACCCTCAATGGAATTCATTAGGCTAATTAAAACTATAGCTTTCCACTTAAGGCTAATACGCTTGCCTGCGTAGGCGCAATATGCGCAGTACTAGCTGATTAATTAGCAAGTAAGCCGTGATTGGTTGAGTGTGAACCAATTAAATAGCTTCCGAGTTTGGTATTCGAATGTGGTTTTTTAACGCTGTTTTCGGATGCGCGTGAGTGTAGAATCGGAATAGGAGTCTTATAAGGGTCTTGTTGAGACCAGGGCTGCTCAAACCCAGGCCTATGGACCCGCTAATCGTATTTAAAATAGACAATGCTAATCTATCTAAATAAATTTACATTATTTGCGCCCTGTTGGTTAAGTGCGGCCCTGTTGGTAACCGTGGGAGAGCCACGCTTCGGCATGAATGGGCCGGCTCGAATGGAGTGATACCACGGCCTCACAGAAAACCGGCGTGAAGCAGCACTGTACTGTGTTTCGCTGCGTGAGTGAGGGTACCGGACGCCTAATCTGAGGGAAAGGGGGGTTTAAAGGTTGGCAGCGCACTTGTGACTACACTGGTGTCGCGGATGTCCATAGGCGGCGTCAAATCGCTTACCATCAGGTGATCCGTCTGCTCGTCTGCCACCTATCACATAAAAAAAAATGTGGTTTATGTACCGGGCCGTGATCTCGGGGTCCTGGGTTCGATCCCGTGTCGAGTAAAAAGTATGTTTAGAATTTTTCGAACTTTTCTCGGGTTTGAGATCACCAATCCACATTAGGCAAGCGTGGTGATTAAGCCTAATCACATCATACTAGCGATAACTTGATTTCTATGATGGAGGCCTAGTGGGATAGTATATAGGCTGATACTTTACTTTTGTGGGTTTTCATGTGCAGTCAGTCAGCTTAGCATTAGGTGCTTCTTAGCTTTTTTTAGTTAGCTTCGCATTTGACTGCCTCGGTGGCGCAGTGGTTAGGGTGTCGCACTTTAAAGCGACGGCTGCACAAGAGGTCCCTGGTCGGGCCAAAAATTTATACCTTATATTTCTACCTTATAGAAATTCTTAGTGGCAGCCCGGAGTCTGGAAGTTTGTGGTCTTGTTCCGTGCCTCGAAAAGTACGTTAAGCTGTTGGTCCTGCGCTCCGGTCGTGTCACAGTAGTGTCCCATCGGAATATGAGGGTAAGGGTATAGAGAGTGCACTTGTGTTTGCACACACACATGAGCACTATAATATATACTGATTGTTGAAATTGGCCGCCTTAGCCGTAATCGGTTGGAGGATATTATTTATATCAAAAATGAAATTAAAATTGAAAACTCTCGACAAGTTATTCCATTCCATTAAACGACTTTAACATCCAAGCAATATTGTAATTCTCATAATGACAGCCATCGCTCGACAGCCAGAACATACTTGTATATTCTATCCTCCACTATTGATGTTCACATAAATATTTCATATGTGTAACATCTCGGGGAGCAATTCTCCCTATGATTGATGGCACGTCGCGGGGGTTGATAGATAGGTCGGCAAATTGCATCGGCACTTACCTGCGGATATGTTCTGCTGCATTTTATTTTATGCAGTGACCTAGTTTCTGAGATGTGTTGTTTCAAGGAGTGTGTCGGTGAACGTCTTTATCATTTTATGGGTCAAGACTTATCGAAATGTATAAGATTGAGTAAAACAACTTAAGTATTACATAGGAGATAAGCTTATTTCAATTTTTATTTAAATACCGTGGGAGAGCCAGGCTTCGTCATGAACGCGCCCGCTCGACCGGAGTGATACCACGGCTTCACAGAAAAGCGGAGTAAAGCAGCACTGTGCTGTTTCGCTGCGTGAGTGAGGGGACAGGAGGCCTAATCCGGGGGAAAGGGGGGTTTGAAGGTTGGCAGCGTACTTATGACTCCTCTGGTGTCGCGGGTGTCCATGGCAGGTGTCAATTGCTTATCAGGTGATCCGTCTGCTCGTCTCACAGAAAGAAAAAATTTAAGGACTGTTTTTATGCTATATGCGATAAATGAGCAAACGGGTCACCTGATGGTAAGTGATCTTCTGCAATTGCACAAAGTTGGTTAAGAAAATAATAGGTTATAATGGTTTCTTTTTATTTTTTGTTTTTTATTAGCCTGCGTCGTCCCACTGCTGGGCAAAGGCCTCCCCTAAAAGCCGCCATTGGACTTTATTTGTGGCGATGGTTTGCCAATTGCCCGAGAAGTGGTCAAAATCATCACGCCATCTCTTGGGCCTGGCTCTCAATCGACGTCCTGCTGGCTTGTCAAGCGATAAGTCTGGCCCGCCTCTCCGGGTGCATCCTACAAACGTGGCCGGCCCAGTCCCATTTTAGTCTAGCGGATTTTTCGCCCACATCCGCAATCCCGGATTTTGAGCGTATTGTAGTATTTCTGACTCGGTCAGAGATGTATGTAGGTAAAGGTGTAGAGGTCAGGTATGATGGTTACAATTTTTTAATTTATAACGTTATCAGAATATTAATTAGGTTCTCTTCGCAAACCTAGTAAGATAGTTATCAGAATATTAAAAACTTCAAACAATACCAAAAGACTTCATTCACTTTATCTTGGCATAGAAGAGCTTATATGATCTTAGATCCCAACATCCAAAAAATAGCATAATGAAACAAGAAACCATACGTAATAAACCTTTGATGTTTTTTTATGTGATAGCTGGCAGACGAGCAGACACAACTATTGCAAAAATAGGGCACTACACTCTACAGGTAACTTAGGGAGAGTGGAACATTATCAACACGGCAATAACTCTCCAACAAGTTTATTTGAAATCAGACAATTACTATTTAGTATCTCGTTCTCACTAAGTCATAGTCACCTTGTTAATAAATAGAAATGGATCATTCAAAGTGAGAAAGCTATTTTATTAGTTCGCGTTTAGATAAAGGCCTACAGTTCCGCCGGCTATGCAAAACGATCGTTATATACGGCCTTGTAATTTGTTTCCTGAACATTAATTTTTGTGATTTAAAGAACAATCTAAGATGGTTATTAGATTCTAATAGCCTTTTCCCTCATATTATATAAATCCCTTCGGAATATCGAGCGCAGGACCAACAGATTAACGCGCTTTCTGAGGCACGGGGGTACAGTACCGCCAACTTTCAGACTCCGGGCTGACACTAAGAATTTCGACCGACCCGGAGATCGAGCCCAGGACCTCTTGCGTAGCCGTCGTTTTAAAGTGCCCACTGTCCGCCTCACCGAGGCAGTCGAGATAAGCTCTGTTAGAGGTAAGATAATAACGCGAACCAAATCCGTACAATTATTAATGTCATTAGTGTCACATCCCCTGTCATATTGATACAGTCTCCAAGAAAATACTTTTTTTAACCTTAGACAGGTTGCTACTGGCAGCCACAGTTCCGATAGCGCACCGTCGCTCGCGCAGTCGTGGATCAGATACCGCCATCTATCGGACGGCTGCCGATCTAAATAACGACCCGATGTGGGGATAAATCGACGACGTCGCCTTTCCCCGCTCGCCTCTTGTTATTGCCTGTAATTAATGGCTGCTCTCGATAGCTAGTGTTATGATATTGTTGGAAACGGCACCTTAAGTGGCGTGAGTTCGGTTCAGACGTACATTTCACTGGCTGTTTTCTGAATGCTGAATTCTAAGATGCATTAGTCAGTTTCATTGCATCGATTTATAATGTATTGGTTTGTTGATTGTTAAATATAAACTTTAAATAAACTTTTACCTTACCAATTGACATGTTATGAAATATGCATATATTTGTGGCAATGTTACTTTGGTGAATCAGAAATAATAAAGGACCTATAACTGAACCTTGATAAACTCCTAATTTGGTATTGACCCAGAAGATAACATTCCGATGATGTCAGCCTTCTGGATTTCAGATTTGAGTTTAACCAAAACTAAAACAGACCAATGCTTTTTAAGGTCGTATTAATCAAGGTTACTAATAAGGATTAGATTTAATTAATCTTAGTCAATAGCTTTCGAAAATTCCGCATTCTAAGTACACAGAGGCGTGTAATTAATAGGCGCAATGCAATTAACTTGTTTTACCTAGTTTAATTATATTACCTTATAATCAGTTTAATGCTTAGACTAGTTTACGGTTGCTTTCCTATTCCCACATCACGTCATGGCAAGGAGACCAACTCGTAAACTTTCAAAACAACCTGACACACAGTTGCTGCAACATAAACTGACAGATAAATGGTCGCGAATCTTACGAAATCGTGCGCGTACGGCCAATCTGACCCGCGCCGGCCCATAATGTTCTGTTTTTGTCTCCGTCCTCCCCAATAAATTATTCTAAATCGGACCCTATTAGATATTCAGAGGTTAAAACGGAAAGGTGCATTTTCGAACATTCCCCCGCTGATCGTATATCAATCGGATCGATAGCGTCTCGTGTTCGCTTCCAGGAAAACAATGCGTGCGACCTGCTACCTGAAGCCGCGATTTGTGGCCGAGACCTGAATGATATCGAGCGCATCTCGCCCGTAAGCCACGGCTTTGTTCGCCATTCTAAAGATACCGGACAATTCTTTGCAAAATCAGCCTCATTAGGAGGCTGTACCCACGTCGCTCCGCCTCGCCGTATGTCACCGCTCGCAGCGCTCCTCGTCGACATGTTTATTCAAATCTGAGTCGTAATATCACAAATTTATTACCACCATCACGTCCAGTCACGGATTTTAATATCTATTATTGTTGATTGGACACAAAAATCCGTAATTTGTTGGACGTTAGTTGTTATTTATTCGGGAGGGATGGACCGTCAGAGCGTCCCGTCGTCCTATAAACAATAAATTCGACTTAGCTCGGAAACTTATTATGGCCGGCATAAGTTCGGATGATATAGTAAGCAATAAATTGATACACCTGACATCGGAATCTATGACGGTCGCAGACAGGTCCTGGCCGTCCGTGAGGGAACATAAAATTAAATTACATACTTTTGTTGTGGGCCATGCTTGAGCTATTTATCTATTTTACGGGCCAATGCGACATACGGCTGATGTGTTTTTTTGTGTACAGTTTTTGTGCACATAAGGAGTTTACGACACGTGGGAAGATCCTTTTATTCATTAGTTAGGGTCTTCTCTATGAAACGTGTGAGGGAATTTCGACCTTGCGTCCGGTGCATAATAATGCAATGATAGGATGCGTATGGGCAGTATAGTCGCCATTTTAGCTAGACACGCGAAGTTATATGCAATGTTTCCTTGAACAAGGCAATGTGGAATGAATCTTGTGGATTTATTTTATCTGTACGCACATTCTTGGAGCGTAGGCAGCGATGCCTTTTTAAGAATGTTATTGAGGTAAAAAACAAATGTTTTAGTGGTTAATCCTACCTAAATGGTGAAGGAAAATATTAATTATGTGTCATATTTCATATAATAAATCCATAATGAATGTGACAAGTTAATTTTATGACAAATTATGATTATAAATAACTGTCTCCGTTGTTTTGGGTCGTGAACCAAAGAGTTTAGAGTATCCATTTTTGAGTGTTTATTGGAGTTGTAAAACTGTGAATTGCCTATTGTTCTATCCTAATCTGTATAGGTTGAAATATTCACTAATTGAGTCTTCTGTTAAAGGATAAGATACAAAATGATTATGTTGCCGTTAAAATAAAAAAGAACATAAAAATTTGGTATTTGATCTTAGAGCTTGTTTAAGTCATTTTTCCATCCACTGATTCTTTGTCAATTTTATCAATTATGTATAATCAAAAAGCCGTTTTTACATGTATACCGTCAGATTTTCTTTTCTTTGTTTCCTTAACACAGGGAATCCTAATTATCGTAAACCTTTTTAGAACAACAAAGATCATTCATTCAGTTGTCCCAAGTGTACGTACCTAATCTTAATGTCACAGATTGAAACCATCCTAAAAACTCTGAAATAGTTACATTGGTTTTATGTCCTCCTAATGTTAGCGTGTAATTTCCAGTTTTCCCCAAAGCTGTCGCTTTGGAGTCCAGGGTACGTGTGGACCACGATTCTTGTTTTAAGGAGTCTGATTATTACAATGAAGCGACTGCCGTCTGACCTTCGCAATCCATTAACATGGGAACTGGACCCAACTCAATCATGGTTACACGTTTCAGAAACTTTCCGAGACGTGCAGGCTTACCGCCGAACTAATGGTGAAGATGCGCACATAGATTCGAAAAATCCAGAGGTGTATGCTCCCCGGTCCTCATGAAAGGCGTGTTCTAAACCACTGAGACCAGTGGAAATTTGTTATCATTTTTTTTTAAATCCCTTGTTTTGTCTAAACTCGTTTCTCGTTCCACATAGAAGATGGTATATCTTATTTCTATGTGTCATCACATATCTACGGGTCCATTGTGGGATTCTCGATTCCGTCGTCACTTATCAGCTTATACCTACAATTTATAGCTCACACAAAATCTTGTAATCCGGTTTCGGATGTGTCTCGTGTTTTACGAGCCACGGAACATGATAATCGGTTTCGTAATAATTTATTTACGTGGGAGTATTTTATTGGTGCCACCTTTGTTTAAGTTTAAGGTTAAACGAAGTGGTTCAAAGTTGATGGGGGCCGATGACTCCTATTCCTTTTGTCTGACCATGTTTGGGTGCGTTCTGAATGGTGATACGACTCTCTGGTATGTCACTGGCTTTTGTGTCGTTGTTTCTTTCCAGCGTCTTCTGTATTCTCGCCTTTTTCGTCGCAGTAACATTCAGTGGGAATCAATTAATTGTGTTTTTCCTAACTGTATTTGAGTTTGAAAGGTAGTTAAGTAAACTATGTGATAGATTAACTAGGTGTCAACGGTGTCCAACTTTAACGTCAGCTGTTTTCCATATCATTGTTTTACAAAGCCTTATCACTTACAAATCCTAGAATAGTCGCGAAATATCCATTGTAGTCGTATGGCAAGTCTCTTCTATCGGATTCATATCGCGGAGTGTGCGGAGGTCCTGCACAAAATTCATTCCATCACTTTCAGGGCTTACATCACAGGGCTTTCATCCACCATCCTTACTAGAGATTACCTCTTAATCGTACGAAGCATTTCGCTTCCACATTTTTAATACGATCAGCATAGAAATAGAAATTCCTGTTGACATCTTTTTTATTTTCCTAATCATTGTAATCTGGCATCACACATATTTAAGGCAAGTGTGATCTCGCATCTTCTTAGACTTAATCGACATTTTCCGTCAGGTTAGATTGAAACCAAGCCTATAGTCTAATTAAAAAGAAAATGCCTAGTAAGTATGTGGAACTCGTAAAGTTAAGTGACTCATTTGCTCCCATCTCTAGTCCTGTCAGCAGACTCATTCCCAACTATTCTTGTCTCCTCATGAAAGCAACACATAATCATAATTTAAAACTAACATAACGTGCTGTATGATGAAGGTGCGAAGATGATGTTCGCTCTAAAATGTGAAGGAATGTAGAAGTTGTATAGAGCGTTTATTTATCGTAATATTTGTGAGAAAGTGTGGTGTTAGAACAATGTGTTTATGGATTTTATTTAACAGGTTTGTCAAATAGCAACTTGTTCTTCCTTTTGCGTATAAAGTTTTGCTTTTGAGCCCAGGGTGCGCTTAGACCATGATTCAAAATTTGGAAAGTCGGTTATTACAATGAAGCGACTGCCGTTTCACACTTTAAAAGGGAAACCAGACCAACTGAATCATGGTTACACGTTTCAGAAACTATCCGAAATGTGCAGGTTTCCTCACGATGTTTTTCCTCACCGTCAATCTAATGGAAGAAATACGCCCATAGATTTCAAATATCAATAAATCAAAATATTTTTAGGTAGATAATTAGACGACTCGTTTGGAACAGTGATAGTGAACGCTGCCTTTGGTCCAAGGGTTGCTGGTTCAATCCCCGCACAGTACAAACATTTGTGTGTATGAACATATCTGTTTGTATTGGTCTGGGTGTTTTTATGTATTATAAATATGTATTTACAAAAGAAAAGTATTATTTGTATATATTTGTAATTCCGCTGTTTTGATTCTGATATCCTTAACACAGGTACTTGAGCTACCTATCTCGGAGTCAGATCAATGTATGTGATGTTGTGAAATATTTATTTATATATATATTAATAAGCAATTATGACAGACGCGTTCTTATTCACTGAGTTTTATTGTGAACTCTGTATCAGCAGTTTCCGTTTATTTTTATTTGACATTTACTTTATATGATTACTTATTTTGACATTTGCACTGTGTATTCTATTAATATAAATATCAGACCCGATTGGAATAATGTAATACTAATAATATTAACTGTAATAATGACATTCCTACGCCTATTATGGCAAAATATGCTGAACATTGTATGTACCCTAAGACCACTTCTGTAACACCATATTTTAAAGGAATAAACGATTCTATTCTATTCTATATTTATTCTAACTTTCAAAGCTATCGTTTTAAGGCAATCACAATCAAAGAGCATATCATATACATGTGCAGTTTATCCGGGAGTAATAAAAACAAATCCTCACTCATTCGTGATGAAAACTTGATTCGCCGGGAATGTAGTGTCGTTGTCGCGCGTCGCATGTCGTTATTTGCACGTGTGCGGATGAACTACAAAGCGACAGGAATAGACGACAAAATGCTGGAAGTAGGGCTGTCTTTATAGAGATGCGATGATGAAGTTCTTTCTCTACATTTTTTCAAATGTTAGGTGGCAGCCAAACAGAAGGATCACCTGAGGCGCTAACATGAACATTTAAGGATTTGGACTGGCCGAATGGCGCATTTAGTAGGGACCCTGTCTCATACGCCAAGGGGCGTGGGTTCGATCCCCAATTTGGACACACATTCGTGTGTTGAGCATGTAGGGATTTTGTGTTTGTTCAGTATCTGGGTGTAATATATGTATTGCTGTGTTGTCTGATATACCTATATTTTTTTTGGTCAATAGGCTAACGCTTGAACACAAATGCACCTGATGGAAAGCGACGTTGAGGTCTAGGATGATACGCGTTTGCCTAAAAGATGCCTGTTCACTCTTGCCTTAAAGATGTCCAGATTATAGTGGTCAGGAAAAACAGACCTCGGCAGGGAGTTCCATTCCTGATGATATCTGTATTACAAATGCTTAATGAACTTGAATCATTTTAATTCGTAATGTGGGCACGCAATACTTAAGCAGCAATGGGCCGGTTCGACCAAAGTGATATCATGGCCTCACAGTATACCGGTGTGAAGCAGCACTGTGCTGTGTTGACTTGAGGAAATCATCCATAGGAAACCTGCAGGTTGCGGATAGTTTCTAAATCGAGTAACCATGATTCTGGTTGGTTTGGTTTCCCTGTCCAAGGGTTGTGAATGTCAGGCAGCAGTGGCTTCATGGTGATTACCAGACTCACCTCAACCTGTTTCATGGTCCATAGCGATGGCTTTGGACGTAACCGGAAATAACACGCTAAAATGATAAATAATAATGTAGACGTCGTAACCACTAATAGTCTCGTTAAGTGGCCACCACCAGAAAATTGTGGGATGGGTTTCCGAATAAAGCCAGGGAATTTGGAATAAGTAATTCTATATTTATAAATCCCAAAGCCACGGTGTAAAGATGTGTAGGACTACACGTCTTTACACCGTCGGCCATTCATCTTCTCTCCCATTCTCGCACGTGATTCTAATTCAAATATCGATCTCTTACACGTTTCTTGCCATGCATCTACCGATCACCACTCCTACACTGGTCACGTTTACCATCGGTATCCACCATCAGTGGTCATTATCGGTGGCCACCACCAGGGGCACGTTTGGTGGCCACCACCAGTGATTACGTTGGGTGGCCACCACTACTGGTCACGTTTGGCAGTATCCTCCAGTTGCTTAACATTACAGTATCCTATAGTGGCAACCTTACAGAAATAGCGCGTCACAATCAAAATGGCGTTGCACAATTCGCGCGCTAATCACGTGATAGATCAGTTAGCGCATCTTAATTGCGCCCGCGCAGCTGACAGCGGCACTCTGCGCGTGATGCAGTGCCGGCCGGCCATTATGCGGTATGGGCGAAACTGATTTATCGGTCATTATATGATGAGCACAGTTGAAAACTGTATTTTGTGCTGATCATCATAGAATGTATAATAGTTAAAGATTTACGAATCTTAACTTTCAGAGGTGCTCAACATGTTTTGCCTCTAACAATAAGTTAATAAAGAAAAAACCGGCCAAGTGCGAGTCGGGCTCGCGCACAAAGGGTTCCGTAGCAGCAAAGTCCAAAATTACAGTTAAATCAACCTATCTCAAAAACTATAAGAGATACTTTGATCAAACCAAAAATCGTTGAAAGAGTTAATTAGCATGCATCACCTCTATTTTTTTTAGAATTTTATACCCCGTAGTTATAAAAATAGAGGGGGGGGGACATACTTTTTACGACTTTGAGAGCTGATATCTCAAAAACCGTTCACTTTAAGAAAAATGTTTTTTAGAAAACTTTATATCATTTTAAAAGACCTTTCCATTGATACCCCACACGGGTATGTACATCGAAAAAAAAAATTTCATCCCTCAGTTACATGTATGAGGGGCCCCACCCCCAATTCTTTTTTTTACTATTTAGTGTCATATTTTTGTAGCGGTTCATACAACACATATTCCCATCAAATTTCATCACTGTAGTACTTATAGTTTCCGAGTAAATCGGCTGTGACAGACGGACAGACGGACAGACGGACAGACGGACATGACGAAACTATAAGGGTTCCGTTTTTGCCATTTTGGCTACGGAACCCTAAAAAATGGCATGATATTTGAGTAACGCAATGTTTACAACCGATTAAGTATTAAAGATTAACCCACGGTTTCTGAATTAAAAATTTGAACCAGAGAAAGGTCACTTAACCGGCCCAATGTCTCTGTTCTGTATTTACGAGTCCCTTAAAGAGAGTTTAATTTATAAATACATATTTCACAACAATACAAATAGACATGTTCATACACACAAATGTTTGTACTGTGCGGGGATCGACCAAAGGCAGTGTTCACTACCACTGTTCCAAAAGGGTCGTAAAAATGAGAAGCTGTATGATTTTGGTTTTAAATTGTTCAGATCATGTTCACCTTGATGTTTAACAATGATTCAGTTTCAATACGGAAACTAAGCTAACTGTGTGTTTTCTCCGTTACCTCACATCTACTTGTAACACATGTGCTTCACATGGAACATAGAGTAACCTATATATACTAAGATAGAGTCGGCTAGCCAGTGCTAGCGCCATCTAGAGGAAAACGACCAATACTCAACGGCTTTTTAAAACGTCCGATCCATCTGCTTGATTGCTTTTTAAAGCTACATCTAACGGAAACCGTTGAACTATTTTTCCCGTACGAAAGAAAAAAGTATTAAGTGAAATGTCCCTGGTATGGAATCAGGTCAATGTATGCGAAGGTGTATGAATTTATATTAATTTAAATGGCTTAACTGATAATGATATGATTTTCGTCGTCTCTTAGGAACGCCATGGTCCAGGATTTGGTAATGGTAATCTAGATAACAATAAAGCGACTGCTCCTGAAATATGTTTTTGGGTATAGCAATTTTTTGCAATTTATTCTTAAGTAAATAATGCACAAATTTTGTCGACAGTCTTCGTGTGGGATTCGAACCCACGATCCGGACAACTGTTTTACCGACTAAGCTCCCGGAGCGATCTATAAGTGAGAGCGGAGGTCACAATGATCAAATATGGTTGCAGTGACCACTCGGCAACGAACGCTCCCCAGAACTTCGAACTTTGTCATTGCATTTTTCTTCGCCGTGAGCCGACGATAGTTCCATCAATATTGTGGTGTCAGTGGAAATATTGTTACAAATATTTTACCACCAGTTAAATCGTGGGTTCGAGTCCCACCCGAAGACTGTCGATACATTTTTAAGTGCATTATTTACTTAAGAATAGACTGCTCCTGACGTTTGCAACTCTTAGGTTGAAACGTGCAGGTTCCCTCACCGCCAAACTGGCAGTAATATTACCTATATTTGAAAGATTTAGCGGCCTTTGATTTCAAACCTCCCGTTCGGAATTTATTACGTACGCATTTTTGTTAGACATAGATTTCAGTAATAATAGATAGGTAGATGGATAGATCATCATCATCATCATCATCAGCCCATTTAAGTCCCCACTGCTGGGGCACGGGCCTCCCTCAATCACATTAGGGGTAATTGCCATACTCACCACGCTTGGCAGACGGGTTGGCGAGGGTTTTGATATAAATGCAGAGTTTTCCTTCTCTGGGTGCTGATGATCATGCCAGCAGCTTTACCTTAGTCGCCTTTTACGACACCTCGGTAAGAGTGAGGGTGGCCTATTCTACTCTGCCGGGCACCACACGGCTAAAAAAATTAGATCAGATGGATAGATATGCATACTTTATTGCACAAAATACACAACTTAAGTACTAGGCAATATAGAAATTTTGCATTTACAAACGTTTTCGTTTAGATATACATATTGGTGTACACACTGATTTTAGGTCAGCAACCTATGGCCATTACACCAAATCTAATCCAGAACTATTTATTCTATACGACGTTCAAGGGTTAGAAGCGTCCTTAGCTGTCATTAAAGCTCTGACAAGTACACAACGTCTGGAGCAATAGAAAAGCAACTTAACCCTTGACATACGAGTATACCAAATGGACCTTAAGTTGGAAGATATAAAGTCGATAGTAAGTGTTTGGGTAAATTTGTCCATCTGTCGGAGGCGTGCGACATCTGTCATTGACTAACAAACGCAGACAGTTATTGATGCGTACTCGGACAGTGAAAAACGCGGAATCGCACGAACGCGCGTATTTTTAGTCGCGCAGCTGTCGTGTCGTGTCGGCTCGTATCAAATCGGCCGTATTTCACGTCCGCGATGATCGAGGCGCAGATGAGTGGTACATGGGATGCCTAACTATGCAAGATGATCAGAAATGAAGTCCGCAGAAAGAAAGAGTTTTTTAAGCCCACTTTCACATTTGTTTTTCACTTTTGTGTGCGATTACCGTAGGAAGCTAACTTCTATTGTTAAGCTTTATCCTTTTCATTTAAAAAAGATAAAATTATATTGTGATAACATGTATGTATGTATATATTTACTAAGCATCGATCCGACTTAAAATATTAATGTTATGTATTGAGAAATGGCAATAAAGCTATAAGCGGCGAAACATGCAATACTTACGATGCTTAATGTACATTCATTTCGTAAGTTTTTATGTGATAGGTGGCAGAGTAGCAGACGGGTCGCCTGATGGTAAGCGAATGCCGCCGCCCATAGACACCTACGACACCAGTGGAATCACAAGTGAGCTGCAAACCTTTAAACCCCCCTTACCCTTAGATTGGGCCTCCGGTGCCCTCACTCACGCAACAAAACACAGCACAGTGCCAATCCACGCCGGTTTTCTGTGAGGCCGTGGTATTATCCCGGTCGAGCCGACCCATGCATACCGAAGCGTGACTCTCCCACGGCCATGTAGTTCAAAGATGTGTCACAACTGTGCACGTTTCTAATCTGTGGTCAGTTTGCGAGCGAGTAAGCGCTACATCCCGCCACTGGCTATGAAAAGGTGATGAGCGCAAGTCGAGGCCTATTTACAATGTCACGATCTATTAGATTTGGGCTACAGGTGGGTGCGGAAGTGTTAGCTAAAGACTGTGTCGGCTCTATTCATGAACGTTCAATAAACCTTTTTTTAGGTAAAACTGTGTTACAAAGCAGTTTTGACGTTTGAAACAAAAAAAACATACGAAATATTCGAAAAAAGAATAAAAACTTTATAGCAGCGTTTTAGTTCAAACAGGTTTATAGAACGTAGGATAATAACCAATTAAGTTTTGAATTTTAAAATTAATCAAATTCGGAACTATCATAGTGGACTACTCAACAAAAGCTTATGATATAATAATAATAATAATTCTCACAACATCTCATACATTCACCTGATTCCATACTAAGTAGCTTAAGTACTTGTGTTACAGATATCAGACAACAGAGGAACACAAATATATACTTAAATACATATATTACACCCAGACACTGAACAAACACAAGTGTTCATCGCACGAATGATTTTTCCAGGGTGGGGATCGAACCCACGACCTTTGGCGTTAGAAGCAGGGTCACTACCAATGGACAACATTTCAAAATTGCTAAGCTCTGAAACAAAAAATACCAATTCTTTGTTTACTTTTCCGCTGCTCGAATATATATTTATTCATTTTTTATATTGCTTATTTACTGAGAAAAAAATTAAAAACTAAAAACGTAAGATGACGTCATCGGACGGCAGAATGTAAAATATTTCTTTGCTTAGCACATTATAGTTTTAAATTTACGTAATGCCAAACTCATGACATGTAACTGTCAAAAAAAAGACAACTTGTCAACGTTGAATGTATGAATGACGTTGACAATGTTGACACTAGTATTATTTACCTTTGACAGTAGTACCTTTTTTTTATTAAAACAATGATAAGCAAAGGAATATCGCTGTATTCAGCCGTCCGATGACGTCATTTGGCGCTTACGTCTATTTAGAATAAAAAGAATTTCAATAATTATTTTATGCATGAAAATGGACAAATTTTGAAAAAAGAAAAAATATGGGTCTGTTCATTTTATGTCTACTTTCATATAAAAAAACAATATGGACATGTTGAAAATTTGAAATGTTGTCCATTGCGCCATCCGGTCAGTCACATATTGTGAGATATGAAGAAGATTTTACATAACCCTAAACGAACAACACAACGTTGGGCGCTAGCCCTAGTCTAGAATTTGTGGAAGAAAATAGACAGTTAGTGCTAACTAACTGTCTATTTTCTTCCAAAAATTCTAGACTAGGTGACGGGTAAGGCACACTAGCGACGCCAATCGATTATAAATTTAACCTACTAAACTGGGTCAATTTTAAACAATTCCGGGGTTACAACCTCTCGGCAAACACGTATACTACTTATTAAATAACCATGCACAAATGTTGAGTCCGTTTTTGTACGCGAAAAATTGATTCACGCTAAAAGTGGCCGCTTTAGGCGGTAATACATTTTTCGCGTACAAAAACGGACTGAACATTTGTGCATGGTTATTTAATAAATAGTAATAAGTGTTTACTAAGAGGTTGGTATCCCCGAAATGTTTAAAAGAGATCCGGTTTAGTAGCTAAAATTAAAATCGATTGGCGTCGCTAGTGTGCCCTACCCGTCACCTTTACTTTTATGTATTTCAAGATCAATATTAATTTAGAAATCTTGATAGTTATAAGTCAAATATTTTATCATCTGATGTTTCTCTCCATATCCGTTCATTCTTATATCCCGAAGTCGTAATGAACAGGAAAAATGCGACTTTCCAGAAATAGCATGTCAAAATCCCACATATCATAATCGGATATTGTCCATAAACATTCGATTAATAAAAATGGCAGCCATGACGAGCGACTCATTCGCCTACAAGGATTTCAAAGGACAAATAAGAAAGATATTTTACTGTGACGTGCATTACATAAATAATATTAATATGAACCCAGCGGAATTAAACTCAGCGAAGCGAGTCCACAATTTGCCGTAAGTCAACGTTTTTTATGTAAAACGGCCGAGATGCCTACCTGTTTTCTGCGCGACTGTATCTAATGATCTCGGCAAACATAATTTTTCTTGTTGGCACAATTTATTGAACTCTCCTGCGCCGGAGTTGGGGCTAATTTGGTTTGGCATTTGTTTTGGTGGGTGTAATAAATTGTTGCGTGTTTATGTATGGTGTGACGCGTCTTTAAATTTGTAGGGAAATGAATTGATTTTGGAAATGAGGGGATGTAAGGACTGACGCTATTAGCGTTTGGTGTCGTTGTGGCAATTTTATTTTTCTTTTTTTGAAATGGGAGTTATTATTTTATTAACTGTAACGTTTAAATCACAGAAGAAACTACAGTTGGGTTAACTATCTGTCCAATTTATTCACCTTATTATTATTTGATAGAAATGGGTTGAGCCCTGCGTCCCATAGCCACTGCGACCAGTAGATGATCTATAGTGGCAGCCCCATAACCTGTTATAGCACCTCATGTAGCTCCAGTTCCAGGATAACCCCGAGAATGGAGCTGATGGGGGAGCTCTTGATCTCGTCAGCTGAGATCATGTGTGCTCCCAGGTGCCGGCTTCTGCAGCGGTGCAGCGCTATGCACTCGCCGAGGTCGTGGATAATCGTTTCCTCGTCCTCGCGACAGAACCTGCAGATTTTGGTATCTGAAAGGCCCATGTTGTGCAGGTGCTTGTTTAATTTGCAGTGCCCTGTGACGGTCCGAGTGAGTTAATTCATCTTACCACATTTGTTTAAAAAATGGACCGATGAACGGCTTATTCCTGTATCGGCAGTTAAAATCTCATCCCTCTCAACTCAACTCCGTTACTGACTAACTTGATATCTTTTGTTCTAAAATATTTTTTTATGAAAACTGTTCAAGCATTCACAGCGTCAATTTATCCTTCAAACCTTAGTCATCGACTATGTTACATAGGTACTAAAAACCTCCTTATCCATTTAGTCAGCTGTTACTTTTTTTATGTGATTTACGTATGTTTTTTTAGTATTTTATGGTGTATTTCATTTTTACTGTGCCAATTTGTGAAAATGATTTCTGTATTTTTTTAAAGTCTTTAAATTGTACGATACAGATAATTAAAAGGTTCGTCACCTTAAGGTAAATATTCGCTTGCACGGCAAGAGTCAGTCATACCATCATACCGTTTTAAAAAGATCTGCCAACCTTTTTTAAATTTTCTTAACATCAATAGGAATCCATGTTGCTACAAGCAAATCTGAACTTTCTGATCTATGAAATAAGTATAATTTTCTGTGCAACAGGTATTACTCTGGCAAATTTACGAAAGGTAATAAGTGATGTAGATAAGTGACCGACGCCTAGGAATTAGGGACCTTCAAGAGAAGAGCGTACTCTTTTGTAAAAAGGCCGGCAACACATTAGAGATCTTTCTGATTTCGCGGATATTCATGGGGCGTTGATTACTTTCCATCAGGTGGTTCGTTTGTCCGCCTCTAGCATAAAAAAAACATATAATTGACTCCATAATATTGATTTAAAACATCGTAAAGTTGCAATCCCCCAAACAGTTTGAAAAACTGACAAAAACACAATCGCCCGACAAAAGACTCAAATAACCTTTTACAAAGGAAACGCAATACATTGTGATCGTAATAAAATATATCCCGAAGAATATAACAGTAAAATAAATCATAGCAACAAAACAAAAAGGCTAGGAAATGACCACGACCAAACTAGGAAGAAATGGCTTGGAATCTATAAATCCGCGGCACCCATCTCTGGACCATCACAAATATGTCAGGATAGGGATGCTAGGGGTCGATTAATCGGAAAATGGTTTATGTAGGGAAGGAGAATGTGGGAGCCAAGTCATATTCTGGTCTTACTTATATCGGTAACAACAACCGTTCAAGTTTAAAGTAAGCAGTTTTTTGGTAATCTTCCCATCCGCTTACCAAAAATCAATGTTTTTTTTTTCTATTTTATCAAAAGTAAGCTGGCTCCTCTTGGCGCTTACGTATTACTTGAACGGTCCATGAAAGCACTTTTCTATCGGTTTTATTAGGTTCGGTTTAATTAATTAATCGATTTTTACATTAATCGATTATTATTCGATTATTATTTTATATTAATCGATTTTTTAGACTAGATGTTTTTCCGACCGATTTTTATTATGGCAAAAGTTTCGAGAGTATTTCGAGATAAAAATATTTTTAATTTAATATTTAAAAAATACGTGGAGAACTAATTTAGGAGTTGGCAACACAAATACAGCTCGATTTTTTTGGAATAATCGATTATTTTTTGTAAAAAAATCGAGGATTTCAAAAGTGATATTTGTTCTGATTAAAAGAATCTAATATTACATAATACATTATTTAAGTATAAAGTCACATCCCTAGGATTTATTTGGAACAGCTTTTTATTACTATAAGTTTTTAAAATTCGAAATAAATACATATTACATTTACAGACGACTAACTTCGAATGCATTTTTGTTCGCTTTTTTTTTGTTTTTTTTTTTAAGTTACGACAGACAAGCATTTAACCACAATCCCACCTGATAATTTTAATAATAATATCCTCCAACCGATTGCGGCTACGGCGGCCAATCTCAACGATTGGCCTTGTAGGAGCAGGATATATTACTCAAGTGTGCGCTCAAACACAAGTACACTCTCTATTATTCCGATGGGACACCAGTGTGAAACGAACGGATAGCATTCCGGCGCAGGACCAAAGGCTTAACGTGTTCGGCTCGGGGCAAGACCGCCAACTTCCATACTCCAGGTGACACTAAAATTTTTTTAACGAAAACTTTGTTACAAATTTTTGGCCCGACCCGGGGATCGAACCCGGGACCTCTAGAACCACTGCGCCACGGAGGCAGTTATGTTTTGATAGACTTGCGATAAAAACGTTAGACACCTTAAATTCTGCTTATTTTGTCGATCAAAAGAAACTCTCTTCTTTTGTTAAGCTTCATCGACGTTCGGCATCGGCGTATCCGAATGTCTCATACGTGACGTAACATCGACATTCCATTCCCATCCCTGGGCGGGGGCTATAAAGTGTCCCGGAATATCTCTGGAGATAGTTTATTAGAAGCACAATGAGCAGTCACAAATACGTTATTGCAGGAGTGATGGGCCGCAGCCATGGGAGATTTTACCTCTTCGAACATGGGGGTTTGGATGTTCATAGTTTTTTTATGTGATAGGAGGCAGACCTATGATAGATTAGACAGATCACCTGCTGGTAAGCGTTTGCCGTCGCCCATGGACACCCGTGACACCACTGGAGGCACAAGTGCGCTGCCAACCTTTAAACCCTTTCCCTTGGATTGGGCCTTCGATGCGTGAGTAAGGACTCACGCATCGAAACAGTGCTGCTTCACGCCGGTTTTCTGTGAGGCCGTTATCACTCCGCTCGAGCCGGCCCATTCATGCCGAAGTGTGGCTGTCCTACGGTCAATAATCCCGGTAGACTTTCACGGTCATATTGTTTGGATTGATCATTTAAATGTTTGTTGTTTAAAATCGGCTAACATTTTTCAAGTTATAAGCGACAAATGAGGAAGCGGGTCACTTGATGGTAAAGAAATCATTCGCGTAATCAGATAAGTCATCGATGCGTTGCCAGCATTATTGAATGGAGTACCTATCGTAACTAATTAACTATCTAGGTTGGCACAGCGACCTATAATGAGTCTTGGCCTCCGATAATAAGAGCCTCCATCTCAGTCGGTCTTGTACGATCTTCTCCAATTCTCTTCACACTAAAAATTTCTTAACGAAAACTTTGTTACAAATTTTTGGCCCGACCCGGGGATCGAACCCGGGACCTCTAGAACCACTGCGCCACGGAGACAGTTATGTTTTGATAGACTTGCGATAAAAACGTTAGACACCTTAAATTCTGCTTATTTTGTCGATCAAAAGAAACTCTCTTCTTTTGTTAAGCTTCATCGACGTTCGGCATCGGCGTATCCGAATGTCTCATACGTGACGTAACATCGACATTCCATTCCCATCCCTGGGCGGGGGCTATAAAGTGTCCCGGAATATCTCTGGAGATAGTTTATTAGAAGCACAATGAGCAGTCACAAATACGTTATTGCAGGAGTGATGGGCCGCAGCTATTGGAGTTTTTACCTCTTCGAACATGGAGGTTTGGATGTTCATAGTTTTTTTATGTGATAGGAGGCAGACCTATGATAGATTAGACAGATCACCTGCTGGTAAGCGTTTGCCGTCGCCCATGGACACCCGTGACACCACTGGAGGCACAAGTGCGCTGCCAACCTTTAAACCCTTTCCCTTGGATTGGGCCTTCGATGCGTGAGTAAGGACTCACGCATCGAAACAGTGCTGCTTCACGCCGGTTTTCTGTGAGGCCGTTATCACTCCGCTCGAGCCGGCCCATTCATGCCGAAGTGTGGCTGTCCTACGGTCAATAATCCCGGTAGACTTTCACGGTCATATTGTTTGGATTGATCATTTAAATGTTTGTTGTTTAAAATCGGCTAACATTTTTCAAGTTATAAGCGACAAATGAGGAAGCGGGTCACTTGATGGTAAAGAAATCATTCGCGTAATCAGATAAGTCATCGATGCGTTGCCAGCATTATTGAATGGAGTACCTATCGTAACTAATTAACTATCTAGGTTGGCACAGCGACCTATAATGAGTCTTGGCCTCCGATAATAAGAGCCTCCATCTCAGTCGGTCTTGTACGATCTTCTCCAATTCTCTTCACACTAAAAATTTCTTAACGAAAACTTTGTTACAAATTTTTGGCCCGACCCGGGGATCGAACCCGGGACCTCTAGAACCACTGCGCCACGGAGACAGTTATGTTTTGATAGACTTGCGATAAAAACGTTAGACACCTTAAATTCTGCTTATTTTGTCGATCAAAACAAACTCTCTTCTTTTGTTAAGCTTCAATTTCTCCAATTCTCTTGAGGTGGCCGAACCAGCGAAGTCGTTGAAAAACCTAAATCCGAAATGACGAAAATTCCTAAGTCATAATAATCAAGAAATACTGCCGCGGCTAAACCATTCCACAAAACTGAGATCTGGGGCAGACGGTAATATATAAAAATCACCATATAATATCTAAAGCGACCAATATAGTTTTTAGATTTGTACAATCCACACCAGAAAAAGCTACACATATTTCACATTTGGGATTCGTAATCCGAGGGGTATAAGATTCAAAAGCCACTAAAATCCTGTATCAACTTTTGCTGTTAGTCAACAGCAAAGGTTAATTATAATGTCGAATGAAACATTGGGTTATAAGTGTAATGTGATAGGTGGCAGACGAGCAGACGGATCACCTGATGGTAAGCGTTTGCCGCCGTCCATGGACACCCGCGACACCAGTGGAGTCATAAGTGCGTTGCCAACCTTTAAACCCTTTCCCTTGGATTGGGCCTCCGGCACCCTCACTCACGCAGCGAAACACAGAGTTGCTTGACGCCGGTTTTTTGTGAGGCCGTGATATCACTCTGGTTGAGCCGGCCTATTCATGCCGAAGCGAGCGCACGGGATAGAGATTGCACTTGCGTTTTGCAAACAGTTGTACACTGTCATATTTTCCTTAATTATATTTTAATATTTCTTAAAAAAAATAAGATCGCGGAATCTTACGACTGAAATTTGTAAAAGCGCCATATTAACCTTTTTCGCAATCATACTTACATCATTATCATTTTAAGTAAATAGTTTATAAACATGTTTTTATTTACAGTGCGCCCCAGATATTCACAAATTAAAATTTTATTCCTCGATTATTTTTATTGTAATCGCCAAGAAGCTCGTGAGAATAATTTTTATATGTGTTAAATGTTTAACACTTGGTAAATGCTGATTTTCGATTATATTTCGTACTAGTGATGCGGCTGATTTCAGAAGATATTCGAGAGAAAATAAGTAAAGTTTATATCATTCGAATTATAGAATTACGCCTACAATTATTCTTGTCTAAAGAGCCTGTCAACGGCTACGGCTTATGATGAGAATAATGTGATGTCAAAGTAATAATTTTAAAATGTTCTTCATCATCATCATAATTATTTTAGCGAATAGTCGTCCACTGCTGGACATAGGCCTCCCCCAATGCTCTCCACACAGATCGGTCCTGTGCCGCCCGCATCCAATGGATTCCCGCGATCTTCAACATATCGTCGGTCTACCTTGTGGGGGGCCTGCCACTGCTGCGATTTTCTGTACGTGGCCTCCACTCGAGGACCTTTCTGCCTCAACGGCCGTCTGCTCTCCTCGCTAAGTGCCATTGCCACTTGAGGCATGAAATCCTTTGGGCTATTTATTTATTTATTTATTTATTAAAGACACACCAACAATACATGCATGATCTGTTCGCTATATATATATTACAATTCTCACTACAGTTCTGATACATGTATCAATTATAGGTGAGAACAACTTTCTTAATATAAATGTGTTAGTTTATTTATTAGTTAAATCTTAAGACGACTTAAGTATTTAATTGAAATTATGTCTATGTCTGTGACCTTAGTTCTTCTGCGGATCTCATCATTTCTGTTGCGATCACGCAGGGAGACTCCGAACATAAAATGTTCTTAATTCAAAAATCAAATTCGCGTCCCCTCACTACAAATGGCGTCGCTTGCGCGCGCGCATCACATGCATTTCTCATTAACCTTATTTGGAAGCTCATCAAATCAGATCAACGGCGCTAAGATGTGCGTTATATATGTGGAGAATCGTTTAGTTACATTACTAACTGTTGCAGTAATCTAAAAGGTTGCAACTGAGTTTCGCAAGTGCGTCGGATTAACTCACGTAAAAAAATGACATTATAAAAAGATAATGAGGTGGTAAAAATTTGCGTGTGAAAGTTTTTGCGTTTTGTTCAAGAATTGAGATAACTGGCAACTCCAGCATACATTCAATCAGATGATACACCATCATGACTGCCTCGGTGTCCACTAACCACTGCGCAGTAAACACTGGGCAGTAACCAAAGCGACGGCTGCGCAAGAGGTCCTGGGTTCGATTCCCGGGTCGGGCCAAAAATATGTAGGTACCTAAATTTTCAGAAAGAAGTTCTTAGTGGCAGCTCGGAGTCTGGAAGTTGGCGGTCTTGTACCCCCGTGCTTCGGAAAGCACTTTAAGTGTTGGTCCTGCGCCCAATCCCTCTCCGGTCGTGTCACAGTAGTGTCCCATCGAAATATGAGAGTAAGGGAATAAAGAGTGCACTTGTGTTAGCGCACACACTTGAGCACTATAATATGTATATTAAAATAAAATAAAAATAAAATAAAAAATTCTTTATTCAATTTAGGTTTACACAGAACACTTATGAATGTCAAAATAGGTACATAATATCTACCGCTGGTTCGGAATGTCGATTTCTACTGAGAAGACACCAGCAAGAAACTCAGTAGTTACTCTTTTCAAATATTGATGTTGTTACAGAGTTTCAATTGAGAAGAGAAAAAAAATACAATTATGAAGGTTAATAGACTACTATGAATAACAACTCAAAATATTAATCAATTAACATGACCAAGAATCCTTATCATTTAAATAGTCTTGTACACTATAGTAACCTTTCATCATTAGGCAGGTTTTGATATGAGACTTAAACTTATCCAGTGATAGGTTAATGACATTTTGTGGTATCTTATTAAATATCTTAATACTTAAGCCAACAAATGAATTACCGATTTTATGTAGTCTGAGAACCGGGACGGCAAGCCTATGTTTATTTCTAGTGTTATGACTATGACTATCGGACTTTTTTGGAAAAGTGTGCAAGTTCTTACGTACATACATAATGCAGTCGAGGATAAATTGGGAAGCCACGGTTAAAATATTAATTTCTTTAAATATTTCTCTAAGTGAGTCACGTGATCTAAGGCTGTATATAGCGCGGATGGCCCTTTTCTGTAATACAAAAATAGTTTGTATGTCAGCAGCAGACCCCCACAACAATAGACCATATGACATCACACTGTGGAAATAGCTGAAATATACCAGCCTTGCCGTCTCGATATCAGTCATTATTCTCCGTAACTGGCTATCTTTGAGATTAGCCGCTGTAGTCGTAATCGGTTAGAGGATATTTTATTACGCCATCAAACATCTCAAGGTGACGGGTAGGGCACACTAGCGACGCCAATCGATTCTTATTTTTAGCTACTAAACCGGGTCTATTTTAAACGAATTCTAGATTACAACATTTCGGCAAACACTTATACTGTTTATTAAATAACCATGCACAAATGTTGTTAACGCCAAACGTAGCCGCTTTTGGCATGAATAAATTTTTCGCGTACGCGTTGATCCCAACATTTGTGCATGGTTATTTAATAAATAGTATAAGTATTTGCCGAAAGGTTGTAACCTAGATTTTTTTTAAAACAGATCCGGTTTATTAGCCAAAAATCAGAATCGATTGGCGTCGCTAGTATGCCCTACCCGTCACCTTAAACGTGAGTGGAGGACATACGAGGCCTAGCGCGTAGATCAACGAACATTTCGATATGAATATCATCTAGTGCTGACATTTTGTGTCTATTTATTTTACATCTAGACGCAACGATAGAATATCTAACTAATAGATTAAAAAAAATACCACACTGACATGTTTAATCGCGTCGAACCTTTTCTCAAAAGTTAATCTTTTCGTTTGATAAAGTTCAATTCGCTTATTTAAGTTCTCGATCCCGATATCGGCGAGACGTTGCGATTAATCGTCGACTTTGATCCGGCGCGCTTGGATTAATCATGTCTAATTGTACCTATTTGTATTTATTAAGAACTGACTTTGTCGGTTGACTGTACCCGCAGAAAATACAAAGTAAACGTTTGTTCTACAACTTTTGGCAAATTCGATGAACAATTTGATGAGTAAGTCATGTTTTAGCCAATCATGTAATCGACTTTGTATGAAAAGTTGTTTTTTTATTTGTGCGAATTTCTAAAAGTCGTAGAACAAACATTGTTAGAATAGTAATATCCTCCAACCGATTACGGCTACGGCGGCCAATCTCAACGATCAGCCACGTACGCAGGATATATTCCCTTACCCTCATATTCCGATGGGACACTACTGTGACACGACCAGAGAGGGATTGGGCGCAGGACCAATGGCTTAACGTGCTTTCCGGGGCACGGGTGTACAAGACCGCCAACTTCCAGACTCCGGGCTGCCACTAAGAATTTCTTACCGAAAACTTAGCTACAAATTTTTGGCCCGACCCGGGGATCGAACCCGGGACCTCTTGCACAGCCGTCGCTTTAAAGTGCGACCCACTAACCACTGCGCCACCGAGGTAGTCAGTTAGAATAGTTTTGGTACGGAAAAGACGTGGTTATATGGATGTAAATGTTTACCGATTCATCGTATATAAACCGTGTATACATATAAACCGTTAACCGTAGGAGTGCCTCGCTTCGGCATGAATGAGCCGGCTCGACCAGAGTGATACCACGGCCTCACAGAAAACCAGTGAAGCAGCAGTGTGCTGTGTTCCGCTGCGTGAGTGAGGTTTAAGCAGACAGATCACCTGATGGTAAGCGATTGTCACCCGCGACACCAGTGGAGTCACAAGAGCGCTGCCAACCTTTAAACCCCTCTTTCCCCCGGATTGGGCCTCCGGTACTCCGATTGTGTTCATGCATACTCTAGTTTGAGACTAGTTGCCAACTGTGAATTATTCATCATCATCATCATCAGCCCATTTAAGTCCCCACTGCTGGGGCACGGGCCTCCCTCAGTCGCGTGAGGGGTAATTGCCATACTCACCACGCTTGGCAGACGGGTTGGCGAGGGTTTGATATAAATGCAGAGTTTTCCTTCTCTGGGTGCTGATGATCATGCCAGCAGCTTTACCTTAGTCGCCTTTTACGACACCTCGGTAAGAGTGAGGGTGGCCTTTTCTACTCTGCCGGGAACCACGCGGCTAATTATTATTCAGCAAATTTTATTTTATTCACGGGTCGGGATTTTAGTCAAAACGTACAATTAAATACACGGAAACATTCAAAGTTCGTATGAAACAAACTTGACAATGTTGTTCCTATGTATCTGTAAACAGAAATGTTTTGTGCATATCATCGGACGGCGCGCAGGCGCAAAAACTGACTCACGGTGACGTCACGCCAATTGAACTGACCTACGGCTATGGGAAGCGTGGAGTCGGTGATCTGAGATAAACTTTTTTAATATATTAATTTTAATGTTTAGAGACTTTAGTACGGTCCGATCGCGGCTATTTGGCACGTGGCAAAAGTCGAAACTAATGCAGTTTTGACATTTTCGCAGAGAAAAATCTTTTGCCTTCTGATTGTGGTCGCACTTTATTTGATTAGGAATAAGATCTGAAACTAAGTTACGCGGTCACCAACTTGCTTTTTTTGTTTGAAAGTTGGCAGACGAGCCGGTGATACCTGACGATAAGCAAATATATTTTTTTATTTATTTAGGAATAACAACAGCCATTTACAAAATACAAACACAAATTTTTACATTATATAAAAATAAATTAGGCCAAAACAGTTATCCACATAATACTTAAAAATAGAGTGCTAAATTTAAGTAGTATTGACATTACATGAAATAACTCGGTACTAGGAGCTAGGTAGTAAAATAACGAGTGGTAAAAGGAAAAACTAATCATTCGAGAGAATAACAGAATAACACAGAGAACAGAACACAATTAAACATACGCATACTAGAACCATTAAACGCACCAGTTGAAATAAATCAATGGTGACTAGTACAAAGTTTATACTTAAACTATTCACTACCATATTACTTTCCTGACAGATTCCTTTGAACGAATTCTTATTATGATAAATAAAGGGGTCAAATTGCCTAATCCTTTAAGTTTCGGAAATTATTCTGAAATTTACCCCTGATTCGGTTAGTATGGTTATCCTGTCAAAGGTTTGCAAATGTCAAACGGCAGTCTCTTCATTGTCCAAGCGTACTCTATGCTCTTGAGTGACAGCTTTAAACAAATCTGGGAAAGACAAGGTTGATACCGTGAAGTGACTAAAAATACCCAGCTAGTTAGCTAATTATTAGGCCTAACTATGACGGTTATCCATACTAATATTATGAATGAGATAGGGTATATGTCTGTCTATCTGTCCGTATTTCATGGCGAAACTGATTAAGGATTTTCCAAGTGGAGATAGTTGAAGGATGGAGACTAACATAGACTACTTTTTCTCTCTTTCTGACGCGAGCGAAGTCGTAGGCAAATGCTAGTCGTTCATATTTTGCCCGTGGGAGAACCACACTTCCGCACGAATGGGCCGACTCGACCGGAGTGATACCGCGGATTCGCAAAAATAGAACCTGCGTCTGCAATGTGTTTCACCGAATAAGTGAGGGTACGGAAGGTTCAATCCTCAACGCAGTTGTGAGTCCACCGGTATTGCTTACCATCAGGTGGTCCATCTGTTCATCTGCCACCTATCTCACAAAATAACTTACGGAAGACCTATGATCGATAACTGCATTAAATGTCGCGCTTAAGACAAATCAATCAAATGGATTTGCTGGACTTTTTTTATGTGATAGGCGGTAGACGAGTAGACGGACGCCTGATGGTGACCAAAACCGCTGCCCATAGATACCCGCGACGCCAGTGAAGGCACAAGTGCGCTGCCAACCTTTAAGCCCCGCTTTCCCCCGGATTTGGCTTTCGGTACCCTCACTCAAGCAGTGATACACCGGTCAAACTGGCCCATTCATGCCGAAGCGTGCTCGGTCAAAATAAAATTATGACGCTAGAGCCTCCACAGGTTTCTGTCCTGCCGCCCACGGCAAGACAGCGAGTGCTCGTATGACTGCAACCGTCCGTTTGATACCGTGTCGTAACGCAATGCGCGTAACCGGAGCTAAAAATACTCAGCCAGTTAGCCAATTATAGGCTTGTGGCTATGACAGTTATATTTTGACCGTGAGAGAGCTTTGGTATGAGCGGGCCCGTTTAACTGGAGTCATAGAAATCCAGAGTGAAGAAGGGCCTGAGCCGTTCCGCCAAATGAGTGAGGGTAAGAAGAAGAAAGAAAGAAAGACATTTTATTGTCCATCACAATAAATAATTTAACAATGAACATTCATTAGAAAACATAGGTAAGGTAACATTGACACATTAAAACTACAGACAAAGGTGAGTACGAGAACAGACGATAGGTAGGTAAATACACAGTTATATAATGAAAATATTCTAAATAAGTAGGCGTGTGTGAAGTGTGAGGTCAATCAGGTCCTGGCCTCAGCTTGGTGCTGCCACGACAGAAATGCCGCGGCAGCGCTGGCATTCTGGCAGGACCTGTTGTGAGTGACGACCGTGTTAATGAATAACCATAAATAAATAAATACTAATGTACATAAATAAATGATAATGTGAGATAGAATTACTAGATAGAACGGAAGAAGATAGAATTATAACTAACTTATTTATAAAAGCGACAGTGGCGCTATCGATTATTTCATATCGTCAATGTTGACACGTGGACGAAACGATTAAAAAAAACAATTAGAAAAAAAAAATTGACACTGGAGATCCAATCCGGTTTAAAAGTTAGCAGCGCTCTTATGACCAGTGGGTTTTGCTTATATCATTGTGTTCCGTCTGCTCGTCTGCCAGTAAGAAAATTGCGGGAGATCTTTCGATAACTGTATTAAATATCTCGTTTATGACAATGGTTTTGCTTGAATGATAATTTTCATTAATATTTCGGGATATTAATATCATGTTGATAGATAGATAGATAGAAACATTTATTCACTGAAAAATACGACACACCACATTTTACAGATAAGAACGCAACAAGTATAATATTTAAACTAAGAGAAAAAGAAACAAATACAAACTAAAACAACAAACACAACATTACAAATATAAAAGGAGACAAACAGAAAAAAAATAATTAAGGACAAAAAAAAACAAAGTAATAATACGGCTTCTCAAGCCGGGCACTAAGTATTTGCGTAGATGTGTGTGTGTGTGTAAGGTATGTCGCGATAGTCAGTGTAAAGTAGCTCACTCAGCTTCGGCCATGGCTTTAGGTAGGCGTACCTTCAGGCCATGGCGCTGGTGTTATGTGAGCCCTGTTGGGTGTCTATAAGCGGCGGCAATCGCTTACCGTCAGGCGATCCGTCTGCTCATCTGCTATCTATCTAATAAAAAAGATAAGCCTGTTACTGGGCAAACAGATGGACATACATGTGTGCATACACTTTCAATGGTTCGTTGGCCTACGCGGTAGGCATTATATCGTATCATGACTTAGCCGCACATATTGAACCACGCCGAAAATACTGCACGCGCTCATGTATATGGCCCTTTCTTTGCTATCTATTTTGTGACCGTGCCTTGCATATCCCAGCTTTGACCCAAACTATTAGCTTAGTAGCCCTGTTCCATATTTTTTCTTCAAAATTGACGAATGCTTTGTATATGTATGACCTTAATATAAAATCAGATAAACATTTTTGCTTGCGTAAGTAAAATGAAAATGTATTTTCTTCAGAATGCACCTGTTCATCTAATATAATGCAATTTGCGTCTGCTTACAGTCCGTGGATGAGGTAATGAGATATAATTTGAGCAAGACTATCCAAGAAGCTGGAAAATCAGGTGAGCCGTCTGCTCGTTTGTCCGCCATAATAAAAAAAACAACTGTTTTGTTGGACATAGAAATATTAATTGTTACAGAATTTTAAGAGAAAAAACAACGTGTCTCTTTAATCGCTCGACATTGGCAGAGTTATATAAGTGTTCGCCGTGGGCAACACAGTAGCAGCCATAACAAAAAAAAAAAAAGAGAAAAAATGACAAAAATCTATAGGTTTTTCCATATAGCACCTACTGTGCTATTATTTTCACATAAAGTATAATCCTAGGTCACCTGGACAGTAATAAAGAATCGATTGATACCTCATTCATAAAAATCGGCTGGGTAGTTTAGGCAGAATCTTGGAACAATCAAACATATTTACATACGCTAAATCATAAAATAAATAAAATAACATTTAATTCAGATAAGTAACATCCATATGATATGTGTTAGTAACAATCAACTTAAGGACTATTTTTAGTCATAACCCTTCCGTTTTGGATTTGCCGTAGTCGGGTAAAGAAGCAAATAAATTAAGATTTCATTCCCAGTCCCAAACTAAAGCAGCTTTTACTTCAAGTAGACATGTAATGCAGGTTCTAAAACATGTATCTGCCTACCTATTGGTTTATTCATTTAACTGTTAGAATCTTATAAAGATGTCGTATTGTACGATGGAACCCACTGGAACTTTTTGAAAATAAAAAACGAAGAAAACATAACAGTTTTTCTTTTTTGGCCAATAAATAACTTTCAAATTGTTTGATGAAAACTTATGCATTATGCCTTATAAATTTTAACAACAATATTATGATAATAATTATTACGGTAAGAATCATAATCAAAAATCATATTGTAAATTAATTTCTATAAATAACCCACGTTAAAAGAGGTAGATGAGGAGCCAAGTTCTTGTGCATAATTTGTATCACCCATTAACGTTTCAGTAATCTGGAGAAACATTATAATGATAAATATAGAATCAATAAAACGTTTCTTACAATTTCTAAAGTCGTATTTGTACATTTCATCGACCATTGCCTTTATTATAGTTTAAAAATTTATGTCTTCGATATCACAATCACGATTTATGCAAATGTGCCTTCAATCATTAAAATTCACGTTATAGAGCTCCGGCGACGATTTTAATTGTTTGATTCTTGACATTTTACGCGCATTAAGATTTTATAGACTGTTTCTTGTTTATTCATAGATAACCCACGCGTTATCACAGATACCCTGTGTCTAGGGTTAGCAATTTATAGAGGAAGAGAATTGGACCTTTGAAAACCTAAATGTGGTTTACCAAACGCGACTTAGTCTTCCAACTTTCTAAACGGTAGTGAGTATAACAACCTTAATCATTTCACAAATTAAAACTGCTGTTATTTATTTATTTAAATATTAGCAAATAAATATTGCTTTTGGTGTAAAGTGGAACTTCGGGTACTTATCGGTAAAACGACAAAAACCTCTTTTTTGGATAGCACACTTTAATGTCAGATCAGTTAGTTGGAGACTTTGAATTCGCAATAATTTTCGATCCATGTACCTAACGCGCTGCCAAAAAGTTCTAATCAAACATGCCATCCCTAGCTGTATGATGTCTAAACGTTTATATTGCATTTAAATAAAAGCTATTTTAGCGCCTCTCAAAGCCGCCATTAACACGTCCAATTTAAAGTTTTATTGTCCTCCTCTAGTTCTGTAATCTGAACGTGTGATCTTGTTTTGTGATGTCGCTATCATCGCGTAGGTGTTTACGGCTCGTTTTAAAAGAGGCTGTTAATTTTAAATTTAATTTGCTGTTTGGGAGTTAATCAAATATTTTAGTGAGCAATTTCGGTTTGGACTTGGTCGATGGTTTGCCGTTGCGTGTTCTTTGGAAAGCTTTATCTTAGAACATGTTAATAGTATTCGTTATTATTATTATTTCTGTTGATTTTGACATCAAGTTTATGGGACGACACAAAAAAAGTAATTTTAAATAAGAAAACTTACTGAATAAAATAATACAGTACTTGTGTACTAAATAAAATATACCTGCTCGAATCTCGGTTCTCTCATTTATTTTATTTTTAATTATTTTTTTGTGATATATTTTTCGTTCAAAAATGTGACCAGTACACAGACACAGAATGTTTCAGCATTGCAGAAAGATAATTAAACACTCATATTTCATGATGTGAAATTACCCAAATTTTATAAAAATAGTACAAAAATTGTAATTTAAAAATAGACGTTTTCGCCAACGAAACGAAGTAATTTCGCAAAGTAGTTTTTTCATGTCTTGTCTGAAGAATAATTTGGTTGACTTAATTACAAACGTCTGAGTGCAACTGAAATAAACCCCGCGTTTGTGTCACGCTGAAACTGAAAGCCTGAAAGTTGAACTCGCGAACGACTGTTTTAATTCTCTTCTTGTTTTATAACAATAAAGTTTTGTCAAGGGAGGAATAAATAAAATCAAATAGCAAGAAGTTTTTTTTTCTTTTCGTCGTATCTTTTATAGCAAATTTTGTATTTTATTACAGTACAAAAAAGCCAGTAGTTATAACGTCCTTGACGTCTTTAGCGATGGTTGCTCGGTGAATAAGAACGGAGGATATTGGTTCGAATCCGAGCATGCATCTACGGATTTCCCAAAACTATGTACTGATTTCTGCCATTATCTCGGAGGTGAAGAAAACGTCGAGAAAACCTGCAAGTCTCAGATAGTTTCACAAAACATTGTGGACATTTACAATATGGACCTATTTAGATCAGTGGTAGTGAACGCTGCCTCTGGTGCAAGGGTTGCCGGTTTGATCCCCATACAGTTTATACGATATATTACGAAAAAGTAACAGCACGGAAGTATTAAAATGACCTACGCTTTGAGATGACTACGTAAGTCACATTTTTTTTAATAATTTATTGGTGGCGGTTATGACATTTTGATACCATTCTTTAGAGACTTGGAAGACGGATCGTTTTTTTCAATCAGAATTCAGTTACGGCCATACAAAACCATTAAAATGTTGAATAAGTAACAAAACGGAAGTCAACAATTGAATACTGATGGAAATAGCATAGTTTTGTCGCTTTCCTGAAAAGTTGCTTAAAATGAGTTACGTGGTGTTAAAAATTCAGCGACGTTATGTAATATTATCTTCGTGCAGGTAACCAAAATTCTTACTATTGACTAAATTGGCCATTTTAAGCAAAACTTACAAAAAAAAATCTTACTTAGGTTTATTTATGACACAGATACATCCTGTATGTACATATTTTGAAATTCATAAGTGTTCTGTATGGACCTAAATTGAATAAAGATTTTTTTATCTCTATTTTTAATCTTTTATCTGATGGAAAGCGACGATGAGGTCTAGGATGATACGCGTTTGCCTAAAAGATGCCTGTTCACTCTTGCCTTAAAGATGTCCAGATTAAAACATTCCCTGTAACTTCAATAAAACAGTATATTTCGAGGAGACAGCCGGTGTCTGTCTCCACGTGCCTGTCTATTAGGTCTCTCAGATCTAGATCCAGTTCCAGCTGCACGTAACTATATTATATTTTTGCGGCCGTCAATAAATAATCCCACACGTCCAATGTAGCTTTGATCCTCCGGATCCGGAATAAAACTCTTTTTATAAAGTTAAGTTAGGTTGTTCCCATTTTGTAAAGTTAGTGTTCGGAGCGATGGTAGCGCAGTCTTTCTGAACGTGCCTTCCATCATCATCATCATTATCAGCCCATTTAAGTCCCCACTGCTGGGGCACGGGCCTCCCTCAATCACATGAGGGGCATGGCAATTAGCCATACTCACCACGCTTGGCTTGGCGTTGGCGAGGGTTTTGATATGAATGCAGAGTTTTCCTTCTCTGGGTACTGATGATTATGCCAGCAGCTTTACCTTAGTCGCCTTTTACGACACCTCGGTAAGAGTGAGGGTGGCCTATTCTTCTCTACCGGGGACCATACGGCAATGCCTTCCATACATGGCACCTCTGGATTTTTCAAATCTATGTGCGTATTTCATCCAATAGCTCGGCGGTTCCATACTGCGGGTCATTGTTCGAATACGAGCATGTACCTGTGGATTTTTCAAATATTTTTGCGTATTTCTACCACTAGCTCGGTGGTAAAGGAAACATGGTGAGGAAACCCGCACGTTTCGGATAGTTTCTGAAGGGTGTATCCATAAATAAATAAATGTTTCAAAACATCACATATATTGATCTAACACCGAGATAGGTAGCTCAAGCACCTGTGTTACGGATATCAGAACCAACAGCGGAATTACAAATATATACATATAATGCTTTTCTTTTGTAAATACATACTAATAATACACAGAAAACACCCAGACAAATACAAACAGACATGTGTGCATGAAGCACACAAATGTTTGCACTGTGCGGGGATCGAACCCGCAACCCTTGCACCAGAGGCAGCGTTCAATACCACTGATCCTAACGGGTCGTCTTCTAGCCATGATTCAATAGTCTGGTTCCCCTGTTAAGGGTTCCGAAGGTCAGACGGCAGTCGCTTTATTATAATTAATCGTGGTATAATAGCGTACCCCGGGCTCCAGAGCGACAGCTTAAGACGCAAGCGGAAATTGAAAGCTAAGATGAAGAGTGTTTCGAGGAACCATCTCGTGTCATCACAAAATAAACACACTAAACTTTAGCTACCTATAACGCACCACAGGCTACACACTTCGTGTCTAGCTTAGACATACCGGAAGTAAAACAGGATCACTATTAAAATTTCATCTTAGATTTATCATGATAACTAGCGGTCCGCAGGAGAACTAAGGTCACAGAGCCACAGGATTGCATGCCTCAAGTGGCAATGGACAGGGCACATAGCGAGGAGAACAGACGGGCTGAAAGGTCCTCGAGTGGAGGCCACGTACAGGAAGTCGCAGCCGTGGCAGGCCCCTTACAAGGTTGACCGATGATCTGGTGAAGATCGCGGGAATGTATTGGATGTGGGCGGCACAGGACCGATATGTGTGGGGAACATTGGGGGAGGCCTTTCTCCAGCAGTGGACGTCTATTGGCTGAAATGATGAACTAGCGGTCCCCCGCGGCTTCGCTCACGTGCAATTCGGTTTGCCACAAATTATTCTATGTCACTTTCCATCCCTTCAACTTCTTCTTCTTTGTCGTCAAACTCTTGGCAGAGTGGTCGTGGTCGTCACATCAGCGTTTATGGCTTGCTTAACAATCCTCCGCCACTCCTCACGCAGATAGATATGCTTTTCTGGTGCAAAAGTAGCTTAACACATTAGAACCATGTCGAAGTAACATTTTGTACATTCCCCTTAGTAACTGACTATAATAGGCAAAATATTTACTTTGACATGGTACTAAAGTGTTAAGCTACTTTTGATTCAGACCGTACGGAAGGAATGTAAATCCTGGTCTGCCCAATATAAATAAATATATAAAAAATATCAGTACATACGATGTTGGTGGCCTTTTAATAAAAACTTCAGCATTCGACAGTAAAAATACAAATGTATTCAAGGAATATGACGAAGTTAAATTTAACAATCTTTAAAATGTTAGTTGTACTAAAAGGCTTTGGACCCGTTTAATACCAAATAAGTTTTATTATTGGAAATTTTATTTATTTTTTATTGTTTTGTTTCAGGTAAGCAAAATATCTTTTCTGGTCCAGAAACGGCAAATATGTGAAATATGACGTAAGCCCAAGACGAAATAAGCATTTTTAATAGTCATTTTTTTATATGACCATAGACACCCGCGACACCAGTGGAGTCACAAGTGCGCTGTCAACCTTTAAACCCCCTTCCCCTGGATTGGGCCTCCGGTACCCTCACTCACGCAAAACACAGCACAGCTGCTTCACGCCGGTTTTCTGTGAGGCCGTGGTATCACTCCAGTCGAGCCGGCCCATATAATAATAGTAAATAAAAACCTATTTTGAACTTTAAAAGGGCACGGTCAAAGTAATTGACTTCCACTGACTATTTAGTCACGATAATATTAGTAATAAGTTTCTATTTACAGGCGTACTATATAACGTTAGCATCAGGCGATCCGCCTGCTCGTCTGCCACCTGTCACATAAAAAATGTAAACAATGTTCCTCTAGTATTAAGATGGCACTATAAATTATTTTGAAACCAGTTTTCTAATACCGTAAATTCCGTGAAGTTACGTCCCTTATCTCTCAACTTTACGGCCCCACAGTATTATTAGAACGTCATTACAGATACTAAACAAAAAAAAACCATATCCTTCACTTAGCTTATTAACGAAAACGCCACTACACTTCCACTGGGCCATCAATACTCGAAGATCAAAAGGACCGCCCGACTAAAGTGCATTTAACGCCAAACTGATAAAGAAACGGCAGCACTCATTACGTAAAACATACGTCCCCATTAACGTATAATCGTATATTTTAGCTATAAAAGTTATGGCGTCTAAATATTTTCAACGCTCGCCGATGGGCGGGTGGCCGTAAAACTAGTCGTTAAACTGAGTGAATAAAAAGCGGCTATGCGGGTAGTGCACGGTACGTGCGCGCGCGCCGGCCAATAGGGGAAGGGCGGCCGGCGCCATTTTCTACTATTGACAATTGTGAGGATTGATTGATTGAATGCTGTCTGTAGAGTCCGCGTCACGAATGAAGTCTCGCGGCAAAACACGGTACCAAAATTAGAGATTGCTTGTGTCTATAACAACAAAGCTCAATTTTGAATGTGTATCACGCAACTTCTTTCGTGGCGTGAACTCTATATTCATTCATTTGTTTGTTCTTTTTGTGTTTAAGCCGTCTTCCGAGCTTGGTAAGTTAGTTTTACCTTATCTATGTAGATAAATTGTAGTAAATTAATTGGAGAAAACGATGATAAATCATCTTCTTCAACATCAGGTTGGCCTCCTTGTGGTGTGACTCTGTAATATTTTATTCTGACTTAATAATTGTTTTGATAATTATTAATTCGATAAAAATTCAATATAAAAACTATTGGATGATGTGAATATTAAGAAGCTAATTTTAAAGCAATTATTCTAAAATTATAAAATAAAAATATGCTGTTTGAACTCTTAGTCATCATCGTCATCGTCAGCCCATTTAAGTCCCCACTGCTGGGGCACGGGCCTCCCTCAATCATCATCATCACCATCTACAGCCCATTTAAGTCCCCACTGCTGGGGCACGGGCCTCCCTCAATCACATGAGGGGTAATTGGAACTCTTAGTACTTTTACATATAATATACTGCAAGCGTGGATAACGAAATAAAAGGAAAAGCTTATTGGAAATACAATATAATGTCCTGTCGTTTACATCGTGATTTATCTATCCGGTTAAAGTATTATTGATTAATGACGTTATTTCAATGACTGTTTTTTATTAATTGCTTTGATATTTATTGAAAACAAGACAAAGACAGTGCAGACGTGTAAAAAGCAGTATTGATTGCTGTAAAAAGAAATGTCAAGGTTTAATCACGTCTAGACCAAAACGCAATAACGAACAGACAGATATTGATGATTCGAATATATTAAATCGACGCACATAACAATGAGGACGTGGCACTGCGCAAGAGTCGAAGGGTCGTATCCATCACTCTGTCAACGTTAAAAAACGGACGCGGCGTGGGCCAATCAGCGCGGGGGATTTGAATAATTGTTCGTTCGGCGTGGACCAATAGCCGCGCGCCGCCGGCGCTTCTTAGTCAGAATCCGCGTGATTAATGCGCGAGGTAGACGTGTTTACGACGGTCGAGATGTTTGAATGATTTGTGAGCGTGATGCGTCCATTGACGATTTACGTTTGCGTGTCGGGTTCGATTACAAGTCGTCCGTGACGGATGGCCGACGTCGTAACTCATCTCTTTCGTATTTTATGTACCCCAAGAACCGGTTTTATATTATTCTCGCAGCGTACGCATAGAAATTCCCATGGTATTGGCCGTGTAATTGGTCAAAATGCTTGGCTGGATCATTGTTGATAGTCCGTAACAAAAGGGAAATTATTACTCACAATAACTCTCGTAAAAGCTATTTTTAGAATTCAGCTTCTAAACCAAGTACCTAACAATGATTTGTATATATTATCAATTACCGTTTTCACTATCGTTTTCTTTATGAAAACGATACTTAGATAAAATGTTACAAACTATATTTTTAAGAGTGTCCCCAAGAAGTATCGCAGTGTAATGGAAAATCAATATAATGTTGAACTTTTTAATAAAATTTGATTCATATCAGATTGATAGGGATATAAATATACATGTCTCACGTTTTGAAATCATATTGAAACAAAACTCTTAGTTCCTTTCCAAGAAAGCCAAGTAAGACCGCAGGCTAGTGCTAGTAAATCCATAAATATGCTAAACAGATCGATAAGTCGTCTCGATCTAAACCGCTGTGAGAACGGCTCAAATAGATAAGAGCGACGTATGACCCTATTATTGGTTATTTAATACCTTCTGTTACGGTATACTGTTCCCTGTTTCCGTGTAAATTGTCTGCATTATTATAAACTGATTTCCAAACGATCGACATATTTTGTTGAATGCCTTTCCTATCTTTATCTACTTCAATCAACACTTTTCTTATAGTTACGTTTGAAACACTTTTTTTATCTTCTTCTTTCCTGAGTGGAAGTATCTCTTAAGATGTATCATTTGTTAATGCTTCAAAAATGTCATAACTATTGTTTATTTCGTTTTATATTTGGAAAGAGACGATGAGGTCTAGGATAATACGCGTTTGTCTAAAATAGGCCATTTCACTCTTGCCTAAAAGATGTTCAGATTATATTGGTCAAGAAAAAGAAACCTCGTCCAATCATCATCCTGATTCGATACTTTTTAGGTAAGTATTATTATTATTAGTTAATTAAATAAAAAGTGATAGTGTCATAGTTTAATGTTGATAGAGTTCATTATAAGTTTTTGATGGCAATAAATAGTGATACAAATATCAAAATACAAAAAGTAATTAATAATAAAAAAATTAAAATATACCAATATGGTTAACAAAAACCTAAAAATTCTTATTGGAATCAAACTCCAAATCGGAATAATCAGAAATGTATTGAGACATCGATTCATAAACCAAGAAATCTTTGCGTTAATAAATACTCGAGCACCTTGCGAAGTAATCGCCTGCGCAGCATGCAGAAGGTGATAAATCGAGCAGAAATACAGTCATTTCTACATGTCCGACAACAGCAATACGGAATAGCGGGCCGGCGCGAGCGCACTTCATAATATGATCCCTATTTATTTCTGTCACTACTCACTTAGATTGCTGAGTTATCTTGCCCGGTTTTTGCCAGCGAATCTGCAGACTATTAATTTTGTATTATAACTGTTTTGCCACAGTCATAGTTTAAACAGTGGTTCGGTATACTCATGTGTACTTACCTAAGGGCCTTCAACGGAAAAACGGAATTCGCCACTCTTTATCTTTTCGTTATACTCCTTTTTTACCTAGTTTTAAGTTTTCATACTTTGTTTTGAGTGCATTAAAAGTATATTATATATTCAACACTTTATTTGCTCCATAGTGTATGCAACTGGGTTGGTTAATTACTTCATTAATGAACAAGATTGTATCATGTAAGGTACTGCAAAAGATATACTTTTAACTAGTAGATGACGCTGCTTGAATTTTTTAAACTTTTTATCACTTATTCATTCTAGATTCTTCCGCACGCGTCCCAGCGTCTCTTTTATTTAATGCGACAGGTATATCATTCATTACAGAACGGTTTCCTTATAGGCCTACATCTTTCAAGGGTCATATAATCAAATCAGCAAGACATGTAATACACTATTATAGTAGTAGACATGTAGATACTACAGCTATTTTATATTGTGCTTGTACACTGATCTTGAGTGATGTTTCTCGTTCTAATGTGGGAAAACCAACTTGACTGTTTTGGGAATTTATACAATTATAATTTTATGATCTGTACTTTATTGGTTTGACTAGTAGTAAACATTAATTTACACTTTGAAATGTATTATGAAGGTTGTTATTGCTATATTAATTAGATTTAAAATAGCAAAAGGAAGTGATTAGTATAATTTTTAATTGAGTGGTTGAATATTCATGTTTTATACAAATCTTCTTTTTATTATAATTCAATTTTTTAATTTCGTAATTTGCTTAAGTAAACAGTTCAAAAGTAAATAAATAACTTTTACTATATTACCTCTTAAAGTTATAAAATAATCCTAATCCTACATTATTATCTTATTGAATGAATAAAAAAATGCTTATAAACAAATTATATTACATTTTATTTTAGCGATGTAATTATTTAAACTATACGTAGCTATCTCGGTAAATGAAGCTTATTATGCTGAAGATAATGATATTGAATTAACAAAAATATTTTCTCACTGTCCATTACTTTAAGAAAGAACTCACCTTGTTAAAATTCTATTAGCAGACGAAAAAAACAATAGGATAGTTCACCATTCAGTATCGGACATCTTTTGTCGTATGGTGGAACATAAAAGCGTTAATTATCTAATCGCGCACGCAATCGCCCTGGGTAATGAGGCGGGCGACGCGTGATCGGCCCGTCCCACATAAATCTGTCACCCTGCGCCGGCGCAGTAATGCACACATCTTGATCTCAGGGACGCGCAACTGGAAGAACTTGTCTTGGTAAAGAACAAAAGTGGACCTAGTATAGACCCCTGTGGTACACCTCATGAAATTATGGTCTCTAATTGTAAATTTGATTTTTTTTAGCGAAACGCGTTAATTTACCCATCTTCATCGCAAGGTCACGCAACTGAAAGAACTTGCTTGGTGAATAATAAAAGTGGACTTAGTATATACACCTGTCGTACACGTCATGAAATTATGGTCTTTAATTGTAAATTTGAATTTTGTTGGCGTAACGCGTTAATCTACACATCTACATCGCTTGTATTGGTAAAGAATAAAAGTGGTGGTCTTAGTATAGACACTTGTAGTACACGTCATGAAATTGCGGGTTCAATTTGAAGCTTATTTACTAACAGGAAACTGACTGCCTCGGTGGCGATCCCCGGGTCGGGCCAAAAATTGTATCTAAGGTTTTCTGTTAAGAAATTCTCAGTGTTAGCCCAGAGTCTGGGAGTTGGCGGTCTTGTACCCCCGTGCCTCGGAAAGCACGTTAAGCCGTTGGTCCTGCGCCTCGGTACCTTTGGTCGTGTCACACTTGGGTCCCATCGAAATTAGAGGGTACGGACAATAGAGAGTGCACTTGTGTCTGCGCAAATACTTGTGCACTATAATATGTCCTGCGTCGATGGCTGATCGCTGAGATTGGCGGCCATGACCAAAATATAATTGGAGGGCATTACTACTCGTAACAGGAAGGATCTTAGAGAAAAACAAAAGAAGACTTAATATTGACTTCCGTATGATGTATAGGTACGTCATACATTTTGGATTCTAATTGGAAATGTAATATTTATCTCTTAAGCTATCTTTACAGGTAATCTTAACCTATTACGATTTGAAATATTATGTTGGCATAACGTTAAGAGAGTGGCTATACAAACTACACTACATTTTTATAACCAGATTTTAAACACTTAATAAGTCTTAACAGAGGCTGTCCAAAGCTTTTCTTAAGACAATATAATTTAAAATAGTTGGTTTTCGTTTAGTTAGATCTAATAGGATCTTTAATGCTGAGTACCTATGCCACAGTATATCAAGCTATTGTTATACTGTGCCTATGCTATTTGTGAAATACTTAACTACCATGCGCAAAATAACTGTGTAAATAATAATGTAAAAAAAATACAAAACTGCAGTCAAACCGATCATAACCCGAAGGAATATACCTCAAACAATGTTTAAAATAATATATTTAAATTTGTTGATACATAAAAGTTATAGTTTTTTTACGACTGCCATAGACATAATGAAGCAGACGCGTGATCGCGTCCCACATAAATCTGTCAAAGTGCGCGAGCGCAGTAACGCACATCTTGTTCTCGGCAGGGAACGTGAACCTTTTACGGGTGGTTTTTCATTTTTAGAATTGAACTGTAAGTGCATTATTGAGATTAAAGTTTATAGCTAATGAAACAATTATGAGAAAGATTTTCGAATCAATTCTCATCATAGCATAGATGGATAGAATACAATTATCTTCAGCCTAGGTATTGTGAAGCTAGGTATAAAGAGGCATGTGCTTCATGTACATTTTGTTTCTAAAAGTGATACATCAAATGGGCTTCAAATGGCGCTGAACTTTGAAGGAAAACTTGTAAAATATATGTTGAATAAATCCTGATTGCATTTCTAGGATTTAGGTTAGAAAGGTTTTTACTAGAAAGGTGAAAGATTTTCGTAACACATTTTTTTAAATAAGTCTGGAATCCCTGGTTCAATCTTCCCAAAATCAATAAGAGCAGAGATATTTTACAATAAGCCAAAGGTTGTTATCACCTGGCTGAGAGAAGTGTGCGTGACCCAAACGGAAAAGCTGGTGATTTGTGATTAGAAGTCTTTCAATTTATGTCGGGATTGGGATAGTGGAAAGTCTTTGGAAGCGCCCGCGCCGATTTTTGTCGTCGATACAAAGAGATATGTTCGATTTGGAATATTTATTGATATTTATAAGGGAAACGAAGGGTGTACCGATTTTGTTTTTATTGTGCGAGTTATAAAGATGTTTCATGTTCTGACTAGCGTAATTTTTACTTACTCGTATTTTTTTACAATATTTATGTTCACAAGTATGTCACTTCATCATCGTCACTTTCCATCAGGTGAGATTATGGTCAAGCGTTGATCTATACTTCATAAAAAGTATGCAAATGGCAATTGAAGATCAGTTCAGATAACGAACGAATCATCATCATCTCTCTTCTTCATCGATTTATTCATTACTGAAGGTCGTGCCTTTCTTGAAATGCCATTACCGAAGTGGTGACAAGGTTTTACCATTCTTCCCTATCCTCGGCTTATCTTAGGGCAATCGGCAAAGTGAGTCCGGTTACGTCCCTTATTTGGTCTGCCCAACGAAGAGGTGAATGGCCTCTCCGTCTTTTACCATCGTCACAACAATCAACTGGTCCAACAATTATGATGAATATCCGACCATCATAATTATTGTTTCCAAAACCGTTGCTTATGACGGAAAGGAACGAACGAATGAACAAATATAATTTTAATGTACATAAATTTGATAGGAAAAATAATTGAACTAAGTATACTTCGTTTTTTAGATTTTCGCGTTGCATTATAACTATAATGTATCAAGACGGGAATAATGTATCAGTCCGCTCGTGACTATGCCTGCTGTAACCGAAACGTGGAGCCAAATATGTGAGTACACAATGTTGTTTCACACAATAAATATCGCGTTAATTCCGGTCTTGATACATTATAAGTATACTTAGTCATCAGGTTACTACTACAATCTGCCAAATTTACTAAGTTGATATTGAACCATAGACTTATGACATTTATAATCACTATGTATTGAACCAAAAACGTGTTTGAAATCGATGCGAGAATCGATTGAAGAAATTTTACAGATTCTTATATATTGATGTGTGGCTGACTGTATCAATTGTTAGGAGATATTGTAACAATTTTAGTTTTAATAAAATACATGCCCAATTTCATTAATAAAGTATTCTATCTCAGGAACCATTAAGTAACAATGAAGACAGATACAATTGTAATGATGTTACGCCACAATCACGATAACCTCATGCATTAGGACATTAATAGCTTGTTACATCGGCCATACAAAAACTTCATTAACTCCCATCGCCTGATGGTGAAGCTAGAGACGCCCACCGCGCCATTAAACAGTTGATTTACTATTCCCAATACGTCCGAATATGAGGCGATCGTGTTTTAAATTACTAAAATATCATTTCTTTAATGTATTGGGCTTGTCTTGAGGATTTATGGGGTACCCCCCCTAGGTCGACCGGATGCGATAGGTTCAGTATGTTTCAATTAATGGGATATTTATGGGATGGTCATTGTGAGCGATTGATTGCTGAAAATTTGGATGATAATGAGGATTACTGGGTGCTATGGGGTAATTTCTTTTTGGTCAACCTTCTGATCCAGATTTTGGTATTTACTTAGCTAAGAGCAAATCGATTCGGTGTCCAGAGCGATGGTAGCTTCATGGAGAATAAATTATACGTAAAGCCTGATAATTACATTATACTTATTTTTTTGGGCGTTGTATAAAAAGAACGTAAGCATTCGCAACGGGAGGTCGTAGTTTCGAATGCCAGCATGCACTTTTGAAAGAAAGAAATAAAAACCGTTTATTTAACACAAAACAGAAATTAATAAGCACATTCAAACTTAAAACTAACATTTCTACCGAGTAGGCTTCTACTCAGCATGTACCGTGGGGATAAGTATTGCCACGAAGCTGATGGTGATGAGATAAAACATCGTAAGGTAACCTACACGTTTCAGATAGTTTATCTAATGTCGAGATAAAAAAAAATTTTCTGAACGTGTAATTATAATCTACTTGGTATGTTTTAGTATGTTCTAGACTAGTCTTCCCAAATCCTGAATCATGGTCTAAGCGTACCCCGGGCTTCGGAGCAACGGCTTTGGACGCAGCTGAAAATAACAAGCTGAGTTGATGATACATCGGCGGGTAGTGATTAATTCTTCCTGCTGGTCGTTAATATTAGCTATTTGTCGATAGTGAATCTAACAGTCTAGATCTTATTATACTATTTCATCCATTTTCCTAAAGCATTATGGTAATTGCTACTATTTTTTCTAACTCAAAATATTTACGTACGCCCCCGTACTATGAATAAAGAAACCTACTTATTGGTGATCAACTTCATACATCTTCATGTTTATTATTATTTGACGACCCGTTTGGAACAGTGGTAGTGAACGCTGCCTTTAGTCCAAGGATTGCGGGTTAGATCCCCGCACAGAACAAAAAATTGTGTGCATGAACATGTCTGTTTGTATTGGTCTGGGTGTTTTCTATGTATTATAAGTATGTATTTACAAAAGAAAAGTAGTATATGTATATATTTGTAATCCCACTGTTGATTCTGATATCCGTAACACAGGTGCTTGAGCTACCTATCTCGGAGTCAGATCAATGTATGTGACGTTGTGAAATATTTATTTATTTATTTATTACATTACAAATGGATTTATTCTAATGAATGTTGTTTATATTTTTTTTCTTTATTGAGGAAACAAACAGCTTAGTATTATTACATTCACTATTTATAAATTACATACCCTAAATCAGTTTCCACTGCTACTAGGTACTACTAATAAAAATAATGTTGAATGAGGAACTCGCACTTCAGGAATTAATAGTAAAAAAAAGACAAATTCTTAATAGCAGACAATCAAAAAAGATAAAAAATAAAACTTAATACACATTATTAAGTGTATATTACACGTGAAAGCTCCTTTAGAACGAAGAATGCAACAAAAAGGCGCCGTTTTTTCATGAAATATATGCCTAAATATAGTAGAATAAATATATGACTGCCTCGGTGGCGCAGTGGTTAGTGGGTCGCACTTTAAAACGACGGCTGCGCAAGAGGTTCCGGTTCGATCCCCGGGTCGGGCCAAAAAATTGTACCTAAGTTTTCGGTAAGAAATACTTAGTGTCAGCCCGGAGTCTGGAAGCTGGCGGTCTTGTACCCCCATGCCTCGGAAAGCACGTTAAGCCGTGGGTCCTGCGCCCAATCCCTCTCCGGCCGTGTCACACTGGTGTGCCATCGGAATACGTAAGGGAATAGAGAGTGCACTTGTGTTTGCGCACACACTTGAGCACTATAATATATCCTGCGTACGTGGCTGATCGTTGAGATTGGCCGCCGTAGCCGTAATCGGTTGGAGGATATTATACTCAAGAAATAGGTATGCGGGTGTGAATCAACTTTACAGTGTGATTCAGTGCTGTCATACAAAATCACTCAACACTCCAGCATCCAAATATCAAAACAGTTAAACCAAGAATGCCGATCAGACAGACAATTAAGATATGAATCAATACAACTGGGCGTTATTGTCAGCCTACCCGCCCGTAAAATTAGCATCGAAATGGGCCTAGCATTTACAAGAGGCCGGCGTTGTAGCTTTTGAATGTAGAAGTTTGAGGTATCTCTTTATGTTTATTTGCTTTTTCAATAGTTTATAGAAAAATACTAGTTTTATAGAACCCACTTTAAAAAAAATTAAACTCAACACGTATGAGATAAATAATATCTAATATATAAATTAATATTTTAGAATATCGCATACATTGATCTGACTCCAAGATAGGTAACTCAAGCAACTGAGTTACGGATATCAGAACCAACAGCGGAATTACAAATATATATGTATAATACTTTGCTTTGGTTAAAACATCCTACTTATAATCCATAGAAACACCTGGCTGTTTCTATGTATTATAAGTATGTTTTTAAACATTTGTGTGCATGAACATGTCTGTTTGTATTGGTCTGGACCAATACAAACAGACATGTTCAAGCCCACAAATGTTTATACTGTGCGGGGATTGAACCCGCAACCCTTGCACCAGAGGCAGCGTTTACTACATTGATCCAAACGGCCAATCTGAATCTGAATCTCGATCGTCATAGTTGTGTGTGTAAGAACTCCCATCCATGTGAGACGGCCAATTTTCAACAATATAGGCGACACATACCCATAGACATCTGCAACACCCGAGATATCACATTTTGGGTGTTGCAGATGTCTATGGGTGTCGGTGATCACTTACCGTAAAGTGTGCCGTCAGCTCGTTTGTCCGCAATATTGTAAAAAAAAACTTAAATATAAAGATTCTCTAACCACGGGCACTGATTGTCTATGAATTATTTTAAATGCTATCTGTTTACTTTGTTTCGTACGTCCTCAAACTTCGTGATAAGATCCGGGGAAAGAAAGTTAAAAGATTGGCAGCGCACTTGTGATTCCATTGGTGTTGTAATATATACACACTCCCTCTCCTCCTTCAGTCGTTTTCCTCATTACAGAGGATCATGATCCCTCCCGTGAGCGGTCAATTTGCTCTTTACGATAGACCTCCATTTATGTCTATCTTTTGCAATGTGAAGGGCATCATACAGCTTGGTGTCCAGCGTCGAACCCAAATATGTCGATATTTTATTCTCTTTCAATTATTCTTACTTTAGGTGACGGGTAGGGCACACTAGCGACGCTAATCGATTTTAATTTTTAGCTACTAAACCGGATCTATTTTAAACAATTTCGGGGTTACAACCTCTCGGCAAACACTTATACTATTTATTAAACACTTATACCATGCACAAATGTTGGGTCCGTTTTTGTACGCGAAAAATTGATTCATGCGAAAAGTGGCCGCGTGGCGTGAATCAATTTTTCGCGTACGCGATGAACCTAACATTTTTGCATGGTTATTTAATAAATAGTATAGGTGTTTGCTGAGAGGTTGTAACCCCGTAATTGTTTAAACTAGATCCGGTTCAGTAGCTAAAAATTAAAATCGATTGGCGTCGCTAGTGTGCCCTACACATCACCTTAACATCTACATATAAACAATGATATCATGCAAACAACCTTTCCATAAATGGTCAATCACTTTGTTTACGTCACGGACCGTCGACCTGAAAACAGTCTGGAGTACTCCTAATTCACATAACCAGCCGAGGAAACCTTTATTCGCCAAAGAAGAGTTATTGCGGTAAATGTAGCACCGACTCTGGTGGTGTGCCTAAGCTGGGTAGTAAATTGAGAGGTTAGACAAAATTTGTATTCAATTTGTGACTTGGAATATTTTATATAACTTTTCCTTTTCTGTTTGGAAATATTTGTCTAATTGTACTGTCTGTTGTTATTGTATCATACTTTTATTTTGTTTTTGTGCAATAAAAAATATCTATCTATCTATTTATATTTGCATACAGGGTTATTTTTTGTGTATTATGTGAATAAAGTCTATTTAACATGTTAGATCAACAAATTAAGCAAGCATGCTAAATGGAAATTATTCTCGATACCTATTTTAAGGTTTTCCGGGATGTAAACGATAAAAAATAACAGTGTAATTTTGTGAATATAGTGACACTTATTGATTTGAATGAGCTGTGATTTGTAAATTATATGATATGCCTTAAATTGAGTAAAATGCCATAATATGATCCATTTTTTGTTACTGTCCTAGTTACCTTGTGTTAAAAGCTACGAAGGTCAGACGACGTCGGCTGCATTGATATTACCTTTTTTAGATTGACCGAATCCTGGATGATGATCCATAGATCCCAGGCTCCGAAGCGACGAGTTTGGACGCAGCTGGGAATGACACTCTAAAATGTTACATTTAACTGTAAATATGTATTTAGGTACCTTGTTTTTGTTACTTTCTTAAGATTACGTTAACAACCACAAGACATTTTATAGGCCATTTATCTGCGTAGTTTCTAAATCAACAACAAATACAACAATGTACTTTAACGTAATTGACATAACAATAGATACTGTAGGGCTAATTAATGGATCACGAGTATCCCCTTATTTAGTATTAATTTAGGTACTACGAATTTGTTAACTTGGAAATAACACTGCCTTACTTTACTACAATGCTATAAAGTGTGTGTTTATTGTCGATTTCGTTTATCTCAGTTACGAGGTAAAGGTGAATGACCGTGCCACCGCCAGGGAAGCCATTAGAGTGAACAACAAAATAATGCAGGAAAACTCCCGATTCACCATACCGCTCGCTTCGCTCCGCTCAGTAAACCACTGCTTACAATCCTCACTCAGCCGATTGCTTGAAACTAGGATATTGTCCATAATAAGTAACGTCAGATAGCGCTGTCCCCCTCACTTCGGGGAACGGTTTTAAATTTTGATGTCTGTTCCTGTTTTAGATTGTATTCAGTTGATTGTTGTTTTGTATTTCGTGAAATTGGATTGCGAGATCGTTATGTTTGGCTTGATGTTGTACAATGCCTTTATAATACGGTTAACTGCCTGGCTTTAGAAACATTATAAGAAAAATAATCAGCCAAGCATTATCTTTATTTATATTACTAGCTAATAGTCTTTCTACCTTTACTAAATTACTCGAATTAATATTTAAAAACCACAAATACAACAATGTCTTGCCTTCCACCCTCAGAGAAGCTGGATTGGCTGAAAACCAGCGCTGCCAGGATTGTATCTTTCTGTGGCAGCACAAGCTGAGCCACGTCCATTTGCTTATTGTAGACCTACTTGTTTTGTTATGCATATGTATTTAAGGCAATTAACATATTTTATTCTTATTCTTAATAAAAAACTTTCTTATATATCTTTATTAAAAGATTTAGTGTTCTGTTTTAAATGCCACACAGTTTTTTATGTTTAATAAATCAAATTATTTTTATCTCTCAAACCTTGTCTTGCCAATATCACTTAACAACTAATACACAGATGTCGTATTATATTAGTCTTTCTGACATTGAAACTGATAGCAAAGGCGATAACACAAACACTGACATCTAATTGGCATTTGCTCTTTAAATCCAAATGTCAAGATTGTCGCCAAAGCACGAGACATTCAAACGTCAATTACAAATAGAAACAAAAGCTCCATTACCCATACGATTCAATCCGGCTAAGTTATTTACCCAGACTGCACCTGCACAATATAATCTAAATCCTTTATTTTTACGATTCAATAATAATAAACGTGTATAGTGTCTACCGTCTGAGCGCCCTTATTCTTTGTCCCTGCCGGGTCGTTGGGCGTTTATGGCACTTTTCACTCAAGTCGATTGGGCGTTCTAACGTGAATGGTGCAACTCTAGTGGTGCATTGTCTTGTATTGCCGAACTGGAGGCCTGGTATTGCGGCGGGATGATGTGGGATTTGGTTTTGGAATAGTGCGGGAACAGGGAAGGGCTGTTCTGTGAGATTTTCTTTTCATCTGCCTGATGGTTTGTCTTAGGGAGCTGGCGTACTGGCGGATTGCGAACGATTTCAAACAGGAGCGACGACGCCGCGTCCATGCCGCGGACGCGCAACGTCTTCGCTGCGTCGTCGCACCGCTTTGAAAACGCTCGCAATCCGCCAGTGTCAATACCCTTACGAGTGGTTAGCGTAACAAGTATTAGAGGCATCCGCCTATACTATTAAAATACTATATAATGCTTAACATACAACAACAAATACCATTACAATAAGGTAGGTAAATCTTTCCTCTGAGTGCTTGGTGCTGCTGCTTGACTGCCTCGATGGCGCTGTGGTTAGAGAGTTGCACTTTAAAGCGACGGCTGCGCAAGAGGTCCCGGGTTCGATCCCCGGGTCGGGCCAAAAATGTGTACCTAAGTTTTCGGTAAGAAATTCGTAGTGGCAGCCCGGAGTCTGGAAGATGGCGGTCTTGTACCTCGCGTGCCTCGGAAAGCACGTTAAACTTGTTGGTCCTGCGCCTGATCCCTCTCCGGGAGTGTCACATTAGTGTCCCATCGGATTATGAGGGCAAGAGAATAGAGAAGTGCACTTGTGTTTGCGCACACAAGTTGATGAGCACTATAATATATCCTGCGTAGGGCTGATCGTTGAGATTGGCCTGGTTGGAGGTAATTGGTTGGAGGATATTATTATTATAAAGCTTTCCTATTTTTTTAAATTATTAATGAACAGAGCCAGTTTATTTCGCCAAAGATTCAACATAAAACGGTGGCCTCTATTTCGCCCAAAGAAAAAGGACTAGTTTACTTAGCTAAAGAATATTCTAGTACTCCAACAAACCAAAAAGGTTTGTTGGAGTACTAGAATCTGTCAATATTTCTTCATTTCAAACACATTTGGTTCAATGTCAATAGAGGAAAATTGAAATTGAATTGAAAGAAATGACGACCCGTTTGGAACAGTGGTAGTGAACGCTGCCTTTGGTCCAAGGGTTGCGGGTTCGATCTCCGCACAGTACAAACATTTGTGTGCATGAACATGTCTGTTTGTATTGGTCTGGGTGTTTCTTTGTATTATAAGTATATATTTACAAAAGAAAAGTATTATATGTATATATTTGTAATCCCATTGTTGATTCTGATATCCGTAACACAGGTGCTTGAGCTACCTATCTCAGAATCAGATTAATGTATGTGATGTTGTGAAATATTTATTTATTATTATTTATTTGCAGATTGTAATTTACCCGTTCTTTGTAGATGCCAAAGATTGAAAAACATGGCGGGTATTTTTTTTTTTCGTTTGGTGTTTGATAACTAATTTAATATTTAATTCCGCTTTGTCCATTTCAATTCTAGACACTCCTCCTAAAGAAAACCATCTTTTGTTTGCCAGTGTCATTAGCTTAGAATCAACATTGTGACTTAATCAACTTATCCCAATCTTATTCCCAAGGCTTAAGGTTGCGAATCGCACATTCGCACATATAGTTTTGTCAGCCAAGTTAGATTGGTAGCCGTATGTCGATGTGATAGAGTTTACTTTGGCGTGTCAAAAGTTGCATTGTTGTTGCAAGGTAATGCGACAGTTTGTAAGCATGAGCTTCGGAAAAGGGGGGAGGGGGAGGCCGTAAAGAATTACGTACAACTGGGGTGTACCTTAGAATGTTGGGATATTTTTTATTTATTTAGACATTGGCGTGGCCTGAAGATAGCGAGGTGCTAAGGGAAAGTTTTTGGGAATTGGAATTCTAGAATATTCTTTGTAGTGAAACGGCAAAGTCGGAAATGATAAATATAAAGTAGTTTCTCATAATCGTTTTTTATGTGATAAGTGGCAGACGAGCAGACGGATCACCTAATGATAAACGATTGCCGCCGCCCATGGACACCCGCGACACTAGTGGATTCACAAGTGCGCTGCCTACATTTAAACGCCCCTTTCCCCCGGACGTTAAGATTGTAACCTGTCATATATGGCATAACAAATAAATAAACCTGTGTTTCCACAAAATTTGAAATTCCAAACTAAATACAAAGGCTTTCAAAAAATACTTACTTCTCACACCAATATCTATTATCCGTTAAATATCCACTTATTTTTTTAAAGTAAAAATTCTCTTAAAATCGGCGAAAACACCCCATTTTATTGAGCACCAGTGACCTGCCCTGAATTCGTTTCGGGATTCTTAGTTCCAAAATTGATCAATAGATGTCGCTAGGTGTCGGTTACGTCGCTCAAGCCTTGTTGTTATCAGTACAATTTACCTGTATACACCATGCTTTTTTTAACCGTCTTACTCCCTTACCTAGCACTATACTAATGAAAATCAACCATGTTTCCCCAAGGAATATACGGCCTAATCTTTACTGCCATCAAACCAGATACAAATAAACATTTATTGTTTTTCGGTCACCGGTGTCCCCCATGGCGCTCAAAACCTTAAAAAAATTTACCTGCTCATACCAATTGCAGCAATCAGCTGATCGATTTTTTTTTTGATAGAGAGAGATAACCTAATTATTTTGTTAAAAATCACTACTACTACTTTGATATCAAAAGAATCGAAAGACAAAAAAAAATCAAATTACACAGCTCGCTAAGTAACTGAAAAGTACAGTCACCAACAAAAATGGTTCGATTTTTAATTACACGGGCCGCACGTGACCCGAATGGCGAGCTTCGGGGAAATAGAGTTACTTACTCCGGCCACCGCAATTAGCCGGCTTAATGATGAGGCTTTGACGTCTGTTTATCTTCAGGATCAGGCTGTGAGGATTTTCAAAATGCTCGTCTTTTTTTTAGGGTTCCGTAGCCAAAATGGCAAAAACGGAACCCTTATAGTTTCGTCATGTCCGTCTGTCCGTCTGTCCGTCTGTCCGTCTGTCACAGCCGATTTACTCGGAAACTATAAGTACTACAGTGATGAAATTTGATGGGAATATGTGTTGTATGAACCGCTACAAAAATATGACACTAAATAGTAAAAAAAAGAATTGGGGGTGGGGCCCCCCATACATGTAACTGAGGGATGAAATTTTTTTTTTCGATGTACATACCCGTGTGGGGTATCAATGGAAAGGTCTTTTAAAATGATATAAAGTTTTCTAAAAAACATTTTTCTTAAAGTGAACGGTTTTTGAGATATCAGCTCTCAAAGTCGTAAAAAGTATGTCCCCCCCCCTCTATTTTTATAACTACGGGGTATAAAATTCTAAAAAAAATAGAGGTGATGCATGCTAATTAACTCTTTCAACGAGTTTTGGTTTGATCAAAGTATCTCTTATAGTTTTTGAGATAGGTTGATTTAACTGTAATTTTGGTTAAGTTATTGTGCTTACACTGAAAACGATGGCTGAACCTTATAAGATAGATCAAAAAATATACTACAGTATTGTACACCTTTAAAAATCCGCGATGATATAAAATCTTCATAATGTATATTTGCTGCTACGGAACCCTTTGTGCGCGAGCCCGACTCGCACTTGGCCGGTTTTTTATCAGTTTGGATCAGTGGTAGTGAACGCTGCCTCTGGTGCAAGGGTTGCGGGCTCGATCGATTTGGAATGTAGTTTTCTGCCAAGAAGACACCAGCAAGAAACTTAGCAGTTACTCTTTTAAAAAAAAAGTTTTTTGACAAAATGTTTACCATTCACCATTAACTTAAAAATAAAGAAAAATTTTTGTGTTACTAATATGTCCCTAAATTATGGTTATTAAAAAAAATCGTCTATTTTATAATAGCATTTCTTCATTTCTATATTTTTTTTATTTATTTATTTTATTTATAAAGTCGTGGGCCAAGGTACGAAACCTCCCACCACGACTATATTCAAGAAACATCGAGCAGCGTAACCCAACTCTAATAAAAACGGTTTAATAACGTTTTATTGAACAAGAATGATATTTTTTTTTCTCTTCTTCGTAAACGTTATTTATTACGTTCCGTTCGAACAAAAACGAAACAAATCGTTCTTTAGGTATTTTAGACGATAACGTTACGAAAAATATACCGGTTTCCGACCCCTGTTGTGGCGTCTCGGCCACAAAATTTCTTTCGTCCCTGAAAGGAGTTTTTTCTTGCTCTCTTGCAAAATGGCTGGCTGTGCCAACGTGGTTTATGCGTACGAGTAATCTACTTGGATTGTTGAGAGAAAAGCATGAGGTTCTCTTTTATAAGATAACTTTTATCTTAATTTTTAACGAACAATTTATTCCATGTTAGTTTTTTACCTGAAAAAATCCGTTGGAATACGTTGTTAGCTCAATGGATCATAACGTGTGATTTTGTATGTGACGTCCTTGATTCGAGTCCATTTATTAGTATTAGTTAAGAATCAGGTAGCTACGGTCAGCATCAAAAGTAGTAAAGTATTACTTTAGTACCATGTCGAAGTAACTTTTTTTACGTACCCCTTAGAAACTGACTATAATGGGCAAACTCGAAATCAAATAATTCTTTATTTGCATAGGCTTGTACACAGCACTTACAAATCGTCATACATTGAACGATTTAAAACTATTTATAAGTACTAGTATGTAATAATTTACATGTTAATACATATATATGTTAATACATAAAATATACTAAAAAAAGTAAATAAACATAATGCGATTCTACCACCGGCTCGGAAAGTTGTTTCTGGTCGAGAAGATCCGGCAAGAAACTCGCCAGTTACTCTTTTTAATCGCCAACATTTTTACAATGGTTTATTATCCTCATACCAAGGCAGACCAGTTAGGTACTTTGACATGGGACTAAAGTGTTAAGCTACCTGTGATGCTGATCGTACTTAAATAAAAGACGCCAGACGATTACCTATAAGTATCTACTGTAATTTGTAATTATTTAAGGGAACTTTACATTTGCATGTGTCAGTTAATTATACATTTTTTATGTGATAAATGGCAGATGTCTGCTCGTCTCACCTGATGGTAAGCGAATGCTGTCGCCCATTGACACCCGCAACACTAGTGGAGTCAGAAGCGCATTGCCAGCCTTTAAACTCTCTTATGCCCCGGATTGGGCCTCCGGTACCCTCACTCACGCAGCGAAACACAGCACAGTGCTGCTTCACGCCAGTTTCCTGAATTACAGTACAGACTCCACCAACTCACCGTCAGGCGACTCGCTTGCTGGTTTGTCACCTCTAGCATTAAAACAAATCGGGTATCCCTATATCATTCGTAGACAGGTACTAGATCGGAAAGTCAGATGGTATTCTGGCACACCCGAGCGGATCCGTGGCATTAAGAAAAGATAATTTTCTAAAATCTCCCGAACGATAATCTAACCGGGAACCTCCGCGCTTGGGCGCTACTTCTTAGCCACTACTCCATCGAGGTTTCCAAGATTTTGTCTTCAATTTACTTTTTATAAATTCCCAACTTGACCAGCAATCGAACCCATGTACCCGAACACCCTTCACTAACTCAATCAAAAGGGTTGCAGGTCGAGGGCGAAAAACACTGGTTCACAGCTAATGTGAATTTTGTTGGTTAGGCTGGGTGCACACTGCGCCTTTGCGATCGCATCGCATGACGGGAACAGACTTCTCATTTTGGGTGAGAGTACACTGGTGAACGAGGCGGGTAATGATATCGTATATTTGTATGATAAGATTCATAATAATAAGTCTTTACCTATGAATTGTCGTTTTTTTTCTAGACACAATAAAAAAACATATCCTCCAACCGATTATCGCTACGGCGGCCAATCTCAACGATCAGCCACGTACGCAAGATATATTATAGTGCTCAAGTGTGTAATAATAATAATAATCATTTTCAGAAACTACGGCTCACTTGGCCTAGGTCCGTGAGTCCAGTATGAACACCAAAATGTTTTTAACAACCATTTTGAGACCAAAAAATGTTAACTAAAAAATAATCCTTTCTTTATTGACTGAGTGTGTGCTCAAACACAAGTGCACTCTCTATTCCCTTACCCTCAGATTCCGATTGTGACACGACCGGAGAGGGATCGGGCGCTGGACCAACAGCTTAACGTGTTTTCCGAGACACGGGGGTACAAGACCAGACTCCGTGCTGCCACTAAGAATTTCTTACCAAAAACTTAGGTACAAATTTTGCCCATTGAAAAATGATCAATTATCGACAACAGGTTATGAGGTTATGTTTAATGTTTGTGAAACTGTAGATTAAAAGTCTATAATGCATTCTTAAGTTTTGTATCTTGTACAATGATGTAGGTATATAATGTTAAACCAACTGGATAATGGTTACACATTCAGAATATCTGTGTTTTTTTATACGCTCACGTCAATGTCAAACACACTGGTCTAATATGAATTTTGAAACATTGTAGTAAAGCGAGGTGCGGCTGTCTAAACTACTTTAACTACTACAATAAAAGCACACCCACAGCTCCTCACCTTATCCCCAGTCTTAATTTCAGCTTCACATCCCCGCTAAAGCGTATTAAAACCCGCTCAAAGTGATCTCGCAAAGAAACCGTGTGCCCTCCGCTTTATTTCGGCTTATTTGCGCCGTGCCGGCCGTGAGTGACGACTAGCTTTTACTTTGAGGCGCTTTCAAAGGGTTATTGTAAAAATGTAGTCCTAGCCTTACAATAATAACTGTTCTGACTAAAAATTGGGGTTCGAAGTGTAAGTCTAATAAACAAAGAGGCGATGGTAGCTCAGTGGATAAGAGCTCAAGCCTTCTATAGGGAAGATTTTTCTAAAAGATTATAGATTTACTTATAAGAGAAATAATAAAAAAAACTTAAAACTTAGGTAGGTAGTTACGGCCTCAAAAAGTGGCGTGAAGCAGCACTGTGCTGTGTTTTGCTGCGTGAGTGAGGGTACTGGAGGGCCAATACGGGGGAAAGGGGGGCTTAAAGGTTGGCAGCGCGCTTGTGGGCGGTGGCAATCGCTTACCATCAGGCGAATCTGCCACCTATCATATAAAAAAGAGTGTACAGTAACATTTCACGGTACGGTTTCTTACTTAATAATTTTATTAAGTAGTTAATAATAAATCTTAGAATAATTTAAAACATAAAAATAATATAAAATACAAGTTTGATTTGAATCCCAAATCTATGTTCATATTTCTCTAACATTACTTTTTTTATAACATCGCGTACGTGCGATCTGACTCCCAGAATGATAGCTCAAGCACCTGTGTTACGGATATCAGAACCAACAGCGGAATTACAAATATATACTTTTCTTTTGTAAATACATACATAGAAAAAACCCAAACCAATTCAAACAGACATGTTCTTGCACACAAATGTTTGTACTGTGCAGGGATCGAACCCGCAACCCTTGGACATAGGCAGCGTTTACTACCACTGATACAAACGGGTCGTCCATTAAACTTGCACCAGTTGGTCAGGTTCCTGTTAAAGGGTTGCGAAGATCAGACTGCAGTCGCTTCATTGTAATTAGCAGACTCTCCAAACCCTGGATCTTGGTGCAAGCGCACTAACAAATGGCCTATTGGGCTAGTAAATCTAGAAATATCTGCTTAATTATTTTTTAGCCTACATCGTCCCAATGTGGAGAAGAGGCCTCCCCTAAAAGCCGCCATTGGACTCTATTTTTTTTAAATATTTACAACATCACATACATTGATCTGACTCCGAGATAGGTAGCTCAAGCACCTGTGTTACGGATATCAGAACCAACAGTGGGATTACAAATATATACATATAATACTTTTCTTTTGTAAATACATACTTATAATAGATAGAAAACACCCAGACCAATACAAACAGACATGTTCATGCACACAAATGTTTGTACTGTGCGGGGATCTAACCCGCAACCCTTGGACCAAAGGCAGCGTTCGCTACCACTGTACCAATTGGGTCGACTATTTGTAGCGATGGTTTGCCAATTTGCCGGAGAAGTGGTCAAAATCATCACGCCATCTCTTTTTGGGCCAGCCTCTCAATCGAAGTCTTCTGGCTGCCAATGTGTGATAAGGCTGGTCCAACTCTCCGGGTACATTCTACAGACGTGGCCGGCCCAGTCACATTTTAATACTTTAAACAAAAAAAAACATTTCTTATATAAATACATATTTATTCTTCCGTATTCACAAATATCCAAACGTCGATATAATAATTCACGTAGTCACGCTGTCACAGTCGTCGCGTATCAATCAAGTGACAAGCACCGGGATATCGCGTGACGTGACACGTGACGGATTGTCACAGTGACAACGAAATACTTCGACGTGACAAATTCGATGGGACGAGTCCGTTGAGTGTGGCAAAGTAGCAGCGAAGTTTCTTTTTATCTTGTTTTGTAGTAAAATATATTAGGTGGGAGTGATGTGGGTATTATGTAATTGGAATCGTCATTTTTTTATGCTAGAGGCAGACAAACGAGCAAGCGAGCCACTTGATGAAAAGTAATCAACGCCACCCAGGAACGATCCGCGAAATTAGAGAGATCGCTAATGCGTTACAGGCCCTTTTACAAAAAAGGGTACGGGCGGGAAGCGATGGTTGTTAGGCTCCGCATCCCGGCGAACAGCTTATAAGGAAAGGAAGGGAACCTAACTCTCTAGTGAGCCTAGAGCCCCTTTGTCTAAGACACTAAGTCCCTAGAGCCCTAGCCCTGCCTATCCATGGGAATAAATACATAAATAGTGATGGGAGCTTGCTCCCGGGTCGCCCAGGGTAGCAAGCAGGAAGAGTCAGGACGGTAGGTAGGACGGGGACCGCTGCCAGTCGAGCAGGCTCACTCGACTGATCATAGTGACGGCTAAAGGTGTCTTGGCCGCAGCGGGAGAAATGAGACCCAACACAGACGGTTGAAATCTGTTTATTGTATGAAAGTACATAGTTTATATACATTGTTTATGTTGTTATCACATTAAAAGGTGTTTGCTAGTGTGCCGTCGGTGTAGAGTGCCGACGGTGCAAGAAGACGGTCCATCGGTCAGCCGCGCTGCATGTAGGTCGTTGCTGAGTTGGTCTGTGCGACGTAGCTCGTACAGTTATTATAAAGCGGCTTACGGGTGGCCCAAGAGTCACCCCCGCCGCACCTAAACCTACTATTATTCTATATAGGTAATATAGAAAATAATACATGCATTCTGCTAAATAATAATTATACCACAGTACATATTATACTAAAACCGAATTCGGCCAAATTAATATTATGCCAAATTAATATTATGCTAAATAAATTATGTCAATTTCATTATGCCAAACCATTTTAGGACAAAACACATTATGTCAATTAAAGGGATCCCAACTGAGATACTACTTTGTCATTATAGTTGTTATTTGCTTCGGTGACAAAATAATAAACATGCCCGCTGTACCTAATTCTGTGATCTCGGCCTGGTTCGGCGTAATATAAAGACAGACTATCTGGACCAAGTGCGAGGGAGACACGATACGAGATACTGCCGGTCATCGATAAAGTCAAGAAGTCACTCTTCTGTGTCTGTCGCGGTTGCGCAGTGGCAAGTGTCGTACTTCAAAACGCGGTTACGCTTGGAGCCCCTGGATCCCAGTTCTAGCCAAGTAAATACGTTAGTTTCTCTGATCTGAAATTATCAGTGTCATTTGAAAAAAGTTGGCTATTTAGTGGCCAATTGCTTTAGAAAGCATGATAAGCGGTTAGTCCTATGCCTGATCTCTCTACAGTAACAATACCACACTGAAGTCCCATAGATTGTCAACCAAAGGAATACACTTATTCACTAGACACGCACTTGTTCACTATAATATATACTTAATCCCAAAATGCCATTCAAAAGAAATAAATGTTACTTTACATAATAAACTCAAATATTATCTAGTCAAAAAATGTCCATTGCTGTTTAGTAACTCAGTTTTAATTAATGCCACCTGTCACAGAAGCCAGTAAAATGATTACTTCTATCGCGACTCATTATTTCCATGATCGCCAAGTTACCGACTCACTAATCACACCTAACGGTCACCCATCCCTCACAGGCTTGCACACATCACTCAGTGTGACGTGCCAACAACCAAAAACACCCGCCTACATCTCAAATGAGACGTAATAAAGTTTATTTTAGCTTGGCGTGGCTTTCAAAAAACTGGCCACGTCCGAGTTGTCCGACATATCTTGAGCTGAGTGATGTCTAAGTTACTTTGGGTGGATGGATCTTGATACTTTAGCCACATCGAACGTATGTCACACTACGTTATCTAAGGCTCCTAATTGAAGATAATAAGGAGAGACATGCGTCTTTGTCGTGTTTTTATGGTCCGAGAGGGATAGGTGTTTCGCTTTTTCAACTCTCATTAGGAAGTTCGATAATTAATTTGTGTCACTTTTGCACTATTAGTGTTGGGCATGTAGTGCCAGTTGTTCCATTATGTGGGCTGATGTGATGTCGTTGTTCTTAGGCTAATAATTCAGTGTTTTGATTTGCTTCTGAAAATGTTTGTTAAGTTGTATGATCAAGACAAATCTAGATTGCTTGTTTTTTTTATAGGTTATACGTTTATGAATCAGATTAGCAGGTTACCTTTGTTTCTTTTAAGTTGATGACGATGATGATGATTGAACACTGTGTTAAGTGACATCTTCATCCACTTCTTTGCATTTTGTCTCGGTTCAAAGCTAATTCTATGCTTTCTCATGTTCTATGGAAAACACCCAGACTTATCACAAATATCGATTTCATCAATACACATTAGTTTTTGTGTTTAGAATCGAACCCGCGACCACGAACTTGCTTCAATTTGAGACTTGACCCGCGCTAAAACAAAAAGGTTGTCAAATACTTTGTCTGCGAATAAAGTTGGTTACCTCTGACATTTTTCTATATTAAAATGTATGAAGAAGAAAATATTATAAGACAATAATGAAATTGCAATCAGCAAGGACAGCATCCGTCATAGTCATATCCTGGGTTGCTCCGCAAGACAGAAGTTTATAAATCGCCATTGTTTAAGATCGCCTGGCCTGCCCACCTGCATTCGTGGGGCAATATCAATCCATCTGCTGCGACGGCCCACCCTAGGGGGGGTGGGTGACCGGGGGCCAGCAGTGAAGTTGACGTCTTTCGGGCTATTTAATTTCGTGCGAATGACATGACATGTCTCTGACAGCTCTTTAAGTGGCATATTTCAAATTGACAACCGTGTTCGAAAAATAACAGTCGTTTTCTTTTTTAGTTTTTTTTTTATTGTTAATGGGATGCCAGTTTTTGTGAGATTAATAGGTAATGTTGTATTGGTTATTCTTTTATACTTATTGGAATGAAATGTTGACAGAACGTCAATACTGGACGAAGAATTGCATTTTTAAAATTGTACACCATTTCACAAAAGATGCTACGACTTCTCTCCTCCACAGTCCATAGCCCCCTTATTATCCGACCGAGGTGGGGTCAATCTGCGGCCCCCGCCCGCGAAGGTGGCAGGGAGGGGGGGGCGTGTCACGTCACTGTCGTGGATCGCCATCACGCCGTCCAGGCGTCTCGTTTGCGTCCATCGGAGTACTTTTCAACCTGAAGGGTTGTGAGCGAACAGAAAATATTTTACAAGATATCTTACGGGTGAGGGTTTTATTGAAGATCGTTATTGGGCTTCGAAAGTTATTGTGTTTACTGTATAAGTTGACGTTTTTGGAATGAAATATTTTAGCGAGATATGAAATTTTTGCTAAACTTTGTTCTTTAAGATAAAAGCTGTGTCTGATATTAAACTTCAATCTATGTTCAAAAATATCAAATTCTTGGTGCGGCATGATGAACTTTTCAAATTTAACAATATCATCGCCTAAAGATTTTTTAGTTCATCTGCCAAACGTAAAAGTACAAAAGATATTTCTAAGATTTACTTTGTGTGTCAATTAGTAATAGACATAGTCTTAACGTAGATTTTTTTTTTTATATTAAATGGGTTTGCACTTGACCTCATCACACCTGATGGAAAGTGACAATAAGGTCTAAGATGTAGCTTGCTTACCCAGAAGAAGCCTATTCGCTCTCGACTTAAAGACCCCTAAATTGGTACTTGATACTATTAGGACCAATTTTAGTAAGTATTTTTATATTATTGGAAATGAAATTTTCTCTTCACTTTTATCAGTTCCAAGAGAATCATTATGTTATTAGGTCCTGATTCCAATTGTTCCTACTAATCCTAAATTGTTAATTTACAGACCTCTAGAATTTATGAATTCATTTCAAGTTGTCTTTGTTATACTGGTCTTTATTCTCTTACTTATACTGGTCTTCAACTCAAAACACAAACTCCATTATCAGAATATCAATCCATCTGCTGCGACGGCCCACCCTAGGGGGGGTGGGTGACCGGGGGCCAGCAGTGAAGTTGACGTCTTTCGGGCTATTTAATTTCGTGCGAATGACATGACATGTCTCTGACAGCTCTTTAAGTGGCATATTTCAAATTGACAACCGTGTTCGAAAAATAACAGTCGTTTTCTTTTTTAGTTTTTTTTTTTTATTGTTAATGGGATGCCAGTTTTTGTGAGATTAATAGGTAATGTTGTATTGGTTATTCTTTTATACTTATTGGAATGAAATGTTGACAGAACGTCAATACTGGACGAAGAATTGCATTTTTAAATTGTACACCATTTCACAAAAGATGCTACGACTTCTCTCCTCCACAGTCCATAGCCCCCTTATTATCCGACCGAGGTGGGGTCAATCTGCGGCCCCCGCCCGCGAAGGTGGCAGGGAGGGGGGGGCGTGTCACGTCACTGTCGTGGATCGCCATCACGCCGTCCAGGCGTCTCGTTTGCGTCCATCGGGGTACTTTTCAACCTGAAGGGTTGTGAGCGAACAGAAAATATTTTACAAGATATCTTACGGGTGAGGGTTTTATTGAAGATCGTTATTGGGCTTCGAAAGTTATTGTGTTTACTGTATAAGTTGACGTTTTTGGAATGAAATATTTTAGCGAGATATGAAATTTTTGCTAAACTTTGTTCTTTAAGATAAAAGCTGTGTCTGATATTAAACTTCAATCTATGTTCAAAAATATCAAATTCTTGGTGCGGCATGATGAACTTTTCAAATTTAACAATATCATCGCCTAAAGATTTTTTAGTTCATCTGCCAAACGTAAGAGTACAAAAGATATTTCTAAGATTTACTTTGTGTGTCAATTAGTAATAGACATAGTCTTAACGTAGATTTTTTTTTTATATTAAATGGGTTTGCACTTGACCTCATCACACCTGATGGAAAGTGACAATAAGGTCTAAGATGTAGCTTGCTTACCCAGAAGAAGCCTATTCGCTCTCGACTTAAAGACCCCTAAATTGGTACTTGATACTATTAGGACCAATTTTTAGTAAGTATTTTTATATTATTGGAAATGAAATTTTCTCTTCACTTTTATCAGTTCCAAGAGAATCATTATGTTATTAGGTCCTGATTCCAATTGTTCCTACTAATCCTAAATTGTTAATTTACAGACCTCTAGAATTTATGAATTCATTTCAAGTTGTCTTTGTTATACTGGTCTTTATTCTCTTACTTATACTGGTCTTCAACTCAAAACACAAACTCCATTATCTCCCAACGCACGGATATCAATTACCAGTCTACCAACCCGATACCGCCATCATTCAACTACAGTACATTTCATAAATTCACAGCATATACAAAAAGTATACGTTCGTATGCAATCGCTCCGTCTTACGTCTCGGTGCAGCAATATCAATCCATCTGGCGGGTGGTGCAAGGGGGGTGAGTGGGGGGCGTCACGTCACTGTCTTAAATGACTGTCACGGGCGCACTCGGGCGCCATCTACCCGCCTGAAGAACGCTGGACGGACGGCTTTGCAATGCCAGCCCGGTTTGATATTACGCCATTATTTGTTATTGCACTCTGTTTATGGACGTAATTTTGAGGGATTGTAATTGTGAGTTATAGTTTGTAATTCTTCGGTTGGTTTGTAGTGTTGTGCTGTTTTCTTGACCTGGAGTAGATTTGGACTTAGCAATTTCTTGGAGTACTTGTATTTTCATTTATTCCAAGGTAAGGCAACATTTTAACGTGTCACGTAGGTTAGTGATGCATAAGACTGTTTGAAATTTTGCCCCATTAAATCAATCGAAAGTTTTTCAATTATCTATTGTTGTTTTTAGATGCTTTTCGCTTTAGTAGAATTCTCCATACAGTTTGAGTATTTATTAGAGAAATATTTCTGTACATTATTCAGTCAGTACAATGTTGTCTTTAATATAATTTTTGGATATTTGAAACATGATGGTTTGTAAGTTTATTTTTAATTTTATTTTTCTTTTGTGTTAGTTATGTTGATAAACAGACAATAGAAACATTGTTGCATGAACCGATTCCAATAAATTCGCTTTGACTACCTACCACCGACCAAACACAGCCAAGAAATAAAAACCCTCCAGCAACGGAGAGCGAGCACAAAAATGCCAAACGCCCGACACCCCAAACAAACAGTGACAAATACCAGCCACAACATTAAATGCAAGTTAAAACATGCCCGCCAGGCCGGGGCACACTCACTTGCATTATCAACTTGCGTCGAGATGACGCGAGCATCGCTGTCGCTGCCATCCGCAAGTTTGCTCTGCTCCGTTGGAAATTTCACTCCAGACTTGGTGAAGTTGGGCGCGAGTGACGAGCGATCGGGGACTGTGCCGCTGACGGCAAAAGTGCACCAAACTTTGAGGACCGTCAGCTTCTGGATTTCTTAGGTCGTTAATTTTAGCAACTTGTGTTTGTGGAGTTGAATGGTGCATTCGATTGGAAGCTTGGGAACTGACGTATATGTATTTTCAAAGTTGACTCTTTGATAGAGGTTTACGCGGGATAAGGCAGCTGTAAGAAATAAAGGAGATTGATAAGCTGTTGTTTGTATATGTGTAACTGGTAGAAATATTAGCGGTAAAAATATTGATGTAGGAGGATCAGAGGTTTGTTGCTAGCTAGCGATTTAAGTAAAAAGCTAAATACAAATGAGATGTAAGATGAAAACTATTTTTCGAGGCAATATGCCTCTTCTGTACTGCTAAGTCTGTGTCCTGGTAATCCGCTGCTTTTCGTGGCTGAGTCAGACATAATATTCATGCGACTTTTTTATGCGTAACGTCAGTCCAGCGCACTGTCCCATAATGCCAATGCCTTTGGAGGTAAGTCATTATGAGACAGCCCGCTGCCACTCGTAGCCAAGGCAGTTGCAGGATCGAAGTGACTCCTGTCACGTCAGCACAGACTGTCTCGCGTTGACATGCCTCCGCGATTGTTCCGCTAGGTACAGACCTAAGGACACGGGTCCTTATCACCCGCTGCCACTCGTGGCCGAGGCAGTCTCAGGATCCAAGTGACTCGTGTCACGTCAGTACAGCGGACTGTCTCGCGATGACATGCTTCCACTGAACTGTTCCACGCCGGGTTTGGTTCATTTTGCTTGCTGACGGTATTGAAGCACTTCTTGGAGTGATTGGTGATGCAATAGAAATGACTTTGAGTAAATTGAAATGTTCTGCAATCTAGAAGATAATTTTGTAGACTAATGGTAACCAAGATAGCGTACGGTCTCTTGGTAAGGGGTTGTGATAAACTAGGGACAGAGCTAGGAAACTAATAGAATGTATAGATGCCATTGCAATGTCATGTAAATGGAATTATGTTTTGACTTCTAATTAATTAGTTATGTATAATTAGACAGATAGATAGATGCACTTTATTGCACAATGTGTACAAATCTTAGTCTATGGTACTATTTTTGTACAATGTAGGCGGTCTTAATAATTAATACTATCGTCTAAGAGAGTATCATAATGATTGAATACCTATACTTTTATTGCACACTAAAACCTTTTTGTGCATGAACCAATGTAGATTAGAAGTACAATTCAATACAATTTCCAAAATCTTAAATAAATGGCTTGATTTCAAAATTACCATCCTTCAAAGATTTAAAACAGTCCCATGACGTCTCCATTCAGTGTCGTAGTGAAGATGTCGATGTCTTGGTTATTTCATTGTACGTTATTGATTGCCACTCAACTACATGAGATGACAGACAGACTGAAGCACAGAACTGATGATCAGAGACTGTTTTGATTTATGGATGTGTAGTTTGATGTTATGGTAGAGTTATGGGAATTGAACTTGTTGCAGATAAATCAAATGACTGACCAGATTGATGGCGCATTTGGCGTGACCTTGCCATATACGCCAAATATACTGGGTTCGAACCCTACCCTGGACCACCTACACTGAGAGTAAACAGACCGAACTCAATCGCATAATATAATTATGTTTGAATTGTATAAAAACATACATACAACACTGCTAACCGTGGGAGTAAGGGTAACTGTCGCCCATTTTGGGGAAGATTCGGGGAACTCCACTAGTGTTGCGGGTGTCTATGGGTGGCGGCAATCGCTTACCATCAGGTGATTTGTCTTCTTTTCTGCCACCTACCACATAAAAAACAACAATTAAATCTATGTCAATAAGTAAAAAAACATCGATATAATTTTCCCATGACTACCTTTACAGATATTGCAAAATTTTACCGTAAACATCTTGGGCTTAGCTATAAAAACTTAACACGAAAAACCCGTGCAAGCCCGTACAATTAACCCTTCATCCGCACAAAGAGACAAGACGCATCAAAGAAAGTTCTCACGTATGCACTTGATCGGGCGCTGCTAACGTGACGTCCATCGATTGGGGGGAAGGGGGGTAGAAGAAAGCTTAAAAACACAGGGCCGGCGGCGTCTCGGCGACGGCCAATACGTCCCCGGTCGGCCGTCGATTACGAACGCCTGCATACGTCGCTGGAGGGTTGGAGGAAAAGTCGGATTAGTACATGTTTTCCAATTTTTATTTTTGCAATAGTTTATTTTTAATCCAGCGGGATACCGTGGCATAAATGAACATAGGGTCTCTAAATTTTTTCACGGCAATTTGAATCATGGTTTTCATCAGGTAAAGTTCAGCCATAACTATCGCACTAAGCTACTGAAAAAACCGTCATTACCTTTTAATACTTATCATATGAACTGTTAATGGTATTGATGTTGAAGTTGTCTTAAACGTTGTTGATGGGGTACCACGATTATAATAATCGGTTATTAAGGGCTCATTTTTAATTTGATGATTTCTCAAGTTTTGATAACTCTTCAGAATGGAAAAACACGCTTTCGCATCACATAAATATATGATAGTGACCTTATGCTCTAAGGAGTATGGGATTGATTCCCATCTTGGGATTGATTCCACGAGGGTCAGTTCATACCTTAGGGCCGATTTGACCAATTTTAATTTGATAGTAATCGAATTCGACCTAAGTGTTGTAATATCTCATAGTATAAATATAGATTTTATAAGACTTTATTCATCATCATCATCATCAACCCATTTAAGTCCCCACTGCTGGGGCACGGGCCTCCCTCAATCACATGAGGGGTAATTGCCATACTCACCACGCTTGCCAGACGGGTTGGCGAGGGTTTTGATATAAATGCAGAGTTTTCCTTTTCTGGGTGCTGATGATCATGCCAGCAGCTTTACCTTAGTCGCCTTTTACGAGACCTCGGTAAGAGTGAGGGTGGCCTATTCTACTCTGCCGGGGACCACACGGCCAAGAGACTTTATTGCTACTTGTTTATTTTCAATCAACTAATTTTATTTATTTATATAAATTTGGGTGCCTCCTTTAATGTTTTTACCTACACATAACACTTACTTTAGCTATTTACAATGAAATCATATACGCAATATCTGATTAAATTATAATTTAAAATATTTTTTAAATTATAATTTAAAATTCCAAACCTCACATGCTATCGGTACAGTCACGGCGCGGAAACACACGAACGCCAGTAATACAACATTCGTTATTTTTCGCCACCTTCGTGTATTGATTAGCGCTCATTGCTGCTGTATCGTTGAAAGCTGACAACTTTTACGCATCTAGATTGTACATATGTACTAGAAGGTTTATGTTAGAAAATAAAAATCCTTGCTATCTTATTGGATGAAAAAGTACATCTAAGTCTATGTCTAAATAAATATTAGAAATCACACATGGATACAAAAAGTAAATTTAATTTATTTATAAACTATTTATGTACCTATTTATGTCGTCCGTGCGTCACATTAGGGCTCACATAAAACCAGCGCCATGGCCTGAAGGTGTTCCTACTTAAAGCCATGGCCGAAACTGAGTGAGCTACTTTTCACTATTATCGCGACACACCTCACACACACACACACACACCTGTACGCCATTAATTATTGCCCGGCTAGAGCAGTCGTATTATTACTTTTTTTTTTCCTCTTAATTTTTTTATCTCCATTTATTCTTGTAATGTTTCAATTTTTGATTTAGTTTGTATTTCTTTCTTTTTCTGTTTGATTAAATTTTGTATAATTATACTTAATGTGTGCGTTCTTATATGTAAAATGTGCTGTGTCGTATTTTCAGTGAATTAAATGTTTCTATTTTTTTTCTCCAATGAGTTAAAACCATAATACATTAGTTTTACCACCTACCCCTCCTCTACTATCAAATGTTCTTTGCCTGAAGGTTGTCTGGTAGATATCGCTTTCAGCGATAAGACCGCCGAAATTGTACATTTAAGTGTCTGTTATACCTAGTTTTTTAAGTTATGTATTTTATTTTTATAAATAAGAATATATATCTACATATAAGGCTAGATTTGACCGATCTTTATTCGTGGACAAAACTATGGTATACCGACAGATTTGTAAAGAATGAGAGCGCTATACCATCGATTTGGTATTGGTTTAAGATTATATTGTTTTAAACTTTCATGGTCACTAACATTAGAATAGTTATTTTACCATGTACCTTATCTTTGAGTTTCCGTCGCAACCGCCGCAACGGTACCGCAGGTGCGCGTAGTAAAAGACTGCAAAGGAGGGTAAACCGTTTTGTCTGCCAGTAACATCTTACCCGCAAAAACTTCAGTTACTCCGTGACCATGGCGCTTGCAACAGTGCCGAAATATCGGAAACCCAAAAATAAGGTACATGGTAGAAATCTCGTAAATAACTATTCTACGGTTTAAGATTAGTCAAAACGGCCTTGGTGTAAAAATTACGGCTTGCTTGAACCTTAACTACTACTGATAATCAATTCAATTCAATTCAATTCAAAATTAGAAATAATACAATGTTGGAGGCATCGCATAGCAACAGATTTTTTTTAAAAATCCGCAAAACATCGCGATCTCTCTGATTTAGTGGATGTTTATGGGCGGCGAATATAACTTTCCATCAGGTTGGACCTCCACTTGCTCCTTTGTCGGCCTCTAGTATAAAAAAAACAGGTCTTCCGCTTAGGGTGTCCACCTCGAAAAAACCTCGAGTTTTATCGATTCGATACAACAAAACTGTACATCGATGTCTTTCGATGTATCGGATGAGAAAATCGATGTTTTTGTAATTATCGATGATTTTTAGATAGGTATAGTTGCAAAGCTAAAGTCATGTCAAAAATGCCTCTCAAAACAGGTCATCTTTTCAGAGTGAAAATGTTTGTATTTGAAGGTCATGAAAAGCGCTAAATCAGTATCTCTTTACAGTTTAGATTTTATCTTTCATTAAAAATTATGTTATACAATCTACGCTCATATCTATAAAAAAAATTAGGTAAACTGTTTATTTATTATCAAAAGTAGATATTAATACTAGTTTTAAATATAATTGAATCATTTACATAAACTTAAGTTTTGTGACATAAACCGGTTATCATCGATTAGATGTTTTATGAAAAAACATCGATTCATCGAGTATAACGATAGGTTTTCAAAACATCGGATCGATTTGATGTATCGCATTGTTAATATCGATGTTTTCAAAACATCGATGTATATCGAATATCCCTACTTCCGCTGCTTATATGCCACCTATCACATAAAAGAAATTGACAAGACTGTCTTATTTAGCACCACTTATGATGAAGAATATCTTATTTCTGATATTATTTTTAGACATAAACAGACAAGTAAAATACAAGTTAATTTAAAACGAAGCATCAAAGCTAATCCATCCATCCAGAACCAGTCAGCACAGACGCAGGCAGTGTTCTTTGTGGGATTATAGAGTGCACCGACGCAGGCAACGGTGTCTTGCCGTCGTGACGTGACAACTTGTCACGCGCACTCCCGCCCAGGGCTGTGGCAAAAAATAGCGCGGCACGTACGGGTTAACCCTGTGACAAAATTCACTAGATAACGGCTTTTGTTTTGTTGCACTCTAACTGCGTTTGACGTAACATTTGAATCCCTTTTGTGGTGATGGCAAGTGAAATAATTTTATTGCTTTGACTTTTATATGAGATGCTGTTGTTTTTTGTAGTTTAATATATAAACTCTTATATTTATATTTATCCTGGCACAAAAATCTATGAATATTATAAATACTTATCTTTACCCTATTATTAATAACGTACAGCCACCAGTAAATTAAAAAAAATGGAGTTCATAAATGAATTTAAGTCAACTTTTTTTATGCTATAGGTGCCAAACGAGCAGACAGATCACCTGGACCCCATGGACCCGCGACACCCAGTGGAGTTACAAGTGCGCTGCCAACAATTAAACCCCCCCTTTTCCCCGGATTGGGCTTCTAGTACGCTCTCTCACGTAGCCCATCACGCAGTGCTGCTTCTCGACGATTTTCTGTGAGGCCGTGGTATTACTCCACTGGAGCTGGCCCATTCATGCCGAAACGTGGCTCTCCCAAGTAAACGTTTGCAGTTTAATTTTTTGTATGTGTGAGAACATCTGTTAAATTAAATATGTCGCTAAATGCGCTGCTTTGCTGGCCGTTTAGAAAGGAACATCGCTTATTAACTTGACTATGCTGAAAGTTTAAATCTTTGTCAAATTTAGACACGATCTACAAGTGAGGGTACCGGAGGCCCAAACTGGGGGAAAGGGGGGTATAAAGGTTGGCAGCGCATTTTTGACTCTACTGATGTAGCGGGGTCTAACACTTACCATGAGGTCAGGATCTGTTCGTCTGTCATCTATCACATAAAAAGTCTTCTAAGACTGTTATAACTGAAAACCCTAGGCGCACATCCCTTCTGAATACAAAACTGACTGCATACATCATAAAGTAATAACTTTTCATGGATCCCTCAGACTCACAGTATTTCTTGCGGAAACGTCTCTTCACACATTGATTATATATATTAAATGGGTTTGCACTTGACCTCATCACACCTGATGGAAACTGACAATAAGGTCTAAGATGTATCGTGCTTACCCAGAAGAAACCTATTCCCTCTCGACTTAAAGACACTCAAATTGTATCTCTCTGGGAATACAGAAGCCGGCAAGTTGTTTCATTCCTTACCAGTTCGTACCAAGAAAGAAGAAGCGAAACGCTTAGTACGAGCTGGTGGAATTTCCACGGTGTAAGGGTGGATTCCTGTAGTCTTTCGCAATGTCTGCTGGTAGAAAGGAAAAGGTGGTATCAGGTCGTGAAGCTCATTCGAACACTCTCCAAAATGTATAGTATAAAAATTGATTGATTTCTTAGTACGGTGGAAATTGGTAGCATTCAGCAACCATAGGTTCAGTTAGCGCAAAAGATAAGTACGTTGAAGTGACAGTAAGTGGCAAACATAACACGTAGAATTTATGGCCGCTGGGGCAAAAAGATTCTGGACCACCCACGAGATGGACAGACGACCTGATCAGGCTCATCTCGCTGGATTCAGGCCGCTTGCGACCGGATGCTCTGGAAGTCAATGGGGGAGGCCTGCGCTCAGCAGTGGATAAGCCTAAGCTGGTGCTGATGATGAGGTTCAGTTAGCCCAAATACTGTGTTAAAGCCAGTGCGTCCACCTTTACCTCGAAGCGTCAACGCATGGAGAACGGGCGCTGACGATGATGATGATGGGATGCACAAACTAACGCCCAGCGCTACATTTACGTGCCGCAGTCTTTTCTAGACTCATCATCATCATCTTTACAGTAAATAAACTTCCACTCCTGGACATAGGCCTTCCCCAATGATCTTCACACAGATCGGTCCGGTGCCGCCCGCATTAAGGGACCCCCGCGACATTCACCAGATCGTCGGTCCACCTTGTGGGGGGCCTGCCACAGCTTCGACTTCCTCTCTACGTGGCTTCCACTCGAGGACCTATCAGACCCAACGGCCGTCAGATCTCCTCGTTTTTGCCCTGCCCATTGCCACTTGAGGCATTCAATTCTTTGAGCTATGTCTATTGGCTTGGTTCTCCTGCGATTCATCATTCCTGATACGATCACGCAAGGATACTCCGAGCACTAGACTACTCAAGTACTATAGACAAATACTAAACTATTCAAAGTTTAAGTACTGGACTATTAACGTGTTGTTCACGGTTGCGTCCAAAGATAACGCTTTGTAGACCAGTTTAAGCTTGTAGCAAACATCAAGTTTTTAGCGTAATTTTTCATAATTTCAGTTTATTAAAATTGATATTAGCTATTCAAGGCGTTCTGAAATCTAGACTAAAATGTCAGACATGATAAGTGAATGTCTAGAATAACAGGTGGAGAGAGATCGGCGGCTTAACTTGTCCCGACCCGTTAAATCTGCAATCAAACTGTGCCGAAACTTAACAGGGAATCTGTCTACCTGGATAAGACATAAATAATATATTAATAAATGCAAATAATAATAATTCATACAACATCTCATGCATTGATCTGATTCTGAACTAAGTAGCCTAAGGACTTGTACCTGTAACAATTGTATATAAATACATATATTACACCCAGACACTGAACAAACACAAGTGTTCATCACTCGAATATTCGTCCAGGGGATATTACCAAAAGCCGCATCCGGCCAGTCAAATGTGAAGATAAAAATTATGTAGCGAAAAGCAACTCTGTACGTAATGTATTTTTTTTTAAACTTTTTAAGACTGTTTTTTTAATCGTCTTTATCAAGCTAAAATCACAATTATTTAGTTATTTTTAATGGTACAGGCGACAAACGAGCGGACTATGTGACGGGAAGGTGAGTCGTTGTAAAGTATCAGCCTATAAACTGTCCCACTGCAGGGAAAAGGTCTCCTTCATAGAATTCAAGTCGTCGCTACTATGATGGGATTAGGCTTAATCACCGCGCTTGCATAATGTCGATTGGTGATCACAAACCCTAGCTACGTTCGATGAACTAGAAACATTATTTTTTACTCGACCCGCGATCATGGCCCGATCCTTAAACCATTAGACCAACAGGACCTTAAAATACATAGTTCTTTATCTTTATTTTATTCACAAAATCTACAATTTTCAGTAATTGTCATAATCCCTGCAAAATATCAAAAACACAGTAACCGAGCTGATTTTAAAACTAGTTTTCAAAGTTGCGAAGAGTTTGTTTTTCTGTCCCGCCCGGCGCGGAGTAGCGTGCGGTGGGACAGAAGTGACGCGTGTCTCTTCCAGCGCGCGCTGTGACGAGTGCACTGACGTCTTTATTAAATTCTGCATTTCGGTTTGTCTGTTTTAGGGAAAACGAAAAAAATATTTTCTTTTTTTTATGTGATTAGTGGCAGACGAGCAGACGGATTACCTGATGGCTATTGCCGCCACCCATTGACAGCTGCGACACCAGTGCAGTCACAAGTGCGCTGCTAACCTTTAAACCTCCCGGGTTGGGCATCCGGTAACTTCACTCACGCAGTGAAACACAGCACAGTGCTGCTTCACGCTGGTTTTCTATGAGGCCGTGGTATCACTCCGGTCCATTCATGCCGAAGCGTGGCTCTCCCACGGTAAAAACTGTCAGTTTTGACTGTGGTAGAGCCACGCTTTGGCAAAAATGAGCCAGCTCGTCCAGAGTAATAGGTATCACGGCTTCGGAGAAATAGAGCGCGTGTGTCAGTCACGGTTGGTTGTACCCATCTTAAGTAGATATTATGCTATCGAGATAGATAGGTACCAAGGTACCTATCGAGAGTAGGTATAGCCATTGTAACTATTATTTGTGGTATAGCGTAGATTGACGTGTAACTGACGCTCGATGAATGTGCATAGGTACTTAAGCTTAAACAGAATACCAGTGGGTTTTCAACCGTATACTGGAGGAGACCATTTTGGTATCACTTATCAATAATTAAATAGTTAAAAATGGTACTGTTTGTTTTTTAGGGTTCCGCCAAATGGCAAAAAACGGAACCCTTATAGATTTGGTAACCGCATTACGATTTTTACACAAAAATTGAAAAAATAAAAAGTTTGGGGGGGGTCTCCAAACTTGAAACTGAAACTCAAAATTTTTTTTCGTCAAACCTATACGTGTTGGGAATCTATGGATAGGTCTTTAAAATAATGTTTAGGTTTTTAACATCTTTTTTTCTAAACACAATACTTTGCGCAAGAGACGCTCCCAAAGTAGTAAATTGTGTCTCCCCCCCCCCCCCCCTTCTTACTTCTATAATAAATGAATTATAAAACTAAAAAAAATATATGATGTACAAAATCATGAAAATTAACAACGAAAATTGGTTTGGACTAGATCTAGTAAGTAGTTTTTTTTTAATATGTTATAAACCGTAAAGCGAAATGTACCTTCCATATAACTTACTTGCTGTAACGGAACTCTTCATGGGCGACTCCGACTCGCTCTTGGCCGGTTTTTTATAAAAGAAGGTTACAATATTATGTTGTTTCTGTAATAACATTTATGTTACGATTTTGTTGTTATGGGTAGATAAACATTTCTTCTTTCTTCTTCTTTTCATAATCTGTGAGACGCGCTCTATAGTTTGCGTTACTCTTGGCTTGTACTACCTGTACCTTTTATAGAGTAAGTGATGGTACTGTAGAATCCCGAGAGGCAGGGAAGTTTAAAAGTTGTCGCATATGGTTACTGGACTGGGTAAACATGGGCGGCAGAAATCTCCTACCATTAGGTGATTTGTATGTTCGTTTATAACATTTCACATACTAGTAAAAGAAGAAAAACAAATAGTACCTAATATCAATAAGCTCCACAAAGAGTGTGAAATTCAGGCTTTAGGCAGGTGCTGCGCTCCCTCGGCTGCAGTACTTAAGGTGACGGATAGGGCACACTAGCGACGCCAATCGATTTTAATTGTTAGCTACTAAACCGGGTCTATTTTTAACAATTTTGGGGTTACAACCTCTCGGCAAACACTTATACTATTTATTAAATAACCATGCACAAATGCGGACCCAACATTTGTACGCGAAAAATTGATTCACACTAAAAGTGGCCGCTTTATCAATTTTTCGCGTACAAAAACGGACCTAACATTTGTGCATGGTTAATTAATAAATAGTGTAAGTGTTTGCCGAGAGGTTGTAACCCCGAAATTGTTAGTTAGGGCTACCCGTCGCCTTAACGCCTGAATCACCTATTCGTTAGTGAACACGTCACAATTCATAAATTAATTAAATTAAACAAAACCAATTTTAAGTATTTAAAGCATAACATTTGAAGTTAGTTCTCGTTTTTGTGTCCCGCCTGTTCTGTCTGAGCGGCAGGGTGCAGCGGGACAGAAGTGACGCGTGTCTCTTCCAGGGCAGTGACGAGTCGGGGCTGACGTCTTTATTAAATTCTGCATTTCGGTGAAATCGGACAGGCGTAGCTTTTTGTTTCGGATCTTAGTGAAGATTTCAACTAATTATCTATGTGGAGTTTACTAAGCCACTTTAATTGTGACCGAGTAATCACCATGGAACCAGAAAAGGCGTGCTTTAAACGGAATGTGACATATTCGTAAAAACGTAACAGTGTGTGAAAGAGATCCAACTGGCCCTGACGCAGATTTTATACGGGTGCGGTAGAGAAACAACGTCGCCCAGCACGTCACCCCAGTCCTAACGGCTTCTATGAAAAGGCACAGTCTGTTTAGGGTGCACGTCTATGGTAATCACCCACTCACTCATTTTTTTTTCATAGGAATGGCAGGTTAATGTCTTCCAACCAATTATGTGTGTGCGCAAACATAAGTACTCTCTCTATTCCTTTATCCTCCCCTATTCTGATGGTACACTAGCGTGACACGACCGGTGAGGGATTGGGCGCAGGACCAATGGCACAAGACCGCCAACTTCCAGACTTCGGGCTGACACTAAGAATTTCTTACCGAAAACTTAGGTGCCTCGGTGGCGTAGTGGTTAATAGGTCGCTTTAGAGTGTGACCCACTAACCACTAGACCACCGAGGCAGTCCAGGCAGGTTAAGAAGTAAGGGGATCCCCTGCTGGATTGATCAACGCTACTCATTGAAATATTCCAAACTGTCAACATTTTTTTTGGTCAATAGGCTAACGCTTGACCACAATCGCACCTGATGGAAAGCGACGATTAGCGATTGCTTTGATAAACGCTTGTGTTGGTTATGATTGCTACCATGTACCTTATTTTTGAGTTTCCGATATTTCGACGCTGTTGCAGTTAAACCGTGTGTACAGAATCGAGTACGAGACTCCAAATGCATAGGTATGAAAAATCAATGAAATTCCTAAACTCAAGACTCGACACTCTCACCACAAATGAGCTGAAGTTCACTTTGTGGCGAGACTCCAAACGTTCAACCCCCAGCGTCCAGTTGGACTTCTTTCGCACGTAATCTACGACTCCCTCGATCTTCGTAGACCAGTGTAGACAGGAAACGTACAGCTGCGTAGTGTGAGTCTCTGGCTGTAACAAGCTTTCCGTTCCTAACGGTGCAGTGCCTCGGTAGTTACGGCTGGTGGGCTTCTTCTTCTTCCTCTCCACTTCTTCGGTTGACCAAACGTTAGTGTCATCTTCCCCACTTGGTTGTTGACGCCGAGGTGATGGGGCAACAACCGCTAAACTAAAGCGCTAACAATATTTCGCGTTCTTTATTCTCTGCATTCAAAAAGTCAACAACAACGGAACAGATTGATGTGTTATCAGAACTATCTGCGCCGTTATCTTAATTACCTCCAAGTCGGTCATAAATTAGTCTAGTAAATAGAAGTTTGCGAGTTGCGTGGCGTGCGCCACGGTTGGGATTAACTGGCAATGTTTCAACAGAGTTTCTTTATTTTAAGACAGCCGTAACAATCCGCGGTTAGTACAATTATTTATTTCGAAGTTTGATCGCCGTTTTAGGGTTAATACAAGCTGACATACAATTGCTAGCGTAAGACTGTCTCATTGTACTGGCTGTACTGCTTTGTGTAATTATGTATGTTATATAAGAGCAATAAAGATTTTTTTTATGAGATATAGGACGGTTTGTGACTTTGAGGTAATCGTAAATGATAATGATAAAAAATGGTATAAATTGAAAATTTAGAAAACCCCCGACGGCGGCCATCTTGGATTTGAAATTTGTCACAGTAAATGTATTCTGCTACTCAAACCCTTTTATATGATACCCATATTGTGGGAGTTGTGTTGAAATATACAATCCATATCTTTGTGACGGCGGCCATCTTGGATCGATTTTTATCCAACATAGCTAAGAGCTCTCCCTCTTTATTCATCTTTCAAACAAAAACAAACAAAATCAAAATCGGTTCATTTGTTCGGGAGCTACGATGCCATAGACAGACACACAGATACACACACACACACACAGACACGTCAAACTTATAACACCCCGTCGTTTTTGCGTCGGGGGTTAAAAACGTATCTAAAAACATCCAGTTAATGTTATTAGTTGATATTCAAATACAAAAAACTATGTTATTAGTTAAAATAATAAGGACGCCACCCTTCGGCCGCGTATGATACCAGAGTTTGGTAACCAGTATCAAACGATGGAAAAATTATCGTCGTAGGATACGGGTATCCAAGTGATAGGGTTTTTTGTGAACGCTAACCCTTCTAACGAATCTTAATCCGATACTAAATCTATGGCATAGCGCTGTCATTCTATACAAATCTGACGTTATACCTTAGATTTACCCACAGAAAAAGATTGATCGTATCGTAAAAGAAGTAAGAGAGTTAAACTGCGTATTATATCATAAAGGTGAGAGAGCCACGTTTCGGCATGAATGGGTCGGCTCGACTGGAGTGATACCACACTTACATAAAACTGCACTGTGAAGTAAGTAAGTAATTGTTTATTTGCCAGAATATGATCGTAAATAAGTGAGGGAGTTTAAAAGATAGCGCACTTGTGACTCCGCTGTTGTGGGTGCCCATGGCGGCGGCAATTGCTTACCATCAGGTGACCCGTCTGCTCGTCTGCCACCTATCACATAAAAATATATCTTCTCGCACGTCAAATTCGCTTAGCCAATCCACCCAATTTTTCTGAAGCAAAACAAATGCTTAAATTCCTAATTTCCGCCTTATTCCGACTATTTCGAAACTCGAAGTTACCCCTTTACGCGACAGGTCGAAACTTCTGTTGAACTCTTTGACCCGCGTCATTTCTGCCTGCGACTCCAGCAAAGTTGCAGTAATGTCCTCTGACGGGCAAGACACGTTGTCTTGTTGGGCTGTCCTTAAGGCCTATTTTTGTGGAAATGGCCCTCTATCAGAGTTAGGGTTGCAGGCATCCGGAAAAAGGACTCTTTTGTTGCTAATCTAGCAAAATTAGACGATGTCCGGCATGTTCGGCTTGTCCGGCTTTTATCAGACTTTTCAGATTTTAGATTCTATTGCATTTAATATGTGTGCAAGGCTTTCGCTCCACAGTAGAATAGTTATTTGCAGGATTTCTACCATGTACCTTATTTTTTAATATTTTTTTTAGTTTGAGTTTGAGTTGAAACTCAAAAATAAAGTACGTGGCAGAAATTCCGCAAAAAAACTATGCTAATGTTAGTGACTATGAAAGTTTAAAACAATATATTTCGCTCCACAGGCTCACTGTATAATATCGGTGCGAAATTATAATGTCTTAAGTATATCACCTTCCTCAATAGATAAAATACAACATTTCATTCTTGTCCTGATTTTGTACTTAGTAGCTTAAAAATTGTATTACAAACAGAGGAATTAGGCACTGGACAAACAAGTGTTCATCACATGAACGTTTGTCCAACCTAATTAACCTACTGGGAATCCAACCTTACAACCTTTAGTGTATGAGGCAGGAACACTACCAAATGCGACATGGGGCCTGTCGTATGAAATAAATAATTTTATGAATAAAGGAGGCTGATTCATTCAATGTTGTTGCTCCTTACTAATTTCAAAATGGGGTGTTCGCTTTTTTACCTAACTGTCCGGCTAAATTGTGCGTTTTGTTCGGCGTTTTGGTAAGAAAAACTAAAACTTAACTTTAACTTTGGTTCTTAAAGTTAAAAATCGACCATTCTTTACAATTTCATCATAACAGAAGTATAGGCGAATGAACAGTTGTCATTCTACGTATAGGTTTTTAAGGTTCCGTAGCCAAATTGCAAAAAACCCTTATAGATTCGTCATGTCTGTCTGTCTGTCCGTCCGTATTTCACAGCCTACTTTATTCCGAACAAGCTGTGTAAACAGTTTTGCAGGACAATTGTAATTTGTAAGCTAGAACAAATTTAGCTTACAATATACTTACAAAAGTTTAATATTAAATATATAAATAATGAATAATAATAGCTTAGCAACAGGTAACACGCACGCTTGTTTAGCATGTACCACCAGCGTAGCATGAAGCAAAATCTTGTATTTTTTCAAATCAGGGCAACCCTAATTCCGACTTACTCATTTTCGCGTCATTCCCGCGTCGTCCGCAACTTCGGCAAAGTTGCACTAACGTTCACTGACAAGACACGTTGTCTTGTTTGACTGTCCGTCTCGTAGGCAATAAGGCCGTTTTCTGCTTGACTTTTTACCTTTCACTTAAGTCAGACTTCTCATTTTCGTGTTACGTTTGTTTTTCCGTCGGTAAACTGTTAATTTTCCGGTAATTAGCTTTTGGATTACTTAATTTTGAGTTTGAATACTTAGATGGTCGGTGTTTGTGGGCTGCGCGTGTTGGAATTTTTTCGTTTCTTTTTGTGTAGCGGAGTTGGAAATGAAAAGTTTGAAATAGTGTGACTATACTGTAAATGATAGGACTCAAAATTTATTGGTGTACTATGGTTAACTTTTAATACGAAATTGTTGATCATGTCATGACTGCGTCAAATATTGAGAAAGCTTTTATTTACAGGGAGGTAGAGTCTATATACATACCAAAAGGTTAGGTTAGGATGATGTATTATTTACAGAGTTAAATTTAACTTACCAACATTGTTTGGTGGAATGTATGGTATGGTAAGGTGGAAGATAGACAAAAATGCGTCTAATACTTAAGTGATCAGCGGATTTACTAAGTTTGTAGGTATGTTTAATTATGAGAGAGATGAGGGGACAGACGAGCAGACGGATTACCTGATGGTAAGCAACTTACCTTGTGAACTAGACTTAATGTATGAATGAATAAGAAATAGGGGTATACAACTTGCTGGGACGATATAAATTTGATTTTATTAGTGTATATTTTTTAATGTTCATTAATACATAATCATAATGTCGACTGCCGAAACTATATACAACTTATCTTAGTGATCAGCAAAGAACACAGGACCGGGAATAGAACCTGAGAAATCAAGTGCTACTGAGGTAGTTTTAAACATAGATAGATAGATAGATATTCTTTATTGCACAAAAACAAAATACAAGTATGATACAACAACAACAGACAGTACAATAAGGCAGTCTTATCGCTAGTAGTGATTTATCCCAGACAACCTAAGATGTACCTATAAATGCAAAAAGCGCACGAAATCAGCTCTTGCTATGATAGATAATCAATGTACTTAATCGAAATCGATAAAAGTCCAATATTAATGTCAATACAGAAACTGCCCTGTTGGCCTAGTAGTTCAAGTATCTCAGGGGTTGTGGTTCGATTTCCGGGTAGAGCAAAAAGTATGTTTTGTGATCACCAATCCGCATTAGGCAAGCATTGTAATTAAGCCTAATCCTCATCATAGTAGCAATGACTTGATTTCTATGATGGAGGCCTTTGCCCTGCAGTGGGACAGTATATGGGCTGATATTTTACAAAAACTGCAAAATAAACATAAGAAGATAGAAGATACTCGGATTTTTAATTATGCGAACTAATCCCCATAAATTTTGACACCTTGCATCTGTCAAAAGTAACAAAAATGTATGTGGATGACACATTGACACCTGTCAGTTAAGTTCACATAATTGAAAATCATGGTTTAGTAATGCATTCAATATAAATGAACTCAATTAAGTCGGTGCAGCTAATAAGTTACCGTTTTGTTGTTAGTTTCCATATTTCGCAACTTCTTTCGATTCGACAGCCGTCGTGCGGTAGACGTTAGGTTGAGCCATGGTGGAGAGGAAGTAGCGATTATTATAAATTCATACAACATCCCATACGTTGACCTGATTCCATACGAAGATTACATACATATGCGCTCATGGCAGTAAAGCCCTCATCATCATCATCGTCAGCCCATTTAAGTCCCCACTGCTGGGGCACGGGCCTCTCTCAATCACATGAGGGGTAATTGCCATACTCACCACGCTTGGCAAACGGGTTGGCGAGGGTTTTGATATAAATGCAGAGTTTCCTTCTCTGGGTGCTGATGAACATGCCAGCAGCTTTACCTTAGTCGCCTTTTAAGACACCTCGGTAAGAGTGAGGGTGTAAAGCCCTATGCGGTAAACCTTCCGGCCGCATTTTCAAAAGGTATGTTGAGCGCTGTTACAGTTTTGGGCACAGCGATTACCACGATTTGCGTTTGAGTCAACTTCAGTGGCTTAGCCAGGCTTTGCCATGCTTGGCTAAACCTTCCGACGCCGTTTTTCTCCAGGACAGACATTCAGTAGCGAGCCCATCCCGCTCCGCCAAAGGAATGTCAAAGGCGTGCATATCGCGTTTAACGGAATCTTTCCATCTTAGCTATTTCTACTCGGTTGGCGCAACAGAGATAGCGAGATGTTCGAGGAACGGCGAAGCTTGCCTCGAATTGAATTTGAACTAACCTCCGCAGGTCTCTAAAGCTAAAGAGAAACCTGACATGGCTCGGCAGTGGTTTGCACGAATCTATATGGCTCCTTTACCAGACTGAGTATACTGAAGGACTGTGGGTCATTATCGCTATCTTATTTTGGCCCTGCCGGAAATTAAACAAAAAAAAAAAACATATCTGCTAGAGCGTCCTCTTGTGCACTGAAACCACAGCCTAACTTTAAAATCTGAAACTTTTCAGTGTTTTAATTAAGTTGACGTCGCAGTTACAACTGCGTTGATTTGTTCGAGAACAGTTCGGGGCCGAGAACTAGTGCAGCACTCAACTGATTTACACTGGCGAGCAGAGAAATGGGAACATTCCGGGACCTTAGTGCGAACCGGACGTTACGGCCAGATCGGAGTTTTACTCTAATGTAACTAGAGGGCCTAATTTAAAGCAGACGTTACGTCCGAATCGGAGTTTCTCTCCCTTACACACGCGCTTTGTTTCTCCTTTGTTTGGATGCGACAGGTATATTCTCGTTCGTTACGGGACGTCCTCGACGCTAAGACCCCAGAATGTTACTGGTAACGTAACACATACATTTTGTATCTTCAAAATCCAATGAATTGAAAGTAGGTAATCAAAGTATTCCCTCAAATGTATTCGAAAACATCGTTTGTGAATACCTCGTGCAAATTAACATTCAATAATTTCATTGACCGTTTACGTTTTTACCACACATATTCGAAACAATATAATTGAGATTATACCAAAGAAAAGATAATGGTAGAAAGAAAATGTTTGATTCCATGTTATAATAAAAAAAATATGTATATTTCATTTTCTTTATTTATGGAAATGTTTTTTCAATCAATAAGTAGGTATAGTAACCAAGCCAGGTATGAAAATTGATTTAATTATGTTATGGTTTACGTTTGAAAGGAATAATAAAACATTCTACTTTATTTGCTCGTCAGTATACCTCCACTTTGATGTGGCCGCTTGTTTTATTTATTGGCTAGTGTAAGTTTTGAATGAGATTAATTTGAATTTTGAAACGCTGAAAACACTTGAAACGCTGACTGGGGTTGCATTAAACTTTGGGTTTGGTAATGATGTCAATGCAGTTCAAGTTGCATTTCTCTTTCAGATTGTATAAACAGTTGTTTAACAAAAAGTAACAGTTACTTGAACAAATTGTAGTAAAAAAAAAATGTTTTAGTAAATTTTTCAAATTCATAAATACTTGATTTGCATAGCCTTGTATACAGCTCTTACAAATCGTCATACCTACATGAAAAATATAAATTATAAGGATGTATATTATTTATGTACCTAATTAAACATATTTGTCGATACAAAAAAATTATTAAGAAATGAATAAACATTGGGATTCTACCACTGGAATCGGAAAGTAGATTCTGACGAGGAGATCGGGCAAGAAACTCGCCAGTTACTCTTTTTAATCGCCAAAATTTTTATAGTTACTAAATTGATTTCATGTCAATCATTAAATATATAGATTAGAATGTCTTGTTTGTAGGCGAACAGTTTATTATTTAAACAAATTCTTGTCATTTAAGTAATCATCGTTACAAATTAAAATGAGTCTTGGCCTCCGTCGTCAAAGTTCGCCATTTTATTCAGCAAGAGTATCTGAGGGACTTTATTTATTTTAAAATGTATGGCTCGATCAGAGTGATACCACGGCCTCACAGAAAACCGGCGTGAAGCAGCACTGTGCTGTGTTTCGCTGCATGAGTAAGGGTACCGGAAGCCCAATCCTTGGGAAAAGGGGTTAATGGTTGGCAGCGCACTTGTGACTCCACTGATGTCGCGGGTGTCCATGGGCGGCGGCAATCGCTTAACATCAGGTGATCCGTCTGCTCGTCTGCCAACAATGTCATAAAAAAACTATTCTAATTTCAATCCAAAACTTTTATGTTCTACACAAATTAAAGAAGGCCGATCTGTTTTCCTTTTTTGCAATATTATCCGTTATATTCCTAACCCTCAGCAAAAAAACTCAATAACAAACACCATTTCCACCTTACCTTCCCAACAGTCATCAAAATCGAACCTCGGACGAGGTCCGCATACTGTCCCCTAATTAATACTTATAAAAACACCGTCCCGCCCAACTACCCAAATAACTGACTACCCAAAGACATAACCCAAAATTGGATTAGGGGACAAATGTGACCTCTCATCTACCGCTCTCATAAATATTTTAAAAAACTCTCTCCGTACTACCCTATCGCTGATAAGTTAACCCCACGCCCGCAGCCGCGGCATTTTCGACCCTGCAATATTGCCCCAGGTACGACCAATATTCGTTGAATCCCATCAGAGTATTGCAAAAGAAATCAAATTAGATATACAATAAGCGGGACTGTGGTCCGATTTACATAAGTATCTTAGGCATTCGGTCGTCTGATACAAGATTGCGGCGGGTATATTGCTACTCGGTTTACACCGTCTGTCTCGGCTTCTCTTACTGGTCTGACGTGGATCGCCGGATTTGTTTTTTTATCTACGCGGTTTATTGTAGGACTTTGTCGGGGAGAAATTGTTCGTATGCTATTTTTAAAACTGGCCAAAATTGTATGCATAATAAGGGTTAAGTCTACGTAATACATAATTCAGTACAGTCGCGTTCTAATATTAGAGTTAGGTGACTTTTGTTTGGAAAGAGAAGTTTAGTTTAATCATTAGTAAATACGTTTAGACTAATTTACCTTTACACAACTTTACCTATTCGAATAACTATAATATATTGTTACCCGTTTCGACAATTGCTTAAGTTGTTTAGATAAACTATTTTTTTTTAATTTATAATTTAAAAGGCTGAAGAAATAATAATAATGTCCTCCAAACCGATATTTCGGTCATGGCGGCCAATCACAAGTATTAGCGCAGACACAAGTGAACTCTCTATTCCCGTACCCTCTTATTTCGATGGGACACGTGTGACACGACCGAAGAGGGATTAGGCGCAGGACCAACGGCTTAACGTGCTTTCCTAGGCACGGGGGTACAAGACCGCTAACTTTCAGAGTCCGGGCTAACACTGAGAATTTCTTAACAGAAAAACTCAGGTACAAATTTTACAATAAGAAATACAATGTGACTGGTAATTTAACATAATGTAAACTGCATTTACCGAATGATACATACCAACCAGGAATTGCTATCAGAGAAGTTTTTCATATACATTATTTTTTACTTTAGGCTAAGTCTTGACTATAATCTCAGATGATGGAGAACGAACGAACTCAGAACCTTTTACGCTATAGTACAATACCACTTTACAATACCATTTAGTACAATAGTGCTTGCGAGATTGTCAAGAACTCATTATGTATTCTTGAGTAAAACATATATTCAGACCACACACTTAATAATAATAATTCTCACAACATCTCATACGTTGACTTGATTCCGTACTAAGTAGCTTAAGCACTTGTGTTACAGATATCAGACAACAGAAGAATACAAATATATACTTAAATACATATATTACACCCAGACACCGAACAAACACTAGTGTTCATCGCACGAATGTTTGTCCAGGGTGGGGATCGAACCCACGACCTTTGGACGTAAGAGGCAGGGTCACTACCATTTGCGCCATCCGGTCAGTCAAATAATAAAAATAGAAACTTGGTGTTCAATCACTTGGTGTCAAACCATCTCTGGGTTTTTCAAATCTAAGTGCGTATTTCTACCACTAGCTCGGCTGTGAGAGAAAACATCGTGAGGAGACAAGCACGTTTCGGATAGTTCCTGAAACGTGTAACCGTGATTCAATTGGTTTGGTTATGTAACAGGTATAGACGGCAGTCGCTTCAATTGTAATTACCACACTCCCCAAATCTAGAATAATGGTCCAAACGTACCCCAGGCTTCAGAGCGAAAGGTTTAGACGTAACTGGGAATACCATGATGAGATGAGAAGTATTTCAAATGATTGAGTTTGTAAAAGGTCATCTCTTAATATTTACAACAAAGCACCTTCCCGTCCACATACAATCCTTATCCCGCTTTTCAATTCAAATCACATTCAAGCCATCTATACGCAGGATGTAGACACTAACGATTACACGACGAAAGGCAATATCAAATTGTCCTAAACCCACAGAAAGGGCAAGCGAAAAAGGGTCCTGTAACGGTTTATTATAAATTAAACAACATCAAAACGACCGCGAACATAAAAAGTTTCCCCAAATCCAGTGCTATCATCGAAAAGAGGGATCAAATCCATGCAAATCCAAGAGTGGACGTTAAATAAAACATAAATACGCCAGTATGGCCCTGCAAGTAACTGGGCCCAATAAAAGTTGGTACTTGGTGAAATAAAATTCGATCACGGGCGAGGGCGTGTTATAAAAAACCCGAATCGCCGTTGCAGGGTTAAGGTGACGGCGCGTTAGGCCAGGGTAGACGAGCGACTTTTTTTAGAAAAGAATGTTGATAGTCATTTTTAACCCCCGACGCAAAAACGACGGGGTGTTATAAGGTTGACGTGTCTGTGTGTGTATGTGTGTCTGTTTATGGCATCATAGCTTCCGAACAAATGAACCGATTTTGATTTGTTTTTTTTTTGTTTGAAATATGATCCCCCCTTATTCATATTTCAAACAAAAAGAAGTCTTAGCTATGTTGGGTAAAATCGATCCAAGATGGCCGCCGTCACAAAGATATGAATTGTATGTTTTAACACAACTCCCATAATATGAGTATCATACAAAAGGGCTTCAGAAGTAGAATATATTTATTGTGACAAATTTCAAATCCAAGATGGCCGTCGTCGGGGTTTTTTTATTTTACCGGGCCTATGCCCCTGCCCTGGCTTTTTATGTGTTAGTTGGCCCAAAAACATACAGCTCAACTGATGGTAAACGATCGCTGCCGCCTATATACCGTTTACCGGCGTGAATGGGCCGACTAGACCGGAGTGATACCACGGCCTACCCAGACACGACAGAAAACCGGCGTGAAGCAGCACTGTGCTGTGTTTCGCTGCGAGAGTGAGGGTACCGAAGGCCCAATCCGGAAGAAAGGGGAATTTAAAAGTTAGCAGCGCACTTGTTACTCCACTGGGGTCGCGGGTTGATATAGGCGGTGGCAATCGCTTACCATCAGGCGATCCGTCTGCTCGTCTGCCATTTATGTGATAATAAAAAAATACAAGTATGTTAAAAAACTTTAAACTAAATTAACTTCAAAGAATAGAACCATTATGAAAAATAAATTAATTGTTGATTGTATACGATCAAACACAACAGCCATGATTGACCTGCACCGCTAGCTGTTGCTAAAGACACCCAAAATTGTGAATGCTACGAAAAATTGCTACGACGATGCAGTTGGCTACGACTACGATATTAGCGTGCTACGTAAAGTGCTTACAATCCGTCGTGTAGGGCTGGTTAGCGGCTACGGATTGTTTTTTATTTAAAGTGGTGACAAACAAACTAGCGGGTAAACTGACGGTAAGTTATCAACGCCGCCCATGACCATCTGCCAGATCTGAGAGGTCGCTGATGCATTACCGGTCTTTTATAAAAATATATTAGGCTATTATTTTGTTCTTCGACTTACCTATTACTTTTCTAATCTTCAGATTCAGACAATCATGGTCTGGTTATATTTTTCAGTATCATTTGTTAACCAATGGCCGACGGCCAGTTGTGTTTAAAGTACCGCTGGAAAGGAGAAGTCGAAAAGAATTTGCGTGAAAACTTTGGGGATTATAAGCACGAGGTAGCGCAGGGCCATGGACGGAGGTTTTCATTTTCAAAAGCCAAGGCTCATTTTAGTTGCTGCGAAAAAGTAATAGGGGCTAAAGTATGAAATTGAAGTTTTTTTTTCGAGACATGAAAAGATATAACTCCATTAGTTAGCAAAAAGTCACTATATTATATTTTGATATAAGACTACATTTGTAAAGTCTATATTAAATAAAGAACAGATATTACTGTAATAATATATTACTATAATGTGTTACTATATATTACTATAATATGTTCTACTGAATTATATAAGCACCACCTTACTGTATCTTATGGAAAGCAATAAACAATTGAGTATTGAGTACTGTATTCTTGATGCAAAAAATCATGAAAATTTTTTTACTTGGTATAATTAACCTTTTCATAAAACCCAACTTTTTTCAATAAAAAATATTTTTTTCTTAATAACTATCCTACACGTTCCTAAACGTTTTCCGCTAAAGCACAGTTAAATATGAAGTAGTAGTTTTAATACTTAGCTTGCAAACTAAAAAATAAATAGTATGGAAAACACATCTTAAGAAAATCGTCATACAAAACGGAAATTGTATACTTTAATCCCTAATAGTAAGTTTGACATCTAAAAAAGTCGCAAATCTGCCCGTATTCGCACGTTGTTGCGACAAGTCGCACGGGCCGCCGCCAGCATTCCTCCCGATATTAAATCCGCTTGACTCCATAAAGAATTCCAATGGACCGTCCTCTGTCCTGTGGGATGCGCGCGCGCTGACGTACAATAAACGTTGATAACCTGTGAAATATTTTGTACTGACTCTATTTGGTCGTGGTTTGAATCCGAGCATGTAGGTAACTCTCGATTTTTCAAACCTATGTGCGTATTCCTACTAAGCTAGGCGGTGAGGGAAACGTGATACGAATGAAACCTGCACGTCTTCTACACGAATAGTTTCTCAAAAATTCCGAATACCAACTGTTAGCGAGCGAGGGAGTGGAGTAAAAATAGCAATAAAATAATAAAATAATACCGTTTGCACCAAAAAAATATCAATGACAATATGAAACGTCAAATTTAGAAACAAAACAATAACGAATATAAAATATAATATTTATTTAGATACATTATTAAATTTAATATTAGACTTTGAAAGAAACTCCCACTTAACATTTTGTGCCGTCTATGTGTTTGTTTATACGTTTTGTTGTATCTTTTTGTTTTAGATGGTGTAAGAACTCAAATTAAAATAATATCCTGAAAAATTTAATCTTATCCATACCGGTCAATTTTTCTTTTAAAACGTGTCTCGTTAATCACTCGACATTGGCAGAGTTAAAAAACTGTGTTTGGCATAAGCAAACGCAATAGCAGCCATTACAAAAAAAAAAATACTTAAAGTGGTCGGTTTGCCACACCAACGTTATTTGAGATAATGATTCTGAACATCTGTAACTGAGATTGTAATTACCAGACTCCTCAAACCCTGAATCATGGTTTAAGCGTACTCTGGGCTTAAAACGATAGCTTTGGACGCAAACGGGAACTACACTCTAATATGACGAAGTAGATCACCAGTTTGGAACAGTGGTAGTGAACGCTGCCTTTGGTCCAAGGGTTGCGGGTTCGATCCCCGCACAGTACAAACATTTGTGTGCATGAACATGTCTGTTTGTATTATTCTGGGTGTTTGCTATGTATTATAAGTATGTATTTACAAAAGAAAAGTATTATATGTATATATTTGTAATTCCGCTGTTGGTTTTGATGTCCGTAACACAGGTGCTTGAGTTACCTATCTCGGAGTCAGATCAATGTATGTGATGTTGTGAAATATTTATATTTTTATCAGTGCATGAAAATGTGTGTCGAAACCATAGGCTAATTATCTCGTAGGTTTAAATCGAATCGATTTTCAAGTGAAATTCATAATAAAACTTTTTTTTTTTGATATGTGAATTGAAGTTGAATCCTAATTTGGTTTCCTTTTTGTTCCAGGTAAGCATAATCAAAAGGTGACATACAATAAGAAAATTGTAAGTTACAAATTTTTTTTCCTAGATGAGTTAGTAAAACTTCGCTACAACCCAGTATTTTTTTATTTTTTTTTATATGAGAGGTGGCAGACGAGCAGACGGATCACCTGATGGTAAGCAATTCCGCCGCCCATGGACACCCGCAACACCAGTGGAGTCACAAGTGCGCTGCCAACCTTTTCCCCTTCCCCCCATTGGGCCTCCGGTAGCCTCACTCACACGGCGAAACACAGCGCAGGCGCTGCTTCACGCCGGTCTTCTGTGATGGCAGTGGTATCACCCCGGTCGAGCCAGCCCATTCATGCCTAAGCGTGGCTCTCCCACATTTAAAATTCGCGTCAACTTTTTTGTTATGTGACAACACCAGTGGTGATTAAATCTAACAGTATTTGGTGACTTCGATGGATTAACGTATTAGTATTTTTTCATTCCAAGTAAACGAATTTGTTAATGTAAAAATAAAAATAACTAAAGCTATAGATTCTCAACAAGGATCTTGCAGTAATCTTATCCATAAACCCTCGATTTTCCCATCATAACGGTACATGCAAAACATTTCTCACTCCCCTAAACACATCATAACCAATATAATTTTTTGTATGAAATCAAATCAAGTCTTGTCGAAGCGATAACATTCGCCAAATCAAATTGTCGCAATGAACATTTTATTACGAAGAACGTTCGACGAATAACCGTGCGATATTATTTTGTGTCATTTATAAAATGTAGGAACTTTTTTTTGTTCCGAAGAGTGAAATAAACCGTTTGATATTTTGCATAGAAACCTTCTTCCGACATTTTTAAATTGAAATTGAAAGTAACATATGGCCGTACTCGAGACGTCATTTAAGCTAATATTCATTAACTTAAGTATCGGTAGTCTTTATGCGTATCAAAATAAGTAATAATTTTTTTTCTTAAGTAGCCAACTAAGTGATAAAATCAATGGCCCACAGTCGCCCAAAATCAATATGGGTAGGGATGCCTTTGCCCAGCAGTGAGACACGATATGCTCCTAATGAATAATAAAGTCAATGTTATTCAATCTCATCATCAGAGAGTCACCGAACAATATTAATACAGGACTAAAGCAGACTATCCGCGCTTTATCTACGGATCACATATTTCGGACATTTCATTTTCCTTCCAACAACAAGCTCTAATACACACCACCTTTTTCTCCCAAAATTCTTAAAATCCCTTAACACCTGACAAAAAGGACGGCCCATCAAAACCCGCACCTTCGCCCGTCGTATAGGCCGACCGAACACCCAAAGATCCCATTAAAATTGGCGCGTTATCCCGCGGGCCAGTATTGCCAATCATCCTGGATCCCGGGATCGTGGGATCGGCCCGGGATCGTAATAAGTGCATTTCGTGAATATTCGCGGAGGTATGCCGGTGACTGCGCGTGTCTCATTACCTTATTCCATTATTGGGATCTTTGGAGATCTCTAAATTCTAACGGTGTATTGAAAATTAATTTATCTGTTAATTTTGTACGGGTTGGAATACTGTTTTATAGCGGGCTTACATTTTGCGGTGTGAAGAGGGGTTCCAACTAAATGCAGATGTGCGATTGTAAAAGCATTCTACAAATCAATATTTATTGTCTTGTCGTGTATCATCATCATTTAAGCCAATAGACATCCACTGCTGGACATAGGCCTTCACCGATGTTCTCCACAAAGATCCGTCCTGTGCTGCCTGCATGCAATGGATTGCCCCGACCCTCACCAGATCGTCGGACCACCTTGTGAGGGGCCTGCCACGGCGGCGACTTTCAGTACGTGGCCTTCACTCGACTCTCCACGACTCCACTTGTCGAGTATAAAAGTAAAAAGTAAAGTATCAGCCTATGAACTGTCCCACTGCAGGGCTAAGGCCTCCATCATAGAAATCAAGTCATCGCTACTATGATAGGATTGGAGATCACAAACCTCATACGCTCAGCCCGGGAATCGAACCCAGGACCCCGAGATCACGGCCCGATACTTAAACTACTAGAACAACTTGTCGAGTATATTTAGTTTTAATTCAAATATTACAAATAAAAGTTGGGAAAACAAAGCTGTCGTCATCGAAATCAACCTTTTTATAAGACAGCCTTTTTACAAGAAACGTCCATATTAATTTGACATTGGCCAAACTAGTTACTTTATCATCATTTTGAAGAACGATAACTGTATCATACGTGCGCTGGCAACCGGAAAAGGTGGCATTTGGCCCTCCAGTACCTTTACTCACTCGGCTAAATATCATTATCATCATCATTCAGCCAATAGACGTCCACTGCTGGACATATGCCTTCCCCAATGTTCTCCACACAGATCGGTCCTGTGCCGCCCGCATCCAATGGATTCCCGCGATCTTCACCAGATCATCACCAACTTGAGGGGGGCCTGCCACGGCTGCGACATCCTGTAGGTCGTCGTTCTCCTCGCTATGTGCCCTGCCCATCGCTACTTAAGGCATTCAATCCTTTGGGCTATGTCTGTGACCTTAGTTTTTCTGCGGATCTTATCATCCGATTACGCAAGGAGACTCCGAGCATAGCCCTCTCCATTGCTCTCTGAGTGACTTTGAGCCTCCTTAATCGGCACATTATAAGCGGCCACGTTTCGGTTCCGTATGTTATCACTGGCAACACACACGCATTGAAGACTTTCGTCTTGAGACACTGCGGTAGATGGGCCGGCTAAATATAGCGCTGCTTTATGCTGGCTTTCTGGGAGGCCATGGTATCATTCTGGTCGGTCCATTCATGCCGAAACGTGTTATTTAAAAGGGTAGTTTACCACGTGATGTCGTTTCCTGTACTTTTTCTTTGCGCGTTCTATATCCAGCTAGCTCGATGAGATTAGAGCGATGGTAGCTCAATGTTTCAGAACGCTTCGAGCATATTTTCTGGATTTCTCAAATTTATCTATTTATTTCTATCATTAGCTCGACTGTAAGGGGAAACATCGTGAGGAAATTAACACGTCTCTTATAGTTTCTGAAACCCGTAACCATGATTCAGTTGGTCTGGTTCCCCTGTTAGGGTTGAGAAGGTCAGACGGCAGTCGCTTCATGGTAATTATCAGACTCCCGAAATCTAGAATCATGGCCCAAGCATACTGCGGGCTCCAGAGCGAAAACTTTGGACGCAACCGGGAATAACACACTAAGCTTTTTTTTATGTGATAGGTCGCAGACTAGCAGACGGATCACCTGATGGTAAGCGATTGCCGCCGCCCATGGACACCCGCTGACACCAGTGGAGTGGAGTGCGCTGCCGACCCTTAAAGTTCCTTTTCCCCCGGATTGGGCCTCCGGTACCCTCACTCACGCAGCGAAACACATCAAAATGCTGCTTCACACCGGTTTTCTGTGAGGCCGTGGTATCACTCCGGTCGATGAGGAGGAGGTTTCATATCCAGCTACTGGTTACGTTTATATTGCGGCTATCCGGTACAAATATAGAAGACTTAAGCTCTGCGACCCCGTAGTCTCGTCTTGACGCTTTGACTGACAGCCTTTGAACTTCAAAGGGATTAGCGCAGGTAGATTGTGTACTACGGCTGGTTCTCAAACTTTTAGATATTCTCTCACTGTCGGTCGTCTCGATCTGTGATGCCCGGTTGCGTCCAAAGCTGTTGCTTCAGAGCCCGGTATGCTTAGAACCATAATTCAAGATTTAGGCAGTATGGTGATCTGGACAGTGAAGCGATTGCCGTCTGACTTTCGCAATCCTTTAACAGGGGAACCAGATCAACTGACAAACAAACTGATTCGAAACGTGCAGGTTTCCTCACGATGCTTTTCCTCATCACCGAGCAAATGGTAGACAAACCTTTAAAACGCAAAATATTCTTTGACTTAGCCTAGGTGGATAAGAAATGATGAGATCCGCAGGAGAACTAAGGTCACAGACATAGCCCAAAGGATTGCATGCCTCAAGTGGCAATGGGAAGGGCACATAGCGAGGAGAGCAGACAAGCTGTTGGGGCGAAAAGGTCCTCGAGTGGAGTCCACGTACAGGAAGTCGCAGCCGTGGCAGGCCCCCCACAAGGTGGACCGACGATCTGATGAAGATCGCGGGAATCCCTTGGATGCTGGCTGCACAGGACCGATCTGTGTAGAGAACATTGGGGGAGGCCTATGTCCAGCAGTGGACGTCTATTGGCTTACCGTCTGACCTTCGCAGCTCTTTAGAGGGAATCCAGACCAACTGACTCATGGTATCACGTTTCAGAGAGTATTCGGAATGCACAGGCTTCCTCACGATGTTTTCTCACATTTCAACATATTATTTGACTTAAAATGAAACAAAGACAACCTAAGACGAATATTTCTATGGCTCTAAAAGTTACATTTAAAAACATGAAAAAAAAAACTAAATAGTGCTTGTTTAAAAAAATTAATAAAAGAAAAATAAAATTCATTCATTTTAGATATTCATCCATATTAACATAGGTAATATTATAATAATAATTCACTCCATTAATAAGGTACAATATTAAAAAATTGTAATAATTTAAAAACGTCAAGTCAATGAATAATAATTAAAATTTATAACGAGTAACTTATTTTATTTTATAAAAGGTGATAAGCTGGCGTGCAGCTCCATCCACATGTGCATTTAAGGTTTATCATCATCATCATCATCATCATTTCAGCCAATAGACGTCCACTGCTGGACATAGGCCTCCCCCAATGTTCTCCACACAGATCGGTCCTGTGCCGCCCGCATCCAATGGATTCCTGCGATCTTCACCAGATCGTCGGTACAAGGGGGCCTGCCACGGCTGCGACTTCCTGTACGTGGCCTCCACTCGAGGACCTTTCCGCCCCAACGGCCGTCTGTTCTCCTCGCTATGTGCCCTGCCCATTGCCACTTGAGGCATGCAATCCTTTGGGCTATGTCTGTAACCTTAGTTCTCCTGCGGATCTCATCAATTAAGGTTTATGCTTAATCTCAAATTAAAAAAAAATAGGCAGTAGACCTTAAAATGTGTGGACCTTAACTAAATAAACGTTTTGTTTAAAAATCATTGGCAGCGGGTGTGACGCCCCTCTTTTAAAATAGGCAATTACAAAATAATTTTATTTATTGTAAACATTCCATCTTAAAACACTGGCATGTTCTGCTCCCATTCTTTATCGCCATTTATCGCCCATTTTATCGTCATTTCTGATCCTATTCTTTATCCGCACGGGTTGTACATGTTTTGCCTTGACTGACTATACATTTCCTGACTTATAAGTGGTCCGTTTTGAAAGTAGCAAACGCCTACAATTTTTTTCTATCAGGTGAGATTGTGGTGAAGCATTAGCGTTTAGTCCAAAAAGCAAAAACCCAGCCTGATAGCTAAGATTTTACACACGTTTGTAAAAACGCGCATCACGTGCCACTTGATATCAGTCAAGTTTAAAGATCAGCGCTTCGCATATGGAAAAACCGTCCAAAATTCATAATAAAAGGACAATCCTACACCGCCTGTCGCAACACTCTTCTGTGCAGACAGGTGCCGCATAATTGGGTATTAACAGATAGAATCTGCCCGTTACGTGGTTAGAAATGGATTCAATTAATTTTTGCTACTCATTCTTCCTGCGGCCAGTCGCTAATTAAACTGTCTATCAAATAGCCCGCCATTTTCGACTAGCCGGTGCAGTGTTAATCGCCAATATGACACTTGTTTCGGATTGGTCGTTCTGTGTAGAGCTAGACTTTGGTTTAAAATGGCGGGCGGGTTTTGACGTAAATGGACGTTATTTTTAAAATTGATGCAGGTTTTTCTGATTGATATTATCTTCAATTAAAACATACATACCTACGTATAATGTGTACATCGGTTATTAGTTTTAGTAGATTTTTTGGTTAAAGACCTTTATATGCTACTCAACTCTGTTTTCTATTACTATTTTCAAATCGCTCCCTGCCTATTTAATGCTGAAATTTGTCGAAAATATTTGCCATATCATCTAGAGGAAGAAGAAGGTTAAGAAAATATTATTTTAAAACAATATCATAAGAATTGGGGAAATGTACAAATCAGACGACGATTTTCTGTTGACAAACCATAGTTTTTATTTATCCATTTTTCTTACATATTTAATCAATGTTTTTTTGTGGCGTGGAAGAAGAGGAATTTTTCCACAACAAGTGTCTTATCCTTATCACCCAATGTAACATCACCACTTTGTCTCTCTTTCTCTGGCTCTAGATAATAATTACTATTACAAATGTAAAGATATACATAGTTGTATAAAATATTTATTTGCCGTGTGGTCTCCGGCAGAGTAGAATAGGCCACCCTCACTCTTACCGAGGTGTCGTAAAAGGCGACTAAGGTAAAGCTGCTGGCATGATCATCAACACCCAGAGAAGGATAACTCTGCATTTATATCAAAACCCTCACCAACCCGTCTGCCAAGCGTGGTGAGTATGGCAATCACCCCTCATGTGATTGAGGGAGGCCCGTGCCCCAGCAGTGGGGACTTAAATGGGCTGATGATGATAAAATATTTATAGGTACTGTTCGCCAAAACGAATCGGATCAATTTCGACCCACAAGACAATATCTGTTAATACTCAATAATGCCACCACATGCCTCCGAAGTAATGATGAGCAGGACAAAAGAGTGTCGCCCGTCTAACAGTCAGGATCACCCATTGTGGATAAGTGGGGATTATATTTTCATTCATCAGCTTGACTTTGTGACTTTCTTTGATTACCAATCTATTCTGTAGGACCCCTTTTGTCCTATGAAATTGATATTTGCTAAAAATGGCTTGAGAAGTTCATCATTATAAATATAAAAAATATAAATAATTCACAACATCACAGACATTGATCTGATTCCGAAATTGACCGAGGAAGAGCCACGCTTCGGCATGAATGGGCCGGCTCGACCGGAGTGTGCTGTGTGAAGCAGCACTATGCTGTGTTTCTCTGAGTGGCGGTACCGGAGGCCCCAGGGAAAGGGGAGTTTAAAGGTTGGCTTTGGTTTCGCGGGTGTCCATGGGCGGCAGCAATCGCTTACCATCAGGTGATCCGTCTGCTCATCTGCCACCTAGTACATAAAAAAAATGTAACTCTAGCATCTTTGTTACGGATATTAGAACCAAAGGAATTACAAAATACCGAAATCTGTCTCCTATTTCTTAAAAGAAAACATGATAAAAATTTAAGTTTTAAACTCCACACGTCTTATTAAGTCAACGCTAGTAATTACTCGGTGATCAGGCGGCCTCAGCAATAAAAGTGCCGGCTGAGAACAATGGCCGTAATGAAGCTCAGGAAGCGAATGGTACTGACCAACTACTGCGCAGATTAGACTGGACGAGGGAGAGGGATTGTCTAAAAGACTCTAAAGTATTCCACTAGCAGTGAAAAAAAAATCATTCGGCAAAATACATCTGATATGAGCTGAACTGTTTAATGAACATGCCTGTTTTCAGACCGATACGACCTTTGAAACCTTTAAGGTGACGGGTGGGGCACACTAGCGACGCCAACAGATTTTAACTTTTAGCTACTACTAGCGGCCGCCCGCGACTCCGTCCGCGTGGAAAAGTAACTTTTTACCCCCCTTTCAACCCCTTACAACCCCCTTTTCGCAATAAAAAGTAGCCTATGTGCTTTCTCAGGGTCTAGATTATCTGTATACCAAATTTCATTTAAATCCGTTGAGTAGTTTTGGCGTGAAAGAGTAGCAGACAGACAGACAGACAGACAGACAGACAGACAGAGTTACTTTCGCATTTATAATATTAGTATGGATATCGGATCTGTTTTAAACAATATCGGGGTTACAACCTCTCGGCAAACATTTATACTATATATTAAATAACCATGCACAAATGCGGACCCAATATTTGTACGCGAAAAATTGATTCACGCGTACAAAAACAGACCCAACATATGTGCATGGTTATTTTATAAATAGTATAAGTGTTTGCCCGGAGGTTGTAACCCCGAAATTGTTCAAAATAGATCCGGTTTAGTAGCTAACAATTAAAAACGAATGATGTCGCTAGTTAGGGCTACCCGTCGCCTTAAGAAAAGAGTACAGGTTTAAGTACCGGGCCGTGATCTCGGAGTCCTGGGTTCGATTCCCGGTTTGAGAGAAAAGTATGTTTCGAATTTTTCGAATATAGCTCGGGTTTGTGATCACCAATCCGCATTTGGCAAGCGTCGCGGTTAAGCCTAATAATAATAAATGTCCCCACCCTGGACAAAATTTCGTGCGATGAACACTTGTGTTTGTTCAGTGTCTGGGTGTAATATATGTATTTAAGTATATATTTGTATTCCTCTGTTGTCTGATATCTGTAACTCAAGTGCTTAAGCTACTTAGTACGGAATAAGGTCAACGTATGTGATGTTGTGAGAATTATTATTATTTATTATTAGTGAGTACACGTTTATAAAAATTAAATTCATTTAAATAGTTTTATGCACAACTCCCGCAGACGTTGTCTAGCAGTAATTTATATACTAATCCCATCGTAGTAGCGATTTCTATGATGGAGGCTTTTGTCCTTCAGACAGTTTATAGGCTGATACGTATCAGATGGTTGAGATTGGCCGCCGTAGCCGTAATCGGCTGTAGGATATTACTATCGAATGCGTGAGTACTTACTAATCGCTTCACTAAGTTGGATGTCATGTCGGCGTAAGCGCACCCCGCGACGGCCACTCGCTCCCACCGGACGTGGCATTAAAACTTTTGAGTGATACCGCTCTGTCACACGGCCGTCTAGACGGACTGATCGATGTAGGTATATCCTTGAATGGCAGCTCCTGAAGGCTATAGACGTTTTTGTGTGAAGTGTATCGGTGAATATTTACGTGAGAAACGTTGTCAAATATGTTTTTTTTTATATAATAGGACGCAGGCGAGCAGATGGATCACCTGATGGTAAGCGATTGCCGCCGCCCATGGACAGCCGCGACTCAGTGAAGTCACAAGTGCGCTGCCAACCTTGAAAACACCCTTTCCCCCAGATTGGGCCTAAGTAACCCTCACGTCACGCAGCGACAGCATAGTGCTGCTTCACGCCGATTTCTGCGAAAAATAATATTTCTACACTTTTTAGTTCGTGGTTTTTGAAGGTGGTTTTTTTTTCGCAATTTTTTTTTCCTTTTTAGACTTCTTTAGACTCGATTCGGCCATCTTTATCCGTGAATAAATCTATGGTATAACGTCATATTTGTATTATTTGTCACAGACACAGACTTAGTATCGAATTAAGATTATAAATACGATACGATAGTCCTCCCTTAACAACGGCATACATACAAATAAAAACGAATATCAAACACACCCACTCACGTTTATCAAGAGCTAACGAACTTCAGGATTAAAAAAAACAGTCAGCAAAAGAAAGCCAGGCCATCTTGAGAGCGTCCCGTGAATTAAAAGTGCAGGTGAGTCTCAGCGACTGTCCCGCATTGATCTGGCGGTGACGCGCCTGTCCCCACACCCTCTAAGAGGGACACCATGCTCAATAAGCATAGAAGGACAGCGAGGACTTTCAGATTTGCCAACTAACCGTGAAAGGCTCGACCGGAGTAATACCACGGTCTCACTGAAAACCGGCACTGTGCTGTGTTTTGCGGCGTGAGTGAGGGTACCGGACCAATCTAGGGTAGAGGGCTAAAGGTTGGCAGCGCACTTGTGATTCCATTAGTGTCGCGGGTGTCCATAGGCGGCGGCAATCGCTTACCATCAGGTGATCAATCTGCTCGTCTGACGACATAAAAAAATAGACTTGATTATATTGACTTAGCTAACCGCATTAGCAAGTTGAAGTGGCAGTGAGCTGGCCATATCAGCCGTAGAACTGTCAGAAGAACTGCTGGGTTAAACAAGTTCTAGAGTGGAGACCACCACTCGGTAAACCAAGGGTAATGAGAGGCAGGCAGGCAGATGGAGTGCGATCTGCGCAGGATGGCTGGAGCTGGATGCGAGTAGCCATAGATCGATCGGAGAGGCGAACATTAAAAGAGGCCTATGTGATGGTGTGGACTGCAACAGGCTGATACTAATGATATCCCTAAAACATTATAACATTTGTGTATGTTACATATATTGTAACGTTTTATTTGTAAACAAACTTAGAGCTTCAAAGATAAGAGCCACACTTCGGCATGAATGGGCTGGCTCAATCGGAATGTTATCACGGCCTCAAAAAAACGTAAAGTAGTGCTTGTGAGAGTTTCGTCGAGTGAGGGTACCGGAGGTCCAATGGGAGAAAGGCGGTTATCATTTCGGCTACGCACTGGTGACTTCACAGGTGTTGTGGGTGTCTATGGGCATTCGCTTACCGTCAGTTGATCCGTCTGTTTGTCTGCCACCTATCATAAAAAGCATAGCCTACACTACGTTTCTCTAGATGACGTCCACTGCTTTCTACTAATTGTAACTAGTATAAAATTACTTAAAAACCAAGTTCCATTAATGCGGCCACATCAATGCATTCTCAAGCAAATGCGAAAGAAAAAGGATTAAAAAATTCCCCCTATCCTGTTAGAAGTGATGAAGGGGTGTCACCGTGGGGTGGCCCACCCCCGAGTGGACGTGAGGACACGCTTAGAGACCGGCGACGTATTGGTAATGGTCGGTGGATGTAACATACTTGCTTACTTATGTTTTGTATTGCTAAGAAATGTGGGATCATATTCACTTATTTGGTTGTCATTTGGTAGTGCATTTTTATGTAGGCAACCACGTTTAAGGTTGATGTAACATATTTGCTTACTAATGATTTGTGTGGCTTAGAAATGTGGGATCATATTCACTAATTTGGTTGTCATTTGGTACCTAGTGCATTTTTTATGCAAGCAAGCACGATTAAGGTTAAGGCGAGCGAACGACATCATTCATAGTTCCTCGTCTGATAAACAAGTTGCCATTGGATCTACGGGACAGTTTGACACCTACAAATTTTAAACTTAAGCTAAGGGAATACTGTTTTAGCAATTGCTAGTACAGTTGTATAAAATATTGTACACTTTTTTATTAGTGTCGCTCGAATTGCACTTTTAATTCCCAAAATATGGTCTTTAATAAATGATTCGAGTATTGAATATAAGTTTGTATATAGCATAGATCACGATAGCACAAGACAAACCTCTGTGGTTTAATGTGCTGTCTTATTATTGTACATGTATAATTTGTAATGTTATTTGATAATAAATAAAAAAAAATATATAGCAAGTAATTTTTTTTATCTTGCACTAGCATTAAGAATGAGAATAAGGCTCAATTCGACCAATCTTCATACGACTAAGATTGGTCGAATCGGCCCTAAGGATCGATTTTTAAATCTAGAATTAAAAGTTTAACAGATAAAACATATTACGCCTAAAAATTGTGTCACACTTACGTCATGCAATTATGGTAAGGGTTGTATTTAACGTTCTCTCAAAATTAATAAATTGTTAACCTAACAACGTTTTTGCATGCCAAAAAAATACTGATTGTACATGAAAATTAGTAAGTAAGATAAGACTTGATTGGTCTTTTAATTTTGTTTTGCTCGTAATTAAAAATCTAGCCCCTCATTTCATTTTCATAAATAAAAAAATCTATAAATAATCCTCACATTCAATATGTCGTCGGTTTTTTTTTAAATCTCAACCTGTAAAACCCTCCAACAAGGACCGTTTAATCGCTTACATCACGCTACCGTTGAAACACCTCCAACCCTCAAATACTCGCGGGCAATAACCAACCCCGGCTTCTTCGGCCGTCAATTCGACCTGTCACTATTGACGCTTTTATTGCGTTCTGATTTCCCAGAGCGGCCGACGATTTGAAAGGATTTAACTAGTTGGAAAAACTTGGACGCCCATCTCTGGACGGGTTGGGACAAGTCTTAAATTCCCCCGTTAAGTAGTTTCGAGAAGTGCGCAAATTTCGATATCACTTTGCGAATTTGTTGATAGCGGTGACAATTTCGGAGTTTTGGAAGCGAAAGGGTTTGATCTAAGTGCGTTTGGTTTTGATAAGGTTTTAGAGTTCGGAGTTAATTTTTTTAGAAACAATTTTAGCTTAGATCGTCGTCTGTTCTTTTGGAGGAAAGTCCCTCCGGAGCTCAGGTACCCTCGGATTATGATCCAGGATTTGATTTATTAATTACAATAACACGAATGCCATCTGACTAAAAGGTTGTTAATATATTGTTTTAAATTGTAATGGTCACTAACATTACAACAGTTACGAGATTTCTACCATGTAACTTATTTTTGAGTTTCAGATATTCGGCTCTGTTGCAAGCGCTATGGTCACGGAAAATTGTTTACTCTGTGACCATGGTAAAAAAATAAGATACAAGGTAGAAATCTCATAAATATTTATTCTTACTGGTGGTTGACTTTTAGTTTTTTGTTGTAATTTCTGTTCCTTTTTTAAATTTATTAAAAAATACTATTTTTAAAAATTTCAAGAGACACCGAAGCACAGATCTAATCAAACAAACGTCACCCAAATTAAATAATTTCCCCGTTATTTTTAGCAGTCACAATCGCGGGGCGTCCACAGATAAAAAGCGTGTTTTTCGCGCTTTTTTCAACGGAACTCAACCCTTTGACGTTATCTGTGTGACGTCACGGGCGTCTTGTCCCCTTCGCGCGGGAAATGAAACTTTGAAACGTTCTGAATTCCTGTTGTTATCTGTTGAATGTAGGACTTATTTTTTGCTTTTTTAATGTTTTTGACTTCACTGGACAGCGTTGAACAAGTTTATTCGGGGTACTTTTGACATTTTAGGGTTGAATGTTGAAGCTGTAATATTTATAAATTATTCGCTTAAAGATTTTTCTTATCTAAATTTACTGAATGATAAACAGTTACATATATACAATTATGTTTATAACTTTGACCTAAGTTCTGTATAATTTAAAGATCATTATTTTATGGCGTCTAATACAATGCAGTAGCGCTGCCATTTTTTTTAGTCATTATGACGATTATAAATCATTAAATGAAAAAGATTTATATATTTTTTCGTTTTTAACGTATGTGTGTCATTTCATTCATTACGTAAAACGATTTGTAAAAGTTTTATATTCCTTCCCCACTAATTCTTCTTTAGTATGAATTAACTATATCCGTTAAGTACAAAAAAAAACTTGGGAAGGCAAGTCAGCTTTTCGTAGGTGTTATTTGCCTTTATAATACCTTTGGTTACTCAGTAAATGAAATCAACGGATTAATCGGTATGAAGCAGCTCTTGCGCTGTATTTTACCGAGTGAGTAGAGGCACCGGAGGCCCAATCCGGGAATCAAGATCCCAATAAAAGTTTGGCAGTGTACTTATCACTCCACTGGTGTTGCGTGTGTCCATTGGCGGTAACCGCTTACCATTTTTTTTTTATTTGTTAGAAATGGGGTGAGCCCTGCGTCTCATAGCCACTGCGACCAGTAGATGATCTATTGTGGCAGCCCCGTAACCTATTACAGCACCTCATGTAGCTCCAGTTCCAGGATAAACCCGAGAATGGAGCTGATGGGGGAGCTTTTGATCTCGTCTGCTGAGATCATGTGTGCTCCCAGGTGCCGGCTTCTGCACCGGTGCAGCGCTATGCACTCGCCGAGGACGTGGATAATCGTTTCCTCGTCCTCGCGACAGAACCTGCAGATTTTGGTATCTGAAAGGCCCATGTTGTGCAGGTGCTTATTTAATTTGCAGTGCCCTGTGAGGGTCCGAGTGAGTGCCCTAACATGTCCTCTGCTCAGTTTTATTATTTCTACAGCTCGTCTCTGATCGAACGCCTGTATCAACGCCTTATACTGTTCTAGTCGAGGTAGTCTTTTCCAATATTCAGTGCTTTGCTTATGCTCCCACTCTTTTAACTCGAACCTGACCATGCAAGCTGGAACGCCACTTATTGGTTCCGGTCCGAGTAGTGGGCTCTCTGCCCCGGCCTTTGCTAGCACGTCAGCGACTTCGTTGCCTCTGATATTGCAGTGTCCCGGTACCCAAATCAGATTTACGATGTTGGCATTGCCAAGCTGGTTTAGGAGCAGGACACACTCGCTAGTGAGTTTGGAGTCAAGTTCACAGGATGTTAACGCCTTGAGGGCAGCTTGACTATCTGAGAAGATGAATATCTTCTTATTCTGGAGATTCATTTGCAGACTCTCTTGGACACAGCCAATTATTGCGAAGACTTCTGCTTGGTACACTGTGGTATAGCGACCCAGGTTGGCGAATTTGCGTATTCTGAAGCGATCATTACAAAATCCCGCCCCGGATACGCCTTGCCTCCTGGAACCATCCGTATACCAAACGATGTCATTCTGCTTAACATTTCCGGGAGTTCCAGCCTCCCAGTCTTGTCTACTAGGTAACAAGACTGTAAACCGCTTATCGAAGCGGTATTCACGGATCATGGAGTCAGAGGGCATATCCATGACCGGAATTTTCATTAGTTCATTGTAGAGGTTACCTATGACCCTAGATTGCCATCTCGTCCTTCCTCTGATTTTTGCTCTCGTAATGGCCATCCTCGCTTCCATCTGCACGTGAATGTGCAGAGGTGGAATGTTCAGGAGGGCATCCAGTGCTGCAGAGGGAGAGGACGAAAGAGCGCCAGTGGCTACAAGGCAGGCTGTTCTTTGAACTTTGCTGAGGTTCTCCACGCAGTTGAGTTGGTGCGTCTTCTTATACCACACACAGCAGCCATAAGTGACGATTGGCCTCACTATGGTTTTATAAATCCAGAGTGCGGCCTTGGGCCGTAGCCCCCATTTTAGCCCCACCAACCTACTGCTTGCCCCCATCGCTATTTTTGCCTTTCTAGTAATGTAGTCGAGATGCTTGTTCCATGTTAGTTACCGCTTACCATAATGGGTCCGTTTGCTCGTCTGCCACCTATTACACAAGAACATGCTCAAAATCACTAGAAACAGCTAATTGTAAAAAACGCACACTGTTAACAATAGTAGGTATTTATAGTATTTTTCCAGGACGAAAAATGAAGACAAACACCAGAAAAAAAGTATCTATCAAACACCTCACAGAGAAACAACTGCATGTGTCGAGGGGGTAAATTACCTCCCCCCACGCCCCCTTCTTCGTTATCACGTCCAGAACATAATTTAAGGCGAAGGAGGGGTGCTCGCTCGATTCGTCAGTGCTACTCTGATTTGGTTTTTTTTGTTGTGCTAAGTTGAGACTTGGGGTAGTGGATTTTTGAAGGGAAGGCTTCGACTTAATTCAGCTAGCTTGATAGTCCATTCGTTAGTGATCCTGACGCTAAGGGTGGGTTCGATTTCTTTGAAGTGTGAGAGAGCTACGCTTAGGCATGAATGGGCCGGCTCGACCGGAGTGATATCACTGCCTCACAGAAGACCGGCGTTTCGCCGTGTGAGTGACCGTTACCGGAGGCCCAATGGGTGGAAGGGGAAATGGTTGGCAGCGCACTTGTGACTCCACTGGTGTTGCGGGTGTCCATGGGCCGCGGAATTGCTTACCATCAGGTGATCCGTCTGCTCGTCTGCCACCTCTCATTTATAAAAAAAAAAAGTGGGAACTTTGCCATTGTCAGATGAAGTATTTAAATAGTGGGCAGTGAAGTCGGAGACAGTCAAAGTCACAAGATAAAAGGTCAAAGTCACAAGATAAAAGCTAGTGCTTAACGCTCCATCGTCCTACTGGCCTTTGCTGCATTTGGTAGTTACCCTGCCTCATACGCCAAAAGGTCGTGGGTTCCATTACCTACCCTGGATAAACATTCGTGTGATGAACACTTGTGTTTGTGCAGTATCTGGGTATAATTATTAAACTTTTAATTCATCTGATGTCAGATATCCGTAACACAAGTGCCTAAGCTCATTAGTACACAATCAACAATTAATTTATTTATCATTGCGGTTATTTTCTTTGATCGTAATTCCTGTACTGCTTAAAGTTTTTAACATACTCGTATGTAAGTAATAAGTATGCATTAAAAGTACATATAGACAGAACATCACATGAACGTATAACTATCTAACTATCAACAATTCTTCAATTAATTCTCACCTTTATTTCAAACACATTTGGTTCAATATCGACAGATTTAGTAACCTGTCATGTCGCAATGTCGTCTCAACATTAATAAGGCTTGTCTACTAGGTCAGAGATTGGCAGATTTTTTAAATAGCATTGAGAAATAACGGATTAAAAAAAATACTAAGCTGTTATGTCCCCTCAAAGGCAAAGATAGGCAAGTAAATTTTAAGTCTTAAATTGACGAAATATTTATATAGCAATCGATATCTTATTCAATTTATAGCAACTTTTGTTAAGAAACCATTTTCATTAACGCACTATTTCATATAGCTATCGAGAAAAGCTATCTCGCGATGCGCACAAACTAGTGAGGGCTGACGTCACGCCTCGCGTCGCTGTTTGTATGGAGCGTTTTGGGCAAGTCTATTTTAAGTGATTTTCAAATTGTCCTATCTCGAAGATTTTTCAAGCTAACAAATCCATTCTTTCACCGATTTTTTCACTTTTAAAGGGTACTTATATTACTAACAAGAGAAAAAAATAGGACACAAGCCTATTGTACCTCATCTTCATTATCTTAGCGTTTATTCACGGCTGCATCTCTAGCTATCATCGATGATTTCATTCATCGATTACTATTTTTTTCACTGAATAGGTACCTGCTACTCATACTTACAAAGGTAAATCGAATGAATGAATGTACTATGTACTACTTGTTAAGTTACATTCGTTCATCAGGGTCTCTCCTCACGAAGCGCGCACAAGAGCAGATGAATTTATGTGACGTTGTATGAGTTATAGACCCGCTCCAATTGAGCCGGCATTGGGTGAGGCGACACAGAGCGAATTTTAATTAACGAAAATGTTTAGCACCTGTGATAAATAAGAGCTTTTCATGCCGCTATGGAAACATACTGGGAAATCTGTAATAAACTAGAGGTCGCCCGCAGCTTCGCTCGTGTGGGATACGGTGAGCTACTAAGTAGCCATGTCATTTTTCATCTTTTTACCCGACTACGGCGAAGAAAAAGGAGGGTTATGATTTTGACCTGTATGTATGGTTTTTCATCTGTTTCCTCATAACTACTAAACTAGTCATCATATTTAAACAAATGAGGTGTCATGAGAAGCGTCTTGATTGTCTTCAGGTTATAGGCGACATGACGTCACGTTAAATTGACTACAGCGCCCTCTAGGGGACTTAGAGTAAGAAACTAAAAAAAGAAATTGCTTGACGGTACCGTGTGGGCTATTAAATGAAAGAGCTTTTTAGCACATTTCAAATATGTATTATATTTACCTAACTAAAAAAATGTTAAATAAAAATAAAGTTTAAAAACTAAAACCCGACTACCAAAAAACACGCTCTAAGTAAAAATGACGAATCGAGAAAATTGTCTCTGCTGAAATGATTATGCCGTATTGCCGTTATATGACGTCATATGACGAGGACGAAACCACTATCTTAAAGAAACATCAGTCGAAATCATTAAAAAGGTTTTAACATATAAAAGTGCTTAATTAGTTTTTGTAATAATTATTGTCAATTTTTATTTGTGTTTTTCTGCAGTGTTCTCAAATACAATGAAAACCCTGCCAAAATTTAGCTACAGTTTCTACATAGGTAGCCACTAGAATGCAACGCGAAAATCCTTGTAAAATAAAACAGGCCAACCCATCTACTTACACAAACGTACTGCACCGTGCACTCATGCAATCAACTCCTGCAGTTCCCATTACGATGCTAAAAGTATTCGATTTATAAGTCATTCGGACTCGTAGCTTCAATTATTATAAATATGGCGGCAATGTGGGTCAGAGGTGGTGGGGGGTGGGGGCTAGGTGGATGGGACGCGGGGTGGACACCCGTCAATCGATTGTCAAGGAGTGCAGCACATCGGGAGAAATAACCGGAGACTGGGGAAGTCTGCAGGAAATACTTTTCGGAATATGTGCTCGATTATTCGAGTCCGACTGTTCTTGTTTGTGGGTCGAATGTGGGTTAATGTTTTGAACATTAGCTTCCTTTATGTTAGTGATTTATTCAGGTTAATATAAAAGTTAAATTTTAGTTTAAAATCTCAAAGTTGAGAACTACTCGACCATAATTGAAACGCCGATCACGCGCTTATTGCACTTGCAATTAATGATGCAATGACACAAAGATACCTAAGAATTTCTTTATTCCACTTCAGTCCTCTTGAAAGTTTTGGGACCACTATTTTTTAGTTATTTAAATTTGCCCCCATAATTCGCCCACCATCAGGCGACTGTAGCAAGCGTTAGCCTATAGCCCAAAAGAAAACATTTTTGATTAAAAATAGCATTATACGAACATTTATGTTGTTTTAATAAGACTGTTCATTATGCTTATAATTGCGTATCGCTTAGCTCATTTAGAGATAATTTATAAGAGATTTTCATCTAACACCTAAAGAGACTTTAACACATAATATACAACTCCAAAGGACTTACGTGTTGTTGATTCTTTAAAAACCTTATCACACCTATAGTCATACGACAACTTTGATAGAGCGTGGTGCGGTGGCTAAGCTGATGAACCCAATCAGGGTACCGGGTTCAATTTCAGCGAATCAACATAATTTTGAAAAAGCAATTTTTAAACAAAGGAACCTTTTCCTTTGGAAACCGGACAATGACAATGTTCCCACATATGTACGAGTATAGCTATCTAGTAACAGGTTGTCATTCCGGAATTTTAAACTCCTGAAATGAAATTCAATTCAAAGTTAACACTATGGAAGTTATGCGAGTTTTTTCCAAACTATTGACTAGAAACTAGGCGAGTGAACAATTTATTGGTAAATAATCTTCTACTTGCTTTACGGTTTTCCGACATTCTGAACGGGAAGTAACTTGGGGTGACCTACATCTAGCAAGGAATACGCGTAATTCATTACAAAAAATAAATAAATAAGTAAATTTTGTTATGACAAAAAAGTTGCAACTGGTAATCTTTTAGGGTTTCGTAGCCAAATGGCAAAAAACGGAACCCTTATAGATTCGTCATGTCTGTCCGTCTGTCCGTCCGTCCGTATGTTACAGCCACTTTTCTCCGAAACTATAAGAACTATACTATTGAAATTTGGTAAATAGATGTATTTTGTTAACCGCATTAAGATTTTTACACAAAAATTGGAAAAAATAAAAAAAATGGGCGTCTCCATACTTGAAACTGAAACTCAATTTTTTTTTTCATCAAACATATAGGTACGTGTGGGGTAACTGTAGATAGGTCTTTAAAATAATGTTCAGGTTTTTAACATAATTTTTATCTAAACACAATACTTTACGCAAGAGACGCTTCCAAAGTGGTAAATTGTGACGCTTCCAAAGTGGTAAATTACTTGCTGCTACGGAACCCTTCATGGGCGAGTCTGACTCGCACTTGGCCGGTTTTTTTATGTTAGAGGCAACAAACGAGCAAGCGAGTCACCTGATGTCAATGTGTTTAATATTTTTAGACATTATTCTATAGTAATAGAACGTCTGGCTTCTGGCTAGATATTAAGTCCTATATCGTTAATAGAAGTAATAACTGAAGCATCAACTTCCATTTAATGTCTGTACTCCTGGTACTTTAAGCGATTTATGTTTGTAGATGTGTTTTGACTATTGATGCTACTTCGCTTGGGCGTCTACTTTCATTTGATTTCTGCTCTTGCTACTAACTACTTGTTTGTGCATACGTTACTTTACAGACGGCGTCAGATTGAGTTACCTTCCGCAGTGCAAAAATAGCAATTGTGTCTCAGATATAAGGACGGTAAAAGTCCAACAAGGGATACAAAACTTGACGCTGACCCCCTTATTACAAATCGCGAACTATAGATAGTCCCAGAAGAAAATTCGTGCCAGCCCCTATTAACATTACGTGTTGGAACGGGATGACATGAGCTTAACTACGGTAATAACTTTATAATTTATGTTTTACAATAAGGTGGAGAGTGAACTTATAATTAATGAACAGTGCAACGATTATGTATAGATCGTCGAAATGTGCATCAACCATTGTTACCCTTATATTATTATTAACGAAATTTCACGAATAGACAAGACGGCATTCCTGAATATAGTCGCGATGACAATAACGTGTGTTTTATTGTGCGTGTGGGTGATTCTGTGCGGCGATGTCGCTCGTCATAACACAGCTGAGGTAGGGATGTGTGGATGCGGTAGTTTAAGGATTCGTCCACCAATAGGGGCTATCGCGTATGAAATATCGGCTAGATGGCGTGTCTGTGAACCGAGGAGGTTCAACTTCAACAATAACAATTTGACATATCACGTCTAAAAATACCTAATCACCTTGTAGATGTACCTCAGGCCAATAGTACGCCATCTTGCGGATTTTTCTCCCCCATTGTTATCAATATTTCTACTAGATTAACATGCTTTGTATTTATTTAGACGTAGACTGCGGTTATTTGGCATATGGCAAAGTCAGAACTAATGCTGTTTTGACATTTTCCCATAGAAAAACGTTGAAAATCGCCTTTCTGTCAATGTAACTGAAGTGCTTTCTGATCGTAGTCGCTCACTCTTAATGAACGATGGAACTGCCATTTAAGAAAACGTATGACGGTCGCCATGATGGACTGACCATTTGAGGAATATGGTTGGATATTTTATTTTCATGTCATACTGTACCAGACGAGCCGACGCATCACCTGATGGTTAGCGATTGCCACTGCCCATCTTCTTATTACGCTCTTGACAGATGCCGTTAATGAACACCTGCAAAACCAGTAGAGTCACAAATGCGCTGCCAATTATCTTTCTTCCCAAATAGTGCCTCCGGTACCCTTACTCACTTGGCGAGACACAGTGTGGGCGTTTATTCACTCCAGTCTAATAGGCCTATTCATGCCGAAACGTGGCTCTCTCACGGCACTTCTAGATCTTTCTTCATTAGACAATTTTTTTTATGCTAGTGGCGGACAAACGAGCAAGCGAGTCATCTGGTTGAAAATAATCAACGCGGCCGCCCATGAACATCCGCGAAATCAGAGAGATCGCTAGTTTGTTGCCGGATTTTTAAAGATAGATAGATAGATAGATATTCTTTATTGCACAAAAATAAAATACAAGCATGATACAACAAGCAACAGACAAACTTTTTTGTTTAAACTTTCTTTTTTACTTGTTTTTAGCTTAGCTTTAGGTCTCAGTTATTAGATAGATAGATAGATAGATATTCTTTATTGCACAAAAACAAAAAACAAGCATGATACAAAAGCATTAAACAGTACAATAAGGCGGTCTTATCGCTTGTAGCGATTTCTTCCAGACAACCTTTGGGTAGAGGAAAGAAATATCGTATTCGTAATAAGGGAAGGCAGTGCAAAGTAGTTTAACAAATGAATTTGAAAGAGTACGCTCTTCTCTTGAAGGTCCCTAAGTCGTAGCCGTTCCACAGAACTGAGGTGGTAGAAAGATACCGCATCCAAGTGTCCTCCACCTCCGGTCCGACGTTGAGCGACACGCATCACAAACTATTCCCGAAGTGTTCTCCAACTATAAATATAGTTTATAGCTCTATCAATCGCGGGCACAACAGCTGGTCCACTCGTTAGGGGGACGATGACGGATCACAAGACGTCGCCGTTCCGTAGCATAGATAAATAGCGCTGAATATATCTAGATGTGGATTAAGTGAATTTATTCTTTCTATTATTACGGTTTTTCGTTGAAATTCTGTTTGTGACACGTTTGCAGTTATTTGTGGAGAGTTACGTAATTGACATGGGACATCACTATTCCATTCGTTTGAAGGATGAAGGGAACTTTTAGGTTTGCTGTCATCGACATGATCGTGTGCCAGGCGTTTTGAGGAACAAACGAATTGAGAAGGGGGTCATCATAGGGAAGTTCAAACTGTCTTCTTTTTGAAAATTCCTCAACTACTTAGAAAGCTCATGCTTTTTAATAAAACCATAACGGAAATGACATTACGTATCGTATTTAATGCTCCCATTGAATAGAACCAAAAGACGAGAACATTAGAAATCATCATCATCATCGTCAGCCCATTTAAATCCCCACTGCTGGAGCACGGGCCTCCCTCAATCACATGAGGGGTAATTACCATTCTCACCACGCTTGGCAGACGGGTTGGCGAGGGTTTTGATATAAATGCAGAGTTTTCCTTCTCTGGGTGCTGACATTCATGCTAGCAGCTTTACCTTAGTCGCCTTTTACGACACCTCGGTAAGAGTGAGGGTGGCCTATTCTACTCTGCCGGGGACTACACGGCACGGAATAGAAATATTGTCATTCAATAAAAGACGTATTGTAGCTCGTACGTATTGTATGCTCCATATACATAGGACCGTGGGAGAGCCACGCTTCGGCATGAATGCGTCGGCTCCACCGGAGTGATATCACAGCCTCACTGAAAACCGGCGTTTTGCTGTGTGAGTGAGTGAGGTAACGGGGGCCCAATTCGGGGGAAAAGTGGGTTTATAGGTTCGCAGCGTACTTGTGACTCCACTGGTGTCGCGGGTATCCATGGGCGGCAGAAATCGCTTACCATCAGGTAATCCGTCTGCTCGTCTGCCACCTAAGTCATAAAAAAATATACATATACATAGATAGATAGATATACTTTATTGCACAAAATACACAACTGAAGTACTAGGCATTACAAAAATTTTGGTTTGGTTGGTAGTTACGATTTCGGCGGTTATTAATATAAAATTATAATAGGTTATTAAAATAGGTGTAGATTATTATTAAAGGTACTCTTAAAATATTAGAAACCATATTGTTGTATTCGGCTTTGTAAAGCATTGTGACTTAGGTAACAGAAACGCGATACTAGCCAATCAAATACAGTCAGTAAAAAAGAAAAAATATTCTTTGCCAAAACACTTCATCATCATCATCATCATCATTTCAGCCAATAGACGTCAACTGTTGGACATATGCCTCCCCCGCATCCAATGGATTACCGCGATCTTTACCAGAACATCGGTCCATCTTGTGGCGAAATCCTGTACGTGGCTTCCAATCGAGGACCTTTCCACCTCAACGGCCGTCTGTTATCCTCGCTATGTGCCAAAACACTTACATTACATAAAATTCACAATACAAAGGAACATGGGTCGCATATATAAAAATATAATAGAGTAGATTTATATGGCATTAAAATAGGTTCCACTCATCATTTATGCATCGATCGATCGAACTGTCTGTCATAAATTATGTGTCTCTACTTCTCCAATATCCCCTATTTACGACAAGAAAACATAAATATTGTACCTAATTACTTAAACGTGTAATGAGACTCCATATTTAGCGTAGCTTACTTTTCTTCTAAAGTGTGCTCTTCGTGTGGCCCCCGGCAGAGTAGAATAGGCCACCCTCACTCTTACCGAGGTGTCGTAAAAGGCGACTAAGGTAAAGCTGCTGGCATGATCATCAGCACCCAGAGAAGGAAAACTCTGCATTTATATCTAAACCCTCGCCAACCCGTCTGCCAAGCGTGGTGAGTATGGCAATTACCCCTCATGTGATTGAGGGAGGTCCGTGCCCCAGCAGTGGGGACTTAATTGGGCTGACGATGACTTTTCTTCTAAAGTGTTAGCAAAGAACTACTGAATAAGTTGTAAATTTGACTTCGCTGAAAAAAGAAGTCGGTTTTACGATTCATGATCAAGCGATTTGAGCCGATGATGATGCGTTTACTCGAACTGAGCGGTTTACCTTATTTGTTTGATCTGTGGTCTATGTAAAACCACATTTTTGTTTCTTACTATCAATTGTTGTTGTATCATACCTATATTTTGGTTTTTGTGCAATAAAGAATATGTATATATGTACAGTTGCAGTCGGCAGTCCACTTGAGGTCAGCGACCCAATAAGTGGCAGGGAGTCCTACACTCGACTTGCCTGAATGTGGTCCGTACTGCAAGAAACATCTCCAACGATTGTCAATTCTGGTAACAGGCCAGCTAACTGCCACTTCAGCGGATTTGATTCGTTGTGCTATATCTAAGACTTCTTTGATGTATATTCTCATTCCGTATACGATCTCTTTAACGATGTCCAGTTTACACCTCCATTGCGTGAGTAAACTGACATATAAATATCAGATAACATCGCAAAGCTACCTACGCGATTTGAGAACAATAAAATGTATATCGATATACCCGCTATGACGGCCAATTTCAACAATGAGCCTTCGACGCAGGATTATGCAGGATATTATAGTGCACAAGTGTGTACACAGATATACGTGCAGTCCCTATTCTCTTACCTACATTATTTCGATGGAACTCCAGTGTGATACGAACGAAGAAGGATCAGGTGCAAGACCAAAGGCTTGACGTGACGTGGCACAGGGGTACAAGACCGCCAGCTTCCAGACTTTGTACTGACATTGAGAACTCCGGTACAAATGTTGGTTCGACCTCCCAATAGGGACTGCAACTGAGGCAGTTTTTATAGTGGTAATATTAAGCTATCAAACCAACGTAAGAAATAAAGCCCTGCCCCAACAATAGATTGACACAGATGCCGCACGGCACCGTTTCGACGGGTAATCGTGACACATTGCCGAGTTTTCGCCAACTCTTTACGTTTACGAGAAGTGAGGGCTTAAGGCCTGCGGGAGATAGTCGATTTTGTCGGGGGTTTTATTACCTACCGATGTATTTGATTTAAAGATAAGTGACTGCTTATATTCACGATTAATAAGAAACTTAAGTAGATTAACCAACGTATTGGAAATTTATCAAAAGTAAAAAATAAGTTATTTAGAAATTAGCAAATGTGCTTCGCAAATAAGTCAAATACGTACAAATGTATTTCCAATGAAGAATTTAGTTAGCTACATAAAATTACAAAAGTTAAATGTATATATATAGTAAAGTTTTGTAAAAGGTTTTAAATTAGTTTCACAAAACTTTTAAAAGACCGACAGTGATAAAAAGGCCTCTTTTAGGGCCTTTTCTCTCTTTATTTTTGAGGCCGCCTTCGTTGTACATATCCTGTAATATTTAGTTTAAAGTTTTCATACTTTATTATGAGTAAAAAGTATAATAGAAAAAGTATATTCATTCATTCTTTTTAAATGACCGGCATCGCCTGGCAATCGCTTAGCATCTGCTAATTCGTCACCTTTTCTGCCACCTAACGTAAAAATAGCATTACTAAATAAAGTAAATAGAACTGAAGAATGTTTACACTATGACTTATAATTTACGAGGCAGAATTCAAAGAGGCAGATTCTTTGAATACTGAAGTCGCCATGACATCGAGTACAATTGTTTTACCGGCTATGTTACGACCATGATCCGTTTAACAGCCTACTTCAAAAAGCAGTATAACGTTGTATTATTTATCGTCGCTTACGACTAGATGGTTTCCTTACGACCACCATGTGTGACCTACATGCCTAAGTTATAATAGCTGACCTTATGTTCACTGTTCATAATAACAGCAACGTTTGGATGTTTTCGGAACAAGAAACAGTCATTTGAGCTACCCACACACAAATAAACTGATTCCAATTACATCCATCGAGCCTTTCGGAGTTTAGCCTCAAAGTTGTCTTTCTAGATTCGTATTCATTGAGAAAAATTACAGCGGGTATGGAAATAAAAAAACCAGTAAAATTAAAATTATCACAACATCAGATACAAACTAAGGTACTCATTGTACTATAGAAATCATACTTAAATAAATTAACTCAAATCTACAACTATTTTTTTTAATACTTATAGCTCTACCCGAAGTAAACTTGCCAATGTCAAATAACTTATTGAGAATAAATTGGTAGTCAACAGTCGAAGTCGTAGTCACTCAATAAAACGCCGGTGTTTTTCGTTTTATTGACCTACGGATTCTGCCGATACCACTCTAAACACAATCGCGGGTTTTAAGACTCTCTTAGGTCTAAGCAAGTTGTCCGTGACAATAGTTGATATTTTTTATAGCTATCTTTTGAAATTTATTCTTAAGTAAATAACACACTTAAAATTTTCATCTCGTGTTCAGGCGGGACTCGAACCCACACATTCCACAATCCGGGTGAATGTTCTATGTTTCTAATGTCCGTGACAACTCACATAACACACAATAGCAGTGTTAAAAACGATACAATTCAACGATTCTTATTATCAGGATCATTTTGCGGCACTTCACTGCACAAAGAAACAACAAATTTGTTTTTTTTAATGTGATTGGTGGCAGACGAGCAGACGGATTACCAGATGCAGAGAGCAGATGGTAAGCAATTGTCGTCGCCCATGGACACCTGCGACACCAGTGGAGGAAATTCTTAAGTGTGTCATTTACTTATTTTTGTTTCTTAAGTACAAAGGGGTTCTTTAGGGGTTTTTGTAGACTTTTTGTCGGTGAAAGTAGCCAAAACAAAAGTCTTTCCTTTTTCACGGCACCCATCGCTGCAGCGCCAGCCGCGCTGTCGCCGACTCGCGGTGAGCCTGCAGCTTGCCTGACAGATAGAAGTCAGATTTATGTGTTTACTGTATAAATCACAAGTCAGACGTCACACTCGCCTTCTTTTTTCGTCTGCCCCTGTTCGCGATATATCATAGCTTGGTCGCCCGTCTTCCGCGGTTATATCAACTTTTTCCACGGCAAAAGCGATGTTTTGAGCTGTGGTGTGAACCGTGTTAGTTTTATGCTCTTCACTTTTTAATGGAAGCATCAAGGGATTTGACGTATTTATAGAGAGACGTGGTTGTAAATACTTCAGTGGATTAAAGGAGATGGGCTCAAATCAATCAATGTCAGAGTTATTTTATTTCATCATTCTTGTTTTGAATTTGTCGGCTGTGCAAGTTACGTAATGTTATCTATAAATATAAAGGCAGCAAAAGTTGCAATCTAATGTGGATCTGGTTTTTCTATGAACCTATAAAAAGTTTCCCTATTGAGGAAGGAATCTGTTTTAGATGGTGTAAATAATAACCCAAACTCAATTAATTGAAGAGAACCAGCTCAGTACTCAACCAATTTTCTAAGGAACGTGTCTCTTTAATCACTTGACATTGGCAGAGTTGTCTCGTTAAAAGCAGCCGCAAGCCATAAAAGAAAAATAAATAAAGAGGAAGGAATCTTTGATAAATTTAGAAAAAACATGAGAGAGACAGGATAATAAGTTTAAAAATGGCTTCTAAATGCCAATCCTTTTAAATTTATTTTCAATTCAATCTCAAGATCTTCCTCTAAGATGTTCAATATTAAGAAACATACAAGTTTCTGTGTAAATATGTCACTTAGTTCGAAATAAGTAAACCACCATCAGGCTGCTCGTCTGCCACCTATAATACAAATAAATAAAGCCACTGTTACAAATGCTCATTTATAGCAAGCTAAATATGAGCATGCTTAAGGAACTGCTATTATGTCACATTTGCTATCAATACGCATGAACGCAAGCATTTTTTAGCATGTTTATTTTAGCATGCTTAAAAATAAGCCAACCTGTTTACACGTGCTAAAGCACTCCGCCACACTCCCCCTTTCCACCCGCACTACAGGTAGCATGCTCAAAATTTTTGAGCATGCTCAAAATTAGCATGCTCAAAATTAGCATGCTTATTTGTAGTTACACATGCTACTAAGTAGCGCTTGCTAGCATGCTCAAAATTTTTGAGCATGATCAAAATTAGCATGCTCAAAATTAGCATGCTTATTTGTAGCCACACATGCTACTAAGTAGCACTTGCTGAGTTTCGATGTCTACCCGGGGGTGGACAAGCAGAGGGTGTACAGCGGGAATAAACCCTCAAAAGTAGCATACTACGAGCATGAAAATAACCATGTGTAACGGTACCTTGACATCAGAATGAGCCTTTAAATTTTCGTGTTCAATTTATTGAATTCAGCGCTTGTTCTTACATCTTTTTTTTTATTAATGCTTTACTTACCAAATAAATTATGTTATTTAATTAAGTTGTTTTATTAAGTTGTTAATTATTTAAAACTTTATTGCACAAAACGATACAATTAATGCCCACTTTAATCAATAAAGTTATTTAAATCTAAAAACAAAGTTACATCCGAATTCACACACATATCTTTGTCCAATCACCATTTTGACATCAGCAAGACTACCATTTTGGGCACATGTAGTTACATGTACACCTGTATTAAATTGCTTACTGTAATATTTAGTTCGTGTTTTTTAAAATGTACATGTAATTTTTAAATGTGTCCAAATATATATATTTTTCTTTCTTTCTTTCCTTTCATCAAACGACAAACCCACACAAAAGTACAAAATATTCTTCCATTCCACCACCGGCAGTCGAAGCCGTCCAATCGATACCAGCGAGACGAGACCACGACCATTACCATATTTTTGAGCCGCTCCAACACTCGTAAACATCCGACAAAATGAGCACTAATTTCCCAGGCTCTCCGTACAAAGAGGCTCCCCGCTTTACATAAATTTGTCATATTTGTACGCACCCCCGCTCCCGCCAAGTACTGGCTGGGTTGATGGGTGCAAGGACGTTTCTTTCGTTTTGTTGCCTTCAAGCTTTAGTGTATTTCTTTTGTTTTATTGGATTCTGTGAGATTAAAGGAGGTCGTTTTCGGCGAGACTAAAGCACATCGCCGTACCCAACGTAATGGGCGAGACCAAGTCAGATAGACTGCGCTGGCTCGGTCACGTTGAGAGAATGGAGTTAGATCGAGCTGTGAAGAGAGCGTCCCACCCGAAGACTGTCGAAAAATTTTTAAGTGCATTATTTACTTGAGCGTACCTTTGTCGATCATCCGGGAAGCGCCCAGTAGGGCGCCCTAGATATCGCTGGATAGACCAGATCGAAAAAGATCTCAGGTCACCTACAAAGGCCGGATTGGCGACAGGTGTCTGAGAACAGAACAGAATGGCGAATTCTCTGTCCGAGGCCCAAGATCCACTTCGGCTCTAGTAAAGTAAAGCACATTGACTTCGCTGGTTCGGCCTCATCAAGAGAATGGGAGAAGATCACGCGGTAAAAAGAGCGTACCTGGGATGGCTAAATGGGCGAAGGCTAGTTGCCGTCCAAGATACCGCTGGAAAGACAAGGTTGAAATAGACTTGCGCGGAGTTCTGACGGATGACTGACAAGAGGTAGCGCAAGACTGGCCTAGATGGAGACTCATATCGGAGGCCAAGGCTCACTTTAGGTCGGTGCGCCAACCTAGTTAGTTAGTTTTTCACTATTTGGATGCTGTTTGAGTAAGATTGGGATGATTTTCTCTTCAGCAATTTTGTTTTTCAAATTGTTAATATTTGATAGGGGGCAGAGAGCACGCGGATCATCTGATGGTAAGCAATTGCCGTCCTTGGACTTGCAACACCAATGGTTTCATAAGTGTGCTGTCAACCTTTGAAGTCCTTTTTTTCTTTAGTTACTGGTTTTCATAATATTTTTATTGTTTGTTACAGGTAAGTCAATCCCGGTGCAAAATTATGGATGAATACAACACTAGGTAAGTATTGCAACAAAAGCTTTTGGGTTCGTTTCCGCTCTGGTCTCTATGGAAAACGAATTTTTTTTCGTTTATTCGATTACCACCGCCCATAGACACCTGCAACATCAGAGTCACAAGTGTCAGCCTTTAAAAAAGGAATCAGCTATTTTCTTGAAGATTTGCAGGCCGTATCGATCTGGAAATATTGCAGGCGATAATTCATTCCATTTTTCTGGGCAGCAGTCTAAAATAATAGGACGCTTTTTGTTTTAATCGCTTTTTTTCTGTGTCGACTGATGACTCTTGAGTGTTAAGTATTTTAGTTAGTAAATAGATATACCTACAGGCCAGAGTCAAGGTGAGGCGCTTGCCCCACCCTGACCCACCGTATTAACGCCTATGGTATCTGTATCTGTAATGAGTCACTTAAAACAATAAACAGCCACATGTAAACAAACGGGCCCGAAACGGAGCGATCAATCACTCGTCAGAAACTCCCGCGGTGAAGGCGAGCACATAAGTCAGCCGAGTAAAAAACATTGAGTCTCCCGAGCCCCTGTGACTTACGAGGAGCCTGCGATTGCTGCACTTTCAGCTGCAAAGAATAACGCAGCTGGTACAGAAGGGACACCTCATATTTTGTACCTGTCCCTTGAAAGCCTGAATTTCCTGAGCTCGACTGACGTATGAGAGTTATAAAGAGCCTGCAACGTTGTGTTTTAGCTGTAATGTGTAATTTGGCTGGAATAAAAGGGACGCTTCGTGTTTTGTATCTACCCTATTGTAGTGCCCTAAGTGTCTAAATTAGTTGCTAAACAAACGGGCTAGAAACGGAGCGATCAATCACTCGTCAGACTCCAGGGCAAGTAAAGAACACTGGATCTCCCGAGCCCCAGTGACTTATGAGGAGCCTACAATTGCTGCACGTTCAGCTGCATAGATTGACGCGGCTGGTACAGAATGGACACTTCGTATTTTGTACCAATCCTCTTGAAACACATCAGGCGAGCTCGAAAAACATTACAAAAGGGAAGGGGTACATTCTTTTTGTACCTATCTTTTTAAACACTAAATCACGCGAGCTCCAGTGAAGAGCAGTCTGGGAGTGTTCACTTTGAGCTGTAAAGACTAACATGGCTGCAACTAATATCGAAGGGACTGGTCTTTTGAACCTATTCTTAAGACATTTTAAGCAGTGATATATGAAGAGAGAATTATTGTACATTTATCTGTAAGGAGGTTGGTTTAGAAGAAACGTTTGTATTCTGTATAGATACAGATAAGGATAGACCTTTAACCGCAGAATTTTCAAACCCTGGCCTTAGTCTGGTCTTAGAGCCTGCGATTGTTGCATTTTTAGTAAAGATCTCGATGCTAAGTGAGCCACTTCTTTGTAGTAGACAACAGACAAATTCGTGGCCCGTTAGAAACTGTCCCATCTAGTGTATCTAGTATTTGGCCGGCTCAGAAGGCCGTGAAACGTACTAGAATGATTTAGGCTACAGCGGCGAGTGCACGTGACTCGAAGACGTGTCGTCTCCAGTAAGATATGAGATGTGTTATCAGAAAGTTACGCTTTTTTTTTTACATTATAGCGGACAAACGAGCAGACGGCACACCTGATGGTAAGTGATCACCGCCGCCCATGGACATCTGCAACACCTGAGGTATCACATATGCGTTGCCAGTCCTTAAGAAAGGAATAAGCCTTGTTGGAAGTCACCAGGTCTTATTTGTTCGGAACCACCGATGACAGATGGTTCCACAGTTTTATTGTGCGTGGTAGGAAATGACGTGAAAAACGCACTGTAGTCTGTAACGCACCGCTTACTACCTAGACTAACAAAACATGATGGAAAGGAGTGATAATGTTAGGGTTTGGAAACCAAACGGTTCAAATGTAACTTGTAACTTACCTATAAGAAAGTAGAGGTCTACTTTCTTATATTATGTATTGTGACAACGTCCTAAAGTGTATACATATTTTTGGAGTTGACTGCGGCTAAGGAATGGAACTCTCTGCCGGAAGATATGTTCCCTGAATGCTACAATCTGAAATTATTATAATAATCTTAACAAGAAAAGAGTGCATAGGCTGTTACTAGACAGGCATGATCCAGCCTCGGCCACATCATCACTTACCATCAGGGTAGATTGTGGCCAAATGTCTGGCTATGCCAATGAAAAAAAAAGTGTTTTTGTCAGAAGTGAAGAGAGAGAGAAAAGTAGCCCGTTGAGGCACACCTACACAAAATGTCGATGAAACTGATATTGATTGTGTTGGGTCTGGGTGTTATTGTTTGTTTATGCAACATGTGCTTACTTATTATTACTCTCCTTTTGTCTCATTGTGTAATGTCTCTTATTGTATGTATTTTCGTCTGTATCTTACGTCTTATTGCTATTGTATTTCGTGTCTGTGGTCAATCTTATCACTGTGTATCAGGTGATGGTGATGAAGTAGAGCACCATGATTTATATCAGGATAAAAAAATCAACCTGTGCCTATATATTATTGACGTTTATTTTAGAATTATTAAAAGGAAGGAACTTTATTAAATTCTGTTAATAGGTAGACGATCATTTCAACAGGACATTAAGCTGAATTTGATCTGAAACTTATAGCTACATATGCAAGTGGATGCACCAAGCTGCAGCAAGTCTACATTGTAAGTTGTAACTCACGCATCCCAGGTGTATAACACTTTCGGTTCTCTAAACCTACTGACTTTTGCTTCGTCTAAAGAGAAGATTGTCTGTAAATTGTAGGTGGTATAAAAGTTGAAAGGAGTAATGAGACCAGATTTAAGTACTTTTTGAGGTTTTTAGTCCACGTTTTTTAATTTCATCCTCATCATCTCGATGGATGGCTGTCTAATACTATGCGTTTCTCCCGGAACTTTCTACCACGTACCTTAGTTCTGTAGAACGGTTTGGCTGCAGGAGTATTTCCGGACGGCTACGACTTAAGGACCTTCAAGAGAAGAGCGTACTCTTTTTTAAAAAGGCCGGCAACACATTAGCGATCTCTCTGATTTCGCGGGTGTTCATTGGCGACGATGAATACTTTCCATCGGGTGACTCGCTTGCTCGTTTGTCCGCCTCTAGCATAAAAAAAATCACTACGGAAAAATGTTTTGTCGCAAGATCTTCTTGTTATGAAATCGGCTTTCTTTGCATTTATAACAAACCTATTAACGTACTTATCCCAACACTAGAACCTGACTTGGCATTGGTACTGCCAATCCACAAGATCCCACAAAGGGAAAACACCCAAGATCATGAGACGGCCATATATCCCAGCAGCTTTTTTATCTATCCTATATTGACCCATTGCTGAGCAAAGGCCTCCCCGAAGTCCCTCCATTGATCTCTATTTATTACCATCTGTAGCCAATCTCGTATAAAGTTGAAAAGATCATCACGCCATGGCTTTTTAGAGCTGCCTCAGATTTTTTTAATGATTCGAGAAACTGCACCTGAATTTCATCAATCTAGTCGAATCAATCCAAATCATCTTTACAATCCAACCTCAATCCAATTACAACCAGGTGACAACTCCTCATCCCAAGATCACGTCTCAACCACTGCGCCCCCAGCAGAAAAAGCGAATAATTTCTTTATAAATTATTACAGTCGGCGAGAATTGAACTGATATCCTTCAAAGGCGAGACCGGGGCGGTCGGAGGGGGGGCGGGCACCGAGGGACGTACGCCGTGATTTATTGGGCTATAAAGTATTATAATTAAAAGCTTGGAACGAGGGGGTGAAACTATACGAGGGCGAACTATGGGCCGTTTGTGGGTCTACAAACGTTGTAATGGTAGCCATGATCGGTCAGGTAAGGTGCTTAGGTGTTTATGGAGGAAATTGAGTTGGAAAAAGTGTAATGGGTGTAAAGAACATTTTGTTGCCCGGACAGCTGGTTAGTAATGAAACGTATATTGGACTTCTCTATTTGACTGTACTGATACAAATTTTCGATCAAATGTGAATCAAGATACTGTGGATTAGAAGACTTCAATATGCTTCCGATTCTTTCCTTTGCACGAAAAGGATGTGACCAACCAGTAGCTAACCGTATATAAATATCCAAAGATTGTATGATAAGAATACAACGAAAGAAATATTTTTGCTTCTGTTTTATTGATAAAAGATGATGTGGCATTGAAAGGCATGATACGACTATAAATAGCAGAAAAATGTACAATAACAGATTTTTCAGAAATTGATTTACTGTCAATGAACATGATCAATATTGATGATGGAAATATCAAATCTACTGATAATACAAATCACTCATACACACATATGTCTATATAGATGGAATAAGATGATTGACAATTTTATTTTAAGTATTGTATATCTATAGAGAAAACATTTGTATAGGTATATTTAGATAGTGATATTTATATTCCGAAATATTTTATATGAAACGTCAAGCAATGACACCTTATTAACTTTTAATGTGTCTTTGTTTCAAACTCATGAATGATAATTGCTATCATAAAAATAACAATTGGATCGTAATCTTGTAGGTACTTACAATTTACGACTTTGTGTGAGTAATCACTTCTAATCATGGCAATTATGTCCTTTCTCATACTTATTCATACATTCATTAAATATCCTATAGACCCATGCAATAAATAATTTTGCACTACCTATTAACTAATGTAACCTTGAAACCATGGAAAGAAAAATAATTAAAACATCACTAAAACTTAACATCAGGTGGGATTGAGGTCAAATGCTTTTCTGTCGTAATATAAAAAATATTTGCACAATCATTCATCAATAGCAAATTAACATTGGTTGAAAAAATTAAATGAATATTTGAATGAATTATGAGATGAAATGACAATAGACTTTGAAACATTTACTTAACTCAAAGTTTCCCAAAGACCAAAATATCAATAAACAGATTTCAGCTAGACATTAATGAATTTAGATAGTTGACAAGCACCTATCGATAGTATAACAGTAGGAATTGAAAGGGTAAAGTTCTGCGTGTCCGCCGGTGACGGTGGAGTCAGTAAAAGTGACTCCTCGGCTGTCCGACAGTTGTACGTAGTTTTAATTAAAGGGACCGTTGCGGAAAGTTTATTTCTCGAGACGAGCCACGATTGCTGACTGACTTGTTTGATTTAGCGAATTAAATTTAATAAAATATGGCTCAGAGAGGAGCGAAAGACTCTTTCCGAAGTTTTGCTGCGCTTAATTAGTAAATAGAAATAGAATTAAAACAAATTCGTGAAGTGCATTTGAAAATTTATTTGAGGTGGTTAAGATGTTTTACAGTTTACATGTATTTAACTGAATGACTGAAATTTTGATTAATTACTTGCAATAAAAGAAGTTTTAAGAAAGTAAGATAAGTAATGCATCTGCGTTGAAAAACGATTACTTATTTGGTGTTAATTCTTTGCTATATTTACGGGCTGGAAAGTTTAATACGATTTGGATGCAGCTGTACAAAACTAAATATTATGATCCCAAACTAACATTTTGCAGACTCTAAAGCAAGCAAGCAACCAAGTCTATAGTCCGCAGTCATATTTTTTCCTTAACAGCTTAAATTTAGGAGTTTTGCATCCATAAACTCCTTCAAGACTGAAATAGTTGTCCCCTCTATTTAGCGTTGGACTGGCCCGGCGTCGCCTGGTCTGACAAACGCTCTGTTTATTAAAGTCAAAACATAATACGGGAGTGGCGTAAATCATGCGCCGCGGCATTGTGCCTCTTCCCCCCTCCCCCTCGGGGGCAACGGCCCACCCCCACACGTCCACTAATTTTCAGAAATGGCCACTGAAGTTCAAACCGTCTAGAGGAGCCTCGAATCTGCATGTGATGTGCAGGGTGGCGGGGGCTATGTTTTTTCCTTTGTTTTAGGGGCAATAAACATTTTTGGCGTAATTTGTAACTGTGGGCGTAAGGATGGGAACACAGTCCAACAATGTTAAGTGGTGGACTTTGTTAATGGGTTTCATCAATTACAAATTAAACTCTTTTGATTATAATAACATGCATTCAGAGACTATACGAATATTAATTTAAACTTATTTGTAATTTAATGGGATATAAATGCATCAGACATTAACAATTAAATAATTTATTTTAATTTAGGTCATGTGAATGAAAAATTAATTGTTATTTATTTCGATGACTTTTCAATTAATTCAACAGGGAAATCGTGACATATTAAATTAATAATTTGATTTAATAACCGATTTTAATAATCAATATTTTCGTTCTGGGCAGAAGTTTCTGAGCAATGTTTATGAAATCGATCAGCTATTATTTATTTGATGACCATAATTTGCATCTATCCAATAAAGTATGTTTATTATACACAATTCTTATGTGAATACTAAGAACCTGTCGTTTGATGAATGATAATTGGATTTCTATTTCTTTGAACTGTCTTAGTCACTCTTGACCGAAGCGGTAGAACATTGACAACTGTCATAAATTATATGAGAAACAGGAACTGTTTGACGTTGGCAATAAAATAGTCATCTCTCGTGAGCTGTTAATCATACTTTTGCTATGGTTGTTATTAATTCCTATTGCTATATTTATAGAAATATTTTTATAAAAAAATGTTCATAAAATATTGAATAGGAGTTTAGAAAAACTACTAGAATATTTATAATTTTAAATGGCAAAAGCAAAAGAAAATAACAACATTCAAATTTGACATAAGCGTAATCAAAAATGGTCAAAATATTTAAAAAATCTAATAAGAGTACCAATATAAATTTGTTGAATTCAGGATATTAGCAAATAATACATATGTTATGGTTATAGATGTTGATAACTATGAAACAGTTAATCTAAAGGAGCCACTCGGACCGAAACTCGCTGTTAGTAAGATTAACAACCCCAAATAAAGGCGATAATGCATATTCAGCATTGACTCATTAATTCAAAGATTTGCGACACCCGCTAGTACGCGGGACGAAATTAAATTCTGTCAGAAACGGCACAACAAATCATATTTATTTAGACCTAAAAATACCTCTGGTGGCCATTATAACGGACAAACGCAAAGAGTCCTCCGCTCAGGAGATTAGGCAAGGCCGAGAGGCAGACATTAAAGAGGAATTATTTATTTAGGGCCCACCGGCTAGATTACATTACTCCATATACATAAATAACGAAAACAATAAGAGCTATTCTAATAAATTATCTTTTTATTGCCGGATTGTGAAAATTTTGGACACTTATCCGAGGGGGGGAGGGTCGTTTTGTCCCAATTATTTATAGCGGGCGAGACGGGGATTTTGAATTCGTCGGCGCGTCTGTCGGTTTTTCTTATGGGTGTTTTTTTCTAATTAAAAGTTTCGTGTGGGTTAATTGATGGGTGGCCGGGTCGCAGGATGTCTTTATCTTGTAGGGAAATTTACTTGTTTGTTGGGACTTGTTGGAGAAAGGATTCATTCGGACCTTTTTACACAATGGTGTCAACTTTTGAATTTTGATGTGGTTTAGAAATACATTGACTCCCGAGTTTGATATAGGAGGCCTACACTGGAAGCCATGAATTACTTTGTGTGGCTAGGCCAACATAATTACCAAAAGTCAATTTACTTACAAAAAAAACTTTTTTAGCTTTGTTTTTATTTTTTAAACAAAGGATCTTTTTAAGAGTGCTGAAGGACATTGAGATTTTTGCAGCAATATATTACAAAAGTAGAATCTCCCAAAATTCTGATTATCAATCAATATACGGGTTATGTCGGACTCCCCCCAGTATGACGGCGGGGGTCTACCGACTAAAACCCCTGGGCACCCTCTCATCAACCATAGTGGGGGGTCCTGGTGACGAGCACGAAACCATGTAGACAAACTTACACCTTATTCTAGCTAGACCAAAACCATTTTGACGATCATTTTAAATCAACATGTTACATTGGTATCATCTTCACTAAAAATATTTGATCCTTAATAAGAACAAATATTTTGCAATAATTTACCTACTTAACTTCCAGTAAGCAACATTCATTCATATAGCTTCGCGTATAGTCCCAATATTGCGATTCCGAAATTTCAAATTCCTCAAATACGCCGCAAAAAGCCAAAAATCTCAAAAAGAGAACCCCATCCGTCCCATTGTCTGATAAACACGATGCCACAAATCAATCAATGGCAAAAAGTCCAAAACGTCCACCATGTTCCTCAGACCAATACAGCACTGCCTCACAATGAATAATCTAATAAATAATCTTTTCAAACGTAATTTATTCGCGGCTTCACCGGACGGAAGCCTCGAGCAAGCGAGACAGACGTGGGTATCATCTGCGAGTTTGAAAGAGATGGGGGTAATGTCGTTCGTCATAAATAACAGAAAGCAAAAACAATGGACAATAGATTGTGGTGCCGAGATATGTCTTCTTTAGTCCCCTTGGGGTGGGTTGGACGGGAAGGCGCGTGCGCAAGTCTTGACGTTGACGCTGGAATTTGAGCGAAGGAAATGCTAGTAAATGTAGTCTTTGACAATCATATAGTTCCTAAATTTATCATAATGACTATGAATCTGTTTGAAGAGCAGATACCGCAAATATTGGCCCGATTCGAGTAATATTGCTCTGAGAATAAACTATGGTTAGCGCTACGAATCGTATGGAATGACAGATTTTTATCATAGATTTATTCTCGTGTAATGATTCGTTGAATCGGGCGTCGCTTGCTCAAATGTTTATATAAGTTCGAAGAGTACTGTAACTGAGACAGTATGAAAAATAATATGTAATAGGAAAAAAATATATACTGTTGAACATAGAATCTTCTACCCTTTTGAAGTCGGTAATCAATTAATATTCTACATTTATGTATGTAAATGAGTTTCTTATTAGAATATTGCTCTACAAGTGTATAAGTGACGTAGTTCAGTGGCGAGTAGCTTAATAAATTATCATCATACTATCGTATTAGTATAGATTACTTGTAAAAATATCATTAAATCCATGTTGAAATAGCATATTTGCATTCCACATTTGGTTAGTCGATGGTTATTTGGTCGATGTAGTATAACAATAAGCCAACGTTATTTGCACTGTTAAAATATTCTCGAATCAATATCTAAATTAGACATTACACGAAATTACATCAAAATTTCTTAGCAGCCTGAATCAATATAGCAACTCGCAAAGATACTTAATCACATAAAATATGCATATATCCCTGTCAACAAAAATGATATATTTGCGATAAATTCAAAAAGGAAACATGACGATCTATTTGACCAAATGTGACTAGTAACAAATTGCCACTTTAATATTATAATGTATATGGTAATTTTTATTACAAAAACGTTTAATTGTTCGACGTTGAAACAAGTTTCGGTATAGGTGAATATCATTATAGGTCAATAGACTACCAAGATGTAAGTACACACAGTACTAAGCAACAACAAAATATTCAGCTAGGAAGAAGGTTTTAGTTGGAGTGTGGATCGGTTAAGGTGTCGCAATTAAAGCGATTGTGAGACATTTTAAAACAAAACAACGGTGAATCCATAAAGAAAAGTACATTTAGGTACATCATCATCACACACACACACACACACACACACGCACACACACATACACACACACGTATAAATACATTATTACGTGCAAGGTACGTACAGCCACACATCGAGGTATGCGGAACAGTCAGATTCTCTTCATTCGATTCTCACCTTAATGTCAAACACTTTCGACTCAATATCAATTGAAGATTTTTGACGGACTATAGTAGCCTGATGTGTGGCTGTCTGTACACAACTGTCAAATTGTATTGGTTGTTTTCTTTTTTTTTCCCTTTTTTGCTGCCCCTTGGCTGTTGTATTTATATAAGTTTGTCAATGTATTTAAAATCTGTTATTGGCTGTAAGTTGTATATAAATTTTAAATAGTATAATTTAAGAGCTGTAGATTTTGAAAAACAATAAATAAATAATAAATAAATAAATCAGCCCATTTAAGTCCCCACTGCTGGGGCACGGGCCTCCCTCAATCACATAAGGGGTAATTGCCATATTCATCACGCTTGGCAGACGGGTTGGCGAGGGTTTTGATATAAATGCAAAGTTTTCCTTCTCTGGGTGCTGTTGATCATGCCAGCAGCTTGACCTTAAATCGTCAGCCCATTTAAGTCCCCACTGCTGGGGCACGGGCCTCCCTCAATCACATGAGGTGTAATTGCCATACTCACCACGCTTGGCAGACGGGTTGGCGAGGGTTTTGATATAAATGCAGAGTTTTCCTTCTCTGGGTGCTGATGATCATGCCAGCAACTATACCTTAGTCGCCTTTTACGACACCTCGGTAAGAGTGAGGGTGGCCTAGTCTACTCTGCCGGAGACTACACGGCGCTTAGGTACATACTTGTGTAATATTATCTTCGTACAAGTAACCTTTTAGCAATTCCAAAAAAATGGTTACTTGTAGGAAGAAATTATGACACTATGAAAAAGTTCTTATAATTGCCACAATTAATATGAATGCTATTGGCGGCGCTAGTTTCGTTGATGCGTCACCTTAATAGTTATATCCGTCTAATGACCGACCGGATCGCGCATTTGACTGAGTCGTACGCCAAAGGTCGTGGGTGCGATCCCCACCCTGGACAAAAATATTCGTGTGATGAACACTTGTGTTTGATTAGTGTCTGGGTGTAATCCAATGTCCAAACAATTCTATGCTTATAAAGCGTATTTTAGATTTCGAATATTGACGTATACGAGTAAGTATTATTTATATGATCAGGAGCCCAATTCTCGTGCTCGTGATATTTTGAAAACTTGGCGGATATCACCTGGAAACCATACAAAAAACCTATGTTTTAGTGATGTATGTCGTATGATAATAAATGTCACGAGCACGAGAATTAGGCTCCAGTTGTTAAGGAAGAGTGACTCCCTCTGACACAGGTGCTTATTTGTAAAGAAATTTATGAACTGAATAATTTGAACAACATTTGACTGAGAAATTCATAAAATGACATACATAACTTCATTCATAGTATTAGATTGATATTGTATAGATATGGATGTAGCTATAGCTATTTATTTTTTCAAAGTGGTTGAACTAGTTAAATATCTATTTAGGTTTGGTAGTAATATTAGCAGTAAATGTGAAAAGTAGCAAACCTTATGTCGTCAGTTTTGGACAGCGTCCACGAATCTCAAAATTTATGTTTCCACTCGTTTGTTTGTAGGAAATTTGTTTTATTTTATATCTAGAGGATGGCGACGATCTATAAAAATAAAGATATTTCACTGTGAAGCCGATGACTTACCATGATGTCTGTGATATTTCATATTTTGAATCACAGGTTTTAAATAAAACTGGGATTTTAGAAACTTCAGTTTTGTTTGATCTCATGGGTGGTCTTTTATAACATCAAAATAGCAAATTTTAGTGTTTAGCTATTATTTAATCTACGTATTGACTCCTGGCGAATGAAGTACCTACTTACCAACATTCGTCGACTTACTAAAGTTTTTGATAGCTCAGTTGGTCAGAGCAAATTTTGAATTTTGCTCGCCAATATTCACTAACGCGTTTTTGTCAGTAATTAACAAAATGCGTACCCAATAAATGCAGGCCACGCACCGAACACCCACGGCTGCGCCTGCGCAGCAGCGCAATTAAAGGTGGCGCTGCGGTCGCCAGCTAATTGACTTTTCATGTTCCAAATACGAATTTAAATGCGTTCGGTAGCCGTGTGTGGCCGGGGATGTGTTGAGTTAATGATTTCGTAGCGGAGATTGTCAAAGTTTCATGGAAAAAGATTTTTGTTAATCCACCTACGTTTACAATTGGGCCAATGGTCCATTGAGTACCTATTGAGAACACTGCCTCTTATGCCAAAGATTGTGGGTTCGATTCCTACTTTGGACAAACATTCATGTGACAACTTGTTTATACTGTCTAGGTGTCTGATATCATCATCTTTTCACCGTGGGAGAGCCACGCTTCGGCATGAATCGACCGGAGTGATACCACGGCCTCACAGAAAACCGGCGTGAAGCAGAACTGTGCTGTGTTTAGCTGCGTGAGTTATGGTACCGGAGGCCCAATCCGGGGGAAAGGGGGGTTAAGAGGTTTGCATCGCACTTGTGTCTCCATTGATGTCGCGGGTGTTCATAGGCGGCGGCAAACGCTTACCATCAGGTGATCCGTTTGCTCGTCTATCACATAAAAATCTTAGCGCTTTGTCACTACTGCATCCCAAGCTGTCGCTTCGCCCGGGGTCCGCTTAAGGGTGTCGTGATGTCTATTTGAGTATAATTTGCGGTTTCTTCGTTTATCAGTAAGTCTGACTATGTGATGTTATCTGATGTTTACTTATTACTTACATATAACAAATGGCCCGCCCTCCCTTCCTTTCGCGACTTTTAAATAAACTGGACCAAATGTTTCACCTTTTTGGTTTACCCCAAAAGCCTATTCTTTGCTAGTGTTCTTTTTTATTATGAGTTTAGATACTGGCTATATCATTATATGACTGCCTCGGTGGTGCAGTGGTTAGTGGGTCGCACTTATAAAGCGACGGCTGCGTTTGGGGTCCCAGGTTCGATCCCCGGGTCGGGCCAAAATTTGTACCTGAGTTTTTCTGTTAAGAAATTCTTAGTGTCAGCCCGGAGTCTGGAAGTTGGCTGTCTTTGTACCCCCGTGCCTCGGAAAGCTCGTTAAGCCGTTGGTCCTGCGCGGTGTCCCATCGAAAATATGAGGGTAAGGGAATAGTGAGTGCACTTGTGTCTGCGCAAATGCTTGTGCACTATAATATGTGCTGCGTCGATGGTTGATCGCTGAGATTGGCCGCCTGTGACCGAAATATCGGTTCGAAGGACATTATTATATCATCATATTGTGGTGCTACACTGCATTTACCTATTCTCTTTACAGTCATAGCTTACATTCATAGTCAATGCTAAAGCTGTTTGCATTAAGAAAGACAAGTGATGGCGGCCACCTGTTCTGTTAAGAATATTAAGTCATCAACATTTTTTACACTACCGTTTTCCCGTCATGTGGGGTCGCCGCTTCCAGTTTTAGAACCAGTGACCTTTCGGCTTGTTTTTTTAATTGACTGCTTAAGTAAACATGCTCACAATGAAGGATGAAGGTGTTATAATGATAATGATACAGTTAGAATAAAATGAAATGATAGTCTTTAAGTCGATGGCGTAAGGTCTGAAATGAAGATGTTTTTGTAGATAACAGCTTTGCGGTTCGTTTGTAAGTTGTAATTTTTTAATTGTTTATTGGTTTTATTACCGACAAGAGTACTGTGTGCTTTCTATTGTTGTCACTACGGATCGAGCGGACAAAAGAGTTAAGCTGCGACGACCAACAGGATTCTGTCCTGTGTAATTCTCACAACATCTCATACGTTGACCTGATTCCGTACTAAGTAGCTTAAGCACTTGTGTTACAGATATCAGACAACAGAGGAACACAAATATATACTTAAATACATATTTACACCCAGACACCGAACAAACACAAGTGTTCATCGCACGAATGTTTGTCTAGGGTGGGGATCGAACCCACGACCTTTGGCGTAAGAGGCAGGGTCACTACCAATTGCGCCATCCGGTCAGTCTAAAAGGTGTTGACAGGGTCCTGTAGGTAGTATAAAATATCGCTGGAGAAATGAAGTCGCCCAGGACCTCAAGTCACTAAATGTACATAAGGGGGCAGAATTGGCACAGGACCGAATAAAATGGTGATCTATGACCATCTGATCTATGTCCATGGGTGGCGGTAATCGCTTCCATCAGGTGATACGTCTGCGGGGATGAGATCCGCAGGAGAACTAAGGTCACAGACATAGCTCAAAGGATTGCATCTCTCAAGTGGCAATGGGCACGGCACTTAGCGAGGATCGACAGCCATTGGGGCGGAAAGGTCCTTGAGTGGAGGCCACGTACAGGAAGTCGCAGTCGTGGCAGGCCCCCCACAAGATGGACCGACGATCTGGTGAATGTTGCGGGAACCCATTAGATGCGGGCGGCACAGGACCTATCTGTGTGGAGAACATTGGGGGAGGCCTATGTCCAGCAGTGGACGTCTATTGGCTGAAATGATGATGATGAGGTGATACGTCTGCTTATCTGCCCCCTATATCATAAAACAAAAAAAATACGTAGCAGGCCGAGACCTGTTTTAGATTTCTGAACCAACGTAGAAAACCAAATATTTTTGTTAAGTTAGATGGCTCCGATGATGCATTTGGTAGTGACCTTGCCTCATACGCCAAAGGTCGTGGGTTAGATCCCCACCCGGCACAAATATTCGTGTGATTAACACTTGTATTTCTTCTGTGTCTGGGTATATTAATTAAGTATTATATTTATAATTCCTCTGTTGTCTGATATCCGTAACACAAGTGCTAAGCTTGATGAGATGTCTGAATTTATTTATTCAAAGATTAAAGCAAACATAGTACCTAAGTATATTCTAAAAATCGCCTTTCAAAACTGAGAGCCACTTAAAACTAATTTCCAAAATATCCCCCTCAAATTAATTAGCCTCTTAAACCGGAATTCGGGATTATGTACGGCGAGTCGTAAAGGCGTCCGTCTGTCCGTCAGCGCGACTGAAATAGCGTTTTGTCCCAAATCCCTCAGGATGATACGTCTTGTTAGTAACTCCTGCGCACATTTAGAGCGCTTTTTGATTTACGGCCGCGTTCCGAGTATAATGTTGCGTTTGGTGAGGTTTGTGGTTGGGTAAAGTTGGGTTGGTCTATTAAATTTTGTTGATGTTTAATTGATTTCATTTAGGCACATCATCTTAGCATTTTATTCCCGGTTGCGTCCAAAGCCATCGATTTTTTATGTAATGGGTGGTAAACGAACTGACGGATCACCTAATGGTAAGTGATTGTCGCCGCCGATGCACACACAAGATGGAGTCACAAGTGCGCTGCCAACCTTAAACCCCCCCTATCCAGTACGGCAGTTCCAATGGAGTTGATGCCTGACATCGCTTCCGTTGTAATTGCAACGTGGGCTCTTCTCTTGCTTACCATCAAGCTGAGGAGAGCCAATATACTGTCACTATAAAAAAAATCCCCAGATTGGGCTACGGTACCCTCACTCATGCAGCGAAATACAGTGCAAAAGCTGTTTCACACCGGTTTTCTTTGGGGCAGTGGTATCACTCCGCTTTAGAGCCTACGGTACGCATGAAACGTGATCCAGGGTTTAGTGAGTCAGGTAATTGCAATGAAGCTACACTATCGTCTGATCTTCGCAACCCGCCAGGGGAACCAGACCAACTGAATCATGGTTACACGTTTCTAAAAACGTATCCAAAGCGTGAAAGGCTTAATGCGTTACGATGTTTTCCTTCATCGATGAGCTAATGATAGCACATAGATTTGTAAATTCCTGCGATGCATGCTCAGACTTTAATTTACTACCTTAGAAGAAAGACATTTGTGTCCACTGGTACGAATGTATTTCTTGGTCTGATCGTGCTACTGAGCCACCATCGCACTAAAGAAAGAAGAAAGATAGACATTTATTGACCCTCACAACACAGAAAAAGTAATACAATAGGCATAACACGACACGACACAGATACAAAGAGGAGAGGCGATTACAAGAAGAGATGGTTAGGTTCATCGTTTCAGCAAATAGCCAATAGACGTCCTACAGCTGGACATAGGCCTCCCGCAATGTTCTCCACACAGATCGGTCCTGTGCTGCCCGCATCCAATGGATTCCCGCGATTGTCACCAGATCGTCGGTCCACCTTGTAGGTGGCCTGCCACGGCTGCGACTTCCTGTACGTGGCCTCCACTCGAGGACCTTTCCGCCCCAACGGCTGTCTGTTCTCCTCGCTATGTGCCCTGCCCATTGCCACTTGAGGCATGCAATCTTTTGGGCTATGTCTGTGATCTTAGTTCTCCTGCGGATCTCATCATTTCTGATCAGATCACGCAAGGAGACTCCAATGCTCTCTGGGTGACTTTGAGCCTCGTTAATCGGCAACTTGTAAGCGGCCACGTTTCGGTTCCGTATGTCATCACTGGCAACACACACGCATTGAAGACTTTCGTCTTGAGACACTGCGGTAGATCTGCCGAAAATATGCTGCGTAGCTTCCCGAACGCTGCCCAGCCGAGTTAGATTCGTCGATCGAGCTCTTTCTGGAAGTTGAACTTACCAAGCTGGACTTTTTGGGTCCGAGGTAGATGTACTCGTCTATAACTTTCAGTGTAGAGCTTCCAACTTTTACAAGAAATGGTTAGGTTGTGGGTATTCAATCAGGTCCTGACCTCAGTATTTGCAGCTACGGCATTATCTGCAGTGCCGCAGCAGCGCTGGTATTCTGGTGGGACCTGGTGGCTTAATTTAAAGCCTTTACGACTTTAAATAACTAAACGAACGAGAATATACCTCTCGAATCCAAACAAACGAGACACGCAGCGCGTGTAAAAGAGAGGGAAGCTCCGATTCGATTGTGACGTCTGCATTAAATTAGGCCCTCTGGTTGCGAGTGAGTGTATAGCTAAATAAATAGCTATAAGTATATACATGTATAATACATATTGAAAGATGTGTGGACTATGCGGCAGATATAAAAAAAAACACACACACACACACAAAAGAAAGAAGGAATTTATTATAAAAAAACAAAATACGCTCACAACCAAGACTAAGACGCAATACTCAAGACGCAGTCACTCAAGGTCCAAACTGAAAAACCAGCGCAAACCGCTGCAGCTCTTGCTGAGCTTGGACCTTGTTGACCACTTCACTTTGTTCCTTTTCTTCTTCCTTGGTCACTAGTTTATATATTGCTCACTCAAATGTCTCTGAGGTGGTGGCGCTATGTGGCGGGTCATTACATTCCCTCTAATATGGTTGAGTGAAATGATGGCTGACACATACGTCATACTTGTGAACAGGCGCCACCTTTGGGGACTGGTCTGCTTCGGTTTACCTCATAATATTTATTTTATTATTATTTCCTTTATTTTATTTTGTGTAACAATTAAACTGTATGGCTTGGTATGATAATGACACAACATTGTATGAAAGTTTGGCGATTAAAAAGAGTAACTGGCGAGTTTCTTGCCGGATCTTCTCGACCAGAAACAACTTTCCGAGCCGGTGGTAGAACGCATTATGTTTATTTATTTCTTTAGTATATTTTATGTATTTACGTATATATGTATTAACATGTAAATTATACATAAGTACTTATAAATAGTGTTAAGTCATTCAAATGTATGACGATTTGTGCTGTGTACAAGCCTATGCAAATAAAGAATATTTGACTATTGACTATTAACTTATTTTTTTTTTCCTATGTATTACTGTGCAATCTCCTTATGCTTATGTTATGTGTCCTGTCTATGTAAATATTTTATGTGGTCAATAAATGTTTACTTACTTACTATACAAGAAAAAAAAAGAAAGAACCAAATTTATGTGTAATGTTTTTTGATACACAATACAGAGAAGCTAACCGTTTGATGTTAATAGGTTAAATGCTACTTCCAGTACTATTCTATTACTTGTCTGGAAACCTAAACACCTTATAAACAAAATGAAATATCATGAGCTCATCAAACAATAATACCGACTATTTATGCGAAGTCGATTGTGAGCGAAGCGGTTGTCAACAGCCTGAAATTTGCCTGAAATGTTTATTGTGTACTTCTGCTTACTATCGAGGCGTCTTTGATATTTTGCTATTGGCATTTGATAGTTCAAAGTAGAGGTGATTTATAGGATGGTATCCATTCGATCATGACCGGTACAGTCTACGTGTTAGTGAATTTCAGGAGGGATCATTGGATTTTCGTCAAATTACTTATTGGATTCAACTTTAATAATAATGTCCGCCAACCGATTACGGCTACGGCGGCCAATAAATAAATAAATATTTCACAACATCACATACATTGATCTGACTCCGAGATAGGTAGCTCAAGCACCTGTGTTGCGGATATCAGAATCTCAACGATCAGCCACGTACGCAAGATATATTATAGTGCTCAAGTGTGTGCGTAAACACAAGTGCACTCTCTATCCCCCAACACTCATATTCCAATGGGACACCAGCGTGACACAACTGGAGAGGGATTGGGCGCAGGACCAACGGCTTAACGTGCTTTCCGAGGCACGGGGAGTATATGACCGCCGACTTCCAGACTCCAGGCTGACACTAAGAATTTCTTACCGAAAACTTAGGTACAAATTTTTGGTCCGACCCGCGGATCGAACCCGGGACCTCTTGTGCAGCCGTCGCTTTAAAGTGCGACCCACTAACCACTGCGCCACCGAGGCAGTCAATGGACAATACGATAAAAAATCATTTTCCGAAATGAAAAATACTATTTCTAGATTAGACCCATAGAAATTTAAGAAAAATAAATTCAGAATTTTTAAACAGATATTAATGGAGAAAAAAAATTTAATGTAAAAATCCACCTGTGACGTCATCACTCGGCGGGGCAAATTAATAATGGTTTTGCTCTCGTTGATTAAAGAAAAAAAAAGTAAAATCTTTGATTTTAAAATGACAAGATAAAATGATGACAGTGACAGTAAGTATCTTAAAGTCACCTATTTTTTTTTATTGGACTTATAGCACCGACATCACAATACGTTGATCCTCAGGACAACGTCACTTCCGACAAATTAATTAATAATGTTGCACTAAAAAATATGGGTCATCTTTTTTCTCTTTCTTTATTCGAAAAGCGTATAAAAATGCAATTTTTTTTTGTCATATTGTCCATTTTAGATAGTATACATAAACAGATGAAAAAATCCTGAATAAATCTCAGTCTTAATTCAGTGTGTCATTCCCATTGACGTCCAAAGCTCGATCTCAGCTTTCTTTGACACCCGTGGATCTATAATAATAAACTAGTATATGGTAAGTTTGGTAATAACAATGAAGCAATTACCTGGCTTTCACAACCCTGGGACAGGGTAACCTGTACATCTAGATCTTGTTACACGTTTCTAAAACTCGGATTCGAACTTATGATCTCCTATTTGCGCACATTCTTTTCCACTTAACTACTATTGCAAAAAAAATGTGAATGAATATTGACCTGTTTTAATATGTTCGACATTAAGGTGACAATTCTTGAAGAAAATTGATAGATTTTTTTGAATTTTGATAAGGGGGATTTAAAGAACGCATCACGCTTGCACTTGTTTCAATTTGCCCGTGATTTTTCCTTTCAAATTATCGGATCGCGGTATTGCGTTATTGGAAAAACAAACGATCCATCCCCACATAACAATCTAAACAAAATCAAGTTTATTTAGTGATCCATCGCCAGCCATCATCCGAACGTGACTTTACGAAAACAAACACTACTTAAACCAGTTATACCATAACCTCTCTTGGAGCAGTCGGTCAAGTCCACCTGTTTCAATAAGACGGACAAACATACATACAATAATAAGCTTGAGGTTCCGGGAACATGATTGAGATGATGATTTTGGGTTCTTCACTTTTTTTTCATTTAGAACTGAATTGGTGTGACGTAATAGAAATTGCTCGTAGTCACACCAGTGTGACAAACTTAGTGTGGACAGAACGAGTCAATCTTGCTCCTTTTTTAATATGTAAACTTTATAAATCCAAAGTCCGTTTAGAGCAGTGGTTTGTGCCCCGGTGGAGACGCAAGGGTCACGGGTTCGTGCACCAGCACAAATTTTTGTTGATAAATCCGTGGACTAAATTAGTCAATGATAAAACAGCCATTTGGGTTGGGTCTGGGTGTTTGTGGTACTGTCGTTGTTTCGAGTTTCTATAGTACAAGGGGTAATTTTAGTTTGGGACCAGGACGGACAATGTATGTGATGTTGTCTCAATTTATTTATTTATGGGTGTTACAAGTTTGATAGTCTGTCACAACACGGAGAAGACTAAAGTGTTACAGACATTTTTGGGTTTCCTTTGGAAAATTTTAGTATCCAATTTGTGAATTTTGCGAAAACAGTCAACTTTGGAATTTGTAGCTGATAAAGCATTTCTTTTTGAGTTTATTTGTGTGGCATCCTTTACTAGGTTTTCGAACGTAATGACTACTGCATTCAATGACGTGTCGATTCCATCTTCCATCAGTTCATGTAGAGACATTGACTGCACATTCACTTCAGAGTATACTGTTCTGTGTGTAATGGCCGTTGACCTAAGTTCTTCGCCGATATTACCATTACCAAAAAAAATAATAATCTGAAATTAAAATTGATCACTGATCCCTAAAAGAGAATACTCACAACTCTTCGTTTGCTGTTATGATAAATCACCGCTCAGAAAACAATCGTAAACTGACCGGAGTGAACGGAGTGAGCGGGCAACACCAGCATTGACGGGCGTCATAGTCTGTCAACGGCCAGTAAACAACACCAACAGAGTAGTGCTGTCGAAATTACATGTATCGATGTTCAAAATAACGATAGTTTGAATATCAAGTAGGCCGCGAAAGTATTTGACATTATCGATACTATTTATGGAGCGTTTCTTTCTTCCTGGTGCTACATTTTGCATCTACACAGGAATTGACAAGGCGAATAAATTACATTAATGCAATTGTCATCTGATCTTCGCAAATCTTATACAAAGAATCTGAACCAAGCAGATTATGCAGTACCGTGAAGTAACTGATCCTGAAACTAAATCCTGAAATATTCCAAAAACTACATCTTAAAAAAAATTAAGAAAAAAGATTAAACAAAAAAGACAATTCTTCCCTTTTTTTTTTTATGAGAAAGGGAGGCAAACGAGCAAGCGAGTCACCTGATGGTAAGCGATCACCGCCGCCCATGGACATCAGCCACACCAGAGGGAGTGGAGATGCGTTGCCGGCCTTTTAGGAACTCTTTTGTCTAACTCTTATTAAAAAGGTTAATGTCCTTCCTCGGTATGTGTGTTTATGACTTGCGCTTAAGTTACTTTGAAATCCGTTCTATGCGATGCTATCTGGTATTTATTTAATTTGATTTATCTTTAATCGACAAGAGCTTATTCATTTCTTAAGAAAAAATGTGCATGTAGCATCGCGGAGTGTGTGACTCCGCGATGCCACATGCCAGGGTGTGCCATGCAAAATAATCGATAATTCTAAGAGTTTATCGACATGCTAAGCAGAAACACTAAAGCTGAGTGATATTAGCCAGCGAGTGCATCAGGTGAAAATGTGCAGCGTGCAATGGTAAATACGCAGAATGACCGGTCAATCTGCGAGCGATTTGTTAACTGTATTCGGGTGATGTTTAATGTTCGTGTTTATCGAGTGTTTGGGTAAGAACTGAGGAGTGCTCAGTGGGAAGTATTTAGTGCACTTCATTATAATTAGAAGTTTCTTTATGAGAGAGTGTTTGAAAGAAAAGAAAGAAAGAAAAATCGTTTATTTTTGCACATTTACAGAGTTCTCACTACATGCATGGTTCAAAAGAATGTATAAAAAAATAGGTCCCCGCTCAGCATGTGCTGTGGCCGACAGCGCTGATCTTCCGCGGGTGCCTTTTTAAATGTAAAATATAAAATAAAAAACACAACAACAATACACACTAAAAAAACAAGATGGTCAAACATACTATGAATTTAAAGATCTCAATGGCTTTGTGGCTAAGACGAGGCGTCTAACTAAGGTTCTAGGTTAGATCGGGTAAATTTAAGAAACAAATATGCTATTGCTATTGAATATTGTAGCTATTTATCTAAAATATCCAATAGAATTACTATTAGTACCTATACGAGTTTAGTGTTACTGTAAAGCAATCCTAGATCAGGATCTGCCTTACCGCCAATATAAATTCTTACATCCTCGCGTTCTAAAAGGTGGTAGAGCTGTCGAAGCAATCTAGTAAAATTATCCTTCGACTAAAATTAACAGCCGGCATCCATGCGTCCGCCGTGTGGTCCCCGGCAGAGTAGAATAGGCCACCCTCACTCTTACCGAGGTGTCGTAAAAGGCGACTAAGGTAAAGCTGCTGGCATGATCATCAGCACCCAGAGAAGGAAAACTCTGCATTTATATCAAAACCCTCGCCAACCCGTCTGCCAAGCGTGGTGAATATGGCATTTACCCCTCATGTGATTGAGGAAGGCCCGTGCCCCAGCAGTGGGGACTTCAATGGGCTGATGATGATGATGATGATCCATGCGTAGGCCGATGATTGTTAGAACTTAAATCATTCAACGATTAACAGCTTGACATATCGACCGTTAGCTCATTCGAAATGACTAATCATAACTAAGTCGAGTGATTCAAATTGATTTCTGATTTTCTCCACTGCAACGCTAGTAATCATCAAAACAAATATGGCGTCTGAAGCGAAAACAGCTGTAATTATTATGGTTCCATTATCTCATTTTAGTGTGCAATTATAAGCAAAAAGGAAGTGTAATTGTCAAAATAGTAATATAAACTTGAAAGTGCCCATCGTCTGCAAGATTTTACAAAAAGTGTCATTAAGTTATTTTAGTTCAAATAATTATCGGCCTAGGAATCTAATTGGATGTTGGTGTTGACAAACGTTCAGTTATCTGGTTAAACGTTGCGCTCAACGACATGTCTAGCTGTTCTTCAGACATTTGATTACATGTCGGCGTCTATTAAACGCTCTATATCTATATAAAACGGATGGCTAATTTAACCAAATGGCTGTGACAGAACCACTAGATCTTACTTTACTTAAAGTCTAGCTCTTATATGGATCATGCTCGTTTATGGTGTAGCTAATATAGTGCCTGTGTAACACTTCTTAACATACAAGATGCAACAGCAGCGTCTACACGGCTTGATAACACTGCATCTTTCACACAGCATTGAAGCCGAGTGCGTTGTGTAACTCAAAGAGCGCGTTTCCTACACTCGCTGCGCTGGCGCCGAGCCAGGCCGATCATGACTGGCTCAAGTATCTGTGACTTTTGGTAAATAGTTCCAAGATGGAGATTTTGCAAGTGGGAACCTAAGATACCGAACGACAAGGCGCGATGAGGCGTTTCGTCCAATTTCGTCATGTGTCCAATTTAAATCAATCGTCATCTTAGCGTTTTGTCACAGTTGCCTCCCAAACTGTCACTTCGGAGACCAGGATCCGCTTTCATGCATCGACTTCACCATTGGCACGCATGTCATCCTTGACAATCACCGTTTTTTAGGGTTCCGTAGTTAAATGGCAAAAAAGGAACGCTTATAGATTCGTCATGTCTGTCCGTCTGTGTGTCCGTCCGTATGTCACAGCCACTTTTCTCCGAAGCTATAAGAACTATACTATTGAAACTTGGTAAATAAATGTATTTTGTTAACCGCATTACGATTTATACATAAAAATTGGAAATTTTTTAAAAATTGGGGGGTCTCCATACTTGAAACTGAAACTCAAATTTTTTTTCTAAACACAATACTTTGCGCAAGAGACGCTCCCATAGTGTTAAATTGTGTGAAACCCCCTCTAACTTCTATAATAAATGAATTATAAAAGTAAAAAATATATACAATGTACATAATCATGAATACGTTATAAACCATTACCTTACTTGCTGCTACGGAACCCTTCATGGGCGAGTCCGACTCGCACCTGGCTGGTTTTTAACCGTATCATCTCAATACATTTTCGATTGTATTATGTTTGTAACGAATAACTTGTACCTTTACTCGCAAAAATCAGATTTTCATAGCTTTAACACACGAAATAAACATAGGCTTGCTGTACCAAATCTTAAACTTTATAAAAAAAATCATTTGTAGGATTCAGCATTACGATGTTTAGTAAGTTACCTCAATAAATTATTGATTTAACGGTACATAAAATTAGCTTGCATGTAAAAAACTGCATAATGCAGAAAGGCAAGTAGATGAATCTTTAAATGATAAGAATTCCTGGACATATTGTTCTTTCGCCAGTCCTCTAATTTCATTTCATAATTTTACTTTGACAATTTATCTAAACGAATATTTTTCTATGTCTAAACGATACTGATTATGTACAATGACATTTTGACATTGTATGTCATAATGTCATTGTAATCATAATTTATATAAGAATGAAAATTGTAATTACCATATTATTTGAAAAGAGTAACTACTGAGTTTTATGCTGATTCATCTCGGTGAAAATTGACATTCCGAAAGAGCGGTAGATTACATAATATTTGACATTCGTAAATTTTCTGTAAGGACTTAAATTGAATAAAGACATTTTTGATTTTAATTTTGACAACGCCAACGCCTTTTTTGCAACCACGTCATGTTAACAGATAAAATTTAAAACGTACATTTCGTCAAAGAGCAAAGAAATAGTATGCTGACGTGGCACTTGTCTGGAAACGTTGTCAGCTTTCTTTGAATTGCTGAGCAGACGTGATGTATGTTGGGGTGGTCTTTACTAACTCTGAACTTAGTGTATCTATAAGACGCCTTATCACACGTTCCAAGCTTTAGATTAATTGATTTTCCCGAATGTTAATACAGGATAGTTTATTTTCTCACAAGAAACCACCATGGTTGTCACATTGGCAAATGTAAGGAACAAGGTGGTGTGACGAAATCCAATAATCCATTAGGCCAGGCTAATCAAATAGAATTAATTAACGAATATACAGAAGAAAGCACATTGACACAAGAGTGCAGTAACTCAACAACCGTTTCCTGCACTTACCGCTGGAGGCGCTGGCGGCGCGCCAAGCACCAGCGCACTAAACTCGACATCGCCTTTGAAATAAAGAAGAAAACTTACTGCTTTAAGAGTGACAGACGCAAGCTGAGGTGTAGACTTTTTGGGGGTCTCTTCTTTATAGAATAGGTGCAACACGAGGAGATTGTATACCTAATGGTAATAAATTGCCTTCTATGGAAACCAGTGGAGACTCAAAACCAGTCATGTCATGTCCTCTATCAACTTTTTCTCCTTCCCCTGAATGGGGCCTCTGGTGCCCTCTCTCTCTTTGGCGAAACACACTGTAGGCGCTGCTTCATGCCGGTTTTCTGTGAGGTGGTATAATTTCGTTCGAGACGGCCTATTCATGCCGAAGTGGCCTCTCCCACGATACATAATCTAGTTATTATTACTATTGTTTGATTGCTGCAACATTTATTAGATCAGGTTAGGTCGTCGAAGCCTCGGAATGCCACCCACGAGACGTAATAAAGATGACCACAGAACTAGGTTACTGATCCCGTGGGTCGTTGATCACGGAGCCATCTGTCAACGGGCGAATTTGAAATTCGTATTAATTTCTATGTTAATGCCGCGATACGACGCGACGGAAATAAAAATCTCAGTAGGACGGGGAGGGGAAAGTGTAGCCAAGTTCTTTATTTATAGTTTAACTGTTTTCTGATATTAGTAACAAAAGTGCTTAAGCTACTTAGTACGGTATTAGGTCAATGTATGAGAAGAAAATTAATTAAGGCGATACGGTCGTCGAAACAAACGCCACCAACTGATTTATTTAGATTGTGGCGATTATGAAATATTTTATAATAACATACTTCTGAAGAACACCCTGTTGGTCAAGTGGTTTAAGTACCAGTCCATGATCTCAGGGACCTGGGTTCGATTCCCGGGTCGAACAAAACATTTGTTTCGAATTTTTCGAACATAGCTCGGGTTTGTGATCACAAATCCGCATTAGGCAAGCGTGGTGATTAAGCCTTATCCCATCATAGTAGCGATGACTTGATGGAGGCCTTTGCCCTGCAGTGGGACCGTATAGGCTGATACTTTACTTTTTTACCTACTTATAAACGTAAAGTAAAGTAAGTGTTAATAGTTTTTTGAGACGCACTTGGGTGATAATTTCTGCCTACAAGCAATTATCGTCAGCCCATTTAAGTCCCCACTGCTGGGGCACGGGCCTCCCTCAATCACATGAGGGGTAATTGTCATACTCACCACGCTTGTCAGACGGGTTGGCGAGGGTTTTGATATAAATGCAGAGTTTTCCTTCTCTGGATGCTGGCGATCGTGCCAGCAGCTATACCTTAGTCGCCTTTTACGACACCTCGGTAAGAGTGAGAGTGGCCCATTCTACTCTGCCGGTGACCACACGGCAATTATACCTGTCGGTAATCTGTGCTACAAGTAAATGTTTATTTTTGTTTAGTTACATAAAATCTAAAAATGAATAAATTACATCTTGCGCATTAATAATTTTGCACAAATTTAGTAATAGTAAAACGATTCACTTCACTTTATTAATATTTTATAAGATATGGTAATCAAATTTTGAATCGAATATTAATATATCTTATGAATTTATGAATGTCCGAGTGTCTGTACTTGAACTTGACCCGTCCGCAACCGTGCGCCCGAATTATTTTATGCGACAACATTCCGAATTTTGAAATTTATGACAAGTCTGACGTTGATCTATGATAAGGAGTTTTTTTTTCTTTGGCTGATGCGCATTATTGCGGCTTTATTTATAAACCTCGATATTGGCTCGCGTTATTGACTAGTGCTTCGCCGGGATCTTTGATGCTTGAAAGCATCATCATCATCTTTCAGACCATATCACTGCGACCAGTTTGGTCTATAGTGATCGCCGCTGTGCTACATGTCAGTCTCAAACCATGCACTAAGCTATTCTAATTTTATTTAATTTAATTTTAAATTTTGTAACCCTTAAAAAGGCACGGAACCAGTGTCCGAGGAATTTGTTGTATATCAAAAAAACCTTGCACTTTTCAGAAAGTGTATTGATTCTATTTTATTCTATTGACATTTTTAAATTAATTATTAATGTTAATCTTAAATTGGAATTATTATATTTATATGTATAGCTGCAATATCTCGTTTAATTTAATGAAATAACTTTCAAAATTACTTTTATTTAAATAAATATTTGCATGCTAAAAGTATTGGCAAAACATGCGCACACTATAATATTATGTATCAATTTTATACCATGTTTTAAGCAAATAAAAATCCAATGAGACGACCGTTGAAGAGCCACGCTTCGGCATGAATGGGCCCACTCAACCGGAGTGATATCACGGCCTCACCGAAAACTGGCGTGAAGGAGCACTGTGCTGTGTTTCGCTGCATGAGTGAGGGTACTGAAGGCTGTCTATGGACGGCGGCAATTGCTTACCATCAGGCGATCCGCCTGCTGCTTTGCCACCTATCACATAAAAAATAAGTATAAATTGTTTGGGACTGAGATCCCTAGCTTCATTGAGGCTCAAAATGTGCTTTCCCAGATGTATGCTACGTTTGCGCATCAGCGGTCTGCATCATCATTACCAATTATTTCCATAGCTGTCGCTTCCTCCGAAGCTCTCTGGGTAAGCTTGGACCATGATATGACATCCAGACTCGACTCCATTTAGAAAAGTTCGTTACTAGATCGGGACGTAAATATACCCGAGTTGCAAACACACTTTTCAAGTATTAACCAATCCGGGCGAAAGCGGTGTTCAAAGCGGTGGTGTTAAAGGTTGGCAGCGCACTTGTGTCTTTACTGGTGTCATGGGTGTCCATGAGCGGCGGCAATCGCTTGCCATCAGGTGATCCGTCTGATCGTCTGCCTCATATCACTTTTTTTTTTCGAATCTAATCTGGGATATTCCGCTCTTGAGCACATTAGCTACTACTCTATAAAGGTACTCTATAAGGGACAAGGAAGGGAACAAAAATTAATTTACCAATGGCGCCGAAACAGATCCGAGCTAATAACCCCGGTCCAGTCTTGGGCGATAAAACTCCATACTTATTACCGGTGTCTGCCCGCTGCACAACACCCGTAAAGCTGTCAGGCCCATGACGAATCATTAGTGACTGCTGTTTTTTTTATAAGGTCTCTTATTCATTTTGCTGACGATTTATAACAATATAATAATATCCTCCAACCGATTATGGCTAAGGCGGATAATTCCAACGATCAGCCACTCACACACACACAGGACATATTATAGTGCTCAGGTGTGTGCGCAATCACAAGTGCACTCTCTATTCCCTTACTCTCATATTCCGATGGGACAATAAAGTGACACGACCTGAGAGGGATCGAGCACATGACCAACAGCTTAACGGGCTTTCTTAGGCACGGGGATACAAGACCAATAACATTATCATATTAGCCGCAGAACCGACAACCGATGGGGTAAACGAGTTCTAGAGTGGAGACCGCGTCTTGGCAAACGTAATGTAGGGCGCCCTCTGGCTAGGTGGGAGGACGATCTGCGCAGGATGGCTGGCAAGAGCTGGATGCGAGAAGCCATGGATAGATCACAGTGGCGAACAATTGGAGAGGCCTACGTCCAGCAGTGGACTGCGATAGGCTGATGATGATGATGAACATTATCTTATTTTGACAATATGATTTATTATAAATACCCACCTAAGCCTAAAATATACAATAATAGTATCTTTGTTGGAAAATTAGTAACAATTTACGTAAAGTCAGTGACGTGTGTACTAGGTTCGCAGGTCTGCTCGCAGAAGTCGTTGAGTGAGATAATTAAACCATGTTACAATTTGTGGGTTATAGCTTAATTTTTTTATATCATTGGTGGCAGACGAGCATACGAGTCACTTATTGGTAAGCGATTGTCGCCGACCATGGACACCCGCGCCACCACTGGAATCACGAGTGCGCTGCCAACCTTTAATCCTCCCTTTTCCCGGATTGAGCCTCACTCACGCAGCGAAACACAGCACAGTGCTGCTTCACGCCGGTTTTCTGTGGCCGTGGTATCGCTCGCGTGGCGCTCTCAACGGCCAAAAATATTTTAATTCTATAACTGATGGTATGTGACTTATGAAAAATAAAAATAAAACTAATAAAAATATTGTCATTTTTTAATAATGAACGATGTATCACAGTAGAGTAGTTCAAAATGGATAAAAAAAATGTTTACCCGAGCCAAAGGCTCGTGGAGCTTATTAGGATTAACTTATTTTATTTGTTTTTGTTTTATTTAATGTTATGTGTAGTTATTGTATTTTGTCAATAAATGTTTACTTACTTACGCAGTGCAATAATAGTAGTTGTGTCTCAGACATAAGGACATTCCGAAGTCCGACAAGGGTGACTCCACATGAACCCGTGTGTACTGTACCTATCAGTTCGCAGTTTAACCTCATTCAAGAATATTTTCACAGCCAAAAGCGGACCATTCCCAAAACTGTCAGCTCACTCACTCACCGACGTGGGCGCCAACCACGTAAAACATACCTACATAATAATTATTTACGACCATAAAATCATCCGCGCCTGTCATAAACAAGAAAAATAGCGCGTCTTCTGTTGTTTACGACCAGTGTCGCCAGTTTAGCCCCTTTGGTGTTTAATTTAGCACTATTTTTATACGTCCAAGGTTTTTTAAATTTATGAGTTAGCACTTTTTTTTATGTGATAGCCGCTGCCTATAGACACGCTCGACACCAGTAGAGTCACAAGTGTGCTGCCAACCTTTATTCCCCCAGATTGGGCCTCCGGTACCCTCACTCACGCAACGAAACACAGCACAGTGCTGCTTCACGCCGGTTTTCTGTTTAACTATTTTGAAATCATGTTATTATTAATGATAATATTAAAGCAAATCGACTGTGGTATTTAGTTGGTAAAGAATAACGATAGTACTCAAAACAGTGATACAATATCTTTTAGTACAATATGTACAAGATGTAGAAACACTCTGTCGAAAGAGGTCAAAATATATGAGATTGACATTTTGAACTCTTCAATCGAGATTGATATCAAGCTAGATTTTAGGCTGTGCTTGTTTTGTACAACGTGTTATTTGAAAAGCGCAAAACCTCTCGGGTTAGCTCAGCCCATGAAACTGAACATCTTTCACTATGGGACCAACATTCATCGCATAAAACGAAACAGCTATTTCATACAAATCGATCAGCGCAGCAAGCCAATTTGAATGAAACGGATGTTTTTTTCACCTAATTAGTTTTTCGCTTGTCTATGTATAAATATAAGATTTTAAACTTTCGCGTTGCATTATACAAATAAATTAACGTACACGTACGTACGAGTATGTACTTACATATAATAATAACCACGTTTTGTCCCGTGTACATTAATTATCTCTGAATAAATATCCTTTTCTTGCGCTCAAAACAAATCTAAGTATTACTGGAGATGTACAGCAAAGTTGGTTTTCTAATTTAGATCAACGTGGACGATTTTAGCACTAATCTTGGAATCGCTTTTAGTAGAAGAGTTGGAAGTTCCTTTCAATTTAGCACTTACTTTGAAAATTCTTTACAATTTAGCACTTATTGACTTGACACTTTTTCGTTCTATCAGGCAACCCAGCTTACGATACGCGGTAGTGGGCAGAGCAAGACCAGTCGACAGATCGGCAACTTTGGATTTATTTTTGGAGAACAGAAGTTAATCGGAAAGATACCTAATGCGGTACACTTAGATAGCCTTATAATCATCTTTTTTTTTATACGACAGATAACCATTTGACCTCAATCGCACCTGATGTTAAGTAAAGATGAGGTCCATGCTTGCCCGTGAAATGCCTATTCACTCTTGCCTTAAGGTGACGGATGGGCACACTAGCGGTTACAACCTCTTGGCAAACACTTATAACTATTAATTAAATAACCATGCACAAATATTGGGTCTGTTTTTGTACTAAAAAAATTTATTCACACTAAAAGTGGCCGCTTTTTGCTGTAATAAATTTTTCGCGTACAAAAATGTACCCAAAATTTGTGCGTAGTTATTTAATAAATAGTATAAGTGTTTGCCAAGAAGTTTAAACCTCGAAAATGTTTAAAATAGGTCCGGCTTAGTAGCTAAACATTAAAATCGATTGGCGTCGTTAGTGTGCCCTACCCGTCACCTTTAAAAGGCCCTGGTTATATTGTTCAAGAAATAGATCGACGGGCAACGAGTGCCACTCCTTGACTGTTCGCATCAGGAGTTTGCGTAGAGCTTAGTGCGGATGCCCGGAACTTCAACCATATAGGGATGGTAACCCAGTCTTCTAGATGATGATGATGAACCCAGTCTTCGCCTAATATCCCGATCCCGGGGCCGGTGGACCTATCTCATGTAGCTCCTTCGCACATTCTCCAGAGTGCATCTTGATTAGGTTGTAATTGCAAGGATATACTTAAGCATGACGGTGGGAGAGCCACACTTTGGCATTAATGGGTCGGCTCGACCGGAGTGCTACCATAGTCTCACGGCAAACTACCGTGAAGCAGCAATGAGCTGTGTTTCGCTGCGTGAGGAGGCCCGATTCGGGGGAAAGGGGGTTTAAAGGTTGGCAGCGCACTTGCTGACTCGGTCACGAGTGCGCTTTTCCCCCGCATTGGGCCTCCGGTACCCTCACTCACGCAGCGAAACACTGCACAGTGCTGCTTCACGCCGGTTTTCTGTGAGTCCGTGGTATCACTCCGGTTAAGCCGGTCCTATTCATGCCGAAGCGTGGCTCTCCCAAGATCAAAATTTCATTCAGTTTATGTTTTTTTTTATAATCACAATCGAAAGCCATTTTACGACCACACAGCTGTCGTAAAGGTTTCATTTCTTATTTAGTGAAATAAAGCTGTCCAAATGGCACTACCAAATTTGTAGGTGGAAACAAATGAGCTACTTTCTATGTCAAATATTTTACATAAAACTACTATATTTTGACATTTAAATTATACACACAGGCGCCAGCAAGATTGAAACAAACTTAATTTAATTTGTTATTAAATTAATGTCCCTCCCTGCGTGATCGTATCAGAAATGATGAGTTCCGAAGGAGAACTAAGGTCACAGACATAGCCCAAAGGATTGCATGCCTCAAGTGGCAATGGGCAGGGCACATAGCGAGGAGAACAGACGGCCGTTGGGGCGGAAAGGTCCTCGACTGGAGGCCGCGTACAGGAAGTCGCAGCCGTGGCAGGCTCGAAGGTGGACCGACGATCTGGTGAAGATCGCGGGAATCCATTGGATGCGGGCGGCACAGGACCGAACTGTGTGCAGAACATTGGGGGAGGCCTATGTCCAGCAATGAAATGAAATGATGATGATGATGATGATTTGTCATTTGAAAAAACTAGTTTATATTAAGTTTTTTTTTTGCTTTGATAGTATTGACCTCATGTATTTTACTAATTCAACTATGACATGCTTAAAAACGGTCTTGGTACTTTCGTAGATTTATTACCTTACTAATCGAAAAGATATAAGATACTTATTATAATATATCTTTTGAATTATCTTATTAACTAGTACATCTGACTGATTTATTACGTTTCCTAAAATACCAGTGTGATATGGAAATCGGAGATATATAATGTGGGTCGTAAAAATGTCAATTTTGCAAATAAATCAAGAATCCTAAAGTGGATTTTAACTAATTTGGGAACTACTGTATTATTTAATAATAATAATAAATATAAATAAATATTCCACAACATCACATACATTGATCTGACTCCGAGATAGGTAGCTCAACCTGTGTTACGGATATCAGAATCAACAGTGGGATTACAAATATATACGTATAATACTTTTCTTTGTAAATACATACTTATAGTACATAGATAACACCCACATTTCAAAATAATATGCGAAAGTTGCATCTATTCATAATTATTACATGTCTGTATGTTTCAATAAATTAACATGTTTTAGTATAAATTATTGTATTTTTGGTCGTGACTTATAGAAATGAATATGTTTCGATTTTTATTGAATTCGTCATTCAAAGATATTTAATAAGTATAACTTATAAATAAATAACAATACTGAGTTTATGAAGATCCGTAAAGTTAATAAAAAAACCAAGGCAAACAAACCTAAGGCAGCGTATACACTACTAATGAGACAACGCAAAGAAAATATTACTTTATTATGTTCGTATTTAAAAATAAACGAGTCCAGCTCTTGTCACATACTACTCACTACTTTCAGACTCTAGAGCAGTTACGACCTCCTCGGAACACTAGATTCAAATACAACAGCTTATTTTAAACAAAAAGACAATAGACAATATACTCTGTCTGTCTAGGAAGAAGGTTGAAAGTCGTGTGAGTCGAAAAAGCGGTTGCCAATTCAAATTTCGAACAACCTCGCCGCCATCATGACTTTAAATTGTAATCGAACACTTCAGTGTGACGGTCGCAACGAAATATCGCATTGAGATAGTATAAATACGGACTTATCTTTCTTTTTGTTAAGTTACGCTGGCATTATGCACTCGAGCCCACGTGTGAATAAAATTTTAGTGCTCCTGCTTTGTTCTAGGCGTTTTGGGGGCGTGCGAGAGGGATGGAAGATGGGCTATTTTGTAGGAGCAGTAACGGTGCCTATAACTTTAGTTGCCAATGTTCGCCAGGAATGGTATTATTTTTTATCGGAACTCTAGTAATGCTGGTTGTCTTTACGGCTGTTCCGTCTGCAGTTGAACTGGAATGGTCGATGCAATGGCGGAATAACTTGAGAAACTCGTGTGCTCTAAGCCTAAGAATTATATTATTGCTTCTGGGATTGGTAATGGACTGTTAGTTACACATTTGTGGGGGATATGAGTTGGGCTGTATATTAGATAGATAGATATATTTTATTGCACAAAATACACAATTAAAAAAAACTAGGCATGACAGAAACTAAAATGTACAATTTCGGCGGTCTTATCGCTGGAAGCGATACCTGACAACCTTCAGGCAAAGGACATTTGATAGTAGAGGAGGGGTAGGTGTTGCAATATTGAGAAAAGAAATAGTTTATGGCGAGACGGAATCCTTATTGCGTCCCATAACCTAAAAGTTTATCCTAAGTAGTAATAATATCATAAACCTATATTTTCTTTATCGCCTACTATCCTAATATAGATAAATGAGTAATTCACTTACGTTATTTATCATACTACAATATTAATAAATATAATTAATAAATAAATATAATAATATAATACACATTCGCCGTGTGGTCCCGGCAGAGTAGAATAGGCCACACTCACTCTTACCGAGGTGTCGTAAAAGGCGACTAAGGTAAAGCTGCTGGCATGATCATCAGCACCCAGAGAAGGAAAACTCTGCATTTATATCAAAACCCTCGCCAACCCGTCTGCCAAGCATGGTGAGTATGGCAATTACCCCTCATGTGATTGAGGGAGGCCCGTGCCCCAGCAGTGGGGACTTAAGTGGGCTGATGATGATGATGATGAATATTAATACAATAAATGTTAATATCAAAATTATTAACAATTAATATTAGTTTTTAAGTGCAATAAAAGTTCGAGTTCGAGACCAAAATTCGAGTGCAAAACCAGACCAAACAGTTAACTATAAGTATTAAATAAATAGTAATGGTGTTTGCCGAGAGATCGGAATCACGAAATTGTTTAAAATAGATCCGATTTAGTAGCTAAAAATTAAAATCGATTGCCGTCGTTAGTGTGCCCTACCCGTCACCTTAAGTAAACATATTATCATGTTCGTACCGTGGAAGAGCCACGCTTCGGCATGAATACGCCGGCTCGACCCTAGAGATAGCAGGGCCTCACAGAAAACCGCACCGGAGATATCGCACTGTGTTTCCAGAGAGGCCTGATGGAATGGGAAAAGGTTTGCAGCTAACTTGTGACTCCACTAGCGCAACAATAGTGGAGTCACAAGTTACCTGCCAACCTTTTCCTTGCTTATGAGAGGCGGCAATCGCTTTCCATCAGGGATCCGTCTGCTCGTCTGCCACCTATCACTACAGTTAGATTTTATCATTAACCTGCTTGAAGTAACTTTCCATTTGGAAATTCAAAGGTCAATGGTCATATTTTAGTTAACTAACCTTTTCAATTTTAATAAACTTGTTTTGAGAACTTTTGTTTAACTTTCTTAAACGACAATACTAGGCTTAATCAATCTTGATATTTAATTAAAACTGACAATTACTCTGTTTGTTGCAGGTACGCTCAAGGGCAAGTGAAAGTGGCAAAAACACAAATTAAGTCGGTTTGTGGTTGAGGCGCAATATCGACGAAACTAGCGCCGCCAATAGATTTATATAGATACCTTTATTAACTGTAGGGATTATGAAAGAATTAAAAAAAGGAAATTCATCTTTGAAATCTTGGAGGAAAGTATTGCCAGTTTTTTGAGACAGACTTATGTAATAATTTATTCCTAAATTAAATTTAATAATCTTCATATAAATTGCTAAAAGTTGCCACCTTTAGATATTTACATTATTATTACAGGTTACTTGTAAAAAATATTGTTATGCGTCTCAACAAAAACGATCTTTTCTTCAAGTAATTAAAGATGTACTTTTTAAAAAATCTGTCACAATCGCCACAACCAATACAAATCTATAATTCATCCACCTACGATCAGAGAACACTTAAGTGACATTGACAGAAGGGCTCTGTACACCGGTTTTTCTATGCGAAAATGTCAAAACAGCATTAGTTCCAAATTTTGTCACGTGCCAAATAACCATAAGCCCTGGCCGAGTTTACTGGCGGCGCTAGTTTCGTCGATGTAGTGCCTTAATAAATATAAGTGATTGATAAATATAAGCATATCCCGGGCCGTCTGTCCGTCTGATTGACGCGTTTTGGCGTTAATTGACGTACAGTGTGTTTTAATTGTGCGACTGTCTGTCATTGGTGGACGTGGAGCTGTAACGAGGCTGATTTGTTTTAGTCACCTTTGAGTTATTACTTTCTGATGATGGATTTAGTGTTTGAGGTAATTGGTTGTGTTGAGACGTAAATAAAAATACATGTTTTTTACAAAAAATACAATTTAAATGTGTGAATTGTGTCTTGTACATTTTATGTAAGTTCTTGATACTTTTTTCGGGACCTTTCTTAAAACTGTCTATGAATAAACATATTTTTCTTATCATACAATTTGTGAATTGGCTACCATTGGTAATTTTTAATATTGTGGCCGAGTTCACCAACTTTTTAAACAATGGTTAAAAATTGTTGCTTTAGCCATGCAAGCACCAATAGCTAGCACGATTAAAGTGTGATTGCCGTTGTATTAAACTTGGTGAACTCAGCCCTTAGTACCTATTTTAAAGCTATGTATGTAACTAAACACAAATTAATAATTTTGATAATCTAGGTATACGTATAAATGAGTTGTTGAGATTTCTAATTTGTCAATTTATAACACTTCAATTTAAATACCGCCGCTTACCATCAGGCGGAGTGCGGTCATCCTGATTGGCCTTTCTATAAAAAAAAATCATCATCACACATCACATGATATCTTTTTGGATGGAACCAAATGGTCAAAAAAGTCGAGCACTTGTAAGAAAGACACTATCTAAGGGCTGTCAAACTAACATGTTTCTAAGCTATTCAGCTGTCATCTAAATTACGCCATAGACATTTGTTTAGTTTGTGAGTCGCTTAATCGATAGTTCTGTTTGGTAAGCTATAACGACACTTGAACAAATTAATAATTTGTCCATTTTGGCTAATGATTTCTTAAAGCAGACGTATCACCTGATTGTATGCGATTACCGCCGCCCATGGACATGTAACGTCAAAAGAGTCACAGGATGCTGCCGGTCTTTTTAAAAGGGAGTACGTTCTTTACTTGAAGGTGTGCAGGTCTTATCGGTCCGGAAACACTGCAGGCGATAGTTCATTCCACAGTTTTGTCGTACGAGGTACAAAGTTTCTTGAGAAACGCACAGTTGAAGACTGCCAACCATCTAGATGATGAGCATGGAGCTGTTGACGAGTAGAACGATGACGGAATGAAGCGGCAGGAATCAGTCCGAACAATTCCTCAGAGCATTCCCAATAGTATATGCGGTAGAATATACATAGCGAGGCTACATCTCTACGCAGTGCCAAGGAGTCAAGCCGATCGGAAATATCTTGGCAGTCGACGATTCGAGTCTGAAAAGAAGAACTGGCCATACTAACAATGATCAAAACATTATAATACCACCATCAATATCATCACAGCCCTTGTATTGTTCGTCTTCGGACATAGGCCTTCACGAAGCTATCCGTCTCCAATTGCATCCACTTCGCACCAACATGTCACCGAATGTCATTAACACATCTCTCCGGTGGGCGACCTTGTGTGGTTACCTTGTTTCTCAGGTTTCGGTTTTTTTTTTCGGCGATTGCCGCCGCCCATGGACATCTGCAACACCAGTGGAACACGCGCGCCGGAGTGCGCTGCCAACCTTTCTCCCCAGGATTGGGCCTCCGATACCCTCACTCACGCAGCGAAACAGCGCAGTGCTGCTTCACGCCAGTTTTCTGTGAGGCTGTGGTATCATGGTTGGTCGAGCCGGCCCATTCATGCCGAAGCGTGGCTCTCCCACGGTTTCTCTTGGCGTCCACTCTTGGTTCTTCTAGCCCACCGCACACAATACCATTAGCACTCAAACTGAAGTTGTAGCGTTATAAGGATCCAGACTGACATCGGAATACACAAGGTGACTGCCCACGCTCAAACAGAAATTGTAATAAATGCTTGTTTGTAAGGTACAGCCAGTATTACACTTGGAGCTGGTAATTGTAACAAAAAATTGTGTGTAATCACATAACACATCAATATATATATTTTTTTATAGTGGCTTAGTATATTGGCTCTCCTTAGCCTGATGGTAAGCAATAGGAGAGCCCACGTTGCAATTATAACGGACGCAATATATACAAGTCTTTCAAATTTCTTCAATCAATACTCTCCTTAAATGTCAAACACATTTGGTTCAATATCAATTGAGGAAATTTGACAGATTCTAGTTACCTGATGTGGCTGTCTGTACATAAATGAGATTTCAAAGACCATAAGCTGTTTGTCCAATGTCTGGGAGTATTATAACTATTCTAGTGTTATAATGGTAATTTTCGTAAGACAAGTGGTTGAGCTACTTAGTACGGAACCAGGTTAATGAATAAATGAATGAATGAATATACTTTTGTTGCACTCAAATGAAAACTAAAAAACTAGGTATAACAGGATGTGTACAACGAAGGCGGCCTTATCACTATGAGCGATCTCTTCCAGGCAACCTTTGGGTAAAGGACAGTTGATGAAGTTGTAGGGCGGTGCAATCTTGAATATTTATATACTTATACAGAAAGTTTAATGAATGAAATGTTAATAAAAAAAACAAGCGAAAAAAAAAACCTTAGTATGTATTTGATGACGGTAATGATTTTGAATCTTCTGATAAATTATGTGTGTACAAAACGGCAACTATAATTACTTTATATTCGCTAAAATGTAAACTTAATTCTGGTGAATTAATATTTCTCTCCGAACTCCGAAGCACCAACTTCTCAACGGATCGAACTACAGTCCTTGGCATAAAAAGCGACCTATCAATCAACCGTCACGCGCCCTGTAAAGTAAACACGCGACAGGTCAAGGGCCGCCCCCCACCCCACCCAGAGAGGGGGGCAAGACTCGGACTTGATTGATTTCACATTGACGTCTACACGTATTCGGAGACGTAGGTCGACGGTTCAGTCTTGATCCGTTTTTCTTTCCTATTTATTTTCGTAGCGTTATCCTATTGACCAAAAAAAAAGATAATACTAAAATAATGAATGCACATCTGGATTTTTTAAATCTATGTGCATATTTCTACCACTAGCTGGGTGGTTCAACCTACAAGTTTTAGATAGTTTCTGAAACGTGTAACATGATGCAGATGGTTTGGTTCCCCTGTTGGGATTGCGAAGGTCAATACTCAATATTTGTATTTCATTCCAAAATATAAATACTACAAAGATAATAATTACCTTTTTATAATAGAAACATTTTGGTCAGACGCGAAGCAAACAGATAACATTACCTAGGTACTAATACCTAACAAAGACTACAATTATTTACACCCTAACAATTATAATTTTTACACTGATTTAAAAAAAATAGGTATGGCCTTTGTTGAGATATTTATATGAAGTTGTTTATTCAAAGAAAAAGCAACGAATCAAGTTGCTATATGACTTAAATAACTCGACTTCAGTAAAAAGGTTACTAAACTAACTAAACTTCTGTGAAAAAGAAATAAGATAGTTTAGCAACCAATATGTATTCATTCAGGCTCTATGAGAAAATAGACGACCACATGTCTGACACCTACACATAGCATTCATTCTGAATTCAAGTATCAAAAAGTGTCGCGCAGCTTACATCTCCCCTACATTGTATGTGCAGACATCATAATGTAGCTTTATAGTTTTTCAGTTCTACACAAACAACTCGCATTATTTTACAACGACCCCGTATAGTCACATTTCAAATGGATTTTATAGAAATGTTTTGAGCAATACAGGATGAGTCAGTAAACTTAATTTCTTTGATAAAATGGTCAATGTAATTTGTATCCTTACTCTATGAACATCGTATACTTTAGTATAGTAGGAACTCTTTGAAAAAAAAAACAAAATAGCGTAACTATAATATTTATGGCACCGCAATTTCCTGACATGTAGACTTAAAAATAATAATTAATAAATGCGTCAGAATATTTAATATTCTGACGCATTTTTACATTTTTTTTTCTTGTACTCGTGGTACTCTTATGAGTAGGTAGGGGTATGGATCACTCTTTGACCTGGTCCGGGAATTGAATCCGGTCCTCCTCATGATTGGGCGCCACAACTTAGCCAATGCGTCGTTTAGGTCTTCATTCATAGAGTGACAAAAATACTTTTTTTTCACAACTTAATACTCCTCAAAAGCAAACTTCTATTTCAAGTATCAAAACGTATCGCGCGCCCTATATCACCCTCAAATATTAATTCTCATCATATCGCCAGTGATTGACGGCTGTCTGCGAGGGATATATCCGTCACGGGCGAGGTAAACAGCCCCCGCTCTAGTGATGCGACGCGACGCATCTTTCACTCGAGTGATATCGTCACATTAGTCATCAATCGTGACCGTGGGAAAGCCACTCTTCAGCATGAATGGGCCGGCTCGACCGAAATGATACCACGGACTCACAGAAAACCAGCGTGAAGGAGCACTGTGCTGTGTTTCGCTGCGTGAGTGAGGGTAGCGGAGGTCCGGGATACGGGAGAAAGAGGAGTTTATAAGGTTGGCAGCGCACTTGTGACTCCACTGGTGTCTCGGATGTGCCTGGGCGGCGGCAATCGCTTACCAATCAGATGATCCATCTGCTCGTCTGCCACCTCTCACATAAAAAATAATCAACGGTGAAAAATCTATGAAAGATGGCGGGTGTGAGTTGGATACAGACTGCTTAGAACTGAGTATAGAGATAGAGTATAGAGTGCGCCACGGAACTGTACAATGCCATTGGAGCATCTCCGTTCTTCCATTACTCCACCAGGCAGACCGCCAATCGACACCGGTACATGGTAGAAATACCAAAAGTCCGCACAAAGAGGTTCGAATCCTGTTTCCTTATTCGTACTGCGAAACAATGGAATCAGCTGCCTGAGGAGGTGTTCCCTAGAGGCTACAATTTGGGGGTTTTCAAGTGAATAGGTATCTTCTAGGTAATCGTGCTACATCTTAGACCATATTATCACTTACCATCAGGTGAAATATGGTCAAACGCTTACCTATCTACAGAAAAAAAAAGAAAGAACTACGCAAACAGTAGACCGAGTCCATATAAAAGACAATATTAAAGTGACTCGAGTGACACAAGTCGCTTCACTGGCAACCCCACCCCCTCCCGCCCCCTCGGTGAAATATCTCAATCTTTAGCGCGATTTATTGATTGATAGATGGATTCCGTAGACGTCGTATTTCAATTCTAGTACGTGGCCGATTAGGGTTTGTTGTGGACGATCTTACTCTAGCTATTCGGCTGAGAATTTTATGATGTCCCGTAAAAGCATATGGGAGATTCGAATGGATACACCAAACAATTGTTACTATGTAACGAATTCAACTAGGTAGGTAGGTAGACATTTATTTATATTAAGACCCGACAAGTGACCTTGCCTCGATGAAGAGTCATACAAAGTGGTTCATCATCATCAGCCCATTTAAGTCCCCACTGCTGGGGTACGGGCCTCCTCAATCACATGAGGGGTAATTGCCATACTCACCACGCTTGGCAGACGGGTTGGCGAGGGTTTTGATATAAATGCAGAGTTTTCCTTCTCTGGGTGCTGATGATCATGCCAGCAGCTTTACCTTAGTCGCCTTTTACGACACCTCGGTAAGAGTGAGGGTGGCCTATTCTATTCTGCCGGGGACCACACGGCTACAAAGTGGTTATTGCAATAAAATGTTTTACTTTTTAATTTACGAGACCATGAAAAGAGAACGTTTTGTTTACATTATGGCGGACAAACAAGCAGACGGCTCACCTGTTGGTAAGTGATTACCGCCGCCCATGAACATTTGCAACACATGAGGCATCACCGATGCGTTGCCGACGTTTGTATGGAAAGTAGGTACACTACGGGCAGTTAAATTTGACTCTTGAGTTTATTTACTTTCCACAGTTGACTTTTTTTATATGATAGGGCCGCCGCCTACGGACACCCGCGACGTTAGTGGAATCACAAGTGCGCTGCTAACCTTTAAACTCCCTTTCTCCCGGATAAGGCCTCCGGTACCCTCACACAGTGAAACACAGCACAATGCTGCTTCACGTCGGTTTTCTGTGAGGCCATGGTATCACTCCGGTCGAGCCGGCCCATTCATGCCGAAGCGTTGCTCTCCCACGGTCAAAATTTGCCTCTGAGTTTACTTTCTACAGTTGACTCTGTTATAAAGTCCTCTGCAGTACAATTTCGAACACTCGCTCCGCGCAGTCGGTCAAGTCCTCGGCATCTGTTCACGATTTGTCAAACATCGTTTACTATTTTCGTCGGGACTCCACACTTTGTCACTTGCGAGTGAAGTCGCGATGTAGCCCGAGGACATATTGTTGGAGATTTCGCAAAATTTTCTTTGTTAAGTGTATTCTTTTTTTGTAAATATTGATCATTTACATCTCAGTAAATTCCATTGTGGTAGGCCTCCACAAGGTAGACTGACGGTCTGGTGAAGGTCGCTGGAATCTATTGGATGCGGGCGGCATAGGACCGATCTGTGTGCAGATCATTGGAGGAGACCTATGTCCTAGCAGAGGACGTATAGTGATTGATAGATTGCCTCCGAGTTAGAAGAAAGTTGACCGATATTTGTCTTCTTTACAAATTCCTTAATGGTCACCTTGGATTCTAATGAGCTTATATCTCGCATATCTCTTTCGGTTTCTCGCAATTATAGAAAGCGCATTACCAAATTGTTCGCATTACCATTCTCGGGGACCAATCATGGCCTCCAGTCACCCTTGGCACGTATTTCTGCAGAGTACAATCGGATAAGTAACGAAACTCCTCATTTGGATGTATTCTCTAATGTCTTTCCAAAATTTAAGGGTTTGGTCTTGGAGTACTTATCAGGCCACTAGCCTGGTAAGTATTCGCTCCATAATTTAGTATGGTTTGATTACTATGTATGTTCGTAAATCAATTTTAAATGCAGTGTTATGTACGCCGTGTGGTCCCGGCAGAGTAGAATAGGCCACCCTCACTCTTACCGAGGTGTCGTAAAAGGCGACTAAGGTAATGATCTGCTGGCATGATCATCAGCATCCAGAGAAGGAAAACTCTGCATTTATATCAAAACCCTTGCCAACCCGTCTGCCAAGCGTGGTGAGTATGGCAATTACCCCTCATGTGATTGAGGGAGGCCCGTGCCCCAGCAGTGGGGACTTAAATGGGCTGATCATGATGATGTACGCTGTTATTTTGGTACATATCAGAGAATGTGCTCATAGATTTAGTTAAGATAAGTTTGTGTAATATGTATCATGTGGCTGTACTTTTAATAAATAAATAAATAGATAGATTGAATCCTCATTACCTGTGGAGTCACAAGTGCGCTGCTAACCGTTCAACTCCTTTTCTTCCCGAATTGGCCTCCGGTACCCAAGTAAGTAATTGGCGATACAGCGCGGGCGCTGCTTCACGCCGGTTTTTTATAAGACCCTACCGCACGACACCGAACTAATACCATTATCACTCATGCCGAAGCGAGGCTCTTCTACGGTAAATGCCCTAGTTTTGAGACGAGCTGATTGGTGTAATTAAGTTTTGAAATAGGTTTTTGTTAGTATTAATACAGTAAATCTCTCATCACATCACCAAAACCTAGCCCTTAGTTTTTTTTCTCCATGATTTCTATCAGCACAGACGCAGACGAGACGGCTCCACAACTGACGTGTGACATTCAGTGTTGACAGCTGTACATCTGACAAACGATGACAACCCACTCCAACACACCCTCCCGTCATACAAATAAAGCTCAAATTAGTTTACTTCCATCGTAAAAGCATTAAGTTTGCAATGCGAAATCTTAGAAAGTTTCCCCGCGTTGATTTTTAAACTTTGTTAGAAAGGAATAAAGTGGAGTTTAGGTTGTTGTGTGAACACCTTGAGGTTTGATGGAGTGGCTTGTCAATTAAATAGAGGGTTCCGTGTGTCCCGTATGATTGAGTGCAGTGATGCAGATGTAGAAGATAGGAAGGATAGGAAGGTATGTTTGTCTGTTTATTGCTATTGCAATTTTGTTTATAAAGTCAAATATAATATAAATAAATGTTTCGCAACACCACATACATTGATCTGACTCCAAGAAAGGTGGTAGCTCATGCATCTGTGTTACGGATATCAGAATCAACAGTGGGATTACAAATATATAACATACTAGCGGCCGCCCGCGACTCCGTCCGCGTGGAAAAGTAACTTTTTACCCCCCTTTCAACCCCTTACAACCCCCTTTTCGCAATAAAAAGTAGCCTATGTTCTTTCTCAGGGTCTAGATTATCTGTATACCAAATTTCATTTAAATCCGTTGAGTAGTTTTGGCGTGAAAGAGTAGCAGACAGACAGACAGACAGACAGACAGACAGACAGAGTTACTTTCGCATTTATAATATTAGTATGGATAATACTGTTTATCATACTGTCACTGTAATCATATTTTGTATAACAATGAACATAGTACCATATTATTTGAAAAGAGTAACTACTGAGTTTCTTGCTTCTCGGTAGAAATTGACATTCGGAATCAGAGGTAGATTACAACATATTTGACATTCCTAAATGATCTGTATGGACTTTAATTGAATAAAGATATTTTTTATTTTGATTTTTTACTCATATAATACTTGTCTTTTGTGAATACATACTTATAATACATAGAAAACACCCAGGCCAATACAAACAGATATGTTTATACACACAAATGTTTGTACTTGCGTACAAACATTTGTGTGTGTAAGTCTCTTTCAACGAAGAAGGGCTGGTGGACAGCGGGATTTTTTTTACCAATTGTTTCACTGTCCACCCGGGGTGGACAAGCAGAGGGTGGACAGCGGGAATAAACCATTAATTTATATCTTCATTAAGTATTAAGCTAATGCAAACGTGTGAAACAATACCGTTGTAGACATAGCAGGGTTAAAACATCGAAATTGTGAACCAATCATCAAACAATACTTAACCCTTCACTGGCCGCAGTCTCCACGGAGGGTCCATAGCACACAGTACAGAAAGGATCATAGTGAAGTAACGCGTAAGATTAAAAACATTTTTTTAGAACGTTTTAAGCGATAAACTAACGGTAGACTTTCTTTTATATTTTTCCTTGTTTGAATTTTTTTGTGTGATAGGTGGCAGATGAGTATCGGCTCGCCTGATGATAAGAACATCAATACCACCACCCACATTGTCACCAACAACACCAATAAAGTCCAATAGTGAGCTGCCAATATTTAAATTTCTTTTTGCCCCGGTTTGGGCCTCACTCACTCGGTCAAACATAGAAAAACCGCTGAGTGAGGTTAGGTACGGCGATTTTCTGTGAGTCCCTGGTATCATTTCGGTCGAGACCGCTAATTCTTGTTGAAGCGTCGCTTCGTCGATGAATTTCATCATTCCTGGTATGATTACGTAGATGCTAATCATAACCCCTTTATCTACCATTTTTACTGACCTTGTACCTAAGAAGGTTCAAGGTCAGTCAATAATAATATATCAAGTAATGAGGGTTTTCGCGTGTGAAAAATCCGCTAGATGGCGTACTGTTGGACTGAAGCCCAACATCAACCGCATTGGTTGTTTAGTTTGTCAAATTGACATTTTGTTAGATCACGTTTAAAAATAACCAATCACAGACCTCACTCCTATAGTACTCCATCTACCCGCGTATTTTTCACACGCGAAATCCCTCATTTACGATATACTGCCTAGTTATACTGTCAACGAACTCTTCGATAACTAAAGTCAGCAAGAGCCGACCTTGTGTAAAAGTAAGCACAATAAAATATGTATAATTGCGTCTATTTTATTTTGTCCCTTAATCCTTCATAAGAGTTAGGAACATAGTTACTTACCCATGTCCATCGCACTGTGCATCATGGGGACACCGCTCCTTGCCTCGCACGTGCATTATGTGGCGAAAGCGCACGAAAGAATCGATGAGCGTCCGTCCGCCGCCGACTCGGAGATGCCCGGCTTGATTCAATCACCCGCCGCAGACTGAGGAACTGACAGACGTGTCAACTTGACAGGTTGACCTTTGAGGTGTATTAATTTTCTTGTTATAGGTGGTGATTTTCTAAAAAGAAAACTCAATTAATTAAGAATTCAGCTCAAATCACCGGTCAATCCAATTCCTCATATATGTCTATACTGACTTGAAATTGGCAGAGTTGACTACGTCTCTGACGCACAACACTACTAGCCATAAAAAATAAATATTACACCCAAAGATATTTTGCTAATGTCTTGTAACTTATGTATACTAACTATTTATAAAGAGAAATCCTACAAACAGCGGTAACGATTATAGGTTATCCGAAAACACGAATCGTTTGCGCGATATAATCCACACCTAGCGCCATCTATTGGTATAAAGTGGGACTAATGTCCCGAAACGAAGTAAAGGCGGGCTACTAGTTGAGAATAAGTAGGTAGTCAACAGTCGAAATCAGTCAAATAAAGTCACACAATAAAACGCTGGTGTTGTACGTGTTATCGTCCTACGGATTCGGCTGATACCACTCTAAACGCAATCGTGGGTTGTCTAAGCGATTATTAAGGTTTTGATCGAGAATCTCCTAATAAATAAGTGTGTCTATGTCAGTATCAGTTTTTTTTGTTTTAAATGGTACTTTAAATATTCATCTTTTTCTTCATGATTAAAATAGTTCATTTTAGTTAATTAGTATTCACAAGAATGATACACCATAATCTATGAAAAAGACAATGCAATCGAACACAATAAAGCATATGTGAATCCATTTGGAAGACTTGGAGGTTTACCTACGCCAAATTTTAAATTTAAAAATTATAAGAGTGTTGTGTGCCTTTAAAAATTATAAGGTTACTTACATCCATGTAACACTATTTTTTGGTCTTATTTTAATTTCTTTTAAAATTAAAAAAGCCAATGTTGTTCCAAAAATTAAAAATATTTATACCCCATTTTTCTTTTTCTCATAACCCCCTTTAATATTTTTTTTAACAAAAATAAAGACATTTCTTTATACCCAGTTAGCATGGTAAACCCAGTTGCACAATTTCATTAACCAAAAGTAATATTAATTTGTGTTTACAAAAACCTCAATTTGAAATAATTTACCAACGAAATGTGTCTTCTCTGTGGATGACATTAATTAACATATCGACAAATTAACGAACAAAACGAATGAAATACTAGTACCAAGGGATTTTAGTCGCGGTAGGTATTTCATTAAAACCATTTTCATCAATTCTGTATAATATTAAACAATTTGAACCGCATATTTTACCTTCACGTGAATTTGAAATAATTCGCAGACCATGACGGCTCATTCATTTTTAAATTCTAAACTATGAATATGTATGTAACATTTATAAACCTATTTATGATTCACTACTTGGAATCCCCATCGGCTTTTAATTAATATCGTATTTTATATAAATTAAAGATTTATAGTGGGAATAAGGTGACCTACATACTTTAAACATAAATATGTTTGTTTTAGAAAATTCTAAAGCAGTAGTTATCAATCAATCAATTATTTTATTTCAGGTAAATTACACCCATATACATTAAAATAAACAATCAAGTTATGCAATCCGTAGCAGGTGATCGTGGTATCACCGTCGAATAATATAGGTAATACACATACATAAGAATGTAAGATGTCTATGCGGAAAATATATACATTTTTATATGAACTCTATGTCTACTGTGTGTTTCCCTAACATTAAATACATAAATAAATGTAGCCTAATAAATGTGCTATTTAATTAATGTATTTTGTAGAAATCCATTTGAATCTAAAAAATACTTTTCCATTCCCTCTTCAAAGAAAAGAATTACTTAATCCCAGAACACGTAGCTGACAAGTATTTAAAACTAAATAAGTAAATCTTATTACTGGACGACAACTAATTGCTACAAAAAAGAGAGAATATTTTCTTAAATGTCAGTTCTAGACGTCTCAAGCGCTAGGAGGGTAAATAAAGCGATGGCCGACAAAGACGTCCGTCTGCGCACGACAGCTGAGCGACGTGTGTCGCCTGCCCCCACCGGGCGGGGGTCCACCCGACCCCCCACCCCACCCCCTCCGATAATGATGTTAACTCACCGTTTGAGACTGGCCCGTTTTGTTGCGTTTTTTAAGAGTGCGCTCAAGATTCGAAGTGTGTAGTTGCTTTTTGAAACGTCTGTTATTTGGTAAATTGGAATTCGTTTTTGGTTTTATTTTGGATTAGTGACGTATTTGCTGAAGGTAATTTGAGTCGGAATATACGTTCGAAATTCGAATCGGCATTAATGATTGGTCATTCTGCTGTGCCGTCAGTTTCACTCTTAAATAACTCTAATCCCTAGTATTAAAATTAAAATGTTCTCCTATTGTGTCTGGCTTGCCAGTAGCCTTGTGACTTTGATGGACAAGTCAAAGGCATTTTACCTATGTTGCTTTAACTTTCCTTCGTTAAAAGCTGGTTGGGCATAAAGCCTTTTTGTGAGCTACTTTTTACAGACCCTATTTTTTAACTCAAAGCAACGCTTTGAGTGTATCTAAAAGATACTACATCGAAACAACCAAAACTTGAAATGACAATGCATATAAGATATACAATTAGAACTGGTGTTAAAGTTATCTTGCACGGGAAGAAGTTAACAGATATTTATAGCTTAAGGCAATTCGTCTGTACCTCCCACAGGAAAAATAATGGATGTTGCACCTCATAATGTCTACGGTTGGGTTAGAGTAGTCTTGATGCTATACTCGTTCTTACCTGCTAACCTCACGATACTAGTAATTGACTGCATGACGAAAGCCTGGGAGAGAAACCATGACACAGCATTAAGGAGGCCTAACTTTCAACAGTGGACTGCGATTGATTGTATGAATGACCTCAACAATTGCAACTTTTACTGTCTCTAAAGGTACTGCTGAATATAAGAATATAAGAAGTGTCCTTTTTTGAGTCTGTATCGTCAATTTGGTCCATCTAGTAGCTGTTCAATTTTCTACCATTACCACGGTGTGGGAAAACATCGTAAGAAAACCTTACACATTTCGGATAGCTCTTGAAATGTATAGCCTTGATTCAATAGGTCTGATTCCCCTATTCAATGGCTGCGAAGGTCCCCAAGCGCTCCCCAAGCGTACTTGGGCTCCAAAGGGACAACTTTGGTCGCAACCGAGAATAAGAGGCTCAGATGATGTAGAGTGGGTGTTCCATTTTATACGAAACGCGATAATTTTCACTTGCTTAATTGAGCTTTAGTAAAAAGTCTTGATTCATTAAAACTACCAACATTTGACTGTGCAATCTTTCTCATCCAATTTGAACCCCTCATGCCAATTTAAAATAATATAAGCCAATATTTCCAGCTAGAACTCAAAGCAGTTGAACTTTAAAGCACGTAAACATCGCTTTGCTCCCAACTCTGAACAGTTATAATAAACTAGAGGGCAGACAGTGCCGTCGCCATGGAAATCCCATAACACGGCGTCCAAGTTCCTTCAAATAAATTTCATCAGCACACGAATCCCGGCCGGACTCCACTTGTATAGTAAATTGTCTTCAAGCTGACCGTCCCCTCACACCTAGGGGGAGGGGCAGGGATGCGACTTTAATGTCACTTGAGTGACAAAAGCAAATGTTTTATAAGTATCACTAGATGTCTTACTAAAGGAATTTAGATTCATCTACAATATGATTGCAAATTTTTGAACGCGATTTTTCATAATGTTGATTTATAGTTTCAAATTGTCCGTCTGCTCGTCTGCCACCTATCACATAAAAAACGTTAGGTACTAGCGGGTTTTTCGGAGCAATTGCACACTCAATACTTGTTTCAATTAGTTAATGTTTTTCTTCACCGTGCTGGCGATCCAAATGCGCATACTTACTCAAGATACTATAGTTTAATCAAAAGTACCATATTTCTTGTAAATAAATATGATAAAAATGATTATGATTATTAAAAATCCCCCGCCGTGTGGTTCCCGGCAGAGTAGAATAGGACACCCTCACTCTTACCGAGGTGTCGTAAAAGGCGACTAAGGTAAAGCTGCTGGCATGATCATCAGCACCCAGAGAAGGAAAACTTTGCATTTATATCAAAACCCTCGCCAACCCGTCTGCCAAGCGTGGTGAGTATGGCAATTACCCCTCATATGATTGAGGGAGGTCCGTTCCCCAGCAGTGGGGACTTAAATGGGCTGATGATGATAATTAATAATCCTACTCGCCAGCTTTGGTTTCTTTATTAGTCTGCAGAGTCCCACTGCTGGGCAAATATCTCCCCCAAGTCTCTCCTTTCCTCCCTATTTAAAGCCTTTTGGTTTTATGGTATCAAAAAAAACCTGGAATAAATGCCATAGTTATGTGACTTGGATGGCTGTCTACAGCCTCATTGAACTCAGAATCCCAGCCGTGGACCTGCTTGTACATACACTACGTAACACCAATAACTTGAGATATCCTTGAAGAGTGACTCCACTACTTGAAATCCGACTGAAATTCGAAATGACTCAAGCAACAAAATCTAACTCAAGTCGCATCACTAGCGAGGGGGATCAAGCCAGACTCGCTTATGACTGACGTGCCAGTGTGAGTGAGTGAGTGAGTGACCGTTAACGCGCGAACGATATAGCGCCCGTTTTTGTATTTGATATCGCTATTCGTAAAATATTATTATTATGGTGTAGTTGTAAAGATAAAGAGGGTGGGATGAATAAAAATTGGAATTGGATTGGCTTGAGTTGTTTCGGGATTAGTGAGTGAGTGAATGGAAATGTGACGCTTTGCGAGAATTTTGCGTCGTTTATAGAAAAAAAAATACTTTTAGGTTTGAAAGACTGTTTTTGTAGAGTGGAATTTAAAGGTATCCAGGATTTTTGAAGGCAAAGAGTGGCATTAAATAAATGTTGTGAAAATGAAAAGGCAAATAGTGGCACTAAACGAAGAATAATTGTTTTCTTTCTTTCTAAATCGTAACTGGTTGCTAGATAAAAGTACTTTCAAGGGTCAACCCTGATGTAAAGATCAAGGATTACCGTACCGCACGTTCAGTGTAACCCGTCAGGGTTGTCGCAGCGTAGACATCTGAGGGCCTATAATGTTGTTTGGATGCGAACAGGTATATTCGCGTTTGTGGTAGAAAGCTCTCTGTTCATAGCGCATTATTCGTAATAATCGTCACACTATTTTAAGAACTAGGTGATTTTAAGAACTGTTTTCTGTTATGAACAATCAAAATTGTTGATTGTGATAGAAGTGCCTTGCATGTCAATGGTAAACTTTAAAAATAAATATTTTCTTTTTAATTAACTAGCTTTTCCCGCGGCTTTACTCGCGTTCGAAAGAGACATAAAGTATACAACATACAACTTCCCATCCCTTCAATTATTTCCACCAAAAAATCACGTCCATCCGTCGCTCCGTATTGACGTGATAGACGACCAAACAGACAGACAGACGCACACACATTAATAAATTAGCATAGTAAACTGTGATATTATATATGAATTCAAGGGGCGGTAATGCGTTAGTAATGCCTAATATTATAAAAATCTTAACACTTTGGTTTAGGCTTTTTATTGCCGACGAAGCTACAAATAAATGATCCACATTCTCCGATAAAAAACACCTTTTTCCCGATTCTCCACTAAATGAACCAACTGATTAGGTTACCTTGATCCGAATATCTTAATAACATTAATCTTATTTATAAAAGATAATCCTCAAAGAACTCGCGTATATATTACATACAGAAATTGCAGCGGGAACGGGCAGGTCGTCAGCTGACACGCTCAGCTGATTGTCTGTCCGTCACGTCGGGTTGCGTGCCGTGACTGAAGGCACACAAACACCGACAAATTGTTATTTTGTTATTAATATCTTGTGGGATACACTGTAAGAAGGATATTGCGTAATTTGTTTTTGTTTTATTGTATACGTAACGATGGTATCTCTGTAGATAATAAGGACGCGCCTTCCATATGGGGGGTCGTGAATCATGTGCACCATTACCTCGTCGTAAGAAAAAAAAATGTGAGGAACCTGTTTGTTTTTTTACCGTGGGAGAGCCACGCTGACTCGACCCGAGTGATACCACGGCCTCACAGAAAACCTGTGTGAAGCAGCACTGTTCTCACTATCATCACTATCAGTGGCCTAATCTGGGGGAAAGGGGGTTTAAAATCAGCGCACTTGTAACTCCACTAGTGTCGCGGGTGTCCATGGGCGACGGCGATCACTTACCATCAGTTGTCACATCGGAAGTTTCAGCAAATTGTGAAATAAAATAGCATTTGAGATTATGATTCTGCACTTGTAACCGTGATACCACTGGTCTGGTTCTTTTGTCTAAGGGTTGCAAAGGTCACACGACAGTCATTTCATTGTAATTTACTGAGCTCCTCCCGAATCCTAGATCATGGTACAGCTATGGACCCAACCCAATGGAATTGCACGCTAAAGTCAGAAGGAGTGTATGTATATTAAGATCAGACCTACTAGGCCCTCCTTAGGGGTACGTACAGCACTAGGACCTGGGTATATTTTTATGAGACACAGGTGGTTGTCTGTGTGTATGATATCACTTCGATTGATTCGGCCTATTCATTCAAAAGCATGGCATTTTCATAATCAACATTAAAGTATTAAACTCATCGATAGTATGTACATATGAAGCTGTCCAATTTTATCTTATGCATTTACGATAAAAACACGTAGATACTAATATTTCTCATCAAGATACCTCAGAATAAGGCTACATTCACTTCTGAAATTATGACTTGAATCTGATTAGCACCTACCTAATCGATAGCTATGACTAGTAATGTATATTTAAAGAAATACTATTCAATATGAAATCAAATGTCCCATCCTATCCTATTTTATGCAAATTCACTTCTCTATGAATCGATGTGGTGGTACCAGGCTCACATAAAGGCGTTAAAGGATTGCAAATTATTTGACAACCACACCAATTTACATTTGCATTCAAGATCATCCTTGATACCTTCTAAAAAGGTTAAAATTACTCTGACTGAATAAAATTCCAAGTTTTCTCAGCGTAGGAGTCGACACGATGATCAGTCGACAATTCGATTCGAAATATATCGGTCCTCCTCGGTTGTAAACAAGTGTTGTGGGTTCGAATCCCGCGCAGGTCTACGTGTGGCTCTATAAAACTGAGTCTGGCAGATAGAAATCGTCGATGGAGGCAGATTAAATTCTAGACAAGTTAAGATGTTGCGCCCACGCAATGTTGGAATCGTGTGACACCCGTCAAGCACTTGCGTGCTGGAAACCCTGAGACAATTGGGTAGTCGTTCTATCTCACGAGGCTGGTGGTTTTTTTATGTGATAGGTGGCAGACGAGCAGATGGATCACCTGATAGGAATTTCCGTCGCCCATGGACACCCAACATCAAGTGTCCTGCTAAACTTTGGGTCTCCGGTAACCGCACTCGCTCAGCATAACACAGCCCAGGTGTTGCTTCGCGCCGGCTTTCTGTGATGCGATGGTATCTCTTCGGTCGACCCGGCCTTTTCACGCCAAAGCATGGCTCTGCCACGGTCGCATTTCATATTTTCATTTAAATAATTTAATCTGAATTAATGTTTGTCTTTAATCAGTAGGAGCGCTACGACATTGAGATGTCACCCGCAGTATAACGATCAAACGTCAAGTAGATTGACGTGTGACAGTTGTCCCGCCGCCATCTTGAAATTTGATTATGTCACCGCACCGCTGGTCACGGCTCTCGACCGATCAATTTACGATACATGCTCTTTAACCGACTATAAAAAAAGAGGTTCTCAATTTAATCTGTATATTACTTATTTATATTTTTGTGTATGTTTGTGCGCGATTATTCTGTTTAAGTTCAGTAGCTCATCAAGAGATATTTACTGATTGTAATGAAATTAAGACAATAACCAAAATAAAAAAAAATACAAAAATGGCAAGATTTAAAATATTAGTGGCAATTTTTGGAATTGCATGTTAGCTATAGACCATTTTAACCATTATTTACCACACACCAAACAAAAAGAAAAAATACATCAGCAAAATATATCATAATCCTGTATGTGTTGGGATTATGATATATGTTTATCCGTACAGCCACACATCAAAGCATACAAAACTGTGACCAACTTCTAACGACCTTCTGAGTCTATTTTTTATGTGACAAACGATAAAGCAAGTCACATGATGGAAAGTAATTAACACCGCCTATGAATATCCACGAAATCAGAGATCGCGTGTGTTGCCGGCCTTTTTAAAAAGGAGTACGCTCTTCTCTTGAAGGTCCCTAAGTTGAAGCCGTCTTTTGTGTTATATGCTCGTATTAGAGACTTGATTTTTTTTTGTGAGTGGTGGCAGACGAGCAGACGGATCACCTGATAGTAAGCGATTGCTGCCGCCTGTGGACACCTGCGACAACAGTGGAGTCACAAGTGCGCTGATTTTAAATCCCCTTTCCCCCAGATTAGGCCACTGATAGTGATGATACCCTCACTCACGCATCGAAACACAGAACAGTGCTGCTTCACACCGGTTTTCTGTGAGGCCGTGGTATCACTCCGGTCGAGTCAGCGTGGCTCTCTCACGGTAAAAAAACAAACAGGTTCCTCATTTTTTTTTTCTTACGACGAGCTAATGGTAGAAATATGCACATGATTTGAATCACGACCCCCTCCCTATATGGAAGGTGATTATTGATTGGAGATCACCACCATTAATTTTATTTAATTTCATTCCTAAAAGGCCGGCAACACATTTCCCTCCCTCGGGTGTCTGATGTCTATGGGTGGCGGTGATCACTTACCATCAGGTGACACGCTTGCTCGTTTGCCTCCCTTTCTCATAAAAAAAACGCCTATTTTCTCCTTTCATAACAAAAACAAATCATCAAAGTAAACTCACACAAATGCCCAATCGCGTCGATCAGAGTCAAGTGGGTGTCAATGCCATCGAAGCGTACTTATAAATTATTTTAACTGTCTGTCAATCACACAATTGATTGAATTAGATTCGGAGGGTCATTGACCGGTGTTTGGTTGAATATGATGCATTCAGAATTAAGTAATCATTGGAAAAAAAATGTTTCTTTTTTCATTAATGCTTATAACGTGTCCTGGGGACGGTAAATCCTGCCAATGTCAAGTGATTAAAGAGACGAAATGTTTTGGAGAAATTGACTGCTGATTTGAGCTGCGTCCCTTTGGTTAATTGGATTTGTTTTCAGTTAGAACACCACCACATTAACGAAAACCTCGTACACATATACCTAGATGTTATTATTAAAGGAGGGAGATCCAAGTAGCTTTTTCTTTAGGCTTATATTAGTAGCTTATAAAAACTGCAACCCGACTACTGCAAGATTAAATGTCCACTGAAAAGATGAAAACAAATTTTCAATAAAAATACATAAAAAAAATTCTTGCACAATTTTTTTTTTTATAATTATTATAAAATATTAGTTACGTATTGCCCCAGTCCCACGTTATTTGCTAAATAATGTCTAATCTTTTCCATATTTAAAAACAAATCTCACAAATGTACGTGTGACTTTCGAAAATAATCTAAGGACACGTCGACTTACTTATACTTTGTCTTGGCAATAAAAAAACTTGATGTAAACTTTAGATTAAACTGTACATCAAAATGAACTCGACATCAAACTGGAGATATTTCCAAGAGTAATAAACGTGTTCGTATTTACCGAGGATACGTCGAGACGTCCGTCCGTATATTGCTGTTGTGACGGCTGAAACTTCCTGATCTATGCAGGTAGGGCGATGCACTTGCACTTTGTGCATAGTCATGAGATCAGCGGGTGAAATGAGAAGTGGACTCCTTATTCTGGACTTAGACTCTCCATTGGTACATTCGCATGAGATCAGTATGAGAAATGAGAAGGGGACTCCTTATTCCGCACTTAGACTCTCCTTTGGTACATTGTCATGAGATCAACGGGTGAAATAAAAGTGGACTCCTTGTTTCGCACTTAGACTCTCCTTTGGTATATTATTATGGGATCAGTGGGTGAAATGAGAAGTGGACTCCTTATTCCGCACTTAGACTCTCCATTGGTACATTGTCATGATATCAGCGGGTGAAATGAGGAGGGGACTCCTTATGCCGCACTTAGAGTCTCCTTTAGTACATTATCACGAGATCAGCGGGTGAAATGAGAACTGGACTCCTTATTCCGCACTAAGACTATCGTTTGGTACATTGTCATGAGATCAGCGGATGAAATGAGAAGTGGACTCCTTATTTCGCACTTAGAGTCTCCTTTAGTAAATAGTCATGATATCAGCGGGTGACATGAGAAGTGGACTCCTTATTCCGCACTTAGACTCTCCTTTGGTACATTGTATTGATTGTACGTGATGGGTCGGCTGGCTGTAGGAGCGAGATCAGCGGGTGAAAAAGCGCCATTTTGTTTAGCAGTATAGGTATACTACTAGGTGTAGTTTCTCTAAAATTAGTCAAAAAAAAAATCAAAACGCACCGTACGCCTCTTAGCTATAATTATAAAACGACAACTACGATACTTTGGACATATAGTGGGGAAGCCACCAGATTGTTTAAAAAGAGTCATCCTAACCGGGAAAAGAACTGGCAAGAGACCACGTGGCCGTAGACCTATCCGATGGTCCGACTCTCTCATTGAGTCAGTAGAAATGCCGTTCCGTGAGACACGCACTCTTAGTAAAATAGTGACCTAACTCAAAATTTTTGATATTTTTATAGCAATTCTTTGCAATTTATTCTTGAGTAGTCTTGAGTAAATAACGCACTTCAAATTTCATCTCGTGTTCATATGTGAGTGTACCTATTTACTTAACTCAAAATTGTTGTTAGATGACCTTTCATCCCTGGATTTTAGCCGATACTATTTTCACTTAGCATCTATATTAAAATTTTGAGTTAGGTCGGTGTTTTACTAAGGGTAGACTGTGCAAGATCGTGACAACTGGCGACAATTGGACGCTGACAAATTTAAAATGTAGGGGGTCATGATCCTCAGCACTTAAGGGAACGACTGAAAGAAAGAAATATTCTTTTTAGAATTAGAATTAACAATATTTCGGTCTGTTGTGGGATATCTTAACTACAAAGAATAGGCAACTTCTATCTTCTCCATCATGTGAGATTGTGGTCAAGTATTAAATAGATACTCTTTGTTGCATAACAAACAAAACTTAAAAGCTACGTACCTATATAGATATCCAGTATAGAATTTAGGCGCTAACAAAAAAAAATGACACAATAATTCATTTTACTAAACTGAATCGCTAATGTCGATCAATCCGTCCTCTGGCACTCGGACTGCGCGCGCGCACCGTATTATAATCTGACGTGACGGCTGTCTGCGCAACTCTGATTATGCGCGTCGACGCATGCGCGCGCGAATATTAGATCTACCGGCGGTTCGCGCATCTTTGTTGTGAAGGGTTAGGAATTTGATGATTTGTTGCACAATGGGAAAGTGCTCTAACGTTTTCCTTGATGTTAAAAGGTTTTCGGCTAAGGCGGCCACTCTAAACGCTCAGCCACTTACGCAGGATATAGTGCTCAAGTGTGCGCGCAACACGAGTGCGCCTCTATTCCTTTTCCCTCATATCCGATGGGACACCAGACACGACTGGAGAGGGATCAGGCGCAGGACCAACGGCTTAACGTGCTTTTCGAGACACGTGGTTACAAGACCGCCAACTTCCAGACTCCGGGCTGACACTGAGAATTTCTTAACAGAAAAACTCAGGTACATGTTGTGATGACATATGGAACCGAAACGTAGCTGCTTACAATGTGCCGATTAAGGAGGCTCAAAGTCACCCAGAGAGCAATGGAGAGGGCTATGCTCGGACTCTCCCTGCGTGATCGTATCAGAAATGATGAGATCCGCAGAAGAACTAAGGTCACAGACATAGCCCAAAGGATTGCATGCCTCAAGTGGCAAGGGGCAGGGCACATAGCGAGGAGAACAGACGGCCGTTCTACTGAGGTCGTCGAGCATTGTGCCTAAGTCTTCTAAAGTCACAGCCATGACTACGATATCGTCTGCGAATTGAAGGTGCGTCATCTACTCGCCATTTATATTGATGCTAAGTCCAGCTCAGTTCAGAAGTTTAAAACGTCCTCCAACAAAGCGGTGAACAGTTTCGGCGATATAACGTCGCCCTGTCTCACACCTCGCTGGAGAGGTATGGGTTTTGATTCCTGTTCCTGAAGTCGGACTGACATTGTAGGTTTTTTGTACAATGACTGCAACACCGGTATCGGTAGTCTATTAGGCACCTTTGAAGAGACTGTAGCATGGCCCAGGTTTCGACAGAATCGAAGGCTTTCTCATAGTCCACAAACGCTAAGCATAATGGTAGATTATATTCGTGGATTATATGATAGATTATAGCGTATGTATGTGGTCTATGGTGCTAAAGCCTTTTCGGAATACTGGCCTGTTCGGGACGGCTGGAAGTCGTCAAACCTGTGTACGAGACGATTCGTCATAACTCTCGAAAACAGCTTTTATATGTGACTCAGCAGCGTGATAGGCCTGTAGTTGACTGCCTCGGTGGCGCAGTGGTTAGATGGTCGCACTTTATAGCGACGGCTGCGCAAGAGGTCCCGGGTGCGATCCCCGGGTCGGGCCAAAAATTTGTACCTAAGTTTTCGGCAAGAAATTCTTAGTGGGAGCCCGGAGTCTGGAAGTTGGCGGTCTTGTACCCCCGTGCCTCGGAAAGCACGTTAAGCTGTTGGTCCTGCGCCCGATCTCTCTCCGGTCGTGTCACATTAGTGTCCCATCGGATGATGAGGGTAAGGGAATAGAGCGTGCACTTGTGTTTGCGCACACACTTGAGCACTATAATATATCCTGCGTACGTGGCTGATCGTTGAGATTGGCCGCCGTAGCCGTAATCGGTTGGAGGATATTAGGCCTGTAGTTCTTTAATTAGGATTTGTCACCCTTTTTGAAGAAAACCGTCACCCCGCTAGAGTGGCACGCTTTGGTTGTCTTTCTCTAGACGATGACGGAGTTGAAAAGCCTCTGAGGGGCTTTCAGGACTGGTCGTCCACCTGCTTTCAGAAGCTTCGCTGTGACTCCACCATCCCGGTGCTTTACCGTTCTTAAGCTGTTTGAGAGCTATACTAATCTCGTATAGGCTGACATATGGGATATCTTCGGGATATATTGTCACATAATTAATAATTAATGAACGAATAAGGCTGCCTTCGTTGTACATATCTTGTAATTCCTAGTCTTAAGTTTTCATACTGTACTTTAAGTGCAATAAAAGTATATTCATTCATTCATTCAATTACTGTCGTGTTGATCGAATCTGCCCGGAGTCTAATGTACGCTCTAGTGTAATTTAATTATTTAATTAATCTTATAGATGATAGATAAAAAAACAGGCTTTGATTACGTCGAAAGTGACTTAACTAAAACATATTTAATATTCAACATTAATAAAAACGAGTTGCAATAACCTTTAAAATAAAAGTAACATTTATCTTTTTTATAATTAGTTTGACATTTCGGTAGCTTAAATTAAATAATTTTGGAAAACAAGATAAAATACACAGATTCAACTCTGACTTTTTATTCTTAAGAGAAAAAAAAACACAGTACAACAATTGCTTTTAAGTCCCCATTCGACCAATCTTTATCCGGGGATAAATTTATGGTATGCGCTGTCATTTCTTACAAATCTGACGTTGCATGAAATGACAGCGCTATACCATATTATATGAGGGCCGAGTTCACCAACTTTAAAACAACAGTAATCACACTTTAACCGTGCTTGCTATTAGTGCTTACATGGTTAAAGCGTGATTACAGTTGTTTGAAAAGTTGGGGAGCTCGGCCCTTAGTATCGGATTAAGATTGGTCGAATCAGCCCTTAGGAAAGCTCTTGTTATATAAAAATAAAGTGAAAACTAAAACCCGACTACTAAAAAAAACACCCTTTGCTGCAGTAGGGCCTCAGCAATATGTCTATCTACAATCCAAAATATATTATAGTTATCTACTCATACAAAACTCAAACGTTTTCACGAACTTCAAAAGCGTCAAGAAGGACTGCCCCGTCTGTCAGCTGTCACTCCGGCACAGTCCTCCTGTCAATGTGTCACTCGCCTGACGAGTATCTTTGTGAATCCTCTTTCATGGCTTTATGTTTTATACAGTACGTGTCGGCGAAGTTTAACTTTTTAAACCGCTATAAATCTATGTTAAGGTGACGGGTAGGGAAGATTTTAATTTTTAGCTACTAAACCGTATCTAATTTAAACAATTTCGGTTACAACCTCTCGGCAAACACTTAAACTATTTGTTAAATAACCATGCATACATGTAAGGTCCATTTTTGTACGCGAATAATTGATTCTCGCCATAAGTAGCCGCTTTTGGCGTCAATCAATTTTTCGCGTACGCGTTGGACTCAAAATTTCTGCATGGTTATTTAATAAATAATGTAAGTGTTTGCCTAGAGGTTGTAACCCCGAAATTGTTGTATTAAATACTTATATAACTCTTTTATTTGATGTGCATATTTAATTTTATGTCATATTTTATTTTATATTTATATTTACGACGTCGGTGCGCATACAAATAATCTATGGAATGGAATACAATATTAGCGACTTAATAAACTTTGTAAATACTTTTTACCAGAATAATTTAAGAGATAAAAATATGGACCTATTGAGATAGTTTGGAGAAATCACAGCTCATTCTTTAAGTATCGTTTTGTGATTTTAGTAGATAATCTCTGAAGCTCATTTTAAAAGATCTAATGCTGAAGAAACTGTTATTATATCAAATTGCGATGCGTTTAAAAATGGTTCAATAATTGGCGTAAAATCATTGAAACAATTATCTTAATAAACTCGAACATAGAACTTGTGTAACGCCTGATTTGGTCAATCTTTATCCGCGGATAAATCTATGGTATAGCGTCAGATTTGGTTAGAATGACAGCGCTATACCGTAGATTTAATATCGGTTTGAAATTATCCGAAATAATCCGCCCTTAGGGCCGATTCGACCAACTTAACAGTTATAAGAGTATAACTATCCGCAGGATAATTTACTTCGTTACTTTATTTTCCTAATAAACTCAATTGTGTTCTTCCAAAGCCGGTATAGCTATACCTTGTTTAACGAGTGAATGAACGAATGACATAAACCGGCAAAAAACAATATGCATTGTTTTGTGATTCATGATACGCCACCGGGATATTTTTGCTAAGCAGGGTTATACAGGTAACGTTAAATGTCAATGACAAGAACAACGTCATTTTGAATTACCGACGAAATTACTAATTCTGTCAAAATTGGCTGTCTAACGATTTACCATTGGTGCAATGGGGGCATTTATTACACCCGGTATCCACGGAAGACCAGAGTCGAGGTGTTCCACCGAGCACCTCGGCATCATGCTGCGTGGAAGCCCATTTAGTGCTTTATTTGTTTAATTTGTTTTTTCTTATTTTTGTTTTATGATTGGGAACCTGTATAAGCACTAAATATTTTTATTCTTTATTCTTTTAATGGCTGCTTGAATTAAAAGTGTACGATATTAAAGATTTTATTGACAGGAGATCTTAACTTCTAATGACGTATGTACTATAATCTAAACATATTATTCTATTATTTTTTATAAATATAATGGGATTGTAAATTTGCGTGCTTTTCAAGCAAAACATGTATGCACTTATGTTATTATTATACCTTTAAAAACCCTGTTTTAAGGCTAATAAAGATTATGATTATGATTTTTAATATAATTTTTTACAGTTTCAATCAAAGCAATTAATTAACAAATACAATGCGCACGAATCTAATGGAAAAAATGTGACAGCTCGAATGAGTGACGTTATTAGGGTTGTTCGTATATCGTGTAGTGATGTAGTCAATCGATTTTTATTTTCCGCTAACAATACTCCTTAGTCCATAAAAACAGATACCTACAGTAGTAACTGCCCGATCAAGGCACTTCTTAACACATAAAAGTGCAACACAACTGCAAAACGTGTGCAGTAAACGTTTTCGCAAAATCCAGTACAAAACTGGTGGAAATTTAAGAAATCCATTAATAAATCCTGCCTGATAAGGCGTGGAAGATAGCACACTAAATATGTCTACATAAGCCGGGACGCTAAGGTGGCCCTCGCGAGCTATAACTATGAACAGAGGTAGACTGCACTCATTTACATTTTCTATGCACTTTCTGGAAGTCTAGATAGCTCCGGTAACGTACTGGATAGCAGATGGGAAAAATGAGGTGAGAAATAAAAACACAAAAACTGATATATTTTTTTATGTCATAGGTGGCAGACGAACAGATGGATCACTTGATGGTAAGCGATTCCCGACGCACATGGACATCCGCGACACCAGTAGCAGTCACAAGAGCGCTGCCAACCTTTAAAAAATTCTTTCCCCCGGATTGGGCCTCCGGTACCCTCACTTACGCAGCGAAACACAGCACAGTGCTGCTTCACGCCGGTTTTCTGTGAGGCCGTGGTATCTCTCCGGTCGAGCCGGCCTATTCATGCCGAATGCATTCATCTATTATGGGACCGTGGGAGAGCCACGCTTCGGCATGAACGGGCAATGAAATATATCTATCTATCATCTAGATAGATAGATATACTTCATTGCACAAAAAAACACAACTTAAAAAACTAGGCATTAATGAAACTGAGGTAATTGTACAAATTCGGCGGTTTCTACCAGATAACCTTCAGGCATCGTCTTTTATATAAATGGTATTTGTTTACATTTTTCTGTTTTCATCAGTTTTCTCTTAAGGCTTATTCATAGTTCTTGTTACATTTTAAATGAAGCCTTCTGAGTGACTTTTAAAACACTAACTGGGACTCAGATTGCTCTTGAAAATTTACGATTTAGTTCTTAAGTTTCAAATCCACAGCCATACAAATTAAAATAACGCTTAGATATTACGTTTCATTCTTGCACTGTTTCGTTAGCTTGCGAATGTATCGAGTTCAATTCAATTCAATTCTATGTGAAAGATTGCAGACGAGCAGACGGATCACCTGATGGTAAGTGATTAACGCACTTGTGCGTTAATCGCACTACCAACATTTCTCCTATTCACCTAACACGTGTCAGGCCGCTCGTGACCACGGCTGCAGTAACGTAGCCGAAACGTCGAGCAAAATATGTGAGTACACAATGTTGTATCACATAATAAATATCGTGTTAATTCCCGTCTTGATTAATTATAGTTAAACACACAACTTTGAATTTTCAATCAGATGTCATTTAAGGCGACGGGTAGGGCACACTAGCGGCGCCAATTGATTTTAATTAGAACATTATTATATTATTATTATTTAATAACCATGCCCAAATGCTGGGTCTGTTTTTGTACTAAAAAAATATTCACAAAAGCGGCCACTTTTGGCGGTAATTCAAAATTCCAGTGCAAAACCAGATCAAATAGCTAACTATAACTATGAAGTAACTAGTAGGTATAGGTTTTTACCGAGAGACTGAAGCCCCCAAGTTGTTTAAAATGGATCTGGTTTAGTAGCTAACAATTAAAATCAAATGGCGTCGCTAGTGGGGTATATCCTTCACCTTAAGAGATACATGGTTGTAGACTGTACAGGGTGTCCTTGTACTGTCTACAATCTTAAAGAGTCCTCCTCATCTTGAGAGTGTAATTCCCGGTTGCGTCCAAATCTGTCGCTCTGGAGCCCGGGTACGCTTAGACCATGATTCAAGATTTGGGGAGTCTGGTAATTACAATGAAGAGACTGCCGTCAGACCTCCGCAACTCTTTAAAGAGGGAACCAGACCAACTGAATCATGGTTACACTTTTCAGAAACTCGCCGAAACATGGAGATTTCCTCACGATGTTTTCCCTCACCGCCGAGCTAAATGGCAGCAATATGCACATAGATTCGAAAAATCCAGCGGTGCGTGCTCGGATTTGAACCTCGACCCCGCATGTAAGGCGCGTACTTATCCACAGAACTATCATCGCTGTAGTCTTTTAGATTTTCGCGTTGCATTATAACTATAATGTATCAATACGGGGATTAACACGATATTTATTATGTGAAACAACATTGTGTACTCACATATTTGGCTCGACGTTTCGGCTACGTTACAGCAGCCGTGGTCACGAGCGGACTGGCGGAGCACGGCGTCGTCTGCTGGGGCCGGGCTGTGAATCTTCGGACACCCTCACATTTTTTGATATTAATTCGCCACTAGATGAATTGTCAGTGAAGCTTACTCCGACACACTACACTAACAATATCGGTGTTAGTCCGCTCGTGACTACGGCTGCAGTAACGTAGCCGAAACGTCGAGCCAAATTATGTGAGTACACAATGTTGTTTCACATAATAAATATCGTGTTAATTCCCGTATTGACACATTATAGTTATCGCTGTAGTCTTTGACTGCCTTATTACAAATCGCCATCTCAAGTTATTACCGTACTAAAGGTCATGTCATCCCGTTCAACCCGCATTGTCAAAAGAGGCTGGCACGAGTTTTGCTCCAGGACTATGCTTAAGTTCAAGATTTGTAATAAGGGGGGTCGAGTATATAAAGAAAATAAACTTAAAAGTTAATCTCGTAAGACGAGAGACAGTAAGGTGGCCCTCGCGAGCAATAACTATGAACGGAGCCAAAGAACTGCACTCATGCACTTATTTGCATTTTTTATGCACTTTCTGGAACATTCTTGAAGATAGCTTCGGTGATGTTACGTAAGAAAATATGATGAGATTTTGAAATGAAAACGTATAATATTCACTGTATGTATTTACAAAATGTTTAACGCACTGTTTTGGCACGGTATCGCGGTATAAGTATCTAGTGGCCCGTCCTCAGTTCGTTTCGGGACTTTAGTTCCGCTTTATACAAATAGATAGCGCTAGGTTTCGATTACATCGCGCAAGCGCTTCGTGTTTTTAACCGACTTCAAAAAAAAAGAGGTTTGATTATAAAAATAAAATAAAAATAGTCAAATACCGTATTATTTTAAAAGAGGTTTGTAAGAGTAAACTAGCAGGAAACTTAATAGGATACATCATAATTGCATACAAAACATGTCGAGAATTGTGATAGAAATGTCTCGAACCGAGGGTAATTAATTATGGCAAACGAAAATTGACTTCATTTTGTAAGACTAATATGTATACATCTCTTTGTAGTTGACTGTACTCTGCCCAGCGCCTACGCACACATTAAAATTGCGATAAACTACGTACTGGATATACTGAGCTTGATAGATAGAAACATTTATTTACTGAAAATACGATATATATTTTATAAAAACGAACAGACGCAACAAATATAATTATTTATTTAATTTTATTTTTATTTTCTTTATTGTAAGGAAGCATATAGTACTTAAAATAACACTATTTAACACACAAAACATTATCTTAAACCAATCAAGTTTCCACTAATAACTAAAAAAACAAACAGAAAAAGAAACAAATACAAACAAAAACAATAAACGAAACATTACAAGAAAAAGAGGAAATAAAAATTAAGATAAAAAGAAAGTAATTAATACATTTGGCTGCCGAACCCGGACAATAAGTATCTGCGTACAGGTGTGTGTGAGGTGTCGCGATGGTCAGTGAAAAGAAGCTCACTCAGCTTGAGATATTTTAAATTGCTTTTCGCCATACCAGGCCTGATCAACTCTATCACTTAAATACTTAAATAAATAAAATCATATAAATCAACCAATAAACCAGTTCTCCTCATTAAACAAAACAAAATTCCCTCCAACTGGAAAGTCACGAGAATTAAAATCAACGTCACGACAGTCCAATATCGAAACGGTTCAATTCCATCATAAAGCCGAACAATACAATCCTTTGTCCGATTGACAGACTTATCGATTCATCGCGGCGACACGTCGAGCAGAAACGACAGGAGACGTCCACGAGACGTTGCGAAACGTCGAGGACTAGGGATGGGGCATTGAAGTACTTAAGTCACTAACATTTCTGATAATGAAGCCCCAATGGTCAAGTACGGAGTCACTAACATATCTGTTAATGAAGCCCGATTTTTCCATGGTAAGTACTTAGGGCCGAGTTCACCAATATTAAAACAACGGTAATCACACTTTAACCGTGCTTACTATTACTGTTTGCATGGTTAAAGGGTGATAACCGTTGTTTGAAAAGTTGGTAAACACAGCCCTTAGTCACTAACATTGCTGTTAATGTAGCTCGATTATTCCATAGTAAGTATTTAGGACCGAGTTCACCAACATTAAAACAACGGTAATCACACTTTAACCGTGCTTACTATTACTGTTTGCATGGTTAAAGAGTGATTACCGTTTTTTGAAAAGTATGTGAACACGGCCCTTAGTCACTGACATTTTTGTTAATGAAGCCCGATTTTTCCGTAGTCAAATACTTAAGTCACTGACATTTCTGTTAATGAATAATGTAATGTAGCTTAAAGGTTGGCAGCGCACTTGTGACTCCTCTGGTGTTGCGGGTGTTCATGGGCGGCGGCAATCGCTTACCATCAGGTGATCCGTCTGCTCGTCTGCCACCAATCACATAAAAAATAAATTGTCAATGAAGCCCAGATATTCCATGATGAAAAGAAAGCTAACAGAGCCATGGTAGCTTGGTGGATAACTCTCTTGTATCCTGTATATGTCATTTACATCGTTATTTAAAATTTTCCTTCAAAAACGAACGAGGCTTGTCTCATCCCTAAAAAACGTCGACGCGACGTCTGGGAGACGTTGCCGCGTTGCCGCGTCCGTTGACGAGATACGGCAAGCGAGTTCCAATTTCGAAATACATTTTATTTCGTTTGCCAGCTGCAAGACAAATGACGATCTCATTAGATTCAACGTCGTTTAAGATTTTGCGTTTTGTTAAGTTGTTCCTGTATTAAAATGTTTAGAACTTTGTTTCTTTGCTTTAAACCCTGATACATCGAAACTATAAAAATAAATAAAATAAAAAAAAAACAATTATTTCAAGACAAATGGCCCTAATGATATGTAAGTAACAAACAACTTATAAAACTATGTTAATTAACAAAACATATAACTACTCTTTCAGTAGGTACTGTCTAAACAATCATATCTTGTTCTCACATGAACATCTCACAAAACACTCAAATATTGCGAGCATGTGTATGCTCGCAACATTTGAGTGTATGTTTTGTGAGATGTTGCAGTCCCATTTGCAGTCCCACGATTCACTGACCTGCACGTATAACGTGCAAGTCTGTGAACAAAGAGGGGTGTTATGTACGAAGAGGGGTGTTATGTACAAAGCGGGTGTTATATACAAATAGGGGTGTTATGCTTCAGTCATCTTAAGGTCCTACACTACACTTGCCTAACCATGATCTCCACTCCATAGCTCCAAGACATTTTGGTCTATTTAAACGATCGGACTGGTTACCAACTGGTGATCCGTCCGCTCACTTGATACTTCACATAAAAAAAACTCTCATAGAGTATTTAGCTAGCTTAATTTTGACAATGAATAAATAATTCGTTTTGAATGTACAGTTTCCCAAGGAAATTGTCTACTTCGTACGACAAAACTATGGAGTGAAGCTGCGGTATTTCTGGACCACTACGACCTGCAAACCTTCAACGAGCGGACCTTTTTAAAAGGCCGGCAGTGTACTTGCGACTCCTCTAGTGTTGTAGGTGCCCATGAGCGGTGATAATCACTAAACTAAAGCACAATGACTTCCCTGGCTCGGCCACCTCGAGGGAATGGGTGTGGATCGTGCAGTAAAAAGAGCTTACCTCACCTGGGACGGCCAAATGGTCGAAGGCCAGTTGGCCGTCCAAGGTACCGCTGGAGAGACGAGGTCGAAATGGATTTGCGGAGTTCTGGCGGATGACTGGTAGGAGGTGGCGCTGGACCGGCCTAGATGGACTCTTATCATCTGAAGCCAAGGCTCACTTTGGGTTGGCCAACCTAGTTAGTTAAACATAACTAATAATCATTTATTCGTACAATAACGTAATCATACTGGTGTCGCGGGTGTTCATGGGCGGCGGCAATTGCTTATCATCAGGTGATCCGTCTGCTCGTCTGCCACTTATCACGTAAAAAAATACAAACTAATATTTTCTTAGAACGAAAATAGTATAATCACCTTCACCTATCTGTAAAATTGATGAAAATTACATAATTTCTTAACCAAATCATCCGCGAAATGTCAATTAACATAATAAAATTAATGTAAAATGCTTTTCAATCATTAAAGATAAAGGTGAAGGTTTTTTTTATCATATACTATACGCATCACTATGGTCGCCGATTTGGCATACAAATTCGTAATTAATCGATAAATAATTACTTAATTTCCATAGGCTTTCTATATAGTCCTATTTGAAATAAAATGGTATTTTACCTACATTTTATTAAGAAATGCCAATAATAACATAAAAAAAATTATAAATATAATGCGGTTCAAAAGGTTAATCCTAACGAAAAGATCCGGCAAGAAACCTGTTAAAATGTGTTTGATCGTAAGCAAAAAGTCATGTACAAAAAAAAATGGTATATATTAGTACTATTGGGCCACACGGCAACATGAGTTGCCGCGTGGTCCCCGGCAGAGTAGAATAGGCTCACTCTTACCGAGGTGTCGTAAAAGGCGACTAAGGTAAAGCTGCTGGCATGATCATCAGCACCCAGAGAAGGAAAACTCTGCATTTATATCAAAACCCTCGCCAATCCGTCTGCCAAGCGTGGTGAGTATGGCAATTACCCCTCATGTGATTGAGGGAGGCCCGTGCCCCAGCAGTAGGGACTTAAATGGGCTGACGATGATGAATGTTAAGCTACGTATTTATTATGGAATCAAGTCAATGTACGAGATGTTGTTAGTAGGGTACAGGGGCAAACACAGAATGTTACAAAAAAAAGTTGTGTAATGAACACCTTTCGCTCTCAAAATTCAACAGTTGAGGAAATTAGACAAAGTACCTGTATAATATTTGTTCTGTTCTGCGGTTACGGAAGCCGCCAATAACAGCAACAATATGTAACTATGTTGTTACTTTGTCTTTCACTTGATCCGTTGCTTTGCGTGATTATCTACTATTAAATTGTTCCCTACTTTATTTCTATCAGTAAAGACCTGTTAGCTAAAAGACATTCATTGTTATTGCTGCCGTATTAAGGTGACGGGTAGGGCACACTTGCGACGCCAATCGATTTTAATTTTTAGCTACTAAACCGGATCTATTTTAAACAATTACGGGATTACAACTTCTAGGCAAACACTAATACTATTTATTAAATAACCATGCACAAATGTTAGGTCTGATTTTGTACGCGAAAAATTTATACACGCTAAAAGTGGCCACTTTTGGCGTGAATTTTTCGCGTACGCGTTGGACCCAACATTTTGCATGGTTATTTAAAAAATTGTATAAGTGTTTGCCTAAGAGGTTGTAACCCCAAAATTGTTGAAAATAGATCCGCTTAAGAAGTTAAAAATTAAAATCGATTGGCGTCGCTAGTGTGCCTTACCCGTCACCTTAAGACAGCTGTTGGTCTTCCGAATAAAACAAAATAAATTATAAATAAATATCCTTAAATATCTATAAATTAATTATAGAAACTTAACTTTTACCTCTGAAAGCTTTGATATTTTAAAAACCAGTTCTAAAATTGTTGATTTTGAGCGTGAATGTGTTGATCATGCAACTTTTTTTCTTTGTGACATTTCTTTTGCTCCTGTACCCTTAGGGAATGATAAACTTTTTTAAAAGCGAAGGGAATCTCATTACCAGGTCATACAATAAAGGCGGGTCACCTAATGGTGATCATTTGCTTTTCTCGTAACAAAAAGTAAAATAAAAATTCAGCTATATTCTGGTATGTTAATCGCACCTATGGCCCTTGAAAGTTACTATGCTAGTCAGCCGGTCTAGACGAACCGTCGCCGGCAAAGCATGTAATTGCTAACCCCAGGGTAGAGAAAGCTGCATAGACTGACGGCAACTAGAGCCCAATAAAATTCGTTACACCCCACACAATCTGACCATATTTCACAGTCGAGCGATGACCTCCGAAGAACAATGGAGCACGCCGCGTAAACACGTTTATTAAACCGCGAATAATTGTCCCGGTATTAACAACCGAGGAGTAAGGGGGGTGCAGACGAACGATAGAATGCCGGCGACAGGTAGCGACTGCTTACGACAATGTTAGACTTTCTAGCATCATCTTCGCGTTAAATTCCGGTTGTGTCCAAAGTCAGCGTCTCGGAGCCAAGGGTCCGCTTCCCTACTGTATCTCCTTATTTTTTAAGTCAGAGGTGGCAGATGAGCAGACGGATCACCTGATGGTAAGCGACTGCCGCCGCTCATAGACACCCGCCAGACCAGTGGAGTCACAAGTGCACTGCCAACCTTTAAACCATAATTTTCACCGGATTGGACCTCCGGTACACTCAAGCAACGAAACACAGCACAATGCTGCTTTACGCCGGTTTTCTGTGAGACCGTGGTATCACTCCGGCCGACCCATTCATTCCGAAGCGTGGCTTTCCCACGGCCTCCTCTACTTAGCACGGTCTTTTGCATACAATGTAGCGAGCGGCACGCAAGTCAAACCTTTTTGGATCGACCCCTTCTACCGGAATCAGTCATCTGTTGCCTACGTAGCTGTCCGGTTTGCGTATAACGTGATCGTTTCAACGTAAGCGACTCTCCTGGAGCCCAATTCGCGGGTTTTTTGGCATGAAAAAACCATACAGAAAACTATATTTTCGCGATGTACCTATATCGTATGCTGACAAAATATTACGTCACGATGAATTGTGCTCCTGCAGTTTTTCTTCAATCGCTTACCATCAAGTGTTCTGTCTACTCGTCTGCCGCCTTTCACTTTAAATAAACCAAAGGACAGTCATTAGAGACGGGGCAGTATTCCATCAGCGACAGACATTTTCCGTTGTCAAAATATATTGCTAGCTTTTTACCGCTCGTCTGTAACCCCCCTTACGTACCTTTACACAAAGCGGGAACCAAACCCGTGCCCCGAGCGCAACCTGATTGATAGCCGGCCGATGCGAAACATCCTTCAGGTCTCTTAAAACACAATTCCAACCTTATTTCAATGCCATAAGGGTCACCCCTTATCGCGTTATGCTTTGACGCCTGAATGCCTTATTATATGTTATGAACAAATAACAAAGAGGGGATCGTATCGGGATCGCATCGAAAAACTACGTTTTGCAATATTAAGATTTGATCTAAGGGATATTTTTTTACCGTAATAAATAAGTTATGAGGATTTCAAAGGATTACCTTTAAACAGGGTGTAATAGAGACTGCCTCGGTGGCGTAGTGGTTAGTGGGTCGCACTCTAAAGCGACGGCTGCGCAAGAGCGCTCGATCAACGGGTCGGGTGTTGATCAGAACGGATTTGTATAAATGTTTTAGACATGATCCATTCTCGGCCACATCATCACTTACCATCAGGTGAGATTGTGGCCAATTCCAATTTTATGAAATCTTAATTGTATTTTTAAATAACTGGTAGAATAATGTCATTGTTCACTGATTCATATAGTGTGTATAAATTACTTGAATGGCTATACCCAAGTATTAATTCGTGAGGTATAAGAAGATTTATTTAATCTGCATGTTACATTGTACATATGACTATTTTTCAATATTGTACCACCTACCCCTCCTCTACTATCAAATGTCCTTTGCCTGAAGGAAGTCTTGTAGAAATCGCTTCCAGCGATAAGACCGCCGAAATTGTACAATTAAGTTTCTGTAATGCCTAGTTTTTATTTAAGTTGTGTTTTTTTTGTGCAATAAAGTATATCTATCTATCTATGTAAGATGAGTAGGGGTGAGAACTAAGTAGAAGTGATCAAAACTTTTTGAATGCTTAGTTCTATTGAAAAAATAAGAAATAGCAGTAATTTGCCGTGTGGTCCCCGGCCGAGTAGAATAGGCCACCCTCACTCTTACCGAGGTGTCGTAAAAGGCGACTAAGGTAAAGCTGCTGGCATGATCATCAGCACCCAGAGAAGGAAAACTCTACATTTATATCAAAACCCTCGCCAACCCGTCTGCCAAGCGTGGTGAGTATGGCAATTACCCCTCATGTGATTGAGGGAGACCCGTGCCCCAGCAGTGGGGACTTAAATGGGCTGACGATAACGATGAAGAGGGTTATTATCGGAGGCCAAGACTCACTATGGGTCGATGCGCCAACTTAGTTAGGTACGACTTAAATTCGACCAAGTTAAACTGTCGCTATCGTAACAACATTACTTAGTAGACCATTGGAGACAGTCAATGGTATTTTTTTTACAATTTATCAACTTTTCCTTCTTGAAATGAAAATTCTAATTATTTTAATCCATCCTGTGCAAAAGGCATTGAGAACCTCCGACTGCAGCGACTGATTACGATCTACAAAGCGGAGTGACGGAGTGACAGGGGAGGGGAGGGGGGGACCCTCACTCCGTGGCCGGCCATCTGTGAAGGGAACGTGTAAGATTCGCGTGGCTAATTAGCTGGTTTTGACGTTTGTCGTGGATATGTCATAGCGAGTGATGGCAGAACAGTGGATAAGAAATTTCCGTTTGAAATACATAATTTTGAAGACCCTTATGTATGTTCTTATCAAAATAGATCGCACCCCCCGTGGAAAATAACCATTAGTGTTCTTACTTTGAACCATCGATTTTAACATATTTGAAAAGAAGGTTGAAGGATACATATGTGGAACTTTTTTCATATTGTTCTTCATTAATTTGGCGAATTAATAGAAGAAATTCAACATATGGTCAATCAGAATGAATGAATGAGTCATCATCCTCCTACCCTGTTTCCAGGTTATCTGAGGTCGGCGCAATAAGTCTCCCTCTTCCATATGTCCGTGTCATAACCGTTTGCCGCGAGTCTTTGCGTTTAAAATAGTAAATAATAATTAAAAAATTGAGTAAGAGCTTGACGATACGGTACAGAAAGTATTCTGTAAGCAGAATTTAAGTAAATTTTAATCCCTTCTACTATTAACCACATTTTTTTTTCTATTGCTTCGATACTGGCGTAATATTTTAACGATCAGAAAAAGGTACCAACCTTTACAAAAAATATAATCATCATATTTCTAAAACAAGGTCCAATTAACTAATAAAATAATTAGACCCTCAACCTAATTTGAAGCTGACGAAGCACTTATCACCTTTTGAACAAAACCATCCATTCAAATTAATGAGACAGACCGAGCCCGTCAAAGTTGGGCACAATCAGTCAAAACCGGCGGAGTTTTTTGATGAATAATATTATAATTACGGACCATACGTCTTAATATCAATAAGGCAGGTACCCATGTGTAAACATCAATCAATCAATCCACTAGATGGGAGGCAAAAACTACACGTTGGGATTTTGTAGACCTGCCCTTTGAATTTTTTTGTTGTTGAAATTAGAAGGTTTTTGAAATCCACTTACAACTCACGCCAGCTATTTCACAACATCGCATACATTGATATAACTCCGAGGTAGCTCAAGTACCTGTGCTACGGATGTCAGAGCCAACAGCGGACTTAAAAATATACTATAGCTACATTTAATACTTTTCTTTTGTAAATACATCCTTATAATACACAGTAGACACCCAGACCAATGCAAACAGACATGTTCATGTATAAAAACGTTTGTAGTGAGCGGAGATCGAACCATTGTTGGTTCTATCCCTTGCACCAGACGCAGCGTTCACTACCAATGTACCAAATGGGTCGACTAAATTATGTATAATCAAATCATTGTCATATCATCTCTTCATCGCATTAGAAAGCAACCTTTACTATGTTTCAATGTAATCCCAATTTAAAAATCTAATATTTCATTGATATCAAAATGAAAAAGTGTTTCTACTGATTTTCTTGCTGGTTATTCTCGGTAAAAATCTACATTCCGAATCAGCGGTAGATTACTTACCATATTATTTACTCATAATGGACCTAAACTGAGTAAGGAAAAATTCAATTTCAGATGTCATATCCCGTCATTTTAGTTATGTTCCGCTCTATCTAGTTCAGTGGTTCTTAACTGGTGGTTCACGTACCACTAGTGGTCTCAAAAAGAATCCACTCTTATTAAAAGGTTACATAGAGCGAATACAACGCGGCCAACCAACCGAACCAAATTTAATCTCGGATTGGTCTATGACAGACAAGAGAGATTTTTGTCAAATGTCATGTAGATAAAAACGATGACAGAAATTGCAACAGGCACCTGTTCCGGGTCGAGTTCACAGCGAATGCCCCTAACACTTACGGCCGCACTCAGAGACGACATTTAAGCTATGTTCATTAAATTTAGTATCGGTAGTCTTTATGCGTATCAAGATAAGTGTCAATATTTTTTCTTAAGTAGTCAACTAAGTTAATTAACGACTCTGAGTGTGGCAGATAGACTAATAGTTACTACTTGATACAATTAGAATTTACTTTTTATCATTCCTACAATTTTTTTTTAAATCTCAAATTTTTTACAACTCAAATTCAATTGAGTAACTCAGAACCACTAATCTATATTTCTAGGCGTAATTAAGATAAAAAAAAAAATATTATCGTCACCAATGTTCAATAAAGTATCAAAATTAAAAGAACAAAAGACCATATCCACAACGATCCAACAATGCATCATAGAGCAAAAAACCAATGTTGATCTTAGAATGAGCCGTTGAAAGGAAGGTCGATGCGCGCACGTTCTATTTGTTTTGGTCGGACTCGATCTGTCAGGTGGGTAGCACCAATTGGAGACACGTTTTTTGTTTTTTTATATATATAATATATTGTGTTCTTTTTGGTATCCCATAACTTGAAGGGTATTAGTTTTTTTTTTTTATTATAAAACAATAAAAATTAGAAAAAAGATACAAATCGCATTAATCACTTGTTTAAAAAGGCTTTATAAATGAAGTAATTTACCATTACAGTTATAGGATATTAAAAGGAGCACGTTTATTTTATTTTTGGAGTGGAAAAAAGAATAACAAACTTTCAACCTTCTCTTTTCTATACGCTGTAAGGATCAGTGCATGGTAATGAAGTCTTTAGATAAATATCGATGTGACACACCTGACATTACAAATAGCACGAATCGTAAGCAATTTCTTGTTTTTTTTTATATATCGTGGTGAAAAAAATACTACGCACTAACGCATTGTTTTAGTACTTGGTAGAATCAACGCCATGGTAATATAAGAATTTCAGTCAGATAGATACATACATACATAATAATGTATCCTATAGAATTATTAGAACACCTATTCATACCAATTCACTGCGCGTAAATTTGGGATCAATTGCCTATGTGAATCTATAGAGTGTCAATATTTTTTATCGATACTTCTTATTTAATAGATGTCAACGCAAAAGTTTGAGTAAAAAATATTAATAATTTTGTTTTCATTTGTAACTTTAGAATTATGGGAATTCCAAAACTGATAAGATGATTTGGTATCACATTTGTAGGGGTGTGAAATAATTTAAAAGCATGTAGGAATTTGTTTAATATTTTTAATTCTAACTCGTAATTATTCTTTATAAGTAATTTACATTACTAGTAATATGACAAACAGCCTTCAATCCGAAAAAAGAAAACACCCATCAATAAAAATCAAAATACAGACAGACGTCTACTTAAGAAGAAAACGGACTACTAATGAATGCTATGACCAGTTAGTGCGCCATTCAAATTTCTCTCTTTCATCTTGGAGTTAAGGTTGACTTTAGATTGAGGGGGGGCTGACGTCAATAAAGATTAAGTGGTTCTGGAGTCAGGTTACACGGAGACAGACGGACGGATCCACCGGCTGACGGGTGATTGACGGGGTCTGGCATGTCCCAGACGTTGACGGGTTAAGCTGCTTAGCTGTGTCGGGGAAAAAATGCGGTATCGTGGAGTAAAGCAGTGTCTTGAAATTTTGCTTCGGGATTATAAAGTGTTCTAATAATGACAATGTTTTTATGAGATAGGGGCAGACGGATTACCTGATGGTAAGCAATTACACCGCCCATGAACACCTGCAGCTCCAGGGGAGTCACAAGTGCGCCACCTGCTATTATTTTTGGTATTTTTGGCTAAGATATCTGGCCTAAAGTGATCTACTGCGAGTTTTTACAAAATATAAATGTTAGGGATTTGTTCTTTCAATTTTGATAAAGATTGTCACTTCATTATAGTATGCCAAGAAAAAATATTTTGGAATAAATAGTCTCCTACATTTGTGACTGTGGCCAAAGCCTCTAAAAAGAGGTTGTAATAAGACTCCGGTCCTTAATTAGCAACCCTGTCCAGTCCTACCATACTTTGTCAATAACTGGAATTCAAATTACACGTACACAACTAAAACGTTCTCAAAATGTAATAAATCCCTAGTTCCGTCTCGCTCTGGCTGATTAATGGCAACGAGTTGGCACTTGGCAAGGATGCGGCATTCGTCGGCCTGTCACTTCGGTATCAGATCTGCACGTCATATTGACGCGCCGTAGAATATTCGAGTTTAGGTCTGAAGTTACAGTCATATTTAATGATGATCTAATCAAACTCCCCTCGAAATGATGCTTTTTAAAATTATTTAACAAGTTATTTACTAACTTGTTGATTGACGAATGCAGTAATTTAAAATACATGCTAATTTGAAACTTTTTGGTGGTAAAACCTGTAATTCCGTTCAAGAGTTTCACCTGGTACTTTTGATACCTAGATAAATTAACAGGAATTCGTGGAAATTATAAATACTTAGTTTAAGAAATGATAAAAGAAAAACAAATTCAAATTCTTGCACAGCGTCTCTTCCCAGAGCTGGCCTTTGACGTCGACATCACCTTTTGTGTGTGTTTTTTTAAGTGTAAATGCTAAATCACTAATTTTTATTTATGTCTTGTTTCAGGTAAATACAATGGGATATACTTCTACACTCTATGAAAGAGTAAGGCTAATTCTTAGAAGAAATTCGAACTGAAAGTAAATATCATCACAACGAGTTATGTGCCATAGAATCTTATCTTCCAATGTTATAAATCGCCAAACCAATCGTTATTTTCAAGACTTACCTTTAGATCATTTCCAGTTACCCGTCATTACCAGCGCACCGGCAATCACCGCGCCCATACATCAACAGCAGATGTTTTTGCATAAATTAGCAAAAATGAAGTAGTTTCGGCAAATTCCGTACTTCAACAAAACGCTAAACACCATCGTTTTATTAAGTGACTGTGACTTTGATTGACTATCCACTTTATCAAATATTCCATTTGACATTAGCGAAGTTTTGAGCGATTTAGCTCAGTTGTTATTTTCGTCACTCGCCATTAGATCATTTCCAGTCACCCGTCATTACCAGCGCACTGGCAATTACCGCGTCCATACATCAACGGTTGCGTGTGGTCTTCCGAGAACGCGACAACCCTAGACAAATATGCGTTTCTTTTTAATTTGAAGTGGACGTTAGGTCTTGGGGTTCTGTTTTAAAAACGATGGAATGGAAATTGTAATTGCATGTGTTTTCGCAGACTAGCAAAATGTGAAGGAGTATCCAGTGGGCCAGTTTAAATAATAAAAAAATGTATATCATACATTGGCCTTTAATATAATACTTAAATACATTTTAGTACACCAAGACACAGAACAAACACAAGTGTTAATTACAGGCATGTTCGACCTTTAGCGTATGAGGAAGGATTATAAAAGCAGTGCAAACAGTTGGGATTCGATGACGTCGCGTCAGTTGTGATTGCAACGTTGGTTGTCTTTTTGGTCCTTGTAACTATAAATACATTGATTTTTTAATGAACAGTTCTTAGAAGTAGGTAATACGGAAACCACAATATCATCATTATCATCGGGTTGTTGCAGTTCACTGTTGGACATAGGCCTCCCCAAATGTTCCCCACTTCAATCGATCTTTGGCTAACTCGCATCCAGCTCTTTCAGCCATCTTGCGCAGATCATCACTACATCTGGCCTGAGGGCCACAAAATACTATATTATTTAAACCTATGATTTAAATCAGCTGACACGTTGGGTTTCAAGTAGGAATGAAATTAATAGAAGTCAACGAAATGTGCCATTATCGGTACAAACGTCACAGAGTGTGAAAGAGACCCAACCAGCGCTGACGAAGTTTCATTATGGGTGCGGTAGAGAAAGAACGTCGCCCAGCACGTCACCCCAGTACTAACGGCGCAGTTTTTCAAGTATGGCTTTCTATGAAATGGCACAGTCAGTTTAGGGTGCATGTCTATGATACCGATATAATTAAAGTAGTTATTATTAATGGCGTCATACGGAACCTCTTAACCTTAGCCGCCACCCACTTGGCCAGTTGTCAAATTGTCAGGTGACGTGAGGTGCGATGCGATGCGGTGACGAGTGAACTGACGAGTGAGTGAAGAATTGATGATTTGCCGAATTTTGAGAATGAGAAAAGTGCTTTAGAAAAAAGTGATGTAGAAACTCTCAATGATGTAACATAATGTGAACACACCCTTAGGTTTATTATGGCGGTAAAAGTATTTAATTTTATAAGTTTAACTTGTAAAGGTGAGTATGGTTTCGTATTCCATATTGGATCATCATATTTTCACTTAAATCTCAAACACAATTAGGTTTAGAATCGTATAATAGCCCGACTGACTACTTGTGGTCGACTGTACTCTAGAGTATCGTATGACAAACCAGCTGCCGATATGACTTGTTATGTCAATTTTAATATATTTTATAGCTTATTTTGAAAACTGCCACTAATTTACACTTGTCTTTTGAAGTAATTAATAGGCCATTAAATTTATTTACATTTTAGAAACTCAAGACCACCCAGAACTTTATAATTGTGTGTTATTTCCGTAATGATGGCAAAGTATGTGGAATTGTGAATTTTAAATACAAATCGGTTTATTAGTTTTTTTTTGTGTTATCTGATGATGATATTATTTTAACATAGTATAAACAGATAGACGATAATATTCCACAAACATTAAGTCCCTTCTAATAACACTTACGTTTGTCCTGATCTACTAAGTTTAATTATAGAAGTAATTCATTGCAAGCTCGCCATAACTAGCGGCCTCAATCACCACGTTAATAAGACCACCCTGTATAATCCCGCCATCTCCACTTTATTCACCCCGCATTCCGAAGATGACGTCCTCCAACCGATCGGCGTCAATAATAATCCGAAAAATGGGCCCTTAGATACAGATCGAATTAACGGTCGCCCGAGCACAAAGCCCGCCCAATCAGCTGAACGATTCTTTGCGAACGCTCCACGTATTTACGTCACATTTCTTCGATTCCGCGGCACGTCCGAAGCGTAATAAGCGTCCCCAGTCCGTCACTGGACAGGTTAGTGATGCCTGTGTCTTGAATTTTCTTTAAATATGTCCAAGTTTTAGAGTAGAGGGATGGAAACTAAGTGGTTCAGAACGCGCCTTCCGCAGTGTCATTGATCCGTTCGAAGTATCCAAGCACGCACCTAAGAATTTTTTAAATCTTTCAATCTTTACCTTTAACTCGGCGGTGATGGAAAACATCGTGAGAAAACCTGCACGTTTCGGATAGTTTCTGGATACGTGTAACCATGATTCAGTTGGTCTGGTTGCCCTGTAAAGGTTGCGAAAGTCAGACGTCAGTCGCTTCATTTGTCCGCAGTGACCAGACTCCCCAAATTCTGAATCATGCCAGGTCCAGTTGTAAACCATGAATTACGCGCTAAGGCAATTCAAACCTTTGCGGGAATCCATTGGATGCGGGCGGCACAGGACCGATTTGTATGGGAACATTGTGGGAAGCCTATGTCCAGCGAATGATGCGTTTGCGAAATGATGTTATTGTATAAAGTGGTATTCCCCTGGAGAATTTGATGTCATCATCTCCAGACCAGATAAGATCATGCGAGGGAAGCGTCGTGATGTTAACAAGAGATATGATCCATCATCATCTAATCTTGGGATCCGCTAACAAGATACAGGTTAAATAGTATATTTCTTTGCACCCTTTGCGAATACTTGACTGATTTACGTCACAATTCTTTGATTCCTTGGCACATGAATAAGCACCTCAAAGACTGACATTGCCATTGAACTCTCTTATCTCGGCTTCCAGAGAAAGCCGCACAGTAGTCAAATGTCCGGAAAAATTTTTCCGGTTATATGTCTGGATAAATTAGGTGTCCGGATTATGTAATGCTTTTTAAATTTGATATTCACATTTGACTTCTCAGTCACCTTGTGTAGCAATGAGGAGCAAAGCTTTTTGACAGACACTACCATCTGCAGCGGCTGTTGAAGCAAAATCGGACTTCATGTGACAAGATTTGATACTTTTCAATTTTGTGCTCCCGGTGATTGATTCTCCTAGATCTACCGGACGCGGCTGTTGGAGCAATGGACTTTATGTTCAAAGATTTGATTTTAGTCAGTCTTGTGCCCACAAAATCGACTCTCCCAGCATTACCGGACGCGGCTGTTGGAGCAAAGGACTTTATGTTCAAAGATTTGATCCTCATCAGTTTTGTGTTCCAAAGATTGATTCTCCCAGCACTACCGGACGCGGCGGTCGGAGCAAAGGACTTTATGTTCAAAGATTTGATCCTGATCAGTGTTGAGTTCCAAAAGCTGATTCTCCCAGCACTACCGGACGCGGCGGTTGGAGCAAAGGACTTTATCTTCAAAGATTTGATCCTGATCAGTTTTGTGCTCCCAAGATTCTCCCAGCACTAGCCGGCCGGGGGCTGCCCCCGGTCGCGTCGTCCGGCGGGGTCCGGCGGGCGGTCGTTCCCAGTTAATGAAGTTTTCTCGGCGCGATTCCCACAGGTCGTCACATGCGGACGGAGTTTGCCACATATTGCACACGTTTCGCCATCGTCAGATATTGCTGGGTAAAATGTTTTAATAAGCGCATCCTCCCCGCTTCTTATTAATGTCTATTGTTCAGAGTTTTTGCGTTATTACGTCTGTATTGGATTGGCGTCCGGATGACTTTGCTTTTTCACTGACTCAGCTGACGGCTGCGGAAATAAAAACGGAAAGACAAATCAAACTTATGGTTGCTTAAGTTTACTTTTCTGACACCCGTCGTCATTTGGGCAATATTTTTACATAGTTTGAGCCATAGAATTAAGGGCGGCATCCTAAGTTTATGGTTTGACCGCTGTTTGACATAACTTGAGTAGTTTAAATGACATATTTTAAATAACTACGGTAAACATAAGACCGCTTGTAACAGAGAATAAGAAGGTTCGTCGCCTTAAGTAAATTTTTGCTTGCACGGCAAGAATCAGTTATACGAGCATACCAGTCTTAAAAAGATCTGCCAACCTTCTTTAAATTTTTACATCAAAAGGCAATCAATGTTGCTACGAACAAATCTGAACTTTCTTATCTAAGCAGTTAAGCATAATTTTCTGTGCTACAAGTTATTACTTTAACAAATTTACGAAAGGTGATAAGTGCTCTTAGCATATCAAACGAATCAATTTGAAAACTGACGAACCTTTTCGTTCTTTGACTGTACGTTCTAACGGACAATCAACAAACAACAAATCTTATCATGACTATATGATGAACATGAACGAAATCATCAGGTAGTCGGCAATGATTCCAACGAAAGTGAAGCCACAATACAGGTTGTTCACAGGTCACTTTACTCATGGTATCAAGCATTTTTCCTTTAAACATATGGAATGAAAACAAAGTTACCTTTCCATACAAATTGCATCAATTAGTTGATCACTTTTGTGAAGGCAGGTGATGTTTTTCCCATGATTAATTCTATCATCATCATCATTTCAGCTAATAGACGTCCACTGCTGGACATAGGCCTCCCCCAATGTTCTCCACAAAGATCGGTTTTGTGCCGCCCGCATACAATTCAAACCATCCCGCAACCTTTACCAAATCGTCGGTCCAACTTGTGGGGGCCTGCCACGGCTGCAATGTCCTGTACGTGGCCTCCACTCGAGGATTTTTCCCAACGGCCGTCTGTTCTCCTCGCTATGTGCCCTGCCCATTGCCACTTGAAACATGCAATCCTTTGGGCTATGTCTATGACCTTAGTTCTACTGCGGTTTTCATCATTTCTGATACGATCACGCAGAGAGACTCCGAGCTTAGCCCTCTCCATTGCTCTCTGGATGACTTTGAGCCTCCGCAATCGGCACATTGTAAGCGGCCACGTTTCGGTTCCGTATGTCATCACTGGCAACACGCACACATTAAAGACTTTTGTTTTGAGACAAAATATGCTACGTAGCTTCCCGTACGTGTCTAGCCGAGTTGGATTATTCGATCAACCTCTTTCTGGAAGTTGGATTTACCAAGCTGAACTTTTTGTCCGAGGTAGATGTACTCGTCCACAAGTGTAGAGCTTCCAACCTGTACAAGAGTGGGTACGACATGAGAATTTGGCATAATTTTAGTCTTTTCCATGTTCATTTTCAGACTCCCACTTGTTGGGAGATTCCACTGAGATCATCGAACATTGTGCCTCATTCTTCCAAGGTCTCAAACATGACTACGAGATAATATTATTAATAAGTATGTATATGTATCTCAGCCATTTTCAATTTCGTTTGTTAAACTGCTTTGGACTGCCTTCCCCTATTACAAGTACGTTATTTCTTCCCTCTATCCAAAGGTTGTCTGGAAGAAATTACTTCAAGCGATAACACCGTCTTATTGTACTGAATCATATTTATTTATTTAGGATTAACAACAGCCAACTTAAAATTAATTATACTAGACAATATTTTGCTTGAAGTTAATTAGGCCAAAAACGTTATCCATGTAAGTATTTTAAACATTTCATAATATAATTCAGCTTTAACAACGAAATTAAACAAAAGTTATTAAGTTTAGAGCATGTAAAAAAAAATGAATATACATAAACATAATGAACATACATAATTTATATTATTATAAATATATATTATGTAATGTAAATATTGTAGGAATAATATATAAGCAGGTAGGTAGGGGAAAGATTAGAAGTGTGTTACGGGCCTACTGCAACAAGCCTCTAATCCTTTCCAGAAATGATTTTTTACTATAAATAAAAGGGTCAATATCGCCAAACTCGGTGTTATAACACTTCAGAGTCAGTACTGCATTTTGAGCATAGTTAGTTAGATGTTTTTGTGCAATAAAGAATATCCATCTATCTATCTATCTATAGGACATTTGAGAGTATTTTAAGACGAAGCTTCTACTTATTGTTTGACAATGTTGAGAACAAAGAAAAATACTCTTCAAGCAAGTAATTGGATGTTCTTTCTTTCTAAAAATCACTAATTTTGAAAAGCTTTTAAAACTTTTTGCATTTTGTATATTGACATAGAAGTAACACTATCTTAGAACTTGTTTGAAGTTTTTCGATTATGATTAGGATTCATGGTTGAACATTGTTTGGGTTATTATTTTGCTTTGTCTTGATGATCTATTGTCATTAAAAAAAATCATTTTTGTAAGTTTCTTTTTTAGCAGCATTGTGCTGTTTTGCTGCGTGAGTGAGGTTACCGGAGGCCCAATCCGCGGTTAAAGGTTGGCAGCACACTTGTGACTCCACTGTCTCTTCTGCCACCTATCACATAATAAAAGAAATAAAAGTTATTTTTGAGGAAATAAAGATTAAGATGCCGTGTGGTCCCCGGCAGAGTAGAATAGGCCACCCTCACTCTTACCGAGGTGTCGTAAAAGGCGACTAAGGTAAAGCTGCTGGCATGATCATCAGCACCCAGAGAAGGAAAACTCTGCATTTATATCAAAACCCTCGCCAACCCGTCTGCCAAGCGTGGTGAGTATGGCAATTACCCCTCATGTGATTGAGGGAGGCCCGTGCCCCAGCAGTGGGGACTTAAATGGGCTGACGATGATGATGATGATGATGAAAGATTAAGAAGAAAAATATTCTGGGTTTCCATCCTACATTTATCACAAATATAAAAAACAAAAGGCGGCGCCACTGATCCAAACAAGCAGCATTAATTCAAATTATTACCTTTAGGTGAAATATAAATTATTATCAGAGCGAATAACCGCTCAATCATTAACGTCACTCATTTTAAAATACCCGAATTAGCCGTCCACCGATCTGCAAAATACCCGTCAGATAACGTCCAGCTCGGCTCGTCCGGCATTCGGCCCGACATTGGCATAACGTCACAACGTCAAAAATATCGCGCCGAATAACTTGCCGAACTTACCAGGGTCGAACTCGAAGTTTGTTAATTTGCCCGCCCGAGTGCGGCCCTGGCTGCAGTTTACTGTAAACACTGGCGACAGTTGTTAACGTAGGTTTTTTCGTTCGGAAAAAAGTTTTGCTAACGGATTACGCTGGGTCCGTGTTAAGCCAGTAATTTTATAGTGGAAAATTAAGGTGACGGGTAAGGCACGCTAGCGACGGCATTAATAATAATAATAATATATTAATTTATTAATAATATATTAATTTCTATATTACTATGCAGAAGGGGGCCATCCTCAACACATGCCGCATAGTCCGCCGATTCCTACAGGACGACTGCAATTTTAACTTAAATTCAGCGTAAAAAAGGACTAGTTACTTGGCCTTGATGCCCGTGGCTAGTCTCTATAATACCAGCTACAAGCTGAGAACAGAAATAAAAAGATAAATAATAATAATAATAAAAGCAGCGATTCTTAACACTTGTAGGATAGTCCGAAAATTTTTACAGCTTGAATCCGATTCTGACATCATAACAACATAATACTTTTCCTCTACAACTTTGCTTGGCCAAAAGCCCGCAATTTGGTTAGCGTACCCCAAAATGGAAGAATATATTTATATATTTCAAACATAATAATTCTCACAACATCTCGTACGTTGACCTGATTTTGTACTAAGTAGCTTCAGCACTTGTGTTACAGATATCAGACAACAGAGGAACACAAATATATACTTAAATACATATATTACAACCAGACACTGAACAAACACAAGTGTTCATCGCACGAATGTTTGACCAGGGTGGGGATCGAACCCGTGGGTTCGGCACGGCAAAGGTCGTGACCTTTGCCGTAAGAGGCAGGGTCACTAACAATTGCGCCATCCGGTCAGTCGATTTTAATTTTTAGCTACTTAGCCGGATCTATTTTTAAACAATTTTCAATGAAAATATTTGTGCATGTTTATTTAATCAATAGTATAAGTGTTTGTCGAGAGGTTGTAACCTCGAAATTGTTTAAAATAGCGAGGTTTAGTGGCTGAAAATTAAAATCGATTGGCATCGCTAGTGTGCCCTGCTCTTCACCTTAATATTTAAGTGTTGTCTTTAGACACACCACAACAGTTACTTTTGCCAATGTCGATTAATTTAAAAAGTTACGTATTTCGGAAAATTTACCGATTTTGCAAGATTTATTTAATGCTGAATTTAATATTTGTTCACCACATTTTTGTATAATTTCTTACAATGAGATGTCACGTTTTAAATCTGGTATCGAAAATCTTGACTTTAAATACAAAATAGGTACAGTCAGCATCAAAAGTAGCTTAACTCTTTAGTACCATGTCAAAGTTCTGCCTATTAGTCAGTTTCTAAGGGGTTCGTAAAAATGCTACTTTGACATGGTACTAAAGTGTGAAGATACTTTTGTTGCTGACCGTACTAAACATTGTGACCGATGAAGTAGGAATCAACACATTTGCCTTTATGACAAGTCAATGTATTTGTTATTTTGGCATTTTAGACTCACTCTTTATTACTAATTAGCTATCTACAATCAATGTGTGAAACTATGTAAATGATATTGATGCAAATATTTATATTCTCATATCTAAATTAATTTTTATACATCCTATTTGCATACAAATTAGCGATCAAAAGGCGGAAGGTGACTTTCAAAGTGACATCATTTAAAATTTAATGTTGTCACGTGACAGTGACATTTTATAAATTGACTTTTATATCAAAGATTTAATGTCGGACATAAAATAAAAGAAAATAGTATACTAATGCCTTTTTTATAAAATGTGTATAAATAACCTTGGAATACATTTAAAATGTCGCAAAATTAAAATTATTAAATTATTAATTTCGTGGAAAACCAGTAGTCTCTGAGAATCTTTAGTAGTTCTTACAATATCAAACGTATCAATTATTCACTTACTAAAAGTGTTACCATAAATTAAATTAATATTAAAAACATTTTCTAGTATGATTTTGGTTTTTATATTTTTCTGAAGCCTGTTGGAACTTAAATAATACGTCAAAATTGTAGTAATCGCAATACGTCAAAGTTGTAGTTAATTTGACATATTAACCAAGCAGCTAGACACCATTTTTTCATTGGTTTTCAACCTTATCTCATCAGTACAAAGTTCAAAATCTGTTGGTCCCGTATGGTTAAATGCCTGGTTAAACATTGAAAAAACTGACACATTCATGACATGACAAATTTTGGAATCTAGCAGGGCGGCATCCTAAGTGTATTCAACATCTTGATAGTGTAATAAGGCCGTCTTAGATATCTTCGATAGATATACATTATTGCAAAAAATACACAACTTAAAAAACTAGGCACTACAAAAACTTACTTGTACAATTTCGGCAGTCTTATCTCTGAAATCGATTTACACCAGACAAACTTCAGGCAAAGGACATTTGATAGCAGAGGAGATGTCATTGCAATTCTTTCAGAAAACATTTAAGCAGAGGAGAGAAAGCAAAGAAATGGCAATGATGGATTTTTTTGGTAATTCAGTTTTATAACAAATATATATAGCTTTCATAGTGAACTGCGGACTAGTTCGATAGCGCATTTGGTGGTGAACATAAAGGTCGTGGAGTCGATTCCCTAGACTAAGATTATTCTGATCAAAAACTTGTGTTTGCCCTGTGTCTGAGTTTAATTATATTGGTGATGTCCCTGTTGACTGATATCCGTAACACAATGTATTCATCGACAACAATACACTTTAGAAATTACTTGAGCTATATTATACCATTATGTGGTAGCACAAATTAAGCTTAACTTTTTTATATTATATACGGTCAACAGCACAACACGGTATACACCTTCAGTACGATAATAGCGCTTATGCCCCTTACATAAGGGCGGTTTCAAGGACAAAGTGTGTAGTTTGATGTGCTTTTGACTGTACTTACTTTATCTACTGTTATGTTTCTTATATGTATCATGTCTTAATAAACAATAAACGTATTGGTATATAGTACGGAATCAGAGCAATGTATGAGATATTAAATAAATAGATAGATATTCTTTATTGCACAAAAACAAAATACAAGCATGATACAACAACAACGGACAGTAAAATAAGGCGGTCTTATCGCTTGTAGCGATTTCTTCTAGACAACCTTTGGGTAGAGGAAAGAAATATCGTATTCGTAATAGGGGAAGGCAGTGCAAAGCAGTTTAACAAATGAAATTGACAATGGCAGAAATATACATACTAATATATTAATAATATTACATAACAAAAATAAAATAAACAATACATACATACCTAGTAATATATACATATATAATATATACCAAAATTCAATAAAAAAAATTATATATAGATATAAATGACCAGAGAGCAGACCATATTAAATAGGAAGAAGAGACAAGGAAAAACAGTGTACCTATTTATAGAGATAGGAAGTGAGTTTTTTTCACAGATGTTGCATGAATTTATTTATTTTATAACCTGCCAACCTCTTCCTCGTATCTCTTCCTATTACACTACGATCAATTTCGTATTTCATATCACCCCTAATCCTGCCAATACAAAACGACGGCCATCGCACAATAGTCCAAGATTGCCACCGTCAAATAATCGACGGCGTTATCCGTCCGTCAATAAAAACGCTCCTTAACGCCGGTCCGGCATTCGAGTCACGTCCCGCCGGCTGATTGACGCGCGACGTCCGCGCTTTCTCTGGATCTACCCCCCCAGTGTTGCCAGGTGGAGGTAATATAAATCGCGAGTAATAATTATATGCTTCGACCAATTTGGCTAAGTTCATTCTCAATTATCAACCATGTACGCACCATTTAACACTGTACAACACACAAGATGGGACTTGACCAGAGATTAATCGGGCGCAAGACCAAATAAGTGATTTTCGAGGCACAGGGGTATAAGACCACCATCCACTGAAAATGTCTTACCAAAAACTAAGGTATGAAGACGAAATCAGGACTCCCAAGCTCAGCCGTCTTTCGAAATGTGCTCATTAGCCAATGCGTGAAATGAATCTCACAAAGATACCTTTGAGGGTAAGTCTGTGAACTAGCCAATTTCACAGTAGCAGCAACTGTTTGTAAATTGTACGCAAGCAGATATCAACATCTTGACATAAAACCAGTTCTTTTCGCGCAGAGTAGGATCCGCTAGAGTACTATGAAATCAAGCAAGTTCGATTGCGAACGGATTTTGCTTTACGGATTAGTTTTTTTTTCGCCAGTTCTAGATCTACTCTCAGCCCTTAAAATCCTTAACATTTTATCACCATACGTCGAGATAGATCAAATATTAATGCAATTTCTTCTTAGAGCTGCCAAGATCATCATCATTTGTGTGCATGAACATATTATCTGTTGTATTGGTCTGGGTGTATTATAGTATGTATTTACAAAAGAAAAGTATTATATGTATATATTTGTAATCCCACTGTTGATTCGGATATCCGCAACACATGTGCTTGAGCTACCTATCTCTGAGTCAGATCAATGTATGATGATGTAGTGAAATATTTATTTATTTATTATTATTATTCATTTATGCATCACGTTCGCCTATTAAGGTACACCAAAATTTACACGAAAGCACAAAAAATGATCATACTTGAAATCTTTTTAGTACGTACCAATATTTTGGGTAATATTTTCCAAAAGTTACCAAAAATCTAGAAAACCTCGAAACTTGCAACACTGCGTACACCCCAGCCGCCTTCCACCCAGTTGTCTTGACCTGTGATCCGCAGAAACATGTGAAAAATGTCATTAATGCACTGCCCGCTGTGTATTGAGTGCTTAGAGCCGTCGACGAACTGGGAACGCAGTGGAGCTGTGCGCATTACTTTTTATTGAAATTGGTACCGTTGTTATAAATGTTGATCATTATCGGAATGGAAGCTATTATGCTATAGGGTTACTATAATTGATGTATGTAGGTATCTATGTATTTAATAGTTTTTGATATGATTTTGAGTAGGGTTTAATGTGATGGAAGAAAGTAGTGAATATGAATAAATAAAAATAAAAAAATATTTCACAACATCACATATATTGACCTGACTCCGAGATAGGTAGCTCAAACACCTGTGTTACGGATGTCAGATACAACAGTGGGATTACAAATATATCATCATCATCAGCCCATTTAAGTCCCCTTGGCAGACGGGTTGGCGAGGGTTTAGATGTAAATGCAGAGTTTTCTTCTCTGGGTGTTGATGATCAGCTGCCACACACAGCAGCTGCAGCGCTGATTTTCAGGCTGGACCTTGGGTGACGCCTTTTCATTGAAAATAATATTATAAAAGATTGACATGCAATATATACAAGTAAAAAGAAAATGAAAAATTACATATACAAAACAAAGAAATAATAACACAGAGAAATAATAACATATAATTTTTAATTGAAAAAATAATAGAGTTCTCCAGTTTTTTTTTACTTAGATACAAGTCTGGCAGTTGTCCAGTCGAATTACCTAATGGTAAGCGAATGCCGCCGCCCAATTAACACACACAATACCAGTGGAGTCACAAGTCCGCTATCATCCTTCAAACTTTTCTTCTCCTGGTTTGGGACTCCGGTACCTGACTTACCCTCTCCGTGCGCGCGAACGTTAAGTTCGACGCACTTTTTAGCATCCAAGTTTTTTTGTGATATGTGGAAATCGAGACGGATAACCTCATGGTAAGCGATTGCCGCCGCCCAATTGACACACGCAATACCAGTGAAGTCAGAAGTGCGCAACCAACCTTCAAAATTTTCTTCCCCTGAATTGAGTCGCTTTCGTTAAATAAGTTTCGTTTATAAAACCACTGAAGTAGCAAACTCTTTAGGCATTATATTGACATCAAAAGACTTACACAAAGTCATCATTTATTTAAATCTTTGTCACCGTTTTGCATTCTATTACTTTGGCATTTTATTAAGCGGTATTGTGACTCATATTATATTGACATAAAATAGTTTTATTCAATTTTGTGCATCATTTTGCATAATTATGTCATTTAGGTGTATTAATCAAAATGCGTAGATAAGGAAACTATGAAATTCTGCTTGGAAATGTTTTCGTTTAGTATATGGTGTATAAAAAATGCTCATTATAACACAACTTTAAATATTTAGTAATTTAAACCGGCACTTTTTATCAGCTAGAAAGAAACTTGGAGGTCACACGTTAGGTGTTGTCTAATTCTTTACAAAGGCCTACGTTTAGCATTGAATGTCGATAATCTGATTGACTGATTCCATAAACAATCAATATAATATCAATCTTTGAATCGATTTAAATGAAAAGCGTGTATGGTTTCCTTTACGCCCTTTTAGGCATATAAAAAGCATGACCTTCATCTGTTAACAACTTGATAATTCCATCATTCACTGTAGTTTGGAATACATTGGTTCTTACTTACGTCTTTATTAATCTTTATTATAACAAATCTACCAATTTATGCGAAAAGACATTGAAAATACTTTCCCGTTGCGGACTTTTCCAGTTGTACCATACTTAATACTTAAGTCAAAACTTTTAAGCTGAAAGTTTATTGTTGCAAGAACTCCCGAGTGGGTGTATTTTTATTAATACTTCCGGTTTTTAGCTTCCTTCAGCAAATTTAAAATGAGAGAATACGTTTGCCACAGAAATTGTTCCTAATGATGATTGTATTTAACAAAAAAATCGAGTTAAATCAAGGTAATTCAATTTACGCTTTATTTTACAAAAGATCATAGTTACCCTCGGATTCCATAGTAGATAACATTATTTATGTGAAATTTTATTTTAAGTTATTCAGAATGTTGATTAGGATAATAAGCTAAACAGCCGTACGCCTTCTTGTATTTTAACGAAGTTATTTTATTGTAAACAAGTTCGTGAGGAATTCTTTCAAATTGTAGATATGTTAAGTATTTTCCATGTTTTTAACGGGCAATCCATGACTAGTAATGTAATTCGAAAAAAAAAAACTTCACTCAAATGAGCTGATACAGCGTGTTATTTGCAACTTAACATATTTTATTAAGTCCCCGATAACAACACTTATGCCTCCTTTTAATAACATAGTACCTGAATCTTTAAAGCTGTCAGTTAAGGTGACGGGTAGGGCACACTAGCGACGCCAGTTGATTTAAATTGTTAGCATCTAAACCGGATATTTTTTTTAATAATTTCAAAGTTCGAGCATCTCGAAAAGAACCTATACTATTTATTCAATACTTATAATTAACTTTTTGGTATGCTTCTACTCGAAATATGAATTACCGCTAAAAACGGCCACTTTTGACGTTAATCCAAATTACGAGTGCAAAAACAGATCAAATAGTTAATTATTAGTATTAAATAAATAGTATATATCCTTTCCGAGAGGCTCGAATTTCGAAATTGTTAAAAATATGTCCGGTTTAGTTGCTATCAATGTAAATCGATTAGCGTCACTAGTTAGGGCTACCCGTCGCCTTAAATAAAACCGCACCTTCAAACGCGGTCGCAAAAAAGAAACCTGATCTCCGATCACTCCGCACCGCCGCCGGAGAGCGAATGAATGACTGAGTGAGTGAGTGAATGAGCTCTCGACCGCGGGACACCAGTTGATAGCGCATGAATCCGCTTGATGCCCCCCTGTCTGTCAAAGTCAACGCGAGATAAGGACGGAGTGAGCTTCTCGACTTATCTTATCTCTTTCTTTCAATTACTTTGCTTTTAGGGACGTTAATAAAATTTTACGTGCATTTCTTCTTTTAATTATTCAACTCGGTTAAGCGAAGATTTTTCGTTTGATATTTTTAAGTAGCGACGTTTTTAAGATGTCAAGTGATTTATAATATTCATAAGTTTAACAAAATATGTCGCTTGTTAACGTAAACGGATAAACCTGTTGTTTATAGTTTAGGCCTGGTGCGTAACATATAATTTTATTGGTGATAAATTACACGAATATACAAACGTGTGTCGCCTCTAATATCATTTTGACAACTGTTGTTAGAATTTAAATGTCAACGGCATAGATATTGTTAGGCCTATTTACACAATACTACTGATTTTATAAGTGACTAGCTTTACATTGACGAAGATTTGTTAAAATTACAGGATTTTACAATGTTTTCTATGTATTGAATCCATGCGATTCTGTTGATTGATTAATTGAACTGTTGTTATTTTGCAAAATACTTAATTATGATTAATGAAAATGATAATCTTAATTACTGTGCAGGATCCTGTTCAGATAAAATGAATACATCAATCATACATACAATCAATGCAAAATGAAATGAGGAAAATAACAAAGTTTGTCAGCAACTCCTTAGAACAAATAAATAGAATTTTATATTATGTATTTTTTTAAACGTGTTTAATTTTTTATGCTAGAGGCGACAAACGAGCATTTGAGTCACGTGATGGAAAGTAATCAACGCCGCCCATGAACATCCGCGAAATCAAAAAGATAGTTAATGTGTTGCCGGCCTTTTTAAAAGAGTACGCTCTTCTTTTGATTTTTAATACCTAGTATTGTGTGCGACAGACCTAACTCGAAAATATGTCAAACACGTGTTTATTTTCGATCAGATGAGTCATACGCTGCCCAAATATACATTGAGCGATCGCCTGGAGCGCCATCGACTATTAAACCATGCAGTGTAAATCAAACAGTCGTAAAATGTCACAATAGTCGAAATTCGGGAGCCGACTCCATACTAGTGAGTTATAGTGTTCAAAACATGGTGCGATGTGACGTGAAATGTGACGTCATAGACGTGATCTAATTCGAATTATTACGCAAAATTGTGATGTTTATTTGTCTTTGGGCATTCAATGTTGTTGTATTATATAGACATAGCTTTATAAGCAATACTGGCTATATAGTTGTCTCGTTTTAATTGAAATTCTATTTTGAATACTGCTGATTGAAGTAGGTATGTCACTTACATAAAAATCTTTTCGTGTGCACTGTTTAGTTTTTAATAAATCCCTATTTAAAATCAGCTTACGCTATTATTTTCAACGAATTTTGTGTCTGGACGGACTATTATTATTTAATTATTTATTACCTTGGTATTTATTTATTTATTTAAACTTTTATTGCACAAATTTTTATACAATAAGGTATCCCATCCTTCATTAATTTAAACAATATTAATGTAATTTTATTATTCGATTGTTATCAAGCTGAAACTGGTCTTAATCCCCCATTTCAATAAAAGAGGGGTCCTATAAGATTCCATTATGTGTCTTTCAATCTGTGTATATCACAGGTAATCAAGAGTTTCATAACTATATATACGTATATTTTTTATGTGATAGGAGGCAGACGAGCAGGCAGGGGACATTTACGGGGGTCAGGTACCAAATTAGTTATTCTTTGATAGTGATTATTTCAAATAGTCAATAAATACTATTTGCAACCCTACGGTGTTGTGTATTGGTATTCAACTCTAAAATGCGTGTTATATTCTATTTCTATTAATCCAGTGTGGATTTACCTAAAGGCTTGGCTACACGAGTGTATGTTTTCGTGCGAAATAGTCTGGTCAGTTATTAAAGTATAGCTGTTTGCATTACAAGACACACTTATGTCTTAGTTGGTGAGTTGAGTAGCTCTCATGTAAGTTACTTATGTGTTATGCAAGTTTATTTTGTTCTCTCTGAATCAAACGTAGTAGACTTAGTAGACGCAGGATATTTTAAGAATTTCGAGTTCGCTCTATCTAGAGTAGGACAGCTAGAAGGACTGTAGCAACAACAAGAGTCACAAATGCTCTGCTAACTTTTTAATTCCCTTACTCAATTGGTCACAGCGCAGGTGCAGCTCATTCACGTCACTTTTCTTCCCTTCCCCCAATTGGTTCTCTGGTACCCTCACTCCTCACCGATATAGCGCAGGTGCTGATTCACGTCAGTTTTTATCCTCTTCCCCCGATTGGTCCCCTGGTGCCCTCACTTTTTTTCATGACAAAGGGAGGCAAACGAACAAGCGAGTCAACTGATGGTAAGCAATCACCGCTGCCCATGGACATCACTCCTCAATGAAACATAGCGCAGGTGCTGATTTACTTCAAATTTCTCCCCTTCCCCCAATTGGTCCTCTGGTAGTCCTCACGCCTCAACGACACGTCAGTTTTCTGTGAGGCCGTGGTATAGCTCCAGTCGAGGCGGCTTAAAGTATCAGCCTATAAACTGTCCCACTGCAGGGCAAAGCCCTCCATCATAGAAATCAAGTTATCGCTACTATGAAGGGATTAGGCTTAATCACCACGCTTGCCAAATGCGGATTGGTGATCTAGCCGCCTCGCCCCTCTGTCGAGGCGGCTTATTGCTCTTCCAAGGTTGTCATGCAAGTAAGCGTGTACAATTGTACAGCGTCACTGGCACGTCAGCACCTCGCACGTGCAACCACACCTTTACTCGTCGCAACCGTCCCAACCCGGAGCCGACTCCACACTATCGCAACTGATTTATCCCCGGGCCGGCGCGAAAACGGCCCGATGACGTCACGTTTTTTGTTTCCCGCTTTTTCGCTTTTATTGATGGCGCGCGGATAAAAAGTCGGCCCGCGCGGCTAAACGGGCTCCGTCAGAATTTGTGAATGATTTTTCGTTCCGTGTACACCGGCTCATCCTCTTTTATAGCCATTTGTCAGGCGACTGAAAAAGATGCATGTACCCCGCTGTTGTCCGCTTTTTACGCTTTTTTGAGCTTTTACGCGGAACCATTGACACGTGAAAGTGTGTTAGCGTCGGGGAGTTTATAAATCTAAAGCTCTCGGCTTTTTTGGCGGGTTCTGGCGTTTTTAATTTTTGCAACGGTTTGGGCGTTTGCGGTGAGCGAAGTGTTTTAACTGGTTAAGGGCAGTTCAGTTTAGTGTGTTAGTTAGCAATATTGAGATTCAGTTAAATTTAACTATTTAAAAAGAAAGTTGTTGTGACATAGCCACACTTCGGCATGAATGAGCCGGCTCGACCGGAGTGCTACCACGGCCTCACAGAAAACCAGCTTGAAGCAGCACTGTTCTGTGTTTCGTTGATTGAGTGAGGGTACTGGAGGCCCAATCCGAGGGGAATGAGGAGTTCAAAGATTGGCAGCGCACTTGTGACTTCACTGGTGTTGCGGGCGGCGGCATTTGCTTACCATCAGGTGATCCGTCTGCTCGTCTGCCACCATCACTTAAAAAATAATTAGAATCATGTTGCTTGAAAAAAAATATTTTTGTTTTCAATAGACTTAGGCCATGGTACAACGTTAGAATTGTATGGTATGACAGCGCTTTACCATAGATTTAGTATTAGACTAAGATTGGCAAAATGGGTTATCAAAGGTTTTTATTAAATACTAAGGTCCGACACTGCCAATCTTATCAGAGAATCAATTTATGTCATTCGTAACGCTACATGTCTTATACTTACATTGACATGGTTAGTACCATCATTTATCCTCGGATAAAGTTTGGTTGAATCGAGCCTTAATTTACCTATTTGACTAACGTAATAATTTAGATTTTTTTTATTATCACGAACATGTTTGGCGCTTTCGGAAATTCTAAGTCTGTATGTGACACACGTTTTAATTAAATAATGTGAATACGATGGTTTTCTGAACATTTTCATTCCTCCCTTAAGAGCCGGCAACACAACTGTGATGGCCTCGTGTGTCGCATATGTCTATGGGCAGCGGCAATTCACTTACCATCAGGTGAGCCGTCTGCTCGTTTGTCTGCCATAATGTAAAAAAAAATGACAAAATAAATGTTCTCAGAAAATGTTGACATAATTATTTTAAACATTGCCAAATACAACTCAATATCACTGCCAGCTTTAAAAAAAACACAGCCAAAAAAAACACGCACTTGCGATTGTGACATAAAAGGCCGGCGCCACCGCAATGAAGTTGTAAAACGCTTGATTGAGGAGTCCACAAAAATGTCGGCCAACAGTCAGCCGCGCCAAACCGCCCGCCAATTTATACTTCACTATTTACCGGACACACGGACATGGGAGCTGGTGTCCTGATATGTACGGATTTACGGTTTCATTATGCTCGGCTCGCGGATTTTCGTGCGGTCTCGCGTGATGGAGGGTTAATCAGTAGGGATGGTAATTTTTTTTGCTTTTCGATTCGAAAGTTAACCTCTTAAGGTTAACTTTCGAAAATCGAAAAGGTAGGGCACACTAGCGACGCCAATCGATTTTAATTGTTAGCTACTAAACCAGATCTATTTTAAACGATTTCGGGGTTACAACCTCTCGGAAAACACGTATACTATTTATTAAATAACCATGCACAAATGCGGACAAAACATTTGTACGCAAAAAATTGAGTCATGCTAAAAGTGGCCGCTTTTGGCGGTAATCAATTTTTGCTTACAAAAACGGATCCAACATTTGTGCATAGTTATTTAATAAATAATATAATTGTTTTGCTGAGAGGTTGTAGCCCCGAAATTGTTTAAAATATATCCGGTTTAGTAGCTAACAATTAAAAACAAATGGTGGCCTTGAGGTGACGGTGGTCGCTATGTGCCCTGCCCATTGCCACTTGAGGCATGCAATTCTTTGGGCTATGCCAGATATCACATTTATTTATTTATTTAATTAACACAGGTCCTTTAACCTAATTACGTAATTAAAGACGGTAACAAAAACGAAATAATAAAACAATAACCAAAACAGGCAAACACGTGAATTATTTGATATACATACTTAGAAAACTAGGCTTATATTACAATACTACGGAGATCTATGCGCAGTGTTCTTCGCAGGAGGACTAGCATGTGGACACTATACTGTGCCACGGATCTGCAAATAGATCACAATGGGATTGGTGATCCAAGAGCACATAACATAGCAGTATTTTTTTCATAAACACATTACCGTTATCATTTTTTTTTTATAGGTATGAGAGATGGCAGACGAGCAGACGGATCACCTGATGGTAAGCAATTCCGCCGCCCATAGACACCGGCAACACCAGTGGAGTCACAAGTGCGCTGCCAACCATTTCCCCTTCCCCCCATTGGGCCTCCGGTAACCTCACTCACACGGCGAAACACAGCGCAGGCGCAGTTTCACGCCGGTCTCCTTTGAGGCAGTGGTATCATTCCGATCGAGCCGGCCCATTCATGTCTAAGCGTGGCTCTCCCACATTTAAAGTTATCTACACAAACAACCTAACTTATCCCTACGTCATCACACCAATAAACGTAAACAGCTTCTAACAAGCAACTAACAACTCATAACCATAACCAACGTTAACGTTAAACAACAGAACGTAATCCAAAAACGAGCGACGTTAATTCCGCAAAACACTAATTCTTGAACCCATACGACAATAACCATTAACCGATCCTATTAACATATAAAACATAGCATATTTTAGGGTTAGATGCTAGGGTTGCCGCGGCGGTTAAATTTTTTAGCTACTTTTTCTTCAGGTAAAAGTAACTATTTGAGTTAATTTACAAAACTTTACAAATATAAATAATTAAGGTGACGGGTAGGGCACACTAGCGACGCCAATTGATTTAAAATTTTAGCAACAAAATCATCGGAGTCGGATATCTTTTTAACAATTTCGAAGCTGCAGCCTCTCGGCAAACACTTATACCATTTATTTAATACTTATACTTAACTTTTGGGTCTGTTTTTGGAAATTTGAATTACCGCCAAAAATATCCACTTATGGCGTTTATTCTAATTTCGAGTGCAAAAGAAGATCAAAAGGTAGTGTACAATTATTAAATAAATAATATAAATGTTTGCTTAGAGACTGCCGCTCCGAAATTGTTTAAAATATATCCGGTTAAGTAGCTAACAATTGAAATCGATTGGTGTCGCTAGTTAAGGATACCCTCGCCTTAAGAAGGGAATTAACATGAAGTTAATTATGAAATACAATATTTTGTACTCACTTATTTTGCTTGACGTTTCGGTTACGTAACAGCAGGCGTGGTCACAAACCCTCATATTTTCACTTACTAATTTTCCACTGGATGAAATGTCAGTAAAGATACTCCGATACACTACACAAACTACTAGGCAAAAATCTAAAAAAACCATACAAAACACTATTTTTTTAACACAAAACATAACATATTTATGAATAGACGCTAGGGTTGACATTGCTGTTATTTTTAAATAAACAATTTAAAAAAAATGTTTGGATCAGTGGTAATGAACGCTGCCCGTGGTGCAGGGGTTGCGGGTTCGATCCCCGCACAGTGCAAACATTTGTGTGCATGAACATGTCTGTTTGTATTGTTCTGGGTGTTTTATATGTATTATAATAAGTGTGTATTTACAAAAGAGCATTAAATGTGCAGGTATATTTGTAATTACGCTCTTGGTTCTGATATCCGTAACACAGGTGCTGGCGATACTTATCTCGGAGTTAGATCAATGTAAGTGGTGTTGTGAAATACTTATTTATTTATGTCCTAAACTAAGGGTTTCCCTTGTAGTATGGAACCCACGAACAATGTATCACAAACACCCAGATCTAATACAAATATATGTTTCATCAAACAAATATTTGTGTTGGTGTGGGAATAGAAAACGTGACCTTTGCGTTTCAGCCGGCTCTCAAACCACTGCGATAAACGATTTGTGGTGGTTTTTAACACATCTTCTCCCGGACTGGGTCTCCGATTAATATAAAATTTCGAATTACGTATCCATATTAATTCCCTCATTCGGATTTCTGTGTTATGTATATTCTCTTTCTATCAAAAGTTTGTTCAGGTGTCTACGTCAGCTGCCATCTATCACATAAAAAACTATGTTTCCAGATCTTAAATGGTATTAATAAGATGAGTTAAAAAATTAAAGCGTTCCCTAGTGACAAAAGCTTAACTTAACCCTATCCTAATTTACTCCGACAACCCTATAACGTAAAATTTCAAGAATAACATCGATGGAAACCAAACACGGTTGCGCATACATTGACGCGTAACAAAAGAGCGCGCGCGAAGTCGTCGACTCAGCGCGGCCGTGGAGGCCTCCCAACGCGGCTGATGCGAGGGGCGGTTATTACAATATTTGCTAGGATCTCGTTATTTTTAAGTATCTGACTGAGGATGGTTCTCAATCTTTTTAGGGTTGAAAAGAAATGCGGAATGATAAATCCTTCAAAAACATCCTGTAAAAGACTAGCCAAGTCTCGATTGAAAATGTCGAAATGTAGACTAAGCAATGATGATGATATGAACTTAACAAGTATTTAAAAGACTGATCTACTGCAGCTTAATTTTAAAGAAGGCTAAGAATATGAATACCTCTTTATATGTCAGTGAACCAGTAATATTAATTAAAAAACGTAAATGTTATTCATTTTTGTCACTTAGAATCTGCTTGCACATCTCAGGAATGCTTGAGTCGTGCATTAACATGTCAAGCCAAATGGAATTGATCTGATTTTGGTTCATTTTCTAAAAAACAATGTATACTTCTATTCAGCCCACAGTTGAGTTTTTAACACAAAAGATGAAAAACGTTGATTTATATTCAAATTAAAAAATCTGGGGTCATTTGTAACTTTACCACAGTTTGGAAACCACAGCTCGGTGAGTGCGGAGCGTCATAGCAGCGCGACACACCGTTGTAAATTATAATGTTTTATGGTTTAATACTGCAGATAAGGCGCGGGTAAGGAGCCCTATTATTAACCGCGTTAGCCGGGCCGCGGGGAGGTGCCCCGTTACCTCCTGCCCTCCAGCAAGAGTACACTGACGATTTTGTTACTAACATCCAGTAAACTAACGACTTTTGTAATCATATTTATTCTGATAGCTTGAACTTGGCTTAGACTCACTACCGCGTATCGAGATAATCCGATTTCATCGTATGACTTTTTATACTTTTTTTTTTACTTGGGTCGAAAAGTTTTTTACTCTACAGCAGAATTTTTGTCATTTGAATCTAATGCTGATTTGACGCAGATTAGCGACTTTCTGGACGTTGGTGAAATAAATTAATACGATATATTTTCCATTTTACAACATGCGACTTTTGCTCAGTCTTTTTATGTCATTTACCCTCTTATTCCACAGTTTTAAGGTTTTAAGCATACATAGCGAAAGTGACTTTGTTTTATACAATGTATTGATGAGTTTTTTTTATGTGATAGGTGGCAGACGAGCAGACGAAACGCCTGGTGATAAGCGATTGCTGCCGCCAATATACACTTGCGACACCAGTGGAGTGACAAGTGCGCTGCCAATTTTCTCTCACTCACGCAGCAAAACACAGCATAGTGCTGCTTCACGCCGGTTTTCGTGAAGCCGTGGATTATCTTTCAAGCGCACCCCGAACCGCGACTAATCGCATCCAGTCGTCAGTCTGCCCGCCCCTGGAATATGATTTTTAACGAGCCATTCTCCAAGTATGTAATTGCGTCTGAATGCGTTCCGTAACGATTATTTACGTCCCGTGGGGGGAGGGGGTAAATTATTTTTTATTGTTTCCATCACAGAGTGCTCTTGTGTTTGTTTAGCTCGGGTTAATGAGGGATGCAGTTTATTTAGGGGCGTTGTTGTGTATGATATGGCTTGTGAATGTCTAGTTATTTCTAGTAATCTGTTATACTTTTTCGTAAAATGTTAGTGATTTTTTTTATCTGGTAGGTTGCGAGACGAACAGATTACCTACTAGCGTATACACACAGCACTAGTGGAAAATGCACTCCCAATCTGTAAGCTCCCTTTCCCTCTAAGATTGGGCCTCCGGTATACCCACATCACAGTGCAAGCGCTGCATAAGGCCGATATTTTTGTGAGGCTGTGTAACACTCCAGTCACCGGGCTCATTCATAGCCGATGCGTGGCTTCCCCTTTTCTTTACAATGAAATGTGAGCGAACTTGACTTTGGTGCATTTAGGATTGCAAACAGATCGTAGCGTAGCCTCAATATGTCGTAGCTGAAAAAGTCTGCTACAGCCGTATAAATTGAGTTGAGTGAGCTTCGTAGCACAGAGTGCCCTGTGGCTAGGGGAGTTTAAGAATACTGCCGAGGTGTTCCCGACCTGTCGTAAGAGGCGATTAAACGGGCCTGCGGAGTACGTAAGCGTACCCACTGCTGGGGAGTGGCTAGCTCAGCATACGACTCTGCGGAGGACGATATTACCGGGCGTACTGGTAGATCGTACATAAATGAAGGGCTCCATTACACCAGGTAGGGGTGAAGCGGCGAGCGCGATGCAGCAGTGCGCTCTAGTCCCGGCTGTGGGGTTTTCGACCGCTACTACGCAGATATAGATAACCCAGGGGTTTTGGTTAGGGTCAGAGTCCCACACACCACCTTGTTCCCTACACGTAGCAAGATGACGGCCATGATGGTTTCCCCTGGGAGACAAAAAAAAGCTCCGTAGCTCAGAGCTACAGATTTTTAGCAAAACGATTACTACTTTCTACTCAATAAGAAGAATATATAGAAAGTAGGTAAATCTTTTCATATTATACTATAACTGTGCAATCGTGTTGGTTTCTGGGCTTTTGGTAAACCAAAAACACCAAATGATACACCAAGCGCCGTCTATTAGTATCTAAAATCCCGTACAATGTTTTTTTTGTGATAGGTGGCAGACGAGTCTCTTGTACAGGGCGATTGCGAAATTAAAAGGAACGTTAACTCAGCATGGATGAAATGGCGACAGGTCACGGCAAAAACAATCGATCCACGGATGCCCTTAAACTAAAGGGCAAAATTTACAAATCCGAATACTTAGTTAAGCCTGAGCAAACATAATAGGTAGTCATCATCATCATCATCATCATCAGCCCATTTAAGTCCCCACTGCTGGGGCACGGGCCTCCCTCAATCACATGAGGGGTAATTGCCATACTCACCACTGCTTGGCAGACGGGTTGGCGAGGGTTTTGATACAAATGCAGAGTTTTCCTTCTCGGGTGCTGATGATCATGCCAGCAGCTTTACCTTAGTCGCCTTTTACGACACCTCGGTAAGAGTGAGGGTGGCCTATTCTACTCTGCCGGGGGCCACACAGGCAATAGGTAGTACCTACAATTTATTCTGAAAAAACCTTTTAGTGGCAAACCGGAGTGTAGCACTAGTCCTTAATAACTATCGTTAGGTACACTAATTTCGAAATCAAAACCAAATCACCGCACTAACTCAATGTAGACACAAATTGTGAAATTAGAACAGCGTAAATCAGTACAAATAGTTGTTCACCGTCCACATAAGAAGGTAAACAGACAATCGCTAATCTATGTTTGGCGCGATCGCGGGCAATAGCAGCGTATCGCGCGCCCACGTGGGACGCGAGTGCTTGCGCGTATCAATATTGCACGATGGGTGAGTGATGAGAGAATAGCGGGTTAAGTACGGAAATAAACATCGATGTATACAAATCTGCCTCTTCGATAGATTCGAAGCTTGATGTCAAATACGTTTGGTTTAATAGCCATTGGGGAAATGTGAAAAACTTGGGTATTGTTTTCCTACCGACCTGGCACCTCAAGAGCCGTCACTTAAGAAGAGTGAGACCTACTAACCGAGGCAGTTAATTAAAATATAATCAGATTAATAATGGTTAGGATTATTGAAGCATTTCTTAGTGACCCTGCCTCATATGGTAAAGGCACAGTAAAACAAGAAGAGAAAGAAGAGTTTCGATTAAACGGTACGCTTACCATCAGGTGATACTTGATGACCGGATGGCGCAATTGGTAGTGACCCTGCCTCTTACGCCAAAGGTCGTGGGTTCGATCCCCACCCTGGACAAACATTCGTGCGATGAACACTTGTGTTTGTTCGGTGTCTGGGTGTAATATATGTATTTAAGTATATATTTGTGTTCCTCTGTTGTCTGATATCTGTAACACAAGTGCTTAAGCTACTTAGTACGGAATCAGGTCAACGTATGAGATGTTGTGAGAATTATTATTATACGTCTGCTCGTCTGCCCCCTATATCATTAAAAAACGTTACATAGGACGCTACTTGGGTTCGATTTTCACGTAATGAACACTTGTATATGTTCAGAGTTTGGATGTTATAATATCTATCAGTATAGTGCATTTGTAGTGCTTTAATAAACTGCCACACTCAGAGTTGTTGATTTAACTAAGTAGTTGGCTACTTAATCAAAAAATATTGACACTAATTTTGATACGCATAAAGACTACCGTTACTAAAGTTAATGAACATTAGCTTAAACGACGTCTCTGATGGCGGCCGTTTGATACCCATTAAACTGTGCTTAAGAAGTTTAGGGTAAAAAAAGTAGTCCTTGTATTATGCTGCTGTTAAATATTTTCAATACTACACCACCTACCCCACCTCTACTATCAAATGTCCTATGCCTGAATTTTTTCTGGTAGAAATCGCTTTCAGAGATAAAACCGCCGAAATCGTACATAATATTTCTGTTATTGGCCACAGAATACAAATTTAAACACGTGTGATATAAATACATAAATATAACAAAATTCTGAAGCCAACAAGGCCCAACCTCAGCATTTGGCCGAAGCCGCTGCAGCGCTGGTTTTCATTCGGAGCCATTGGCGACGTACGTGCACACATACATACAAGAGGAAGAAAGACAAAATAAAGACAAATATCCATCTATCTATGTATTACTTTATTCATGAATTTATATTGTATCCGTTATCGCTTGTAACTTACGCCCTGCTTCATACCCAAGTCTAGAGCTATTGACGCACGCATTAACTCCGTAACGCGCTAATCTGTTGCCGCTTGTTTTTGCGAACCTTTGTTCCCGGTTATCGCTTTAGTTTACGCGCTAGCGTTCTCTTATCGCGATAACAGAATAAGTGTTTGTTTATTATTGAACGTGTATCTGTGTGATTAGGCGGTAATTGTTAAGGTGTAAGGATGTGTAATGAGAAGTGTAGGGATGTGATTACGAGAATAGTACGTTATTTATGTATTTAGACTCTATGGTCTTGTCAGTTTGGTGCTCTCATATAAGTACCAAACTGATAACCAACAGGTCGAAATGACGAAAGATTGTTAGAAGAATAACTAGGTAGTAGGAATGCTGCTATAGCCAAGAGCGCTCTGTCAAAAGCGTAATAAAAGAGAAGAACGTAATTGAAAAAAAAATTAACACAAAATATTTTGCTATATTACCTACATAACTTAATAAGTTATAACAGAAACTGACCGTGGGATAGCCACGCTTCGGCATGAATGACCTAGACCGACATACCACGGCCTCACAGAAAACCGGCATGAAGCAATACTGTCCTGTGTTTCGCTGCGTGAGTGAGGGTACCGGAGGCCCAATCCGGAGTGAAAGGGGAGTTTAAAGGTTGGCAGCGCACTGTTGACTCCACTGATGTTGCGGGTGTCCATGGGCAGCGGCAATCGCTTACCTCTCAGATGATCCGTCTGATTGTCTGCCACTTGTCATAAAAAAAGGCCTAGCAAATGAGAATGGGAGCTGTGATTTTTTTCCATCAAGTAACTCGCTGGCTCGTTGGCCGCCTGTAGTAACAAATTACTACACGTTAGACAGGGGTTGATCTGGTTCCCCTGTCTAAGAGTCGACGACAGTCGCTTTATTGTAATTACCAGATTTACCAAGTTCAGTTACATACCATTTTGAGTAAGGCCGGTCTCTTCACGCTATTACCTCGACGTCAAGCTAGTGGCACAAACGCGCACATACTCCTAGCTGTAGGAAATCCGGAGGTTCATCTTTAGATAGGAATTGACGACCTTGGGTTTAGTAGGCGGCTATTATAATTGGCTTAACTATAGTTCTAACATCTCATGTAACTATTTTGACTAATCCATAGCTAATAAGCTGTAGCTTAAACAAACGGAAACATTCCACCTAGATACATGTAAATAGATAAACTTTACAATCTCCGTAGCAAAGCATATAAGCACATAGTTGATACTTCATATCGCTTTGATAATCCAAGGTATATATTTCCTCTTATATATGAACAAGTATTAATTACTTGGCTCAAGAAAACATTGATAAAAAGAGTGGCATGACGAAATTAAATCTGAAATAAAAGCACACATTAAAAATGAAACATATCCTTTAACCGATTACGGCTATGGCGGCCAATCTCAAAGATTTTAAAGCCACGGCTGCGCAAGAGGTCGCTCGGGCCAAAAGCTCGTACTTAAGTTTTCGGTGAGAAATTCTTAGAAGCAGCCCGGAGTCTTAGCGGTCTTGTACCTTGCCTCGAAAAGCACGTTAAGCTGTTGGTCCCCGGACGTGTCACAATAGTGTCCCATCGGAATATGAGGGTAAGGGAATAGAGAGTGCACTTGTGTTTGCGCACACACTTGAGCACTATCCTGCGTATGTGATCATTGAGATTGGCCACTGTAGTCGTAATCGGTTGAAAGATATTAGTATAATACGATAGACTAAGATCTTTAATCTTAGTGCAATAAAGTCTATCTTTGTATACATACTCTAAGGTAGCTACTCTACTGTACTCTACTAAATATAAATGTGTATACTTTTTAAATATTTGATGTTTTTAGGGTGATACTCTTAATAATCGGACGATTATTATTCAATGTGTTGAATAGTAGAAAACTTCAACACACAACCATTTCGAAGTCTGTTTTTGTTGTGTTAATGATCTAAACGCGCAACCAATCCAGTTGGTCTTGGCCACTTGACTAAGGGTTGCGAAGGTCAGATGGCACTTCATTGCACTCACAATTACCAGACTCACCAAATCGTACACCGGGTTTCAAAACGATGGTTTTGGTCGCAACCGGGAATATAACGTTGATCAAATCGAGTCAACAATAATTTCTAGCAAACAATCGATCAACGTCGATCGATCCTTTGTCGACATCTAAAGTAACGCTATCCATGAAACAATGAAAAAAATATACCAATAACGTGACCGTGTTTTGACCGTGGGAGAGCCACGCTTCGGCATGAATGCGCCGGCTCGACCGGAGTGATACCAAGGCCTCACAGAAAACCGACGTGAAACAGCACTGTGCTGTGTTTCGCTGCGTGAGTGAGGGTATCGGAGGCCGAATCTAGGAGAAATGGGGGGTTTTAAAGGTTGGCAGCGCACCTGTGACTCGCTTACCATCAGGTGATCCGTGTGCTCGTCTGCCAACTATCACATAAAAAAGTAAGACGATTGATCGTCAATCGATCAAAGTTCCTTGAAAAAAGACCGATCGATCTGGTAAGAGAAAAATAATAAGACATTTTAAAAACAAATATTTAAAATACATTTACTACCTCTCACGGGAGCGGTGGTAGGTCATTGATTCAAAATCTCTTTTTCAAAGATTGGTAACAGTAAAAGATTGGTAAGGAAACTTACCAAGATTGGAAGTGCGTGTAAACATCGTGAGGAAACCTGCATGTGTCGAATAGTTTCTGACACATGTAACCATGATTCTGTTGGTCTTGTTCCCCTGTAAAGGGTTGCAAAGGCCAGAAGGCAGTCGCTTCATTGTAACTACCAGACTCCACAAATCCTGAATCATGGTCTATACATACCCCGGGCTCCAGAGTTACAGCATAGGACGCAACCGGGAATTACTCGCTAAGACAAGGAGGAGGACATTTTCTATTACTCACTACATAAAACAAAACGAAACATAACACATTGCGCACAATCTCCATAAGCTCGATGTCATCAACAGTCATACAAACGTAAAAATAAAGAAATCTAATCAACGAATGTTTTGCATATCACAAGAAAACTGAGAGATCAAAGATCTCACTTTATTAAATCGTCTAGACATGTCCATTTCATTATAGTCGCTATTCACAGTGTAGGTGGAAACAAATGGGCAAGGGGATTGGTCTTCATAAAGAAGGGTTCCGTAGCGTTAAAAATAACATTTGACTGAGTGAAAGCTATGCTTCCACATGAATGGGCCGACTCAACTGGAGTGTATCACTGCATTACAGAAAATGTGCTGTGTTTTGCTGCGGGAGTGAGGGTACCGTAGGCCTAATCCAGGGAAAGGGGGGTAAGGTTAACAGCCCACTTGTGACTCCACTGGTGTTGCGGGTGTCAATCGCTTACCATCAGGTGATCCGTGTGCTCGTCTGCCACCTATCACAAAAAAAGAACAACATCTGAGTGTGCGAGAGCTACGCTTCCGCATGATTGGGCCGACTCGACCTGAGTGATACCACGGTATAACAGGAAATCGGCGTGGAACAGCGTCTGTGAAGTGTTTCGCTGTGAGTGAGGGTACCGGAGGCCCAATCAGGGAGAAAGGGGGTCCAAAGATTGTCAGCGAACTTGTGACTTCATTGGTGCTGCCCATGGACACCCGGGCGGCGGCAATCGCTTATCATCAGGTGATTTCTCGTCTGCCACCTATCACTTAAAATACAGGAGCGCCTGCGTTGTGTTTCGTCGAGTGAGTGAGGGTACTGGAGGTCCAATGGGAGGGAGAAAGGTTAACAGCTCGCGTAACCACCCAAAGCGAGCAACATCAATGGTGATAAGTGGTGCCAATCGCTTACCATCAGATGATCACACACACACACACATCACAAGTTGCTTCATCTCATCATGATGTGTAAAATAGAGGGGAGGAGACGCGTTAGAAGAAGGAGAAAGTCGTGGCTGCGTAACATAAGGGCATCACATCTGTGGAACGGCTGTTTCGTCTCTGTCAATAAACAGAGAGAATTTTTGAAAGCTGACTGACGGCCAACCTTCAGAACTGAATAGGCACTCAAAGAAGAAGAATCGCTTACAATCAGATAATGCGTCTACTCCTAAACAAAAAAACATATTTTAAATTGCATTTGTACCTATTATGACTGCCTAGATAGCGTAGTAACTTTGTAGAGACAATTGCATTCCGGGTGATCGGTTCGATTTCGATGACTTGTGTCGAAGTTGTCCGGAAGAGATCACTATTAGCGATAAGACCGCCTGCATGGTATAAGCATAGGTGACCACAATTAAGTTCTTTAACGTTTTATGCCATAAAATCATTCTAATTAAACTCTTCTCTTTAGAAAATTTTAGGTGGTATGATAATAATGAAATTAGAAGGACAGACTTTTAATATGACGATTCTGTATTTTTTATTGTATAGGTGACAAACGAGCAAACGAGTCACCTAATGGTTAATAAACACTTCCAATATCAGTGACTATGAAAGTTTAAAACAATATAAAGATTACACTGTAAAAAATACATAAAATACTATATATTTGGTCTAAGAACACCATCATGGTGGGTTTCTACTTCTTCACGGAACCCAAAAAAATAATCTCAAATCCCTAACCCGATAGAGATCCGCTTACCCTCTAAGTGTTGCCAGTATCGGCCAGGTATCATTATGCGGGCATACTTACCCGGAAGGGGGGTGGGCGGGAGGGGGCAATTTAATTCTGTCCACGTTCTAATAATGACCGTCATAATTCGTTCAAAGTGTCCGGCCGGGGACGTTTCACCCCACCCGGTTGATTCCTTTGCATTTCCCCCCCTTAATTCCATTTTCATGCCACCTTGCACACATTCGTACCTCATCTGTGTTAGCGTGTGTGAGATGTCTTTTAATCAGCGAACGGTAATCGTCTTCTTTGTGTGCGTGTCGGACATCTTTTAATCGACTGCCGGTGATCGAATTATGTCTGAACTTCAAATGAATTTCTGTTTGGTGGATGTCCGATTAATGGCATATTGGCTGGATAAAGAAAAATGATTTGCATATATGCAGGTTTGAGTTAAAATGGTCTATGGAAATAGTTTTGCTCAAAAGTTTCGTTTTAAATAATTTTTTTTTTTAGATTTTGCGTTGCATTATAACTAACTATAATGTATCAATACGGGTATTAACACGATATTTATTATGTGAAACAACATTGTGTACTCACATATTTGGCTCGACGTTTCGGCTACGTTACAGCAGCCGTGGTCACGAGCGGACTCAGTTTTCTTTTTACATTGTTTTTTTTTTTATGTCAAAAGTGGCAAACGAGCAGACGGATCACCTGATGGTTAGCGGTTGCCGCCGACACAAGAGTCACAAGTGTGCTGCCAATATTTAAACCCCCCTTTCCCCTGGATTGGGCCTCCGGTACCTTCACATTGTTATAATAATTTAGTATCAATAGGCATATGTTGGTACTTACGTGTAAGTCAAAGGTAAACTGCTGACTAAGGTAAAACTGCTGGTATGATCATCAGCACCCAGAGAAGGAAAACTATCTAAACCCTCGCCTACCCGTCTGCCAAGCGTAGTGAGTATGGCAATTACCCCTCATGTGATTGAGGGAGGCCCGTGCCCCAGCAGTGGGGATTTAAATGGGCTGACGATGACGATAATGATGACGTGTAAGTCAAAGTCTTACATGGACATGTCCATCATAATAACGGTCAAAATTAAGAAATAATCCTTTAAAAAGCAATCTTACATACAAATAATGGAACAGTAAATTGACTCACCTTATCCTTATGATAAGCAAAAAGGAATTGCAGTTACAACGGACGCGATGGCATTGCATCACTGCCGTTAATTATTGCCCTTATGTAAGTACAATAATGTACTTATCTAACAATTATTGTTAGTATATATTAATTCAGAAAAGAAGTACGCACGAAGCGATTTGCTTCCACATTTATAATGCGGACGGCTAAGGAATGGAACTCTCTGCCGAGAACTGTTTTTCCTGACCACTATTATCTGGGCATCTTTAAGGCAAGAGTGAACAAGCGTCTTTTAGGCAAACGCGTATCATCCTAGACCTCATCGTCGCTTTCCATCAGGTGCGATTGTGGTCAAGCGTTGGCTTATTGACCAAAAAAAAAAAGTTCCTTTCTATACAACTTAATGAACGAACTATCAATACGCTTGATGCGGATGAGTAAATCACCATAAAAAAACGTATAGGACAGGATAATATCATGCCATAAATAACTAAGGTACGAGTAGTAAACATTTGTACATTCAAATGCACATCCATGTATAATGTCCCCGGCAATTGCTATTGATTGATTTATGATTCTCAATTATTGGTTACGTAGAACTAGTGGGGAGACTCAGGTGACTTGTGAAGATTGCACTATTTAATTATATGCACATCGAGACGCACACCCCCTTATTACAAATCGCAAATTAAGGTTAGTCTCGGAACAAAACTTGTGCCAGCCCCTTTTAACATTGTGTGTTGGAACGGGATGGCATTAGCTAAAGTACGGTAATAACTTTAGATTGCGATTTATAAGGTGGACATCGTTTTTTTTCCTTACGAATTTATTTAGCTAAGAGACTGCCATATGTCGCGATTGGATACGACGGAAATGTGGGTAAAGCCGTATGGAACAGAAAAGCCGTGTGGTCCCCGGCAGAGTAGAATAGGCCACCCTCACTCTTAGCGAGGTGTCGTAAAAGGCGACTAAGGTAAAGCTGCTGGCATGATCATCAGCACCCAGAGAAGGAAAACTCTGCATTTATATCAAAACCCTCGCCAACCCGTCTGCCAAGCTTGGTGAGTATGGCAATTACCCCTCATGTGATTGAGAGAGGCCCGTGCCCCACCAGTGGGGACTTAAATGGGCTGATGATGATGATGTGGGTAAAGATAGGAAACAATTAAACTCTTAGAGTCGAAGACGCGAGTTTTTTTTAAGTGATAGGTTACAGATGAAGAGATGGATCAGCTGACGGTAAGCGACTGCCGTCGCCTATGGACAACCGCGACACCAGTGGAGTCAGAAGTACGCCACCAACGTTTGGTCGTACGTTCAATATCGTAATTAGTTTAGTCGATATATTGTTTTTAACTTTCATGGTCACTAACATTAGAATAGTCATTAATAGTTAGAGTTATACCCTCAGATAATTTCGACAATACGCCACTATATACTAAGACCGGTCAGGGAAGCGATTGAAATTACAAAGTACAAAAATTTCAATCGTGATTGAATCGTGAATTTCATTTAACATTTAAACCCATCCGGGTTTAAATTGTCAAATGTCTGGAATCCAATGATTCGAAAATGTAATAACCGTAAAACTAAACAAAGTGTCATTTCGCGGCCAGATACTGTGAGTGTTGTGTGTCGAGAACAGGTGCGAGAAAATAGTGAGTTAGTGAACAGTGGTACCGCAGGCGCGCGTAGTAAAAGACTGCGAAGGAGGGTAGACCGTTTTGCCTGCCAGTAACATCTTACCCGCAAAACTTTAGTTCCTCCGTGAGCATGGCGCTTGCAACAGTGCCGAAATATCGGAAACTCAAAAATAAGGTACCTGGAAAAAATCTCGAAAATAACTATACTAATAGTTTAGTCGATTTAAGTCTTTAGTTTGGTACCAATGTATGTGATGTTGTCTCATTTTATTTATTTCATCATAATAATTTTTGCAACTTATTTTATTTCTGTTACAACTCACCCCTGCATCCTCTAAGCGTATGTAACAGTGTCATTGCTTGGCGAAGAGATACAGTGTGCAATCGTTGAAGGATTCATGCAGGTTTTTAGTTTTGCTGACCTTATGTAAATACAAGTCGTGGTTATTACTTGGGAATGTCAAGTGATGAAATTAATATACACTTCTAAGTTATAAGAACGACAATGTAGTGAGAGGGGGGATTAGTTTAAGTACCTAACCTACCTACTCACTAATTCTTAGCTAGTGCTGCCTCTGAGGCAAAGGTACACTTAGGGTCTCAAGTCTGATAAAGCCTACAGCGAAATAGAATTCACGACCAAGTATTTATCCCCGTCCTTTTCACCAGCACAGTGCATCTCTTTTGTTTGCATGTGTTAAGTTTATACTCGTTCGTTACGGATGAAGGTATTCTCGTTCATTTTTTATGTGATAGGTGGCAGACGAACAGACGGATCACCTAATGGTAAGCGATTGCCGCCGCCCATGGACACCCGCGACACCAGTATAGTCACAAGTGCGCTGGCACCCTTTAAAAACCCCTTTCGATGCGTGATTAAGCGGGCCTCTGGCACCCTCACTCACGCAGCGAAGCTGCTCACGCCCGATTTTCTGTGAGGCAGATCTATATGTTTCATCAATTACTCTATCTATCTATCAATTCAATACTGTAATGGTTGCACTAAGAGTTAAGTAAGTTTCAAGTCTATAGCAGTCACAATATACTCGGTAAGAAAGCAGTGGTCGTTACACAACCACATCAGATACCCTTAAGGCGCCTACAACTCCGCCTAGGGTTAACTAGTACCGATAAGAAAGACCTTTTAGAACGCAACGCGGAATAATATTCATACAGCCAAATATTTCCTTTTATGTTCAGCACAAATACGCGTGTCCCCCTTCTTCGGATCCCTTGTCTTTATCAACACATGTACAACATATTAACTTTGATTTACAACTCTTTATATTGTAAACGGATTAGGGTTCTGCGCCGTTATGTCATTTGTAGGGGGAGGGGGTATTATGGCTTTAGGGGAGGCTTTTCCGTTTCGAGTATAATTAACAATGTTATAATTAGTGTTTTTGTCTGTTTTCAGGTAAGATGCTGTTTTTGGAATTGCGAGCGTTTATTGGTGTGTGAGTGTTTTTTTTTATTGTGTTAATTGCGAAGTATTTATATAAATTACAGCTTTCTTACCTCTGAGCTAGGCTGTGTACGGATGGACAGCTGGACATGGCCACAAAGCTAAAAGGGTTTATCGATAACTCTGGATTCTAAAAAAAATCTTAAGTTATTAACATTCAAAAGGGTTAAACTGTTCTCCTACTATACATTAATAGTACCTTGACTTTCGCATTTTTGCATCAGAGCATGCTCTTTACTCGATACAAAAAGAAAAATAACGGTTTTTCATTAAGATTCTAAAAGCGCCCAGTCTCATTTAAATTAGCGACGCGCATCAAATCAATTATCGAAAAAACATTTCCTTTCTAACTCCAAATAACAAAGTCCTTTCTCACCCAATATCCGATAGCCACCAATAACACGTACGACCATGTCACATTAAAGCGAGGCATGAGAAAAAAAAGTCCACCATTTAAAGGCGAGGAGACATCGTTTGCATAATTAATGCTCGAAGATATTGGACATCGGCGAGTGTGAGCGCGCCCTTATAGCGGGCGAATAAAAAAAAACAAATTGTCATTTGCATTCTAAAACGGTAGTCCTTAATGAGACGTGTTAAGAGTCAATTCTAGGGAATGGGTATTGGTCCGCCATCTTGGAAATGTGACGTAATTAATGCTAATTGTTATCTTTTTAGTGAAATTGTTGGAGGGATAGAACGGTGTAATGTTAATTGGGATTATTGTTAAGTAATACATTATGTTGCAGGTAATTGTAAGCAAGAAAGCTTAGGAACAGATGTTCCACCTACGGAAAGAAACTTAAGAATTTATCTATAGGTGTAGGTACTTAATCGTGACGTGGCGACATTTTTTTGTGACAGCTCTGACACGTGCGTTTTTTCCGCGGCAAAATGCTCATGACAGTCACAGAATATCAGTTTTTAATTACAAAGCAAATTCACATTTTGCATTTGTCCAAAGCAGCAAAAATGTATATTAATGACACATAAACATCTGTTAGTTAGTTTTACATAAAAATCAGAGATAAGTTTACCTTTACACCACAACGAAGTGTGTTACAGGTCAATCCCCATCTTTGAAAGTGCCAACATGTACAAATGAACTAGGTATTACGAAGATGCATTTACATCTTATTAGGAACTGCAGCCATATGTAACTCCTACATATATGTCATACAACACATGTATCCCCCCACACCTCTAAATTCGATCCCCATCACCCAATCAAGTCCGTCAGTATCTTGCCAAGTAAAAATCGACCCACCCACCCCCCCAAACTTGACTTCATTTGCAGTCTGCACTAGTGATGTCACTTGGGTTGAAATTCACTTGAGTTACTTTTACCGTTTTACTTAAGCTCTCAAACTATTACCACAGTATAACAAGAACTTAAGGAAAACGCTTGTTAAACTCTGATACTATTGAGCAGATTGTATATTTAAGCAAAAGGGAAGAAAATGAGTAATCGAGTCACCTGATGGGAAGCTCATGAACATCCACTACACCAGAAGGTATGCAAATGCGTTGCCGGCCTATACCTTACCCCTTTTCGATTGGCTATAATTTTCCTCTACCACAAGATTGTTTATTTTTCTTTTTTTTTATGATATAGGGGGCAGACGTGCTGATTGTAAGCGATTACCGCCGCCCATGGACACCTGCCACGTCAAAGTAGTCACTTTTCGAAAGGGTACTTTGTAAGTAGGTACGCTCTTTTCTTGAAGGTTTACAGGTCGTATCGGTCCAAAAACACCGCAGGCCATAGTTCATTCCACAGTTTTGTCGTACGATGTTAGAAAGCGTCTGGAAGAAATCGCTAGTAGCGATAAGTCCGCCTACATTATATTACGATATGACATCGTATTAAGATCTTAACTATCTTCTGCAACAAAAAGTATTAATCTATGTAGGTTCGTTTCTTGAATATTTGAATGTCGTAACATATGAGTTAGAATCATACACTTAGGATGAGTGTACATTCTAATTCTATGGTTAGAGACATTCCCTTAGCATCCTTCGTGCCTCGACCACTCCCACGAAAAGACTCGAGTGATTCCACTCCACATTTCGCATCACTACCAACTCTACGTTAAAATCAATTATGCTTGCGATTGTTTCGTTAGTGGAAGCAAATGTTTTTTGTCTCGACCCCCACCCCCCAGACTTTGTATTCAGTGGAACTGTCTCGTGTTTGGATTTCTTTTGATGGGACTCGTTCGGATTGCTAAGATGCGTTCTGTTCATTCCGCAGTCGCTTGGGGCGATCGAGTTGCTTGTTATTAGCTGGGGAGAAATGTAGTTGGATTAATGCAAAATTGTTGGAACTGTAGGTGAGTACTTGTAGAGAAGTTATAGGTTTATACGTAAGAAAGAAAGAAAATACATTTATTGGCCACAAACAATCCATAGATAACACAACAGAAAGACATAACATACAATAGGTACAAATCAATACTTATTTAGTAAGGATAAAGAGAAGGGTGTGGCCAATCAGATCCCAACCTCAGCATTTGCTGCTATGGTATTAATTACAACACTCGGTGGCGCAGTGGTTAGTGGGTCGCACTTTTAAAGCGACGGTTACGCCTGGGGTCCCGGGTTCGATCCCCGGGTCTGGCCAAAATTTGTACCTGAAGTTTTTCTGTTAAGAAATTCTCAGTGTTAGCCCGGAGTCTGGAAGTTGGCGGTCTTGTACCCCCGTGCCGTGTAAGCACGTTAAGTCGTTGGTCCTGCGCCTAATCCCTCTTCGGTCGTGTCACACTAGTGTCCCATCGAAATAAGAGAGTACGGGAATAGAGAGTGCAATTGTATCTGCGCAAATACTTATGCACTATAATATGCCCTGGGTCGATGGCTGATCGCTGAGAGTGAGAAATATCGGTTTGGAGAACATCATTATTAATTACAACAACGCGGCAGCGCTGGTATTCTGGTAGGACCTGTTGTCAGTGACGTCATCACGTTACCAACGTCAGAATATGTGTATATATTGGCCTCGATGACGCAGTGGTTAGTGGGTCGCACTTTAAAGCGACGGATGCGCAAGAGGGCCCGGGATCGATCCCCGGGTCGAGCCAAAAATGTGTACCTAAGTTTTCGGTAAGAAATTCTTAGTGGCAGCCCGGAGTATGGAAGTAAGGAAAGCACGTTAAGTCGTTGGTCCTGCGCCCGAGCCCTCTCCGGTTGTGTCACAGTAGTGTCCCTAATATCAGGGTAAGGGAATAGAGAGTGCACTTGTGTTTGCGCACATACTTGAGCACTATAATATTATATCCTGCGTATGTGGCTGATCGTTAAGATTGGCCGCCGTAGCCGTAATCGGTTTCAGGATTATGTATAGGACAAAGAAGAGGAAGATAAGATATACATAGATGAGGTTAAGTAATAAAAGTAATTAATACCTATATCAATAAATGTCCTAGTTTTATGTTTTTTAGTACCAAAAACCTTAAAACTTACGTATAGTGCACAATTACTGGGATTTAACGCCGAATAATGATGTCTTTAAGGTCTCACAAGCGCTCACAAAAATTGGTAACCACAAAACATTTAACCATCTGCTTACACTAAATATAACAATTCTTTTAACTAAAATTAACCTCTATCAACTCCCGAATGTATTAAGACGAATTCCATAAATCAAATAAGAAACAAAAACAACCCCCCTCCCCCGTTCTATACCCCTCTCATCAAAATACAAAACAATTTTCACCTACCATTCCCACCTTACTGAGGATTTCTTTAATCAGTGAGCGTGTAAGCTAGCCTGATTTGAATATACACAGCCACTGCACAGTATAATAATAGGCAGAAGCTCGAAATAACTGATTCTACTCGATTGCGGTCAATGCGCTTTTTCTGGTATTCCGTTTTTTTATGTGATAGATAACAGACGAGCAGACGGATCACCTGATGGTAAGCGATTGCCGTCGCTTATGGACACCCGCGACACCAGTGGAGTCACAAGTGCGCTACCTACCTTTAAACCCCCCTTTCCCCATGGCCTTCGGTACTCTCACTCATGCAGTGAAACACAGCACAGTGCTGTGAGTTTTCTGTGAGGCCATGGTATCACTCCGGTCGAGCCGGCCCATTCATGCTGAAGCGTAGCTCTCCCATGGTAAAATCCACCACGTAATGCGCATTGCCAAAGAATGGAACGCCCTACCTGCGTGTTTTGACCAATGACTTCTTCTTCATTAGACAGTCTTCGTCAGCTTACGATTTGGCATAGGTTTGCTTCAACTCCTTCCAAATTTTTTACAGAGGTTACAATGGTAGCTCACAATAGGCAGACTATTCGTTTTATAAAAGCCAAAAGAGTTTTATGTATGTCTCCAGCTAAATGCGACTGGTCCTCATCTTAGTGTGTAATTCTCAGTTCAAAGCTGGTCGCTTCGTTAAGGGTTCCCCTGGTTACGCTTTGGACCATGATCCAGGATTCGAGACCTCTGGTAATTACAATGAAGCGACTGCTGTCCGACCTTCGCAAGCCTTAGACAGGGGAACCAGACAAACTACCGGAGTTACCGGTAACTCCGGTATCCGGATACCGGAGGCCCAATCGGAGGAAAGGGGGGAATAAAGGTTAGCAGCTGCTCATATGAGTCTGCGGGCGGCGGCAATCGCTTACCATCAGATGATTCGACTGCTCGCCTGCCACCTATCACAAAATAAAAAACTGGATGGAGCCGCCTCGCTTTACTTTACTTATTTCTCCCGGTATAATAAAAACATGAAAGACATTTATTCAGACCTTTCTTGGAAATATACGTTGAATCTGGAGTCACTGTCTGTATTAATACTGTGGTAACTCTTTTTGTACACGTATAAACTCGTATACAGGGTGTCATTGGTATTTCGTACGTGTGAAAGTGTGTTTAAAATTCGGTGTTGTTTTTCCTGTACGTGGAAAACAAAATGGCCAAGTGAGAAAAAAACCAGTAATAGATTTTTTTTAATTCTTTATTTGCATAGGCTTGTACACAGCACTTACAAGTCGTCATACATTTGAATGACTTAATACTATTTATAAGTCCTTATGAATAATTTACATGTTGATACATATGTTGATACATACAATATACTAAAGAAATAAATAAACATAATGCGACTCTACCACCCGACTCGGAAAGTTGTTTCTGGTCGAGAAGATCCGGCAAGAAACTCGCCAGTTACTCTTTTTAATCGCCAAACTTTTATACAACGTTTTGTCATCATCATACCAAGCCATACAGTTTATTTGTAACACAAAATAAAATAAAGGAAATAATAATAAAATAAATATTATGAGGTAAACCGAAGCAGACCAGTCCCCAAAGGTGGCACCTGTTCACAAGTATTTATTTATTAACATGCCTCAAGTGGCAATGGGCAGGGCACATAACGATGAGAACAGACGGCCGTTGGGGCGGAAAGGTCCTCGAGTGGAGGCCACGTACAGGAAGTCGCAGCCGTGGCAGGTCCCCCCACAAGGTGGACCGACGATCTGGTGGAAGTCGCGGGAATCCATTGGATGCGGGCGGCGCAGGACCGATCTGTGTGGAGATCATTTGGGGAGGCCTATGTCCAGCAGTGGACGTCTATTGGCTGAAATGATGATGATGACTTATTAATATATATTATATTTTTTTAAGATATAGGTAGCTGACGAGCCGACGGATCACCTGATGGTAAGCGATTACTGCCGCCCATGGACACCTGCAACACCAGAGGTGTCACAAGTGCGCTGCTTATCTTTTGCTTACGACCCTCACTCACGCAGCGGAACACAGCGCATGTACTGCTTCACGGTGGTTTTCTGTGAGGACGTGGTATTACTGCGGTCGAGCCGGCCCATTCATGCCGAAGCGTGGCTCTCCCACGGTCAACATTTTGATCTTTCTATACTCTTATTATTGTTTTTATTACACTAAGACTCTTAAGTTCTAAATGCTTATGATACAAGATTTTTCTTAGTGAGAAGGGAAGAGCCCTGTACGGGGATGCCGTAGTACTTGATAGGGGTGAGTCGAAATAATAGAGGAAATGTTTGTAATATAAGAAAACTTGTATTCTGAATTTGTTTAAAATAATTCTACAAATGAAATCAAATGAAATGAAAATTGTTTATTAAATTTAGGTCCATACAGAACATTTATGAATGTCAACATGTTTACCACTGGTTCGGAATGTAGTTTTCTGCCAAGAAGACACCAGAAAGAAACTTAGCAGATACTCTTTTTAAAAAAAAATGTATTACAAAATGTCACCATTAACTTAAAAGTATAGTACTTCCAATTTTTGTGTTACTAATATGTCCCTAAATTATTGTCATTAAAAAAACCGTCTATTTTATAATAATAGTCTTTCTTCATTAAACAGTTTTATATACAATTAAAACTTATGTGTGGGCAATTCAATAATAATCTGAGGTAACTTATTAAACATTTTTATGCTCAATCCTATAAATGAACTGCCAACCTTATGGAGCCTGATATTTGGAACGGCAAGTCTGTGCTTATTTCTGGTGTTAAGGCTGTGACAGTGAGACTTCTTCGAGAACAGATGGAGATTCTTATGTACGTACATAAGGCAATCAAGGATGTATTGTGAAGCCACAGTAAGTATGTCGATTTCTTTAAACAAATCTCTAAGGGAGTCGCACGATCTAAGGCCATAATTGGCGCGGATGGCTCTCTGAAATAGATGGTTAGGTAACAGTGCGACTTGAATGCTTGAAATGTATGTGCGATCTGACTTTATTTTATATAATTAATATGGAATGCAACTAAAATTATGCTGACTCGAACCGATGTACGGAGCTTGCCCGTACAATCCCAATTACATAATTATGCAATACAAAACTTAACACCTATTATATTTTACAAATAAATAAATTTATTAATTTTAATTTGATAATAATCGAGGGAGGTGTTACCTCAGACCTTAACAGGCTAAGTTTTAAGAAAGAAAGAAAATATTTATTATTATAGACATCACAACACAGAACATATATTTACGTTGATAGGGACTCAATCTGACGCTGTCTGTAAATAAATCTGGATACAATTTTTTCTGAAAGATTCAAAAAGTTATACTATAACCTGCTTCTCTATAATTTGAGCGTTCAACAAATTCAAAAGATGAAAGCTTTCACCCTGTATAAAGTAAGGCTTAATCCTGATTCATTAGGTTTCGAAAGTTCCCGAGATCTGGATTAGAGATCGCGGTAATGAGGCGCAACGAGGGGGGGGGATAAAAGAACAGTTCTTGCGTGGAGGGGGGGGGGGGGACTGTTTGTCTTTTTGGAATAGGACATTGGATTCCAATTGAACTAGAGTTGAATTTGTCGTACCTTTGACCATAGAGTAATTTAGTTACTGACCAAGACTAGTCTGACACTGGTGATGTAGTTGTCTCTTAAACGGATTAAGAAAGCAAGATGTACACCTTATTATCTATCTTGTTGTGCTGAAATATTTCTGTATGTAAAGAAAAATCACGTGTACCTATTCAATTATTAGAAGTCAGAAAATGACACGAAAGCGACAAGCTGAAATTATAAAGATAGTAACAACTTGAAGCAACGAAAGAAAAAAAACATCTATTCCATTCCATTTTCCCTCCCCCATTTTGTTCTGTGGTGGCAAACTCATTTCTCGACTACGTGATCTCAATCTGCGTTGAAATCACTTAGCCAATAGAACACTAGACCAATAAAAACTCTATACTTCAGCACATCCTCTCTAATAAATTATTCAATATTATATCAACTGACCTACCACAAGCCTAAGGGCGGGCGCACGCGAGCAACCGCGCCCGATTACCATATCGGCGGCCGAGCATCGCAGAGCGCAACAAATTGGCTATCGGGGCATGCATCGCATGAATGCTAGGGCTGGGAGAAGAAATGCTACACCGTTTGTTAGATTTCAAAGGTCATGGTGTTTAAATGAATATTGTTATAAAACCTGAGACTTGAATCAGAATTAGAAATTAAATCATTTGTAGTGGTAAATGTGGTTACAATAGGCTGCATAAAATTATTGATTAGATTCTCAGATTTAGGCGAATGCAATCGGCATGCTGTAAAAGAGAAAAAGCATCGTCTAAAGTTATACATCGTAAATAAAAAAAAATCCCTAGACTCTCTGGCCCTGCGGAGAGAAGTCGCATCTCTATGTGTCTTTTACCGCCTTTACCATGGTGAGGGTTCCGAGGAGTTGTTAGAGTTAATACCCGCTGCTGAATTTCACCACCGTGCTACGCGCCCTAAACTAGGATCCCACCCGTACCATCTGGATGGGTAGAGGTCCACTACCGGCGCTTTACACGTAATTTTTTGCCACGCACTTCCTCATTGTGGAATCAACTTCCCGCAGTGGTATTTCCGAACCGGTACGAGATTAAGATCTTCAAGAAACGAACCTATATCTTTCTAAAAGGCCGGCAACGCGTCTCCACTCCCTCTGGTGTGCCTGATGTCTATGGGCGGCGGTGATCACTTATCATCAGGTGACTCGCTTGCTCGTTTGCCTCCCTTTCTCATAAACAAAATCTATACAGTAGTTATCAGTGTTAAAAAAAATCAATTTTAGTCGCCACAGAACTTTAAAAAAAAACATTAGTCACGACCGAGCGCGTCGTCGACAAATAAATTTTGGAAATCGAGCGCATCGCTGCTGAGCGGGATCGCGGAATGAGAGCTTAACGGCTGGACCCGCCTGATACCCGTAATGCATGTGGGTTGTCAGTGGCCAACCCTATCAATCGGCATATTTAGCGATCGTGAACGTCAGTAGCGTCTGCGTCGGGCCTTATTTAGATGAGTCGTCATGTCGCCCGATCTTTAATGCGCTACTATTATCTATAATGAATAAGGCCCATCTCAGCTTCTTTCCCGTGGTTTTGTTTATGAATTATTCAGTTAACGACTCGCAGTTTGATTCGTTCAGTTGGCGAGTTTGCGTCTTTCGGAATGCCGTCGTGGGTCTTTGTAGTTTTCATAGTATGAAGGGTATCTTTAGGACTGAGACAATATATTTTACTACAAATATGTTTATTTTATGTTTGTGATAATGATTAGGTACTCATACATGCCGTGTGGTCAGAGTAGAATAGGCCACCCTCACTCTTACCGAGGTGTCGTAAAAGGCGACTAAGGTAAAGCTGCTGGCATGATCATCAGCGCCCAGAGAAGGAAAACTCTGCATTTATATCAAAACGGTGAGTATGGCAATTACCCCTCATGTGATTGAGGGAGGCCCGTGCCCCAGCAGTGGGGACTTAAATGGGCTGATGATGATGATGACTCATAGATACATATATATGGGTATGTAACTTCTCTGTATTAATGTACTTATTAAATGAAACCAATTTTTTTATCTTTACTATTGTTTTCATGTGTTTGAACCTTTTAAATTAAATAAAATTAAATATTCATTTATTTCAGATCTTCAATCCATATAAAATGTATTAGTAACATAATGAACTTATTCTAGTGTTAGTACTATTGCAGAAGATATCAGTTGTTCGGAACTGTATTACAAGTATGGAAAGCGACACACCGGGGAGTGTAGCTGCACCCAGCGGTGCAGTAATGGGGAGTCCCATCTTTCGGCCAGCACGCTCAGGATGCTGTTGGGGCTGCCGCGCACGCGCGCCCATAGTGATGCGCAGCGCGCCCTGATTATTGCGTGGAAGCCATCTGTGCACGCCTCAGCGAACATGGATGAAGCACTACAGTGCCGCGGCAGGCCAAACAACATCCTGAACGCGTTATTATACTTGACACGTAGTGCGCTATACGTTTTGGCTACGTTACAGCAGCCGTGGTCACGAGCGGACACGGCGAGCACGGCGTCGTCTGCTGGGGCCAGGCTGTGAATCTTCGGACACCCTCACATTTTCGGATATTAATTCGCAACTAAATGAAATATCAGTGAAGCTACTCCGACACACTACACTAACAGTGTCGGTGTTTGTTTGCGTTAGTAACGGCCTAGCACGGGGCTTGCACTTGTTAATTACTGGATTCCATGTTGATGATATTTTAAATCCATCCTCCCGATTGAAAGTCTTGTACTTCTTGATCTCAATCGCTTCACGTACTATCCTGGTATGATAATGACGATCGGTGGAGAGGATTTTCGGGTCATGTAGTTCCATCCAATGATTAACTCCCATTTCCAGTAGATGTTCTGCTATTGCCGATTTATTCGCTTGTCGATTTTTAATAGCTGCGATATGTTCCTTGACACGTTCTGCAATTGACCGCTTCGTTTGTCCAATATAAGTGATTAATTATAGTTATAAATATGACCGTTGAAATAAATGACTTATTTTCTATTTTTTGTAACATAAATTAAGATATTTTTTAAAAAATTAGCCTATAAACTGTCCCACTGCAGGACACAGGCCTCCATCATAGAAATCAAGTTATTGCTACTATGATGGGATTCGGCTTAATCACCACGCATGCCAAATGCGGATTGGTGATCACAAACCCGAGCTAGTCCGAAAAAATCGAAACATACTTTTCGCTCGACCCGGGAATTAAGATTAATAATAATATCCTCTTACCAATTACGGCTACGGCGGTCAATCTCGACCACTTACGCAGGATATATTATAGTGCTCAAGTGTGTGTGCAAATACAAGTGCACTCTTTATTCCCTTACCCTCATATTCGCTTGTGTTGTGGTGTTTCACGCCCCATTTGGGGACACAGACACAGACTTTGTAGGGAGTGAAGAAACGCACCGGGGAAAGAGCCCTTAGCAAGTACCTGGTGAGCGTCTCCCAAGATTCGGTCCGTATGCCGAGACGGTAGGAAGGACCATGGGCTGGTGGAGGGACTGTGTCTCTTACCCTCATATTCCGATGGGACACCAGCGTGACACGACCGGAGAGGGATTAGATTAAGATTATTTGCTTTGTAAATAGTTGTAATAATTGTTGTTTGTATCAGCTTGCTACCTTATTTCACGTTGAAATTTGCAAAAAACTAGTCCACTGATACACACTGTTTTCTCTATAACTTTTTGCCAAAATCACCCTCAAAAATCAAACCCTCACGAATTAATAACCCTAAATCAGTCAAACGGCTCGAATCACGTCTCGGGTCTCTGAGGCCCGTCGTCTTAACCGTTGTGTCAATACCAGACGGGCTGCGTCTTGGCGTGCTGATGCAGCGCGCCCCCACTGGGGGGGTCACGTAGGCCGGACAAGACCATCCGCAGAATACTAATTATCAATTAGACCGGACAGACTTGGCTGGCAGGCCAATTGGGGTTTTTTTGTAGCGGATTGTAGGTTAGGGTTGAGCTTAAAATACTGGTTAGTTATTAGTGATGGATATGTTGCAGTCAAGTTATACGAGTATAACACGACGTATTTAAAGCGGACACGCCTAATTTAAAAACTTCTTATTTTATCGCAAGTTATAAATAAATAAATTGATGCAATATGTCATACATTTATCTGATTCCGAACTAAGAAGCTAATTCACTTAGGTTACTGTATATCACACATCACATAAATTACATTTTTTTATACTATGTCGCTGGCAAACAAGCGTGTGGCTCGCCTGATAATAAACGATTACCTGCAGCCTATGGACGTTTGGAACTCCAGTACTCTAGAGGAACTGGCCTACTAATAATAATTAAATACATTATATTAGGTTTCGAACCCACGACCTTTGGCGTAATAAGGAAAGTCGTCTACCAAATACGTCATCGGGTTTGTCAAATAATTTTCGTCATCATCATCATCATCAGCCCATTTAAGTCCCCACTGCTGGGGCACGCGCCTCCCTCGATCACATGAGGGGTAATTGCCATACTCACCACGCTTGGCAGACGGGTTGGTGAGGGTTTTGATATAAATGCAGAGTTTTCCTTCTCTGGGTGCTGATGATCATGCCAGCAGCTTTACCTTAGTCGCCTTTTACGACACCTCGGTAAGAGTGAGGGTGGCCTATTCTACTATATAATTTTATATATATTCTAAATAATTTTAGTTTGAATTTATTATTTCAGGAAAAGTAAGATACATATAAACCTATACCACCTTATTACAAATCGCGATCTAAAGTTATTACCGTACTAAAGCTCATGTCATCTCTTTCCAACATGCAATGTTAAAAGGGGCTGGCACGAATTTTATTCCGGGAGCTCATCCTTGGTTCGCGATTTGTTATAAGGGGCTTTCGGGATAAGGGGGTTTATATTTTATTCCCTATTAATGCATGTTCTTTTAGATAAGCAATAAAATATTGAACATACGAAAGGTGTAAAAATACGTGCATTCCTTATAATGCTCAATAAATTCTTGTTTATATAATATCAAATAAATTATTTCAACTATTTTAGTTTCACTAAACAGCAGTAAAAAGACTCTAAAATGTGCAAGAATTGCAAAATTATTAACAAACATGGCGACGCGATTAATTAAATATGCGTAAGTAATAAAACTATATCTCTCTTTGAAGATTGTAAAATCTTGGTTTAAGTGTTAAGATGCTGCGTCCTGGTTAATTATATCGAATGAATATCAAATAATGACACCCGATAGGTAAGGAGTTGTAGGTCCCTACCTACAATTAGGATTAGGAGCTTAGATTTAATAACCCTTTATTAAATCTAAGCTCCTAATCTATATATATAAAAGGAGAACCTGAGTGACTAAGGTATTAAGTGACTAGGAATACACTCACAGCCCAAACTACTTACCCTACAAACTTGAAATTTGGGTAAAAGTGAGCACTAAGAAGGGATTTTTGAAAATTCAACCCTTAAGGGGGTAAAAAGAGAGTTAAAAGTTTGTATGAAAGTCTGCCATCTTTGATGTTAGAAATGTGAGAATTTGTATTTACACTAATAATTTTAAATTAAACGTAACTACTCTAACGTTTTTTGGAAATCACCCTGAAAGGGGGTTAAATAGGGGATGATATGCCAGTATGTGGGTTTAGCCATTTTAAAGTAAGAATCTTGAAAATCGCTATACGTTCTCCTTATTTTAAACCAAGAACAAGTTATTTTAACATGTTTATAAATTCAATCCTTAATGGGGTGAAAAAGGGGTTTGAACTTTGTATGAAATTCCGTCATCTTTGATGTTAGGAAAGTGAAAAATTGTATATATACGTATTATTAAAATAAAAAGTAATTCACTTAAACGTTTTCGGAAAATCACCCTTTGAGGGGGTAAATTAGGGAATAAAATGTAGTATGGAGAATTAGACAGTTTAAAAATTAGAATCTTGAAATTGATGTTTGGGTACCGGTTTTGAATAAAATAGTGACTTTTGAATTTCAACCCTTAAGGGGTAGTTGCGCAGGTAGAATGAAGACTTTTGTAATAAAGACTAAAACTGCGTGAGTAACTCCGCAGGCGCAGTTTAGCATCCTAATAAATCTTAATAAAGGTAAGTACGAAAAGTTCTGAATTACAATTTGTTCTTAGGCATCAGTGACAGAGGTCTGTCATAAAAAATGTCATTGCACTCTCGAGACTGCTGTTAGGCTAGTGTGTGGCGCATGCTTTGGTTTGATAAGGCAGGCGAGGTGGCGTATTACCTGATGATGAGTGGTGGCAGACGAGAATAGCGCAGATAACCTTTGAACTTTTCCATATAAAACTAGTACATTTTACTATAATGTAAAACTATTTTTACCGCATTACAACGGCCGTGGTCACAAGCTGACAAGAGGCGAGTGGCGTTATCTGCTACGGCCGGCTTGTAAATATTTGGACGACGATGATTCAATTTCAAATCGATGCATCGATCGATGATCGATGAATACCTTGCAGTTTCCACCTTTAACCGCTTCCGGTTCTCACTTGTGCCGTTTACATTAGTCCTTATTAAACATAAATTTACACCAGGACCTGTAAAATATTGTGTTTACGGCCCACGTCTCAGCTTTTGACGCGAACAGTGCTGACCTCTGCATTACGAAATGGGAACCTAACAGCTTGTTTATGGTTTCAATATTCGTGTATCTTGATGATAATAATAGCGATAATAATGATTTACCCCCTATTAATAATCGCATAATAACAGAAATGGAAATATTGAATGCGTTGTCCCTTTCTATTTTACTTGAATGGGAAAGATAGCCAGATATTCAGCTAGATGGACATGCGAAGATAAAATTAGTTTGCTAGAAATATTGAAGTCAAGCGATTTCCTGTGGATGTTGGATGGGTGTTTTTGCTTCCAAGTTAAGTATTTTTTTAATCCGAAAAAAAGTTGAGCTATTATTGCTTATCTTATTTTAGCTGTCAGTCTTTAAATTGTATATATCACACTCAATTCGCATTCAAGATTGTAGGCAAATTCGCAGATTTTGGGTTCTTTAAATTAAGTTTTCAACTTTAATAAGTACAAGCACCCATCAAAATATACCAAACGGCTAAATTTCTTCAGTCAATTCTCTCCATAATGTCCAACACGTTCGCTTCATTATTAATTGAGTAATATTGACAGATTGTAGTAACCTAATGTGTGGTTGTCTGTACCTAATGCCACACGAAAATCTAAATAATTTTTATCTTATACTCAAAAATTTCAATCTCTTTTTTTTGCCTACGGGCTAACGCTTGAACACAATCGCACCTGATCTTGAATCTTTGCTTTATCATCCTCCTGCCCTTTTCTCAGGTTATCTGGGGTCGGCGCAGTATGTCTTTCTTTTCCATACATCCCTGTTATTCGTCATTGAATCATCCATCCCTTTTCCCATCATGACATTCTTCACACAATCCAACCATCTCTTTTTCGGCCGTCCTCTGTTTCTCCACCTACTTACATATACACTCATCACTTTTTTGGATACATGTTCTTCCACTCTCCTCATTACATGGCCATACCATGAAAGACGATTTGCTTTCAATTTATCAATGATGGGGACCATTTTTATACTTCCTCTCATCATCATCATCACGGGGCACGGGCCTCCCTCAATCACATGAGGGGTGAATTGCCATACTCACCACGCTTGTCAGACGGGTTGGCGAGGGTTTTGATATAAATGCAGAGTTTTCCTTCTCTGAGTTCTGATGATCATGCCAGCAGCATTACCTTAGTCGCCTTTTACGACACCTCGGTAAGAGTGCGGGTGACCTATTCTACTCTGCCGGGGACCACACGGCGTCCTTTAATATACCTTACCATACTTCCTCTAATATACCTTATCTTGTCCATTCTCGTCACGCCACACATCTTGAATCTTTGCTTCTAGGTTCAAAAACCAAGTGATTTAAGCCCTCGCTTTTTATCCCAGTTTCTGACGAGATAGACAGGCGTAGGCGATTTCCACCAGAAAACGAAAAACAACACTCAAGGAAAGTGTTCTCATAATCAGGTTCTTGTCTATTACCGGGCTCATCCATCATGCGTCCGTCAGGCAGCGCTTTGTTCATAATCCGCTTGACAAATTTATTAGACCGGCTATTGTCTGTGTTTTTAGGGATCTCTGTTCGAATTTTATTTTCATGAGAAAGGGAGGCAAACGAACAAACGTGTTATCTGATGGTAAGTGATCACCGCCGTTCATGGACATCAGCCACACCAGGTGTGGAGATGCGTACAAAAACGTTATTTTTACGTTATGCGCCACAACCCCGAGATTGTGATCACCAATCGGCATTGTGAATAAGCCTAATCCCATCATAGTAGCGATGATATTATTTGTATGATGAGGCCTTTGCCCTGCAGTGGGACAGTATATAGGCTCATACTTTACTTTACTTTATGTGTTTAGGGATCTCTCTGGTCGAGTTCGTCATGCAAAAATGATATTTTTTATGTTAAGAAGTATGATAATATGCTTCTAATACGAGAAGATTATCGAAGTAAAACAAGACAATTATACAAATAAATATATTTGTATAATTGATATTGTATGATTTATTATGGCAGTAAATTTATTCTTATCATATTTTTAAGACTTCTGGCTATATCTCATGCGAGCCTTTATCATGTTAGCGTTTTGTCCCGCGTCCCAAGCCGCCGCTTCGGAGCCCGGAGCCCGCTTTCCTAATTTGACTTCTCCACTTTTTTTATGTCATAGGTGTCAGACGAGCAGACGGATCACCTGATGGTAAGCGATTGCCGCCGGTCGCAACACCAGTGGAGTCACAAGTGCGCTGCCAATCTTTAAACTCTCCTCCCCCAGATTGGGCCTCCGGTACCCTCACTCACGCAGCTTCACTGCGCACGGTCATGCGATGCATATCTAATGCGAGTCTATAACTAAAAAATAAACGGTAAGATATGCTTCATCGAAATACCTAAAAGCTAATAATTCTGTAGTTGGTTCTGATATCCATAACACAGGTGCTTGAGTTACCTATCTCGGAGTCAGATCAATGTATGTGATGTTGTGAAATATTTACGTATTTATATATTATTCGTCTTCTTCTTTCAGTTCAAGAACTCCTCCTTATTTTGGCGTGTAATTCCTAGGTGCGCCCAACGCTGTCGGTTCTGAGCCGCTGTCGAGGTACGCATAGACCATGATTCGGGTTTGGGAAGTCTGGTAATTTGAATTAAGCCATCTGCAATGTACCGTGGGAGAGCCAAGCTTCGGCATGAATGGGCCGGCTCGACCGGAGTGATACCACGGCCTCACACAAAACCAGCGTAAAGAAGCACTGTGCTGTGTTTCGCTGCGTGAGTGAGGGTACCGGAGGCCCAATCCGGGGGATAGGGGGGTTTAAAGGTTGGCAGCGCACTTGTGACTCCACGGGTGTCACGGGTGTCCATGGGCGGCGGCCATTGCTTACCATCAGGTGATCCGTCTGTTCGTCTACCTACCTATTACATAAAAAAAAAAACTGACCGGAACTGGGTCAGGGCTACACGTTCAAAATCACTATCTCAAATGTAACATATATCCTCAATTTTGAGAAACTGTCTGAGACGTGCCGGTTTCCTCACGATTTTTTCCCTCACACGCCGAGCTACTGGTAGAAATATGCACATTGATTTGAAAAATCTAGAGGTGCATGTTCGAATTCGAACCCCATGGTTCCCTTCCGTTTGAAAATAGTACGGAACACTGCTTATGATTTTCGCTTGCTCTTAACCATTTTTCGTGACGAATTAGTTTCCGGTCGGAGCCGTGTCTGAATAAGTCACAGTTGATGTAATAGAGTTAATGGTTTTGGTCATTTTTGTTTGGGTACAAGGGAACTTCTAAAAGAGGAAATGAAAGCCTCTATGGTTCGATTTATCGAAGTTATTTTTGTCTAAAATCATAAAAAGCAATAAACATGCCTGTAACAGCCATGTGATTATTCTATAATAATTTTGGCTGTGTGCGTAAAAAAAAGTTCGTTCTTCGTCTCCGTCCTTAGCCAAGATTTTCCAATGTTCATTTGTTTTATATGTGATTGGTAGCAAAGGAGCAGACGGATCACCTGATGTTAAGCGTTTGTCGCCGCCCATGGACATCCGCGACACCAGTGGAGTCACAGGTGCGTTACCAACTTTTAACCCCCTTTCGTATGAATTGGGCTTCCGGTACCCTCACTCATGCAGCGAAACAGCACAGTGCTGCTTCACGCCGGTTTTTTGTGAGGCTGGGTTATCATTCCGGTCGAGCGGGCCCATTCATGCCGAAGCGTTGCTCTCCCACTGACATGTATTTAGGAGGATTCACCTATACTTTAGTGCGTGGGCATCAAAATGGGCTAAAAGGGAAAGAAACTAAATGAAACATTAATAGTCCGTCCGTCATTTCAAAATGACATCCCCAATTAAAAATATCACTGACACAAACGTAACCGAATCTTTTTCAATCCGTTCTATTTCGATGCTTGATAGATCTCTCGTTCTTTTTCATCCTTTCCGGCCTTTCAACACTTCTTATTATAAACTACACCTTTTTCTTTTTTTTTGTCCAAATTTATCATTTCTCGGGATAAAAGAGTTTTTGTCGGAGGCGCCAAAGTTTTTCAATTCGCGCCTTCTTTCAGACGGTTTTTTGATTGAGTGCCGTCGTTTGTAGCAAGCTTCCGTTTTAATTAACTAAATTATAGGGTTCTTCTATTATTACATTTTGATTTTGTAACTACAACGTGGTAGTTTGATGCACTGTGGAGCGTGATAAAAATAAGTTGGACAGAAGTTTATGGAACTCTTTTTTTTTATTGCAATTTGAAATAATGTTTTTTGTAATTATTAAATCGAATACACCAATTTCCTTTTATAAAAATGACTACTTGCTTAAATTATAAACGGTGTGGAAACGTGCTTTCTTGGATACAAATTTCATGCAAGGTAAATTCAAATTTGTGTCGCCAAAAAATGTATTATAGTTTATTTGCTATCAAATTTCATAACATAATACATAAATTATATCTAGGAATTTTTATTCAAGATAAATTTCTTATAACAGTAGCTTAACGTTTTGTCTGCATAAATTTTAATGGCGCCAAGAAACTTAAACATTTTATAAACGAGACAAGACATAACAGTTAGTGGCAATTAATTTATTGTTATACAAGTCGCATTCTAATAAACATATTTAATCAAATTACGAAAGTGACAAACGTATAATTAAATATTTTGAATAAAAATACCGTTCGAGAAAGTAACTAAAATATGCATAGTTTTATATTATCATGCAAATTGGAAAATATATTGGCATTTTTTTAAATATTGACACGTAATAGGGTATACGACTAAGTTCAAGATTTTACAAAATATAAATATTTTATCAAAATATAGGTCAATATGTGCCAAAGGCAAAAATTCTCAATTAAAAATATAACGTCTAGCCGGTTTTATGGTCATTCAAAGATTCATGGGCACGTCCATTTTAAAAGTATGAAATTATTAAAAAATAATTATACCATTGAATAACCCATACAATTTGCACCAATTATTATAATAGAACCATTGACATAAACGAAACATTTGTAATAGCTACCATACAAAATTCAAATGAAATGCATACAAAATACTTAAGTGTGACGTCACATCTAAGTAGCCATTTGTATGGAGCGTTTTGGGTTTGCCCAAAATAATGTGATTTTAAAGTTGTGATATCTCAGGTAGTTTAAATGAGAATCAAGTGATTCTTTCAACGATGTTTCTATCATTGAGAGGTCTTTTGATTGCAAAATTAAAAAGAAAGTAGTCGTATACCGTATTGTTATCCTTGGTCGTAAACCTAGTTTAAATTCTTTTAAGAGAGTGTTATTTAGATATTCGGTTTAATACTACATCGGTTGCGTTTGAATTTTACGGCCTAGTGTTTAGAATGACATTAAAAGTCCGTCAAAAGATTTTTATTGCTTTTTTATTACCCGAAATCGGATACAGTTTGTCTATTTAACGATTACCAATGATTTTTTTATGTCCTCCATATTTTGTTTATTTATAACTACGAGATTAATTTTCATTGTTACTAAAATGTAAACTGTTGTATTGTGTTACGTGTGACATAGATTTTTATTCATGAAATTATTAGGTATTAGCTATTGGTGTTGAATGTATTTAAATGGCTTATTAGCCATTAAAGTTATTACGATTTATGTGAGATCATATGCCCACTTTACATAAATGTTATGAATGTATTATAATATTGTACACTAAAATGCATAACTCAAACTATACAGGTAACGTCTGATTAAATGCATTAAAAAGTTTCGTTTTATTTTTAATTTAATAATTTTACTGTATGAGTGATAGAGAATAAGCTTACACGGCCGTTATAGCATTTGGTAGTGACCTTGCGTTAAGCTCCGAGGATTGTGGCTCAGTTTCCACCCGTTCATCATCATCATCATCATCAGCAACCCACACTCATCCACTACTGGACATAGGTCTCCCCTAATGCACGCCACTGCTCCCGATTTTCGGCCACTCTCATCCAGCCTACACCAGCCAGCCTTTGAATGTCGTCATCCCATCTTGTCGCAGGGCGTTCTACACAACGCTTACCGTGTCGCGGTCTGCACTTAAGGACTTTACGGCTCCAACGGCTGTCAGTTTAATATGACCAGCCCACTGCCACTTCAGTTTGTTAATTCGGTGGGCTATATCGGTGACTCTGGTTCTCTGTCGGATTACATCATTTCTGATGCGATCCTTCAGAGATACTCCGAGCATGGCCCTTTCCATAGCTCTTTGAGCCCCATTCCACCCGTTACACACAATCATTTATGGACACTTATGTATGAGTGTGAAATGTATGAGTGATACTATTATATTTGAGTACGTAGAGCTTGAGTTATTTTCTGTGCAGTCAGTTCAATGTGTAGGTCTTGTGCTAGTGTAAGTGACTATTTCTGCCACTGTTTTATGCCTTATAACAAAAAAATTGTGTAGGAGGTTCTTTATATCAATGTACCATATTAATCCGCAAACACTCTCTAAGTCTTTATCAATCCGATAGACGGTCTAAATCCAAGTTTTCTTTGGTGTACTTTGTTTATTTCAACATTGAAGCTCGATGCAAACATTTTTAAAGTAATTACATGGCATTTGAAAGTATTATAGCTATCGCAATCGATATCAAAACGAAATCCACATCGCGGTAAACAACGCAGCTCGTATGTACTCCTTACACGTTGTCTTGCTCACACATAAATCCGCCTCGGTAAGAAGGACACAGTATAAACACGATTACAGTACAGAAACAGCTTTAGTCTACCCACTGAAGTTGACCTAAGTATGTATAGACCAACTCAAGTTCAAGAGAAGAACGTACTTCATTCTAAAAGGCCGATACCGCATCAGACATGATAACCGACGACGATTATCTACGCAGGTAGATAATCTTCAGTGGCTGTAATTACTATACATCAGGTGATCCTTGCTCGTTTGTCGCCTCCAGCAATTAAATGTATGAAAATCTCAAGGCGATTGCCACCGCCCATGGACACATGCGACACCAGTGCAGTCACAAGTGCGCTGCCTTGAAACCCCCCTTTCCCCCGATTTCACGCAGCTAAATGCAGCATAGTGCACCTTCACGCTGGTTTTCTGTGATGTCGATGTATCTGACTTTCCAGTTTAATAATGAATCAAAACAGTGATAGTAACCCAACATGTGGCTTTTTGTACTCTACTGAAACATATATTAGTAGTGAGAAGACATGAATTGCTCGTGTGAAAGTTCATTTATTAATTAAAAAGAAAGTGTATAGGTGGATAGCATGTAACTACATATAAAAATCATAATAAAATACTGACTAGAGAAATCCTTTTCAGTGGGCACTAGAAATTAACTCAAATAGACATTTCTAACCTAGGATGATCAAATTATGTATTTCATCATAAGCTACATTTTGATTCATTACATACAGGGTGTACCTATCTGTGAACATTTACATCCCTTTAATCAAGTGTTCTACCAGCCATTCTGAACAACATTCGTTCAACGACTTTTCGATGTTCATCGAAATTTTTTTCGACTCCCCATACAAAACGACCAAGTCGCGAGACCGACTTTGTATGAAAAGTTGAAATTTTTTCATGCGAATTTCCAAAAGTGATAGAACCAATGTTGTTCATAATGTTTAGTAATGTAAACGTTCACAGATACATCCTGTATACACAAAAATAAAAAATCTTCGCAACAATTTTGACGACCCGTTTGGATCAGTGGTAGTGAACTAAGTGCAAGGGTTGCGGGTTCGATCCCCGCACAGTACAAACATTTGTGTGCATGAACATATGTGTTTGTATTGGTCTGGGTGTTTTCTATGTATAATAAGTATGTAGTTACAAAAGAAAAGTATTATATGTATATATTTGTAATACCACTGTTGATTCTGATATCCGCAACACAGGTGCTTGAGCTACCTGACCGCTGACTGACCGAATGGCGCAATTGGTAGTGACCCTGCCTTTTACGTCAAAGGTCGTGGGTTCGATCCCCACCCTGGACAAACATTCGTGCGATGAACACTTGTGTTTGTTCGGTGTCTGGGTGTAATATATGTATTTAAGTATATATTTGTGTTCCTCTGTTGTCTGATATCTGTCACACAAGTGCTTAAGCTACTTAGTACGGAATCAGAACAACGTATGAGATGTTGTGAGAATTATTATTATTATTATTACCTAACTCGGAATCAGATCAATGTATGTGATGTAAATTATTTATTTATAATTGAGTGATTTCTTACTAATAAGTTTGCGCATTCGGTAATAATGTCTTCATCCTCGTCGCTACACATTTTTCAGATTTCAGTGTCAGTAAGTTACCTTACTGCTCCATATCGCAGTGCGTCAGGAAGGACCGCACGTAAACACAAACGGATATATTTATTGGTTGTTACCGGACATTTAACAGATCGTATTTTGACGTAGTTTATCGTCGTGAGCGCGTCAATCCGACGCATTTCTGTGGACCTCACTAATTTACGATCGAATCGGTTAAACAGTGTGCTATAAAAAACGTTTTACCGCGTTTAGATTGGACGGGATTTTTGTCCGCTATTGAGATATGGAACCCACTGTGCGAGTGATGAGGGACTTTAATGATGTTATTATTTGACTTGAAATTATTTTTGCAATAGTGAATATGATGTATAGGAAATCGGAAAACCGATTCCGATTACTTTTCCTTCAAGTAAGTCTTTGATGATACTCCTTTTAACATCAGGCTAAGGTGGGCCATTGTAAAATCTACTGTTGCTCTAGAAAAATCTTAATTACCAAACTCTCCAAATTCTGAATCGCGGTCTAAAAATACCTGGCCTTCAGAGCGACAGCTCAGGATGCAACCGGGAATTGCACGAAAAGATGGGGGAAGGCTTTAAAGAAACCTTACACGTTCTTAAAAGTTACTTTGAGAGCTGCTTAATTAAACTTGTAGTTGTCCCTGTCATTAAATTGATTTAAAAAGAGATAGCTGTATCCAGCTCCAAAAGATAAAAATGTTTGAATTTTATCTTTTTAATAGTATCTTTTTTTTATAGAAAGGCCAATCAGGATGACCTCACTCCGCCTGATGGTAAGCGGCCGTGAAATCCAAATATGAGGCTGACAGACACAACTAACAAAGTACCCATTGAGTCTGCCATTCTCGCCCTGATCATTTCAGCCAATAGACATATGCCTCCACCAATGTTCTCCACACAGATCGGTCCTGTGCCGCCCGCATCCAATGGATTCCCGCGATCTTTACCAGGTCGTCGGTCCACCTTGTACGTGGCCTCCACTCGAGGACCTTTCTTCTCGCTATGTTATATCTGCCCTGCCCATTGCCACTTGAGACATGCAATCTTTGGGCAATAGTTACTAGTTCATTGTATTTATTTTTAACGCAGTGCTCTTTCTATGGGTACATAAAGAATACCAGCGTCGGGGTGTCTCGACACCCCGATACATGCTGAGTATGTGCCTTTTCGGCGTTTTACTGTGTACTGTCATTATTTTAAATGTTTAATGTTAGATAGATAGATAGATACTCTTTATTGCACAACATACAAAACTTAAAAGCTAGGTATACAGAGATACAATGTACAATTTAGGCGGTCTTATCGCTGGGAGCGATCTCTACCAGACAACCTTTATGTAAAGGGCATTAGATATTATTGTTATTGTTATACACTGAATAAATATTTTTCTTTTTTCTTTTTTTTTTCTTTTAATAGTATCTTCTTTGCGTGGTGCAAAGAAGATACTTTACGCCACCCTCCCCTCATCTATCTAATGTTCTTTACCTGAAGGTTGTCTGGTAGAGATCGCTCCCAGCGATAAGACCGCCTAAATTGTACATTGTATCTCTACATTATTGTATGCTAGGTATACACCTAGCTTTTAAGTTTTGTATGTTGTGCAATAAATCTATCTATCTATCTTCTTCTTCCTAAAGTGCCTTTCTGGAAGGTTGACCGTCCATCCAGCATAATCTTCTAGGTCCCTAGCGAGGCGAAACAGCTCGGCGGCGCTCGCGATCCCCGTCCACTCCCGGATGTTACGCAGCCATGATTTTTTCCTCCGACCCACACGCCTCTTACCAGCTACTTTCCCCATCATAATAAGTTGCAACAACTCGTATCTATCGTGTCTTAACACAATGGCCTAAGTAGTAAACTTTCCTCTGCTTGTAATAATATCTTAGCATGTATTAAATGATAATTAGTTCGTACTTAGCAGCTTCATTTATATTCTCTAACTAGTGAAACTATTATACCTACACACCTTGTATAACCAAGTAAAAAAAGCAAATAAATTAAAGCAAAAAATTTTCAAGATCATCTGATGACGTCACTATAAAAAAAACCTGAGATCAAAACCCGAACATATCAATCAACCGAACCACGGATGCAATAAAAGCAAAAGTCGGAGGCGGCAACAAGGATCCACACTCAGCGCTTATTGATGGACACAATCCTAATGCCGTTTAGATAGCGGGCTGGCATTGACACATTATTATTGTGCCAAGAACGAATGACCAAGTGTTTTAGTAAGTTACTTTTACAGGACGCGGTCGACGTTGATGTTGGTAATGTGAAATCATTATCTGACTATTTGTGACAAAGAGATCAACGATTAAACTTATAAGGACGTTTTATTTTATGTATCGATTTTTGTCAAATTATTAAAAAAAAAGTGACCTTAGGGACGTAGTACATACTAACTCACACCTACACACTGTTGATTCTTTGTTACATACTTTTGGCTTCATTTCGGAGCATTAGTTCTACTTTATACCGATAGATAGCGCTAGGCGTCTAATTACATCGCGCAAGCCTTTTGTGTTTTTGAATTGAATTACCTATAAACGTTTGCTGCTGTCTGTAGAATTTACTTCTTCATAAAAAGTACAGAAGACATAAGAATTAACAGTGGGCATTTAACTGTAATTATTACACATGTTTACTCCTTTACTTTTAACGAATTTTACTTTTAACTGGTGTTGCAGGTGTCCATGGACGGTAATTGCTTACCATCAGGTGATCCGTCGGCTCGTCTGCCACATATATCATAAAAAAAACGAGATTCTAAAGGGGTTATGTAAATTTACGCACTATACCAATAACCCCTTTCGAGTGATGCTTTACTAAAACAGTTTCTTTTTTCAAAAAAATGCAATTATACGAAGAGTACACTTTTCTAAAAAGCCGCCAACACTTCAAATACCTCTGTAATCTTGAAAATGTTCATGGGCAGCGGTATTACCTACCTTCAGGTAGTTATCGTGCTCATCACCTTGCTCGTTTGTCGCCTCTAGTATAAAAAATAAATAAAATGAATCCGGGAGGCAATGGGGCTGAAAGGTTGGCAGCGCATTGTCCTCTCCACTGGTGTCGCTTCCACTGGCGGTGGCAATCACTAACCATTCATCATCAGCCCATTTAAGTCTCCACTGCTGGGGCACGGGCCTCCCTCAATCACATGAGGGGTGATTGCCATACTCACCACGCTTGGCAGACGGGTTGGCGAGGGTTTTGATATTAAATGCAGAGTTTTCCTTCTCTGGGCGCTGATGATCATGCCAGCAGCTTTACATTAGTCGCCTTTTACGACACCTCGGTAAGAGCCGTGTGGTCCCCGGCAGAGTAGAATAGGCCACCCTCACTCTTACTAACCATTAGGTGACCTGTAAGCTCATCGGCCTCATATCCCTTTAAAATATTACGTCACTCAAAAACGTAACTGATCAGTCAACTCTGCCACGAATGCAATAAAAAGCAAACATTTGGAGGCGGCATCACAACGAGGGCCACTCAACTGACGGACACATCCTAATGTCGTTTAGATAGCAGACTGGCATTGACGCATTATTATTGACCGTCAAACAGCCATGTTTTTTAGCCGTTTGAAAATCTTAAAAAAGTCGTATTGTTTATCAGTTCATTTCATTAAATGGCTACTGCATTTTATCAAGTAATTACGAACTTGTTTTACGATTATGCTTTTGTTTAATGATTATTATTCAGGCAAATTATTTTGCGGCTTAAACTTAATAAAAAAGTTGCTTTATGTTGAAAGAAACTTACTGAAGTTATGTGGTCAATTTGAATCCAACGTGCGTGGACTTTTAAAGCAAATTTAGTAATTGCGATTTAAATTTAATCTCGAAGAGTTAAACAATTTATAGGAGTTGGTGGCTTTTTAACTTTAAATCTCATGGAGATATATGTAGGTAATTACTCAATTTATTTTACATCAGAATGGTCCTAGTTTGGATAATGCCATATCCAAACTAGAGCCATTCTCATGCATGCATCTGCACGCTTGCATCACCTGATTTTCCGAAAGAAAGTGATTCCGTGCTTCGATGGGCATTTTAAGCTATCGGACCCGTTATTTTGATAGTGGTTATAAGGGCGATGCTTACTTAATTTTGTAAAATAACAGAGGGAGGGCTTGAACGGAGTGATACTTAAAGAACAACAGTATTTCGCTGTATAAGATACCGGAGGCCCAATCGGGGGGAGTAAGAGTTGAAAGGTTGGCAGCGCACTTGTGTCTCCACTGGTGTTGCGGGTGTCCATATTCTTTATTGCACAAAAACAAAATACAAGTATGATACAACAACAACAGATAGCACAATAAGGCGGTCTTATCTCTTATCTGGTGATTCGTTTATGAAAAATTTAAATAAAAATTGACGGTTAAGCTTTTTTGCCAATGAAGGGTTCCAATTCTGCACGTAGTATTAAGATAATCGGCGTTTAGTTAAAAAACTCCCTAGTTTTTGACTAGATTCAAACATTTCGGAGTTTTCAGATGTAATCATGAGAATTTAAGATAATGGCGGTTTTACCTTAAATTTGGGAAGGGGGTGCCTTTAATAGTAAAAGTGAGTAAGAATGTGACTCGGAATGCACCCACAACCCAAACTACTAACCCTAGAAACTTTAAATTGGGAAGGGGGTGCCTTAATAGTAAAAGTGAGTTAAGAAGGTGACTCGGAATGCACCCACAACCCCTAACTACTGACCCTAGAAACTTTAAATTTGGGAAGGGGGTGCCTTTAATACGTAAAAGTGAGTGAGAATGTGACTCGGAATGCACCCACAACCCAAACTACTAACCCTAGAAACTTTAAATTTGGGAAGGGGGTGCCTTTAATAGTAAAGTGAGTTAAGAATGTGAACTCGGAATGCACCCCACAACCCAAACTACTACCCTAGAAACTTTAAATTTGGGAAGGGGTTACTTTTAATAGTAAAAGTGAGTATTGAATGTGACTCGGAATGCACCACAACCCAAACTACTGACCCTAGAAACCTTAAATTTGGGAAGGGGGTGCCTTTAATAGTAAAAGTGAGTTAAGAAGGTGACTCGGAATGCACCCACAACCCAACTACTGACCCTAGAAACTTTAAATCTTGGGAAGGGGGTGCCTTTAATAGTAAAAGTGAGTTAAGAATGTAACTCGGAATGCACCCACAACCCAAACTACTGACCCTAGAAACTTTAAATTTGGGAAGGGGGTGCCTTTAATAGTAAAAGTGAGTTAAGAATGTGACTCGGAATGCACCCACAACCCAAACTACTGACCCTAGAAACTTTAAATTTGGGAAGGGGGTGCCTTTAATAGTAAAAGTGAGTATTGAATGTGACTCGGAATGCACCCACAACCCAAACTACTGACCCTAGAAACTTTAAATTTGGGAAGGGGGTGCCTTTAATAGTAAAAGAGAGTTAAGAATGTGACTCGGAATGCACCCACAACCCAAACTACTGACCCTAGAAACTTTAAATTGGGAAGGGGGTGCCTTTAATAGTAAAAGTGAGTATTGAATGTGACTCGGAATGCACCCACAACCCCAAACTACTGACCCTAGAAACTTTAAATTTGGGAAGGGGGTGCCTTTAATAGTAAAAGTGAGTATTGAATGTGACTCGGAATGCACCCACAACCCAAACTACTGACCCTAGAAACCTTAAATTTGGGAAGGGGGTGCCTTTCATAGTAAAAGTGCGTTAAGAAGGTGACTAGGAATGCACCCACAGCCCAAACTACTGACCCTAGAAACTTTAAATTTGGGAAGTGGATGCCTTTAATTAGTAAAAGTGAGTTAAGAAGGTGACTAGGAATGCACCCACAGCCCAAACTACTGACCCTAGAAACTGTAAATTTGGGAAGGGGTTCCTTTAATAGTGAAAGTGAGTACTATGAAGGGATTTTTGAATTTAATCCTTAAGGGGTAAAAAGGGGGTTAAAAGTTGTATGAAAGTCTGCCATCTTTGATGTTAGAAATGTGAAAATTTGTCTACTGACTGATAATTTTAAATAAAGAGTAACTAGATATTAAAAAGACTGTAAAAGGAGAGGTATTAACAGATCTAATCTTAAACAGCTGTGGCCTAAAGGAAAACCCATTGCTCCAGCTAAATTGACTGATTTACGATCTATTTAGAAATTCATTCGTTTACAATTTTATAAAAAACTTAAAAGCATCTGACGAAGCTATTGATGATGTTGACGGTTAAGGGAAGGAACTGGATTTCGACTAAGATGCTGAATGATTTTCTAAATAAATATTTTTCAAATAATTAATAATATTGTTTTACTGTCTTATATGTATTTACTGTCGATAAAATATTTATAAACTACTCAAATATAGTAACTTTTACACTTTGGAACGTTTTCTCAGAATAATTTAAATCCCACTTTCATATAAAATGCCTTTTTGTTAAAACGTTCCATGTACATTTTTTTTTAAATTTGTATGGGTAATATTATTTTTTATCAATGAAAGGTATATGATAAAATAATATTATTTATTTCGTATAGATGATACACACTGCTCGGTTCTACGTGCTACATAAAAAGTGTACCACAAAAACACAAAAACGCGATTTTCTCAGTTCGACCTTCGTGTGGATTGGAACGTTGTAGCATAACTACGTCCAATTGCGGTTTACGGTTTATAGTTAAAAAAACTACTCACTATATAGATATTGTATTGGTTTGAACTAGAGTTCAAACCAATTTTCGTTGTTAGTTTTCATGATTAAGTACATCATATATTTTGTTTAGTTTATTTATTATAGAAGTTTAGAGGGGGGGGGACACAATTTACCACTTTTTCTAAACGCAAAGTATTGTGTTTAGAAAAAAATGAAAACCCTCAACAATATTTTTAAATACCTGTCCATAGATACCCCACATGTATAGGTTTAATGAAAAAAAATTTTTGAGTTTCAGTTTTAACTACGGAGATCACCCCAATATTATTTAATTTTTCCAATTTTTGTGTAAAAATCGTAATACAGTTACCAAAATACATCTATGTACCAAGGACGGACGGACAGACATGACGAATCTATAAGGGTTCCGTTTTTTGCCATTTGGCTACGGAACCCTAAAAACGCTGAGATAAGTTTACCGATAGCCACTCATAATTCCTTAGTTAATACAAAAGACAACTTAAAAGACAAAAAGCTAATGATTTTTCCAATCTAGCATTCAAATCGGTTCGCGTGGGCTAGGGTGACGTCGCATGTCCGCCGCCAATGCCGGGACACGCCGACACTGTGTTCACACCATCAGATACCGCTGGTTTATGGCGTCGAACGGCCCCCATTAGCGCGCCCAGGGATTGCCTAATTAGAACCGCTGGATTCCTCGGGATAGGAAAGAGTATAGATTAAGGAGTGAAAAATGGGTTGGCGTGTGCTTGACAAAATCTTTGTATTGTTGGGTCTGTCGGTTGAGAAGTTAGGGTTAACAAGACGGTGAAGAGAAGATTGTATAGTATAATATATCTTTTTGGGATTTAAGAGTTAACGGAACGTATAAGTAATGAGGTATTTGAATGAATGTGTGAGACCGTTTGAATTTAGTAGATGATTGCACGCAATAGAGAAAGATTGCTTGGTTTAAAATTTGTAAAGAAATAATAATTACGTATTTCAAACCGGCGTGAAGCAGCGCTGTGCTGTGTTTCGCTGCGTGAGTGCGGGTACCGAAGGACCAATCCAGGGGAAAGGGGGGATTACAGGTTAGTAGCGCACTAGTGAGTCCACTGGTGTCGCGTGTGTCCATGGGCGGTGGCAATCGCTTACCATCAGGTGATCCGTCTGCCGCATATCACATAAACAAAAGAATAATGAAAAAAAAATTACAATATACTGGTTTTAGAATAAGGGTAACTGAAGTCACTAATGAAAAAAAATATTAATATTGCAGTAACTGGATTGTAGCTACTATTCCCTTCCTATAATCCGCCATTCCAACTTAGTGGACGTTACTAAAAAATCAAATGAAATCACATATTTTGTAGTTATGTATTTTACTATGAAAATTATCTGCAACATGTATCAGACAGCCAAAATGTATGTAAAGCTACGATCCGTTATTAACTCCAGCTTGAACATTCCCAATCTTCGCCAGATTAAATTAAACGTCATTGAAAATTCAACGCACATCTTTACATTATCAATAGGTATCTCTTTGAAATTATGCCCACACTCAAAACATCATACAAATTATCGTTCCCCGATATCGTTTTCCGTAATCTCCGAATGCATTTCTATACGTAACAGCGTACGGACAAAGCGCTTTACGTATACGCTCATAAAAACATCTTATCCGCACCACAATAACATTATCGTTGAAATATCGTTACAATTTCCTTGATCTGTAAAATAAAATCTTCGGTCTTGACGTTTGTTTAAATTTATGCCCGCGTACAGAGCAAGGCTGTCGTAAAGTTGAAGACATTACGTTCTTTGATAAGTGCTACGTCGGTGCGGGAGTGTCTCTGTGACAGTTTTACTGTGGGCACCCTACAAATTCACGATTTGGTCAGTTTGGTTTTGCGATAAACGATTACTCGGTTTCGACGTTGCGAATATGGATTTTGTGTAAATTATATCGGAATGCGTATTAAAAGACTTTGAATGGACGGAGTTATAAAATGAATAGACTTTAATATATATCTAATATATAAAATTCTCGTGTCACAGTTTTCGTTGCCATACTCCTCCGAAACGGCTTGACCGATTTTGATGAAATTTTTTGTGCTTATCCGGTATCTATGAGAATCGGCCAACATCTATTTTTCATCCCCCTAAATGTTAGGGGTAGTCCACCCCTAAATTTTTATTTTTATTTTTTAGACAAAATTTTTAATTTCTCTTTTTTAATGATACAACATACAAAAATACATACAATCCTCAATTTTCACCCTTCTACGATCAACCCTTTTATTTATATGGCAAAACAACGTTTGCCGGATCAGCTAGTAATAATATAATATAATTCTCACAACATCTCATACGTTGACCTGATTCCATACTAAGTAGCTTAAGCACTTGTGTTACAGATATCAGACAACAGAGGAACACAAATATATACTTAAATACATATATTACGTACACCCAGACACTAAACAAACACAAGTGTTCATCGCACGAATGTTTGTCCAGGGTGGGGATCGAACCCACGACCTTTGGCGTAAGAGGCAGGGTCACTACCAATTGCGCCATCCGGTCAGTCAAAACTTTACGTTAAAAGGATAAACGTATGTACATTTAATAGCAATATTAATAAACTATGTACAATTACAGTACGGCTAGCCCGTTTTCTTTTTTATCAGATAGGTGGCAGACGAGCAGACGGATCACCTGATGGTGAGCAATTGCCGCCGCCCATGGACACCCGCAACACCACTGGAGTCACAAGTGCGCTGCCACACCCTTAAACGCCCCTTTCACCCGGATTAAGCCTCCGGTACCCTCAATCAAACAGCGCAACACAGCACAGTTCACGCTAGTTTTCTGTGACAATTTCATTTTATGTATGATGATGAAGAAGCGCCGAGTAGGACTCAAACTCGGATTCAGCTGTCAGTATGATTTCTAATGCGAAAGGCAGGCAATCGAGCAAGCGATTTACCGGACTCACTCGAGCACCGCTACCCATAAACATCTGTTACAGTGGAATTATTTAATAATAAATGAAACAGATTCCCCCTTATTACAAATTGCTAACTAAGGATAGTCCCGGAACAAAACTCGTGCCAGCCTCTTTTAACATTCCATGTTGGAACGGGATGACATGAAATTCAGTACGGTAATAACTTGAAATCACGATTTATAATAAGGTGGTTTAGGTCTAAAGTGTTTATTGTACCTAGATTAAGTTTGATATTGTCAAAACTGGCCGTGTGGTCCCCGGCAAAGTAGAATAGGCCACCCTCACTCTTACCGAGGCGTCGTAAAAGGCGACTAAGGTAAAGCTGCTTGCATTATCATCAGCACTAAGAGAAGGAAAACTCTGCAAGCAATTACCCCTCATGTGATTGAGGGAGGCCCGTGCCCCAGCAGTGGGGACTTAAATGGGCTGACGATGATCGTCAAAACTAGAAGCGAAATCCGGCGGAACGGGAATCCAAAAGGTTGGCAGCCACTGGTGTTGCTGCCAACCTTTTAGATTCCCCTTTTGGATTTATCTTGGTGATCTGTCTGCCCGTTTGCCACTTATCACATATAATAAACCCTAAAAGAAGCGTGAAATGCTGCTTACTAACGCTCCCATGTTATGTCCAAATGATATCAAAAAAGCCAGACAAAATGGACGACAAACTTCCCGAGTGTCTAATAATATTGACAAAACATTAATCATATGTCGCCGTGTTTGTCTATCTATCTATCTATCATTTGCTTAATTAATACTGGACGTTTACCTGTCAATACGAAGACAAGCTAAAACAACCCTTACACCCTTATGTTAGAAGCTAAGAAGTTTTTATTTGAAATAGAAATGGTTGCACGTGCCCTAAAAGTGATATTTCTAGTACGAGACAGGAAGGGTGATATGGGTGTGCTAATAAAAAATATGTCTGTTTGTCTGTCCATTTTATTGTTAGGGGAATGGGATGTGCATTTGTACATGATAGGTGATAATTTATGATAAAGAGTGGTTTCCCACGTCCAAAAATTACTAAACAAATTACAATTTTAGCTAATTGAACACACATTCTACTTTGGGAGCGTTTCATGCGCAAAGTATTAAGTTTAGAAAAAAAATATTAGAAACCTAAACATCATTTTTAAATACCTATCTATAGATACCCCACACGTATGGGTTTGATGAAAAAATAATTAGAGTTTCAATTTTTTCTCCTATTTTTGTGTAAAAATCGTAATGCAGTTAATTTTTTTTTACTAAGGAAGTCTTACCGAAAACTTAGATTCCAATTTCAAAACCACCGAGGCAGTCAAATATAACGCTTACGCGTACGCCCTAACCCTTGCGTTGTTTACATTTAACCTTAAAGGTAAAAAAAAAAGTGGTTTTAGAGTAAATTCGTGCAAAATATCCAGACCTGGTTTATACAAAAAGTCGCTTTAGTTTTTTATTTTATTTTTTATTTTATTTGATACAAAAATCCACAGCTCTTAATGTTACATACAAATCTCTTATATACTAATCTTACAGCTAATAAAGGACTTTTTTTATTTTTCTTATATAAAAATAAGTTAGTTGCATCGCCTTAGCTCTTATGTCTATTGGCGGCGCTAGTTTCGTCGATTCGTCGTCTTGAAGTTCATATTAGAAAATTATTTCTATTAATCAAAGGGATATCCGGCTCATTCCATCCGGCATCGTTCAATTTTCAACATAGAGAACGTCCCCCCTACAATCATTTGATATTGGCAGAATTAACCGTGCATGCAAGCCATATCTTTTCTATATCATCATCAGCAACCCACACTCGTCCACTGCTGGACATAGGTCCTAATGCACGCCACTGCTCCCGATTTTCGGCCACTCTCATCCAGCCCACACCAGCCAGCCTTCGAATGTCATTATCCCATCTTGTCGCAGAGCGTCCAACACTACGCTTACCGCGGTCTCCACTCAAGGACTTTACGGCTCCAACGGCTGTCAGTTCTGCGGCTAATATGACCAGCCCACTGCCACTTCAGTTTGCTAATTTAGTTTGCTTTTCTATATATATAAATGAAATTAGTTGCTTTTTGAGGTTGTTACTGCAGCTTAAATTTGCCTTATAACAGAAAGTGACGATTCATGCTTTTCCTAGACTTTCAAAATATGTCGCTCACGTTAGTTGCATCGCCTAAGCCACAGTATCAATATTCAGTAGTCTCACAAAATACCACTCGGCGAGTTTGTAATCATCTCTCTCGTTGGGTTTAGGTTTTTTTATGTGACAGGTGGCAGAGCATATGGATCACCTGATGGTAAGCGATTGCCGCCGTCCATAGACACCCGTGACAATAGTGGAGTCACAAGTGCGCTGCCAACCTTTACGCCCCCCTTACCCCCATCGGGCCTCCGGTACCCTTATTCACGCAGCGAAACACAGCACAGTGCTGTCTCACGCGGTTTTCTGTGAGGCCGTGGTATCACTCCGGTCCAGCCGGCCCATTCATGCTGATGCATGCATGCGTGGCTCTCTCAAGGTGAAGGTTGCCACTTTTGCCATGAAAGTGAGCTAGCGGGCAGCGAAGGTACTCGAAAATGCGCGTGATCTCCGTACAATCCGCACGCGAACACTCCATGCGTACCCATATTATTGTCAATGTTTGCGTGGCAGCGATTACGTACCTACAAGGCGCCTGAGCACTCATTCAGATTCACCAGCGTCTAATTTTATGTAGATAAACTACCGGATACACTGTGCTTAAGCTCTTAAAGGTCAGACCACACCGCGGTATGATTGATGGGCGATTGTCCGCCCGGATCCATCACCCGTCGCCGTCTCGTCGCGTCGCCTGACGTCTTGATCGATCGGAACCCTTTTAACGTGGAAATTAGACGGGTTTTTGGAGTTCCGCATTCTATAGACAACTCCTTATTTATGAAAATTATTACGGAAAGATTTTTTATTTGTATTTGCCTGATCTGGATGTCAAAGGGTGGTCGAAGTCAGTGGTTGATGAGGTGTTCCGTCTCGGAAATTTAGAAGATGACAGAATTTGAAAGAAAAACTTGTTTGATAACATTATGCTATTTTTAAGCAGCAAAACATAAGCATTGTATTTTATCGTATGACAGGTTATACCATGTTTTAAGCAAATAAATATATAACAATCTAATTTAAACAATAATGACTCTTGTTAATAATATTAGCATGATTAAGTATAATTTCGTTTTGATTCGTAAGAATCATAAAATGCTATGATGCTATCTCTTGTGTATGTTACAAATAAGCTTTTGAGATTCTTTCAAATAAAATAAAAATAAAAATCTTGTCACTCCACCGATGTTGCGGGTGTTAAGAGACCTGCGAAGGTCAGTTCAAATTCAATTCGAGGCAAGCTTCTCGAGATCTCGCTATCTCTGTTTGCAATTGTAAAGATAATTGTGAGCATTTACGAATACCAAAAATGATGAATCTAACTAGATTTTATTTTGATCATCATTAAGACATTGTGTACCTAGACAATACAAGCTATGTTCTGTAAAATGTTCATAATTAATAATTGAGTTTTTGAAATAAGATAAATAGACAGAAAATAGATCGTTAACTTCGAAAAAATTACGAAATAGAATCCCATATATTTTTAAGTAGGTGAATGTTTTTAAGAGCAGGTGTTAATCGTGACATAGATAAATACTTCCTCAATCAGAATAACAGCAGCGAAATGTCGAAATTACCTCAAATTGCAAATTATTTTGGTACTACGTTTGGATGGGAAATACATTGTTCGCCGGATCCTGAATAGACGCGGCGGCTTAAAAAGTAAAAACTCAAACTAATGTAGGATTGGTGATCGGTAGATGCATGGCAAGGAACGTGTATGAGTTCGATGTTTGAATTCGAATGACGTGCGAGAGTGAGAGAGACGACGTATGGCGGGCGACGATGAAAGACGTTCATAGCCAAGAAGATTAATTCTTAATATAGTATTCCCAAGTCCTTGGATTTATTTGAAACCCCATCCCACAATTTTTTTGTAGAATTTATTTAACATAACATACCTACAGAAACACTGTAACTGATTTACGCCTGATAAAATCGTTTTTAATATTAAATATTATAAACCAAATTTTATTGGACCTGATCCCTTGAAAACATAATCAAACATCAAATCTAAACAGTTATATTGTATATCATGATTTTTATATTATTGATTTTTGAAAATTAAAATGGAACCCTATCGTTAAATAAATTGTTTGAAGTCACACTTGACCGGTTTTTATTTCGGTCGTAAGCGCCAAGGGGTCATCTTAATATGTCTCCGACGAGTTGTGACGATTCTTATCTCTTATCGTTATTGGCAAATGGTGTCTTTTTAATTTTGTGTACCTATAAAATGGAGTTTTAGTATTATTAATTTCTTGTCGATGACATCAGATGTATACTGACGCGATCATATTTTTGCAAGCTGACATTGCATCTTAATTAATAAATTAAAAAAAAACGTTTTAACTTCTACCAACATATTATAAATCGTGATCTAAAGTTATTGCCGTACTAAAGCTCATGGGATCCCGTTCCAACACGCAATGTTAAAAGGGGCTGGCACGGCTTTTGTTCCAGGACTATCCTTAGTTCGCAAATTGTAATAAGGGGGCTTTGGACCTGTTTATTGTTAATCTCGTCGTGTTCTGTCATTGACTCTTGCATGTGACGATAAAAATTACCTGTCCCTAAATAAAAATATGCATGTTTTGTAAAGAACAACTCATATACATTTTCATATTTTTTTATTACATGCTAATTAGTGTAAGAATCGAAACCTGTCTTAAGTCTGTATCTAAAGCCGTTCCAACCCCATGTCGTGGTCTGAGCAGTGTTAAAACGGATTTAACATATTCGAAGGACTCGCAAGGGTCAAAAATATGTAAACAGCTTCAGTTTTCCTTCCAAGCAATCACGATAAAGTCAGTGCGCTTAGTATTCAATGTGTGGCCGCTGAAATAAGAAATAAGTAAACAAAATATCGAACAAGCATGCAAAAACTCATAGCAGCTCCGCATGCAATCCCAATTATTCCCTCTCCGTATTTACTATTTGTCAATTACTCGTCGCCATATCTCTGCGGCGGCCATCTTGCGTGTAAATGTCAAATGGCGGGCGACCAATTACAAGCTGGTTCAGGCGGCGCGTGCGCACTGACGTGGACAGCGCCAGTCGCCACCATAAAGATTCGAGCCGTTTATAGGAGACGTGAGGAAAGGCCACCAATTAATGGCCGCATCTGATATTCGTTTTGAAATAAGAATGTGGAAGGTAAGGGAGAAATTGTGTATGTCGATCTTTACTTGTTTAGAATTGACTATTTCTTAAGTGTGTAAATTGCGCTTTCAGAATTGTTAGGCAAACTTTTGCGGCTTGGGAAGGCGTACGATTTGAATTTATATATATTTACAGTATATTAGAAACATTAAAATACTTTTTCACTCGAAGCAAGATCTATAAAGTCTGTCTTATAGCTAATGTTATGCATAGTTAGATAACTTTGGGTAATTGGATAACATCTGACAGGTAGGTTTGGATAATTGCACTTAAGAAATTAGGACTAGGCCCGATTATCTGTAGAAAACTATAGGTTTTCGTTCAATAGTGAGATGGATGTAGTCAGCATTAGTATTCAGCTTTCAATTTAAAGATAACCGGAGGCATCTTCAAGAATACCCAAGCAACTACCTATTTGCCTTTCACAGTCAGCGCTTACTTCAAATTGTATAGATATTGGCTTTCCAGTATTTGATTTACATTTGCTTTGTAGTGTTAGTGTTCTCAGGTCGATCGCGTTATTACAGGGTATGACGGTGAGAAATGTGTTGAGGGCGTACTCGACGCTGCGAGCTGGAAACATTCAAATATCTACCGCATCGCGGAATGCGCCGATGATGGCCACTGCACCATTCGTGCCCACTAAGAATAGACGCGAAAATTACAACGCTTTGTCGGCGCTTGAATTAGTGTTGCAGTATTCGATAATTTAATGTAACCCGCCCGCGAATTAACGTAACACCCAGCCTCAGGCATTAATAATATCGTAGGACCATTGTGCCTACCGAGACACTCACGATCGCGGCCGTCATCGGGGCCTATCTCGTAATTCCACGGTATCCGAACCATGTAGAGAGCCTAACTTAATATGTGCATCACGACGAAGCGCGTATATGGCTCGGTACCCCGCCCAGTCTTCGCCGGCCAATCCTATCGCGAATTTAAATGGGCATTGTATGTATATCGAAGACGCACGCCACTGTATATATTGAGTTCTTGACGCATCGTCACGGCTCTGGATTTAAAAGTGCTTATCCCGACACTCTTAGGAATCCCCCTAAACCTACAAATCAATCGTGCGCCCGCACTCCATAAATTAACAGGCGAAACAATGACCCTAAATTATTGGGCCGTCTCCTTTATCGGGAGCCGTATTGTTCGTTTTTTCGACTCGCTTCTTACACAAATGAGGGCGAGCCGGACTTATTAGGTTTTGGAATTCGCCGTCGGTAGATCGACGGGGCGATATCGCGACGGATTTCGATTCACTTCCTTATACAATAGCGTTAGGGGCTAATTGAAATCATTGTGATGGTAATGATGTGGGTAATGACCTTGTGTTGACCTTATGTCAGATTGATGATCCCCAAAATTTTAATTTTCTAGTCCTTAACTTGACGTATCTTTATGTTTCAGTCATTAATTGATAACTGGTTTATCTTATTTGGGTGTCAATAGATTAAGTGAGCCTAATTTGGAAACCAAAAATAGTATCACTATTCTGAGGTATATTAAAAGAATACTTGTAAATAGTAATCAATTAAAAAACTATTTTTTCTTAGGAAAAGTTTTATTCATAGTAAACTATTGGGAAATATTTGTCAGTTGCAGAATACGGACATGAAGTCAGTAAATCTTATCTTTAGTTCCTCCAGCTCGTCTGGGATTCTCCTATCTGATATTTGGCAGTTGAAGTGACGGTTTTCGACAGTCTGCCGGTCTCAACTCGATAGAATCTACTCTATCTTGACGTATTTTTATATACTTATTTGTTACGAAGCTGTTTTGTGACTGACGGAGATTGTCATAATAAAATCTTGAGTAGGAAATGTTTTCCTTTCCCATTGAAACATTTCTAAAGCAGCGCTTACTTAGTACTGAATTCTTCCTATGATAACTGAGATATTAAGGTCAATATTTTTGAGTCTTTATATTTGAATAGGTGCTTAAAAATGTAAAATTTACAGTCTGTTTTAACAAAGTTGATCGATGAAATTCCAATACCTCTCAAGTCAAGGTCATCATTACCGTCTTCAATCAGTAAAACGAATGGAAATCATTGAAAGTAAAGACGTCGCCCCCGCGATGAAGAGCCATCGCGGGGACGTTGACGACGGTATATTAACATAAAACAGACCCTATAAATCAAGGTCATATCATTACCATCATCAATCAGCAAACAATTGAAATCATGGAAGGTAATGACGTGGGCTATCGGGCCCTCCATCACGGAGACGTCGCGGCGATATTTTCGCTAGCCGCTTATGCGGTACATTAACATAAAACAAGGCGGTATGCGGCGGGCGGCCGTCCATATTTTCTGCTACCGTCGTGACGCAGGCTGCGGTATTGTGCGGCGATACAGATCTCCGGACGCATGTGCACGGTGGATATTTAGAAGCTGTCTCTTAAATTCGCCACGAGTTAACGAGTCGGGTTCTGCGTACGGCTATTGTCCTCTTTTTCAGTTCTAATTTTCTCGTAATGGGGGCTTGTTGCATCTTACCATAAGGTTATGGTGAAGCGTTGTTTCTCAAAAATAAATTCAAGGTAATGAGTGTCAATTTTAGAATTAGATGTTTGTGATTATTGTTATCTTTTTATTGACGTTTTTATCTTAATTTATGATAAATTTAATAACATCTGTTGACTAAAATAATTGCCAAACGCAAGTTTGTTTATAAATACAGTAGGTCTACCTACTACTCTAGTAGTTACATGTCATTTCAAAGTATTGGGTAGTAGAAGATAATTTATTTTATCATTCTATAACCTACTCTAACCGACCAGTTGCAAAAATAATTTAGAATAGTCATTACAGCAAAGTCATCCATCATTGAACTTTGAAAAATATTCTGCAAGTGAGTATAAAACTCTTGAACTCATCTTTATTATTTCCTTAACGCAAATGACTTTTCATTAAGACATTGCACCTAGTCCGAAACTATATCAAACAAAGCAAAAAACATTCCACACGGGCTCGGCCAAGTTCATTGCCTTCCGATAATTATACAGGGTCGAAAACAAAGGCTCCCGGCATGGTAAGTGTCCAGAATGCACCGATTCCGAGGAAGACGCGACGGGACCGCATTTTATCGCGGACTAATGATCTCGGGCGGCTACGGTAATGAGAGAGGTGGCGGCCGCATCGCCACCAATAAAATATTTATGAAACTCTCCCCGGTAATGGAACGCGTCAACTCCGGCCACGGTACCATTATGGGAGAATTAGAACTGAAAATGGGACAATAGGTGCACGTGTGGGTTTGTACAGACACGAAAATGTCGCTTACGTTAGCGTAAATGACATTTTGGAGTTTGGGAGGTGTATGGGTAGGGTTCATGAGGAGTATTTCTAGGCAAAAAAAAACATCCAGATGTATGAATTTTATCCAGAAGAGATTGTTTATAGGTATAAAAACTTTCTTTATAATTAATTGGAAATGATTAATATATTGATTAGGCTATATTTATAAGTATATCTAAAAATTATACAAAAGCAAACACAATTTTTTTAGCTTCATTAATAAAATATATGAAAATTAGGTAGGTACACAGAATTCTTTATAAGTTTACAATAAAGAATTATCCTGTTTACATTTCTGAAAATTTTCGAAATCATTGATTACAATACAATATTTCATCGATCAATCATAGATTAGTAAGTGGATATTTAGATTTAAATCTGTACATTGATTGACAAACACGCTGCCTACTTTTTGTTTCAAACTTTTTATTTTTATCAGAAAAGCAATTCATAATAATCAACTTTCGGTATCTTAATCATACTTTTGCAATTTCAAGATTATTTTGATATCAGAGCTTGATTGCGATTAACTGTAATAAATTACATTTATCCATTCATTAAATGTTGCCTTCATTCATGAGTGCAATTATATTTAATTATTTTTTTCGTCATCGTCATCGTCATCTCCGCTTGTCATTTCTAGTTAAATCCAAAGCCACTATTTCGGAACCCAGAATACGCTTGGACCATGACTTAGCAAGTCTGGTAATTACAATGAAGTGACAGCTGTCTGAACTTAGCAACCCTTAGACAAGGGAACCACGTCTTTAGGTACTGTGCCAGTTGGTTGATCGGTGTTGGCCCTGTGGCTTCCCGTTAGAAAGGGGCAAGTTCATATCCATTACTTTCCATCGTTCATCAATACACTTGTAATATCATTATCATTATCCCGCGATGGTTTTCCTTTCACCAGAATGAAAGTCTATTTTAAGCTTTAGGCGAATTAAAATCCCACCAAAACAAAAACTATATAACATACCCTAGATTAAAATCACTGAATCTCATTACTCTTCGAACTCAAAAGATCAAAGTACGAAATCTACCAGTCAGCGTTCTCCAAAGACTGCAAATATGGTAATGAGGGTTCTATCTATTCAGAAAGCGCTAAAGGTCTAATCTCTAGTGCATATCGCGTATACGTCGCTACATGTAGAGTATATACCGCGTCTGCAGTCAAGTGTCCTCGCCAAGCTCTATGGTAATGAAACCCGATCGGGGCATTCTCGAGTTAAAGATGACTCTTAATGTACATCTAAATACTATATAAAATAACCAGCACTGCATAAACGATGCGCGGACACACAGGTGCGAAGAATTGTAAGCAACTTCCGATTTGGCGGATGTTCATGGGCGGCGTTGATTGTTTTCCATCAGGTGACTCATTTGCTCGTTTGTCGCCTCTAGCATAAAAAAACTTAAATGTTGAACTATTCAGACGATGCCTTGGGTGTTCCGGATGCTTTGGGTGTTGGGTGTCCATTGGAGGCGTGTCGTCTGCTAGTTTGTAAGCTATAATGAAGTGTGAGAGTGCTTGTATCTGTTCAGTGTCTGTGTGTTCTAATATCTATTAAATGATACATTTTTAGTTATTTTGTTAATCCTAGTACCCATTTTTTTTTATTTTTTATTTTATTTATTAGGTCTACTTACAATTATGTATTACATTATGGTTTTTTTACAAAAAAGATTCATCTTAATGCTAAATACACAATATAGTTACAAGTAGACTCCACATGCTTTATCTTACAAACTAAAATAACAAAAAAGAAAAGTGTACATTTAACAGTTTTTACCTACCTCGTAATAATAATAAACAAATAAAATAATCTATAATGTAGTCTATGTTACATATTATTTTCTTGGATCACCTTGCGCATCTTAGCAACAGAATCATGAAAGACATCTATTAGGCTACTGTAATGATTGAGGATTCGGGAGAGGCGAGGAACGGAAGAATTGGCACCCATGATTGTTCGTGTAAGGGGTGGACAGAGTGGAGTTATAGGCTTACGAGGTACTCTGCGCGGAACTCTCAAATTAAATTTGGACAATATTTGGGGACTATTTATTTTTCCATTTAGTACCTTATGAAGAAAACTGATGTCTAGTAAGTCCCTTCTTTTTTCAAGAGAAATTATTTTAAAATGTTTCATTCTATCTTCATAGGACTTTACTTTCTTAGCCATACCCACCGAATACGCTAAGTGCCACAAAAATCTCTTCTGTACTCGCTCGAGCCTTAGTGTATGTACTGCATAGTGAGGACGCCATACTACACTTCCATATTCCAGAATACTTCGCACTAGGGTATTATATAATAAAATTTTGGATTTGGGGTTTCGAAACATCCTTCCATTGCGCAAAACAAAACCAAGCATCTTGGATGCCCTTTGTGTGATTTTCTCTATATGTGGGACAAACGAGAGTTTACGGTCAAAGTAAATTCCGAGATCTTTTACTGTATCAACGCTTTGCAAGGGTACGTTTTGAAGATAGTACTGTGTCGGAATAGAGTGTGTTTTGCGAGTAAAACTGATTTGCTGACACTTTGAAGCATTAAGCTTCATTGCGTTACACTCACACCAGTCAACTAAACGATTTAAATCGTCTTGTAATTTAATGGTATCCTCTATAGACTCTATAACACGGCCTAATTTCAAATCGTCAGCATATAGAAATGGTCTTGAATACTCGAAACACAAGGGTAACTCATTGATAAATAGGTTAAACAGAATTGGCCCCAAATGGGATCCCTGAGGGATTCCCGATGTTATTTTATGTTTGCTAGAACTGTATCCATTAATAACTACATGAAAACTTCTATTAGTAAGGTAGGAACTCAACCAGCTCAGCATACATCCGTCAATGCCATATGTTTTGAGTTTCTTGATAAGTAACTTATGATTAACCTTATCAAATGCCTTGCTGAAGTCTGTGTATACCATATCAATCTGTTTATGAGCGTCTATTGCTTCTGACAAGAAAAGTTCGAAGGATACCAAGTTAGTACTGGTTGATCTGCCCTGAAGAAATCCGTGCTGGTGATTAGTCATAAACTGTTTACAGTGGTTTTGAATTATAGGACAGATCAGAGCCTCAAAAACTTTACCAAATATACTGAGAAGGGAAATTGGCCGATACTGATCTACGCATCCAAGATCACCGCCTTTAGAAATAGGTACAACTTTAGCTATTTTCCAAACATTGGGAAAAATACCGGACCGGAGGGAGGCGTTATAAATTATTTGCAGTGGCGTAACCAAGCTCTCAGCACACATATATACGTAAATTGCTGGAATATCATCTGTGCCGTGACTTTTGTTAGTGTCTAACATCTTAAGCCTTTGGAAGACACAAATGCTAAAACCATTTACTTTGTAGTCAGGTATGTGATATTGTGTGAAGGAAGATAACCTAATCAAACAATTACTCTCATATTTTTTTATGAAGCGGTAACTAATATTTGATCAGCTCTCAAAGCTAAAAAGCGACTGAGTATTCGGTGCAAAGTTTATTTTAAAACCACTATGCCGGAGCTACTTGAAAATCTAAAAATAAAATTTAATCTTATCCAAATTGTCAGACTAATTTAAGTAAACAGTATTTTTAAATAATCTGTTATGTTTGCGTATTATCTTTATCGGAATGCACTTGATTTCACAAGTAGGTACGCCCTGTTGGTCTAGTGGTTTAAGTACCAGGCCATGATCTCGGGGTCCTGGGTTCAATTCCCAGGTCGAGTGAAAACTATGTTTCGATTTTTCGAACATAGCTCGGGTTTGTGATCACCAATCCGCATTTGGCAAGCGTGGTGATTAAGCCTAATCCCATTATAGTAGCGATGACTTGACTTCTATGATGGAGGCCTTTGCCTTACAGTGGGACAGTGTATAGGCTGATACTTTACTTTTTTTTACTTTTACTTACTTTTGCTGCTCAAGAAAATTTCTTGTCAGTGACTACCTGATTGTGGTATAATTATTATGATAAAAATATTAGATAGTTGATTGAAAATATATGAATTGGTATGCGCCGTTGCCTGCATAATAATTCAGGGCGTCGTTATAAACTCAATATTAACGTAAAATACTTGTATACTCTGTGTGCCGTGTGGTCGCCGGCAGAGTAGAATAGGCCACCCTCACTCTTACCGAGGTGTCGTAAAAGGCGACTAAGGTAAAGCTGCTGGCATGATCATCAGCACCCAGAGAAGGGAAACTCTGCATTTTTACCAAAACCCTCGCCAACCCGTCTGCCAAGCGTGGTGAGTATGGCAATCACCCCTTATCTGATTGAGGGAGGCCCGTGCCCCAGCAGTGGGGAATTAAATGGGCTGACGATGACGATGACTTGTATACTCCTAGCACGAAAATTGACTGACTAATGTTAACGTGGCTCGGAGACAGCGGATAAGATTGGCAGCTGATGGATATGAATGACAAAATACGAGTAATGAAGTTTATTTTCATAAGTGCGAAGATGATGGTTGAGAGAATGACGATGATAATGTATATTTATATGCATTTGGTAGTGACCCTCCCCCATACGTCAAAAGTTATGGATTCGATCACCTTGGACCAACTTGGAAAGAAATCGTGTGATGAACACTTGTGTTTTCAGAGTCTGGGTGTAATATAAATGTATTTTTAAGTGGAAATAGTCCACACAGAACACTGACGTTCATAATGTTAAATATGTAATCTACCGCTGATTCGGAAGTTAATTTCTATTATATTTGTAATTCCTCTGTTGTCTGATATTTGTGACAAGTGCTTAAGCTACTTAAAACCGGAATCGGTCAAAACATGAGATTTTGTATGATGATGTTTAATTCTGAACCCCAACATGTATTTTTTACAGTTGTACATTCCTCACAGCCGTGTGTCCAGACCACACTGCGGGCAGTGCACCGTATACCATCCGCGGACACTCGCGTTATGGTAATGATATCGGAACCGAAATTGGACGCGCGGTCAACGCGGCCGAGATGCTAATGCCAAACGCCATACAAAGTTTAACCTGTCAATGTCAACGCGATTATACGAATATATTCGGATCGAATAGTGCATGTTCAGTGCAGATGTTATTGGATTGGTGAATCTTGATATAGGTATTATAAGTCAAATGGTGTTGTTACACGTACACGACCGTTTAGCGTAGTGGTTTGAGCGGCGGTTGGTACGCCGAGCTCGAGGGTTCGATTCCGGCACCAATATATATGTTTGTTGATAAAAACATATATTTTTGTTACCTTGCAGGTTGGCATGGACACACTACATATTTTAGTTTGGTAAGGTTCAATATCTGTTTGTACGGCCACATATCTATGTAATGTATACAAATCTATAGAATTTCTTCAGTCGATTCTAACCTTAATGTCAAACACGTTCGGTTTCAATATCAATTTGTCAGAATGTGGCTGAATAAACCTGATGTGTGGCTGTTGTACATTTGTTGTTTTTTTTTTACATTACCACGACAAACGAGCAGACGGCTCACCTGATGGTAAGTGATTACTGCAACATGGGGCATCACAGATGCGTTGCCGGCTCTTAAGGGAATAATAAGTCTTTTTCTTTTCTTTTCTTTGGTCTTGGTTTCCAATAATGTTAGTAGAAGGAAAAAACTTAAATAATTTGTCATTTATTTGATGTCATAATTGGTAGACGAGGAGACGTGCTACCTGATGGAAAGAAATTGCCGGGTCTCATGTACACTCGCCACAACACTGGAGTCACAAGTGCTTTGCCAACCTTTTAACTTGAAATAGAGTACAAGCACTCTTAATCTTTTTAGCGGTATCTTCTAATACCTGATCAATTTATATTTCCTCAAAGCCACAAAGCAACCGACACTATAAAGAACAGACAGTCAAACAGACCTATTTCTACCGCGGCGATGACAGAATTAACACGCCGCGGCTCGTCTGTCACAGCTTGGTTTCCTGGCTATCGGGTGTCTGATCGATGCTAAAATATCTATAATAAAAGCGAACATCGGATCCAAAGGCGTTTATGACTCTTTACTAATAAACTAGTGGTTCACTTCTTTTTTTTTTGTTATGGCTCTACCCGAAGATAATTCGCCAATGTGAAGTAACATATTGAGAATAAGTAGGTAGTCAACAGTCGAAGTCAGTCAAAGTCACAGTCACTCAATAAAACGTCGGTATTTTACGTTTTATCGACCTACGGATTCAGCGGATATCACTCTAAAAGCAAGCGCGGGTTTTAAGACTCTATTAGGTCCAAGCAAGTTGTCACGAGACAACGCAATCGACACACAATAGCAGTGTTAAAAACGATACAATCCAACGGTTCTTATTATTAGGATCACTTTGCGGCACTTCACTGCACAAATAAACACCAAATTTGTACACTAAAAACCACTAGACACTAATTTTAAACCTTTGAGTTGCATCAGCCCATGCGGCTTGTTTTAGCCCTACCCGCCGAATCCTGCGCTCACTTCGTTTTGGATCTTTATTTTGTAGTGACATGTGTCAAATCGATTTTTTTAAATTTTTTTTATTCGGTACAGCCACACGATACATATTAAGGTTTTTCCTATGTAATTGCCGCCTTGCATGGCGATCTTCTTAGAAGTTATACTTTCCATACTAACTTTTTTTTAATTTGTAAAGTACAACCTGTGCGGATAAAGAATGGGATCAGAAATGGCGGCAATTTTCGTCTATACTCGCACCCCACGAGTGCGAGTATAGACGCAAATAGTGTGCGAGCGAGAAGTGAATAGATGCGCCGCCATTTCTGATCCCATTCTTTATCCGCACAGGTTGTAACTATTATTACTACTACTCCATAATTAGCTAACTGTGCTTGAATGGACAACGTTTAGGGACATATATAATAGTTTTCAGAAGAAAAATAGTTTTTAATTAAAAAGTTATTGTTGATTGACGCCCTGTTAGTCAAGTGGTTTAAGTACCGGGCCGTGATCTCGGGGTCCTGGGTTCGATTCCCGGATCAAGCGAAAAGTATGTTGCGAATTTTTCGTACATAGCTCGGGTTTGTGATCACCAATCCGCATTTGGCAAGCGTGGTGATTAAGCTTCCCATCATAGTTACGATTGAATTCTATGATGGAGGTGTTTGCCCTGCAGTGGGACAGTTTATAGGCTGATACTTTATTGATAAAACATCAATTCTAGCCAAGTAGGAAGGGTCTTCCATAAGGGTCTTCTATAAGGGTCTTATACATATTATAGTGTCTAGAAAAAAAAGGATTTTTCATAGTCCCATTATAATAATATCCTCCAACTGATTACGGCTACGGCGGCCAATCTCAACGATCAGCCACGTACGCAGGATATATTATAGTGCTCAAGTGTGTGCGCAAACATCCAACCGATTACGGCTACGGCGGCAAATCTCAACGATCAGCCACGTACGCAGGATATATTATAGTACTCAAGTGTGTGGGCAAACACAAACACAAATGCACTCTCTATTCCCTTACACTCATACTCCGATGGGACACCAGAGTGACACGACCAGAGAAGGATTGGGTGCAGGACCAACGGCTTAACGTGCTTTCCGAGGCACGGGAGTACATGACCGCCGACTTCCAGACTCAGCGCCGGGCTGACACTAAAAATTTCTTATCGAAAACTTAGGTACAAACTTTTGGCCCACCCGAAGATCGAACCCGGGACCACTTGCGCAGCCATCGCTTTAAAGTGCGAACTACGAAGCACTGCACCATCGAGGCAGTCAAAAATAGACACAAAATAGTTAAGACACAAAACGCCGACTGCCTACTAAACAGGCTTCGCACACATAGCTACATGCGTGTGCGTACAGTGATCTCGACATGGTTCAGCGTGTTTTGTTCAGCTAACAATAGGCACTTCATAAAGTTGGATACACCTAGTATTTCGTGATAAGTTGATAAGCCACCCTGACGGAGCCAGGTGGGATCTGCCGAGCGAAATCCAGACTTAACATTCTATACGGCGTCACGGACACACCGTATGGGGCAAATTATAAGAGAAGAGAGTTTCGAATCTTTTTCACTACAAAAGTCACCGAGAGCCAATTTTTTTATTTTATTAATTTATTAAATTATACCGGCACTTAAACCTAATTGTAACACACAGTAACAAACATTTATTACAATTAAGTAAAAGACACTTTTTGTTTTCGTTGTGACGTTTATAATTTTTTTATTGTTTTGTTTCAGGTATGTAAAATATCTCTTCTGGTCCAGAATTGGCAGGTATATACAGTAAGAAAGCAACTTTGACAAATTTTCCCACCCAACGTATCACTTGTTGCCTATAGAAGATAAATTATTTCAATAAAGTATAACTTTATTAATTTAACTACATAAATGTGATAAATCGTACTCGATACTTTTAAATGTTAGGATTAATTAAGTTTTTTTTTATATAAATTTAGAATAGAATAGAATAGAATAGAAAATATTTATTCAGCAACAACCTAAAACTAGTTACATTTATCTTAGAACTAAAAGAAACTTATTACTTTAATTTAAACTGCTACAATCTGCTCTGGTCTCAAAGATCGAGATTATAAATCATTTTGTAATTTGTAATAATGCTATTATAAAATCTTTTTTTTATAATAAAATTGCGAACTGGATTAACCGTACTATTGAAATTGGCTTGTATTTAAATTTAACTCGCTAAATTCTCGACGGCTCGCAAAAACCGCTCGGTATCAGGTACAAAAATATTTTTTTCATAATTTTGGTCCAGTGATCTGCCTATCTATTGAGATTAACATAGGTATTTTATTTTAACCCGTTAACCACTTTGAACCGCTGTGATCGCAGAGACCATGCGCTATGACAAAATATTTTTTTTTTTATAATTCAGAGCCAGCGATCAACCTTCCAATTTACACAAAATAAAAAGGGATTCACTTTAACCCGCTATCCGCTCGCGCGGGTGATAAAGACCGTACGCTATTACAAAATCATTTTTCATAATTGCGATCCAGCGATCAATCTTGCCGTCGACGGAAGCCACTCAACTCAACCTCGCCCCGATTCTCCATACAATTCGTATTATTGTTGTTTATTTTTTGACGGATAGCCGAGCGTTTCGGCCACCTGACCTATTTACATTATCGCTCGCACTACACGCGATTAGCAGAACATGAAAACGTATACACGAAGTATTCTATGACAGACGATAAAATCTGTGAACAAATTAGTTTTCGTTGAAAAATCGCGTGCGTTGTTTTGAGTTTGGCTTTGCTTGTTTGGGTATTCTGATAATATTTATTGAATAAGACGCATTTGGTAATAGTTTTTTAACCAGATTATGATTTAAATAATAAAGTTGTCTGATATTTAAGGAAAAAAGACAAGAAATAAATGTGTGTACATCGCAACGATTCAATGATTCAAATCATACTAAAACAATCATTATCCTAGCCTGTCATTCATTATTGTTATGTCTAAAGTTCGGAGCGTTGTACGCTTGGACTTATGAATTATATTTTTAAGTGCTGTGTACAAGCCTATTTTTCTGATTCTGATTTGATGTTGCAATGAAACGACTCTCGTCTGACCATCGCCAACTCAAAGTAGCTGAAATAGAACAACTGTATCCTAGGTAATACTTAAGAAATATTGTACTTATGACGAAAAAATATTCAGTCACTTTCCTTATTCTAAATGGGGTGTTACTTAGTTTGATGATAACTTGTTCTATAATGCCAAAAAATAAGTACTTCATTAGAAAAACCCTCATTATACCCTCATTACCCTCGCTTATTCCCTCTCGCCTGCACATGACAACGTCAGTCAAACGTAGCTTAAGAATACGGAGCTCATTAAAAGACAAAACTTACGCCATTGTACTCAACTAATTGAATTGAAAGACAATTTATTCCGTGTCTGTAAGGAGAAGTACTGGAAAGGCCACTGCATAATTCAACTTAGTAAAAAAGTACGGTGCTCAATTCCGATGTGTCGTCGCATCGAAGCTCTTGACTTGCAAAACGCGTATAAGGTCCAAGCAGCGTCTACAATGAAACCGGAGCTAAACAAACAAGAATATCGCACAAAATAAGCATAAGTGGACCCCAATTCTCGGGCTCGTGATATTTTGAAAACATGGCGGATATCACCTGAAAACCATACAAAAAAACTATGTTTTAGTGATATATGTTGTATGAAAATAAATATCACGAGCACGAGAATTGGACTTCAAATCATCTATTTTATCATATTTGATAAGTATGTTTAAAGATACATTTATACAAAAAAAAAAAAAACAAAATGAAATTTGTATATTCCCTAAAAAGACTCAAATATTATAAAATATATTCAAAGTTGAAGATTTTTTAAAAGTACACTGTTATGATACATTTGTTGAATTTGTTCCATTAATTCGTCAAATTAAAGAAGAAAATGATTGATGAGATCCGCAGGAGAACTAAGGTCACAGACATAGCCCAAAAGATTGCATGCCTAAGTGGCAATGGGCAGGGCACATAGCGAGGAGAACAGACGGCCGTTGGGGCGGGAAGGTCCTCGAGTGGAGGCCACGTACTGGAAGTCACAGCCGTGGAAGGCCCCCACAAGGTGGACCGATGATCTGGTGAAGATCGCGGGAATCCATTGGATGCGAGCGGCACAGGACCAATCTGTGTGGAGAACATTTGGGGAGGCCTTTGTCCAGCAATGGACGTCTATTGGCTGAAATGATGATGATGATGAAAGAAGAAAAAATAAACTTATCAAATATGATAATGGTCTTACTTCTTATCTCGGTCATCTGACCGAGATAAGAAGTAAGACCATTTATGCGTATTTTTCACGGAGGTTGCTATATGTTTCTAGCAGCCAAACAGGAGAGATGCAAAGCGCGTTTAAAAGAGATTCGGTCGAGGATTCCATTTCGTTGTAAGCCTTGAAGCATGCTTATTCTATGCAGACTTTAAACATGTCACTTACCACCTAGTTTATTACGTTTTTAAATAAAATAGTTAGTTCTTCATATCCTGACCGCCTAGTGTTAAAATTTACATTTTAACCCATTTGATGCTAATATATTCTTTTGATAGAATTTTCAACTGGTGCGTACTGCTTATAAGCTATGATCATTACTTTGATAAAAACCTAATGTTATTTTCAAATAGATACACACACACACACACACACATACATATAACCCACTCACTCAATCATGTACCCCAATGCTGCTTATATTATTGTAACTAGTTTTTTTTTCTCTCTCATTCCTTTTAGCCGAACCGGAGCAAATTAATTATAAGCACAACTTATTATATTCACTCATAGTTAGTGCGATACAGGTCTGCGAGCCTAGTGCAATAACTAATGTAACTCGATACTTGTAAGTGCTTTCATGAAATAAATTTTTTTTTTAAAATTTTATACTAATCATATACTAATGGACTGGAGGAAATCTTCTAGTTCGTATAATATAACACCGAAGTGATTTTTTACTGTACATTAAATTATTATTATCAGACGAGTTTCGACGACGAGAGACGAGAATTCAATTAATGAACACGCTCTGGCTATTTATTACAGCAAAAAAATAAAGTACCTACTTATCAATGTTTTTAAACACAGTTTTTTATGATCATTCAAAACACTTTTATGGTATTTTATATTATATACCCATATTATTTTTCTATTAAATATAACCCGCGTCGAAGTATTAGGGTTAAAATTGTCTGATTCGATTCAAGCTAATTTGATGTCTCATTATATTGGGACGTCTTCCGTGCGCTTGCCCTAATATGTAGTAGTCAATGGGCTGGTAGAGATATGGTTGTCGTTTAGCATTAATATTGAACACTTTTATTAACATTATAAAATGTATGTACTATGTAGGTTGAGTAACTGTAACATCGATAAAAAGTAAATACTTAACAATCCATCACCGTCAGCCTTCAAAAATTAAAGGACCATTAAGCTCCGCGAGTCTCATTCCCTTCGTTTTATAATTCCGCGTTTGTCCTAACTCCGGTACACTACCTGGATTAAAAGCCAACCAATAAATTTCGTACAAAAAGAGAACAGGCAAACTGGCTCATAAATCTCAATGGAGGAACTAAGGAGGAATAAATATCTCAACTCGCGCTACAGCCTTCGGATTCCACCCGGAGAAAATATCGCACCAAAATACCGGTGGCGGTTGACGGGGCAAATGGAAAAAAGCGCGAAAACCTCGCATTCCAAATTCAAACGCAGGCCCCGCCCACGTGCGCGTGCGACGGCGCATCGCGGGCGACAGGTGAATGCGACGGCCGCAGCTGCCGTGCCGGACGCGCAGATTTGTATTTTTGTTTTTCGAACCTGGAATATATTTTATAAAATATTGATATACAATGGCGAGTGACAGCGCGATCTCCGTCTCGCAATGGAATGGAATGAGAGTCCTCTCTTTGTGGCCGCATGTCGGGCTGCCGTCTTCTCTGTTTCTGTGTGAAAGTGTCAATAAACAAAATAAAGTAATGGTCCGCGTGTTTCGCACTTGCGTTTTTGAATTAACTTTTTAATGGTGTTTGTCACGTGTACATTTTATTAAAAAAAAGAAAATGGTTTAAAAAGTATAATGTCTATTGCTGAAATTGTTCAATCTAAATTTCCATAAAGAATTGGTATCGTTAGTCACCTCACCAGACATAAATAATGATATCATTAATTTGTTTTGTCTATATGTTTAACATTCTGTATTACAAATGAGAATTTTACACTAAAGCTGTACATAATAATAATTTATCGATTGGCGTTTTAAATTATGATTAATACTCTTTCTTATTTAAGTATTCAATATTTAATATGAAAAATTATAAAAATATTTCATTGCAATTATTAAAACAAGAAAAGGACTTCTATAAAAATCAAGTGTTCTTATATATTTCATTCTACTTAAGATACCGGTTTAGAAATTAGTATTCGTTGTACATACTCTTTGTTTTTTTTTTAATCAAAATGACAAGTTGTATTTCATTCATTTTTTAAAAGATAAAGTAGATTTATAAAGTAAAACATCAGACAACATCATATACGTCGACCTAAACTCAAAGAAGGTAGTTATGGAAAATGTGTCATTGCTATCAGAATAAAGAAAGTGATCATACCCTCACAAAATGTCTGTTCCTATAAAAAGGAAAGATTTTTAACATCACTATTTGTTCGGAAAATACCCTTTAAAATCCACAAACCGAATCAGACTCGCTTAAAACACCTCAAATAGACAATGATTGAATATCCCCACCAACTCGAACTCAAACCAATCGGACATTCAATCTCAGAGTCGTAAAAACAAAAGTTGCCCAGTGATTTATCAAATCGGAGATGCACGGACTTATCTGCAACTTATGTGTTGCACGCAGATGTATACCGAGTAAGAGAAAGACATACAACAATGAACAATGGAAGAATAAATCAGTATAATTAGTTTTGCTTGAACGAAGCGAAGTCATTGGTCAAAACGCATTGGCAAACCCCGCCTCCTGTAGTGCCAGGACGACGTTAGAACAGGTACTTGGCTTGTTGAATTGGATCAAACGTAGCGTCAGCAACGGGAGTAGCAGCCATGGCTATATTTAAATGTAAATATTTCGTTGGTTGTATAGTTTGAGTTGGTAACTGCGTATTGAAGAATATTTAGCAGCATTAGGTAATGAACATCGGGAAGGTATTGACAATTGTGATTGTAATGTGTCGGTAGTGATTTTTTTTTATGGTAATGCGAACGAATCAATATTCGATCCTTACTTATTCTAATCAATGCAGTAAAAATGATTTTAATTAAGTTGTTAGTATCCATTAATGTGAGTTAATAGAAATTGATAATACAAAACGGCAAAACTTTTGAACTATAAATATAATTCAATTGCGTTAATTTAATTGTATAAGTTTATTATTAATTTATTTATTATTGAATTTTAATGTTAATGAGTGTTTAGTTACTTGAAAAAAAAAATGAATACTTCAGATATAGATACTTAGATAGATATTCTTTATTGAACAAAAATAAAATACAAGCATGATACAACAACAGCAACAGACAATAAGGCGGTCTTATCGCTTGTAGCGATTTCTTCCAGACAACCTTTGGGTAGAGGAAAGAAATATCGTATTCGTAATAAGGGGAGGCAGTGCAAAGTAGTTATTATTCTAATGACTGTCACTTCCTTCTGTCTTGTTTTATTTCTTTTAACCATTATCTTACTCGAGACACAATTTTCATTGGTATTTTTTTAAATGCACTAACTTTCAGAAATGTATTCCCATCTCATATACATTCGATCTCCAACTCCTTAATAGCATAAGGGTAAGTCTTATATACTGCCTGATTATGTCCCAGCTCAACTGATCAAATCAACTGGCCAACAGACCAACATATAAATAAAATATAGTATTTTCACGCGATTCTTAGAGACCTTTCGTCGAATTTTATTCATTAATAATGATAGTTTTGATATTTATTTATGTTGTAGAAATATAATTTTATTTGCGGATTAATTAGTATGTGCAAGGATAGACGAAGGTGGAAGTGGCTTTATATATTACATTATATTATAAAGTCTGATTTTATCATTGCTAATCGGCATAAAGATCAAATGTTCCTGTACAAAATTTTGAATGACTACATTGATTCTCCTTTTCTATTAAGAAATATATTTTTAAGGTGTCCCCGGTTAAACTCTCGTCACCATCAGCTATTTAGTGTATCGTTGACTTCAACCAATTATGCCCGTAACACCTTTCTGTTGCGCTCCTGTCGTAATTAAAACAGCGATTTTTGTGACTTAGATCTATTTAACACTACACTGCGAGCGTACAAAAAGGCTGTTGTGGGTAAATTGTCTCCTGATTTTACAAAGTAGATATTTGTCAATTGCTCAATTCTTCCTTTTTGTTTATATTACGAACATCATGTTGCGGTTTTTATGATATTAGTTATTAGTGGAAACTTAATTGGTTTAAGATTATGTTTTTGTGTGTTAAATAGTGTTATTTTAAGTACTGTAGTTTCCTCACAATAAAGAAAATAAAAATAAAAATAACGTTCAAGGTTATAAATCTTGAAAAAATACTAAATCGAATTTTTGACTAAAATACTGAATCATGGTTACATGTTCAGAATCAGTATCTCAATAATTGTACGTTTCAGTTTAAGAAACTATCCAAATCTTGTAGACTTCCTCACGATGTGTTCTATCATTGCCGAGCTAGTGGTAGAAATACGCACATAGATTTGAAATATATAAACGAAATCAAGAGATTTATGCTCTGATTCGTATCTAAGATGGCCCAATCAGACTTCGCATGTTCTTATCCATTGAGCTATCATCGCTCACGAAATATGCAATTTGAATATGCTGACGATACTGCGAATTGCAATAGTGGTGGCCGGTGTCCGATTTGCACCCTGAGTGCTGTGTTTCACGGAGTGACTTTGGCTACCTGAGGCCCAAACTCGGGACAAGGAGAGTTTAATGGTTAGCGGCGCAATTGTATCCGTGGGTGTCTGTCCATGTGTCGAGCAATCGATTACCATCAGGTGATCCATCAGCTTGTCTGCCAAATATCTCATAAAATATCTCAGATAGAAAGCGTTTAAGGTATCGCTCAAAATGAATGTCTATAAAGTTCAAGTCCCTCTCAATAAATAAGCGAGCCGAAAGTTTTGAGCTGCACTAAGTGTAGGGTGTCGGCCGCTCTAGTGCAGTATCGTCAGTAAATTCATGTTTTTTTTTTTCATTTTTTGACCGTAGGAGAATGCTTCGACATGAATGGGCTTGAGCTAATTGATATCACGGCCTAACAGAAAACCGGCGTGAAACAGTACCTGTGCTGTGTTTCGCTGCTCTTAAACCTCCAAGGCTTCTGGTAATCTCACATCACTTAGCAAAACACAGCATATACGAGTACGCCTGGTTTTCTGTTAGGTCGTGGTATCACTCAGCTCAAGCCTATTCATGCTCTCTCGCGATCAAAAATTTGAGGAAAAATGGAAAAAATACTAATTTGCTGACGATACTGCACTAGAGCGGCCTGGCACCCTACACTAAGTGCACGTGTACTCGCGCGATGCAGCTCGGACCTTTCGGCTCGCTTATTTATTGAGACGGGCAACTTTGTAGACTTTCATTTTGAGCGATGGCTTAAACACTTTCTATCTGAGATTTTTTTGTGATAGCTGGCAGACGAGTATACGGATCACCAGTAGTAAACACCCGCAACAAAAGTGCGCCGCCAATCTTTAAACTCTCAAGGCCTCTGGTAACCTTACCCACTCAGCTGAAATTATCATTAATTATCATTATCATTACCAGCAAAACATAGCACAGCCGCTGCTTCACGCCGGTTTTCTATTAGATCGTGATCACTCAGCTCAAGCCCATTTATGCTCTCCCTCGGTCAAAAAATTTAAGAAAAAACTGAAAAAATACTAATTTGCTGACGATACTGCACTAGAGCGGCCAGCACCCTACAGTAAGTGCACGTGTACTCGCGCGATGCAGCTCGGACCTTTCGGCTCGCTTATTTATTGAGTGGGCAACTTTGTAGACTTTCATTTTGAGCGATAGCTTAAACGCTGTCTATCTGAGATGCAGATCGATGAATTACAAAATTGTGAAACTGGTTTGTGAGTCATAGACGAGGTGGTGTCACTAAGATCTTGACGATTATATTAATAAAAACTTAAGACAAGATTTGCCAATACAAATCAATCAACAACCTGTGTCCGTCTACTGCTGAATGTAAGCCTTTTTTGTGCTTGAGGCGACAAACGAGCAAGCCGGTCACCTGATGGTAAGTAATCATCGCAGCGAGGTCAAAGAGATATACCTACATACAGATAAAAAGATGCTTTACTCAAGGATAATCTAAAATTTATTACGATAGTTATGTATGATATGTAACTTGTATATTGTATAATATATGATGAAAGAAATATATAAATAAATAAATATTTTTATAATTTTAATTTAGTATTAATAACTTAGTAATCCCAAATAAATATAAAAGATTACCAAGTTATACTTTCTATTCTCTTAACCACTAATTTTGCTTCATAATGAGCCAGCCGCAGTTGTAATTCTATTGTTTATACTTCCTCTTTTGTTTTTTATCTTAACACTTTAAATTCTTAAGCAAACTATGAAACAATTTTAGTTTTATTAGCACACATGTATTTTTTTACCTGTAGTAAATATTTTTTTAAGAATATATCTATATGCTAACGCTTGACGACAATCTCACCTGATGCAAAGTGACGATGAGGTCTAGGATGCGTTTGCGTTCGCCTATATATCGAAAGTTGCTTATCTATAGCCGTAAGTTTTCTTACCCAAAGTCACGAAGACTCCACTCAGCCTAAGAACGAATACATTAAATATCACACCATACACTCGCGATATGTCACTATACCGTCTCTGTTTCTGAATACGTGTCCACATTATAAAACAAGATTGATGTAAGAGGCGCCAGATACGCGTATTATGACGTCACTAGCGAAGAGATGGGGCTTGAATGAGAAGTCGAGAGAAAGGTTTTTGTGTTGTTGTTGAAGACATTGTGTTGTTGATAGACGTTGCGTTTTCTTCGCGCGTGCCGGTTACCGTTTTGTTCTACGGGTCGAAGGGACCGCGCGAGGAATTTTTTGTCTTTCTTTTTTGAGGTGGACTTTTTGGGGTTAAGATTTTTTTTGTTGCTGATGTTTTGTTTTTTTTTTGCTACGTCAAGTTGACGCTGTGGGAATGATTTTGGAGTTATTTTTTGGACATATCTTTCTAGTAGATAATCAGAATCATAATTTTTATTGCTTAACTCTAGGTATTACATTTTGCGGGAGACTTTGCAACATAATGTTAAGTACAATAACAGTATACCCATATCGAGAGTTTGGTCAATTTCAAAATGTTAGTGACGTAATAATTGCATAATTAATTCGATTGCCACGTTAATGATGATCAATAAAATCAGTTATGATTAGACAACGGATTGGTAAAACCAAAATTGATTTGACAAACAAACATTTTATGACGTCATAAATCAATATTTATCTTAATAAGCGATCTATATTCCGACTATAAAAATAATAATTACAAAGTTGTTTCTATGGTTTCACAATAGAAAGCTTTGCATTCTTATGGTAATTTGAAAATTATCATAAACAAAATAATTGATTAACCTATAGGTATGACCTTTGACATAATGATATAACTTGAATGGGTAGCACAGGTCATTAGTTGATATTATTATAGCAGTCTTTTGCAATTTATTCTTAAGTAAATAAATAAATAAATAATAAATAAATATTTCACAACATCACATACATTGATCTGACTCCGAGATAGGTAGCTCAAGCACCTGTGTTACGGATATCAGAATCAACAGTGGGATTACAAATCTATACATATAATATACTTTTCTTTTAAATAATATACTTACTTTTTTTTACTAATTTAAATTTTTTAACTATTGATTTAGCAGTCTCATCTTAACTGGTGGTCAAATATTTGTAATAATATTTCCACTGGATATTGCAAATATACCCACAATATTGATGAGACTATCGACAGCTCATGTCGAATCAAGCATTTACAAATTTCGTCAGCTTAGTAACACGTTTAGCCTAATTAGTAGAACATCCACCCGAATTGTGGAAGTTGTGGGTTCAAGTTCCGGCTGAACGCGAGATGAATTTTTTAAGTGTTTTATTTAGTTAAGCACAGGTCGTATTCGTCATTGATGAGTGTCATAACCAATCTACATCTCACTACACTACACTAAATAGTAAAGACAGACGTAGTGTGGTAGCTAGTGGCTCGTACTTTGAATCGATTTTTGCGCTCGGGTTCGGTTCGATCAAATTTGATCGATATGAAGTTTGTCTGTTCTTACCGGGAACTCGGTTCTTCCCTTCGATCATTCTGATCACTTTGAATTTTTTGAAGATTGACGCCATGATTATTTGAAAATATTCGTACATAATTAGTAAAATACCGACCTAACTCAAAATTTTAATATAGATGCTAAGTGACAATAGTATCGGCTAAAATCCACGGATGAAAGGTCATCTAACAACAAATTTTGAGTTAAGTAAATAGGTACACTCACATATGAACACGAGATGAAATTTGAAGTGCGTTATTTACTCAAGACTACTCAAGAATAAATTGCAAAGAATTGCTATAAAAATATCAACAATTTTGAGTTAGGTCGGTATTTTACTAAGGGTGCGTATTTACCATCAGATGTGCGGTTTGCACGTTGGTTCACTATATAATGTAAATAAAACAAAAAAATGTGGAACATTAATCTGTTGTTCTATATAGGTATTATATTGATGAGCAGCCGTTCCATTTTGTATGAACCAGATGATTTTTTTTTGCTTTTTTCATTGATCTAACTTGCTAACAGGACTTATTCGTAATACCTACAATGCTTCGTTAGAACAATCGTCAAAATTTCACAGCGTCTCTGGCAACACATTTTTTTATTATCAAAACCGTACCATGCTTTATTTGATTGTTATTTTAGAAACTATATAAAATTAATTATTGTTCTTAGCTTTTTTGTTACTTACAAGCAGAGGTCAGTATTAGGTCGAGTTTTTTATGTGTTAGATGGCAGACGAGCAGACGGATCGCCTGATGGTAAGCGATGGTAAGCGAAGCGCCATCCATAGACACCCGCGACACCAGATGAATCAAATTGTGCTGCCAACCTTTAAACCTCCCTTTCCCCCTGACTGTATAATTTCAATGCAAGTACCAAAATAACTACCTAATTCTGACCTCTGCTAATAAGGTACGTTATTAATGTAAAACATATTAATTAATGCTAAACTATTGAGTTTTATTATCATTATGCAGAAAGTTTATAACTACAACACAGATTGAATACTTCCGAAAACATGTTATTTTTATCAGATGCTCATCAAATAATCAAAATTCCAAATATAATTCTGACATTATAAAATTAATGAGCTTTTGTATCTAATTAATTCAAATGATGCAAAAAAAAAACGCAGTTTACCTACTGACACTTACATTGCATTTAATATGTTTATTGATAAAAATAAGAATGACTAGTTGTCTATGAATTTTTAAAACATTATGAAGTAAAATATTGGAGTTAAAACATTTCGGCAGTCTTCGGGTGGGACTCGAAACCACGATCTTTTTCTAACCGGGCACCTGCTTAACCGACTAAGCTACCCGAGACCTTGGTAAGCGGTACATTTTAAGTGCATTATTTACTTAAGGTGACGGGTAGGGCACACTAGCAACGCCAATCGATTTAAATTTTTAGCTACTAAACCGGATCTATTTTAAACAATTTCGGGGTCACTACCTCTAGGCAAATACTTATACTATTTATTAAATAAGCGTACGCGTTGGACCCAACATTTGTGCATGGTTATTTAATATATAGTAGGTATGTTTGCCTAGAGGTTGTAACCCCGAAATCGATTAAAATAGATCCGGTTTAGTAGCTAAAATAGATTGTCGCTAGTGTGTCCTACCCGTTACCTTAAGAATAAATTGCAAAAAATTGATACATCAAAAAAAGCATATTTATAAGAATTATTGCATTGGGTTGCCAAACGAGTCATAACATGTCTTGGTGACATTTATAAATTACGTCAGCCTTTACATATAAAAATAATGTTTAGTCATTTCTACTGATTATGATGAATTATTTTCTATTTTAACCCATTTCAACTACTCAATAATCAATATGGAGACACATTTAATTTAGTGAATAAGCTACGAAAGAAAGATTGCATGTTAAAACTATTATTTAATATAATTTATTGCACCGAATGAATCAGTTTTTAAAAATATTTCACAACATCACATGTATTGATCTGACTCCGAGATAGGCAGCTCAAGCACCTGTGTTACGGATATCAGGATCAACAGTGGGATTACAAATATTAACATTTAATACTTTTCTTTTGTAAATAAATACTTATAATAAATAGAAAATACCCAGACCAATACAAACAGACATGTTCATGCACACAAATGTTGGTACTGTTCGGGAATCGAACCAGAAACCTTTGCACCAGATACTCGTAAGTATGTAAACGAATTCACATCGCGTCTTACAATGGTTTATTGAACACATTTAACAAAGTAAATCAGTTAACGTTTCGCATTATGAATGTTTGTAAGCGGATCTGTTTTTGTATTTTACAAATGACAAACGACATCACGTATCACCAACCCTTCCTAAACACCAAATATCCACCAAACAAAACAGGGCAGAGTGCAAGAACACAAATCAATCCGCCGACCCGGATTAGCCTCGGTAATGTGTGAAAAATCCGGACGAGATCATGTCCGGACCGATGCGATCCGTATTTGTCACCGGACAGACGCACGGACATCATTCTCATTAGACGCGGAGCGAACCCATTTGTACTAATGTTTAGACGGAGATACGACGGGGCCGGGTAAATCCTTCCATCTTTTTTTGGTCGTATCGTTTCGCGCGGATTTTTAGGGTTGATTTCGGAGTGGGCTTTGGTTTGGGGCGTGAAATAAATACGACGGACATCGGCAGGTTTAGCTTTTGATATTGAGATAAAACATTGGTAGTAATGAAAGGAAATGTTATAACATTTTTTCTGGGTCACGGTCTTTGCGACTCAAGCTCAGGTAATTAATACCCCGAAAAAGTACAGACGGGAAAACGGTTTATTGTAATTATTGACGACCCGTTTGGATCAGTAGTAGCGAATGCTGCCTCTGGTGCAAGGGTTGCGGGTTCGATCCATACACAGTACAATCATTTGTTTGAATGAAGATGTCTGTTTGTATTGTTCAGGGTATTTTCTATGTACTATTAGTATGTATTTACAAAAGAAAAGTATTAAATGTATATATTTGTAAATATGCCTGTTACCATACCATACCATATACCAGCACCCACGTACCCCCATACAACGCCGTTGATTCTGATATCCGTAATACAGGTGCCTAATGTATGTGATGTTGTGAAATATTTGTGATGATGTATAAAAAAACAAATTTACCAATACCTCCGTCTCCGATCCGACTGCTCGTCTGACACCTATCACATAAAAAGAAAACACCTGGATCATGCATGGTCCAAACGTACCTACCAACCCTGCACTCCGAGGCGATGGATTTGGACACAGCTAGGAATGACACGACAAAATGAGGATTGAGTCGAAAAATGAGTGTTGGGGATAGACCTATACACAAATTTGAGTGACTACTTACATTATAAGTTCATATGTAGCCAAATCGATCCTGTCATTGCACTTGACCGATGTGGTTAGGGCCTCTGCCCTTTGATCAGCTTGAAACTCGGATACCAGGCTTAAGTCCTCTTGATAAGAAAAAAAATACTGTTAGCACTTGATGGACAGTTTTGATTAATAACTCATTATCGTGGATTAATATAAGTTTCGTTTTGTGTCAACGGTTTGGTGATCCATCATCAGTCTAAATTGTTTTTTAAGCTTTGATTAATTCGTCTTGGCCATTGATCACATTTCATTCAGGATTTGGTGAATGGAATAACAAACAAGTCGTAGGAGTGTGTATGTATGTTTTGTCATCTATATTAGTGTTCAGATGTTTAGGGAGTTGTCACTCTAGCGGATTGCAAGCGTTTTCAAAGCGGAGCGACGACGCAGCGAACACGTGGCGGTTGCGCAGAGTTCTCGGCGCGGATGCACAACAGATTCACCGGCGATTTTTACGTGGCCGCCACAAAAAAAAACAATGGCATTCAGACTGCAAAGAAATACCAAGATCATCTCTCGCAACACCCTAATGACCTGGAAGCGATATTAAAAACCCAAAATTACCCTCATCGCCTAAAAAGGCACGATATACTCTGGCTACAGGAGAGAGTATAGGGTCACTGGACCAGGAGAAGTGTCCTTACTGGAGGGCACACTCAGCAAGCCTATCACAGTCAACGCATCCATTCATAGTTCAAAGACTGATCGTGGATTAAAAGAGAACAAAAAAAAATAATTCAGATTTACTTTCGCGGCGAATCCATTGCGCATCCGTGGCTTGAACGCTGCGCAGCCACGACGTGTTTGCTGCGCGTCTTTTCGCTCGCAATTGGCCAGTGAGGCAACTCCCTTATACAATGGCAGTACGCGATCATTTCACGGACGATGCGATATCATTTCGCGGCTAGACTCAGCAGAAGGGGTAGACCTAAAGGTGTAGCTTGACATGCGTGCTAATAAACTGACCATCAGGGATGCACAAGACCGTGCGAAGTGGAGGAGTCGAGGTAGGAAAGCGGACTCCCGGGCCCCGACGCGACAGCTTGGCTCGCAACTGGGATAAACGCTACGATTGCTCCACTGGTGTCGTGGGTTTCGCTTACCATCAGGTGATCCGTCCGCCCGTCTACCACATATCACATAAAAAAATCAACACAAGTCCTCTGACCACGTGACACTTCCCAAATATATTACCAAGGTGCTAAAGCTAAATCTCTTCTCTAAATTAATCCTCTCAATTAACGCAGCCTTAACAACGTTAATAACGTACGAGACGTGGTCTGATCAGGCCTGATAGCCTGTTTGACGGTCGATTTTGTTTTTCTATTGACAGGAGCCATCAATCAATGCCTCAGTTTGATTGATTCGAGACGACACTGGATTCATAAAAGTATTAATTTAACTTCGCCCGGTGACGTTGATTGATATTTATGATATTAACGCGGTCTAAGCGCACGGTAGTGGCGGCCAAGTTCGGTGTGTGGTGGCTGCCTGTTATTTTATTCACTAAGAGAAAGCGCATGAAGAACAATGTTTTTGAAGGTAGACTTACTCATCAACACATATGATGACAGCATTTCATTCAATATCTCTGAAATATTATTGACATTTACGAAATTTTATCAAAGAGCTAAAGAGCAAAATTAAAAACATCTCATACATTGACCAGATTTCATACTTAGTGACTTTAATAGAAAGAAACTTCTGATTTTTACAGAAAGTTAGACAACAGCTTTTCGTTTGTAGGACACAATTTTTGAAACATTTTTCTTAATTTGCTTCCATTCATTATATTGTGAGTTTTCAGTTAGGAATCTACATTTAAAATTAAAATGCAAGATAATAGAAAACGTGTATTTTTTATGTGATAGGTGGGTAGACGAGCAGACGGAGGTAAGCAATTGCCGCCGCCCATAGACACCCGCGACAGCAGTGGAGTCATTCAGTGCGCTGCCAACCTTAAAACCCCTTTCCCCTGGATTGGGCCTCCGGTACCCTCACTGACGCAGTGAAACTACAGCACAGCGCTGCTTCACGCTGCTTTTTTGTGAGGCCGTGGTATCACTCCGGTTGAGCCGACCCATTCATGCCGAAGCTTGGCTCTGCCACTGGTCTGAGACACATCTATCCACTGCTGGACGTGGAAGCCGATATCTCATGCTTCTCAATCATCTTTATCCCGGACTTTTCTCATACAGTCACTGCCAGGTCATCCTCTTTCAGGAAGTCGTTTACTACGCTTGCTTTGCCATTAAGATTGCCCTTGGAGTAAAACTTGCATAAACATGATGACTGAATATGGGCTGAGGTCATGATTGCCGTGAGTGGCTTGTGATAAGATGTCATAACCATATCTGCCTCAAATTTGTGCTTAGCGACAACGGACTTGGCCCTATTTTACTTTTCCCATTTAGCAAGGATACATAATTAAGGGTCCGCTTATCGCGTCCTCTATCGATTGATTTATTGGTGCGTTTCGGCGATCGCGTCGCCACAGTGATAGCTGACGCGCAATCAAAAATGCCGCAGTTTGTACAGTTAGCGACACGTCAAGTTACCTTAAAAATAGCCCTTGTGTCTCAGACATAAGGGTGGTCTAAAATCCAAAAAGGGTCAACGTGTGTACGTCATTGAGATTCAGAGAATGCTAACGTCATTTGGTAACCAATGTAGTCTCAATTAAATAAAGTGTGAAGTGGTCTCGGCAGAATCCGTAGATCCACAAAACAATTAACTACCAGCGTTTTGTTGAGTCACTTCGACGGGACACACACTGACTTCGACGGGACTACCCACTTTTTCAATTTCACTTGACATTGGCAGAGTCCTCACAGAAGCCATAAAAAATACGGTGAGACTAAAGTGTTTTGCCTGGTTGCAAATATTAGAAGTTACCCAATTGCTAAATTGTTGGTCTAGTTGTTTAAGTACCGGATCGTGATCTCGGAGTCCTGAGTTCGATTCCCGGGTCGAGCGAAAAATATGTTTTGAATTTTTCGAACATAGCTCGGGTTTGTGATCACAAATCCGCATTTGGCAATCGTGGTGATTAAGCCTAATCCCATCATAGTAGCGATGACTTGATTCCTATGATGGAGGCCTTTTCCCTTCAGTGGGACAGTTTATAGGCTGATACTTTACTTTACCTAATTACTTCGAAACTTTATTCAGTTGCCTTTCAGTTTATGTTGTGTCTAAAGCTGCGGCTTCAGAGCCTGGGGTACGCTTGGACGATGTTCTTGGGTAATGAATAGTGTGGTTATTTTAAAAAACCGAATAGTCTGACCTTAGCAAAACCTGGGCTTACTGTATTTATTCTATACTATAGATGATACCTTCGTTCATCCCGTTTAGTTTCGTCTAGAGTTTCCTCAACCGAGCTGTATGAGGGCTGAAGTCAGTGACAGCATCAATTTGTTACCTGTTGCGCGGAGCATCCCCCCCTTCTCTAAGTGACGTAGTGAGGGTGTCTGTGTTGTCATTATCCAGGGTAAGTTAGACGGGTTAAGGAAAACCTTTTGAGTAATAGTACCTACTAAGTTTGCGATGACTTTTCATGATTTCATTGTAACTGGTTTGGTTTTTGGTCAAATATTTGAAATAAAACCACAGATTGAAGATTCGAAAAAAAATCTTAGTTTGAATTAAAACGTTACTTAACTATAGGTGCATAATAACTGTATGCGCGCACTAGAAGTTGTCTATTTATTCATTATAATAATTTAATAGTATGTATCTCATTATTATTTGATATTTTCTTCTTAGTATATATGTATACCCACATTACACATACACGTTAGGTACACAAAATACACTAGACAAGCGTCCGTGGCACTCATTCAGCTGGTCTCACTGAAAACCAGCGTCATGGCCATTGTCTGGGCTGTGACATAAACTGAGTGAGGGCCATTTATACTAGACGTCATAACACATCATAATATTAATTTGGCACTGTCCGGACATGATTGAATATAGTTTTTTTTTCCCCTTTCTGTTTTATTTTTATGTATTTTTAATTTTTTTATGTTTTGTTTTCTGTTTGTGCCAAATTGTGTTCTGTTTACAATTGCTATATGTTCTGTGTTGTGATGTCTAAAATATTTTCTTTCTTTCTTCCTTCTAAAAAAAGCTACTTTCCATTTTTGCCAATGATGAAATCCACCTCCTTATCTTAGCGTGTAATTCCCAATTGCATCCAATGCTGTCGCTTCGGAGCCCGGGGGCTTGGACCATGATCCAAGTTTCAGGAAGTCTGAATATTACAATGAAACGACTGACCTTTGCATCCCTTAGATACCGCGGGAGAGCCAAGCTTCGGCATGAATGGGCTGGCTCGACCGGAGTGATACCACGGCCTCACAGAAAACCGGCGTGAAGCAGCACTGTGCTGTGTTTCGCTGCGTGAGTGAGGGTACCGGAGGTCCAATCCGGGGGATAGGGGGGTTTAAAGGTTGGCAGCGCACTTGTGACTCCACTGGTGTTGCGGGTGTCCATGGGTGGCGGCAATTGCTTACCATCAGGTGATCCGTCTGTTCGTCTGCCTACATGTTACGTAAAAAAAAAGATAGGGGAACCATACCAACTGGATCACGGTTACACGTTCAAAATCTTTCATCATCATCATTTCAGTCAATAGACATCCACTGCTGGACATAGGCCTCCCCTAATGTTCTCCACACAGATCGGTCCTGTGCTGCCCGCATTCAATGGATTCCCGAAATTCAAAATCATTGGGTAACTCAAATATTATAGTAGGTATCCACAATTTTGAGAAAATATCCTTGACTTGCAGTTTTTCTCCCGATGTTTCCCCTTACCCGATAAAGGTGGAAATATGCACGTACGAGTAGGTTTGAAATATCCGATTTAAATCACTACCCGCCGTATGGAAGGCGCGTTTTTATCCAGTGAGCTACCTATTCGCTATTATATATCGCTATTTGTTCTTTTATGTATTGTTTGCTTTATGTAGGTGGCAGACGTGCAGACGGATCACCTGATGATAAGCCATTGCCGCCACCCATGGACAAACGCGACACCAGTGCAGTTACAAGTGAGCTGCCAACCTTTGAATCCCTCGTTCCCCTGGATTGGGTCTCCGGTACCCTCACTCACATAGGGCAACATAGCCCAATGCTGCTTCACGCAGGATAATACTGTAACGATGATGAACCCCTTCGTTTCTGGCCGTAGTAATAGTCAATAATTTCAAAAAAAGAAGTTTTTCAATTTATGAAGGGTGACGCTTGTCCATGTCATGGCCGATAGACCTGATGCTGGGTCACTCTTGAAGTTCAACTCGTTGGAGATAGAGGGTACACCTAGCCCGACCTCCGGAGGGCGCTCACCGAATAGTGGCAAGGCGTGGGCCACATGTGGTCATCACTGCACACACTTGGAATAATTATTAACTTAGGTAATCACTATCATGCAGGTATGAGAATGTTTTCGTCATCATGAATTGTGTATTTTTTTTTTTTTTGTACTTTCACATATATTTTTTTTAAGATAAGACTTCAGTGACACAGATGGCGCTACCGTCACTAGAGGGTGTGTGAATAAAAAAGTGTATGATGGCGCCACTGTCGTTATTTCTATTTATTGTATTCGTGTGAGCATTGTTTTTGTTTTTCTTTTTGTTTGTTTATTTATTATTTATGTACCTTATATGTACCGGTTTATATTAATTTATTTATATTAATGTTGCTTTTTTTTTTTGGATCTGTATATATGCGTCTTGTTATTCATGTTCACGTTTTATATGTACTTTTCCGTTTTATAATAATATTGTCAGTATTTTTTTTTTCATGTTGTATGTTTTATTATGAGTCGTCGCTCGAAGGTACAGCCTGAAAATCAGCGCTGCAGCGGCTGCTTAGCAGTTGTTGTAGCACATGCTGAGGCTGAACCTTGTTGGCCGCAACTTAATAATGTTTTGTCCTTATTTAGATTTGTATGTAATGTGCTGTAGTCAATAAATTATTTCTTATTCTTATTCTAATAGCAGTCACTCTCGGAGAAGTCGCGGCCGCGGTATAACTCGTGTGAGTGCCCATTAGTGTTATAACAGTTGTATTACAGATTGCCTTGTAATAAACGTACGTATTAACGTATATCTTTTTATTGCGCCACCGCGGCGCGACAATACCTACGTCATGCTTTATGGTAAATACTGCTAAACTGCTACTAAGTGACAAAATCACTTGTTGCTCGTGTGACGGGCTAGTGATGTAGCCTCGTTGGAACCGTCGTCAGTCACCACTTCGCATGATGAATTCGTTATTGTTTCTAATGCGTATCACTCGCCCTCACTAAAGCTTGTGGGTTTCATCATAACATTGATAGGTATGAATTAGTTTAAATATCCATACATACGATATTGAAATGAATATTTTAAATTAACTTTGGGTTTGTTTTGTTCTGTTCTTCTGTGGGACTGTTCAATAGTCTTGAGCAGCACTTACCTCAATGAGCAGCACTCAAAAATGAATATCGTTTGAGTATTTTGAGGTAGCAGGGGAGCAGATCATCTGATGGTAAGCGATTACCGTTCCCATGGACACCTGCCACACCAGTTGAGCCACAAATGCGCTGCCAACCTTTAAGCCTCCTTTTCCCCCGGATCGGGTTTAAAGATATTTTATTCTCATAAAGACATATGCCACTGACATGAGTAACAAGTAACACTTAAGTAAACATATTTTAACATAATTTATTATAAAACGAAAATCGTGACACAAACAGATACCCATCCACACCAGTTAACCAAATCAAATAATTCTTCGTCCAACGTATTCAGATAGGTATTTTTGAGATTATATAATATAAGGATTATCAGGTGGCACCAAGAAAAACACAGACGAGCACTTTGAAGTTTTACAATTTTATTTTTCACTTTACAAGTTCCTTCGTTGCTGGTTGATATTCGACCGCCCGCCCAAACGAATATCAACCGCCATTACAAAAAAAAGCCCGAGGTGGGGTAAAACGGAAGTATAATTTTCAAATGTAAATATAAATTATTTCACAACTTATTAATTCTTAAATTAAAATGTAAATATTCTAAATTAGAAAATAATAAATTGAATAAGTAATACTATAATTATATAACTTGTTATTTCTATACACTCTTTTATAATCTTACAATAATGTGCCAGTCGCTTTTTAAATACTTTGAACGAGTCAGTACTCTTGATTTCCGAGGGTATTTTGTTAAAAAACCTCGCTCCTTGGCATGTTTTTGGGTCTTCGGTACCACCCTCGTTCGCTGAAGACGGTGTTGAGACAATGTTTAATACTGTTTTTTTTTGAGGCCGTGGTTACACTCCGGTCAAGCCAAAGACAAAGGGTTAGGGGGAAATTCGCTCTATTAAAACTCGTTTCAGAATTTTGGGTTATTTTGCTGGCCACTGTTCTAAACTTTTTTTTTTGTCGCTGTGAAAAATGCTTGCCTTATGCATACCCGAGATAGCGGAGGCCATCAGGGGTATGTCGGGCTCTCCTCTAGGTATGCGCCCAGAGACCGACTAAAAAACAGCGGCGGCGTTCACTCATCGCCCAATTGGGGAAAGGCCACTGGTTCTAACCTAACCTAACCAAATATTTTTGGTTTTGTAGAGTTCACTATGTATTACCGCCACAAAAATATTGGTTGGGTTAGGTTAGAACAGTGGCCAGTAAAAAAAATCTAAAATTCTGGGACGAGACACCGACACAACACATACACCGACGCAAGGTAGCAAGCTTATCGGTCTTCTATCGGATACATTTTGGAGAGTGCGCCACGGAACTGTACAATGCCATTGGAGCATCTCCGTTCTTCCACTACTCCACCAGGCAGACCCTCAATCGACACCGGTACATGGTAGAAATACCAAAAGTCCGCACAAAGAGGTTTGAATCCTGTTTTCTTATTCGTACTGCGAAACAGTGGAATCAGTTGCCTGAAGAGGTGTTCCCTAGTGGCTACAATTTGGGGGTTTTCAAAGCGCGAGTGAATAGGTATGTAATCGTGCTACATCTTAGACCATATTATCACTTACCATCAAGTGAAATATGGTCAAACTCTTACCTATCTACAGTAAAAAAAAAAAAGAGTTTTAATAGGGCGAATTTTCCCCTAACCCAGAATCTATACATGCTGTCTCTCCCACGGTCAAAACGTCATTCTTAGTGAAACGAATCTTAAATTTGGGTTTGTTTCGTTCTGATCAATTTTTTGAGCAGCACTCATAGGTGAAAGCCGTTAATATTTGTGCGAAAGTCCATACAATTATTGCAAGAACTCTACAAAATACATTCATACTACCTTCAAACACGCCAACTTCAACAACGCCCTGTTGGTCTAGTGGTTTAAGTACCGGGCTGTGATCTCGGGGTCCTGGGTTCGATTCCCGGGTCGAGCGAAAAGTATGTTGCGAATTTTTCGAACATAGCTCGGGTTTGTGATCACCAATCCGCATTAGGCAAGCGTGGTGATTAAGCCTAATCCCATCATAGTAGCGATAACTTGATTTCTATGATGGAGGCCTTTGCCCTGCAGTGGGACAGTATATAGGCTGATACTAGATACTAGAACTACCTTCAACAGACCAAACTAACTCAAGTCCTAAACCTTAAACCTGTTATAGTAAACTTAAAACCTATTCAGTAGCTCGACAAAGAACTCTATGTAGAGACTTTATCGCGTCGCGTATCAGTAGCGATTGCTCGGAGCGCTCGTAAAGCGTTGGATAGCGTCGCGTCGGCGCCCGCGCAGGTAGAGCGCGATAGTTCTACACCCAGATACGGAGAGTTATGGAGAGCTAAAGGAGTTATGGGCGTTAGGAGAAGAAACCATTTTGTGACTGAATCTTTGCAGTTGATAAAGATGTAATATAGAGCTGATATAACCAAATGTTTAACGTACTAGGTTTATGGGCTGGTTCGTAAATGATACCGGCGTAAATGAGCCGAGAGGTCCCCGGCAGAGTAGAATAGGCCACCCTCACTCTTACCGAGATGTCGTAAAAAGTGACTAAGGTAAAGCTGCTGGCATGATCATCAGCACCCAGAGAAGGAAAACTCTGCATTTATATCAAAACCCTCGCCAACCCGTCTGCCAAGCGTGGTGAGTATGGCAATTACCCCTCATGTGATTGAGGGAGGCCCGTGCCCCAACATTGGGGACTTAAATGGGCTGATGATGACGTAAATGATATATTTTTTGATGCAAGTACACAATAGTATTTTTTTTACATTGAGGTAATAAATACGCTTATATATATTGGGACGAGCAGACGGATCGCCTGATGGCGATTACTGCGATTACTGCCGCCCATAGACACGCGCGACACCAGTGGAGTCACAAGTGCGCTGCCACCCCCCTTTAAACTCCTTTTCCCCCGGACTGGGCCTACGATACCCTCACTCACGTAGCTAAACCCTCACAGAAAACCGGCGTGAAGAAGTCACGCCGGTTTATGTGAGGGCGTGGTATCACTCCGTGGTCTGGTATTAGGTATATAATTGATACAATAAGCAGAAAACTAAGCTACAACCTTCATCATAATCCTGTACTCCTGACATTTCTTCAAAATACTCTTTGTCCTTGTAAGAAGGTTCAGAATTAATTGCAGAGTAATATTTGCATAGGTTGATCTACAGTAAACTCTATTCTTGTTATCTCATATTTATTCTTAGTTACCTTAATCTTACTTTGCTCTACAAGATACATAAGAACAACAGCTATATAATGAATTACAAGTAGATACCTATCTAATTAGCCTCGTTTAGTTTTCATGTAACGCGCACAATTCCGTATTTTTTTCTCAGCATTGTAATTCTTAATTCCGGTTAAATCTGTTAAGGTACGCTTAAGGCATGGTTAATGATTTGGGGAGTCTGACAATGAAGCGACTGCCGTCTGACATTTGCAACCCTTTAACAGGTTACACAGACCAGCTGAATCATGGAATCGTGGTTATAAAAACCATCCTAAATGTGCTGGTTTTCTATTCATGCTTTCCCCCACCTTTGAGCTGATGGTAGAAATACGCACATTAATTTCCAGAGGTGCATGCTCGGATTCGAACTGCAACCCCCCGTATGGATGACGTGTTCTCATCCATTGAGTTAGCATCGCTCCGATCCATCCATATTACAGAGGTAACTGAAAACTCAAGTGCAAAAATATGACCCAAAGTTAAGCGTCGTTATTCTTTGAAAATGCATTAGCGATCTCTCTGCTTTCGCAAATGTTAATTGCCTTACCATTAAGTGACCCGCTTGCTTGTTTGTCACATCTAGCATTAAAAAAAAACACTATACTCCTTTGGCTTAATCATGATATCAAATTAGTCAGAATTAGTAAGGTCAGTCAGAATCGGTCAGAATTGTCGACGACCAGGCATTTTCCGACACACTAGATCCTTTGTCATTGCGTAGAGATGTAGCATCACTGTGCATCTTCTATCGCATTTACAATGGGGAATGTTCCGAGGAACTGTTCGGCCTTATTCCAGCTGCAATTTTTCACCACCGCACATCACGTCAGAATGCCAAATTTCATCCACATCACCTGGATGGATTTATATCGCCTACAGTGCGTTTCTCTCGTCATTTCCTACCACGCACAGTAAAACTGTGGAACCAGCTGTCATTCGTGGTGTTCCCGAACAGATACGACCTGGTGACCTTCAAGAAAAGGGTTTATTCCTTTCTAAAGAGCCGGCAACGCATATGTGATACCTCAGGTGTTGCAGATGTCCATGGGCGGCGGTGATCACTTTCCATTAGGTGTGCCGTCTGCTCGTTTGTCCACTATAATGTAAAAAAGAAAAAAAAATCGGTGACACTGACACAAGTCAGAGTTATACTTGAGTCACACGTTAGAAAAAGACTAACTACTAACTTTTTTTTTTCATCTGTCACCCATATCATGCTAAAGCGAAAAAAGTAAGTATAGCAGTTATATTTGCACGACACGTTGTTTCGACCTACTTTTATCCACACAAACTTTGAAAACTATAAAAAGCTCGTTAGGAGATCACATTAGTCACTTTACGCACACCATAATTCAATTGAACCTGTCAAAAACGAGGTCTTCCGCGTCCCAGCAGACAGAGAGGGCATCGGTGAAGTGACGATTCAACGCACACTGGGACGAGAATTTAATTATTCTGTAGGTAAGAGGCAAGTTATCTCATGTCACCATTTATAAAATTAACTTTTAATTCAAATATTGTTCCGTTCAGGGGTCCGAAATATAAAAACTTCAATAAATATAAATAATTGGTAGAACTCTAAAAACCCGTTATATTTTTACTTTTTTTTCTCTTGATTGAAAACATATTGCTGCCATGGTTCTACGTCCCCATTATTGTAAACAACAAAACGTGAAACGCCAGTTTCAGGTTAGTCGTAGTCTTTCATGTCAGTCAGTCAGTCACGCGTATAACTTACAATAACAGTGACGTCACGGCACAGATAATTAATATACCATCATGGCGGACGGCTTTTATGGCTGCATGGCGAAAATATAATTTCAAATTATTTTAGGAAAGGTGCTCCAAAAAAATTTATATTATTTATATTTTTACGGCGTAATATAATCGTAATGAACCGTTCTTTCAAATAATAAAAAAATAGTGGCAACTAGCCTATTCAGCATGCCTTGAGCTTGGTAGCTCAATGGATAAGAACGCGACTTCCATACCGGGGTCGTGGCTCGAATCCGAGCATGCACCTCTGTATTTATATAGATCTATATTTTGTTATCTGTATTTTTGGTGCCAAATAAACCTTTTTCTATTTCTATTTCTATTTCTATTTCTATTTTCATCTAAGTGCTTCTGGATAGAAGTTGTCTGGTAGAAGAAGTCTGGTAATTACAAGGAAGCGACCGTCCTTTTGACCTTCGTCCCGGTCCTCAGACCTCATAAAATCGGCGATACATTTGTTGGCTTAAGTATTAAGATATTTAATAAGCTACCACAAAATGTTACTTCATCGGTGATGTTAACCTATCACTGGATAAGTTTAAGTCTCAGACTGACCGGATGGCGCAATTGGTAGTGACCCTAACGCCATAGGTCGTGGGTTCGATCCCCACCCTGGACAAACATTCGTGCGATGAACACGTGTTTGTTCAGTGTCTAGGTGTAATATATGTATTTAAGTATATATTTGTGTTCCTCTGTTGTCTGATATCTGTAACACAAGTGCTTAAGCTACTTGGTACGGAATCAGGTCAACGTATGAGATGTTGTGAGAATTATTATTATTATTATTATTATATTAAAACCTGCCTAATGAAGAAAGGTTACTATAGTGCACAAGACTATGATAAGGATTCTTGGTCATTTTAATTGATTAATCTTTTGAGTTGTTATTCATAGTAGTCTATTAACTTTCATAATTGTATTTTTTTCTCTTCTGAATTGAAACTCTGTAACATCATCAATATTTGAAAAGTGTAATTACTGAGTTTCTTGCTGGTGTCTTCTCAGTAGAAATCGACATTCCGAACCAGCGGTAGATATTATGTTCCTATTTTGACATTCATAAGTATTCTGTGTGGACTTAAATTGAATAAATATTTATTTTTCTTATCTTTATCTTTAACCCTTATGAAGATCACGGTTACACGTTCAGAATAAGTATCCAAATAATGTACTTGTATCCATCATTTTGAGAAACTATCCGAGACCTGCAAGTTTCCTCACGATGTTTCCCTCACGGCCGAGCTAAAATAGAAATATGCATAAAGATTTGAAATATCCCCCATCGTTAGTACAAGTAAAGTCATCTGAATTCCACTTTTATATTGGTTACATTTATTTCATTATTAATTGTAAAAAGACAGCTCACTACAATGCCAACGTGTAGGTGTTTGTAAAAACCAGAGCAATGTCAAACTCTAAACCGTTTGTCAAACTGTCAATCAGAGACACAAAAAGTACGCTTCGCCCAGTGGGCGCTGTCGCTGCGTACGCGCAACCGGTTCGATATAATTGGGGCAGTTAATAAAAACATCTTGGACAAATTCGACAAGCATCTTGGGCCAATTAGGCCCAAGTCGAGATTTATTGATGGGCACGTTCGGTGCGTGCGCAGATTTGTGGCCCAAACAGAGGCACGCAATGTTATTTCGATCTTTGGAGTTATCGTGTATACATAAGACATAAGAATGTACTGTGTTAGTCGTTTTGGAAGCTGGACGAATTAGGTCACTTTTATTAATTAGTACTTCGTTTTTTTTTTTAAAAGTTGAGCATATAGGATGTATCGTTAAACATTACGTCTTCTGCCAACCATTCTGAACCACTTTTAATTCATAACATTTAGAAATTTCCTAAAAAAAATTGATTTCCCATATAAAAAAACAAGTCACGTGATGTAGGTACTTTGTATGACTGCCTCGGTTGCGTCTGGGGTCCCGGGTTCGATCCCCGGGTCAGGCCAAAAGTTGTACCTGAGGTTTGTGTTAAGAAATTCTCAGTGTTAGCCCGGAGTCTGGAAGTTGGCGGTCTTGTACCCCCGTGCCTTGGATAGCAGGTTAAGCCGTTGGTCTTGCGCTAATCCCTCTTCGGTCGTGTCACACTGGTGTCCCATTGAAATAAGAGGGTACGGGAATAGAGAGTGTCTGCGCAAATACTTGTGCACTATAATATATCCTGCGTCGATGGCTGATGGCTGAGGTTGACCGCCATGACCGAAATATTGGTTTGGAGGACATTATTTATTATTATTATTAATTAAACACTGAGATCAATCACATTATATTTAACATCTTATTAATGTGACAGTACATTTTTATATAAAAAGTCACCTATTCATAATCCAGTACCAGGGACAGTAAAATTCCTGACGAATATCTATCGACAAATCTACAGCATCTGTTATTACCAGGATTACTAACTTTATAATATCATGTACCTACTGTACCTACCTAATATTTTCCATCCGATTTCGGCTAAGGCGGCTAATCTCAACGATTAGCCATTTAAGTATCAGCCTATAAACTGTCTCACTGCAGGGCAAAAGCCTCCATCATAGAAATCAAGTCATCGCTACTATGATGGGATTAGGCTTAATCACCACGCTTGCCAAATGCGGATTGGTGATCACAAACCCGAGCTATGTTCGAAAAATTCGTAACAAACTTTTCCCTCGACCCGGGAATCGAACCCAGGATCCCGAGATCACGGCCCGGTACTTAAACCACTAGACCAACGATTAGCCACTTACTCAGGATATATTATTATAGTGCTCAAGTCTGTGCGCAAACACATGTGCACTCTATATTCCGACCGTAGAGGGATCGGGCGCAGGACCATGTCTTAACATGCCAACCTATCCCTTTAACAAAACACAGAACTATAACACTACAACTACACTAATTGCATTCGATAGTCACTCCAATTTCAATTTAAAAACGCCATTACATTTCCTTGCACAACTAACACTCGAGTCTTGGGCGAGAATTGCCTATCACTTGTCAAGCACAAAAACTGAATAACTCATCTCGATGCGAAAGCGAACAATGCCGCTCTTGCGTCCGGCGCAGGCGTCGACGGGAATCAGGAGTCGTTTTTGTGGTGCCGTTTTCTAATATCTAATGAAGTTTGAGCAAGAGCCAAAGAGATGAGACGTGACTTTAAAGTCTGGTTTTAGATAGGCGTACGAGTCACTCTGTCGAGTTTGAACTGCAGTAACTCGCGCTTTTTGTAGGTCTCTCGCGAGTAACTCGTACGAGTGAGCTGGCATTACAAGCCGAATGAGTCTATTAGCTAGGCAGCTCGCACTGTGTAATTTAATAAAATATACTTAAAATACCAAAAATGTTTACCTAACACCGAGCAAATAAATTGCCGATTAAGGAGGCTCAAAGTCACCCAGAGAGCAATGGAGAGAGCTATGCTCGGAGTCTCCCTGCGTGATTGTATCAGAAATGATGAGATCCGCAGGAGAACGAAGGTTACAGACATAGCCCAAAGGATTGCATGCCTTAAGTGGCAATGGGCAGGGCACATAGCGAGGAGAACAGACGGCCGTTGGGGCAGAAAGGTCCTGGAGTGGAGGCCACGCACAGGAAGTCGCAGCCGTGGCAGGCCCCCCACAAGGTGGACCGACGATCTGGTGAAGATCGCGGGAATCCATTGGATGCGGGCGGCACAGGACCGATCTGTGTGGAGAACATTGGGGGAGGCCTATGTCCAGCAGTGGACGTCTATTGGCTGAAATTATGATGATGATGAGCAAATAAATCATCTAATCCCAAGTGATCATCACCGCCGGGCATCAGCTACATGAGAGGGAGTGCAAATGCGTTGCTGGCCTTTTATGAAGCTCGTAATCCTCCTTGTTCGTTATCAATGCCATTAATTATCTCAACGTGCTATTCCCGTTTGCATCCTAAGAAGTTGCTTCAGAGCCCAGGGTATGGGTATGCTTAGACGATATTTGAATTGGGGCTTCCCAATTGGACTGTTGGAGAGCCACCACCGACGGGAGTGATACCACGGCCTTACAGAAAACCGTCGTAAAGCAGCACTGTGCTGTATTTCGTTGCGGGAGTAAGGGTGCCGGGGGAAAGGGGAGGGGAGGAGGCGATGCGCTGCAACGTTTGTGAGAAAGAGGGGCTTAAAGGTTGGCAGCTCACTTGTGACTTCACTGATATCGTGGGAGTCCATGGGCGGCGGCAATTGCTTATCAACAGGCGATCCGTCTTCTCTTCTGCCTCTTAACACATAAAAATATTCCTGGATCATAGTATCATCTTTCCATCTCTATGAATTTCGTGCGAATAAGACGTGCTCTTGAAACTCCAGGAAACACACTTTTTGAAACACACTTTGGTGGTCATACCACCAAATTATGTTTCAAAAATTAAAAAAAAACTTTAATTAAAGTTGATTTTCACATATAGATATCTACATCAGATACCAATTTCAAAAATCAACAACCTGTGTCCATCCCCTGGTGAACACATGCCTTGGAGTAACTCCATAGATCTTGTGCCAGGTTTTCCACATCTCGTTTAAAGTACATCAGTTTACTTATAACTATATCTAACTTTACCCTAACCACCTCAGCACTAAGCTTTATAAATCATCGAGATACACATTCATCAAAATCTCAATAAATCTTTTTTTTTTTCATTACAAAGCCAGAGCTTTACCCGAAAATCGTGAATCAAAAATACACGATCCAAACGCTTATTAACACGACCAAAATTTCAAAATTAGCTCGCTCGAGTCAATCATGCGACGGAAGGGTGAACAGCGCACAATGATAATGCCCGCTTATCCGATGATCCATCACGTGGCAGATGTATTGACAAGATAACCGCTTTCGCAGTGCTTCCAAAAGTTATTTGAGCTTACAGTTAGATAAACTGTGTAAACTGGTGTATTGGCAATATGTTTTGTTAGTGTTGACTTATACATATAGGTATGTATTTTTAGATTTCCATGAATCTGTTTTTTGTGACATTACTGTTGGTAGTTGTTTTCGATATCTTCTAGAGTTCCAACAAACAGATCAGGTATCCTGTTGACTCTTGTCTTGAGGATTAATGTTTAACACTGCATCAGTTTATTGTAGCTGATGGTACATCAGAAGTTTGCACATAGTCATTTGAACATACCATGAAATCTACAGAAATTATTTGGATTTATATTTTGATAGAATTTACCTGAACATAGTTGAAATTACTTTATATGCCTAACAACAAATACTTTTTGAATCCTAGAATACTTTTAAGAACACGTGGCTTTTGCAATAACAACTTGCATTTCTGTATGATTAAATTTCAAAGCCAAGTAACAGTAAGAGGTCTAAAATTCTGCCTTAGAAAGCACTGATGTAACTCGATCGATAACATCACCAAAATCCACAGTATCATTATAACGAATTCGATTCGTCCAGCGTCTTGCGCCAAAGACTATCGGACGTCAATCGTTATGACGATTTCACGGCGATTTTGGTGAAATTAAAACCATTGTTTTGTAATTCTGTTCAGAAATTTGTCGAGTCACTTTCCTTTGTACAGTTGTGTCTTGATTTGGAAGTATATCTTTTTTGCCTTGCCTTACATTGTTATCTTGAGGCAATCTGACTGTTTTATTTAGTTCATTGAATTTGTCGATACTTTCATTTAGCAAATGTTTTTTTCATAAAGAGGAAAGGTTTGTGTGTGTGTATCTGAATATGAACTGAAAAACACCTGAACTGATATAAAAAAAAAGTATGACACTTGTACTATCATTAAATACTATTATTTATTATAAGCTTATGTTGCTCAATGTGTCATTTCAACGGGAATATATCAATAAAATTAGTTTTCGCAGGCGAATCCGCGGGCGGAAGGCTAGTATATGATATGTATGAAGTCAGTTGTTTCGAAATGATATTAATATCTTTTACAGCTTTCATATTAATATTTATGTGTTCATAATAGAACAATTAATAAATAAGAACCATACCTTATTGCGAATCATTAAACAAACATATATTTATAAGGAAAAATACTCTTGTTACATATTTATAATTAGTTATTTCACAAATCATTAGTTAAGTATGTCACTGATGTATTATACAGATTTTTATTAAGGATAAATATACGTATTTTCCAAATATATCTAAATATTTCTAGATTTAATCTTGCTTGTAATCAGATTACAAACATAAGTACGATGAGTTATATCACATAGTTATTTGCTATTAATATTTAATGAACCAAAAGTAGAAGATCACCACTTAAAATAAATAAGCACCATTGATTAACCCAGAAATAATCTTTATCAGATACTCAATACCTGTGCACAGACAGACACAAATAATGTTACTACAATCTGTCAAATTTCTTTAATTGATATTAAACTAAACGTATTTGACATTAATATTAGTGTCGATTAGAGCAAATTGAGAGATTTATACACATTGTAGATGTCGGTGCTAAATCTATCTAATAAATATCTTACATCAATGTGCAAGTGAATAAAATATTCAATAGGAATAAATCTGAGTTAATTGAACCTGTTACTGCATCAGCAAACGCGTTGCATATACAGTTACCAATTGCGAGCCAACAGTCACAAAGCCCCATCATATAGCATTGACTGCAGCAGACACCACACGAACTCCTTTGATCGGAAATTCGGGATCGCCGATCGGGACCATTGCATTCTGTTAGCCCGCGGCCGCTGCATCTTTGTCCTCCCGGATTGACATGCTGCGTTTTAATCAATTAACCAACTGAACGGTTCACGAGCCAATGGACAGTGAAATAAGCAGACCACACCGGCCACCGTACCCTTTTTGGACGGTTTCCGATTTCAAAACGTTTTTTCACCGGCCGTTTTTTGGACAACTTCATAATCGGAGCGCGAAAGTTCTTTTTTTACCGTTTGGAGTTGATCGGCGGATTTGAGTGAAGCCCCCCAGATTGAGTCGCGAACTTTTTGTGTATAGTAAAAAAGATGAGTCTAATTAGAGACACTCTACAGTGATGATGACCTACTCGGGATGAAGGGTGCTTTCTGATATATCAAATTAAATGTTTCGCCAAAATCAGCCGACAAAAGCGTAACATTTTCTTTACAAAGCATTTTGTCGTTTTTTTTACCTGCATAACTTAGGTTTGATTTAGGTACCAATACCAGACGAACAAATTTTTGTGATATAATATCAGTCTCAAAAGTAAATTAGTAAACACATTTCACATAAAAAAAATATTGGTGGAATTGGTTGGTTATTTGTATTAAAGATAAAGATTTCTTTATTGGCCACAGAATACAAATTTAAACCCAGGTGACAAATACATAAATAGAACAAATTTGTAGCCAACAAGGCCCAACCTCAGCATTTGCTACAGTGGCCGAAGCCGCTAGCTATTAGTAATTCAATCGTGACTGATTGAAAAATTAAAGCAATTGTTTCGGTGACATAAAGATATTGAAATTTTAAAAATATTTACCCTATCATCTACCAACAAAATAAGCTACCGCAACTGATTCATATCCATCTTTTTATCAATAGCACGATCCACCATTTTTCGTCACTTCGATAATTAGGTCCCTCGATATCGCCACATCGCAGGTATCAGGCTATTTATCGTCCCGAATTATGTCAACAGATAACTAACTTTGAATAATTGATCCAGCAGACAATAGCTCCTCCTAATACCTAATCAATCAATCAATAATCAGAAACATTATCACGATGTTTGCGCAAGTCCGACGCAGGGCCTCGTTTCTAGTAATTTTCCCTATTTTATCAATAAAGCTAGCGGTATCAGAGTGTATCGTTATTATTATATTGATGATGAATGATTGCAATAAAATGATAGCTGATATCAGATATTTAGTTTTTAATTTAAAATGTAACTATATGGTAGATTTACTCATATATTCAATCAAGATTATAGAACCTTAGGTATTAGACCTAACATAGAAAAACATTGTGTAGGTAAAAATTACTATTGTTGTCCAAAGATTATACTTACTTTACTCCGCTTGTGACCCAAATAGACTCTTGGCTTCCGAAACAAGACATCGCCACTTCGGTCGATCCTGCGCTACTTCTTGTCAATTATTGACCAAGAGCTCGGGCAGATCAGTCTCGACGACATCCTTCCACTGATACCTAGCTCGGCAAACTGGGCGTCAGCCCACGGATCAGCCCTGGTATGCTTTTTTCACGAGTCGATCTTGGTCCAACCGCTCGCGATGGCCATGGCAGCGAAGACGGTGCGCCTTGTGATTCCAAGCATTATAATAAAATATTTTTTACAATATCACATAAATTGATCTGACTCCGAGATACGTAGCTCAAGCATCCGTGCTATGAGTGTTTTGTAAGTCCAAACTAATCTAATTTTTGACTCAGTAAATTATCTACCTACCTTTGATTAAATTAGTATCTCGTTTTAAAAAACAATTTTCTTGTGATAGGATAGAGGACTTTAAAACCCAGCACCTAAATCAAATCTAAAATTAAGAAGTGTATCGTTCAAGATCATTTTTTTTCTCGTATTTTTTTTTGTCGTACTAATTCTTGACAGTCATTAACCTTGAAGATATTGATGAACTTTTTCCTAATTCTCTTTTCTCCTTGTCCACAGAGGACGCGACCAGCCCAGAGAGCGGAGTGAAGGAGCGAAGCGAGCGCGGGGAGCGGGGGCGGGAGGGGGAAGCGTCCCGGTCCGAGTCCCCCGAGTCCCGTGCGTCCCCCGCCCCCGACGAGCGGGACGACATCGAGCACAGTATACCAGCCACGCTGATCCAAGACCCTAATGCAGAAAGGTAAGCTAAAACAGGTATCTTTAAAGCTTCAGGTGTCAATTCTTTCTTTAGCTTTCACTGTCTCATTCTCGTTAGAGCACAGACTCGTATCCCAGCCCCGCTGATCAAAAACCCTAAAGTATAAAATGTAAGCTATAATAAATTAATGCAACATAAATATGATAAATTAAATACATAGAAACGCGCTCATTATAAGTAGATACAAAAAAAATCATTGATAACAACAAAGTTCGTTAAATTCATTCATCTGAATGTGAATTTCGGAAGCTATGTATTTGAAGTTATTACTACATCATAGATTACATACGAGTACCTCATCATCATCATCATCAGCAACCCATACTCGTCCACTGCTGGACAAAGGTCTCCCCTAATACTCGTACTCACACATACGAGTACCTACTCGTATGTAATCAATTAGTTACCATTATAAAAGTGTGTGTGGGAAAGAAGTGTCTTTCCTATAATCTCAATAATAATAAATTTATTCAGATCAGTGAAAAGTTGCAATTTTTACAGATTCCAAAAATCAGTAGATTCATATTCTAAACAATAGACCCTGAGGATGAGCTAGTCTGCGGAGTGTTTATGATTGATGAGGAGTCTTCACTGCAGCTAATTGACAGTGATGGAGAAGCCAGACGAGTAGAGCAAACATATAACACACCTCGACAAAACTTGATTCGTTTCTAACATCAAGGGACTAAGATTGGTATTTCTTTAAATGTTGGAATTTAAATTGGTCAACGTTCTGGCGATGCGGTGATACCTGTCGTCGCACCGGACGCACTTAGATAAGCAGGATTTACAGTTTTTTGGAGAAAATTTTAGTTCTCTATATTAATTAACTTGTCCGAAATATGTTGTTTTCTGTGCCGTTACTTATGTTATCAATCACAGTGGACACATTTCGACATTTAACATGTATTTTTTTATGTTTTGTGACCACTTTCTTGAAATTGATCACTCACATTTTTGTTTTTATAAATGTCATATAATAAAGTCATTTATATTGAAAAGCAAACACCTAAATGAATCATTTGTTTTGCATTAACCTCACCGATTAATATCAGGAAAATAACAATTCGTAACACTCTGTCGTGAATTTTAATTGTTATTTATTGTATTTAGAATTGTTAAGTATTTATATAACAATAGCATCGTAAAATGTGTATTAATTAAAAAAACAGTACAATAGATATTAACAAAGGAATAACCAAGTACTTCTTAATTATTAAAAAGAACTAACCCGTTTAGTAAATACAACAGTTTCCTCAATGAAAGGAACAAATGTATTTGTTTTGTTCATTATTAATAAATCATTCTTAGTAATTGATATGAATGGCAGACAAAAATTTATGGCATTAGATTCCTTCCGATTAAAGCCATATTGAATTTATCAATAATAACGAGTGACAAACACTTGTGTATACGTAAAGACAAAGGAGACTGATGTACGATTAATATGGCACTTCAAAATTAAACAAACACAATAAATTGTCATGGAGCAATAGCCTTGAACAAAACAAGACAGTCCCTGTCAATATGTTTCTTGAAAAACTTAATTTTGTAGACGATTAATAGTTTTGAAAACAATATTTAGGTCACAATGCAATTTATATCTTATTTAGATTTGGAGAAGGTCGTGTGAATCAATTGGATGCGGGCGGCACAGGACCGATCTGTGTGGAGAACATTGAGGGAGGCCTATGTCCAGCATTGGACATGTATTGGCTGAAATGATGATGATGATGAATGCAATTTATAAAATACTGAACTGAAAGAATATTACAGGTAGGTAAATTGTATACACAAGGTGTAATTCTATACTTGCATACAGAAGTAGCAACTGTCAATGAAGAAACTAAAGGCAAATCGTTTTTCCTGGTATGAACTTGTAATGAGAAGAAATGAAGACCATGTATCCAAAAGAGTGATGATTATAAATGTTAGTGGGTGGAGAGACAGAGGACGGCCGAAATAGAGATGGATGGAATTTGTGTATGATTGAAAAGGAAGCGAATGAGTCGATGGCAAAACAGCTAATATGAATCAGAAAATATACTGGACACAGATAACCTGGCAACTTTTTTTTATGGTTAGTAGTGTTGTGCGTCAGAGACGTAGTCAACTGTGCCAATGTCAAGTGAGTAGAGACACGTATCACGAATTGAATTGACCGGTGATTTCAGTTGAGTTCAAACCTGGCAACAGGGCAGGAGAATGATGATGATAATCATGCAATGCGGTGGCAGGTGACTTAAAAAGGCTCTTTGTAATACTTACTAAAGATTCTCATCTAGATTTATGTCAATTATGATTAATTTATTTTGTTTTTAGCCTAATCTCGACATTAACACATGAAATGATAATTAATGAATTAGGCATTTCTTTTTTTTTCAAAATCTTGAAGTAAATATTCAAATAATAATAAAGTCTTGGTTTTATGGACTCAAGAACATTATAATATCATCAATATAATAATCATGAAACATATAGGCCTGTGAGCCTAGTGGAGTATCTATCGTCACAAAACATTGTATGCTTTATTATGTTCAATGAATTTATTCTTATTCTGATATGTAATTATTCTCAAATTTGGAATTTATTTAAAATAAAGGTGATTACATATGACGTTTAACATATCGATTACGACCAGTCTTTTAAAATCCTACTTATAAAAAAACAAAAAAGGTTTGACCATCATAAAAAAAAACATTTATTTTTCTTTTTAAAATCATCAAAGTGGCATGGTATCGCTATCGATTGTCCAAAACGAAAATTGATGAACTGTCATGCGAAAGATTCCAGATCGTTTTTAGTGGCACTACCTACTATAACTGTCAGTGTCGCGTTCATTCATTTCTCTGGCACCGCCAGTTTCAAGCGCCACCTCATTTAGACAATTTTCGACTTTATCTCTTCGCGTTAAATGAGTTAGTGAGGGTATATCGTCCACGGTTGTTGTTGTAAGTGGTGGTAGTGGACAGGAGTTGACAACTGATCATGGAAAACAATGGGATCGTTAAAGTGGACACCGCAGAGTGATGTTCGGACCACCGTCAAGTAGACAATGCGGTATCTACGCCCGGTGACCGTATTGTTTGAGCCGGTGGAGATAATGTTCGTAACTGGTCTGCAATGAGAATTGATGGATGTTAATGACAAACCAGCTGCATTATTTATGAGGATCGGATTGATGATGAGGCGTGAAGAGATTAGTGAGGTCGTTCAAAATGGTAAACAGACAACAAGCATGGTAGGTAACAAGGGTGGAAAATTCCACTAATTCTACTAAAACCAAGGAGCATCCCAAGACAAACAAAATCGAACCCATGAAACTTAACACCACTTGGAATGATTTTCAATCTAAAATTATTTTTGGAACAAGTTTCGATCAATGTCATTGGACAGTAGACAGTTTTACAGCACAAACAAATTTTACGAAGGAAAACTGATACCATTACTCGTATAGAAGAAACTTACCACGCTATTTTACTGATAACTACCTATCAAAGAAATGATTTCAAGGTATCCATAATTACAATATAAAGCTTTGATTGTAAGAACTGTTTTTTTTAACAATGTGCCCTTTTTCTTCCTATGACTTCAATTCAATCCGAGACATTATTTATCCAAAAATACCATGACCTTCAGGAGTGCAAAAAACGATGAAAGGAGAAGAAATAAACTGATCATATCTGCCTGCATGGAGAAGCTGGAGAGAGACAGCAAAAAGAAAGTGAAATAGGGAAAGCCAAGGAGAGAAGTGACTCCTGAGGCTTTAAAAGTACCCTAAATGCTTACATTTTATACTTTAAGGTTTTTGATCAGCGGGGCTGGGATACGAGTCTGTGCTCTAACGAGAATGAGACAGTGAAGGCTAAAGAAAGAATTGACACCTGAAGCTTTAAAGATACCTGTTTTAGCTTACCTTTCTGCATTAGGGTCTTGGATCAGCGTGGCTGGTATACTGTGCTCGATGTCGTCCCGTGCGTCCCCCGCCCCCGACGAGCGGGACGATATCGAGCACAGTATACCAGCCACGCTGATCCAAGACCCTAATGCAGAAAGGTAAGCTAAAACCGGTATCTCTAAAGCCTCAGGAGTGAATTCTTTCTTTGGCTTTCACTGTCTCATTCTCGTTAGAGCACAGACTCGTATCCCAGTCCCGCTGATCAAAAACCCGAAAGTATAAAATGTAAGCATTTAGGGTACTTTTAAAGCCTCAGGAGTCACTTCTCTCCTTGGCTTTCACTATTTCACTTTCTTTTTGCTGTCTCTCTCCAGCTTCTCCATGCAGGCAGATATGATCAGTTTATTTCTTCTCCTTTCATCGTTTTTTGCACTACTGAAGGTATTTTTGGATAAATAATGTCTCGGACTGAATTGAAGTCATAGGAAGAAAAAGGGCACATTGTTAAAAAAAACCAGTTCTTAAACAATCAAAGCTTTATATTGTAATTATGGATACCTTGAAATCATTTCTTCGATAGGTAGTTATCAATAAAATAGCGTGGTAAGTTTCTTCTATACGAGTAATGGTATCAGTTTTCCTTCGTAAAATTTGTTTGTGCTGTAAAACTGTCTACTGTCCAATGACATTGATCGAAACTTGTTCCAAAAATAATTTTAGATTGAAAATCATTCCAAGTGGTGTTAAGTTTCATGGGTTCGATTTTGTTTGTCTTGGGATGCTCCTTGGTTTTAGTAGAATTAGTGGAATTTTCCACCCTTGTTACCTACCATGCTTGTTGTCTGTTTACCATTTTGAACGACCTCACTAATCTCTTCACGCCTCATCATCAATCCGATCCTCATAAATAATGCAGCTGGTTTGTCATTAACATCCATCAATTCTCATTGCAGACCAGTTACGAACATTATCTCCACCGGCTCAAACAATACGGTCACCGGGCGTAGATACCGCATTGTCTACTTGACGGTGGTCCGAACATCACTCTGCGGTGTCCACTTTAACGATCCCATTGTTTTCCATGATCAGTTGTCAACTCCTGTCCACTACCACCACTTACAACAACAACCGTGGACGATATACCCTCACTAACTCATTTAACGCGAAGAGATAAAGTCGAAAATTGTCTAAATGAGGTGGCGCTTGAAACTGGCGGTGCCAGAGAAATGAATGAACGCGACACTGACAGTTATAGTAGGTAGTGCCACTAAAAACGATCTGGAATCTTTCGCATGACAGTTCATCAATTTTCGTTTTGGACAATCGATAGCGATACCATGCCACTTTGATGATTTTAAAAAGAAAAATAAATGTTTTTTTTTTATGATGGTCAAACCTTTTTTGTTTTTTTATAAGTAGGATTTTAAAAGACTGGTCGTAATCGATATGTTAAACGTCATATGTAATCACCTTTATTTTAAATAAATTCCAAATTTGAGAATAATTACATATCAGAATAAGAATAAATTCATTGAACATAATAAAGCATACAATGTTTTGTGACGATAGATACTCCACTAGGCTCACAGGCCTATATGTTTCATGATTATTATATTGATGATATTATAATGTTCTTGAGTCCATAAAACCAAGACTTTATTATTATTTGAATATTTACTTCAAGATTTTGAAAAAAAAAGAAATGCCTAATTCATTAATTATCATTTCATGTGTTAATGTCGAGATTAGGCTAAAAACAAAATAAATTAATCATAATTGACATAAATCTAGATGAGAATCTTTAGTAAGTATTACAAAGAGCCTTTTTAAGTCACCTGCCACCGCATTGCATGATTATCATCATCATTCTCCTGCCCTGTTGCCAGGTTTGAACTCAACTGAAATCACCGGTCAATTCAATTCGTGATACGTGTCTCTACTCACTTGACATTGGCACAGTTGACTACGTCTCTGACGCACAACACTACTAACCATAAAAAAAAGTTGCCAGGTTATCTGTGTCCAGTATATTTTCTGATTCATATTAGCTGTTTTGCCATCGACTCATTCGCTTCCTTTTCAATCATACACAAATTCCATCCATCTCTATTTCGGCCGTCCTCTGTCTCTCCACCCACTAACATTTATAATCATCACTCTTTTGGATACATGGTCTTCATTTCTTCTCATTACAAGTTCATACCAGGAAAAACGATTTGCCTTTAGTTTCTTCATTGACAGTTGCTACTTCTGTATGCAAGTATAGAATTACACCTTGTGTATACAATTTACCTACCTGTAATATTCTTTCAGTTCAGTATTTTATAAATTGCATTCATCATCATCATCATTTCAGCCAATACATGTCCAATGCTGGACATAGGCCTCCCTCAATGTTCTCCACACAGATCGGTCCTGTGCCGCCCGCATCCAATTGATTCACACGACCTTTTCCAAATCTAAATAAGATATAAATTGCATTGTGACCTAAATATTGTTTTCAAAACTATTAATCGTCTACAAAATTAAGTTTTTCAAGAAACATATTGACAGGGACTGTCTTGTTTTGTTCAAGGCTATTGCTCCATGACAATTTATTGTGTTTGTTTAATTTTGAAGTGCCATATTAATCGTACATCAGTCTCCTTTGTCTTTACGTATACACAAGTGTTTGTCACTCGTTATTATTGATAAATTCAATATGGCTTTAATCGGAACGAATCTAATGCCATAAATTTTTGTCTGCCATTCATATCAATTACTAAGAATGATTTATTAATAATGAACAAAACAAATACATTTGTTCCTTTCATTGAGGAAACTGTTGTATTTACTAAACGGGTTAGTTCTTTTTAATAATTAAGAAGTACTTGGTTATTCCTTTGTTAATATCTATTGTACTGTTTTTTTAATTAATACACATTTTACGATGCTATTGTTATATAAATACTTAACAATTCTAAATACAATAAATAACAATTAAAATTCACGACAGAGTGTTACGAATTGTTATTTTCCTGATATTAATCGGTGAGGTTAATGCAAAACAAATGATTCATTTAGGTGTTTGCTTTTCAATATAAATGACTTTATTATATGACATTTATAAAAACAAAAATGTAAATTGTGAGTGATCAATTTCAAGAAAGTGGTCACAAAACATAAAAAAATACATGTTAAATGTCGAAATGTGTCCACTGTGATTGATAACATAAGTAACGGCACAGAAAACAACATATTTCGGACAAGTTAATTAATATAGAGAACTAAAATTTTCTCCAAAAAACTGTAAATCCTGCTTATCTAAGTGCGTCCGGTGCGACGACAGGTATCACCGCATCGCCAGAACGTTGACCAATTTAAATTCCAACATTTAAAGAAATACCAATCTTAGTCCCTTGATGTTAGAAACGAATCAAGTTTTGTCGAGGTGTGTTATATGTTTGCTCGACTCGTCTGGCTTCTCCATCACTGTCAATTAGCTGCAGTGAAGACTCCTCATCAATCATAAACACTCCGCAGACTAGCTCATCCTCAGGGTCTATTGTTTAGAATATGAATCTACTGATTTTTGGAATCTGTAAAAATTGCAACTTTTCACTGATCTGAATAAATTTATTATTATTGAGATTATAGGAAAGACACTTCTTTCCCACACACACTTTTATAATGGTAACTAATTGATTACATACGAGTAGGTACTCGTATGTGTGAGTACGAGTATTAGGGGAGACCTTTGTCCAGCAGTGGACGAGTATGGGTTGCTGATGATGATGATGATGAGGTACTCGTATGTAATCTATGATGTAGTAATAACTTCAAATATAGCTTCCGAAATTCACATTCAGATGAATGAATTTAACGAACTTTGTTGTTATCAATGATTTTTTTTGTATCTACTTATAATGAGCGCGTTTCTATGTATTTAATTTATCATATTTATGTTGCATTAATTTATTATAGCTTATGATATCATTATTGTTTATCTTTTTTAATTGAAATTCTTTTTCTTTTTTTGTTGAAGTAGTAGTAGTAGTAATATTGTATAATGTAGCTAATTAGTTGATATAGCGAGTGTTTTTCTCTCTTTTTTCAATAATTTATAAATATTATACTGACTTAAAAAAGTAACGATTAAAAGATTAACTAGTTATCAATTTTATAAACTAATTCATAATATTTTTTTATCATGCTCATGATGTTTTATATAAATCCATTCAAGGTGACTACTCAATAGATGGACCTGTTTTGAACTATTATAATCCGTTTGTCTTTATGATAACGATTGATTTATTGTCTAGCTTGAGTACTGAGTTTATTACTACAATCTATCAGGATAACAGACGTGAACTAATAATTGTATCGCCATATCAGTCACACGGTGTTCGAAGGCAAATAGATTAATATGTGGAGCCACAAGCATTATGTAAAGACATATGGGTACGTTTTTAAAATTCGCATCAGAACTGCTAAATTATTCAAAGTGTCAGGTGTCCCCCATACCGCGGTCCACACGATGGAAAACTAAAGTTTGGCGCACATGTCTTCTCGTCCCGAGCCCGGGTTTGCTCATCAAAACACTGTCACAGTGTAGAATTTATCGCTGCAACAGTGTCGCTATCTGCCTCTATCCAGAAAAATAAGGCTTGACTTTTTTTATCCGCGACGTCGGGCATCTAAGTCGGGCTATTTCCGATCGCGTGCATGTTGCGAGGGAAAGAGAGCACAATACCTGTCACATAAACACGAGTGATTGATTGACCCGCACCCGACTAATGCTTATAGGAAGCTATAAACAGCTGGCGATTTTGTTTGAAACTTTTAAAAAGTCGCGACTGAATTGGATTTGGGATATGGTTTCTGTCAAATCATGGTTATTAATATTAAAGTAGGAATGACTTCAGAATTTTGATTCGATATAACTTTTCTTTTTATGACACTTTATTGATAGGTCTGAAAAATGATGCCGAATTCATCAAGACGAGATAAAGACGATGCTTCAGAATTTTTATTAAATCTAGTTTTGGATTTTCTAATAATGTTCTAGTCGTCTGTTGAATCCCGTTTGAATTTTACTATTTACCCAATTTGGTTTGTACATTGACGCTGAAAGTAACAGTCCTACTTCACCCTCGTAAATAAATAAACCCGAGAATATTTTCCTTTGTCAAAGCAGGAAATCTGTTCATGATACGAGTAAATCCGTCCTCGTCCCCTGTCTGTCCCGGTGTTGTTAAAAGGACTCGTCTCAGCGTTTTGTTAACGCACCATTTCCTTGTCAACGCCGTCAACCCCGTCCGGCCAATCTTCTAAGCCCCCGAGACTTACATCTCGGTCGTATTGTGAGAGAACGTACACATAAATGTGTAAACAGAGTCATTAAAATTATATAGCGCCTATTGGTCGTCAAGGTTCTTCTGTACATTTTTCATTGGCGTTAAGACGGTGAGTCAGGTCTGCGGAGTAGCTGCGACGTCAACCAGCTGTCATCAAAACGATCGCCCGTCACTGCATGTCCACCTCGCGCATCGCACGCACGCTTGCATTACGCATCGCACCACCCCTCGAAGCGGAATACGTATAGCGGTCTCTGTCAGGCGCGTGGATTGGTCCGCGTTGGCGGCAGTTGTCTTGCTCGCGCGAGGGGCGTGCGGGGCTGAGGCGCTGCAGGCGGGTCGTAAATCAAACGTGTCTCATTCCACGCGGGACCGCCGCCGCCGCCGCAGGCTCCGCGCACTTCCCTCCCGACCGCCGATCGCGGCGCGTCTTTCGCGACGTGTTTACTATTCCTATTTCTGGGGAGTCAGTCAAGTTTGTCTTTGAAAATTGTGCTCAACTATACCAAGTGATTGTTTGATGGATCCAAGGGATCTTCGTGGTGCTACGTTTCAGATATACTGAAAAGATTGCGTCCAAAATGATCGTCGAAGCAGACCACGTGAGGTAGGTTTCTTGTTTGATCAAGTGTTTTATTGTTTTTGTATATATGTTTCATGTTTTCCTTTATTTGTAATTTGACTTTTTCCTTTTACTTTGTTGTGAAATTTTGTCGTGTATTTGTTGGGATTTCAAATTTTCGAATGACAAGTCTAGCCGACAAGTTTGATGCTTGTATTTTTGCTAGTTTCAATTTAGTGCTAGCCGACTGTGTCACTAAAATACTATTTTTATTTATTTTTATTGAACAGTCTTGTGATTATAATATTTTTTTCTGATTGTTACGAGACAATTATTTTTTTTTTTGCGATTTACTTGTCAACGTTGAAAATTGGTTTAATTTCAGTAGTTGTTCATTCTCACGAAAATGGTTGAGAGTTTTAACAGCCCTGTTTTCTTTTCAAATAAATTTCACTGATGTGTAACTGCGAATTTATGAAGATTCAGATGAAAATTCAATTTGATTTTTTTATTTCATTTTGTTCGTTGATACTATTTAAATTTTGTTCTTTGTACTTTTGTATTTTGTGGTGCAGTTTTGATTATGTCGTAGTAAAATTGTGTTATTTATTTTCTTACCTGAAAATGGTATGAAATATATTTTAAGCTGCTCGTAACTTAGGAAGTGAATATGAACCACGATATTGTTTTAAAAGATTTATAATCTTCATTTTGTCGATGATTTATGTTAGTTAGTTACCTTTAATAATTACGATACTGGCACAGTACAATTGATTTAGTGTTTTAATCTTTCTGGGTAGGACATGTTTTATGTTCGCTATACCCATTTATTTCTTATTTATTAGTATTGTCTACGTGTATTTTATTGCTGTCCATGGCATAACTTTAAAATGGACATCAAACGATGACAGAGAGCATAAATAATAAAATTTGCGGGTTTAACAATGTTGCAAAATGAATGCCAGAGAGCACACTTTATAAATATTCATAAAATTTTAAATAATTGCAAAACAGGAGCAAAAAAAACGAACATCAAAAGTTTGTTTACACTCAATATTCAAATTCATCGCTAGTTTTCGAATTGGCCGTCTCGCCACTGGCCGAAATTTGCGTTAGTAAGTGAATTACGTCAATCTAAACTCGCTCCACTTTGTCCGCAGGGATAGCCCGAGATGTCTGTCACGGGAGTCGTCGGGAGCGCCGCGGTGTCCCTCCAATGACTCCGTGTACTCGGGCCGGAGCGGGCCCGGGCTCCCCCTCCCCGCGGCGCTGACCGCCGCGCTCCCCGCCACGCTCCCGGCCGCGCTGCTCCCCCCGCACTCCGCTGCTGTGGCCGCCTACCTCGGCGCTGCAGCAGCCGCCGCCGCACAGCAGCGACTCCTCATGTCCTGTCAAGAGGACATGATCGACTCCGAACGAGCTGACGCCGTACTCGACTTCAGCACGAAGCGCAGCGAATCGCCGCACGACGACGAGGACGCTGACGACGCCGTCAATCTAAGTAAGAATGAAAATGGACCGCTCGATCTTTCTGTCGGAACGAGGAAACGGGGACCAGAGGATTCGCCTTCCCCGGTCCCGAATAGGAAGAGTTCTAGGACTGATTATAAGCCAACACCATCGCCATGGACTACCCCGGTAGCGCCACATCTGCCATACTTCGCCGCAGCAGTTGCAGCAGCCAGCTTGTCTCCTAAAGGAGGTGTACCAGCTGAATGGAATGGTAAACTTAAGCATGGTGCGCCAACACCTAGCGACGCGACCAAGGCATTGGAAAAGATGAGCGAGCTCAGCAGACTAGGTGGTGAGGAACTATTTAGATCAGTTCAGAGCGCGGCCCTAGGAGCTGGTTTAGCCCCTAATGCTGCCGCTAGACACTCTGCCTGGCAGTCCCATTGGTTGAATAAGGGCGCGGACCAAACCAAGGATGTTCTGAAATGCGTCTGGTGCAAGAAAAGCTTCAACTCTCTAGCAGACCTAACAGTACACATGAAAGAGGCAAAACACTGCGGTGTGAACGTACCTGTCCCACCAGGAGGTGGTGGTCCCTTACCACCATCGTTGCAGCCACCGTCCAGCTCACCCTCAACGCCTTCTCATAACTCCTCGTCATCGAAGCAGTTCATCTAAGCCAAACCAGAGTGACTTGAATATGCTAATCAAAGAAAATATGCCGATTCCTAGGAAATTAGTTCGCGGCCAAGATGTTTGGCTGGGCAAAGGTGCTGAGCAGACTAGGCAAATATTGAAATGCATGTGGTGCGCTGAGAGCTTTAGGTCGTTGGCCGAAATGACGAGCCATATGCAGCGAACACAGCACTATACAAATATAATATCGCAAGAGCAAATTATATCGTGGAAGTCATCTGATGAAGCCAAAAGTTCAAACTCGAGTGGCCCCGGGGCCAACAACACGGCGCCGCCTGCTACAGGCACTAGTAGTCATGTAAGCGCAGTCTTAACTTGTAAGGTATGCGACCAAGCATTTAGTTCCTTGAAAGAGTTGAGTAATCATATGGTTAAGAATTCACATTACAAAGAGCACATAATGCGTTCGATTACAGAGAGCGGCGGTAGACGACGTCAAACGCGCGAAAAGCGAAAGAAGTCGCTACCAGTTAGGAAACTTCTAGAACTAGAGAGAGCACAACATGAGTTCAAAAATGGGGAGGGAAACGGGGTGCCCATGGGAAAGCCGATTAGGGATTTCGGGGCTGGTAGTAGGATCACTTGCGAGAAATGCGGGGATAAAATAGAGACTGCTGTTTTCGTCGAGCATATACGACAATGCATAGGCGCGCCGATGTCAAATAGCCAAAGGAATTTTTTGAAGAGCGCGCTCCTTTCTAATAACATCATACCCCCTGATGTGCCCGGGCACGTAACGCCGACCAGCCGCGATGGCCGTAAGAGCATCAACGAGGAACAGCCTTCCCCCGGTTCCGCTCACCATCGCTCCCCTTCTTCGGTCAACGATTCCTCCCCCAGTTCCAAAGATCCCAACGCGAGCAACGACCAGAGCTCGTCCCCTTCTGTCCTTAATGCCATAGAACAATTGATAGAAAAGAGTTTCGATACCCGCTCGCGGCATTCCGTCCCGGGAATGCCAGGTGGAGCTTCTCATGCTCCCATTGGATCTAGTATTTTGAAAAGATTAGGAATAGACGAGAGTGTAGACTATACAAAGCCGCTGGTAGACCCGCAAACTATGAGCATGCTGAGGAACTATCACCATCAGCAAGGCTACGGTCGTAGGGAACGCAGTGGCAGCGAATCTAGTTCTATGTCCGAGCGGGGCGGTAGTAGAGTCGAGTCTTTGACTCCTGATAGGAAGCTGGATGCGTATCACATGACACCCCGTACCACTCCAGATACTCGTGGCTCCCAAACTCCTGCTTCCGAAGACCGTCCGGCAGAAATCCGGATAAAAAAGGAAGTCACTGAGGATGAGGAGCGTGAGAACGGGGTGGATTTGAGTAGTCAGCCGGTTCGTGTCAAGACTGAGGTTGACGAAGAGGACGAGCCTCCCCGACCGAGTAGTTCCGCCGAGGATGACATCAAAGCTATTCCTAAACGCGAAAACGAAGGTCCAAGTCCCGCAGCCAGCCCGCGCAGTCCAGCCAGCGATCGCTCCGGCCACACTCCAGGCGCTGAAAGGAAGCCGGCTTCCAGTCTAGGCGCGCTCTCGTCTATGTTCGATAACTTAGCTGGAGGAGGTTCTTCAAACGAACCGAGCTCGTCTCGCCGCAGCGGCAGTCACCCTTTAGCTGCTCTGCAAAAGCTATGCGACAAAACTGAAACGAACCCAGCTAGGGCCCCGGCACCAGCCCCATCCCCCGCCGGGCCACCTAGTATTTTAACTTTTAGCTGGGCGTGTAATGACGCAGTCGTCACCGACTCCATAATGAAGTGCGCTCTTTGCGACACTCCCTTCATATCCAAAGGTGCTTACAGACACCATCTTTCTAAAATGCATTTCGTAAAAGACGGAGCTTTGCCGGAGCCTGTCCCCATCAAGGCTCCCCCCGCCGCTGCCTCCCCAGGCACTCACAAGAGCAGTGGCTCCAACGCTGCTTCCCCTCAAGACCCTCGGAGCCCCTCTCAGTCTTTCGATGAGAGCCCCCACTCCAAGTTCCTCAAATACACGGAACTCGCGAAGCAGCTTTCCAGTAAATATGTGTAGACTGTACATAGGGTCTAACGGGCCATCAGTTGTGATGATACCATATCCTGCTACATTAAACCTTGCTAGGGTTAGGTCGCGATGACGACAAGTATTTTGAAACTCTTTGCCAATTTAATTATTTAGGTAATTATTGTTAGAGTTCACCGCATAGTTCGGTTAGTGTAATTAACGATTAGCGACTTAAGTATACGCCAAACGTTTTACGTTCGTTTAGATGTAAGAGAATATTTTCAAAATATTGCCTTTAGGTGAAGTAAGGTTGTCGGAGAGGCCGCCGCAGGCCGGGCTTTTCTTCCACAGTACGTTATTCCATTTCTATAATTGTAAATATAAGTCACATTAAGTCATAAAAGTTCGATTCGATCTCTTGTAAATGTATATTTTTTGCTAATATTCTAAAAAGTGGATACATTCGTATTTTTTAATTGCAATTGCCTTACGCAAGTGGTTGAAAGACCGTCAGCATAAACGGTCGCGTTGTCGTTTTCAGTATTTTTTCTTTAAAAACGTTGCAATATCTTTTTGTGTTACTTAATTTTTATGTATAAATCAGAGTTAGGTTTAATATGGTTCTTTAGTTTATTTTATGTATATTTTGAAGTGTTCTTGTTTGTGGAATCAGAGATCCGTCAATGCCGCAATCTCGGAGATCCAATCTCATTCGATTTTTGTTCGTGTTGTAAATATGACATAGAACGCATTAGGATTAAACTGCATTTGTCGGCATCCGTCATAAGTTTTAGAAAATAAACGTCATTGCTTATTATATCATCCAATAACGTTAAATCCGTTGAGGTTTCGATCAAATGGCAATTTGTATATACCATCAGATGCAGACAGATGTTGTTAAATTCTTATACAACTAAACAATCTCTTTAGTGTAAATTTTGCTCTAGGTATGCTCTCAACGCGAGATTGCTATTTATTATTTAGTGTTAAGTACATAATGTTAGGAGACCTACGTCTGTGACACTTGTATACCATTATACCCGCATATGGATTGGTTAATCAACCAAGCTAATGATATATTTAAAAGTGATACATTATACAGTTTTTCTTTCAAAGGATTGACTACATTGTATACGTTTAGGACCTTCAGATTAATGAGAGTATCTTCCATTGTAACATCAGATATACGAAGTGTATATACGGTACATGCGAGTGAAAAACTCTTTTATATTTAATAAAAAAAATATTATAAACTGTGTAATGTAAGTCGAAGAGAAACATCGCTGTAAGCTGTCAATTTGAGATACGATTTGTTATAATTTATATTTATCTGAAAAAAAAAAACATTTTTTTTGTTACAAGTACAACAATATTTTTATGATGGCTTCTGTTAAAAAAATTTATATCTTTTTTGAATGGTGTCTCAAATTGACAGGTTGATTTGAAATTTTAAATCTTAAAAAGTATCATTTTAACGATAATGATGAAACATACGACAAATATTATGTATACGCTAGCTCTGATGAGAGGATTTTTGCTCATTCTTTAATAAAAAAAAGGTGTTGAAATATTGATTTTACCAAATTTAATAATCTTATTTAATATTTTATGTTGTATGTCAAAATGCAATTAAAAGCTCAAAGAAATATATATGTTACATACATTAAAATGTTTATTTTATTTAATAAAATCCCTCTGTTAATATATTTACAAAACTGAAGATAATCTACACTAAACGTATCTTTATGCTAGTTTTTATTTTAACAAGCACATTAGAACCTAATCTGACCAAAAAGGTTGGACGATCTGGTGAAGATTGCGGGAATCCATTGGATGCGGGCGGCACAGGACCGATCTATGTGGAGAATGTCCAGCGGCGGACGTCTGTTGGCTGGAATGATGATTATGATGTGGTCATCAATTGATTATGGAAGTCACACTCTTACCTTTGTTACTCTTAAATGTTTATTTCTAATACCTACCTACTTTGTAAAATAAAAACTAGCAATATTGAAATCGAAATTTATAAATTCTTACCTACAAATCTTGCAAAACCTACCTAAACCTTGTTTGAACCTACCTTAAACCATTAGGCATAAGTTCAGTTTCAGTACAGGCATAAGTTCAGTTTCAGTACACAATCTAGGTAGGCTTATCGCTGTAAGCTCTACCAGATAACGATATTAATGACTAGAAAATGATAGTAATACAGGGAAATATTTTGCACCCAACATTAGGCGAAAAAGATAAAACGAGGATTACGTACAAAGAAAGCGACCATATCGATATGAACAATCTCTTCCAATAAACGATTCATTTAAAATTGTTCTAGTAACTTAACTCTTACTGCTATAGGGGACAAGATAACCCCAAATATACATCGTTATTTTTTTATCGTTTACATCACCCAAAAACATCATAATAAGTATTGTTAATAAAGTCCATTTAGCATGCTAAATGGATCTAACATGTTAGATTAACAATATAAGTGAAAAATCAATCAACTTTTCCATACATTATTGAAGAGTAGATATTCTATAATGCATGGGTCAGCTGATTTTTTTTTTGCGGTTTTGTTAATTTCTCATGTTGAATGGACTTTATCAACGATACATAAGATGAGGTTTTCGGGATGTAAACTATAAAAAGCAAAAACGGTGTATTTAAGTTCAAGATTGCAGTCTCAGTTAACACTAATGAATTGAGTAATTAATTTTTCAGTAAATGTAAAGTTTTAATTTCAGTAAATCTACCTACTACAGTTCGGATAGGGGGAAACTCGCCGTATTAAAACTCGTCCCAGAATTTTAGGATTTTTGCTGACCACTGTTCCAACCTAACCCAACCAATATTTTTGTGGTGGTAATTTATATTGAACTCTACAAAACCAAAAATATTGGTTAGGTTAGGTTAGGTAAAATTCTGGGATGAGTTTTAATAGGGCGAGTTTCCCCCTAACCCCTACAGTTGGGGCTGAAAAAAAACAGGAGACTACCAACTAAGCGCGTAAGTGATACCCACCCAAAATATGGACGGATTACCTGCTCAGAATAACATGATCTCGCTCGATGCGAGCTGCCTTATTCGACCGGACACTCTGGTGGTCAGTAGATGAAGCTTCAAAATGAATGATTACTAACTTGTCCTTTCCTAAACTCCTCCAGTGATAGCGTGTCAAACCGGGAATTGGTGTTCTAACTCTAAATCCATCCATTTTTTAGTTGTGTCTGCCTCTCAACCCTTGCCCATCTGCTAGCTGGTAGTGACGATATACTTCTCCGGGTGTATCTTTCATACGTGACCCGCTCAGTTCCACTTCAGTTTGACGGATTTTTCGTGCACACCTGCGATCCCAGTTTTTTAACGAAGTTCGTATTTCTTATTCTAATACGAGTGCGATCTGCTTCGTAGATAGCCTTTTGGCAAATCTTGAGCTTGGACTTTTGATGATCAGTAAGAGATCAAGTCTGAATGCCGTAGGTCAGAATAGGTAGAATACACTATTATAGGTAGTTATGCACACTATTATAGGTAGAATATTCAAATGTCATTTTTTTTTTTATATGAGAGGTGGCAGACGAGCAGACGGATTACCTGATGGTAAGCAATTCCGACGCCCATGGACACCCGCGACATCAGTGGAGCCACAAGTGCGCTGCCAACCTTTGCCCCTTCCCCCCCATTGGGCCTCCGGTAACCTCACTCACACGGCGAAATACTGCGCAGGCGCTGCTTCACGCCGGTCTTCTGTGAGGCAGTGGTATCACTCCGATCGAGCCGGCCCATTCATGCCTAAGCGTGGCTCTCCCACATTTATATAATATTTTTTCTATTGATATTATAATAACTATACTGACCATGATTGTAATATTATCTACTTAATGACATTTTTATCAACATTTATTTTATTGTTATAGGAATGAAATAAAATTATAGGGCAATGAATTGAATATAAATTTTAAAAAACAATAATTACCTACTTTTTTTTTATTGTATTAATTGTTAAAACTGTTAAAAGTTACATGCTAGGTCATTTGCAATATTTTAGTGAGACCAATGTACCTACCACCTAAAATTGTGCAAATAAATATATTTGATTCCATTTCATTCCACACGTCAGTTACAATAAATATAGGTAATCATAGATTGACTGTCTCGGTGGCGCAGTGGTTAGTGGGTCGCGCTTTAAAGTGACGGCTGCTCAAGAGGTAACGGGTTCGATCCCGGGTCGGGTCCAAAATTCTTAGTCGCAGGCCGGAGTCTGGAAGTTGCCGGTCTTAAACCCCCGTGCTGAGGAAAGCACGTTTAGCTGTTGGTGCTGCGCCTGACCCCTCGCCGCTCGGTTTATTCGGTAAAAAAATTCCCGCTGTCCACCCCTTCTTGGTTGAAAGAGGGGGTGGACAGCGGGATTTTTTTTAACAATTGTTTCACTGTCCACCCGGGGTGGACAAGCAGAGGGTGGACAAGCAGAGGGTGGACAGCGGGAATAAACCCTCCGGTCGTGTCACAGTTATGTCCCATCGGAATACGAGGGTAAGGGAATAGACAGAGCACTTGTGTTTGCGCACACACTTGTGCACTATAATAAATTCTGCGTACGTGAGACTGGCCACCGTAGCCGTAATTGGTTGGAAGATTATATAATCATAGATGAATAGAAACAAATTCCGATATGTAGAAAGAAACACAAGGAATTGTCATCACAATATCACTTCATCTTAGCGTGTCCCAGTTGCGTCCAAAGCTGTCGCTCCGGGGTACGCTTGGACCATAATTCTTGATTTGGGGAGTCTGGTAATTAGAAAGAAGCGATTGCTGTCGGGCCTTGGCAACCATTTAACAGGGGAACACAGTTACACGGTTCAGAATCTATCAGAAACCTGCAGGTTTCCTCACGTTTTCCCTCACGGTCGAGCTAATGGTAGAAATGCACGATAAGTTATCACTATATCAAATAGATCAAAAACCGTTATCATAACTAGTTGACAGTAATGAATCGACTATCTATTAAAATTGCTTGGTGATCTGTGATAGCAATGTGAAATCTTTTGACATGTTTTCGAGTGCTATTCTCAAGTCAATACTGTAATATTTATTCACCGCGGCTTTCTGAACACCTAAAAATCTTTTCGAGGGCATTATGCCTACTCATCTTCATCATCATCAGCAACCCACACTCGTCCACAGCTGGACATAGGTCTCCCCTAATGCACGCCACTGCTCCCGATTTTCGGCCACTCTCATCCAGCCCACACCAGCCAGCCTTCGAATGTCATCATCCCATCTTGTCGCAGGGCGTCCTACACTACGCTTACCGAGTCGCGGTCTCCACTCAAAGACTTTAGGGCTCCAACGGCTGTCAGTTCTGCGGCTAATATGACCAGCCCACTGCCACTTCAGTTCGCTAATTCGGTGGCCTACTAATGAACACAAACAATTTTTTCTAAGAAATATAGTTTTTTTTCTAAAATTCACGGTGTATACTTACTTACTTAATACTTAAATAAGTAAATAATCACAACATCTCATACATTGACCTGATTCCGTACTAAGTAACCTAAGCACTTGTGTTACAGATATCTGACAATAGATATATAGTTAAATACATATATTACACCCAGACACTAAACAAACACAAGTTTTCATCGCAAGAATGTTTGTCCAGGGTGGGGATCGAACCCACGACCTTTGGCGTAAGAGGCAGGGTCACTACCAATTGCGCCATCCGGTCAGTCAAAGTACAGTTACTATAAGAGCTTGCTTGTTGAGCGATGGTGCTTAGAGAGACGTAAGATATGCACTTTCCAACGGGCTGCCAACCTTTAGAACCCCACATTCGGCTTCGGCTTCGGGTTCCCTCACTGCAACACAGGGGAAAACACAGTGCAAGCGCTGCTTCACGCCGATTTTTATTGAGGCCGTGGTTCTTTTTTTTTAAAGATGAGTTTGCTCTTGGCTGCACACTGAACTCTGGAGTTGAGAGGAAACCTACGATGGAGCGAGCTTACCCGAAAGTTACCCTGGGAAGTTTAGTTTTTACTAGCTCCACGGCATCAATCAGTTTCTTGGCTCTGCGTTCCACTGACTATAGTGCAGGAGCCCAATTCTCGTGCTCGTGATATTTTGAAAACATGGCGGATATCACCGAAAAACCATAGAAAAAAACAATGTTTTAGTGATATATGTCGTATGAAAATAAATGTCACGAGCACGAGAATTTAGCTCCAGCTAGCTGGTATTTAGCTGAGCCATCCCATAGGTGAGAGCAGCGTGCACGATCGGTGGTATCAATCCGGTCGAGACGGTTCATCCATTCCGAAGCGTGGCTTTCCCACGGACAAAAAAAACTGATACTGATAAAATGAGTACTGATGAATGAAACTTAGCAACCTGCTCTGTCGTGATGATCGCTGTGATGACTTTATGACCAGGTGCCTTATTTTGAAGCCGTTCCGTAACGAACGAGGAGTTCCAAACAAAGGACACACACAGCGCGTGTGAAAGAGAGGGAAACTCCGATTCGGTCCTAACGTCTGCTTTAAGATAGGCCCTCAGGATGGGCTTGGCGAATAAATTATCGAATAAATCGGTAATTCTGAATCATAAATTAGTAATCAATGGTTATATATCTGTAAATTACCTTTTTAACAAACTCATTTATAATTTTTGTCCTCAAAAGGTGGGTAGGTACGATGGTAGAAAAATAAAGTTCTATTTGGGTTTTTTTTATATGAGAGGTGGCAGACGAGCAGACCCCCCATTGGGCCTCCGGTAACCTCACTCACACGGCGAAACACAGCAAAAAGGTTAGATTAGGTTAGCATTTTATTAATTTTGAGGAAACGTTACATACAACACAATATAATAATACCTACGAAGATTGGTACATAAAACTTAAGGTAAAAGAAAATATTTTAAGGCTAGTTATAGGCTGTTATTATTTACACACGGCTGCATCAATAATCACCAGATTCAATAGGCAAGTCATGTCACCATTTATAAAAGTTCCTTTTAATTTAACTATTATTTCGTACAAGTGTCCGAAATATATAAACTTCAATGAATATAAATAAGGGATTGCTGTAAAAATTCAACTAAAACCCATTATATTTTTCCTTTTTTTTCTCTTGATTGAAAAAACCGTTCGGCCATGGTTCTACGTCACCATTATTGTAAACAACAAAACCTCAAACACCAATTTCAGGTTATTCGTGGTCTTTCATTTATTCCGATAAAAAGGTTATGACAGTCATGACAGTCACGCGTATTGCTTACAATAAGCAGTGACGTCACGGCACAGATAAATAATAGACCATCATGGCGGACGGCTTCTATGGCTGTATAGCGAAAATATAATTTAAAATACGAAATATGGAAGGGTGCTTCAAAAATATATATTTTTTAAATCGCGTAATATAATCGCAATGAACCTTTCTATCTAATAATAACAATAGTGGCAACTAACCTATTGCGTCCAAATTTGTAACTATTTCCAAAATTCGTAGAAGTTATATACCTAATCATCAGTCATTTGTTCATTTGCAAAACATTTTTGTTAAATGTCAGAAGTGTTTACTGTACAGACGTCATAATATCCTAAGTTATGACGTCATATAAACATCATTTAGTATCACGCTAATCCAAGGACATTAGCTAGACAACAAAAGGTAATAAGCTAACTAATGTACAGTAATAATTTGTGATAATTATGGTGTAAAGCTTTAGCAGCTCGTAAAGGTGTAATAGATATAAACAACCATTAATTGCCTCGGCGTAGTGGTTAGTGGATCGCACTCTAAAGCGACCGCGAACTCGAGAGGTTCGATCCTCGGGCCAGCCAAAAATTTTTACCCAAGTTTTCGGTAAGAAATTCTTAGTGTCAACCCGGAGTCTGGAAGTTGGCGGTCTTGTACCCCCGTGCCTCGGAAAGCACGATAAGCCGTTAGTCCTGGGCCCAATCTCCCTCCGGTCGTGTCACGCTGGTGTTCTATCGGAATATGAGGGTAAGGGAATAGAGAGCTGCACATGTATGGCACAGAGAGCTGTCTTAAAAGTGATGACAAAAAAGCATTTCCGGTACCCAACTGTTGATCTGTACAAAGACTGTGAGGTACTTACCACCAGGCAGCTCTATGTGCTCTCAATTATACTCCGAAGACATCGGTCGCTCCCGATGACAGATGGTGTTCAGCATGTGGGCCGACGGATAAGGTACAGAGTATGTGAACACGTCCCTTACAGAACTGCCCTAGCTGGCAGGCAACACTATATTAAAAGTTCTCAACTTTATAATAAAATTAATAAAGAACTCAACATTTTTAGCACCAACTTAAGGAATTGTAAACTGGTATTGCGGCAGTGGTTGCAGGGGCTAACATATGAGGAAACTGAGGAGCTCTTGAGAATGTCTATCTTATAATACTACGTAACTGAATTTACATATCTTTGTTTTCTACTTCTGTTAGGGCAAACACATAACAGTCGCATAATTACAAACACACAGCTCTCGCTCGCACGAACACATAATACATACATTCACACGCACATACACGCACAAACACACACATAACACACACACACACACACACACACACACAACCATTCTGATTATTTAGAACTTCATGTTAAATATCGAATAAAAGAAAGTATACATATATGTATATAATTATAATGAATTAGGAAATATATATATATATATATATATATATATATATATATATATATATATATATATATATATATATATATATATATATATATAATATATATATATATATAGATGGCTATAACTTACCTAGACCTGTAAATTTCGGTGGAGGGCGCTAACGACTGTCATACAGTTTATAAAAAAACTAGTACAGCCGTTAACGTTCAACCGTATCTTATTATTATGTCGCCAATATCTTGTACCTATTTCTAAGATACCAGCTGTAACAATTTGTACCAATAAACTTTATATTTATTTATTTATGTATTTGCGGACACACTTGAGCACTATAATATATCCTGCGACGTGGCTGATCGTTAAGATTGGGCGCCATAGCCGTAATCGATTGGAGGATTATTTTATTTACTTACTTGTATTAGATACCTATCTAATTTTGAGACCTAGTCATATGATGCAAGAGTAACTCAAGAATTTATACAATACAACTCTTTGGAGTGAACCCAACTAAGTTAGTTAATTGGAGTGAACTATTTTCTAAGAGGTATGTGTGTACCTAGAGTATTCATTTATCCAAAGTTGTAACCCATTTTATTGCTAAAAGTGGAAACTTTTTACACTCTAAAATATATGTTCAAAGATAAAAGATAAAAAAGATAAAACATTCTTTATTCAATTTAGGTCCACACAGAACACTTATGAATGTCAAAATAGGTACATACTATCTACCGCTGGTTCGGAATGTCGATTTCTACTGAGAAGACACCAGCAAGAAACTCAGTAGTTACTCTTTTCAAATATTGATGATGTTACAGAGTTTCAATCGAGAAAAAAAATACAATTATGAAAGTTAATAGACTACATGAATAACAACTCAAAATATTAATCAATTAACTTGACCAAGAATCCTTATCATTTAAATAGTCTTGTACACTATAGTAACCTTTCTTCAGCAGTCAGTTAGTATCACTCAAATGTTTGTCCAGGGTCAGAATCCCACCAATGAATTTCTCGCGTATGAGACACGTCCCTACCTAATGCGCCATCGGGCCAGACTGCTTATAAAAATCTTCTTTTAACCGACTTTAATAAAAGGAGGAGGTTCTCAATTTGACAAGATCTTTTTTTAAATTTTATAGAGATACTCTAACATTGACAGATAGGGAGCTTTAGTAGTTAAACTTAACTAATGTTTTAAAAAGTAACAAATGGTCAAATATCGCCAAAATGTGTTTGTCAGTTTGACGCTGTCACTTTGACTATTGGTTAGACAGTTGGGTTGGCCATTCAAAGAGGTAACGCTGCCAGCATTCTGGGCACGATGAGTAGCGGGGCAGATGTTTCATCTCATCCATCATCTCTTGTAAATAGTATTCCTCTTTTTGTTTATTTTTAGCATTCTGTAAATAGGTCCTTTTTTATGTTCCGTGTTATTCTGTGTAATATAAAGACGGTAAATGTAAAAAAGAAGTTAGACAGTTAACTATAGTAAATTTAACCAAAAGGTAGTTCATCATCAGCCCATTTAAGTCCCCACTGCTGGGGCACGGGCCTCCCTCAATCACATGAGGGGTAATTGCCATACTCACCACGCTTGGCAGACGGGTTGGCAAGGGTTTTGATATAAATGTAGAGTTTTCCTTCTCTGGGTGCTGATGATCATGCCAGCAGCTTTACCTTAGTGCCTTTTACGACACCTCAGTAAGAGTGAGGGTGGCCTATTCTACTCTGCCGGGACCACACAGCATAAAAAAAAGGTAGTTACGGATCAAAAAATCGGCCCTAAGATAAACATAGTTAAATTTCACGAGCCCTCACGCACTTCAATCTCAAGACTTCAGGTTTGTGATATACGACCTCCAATCAAAACTCACAAATCAATACTGACATCTACCAATCCTCAAAATTACACACAACAACGCTGAAGTGAGGACCAAACCCAGTAATTACCAAAATTAATATCCAAAACGCAATTAAAACAGCCACACTCGTAAAACATGATTAATAGGTCATAAATCAAACTATCCATCCCTACATTCATGGCAAAGACACCCAACGGGGTGGTATTATTAATTAAAAGGAATTAAAAAAATAATTTTAATTTACGACCTTCAAGAGAAGACCTTGGCCCTAAGAGCGTACTCCTTTCTAACAGGCCGGCAACGCATCACTGACCTCTCCAATCTCATGGATAGTCGTAGTGGTCATAGTCGAAGTGGTAATTATAACAAAATCCTCCTACCGATACGGCTACGGCGGCCAATCTCAACGATCAGCCACGTACGCAGGATATATTAGGTATAGTGCTCAAGTGTGTGCGCAAACATAAGTGTACTCACTATTCCCTTACTCTCATTTTTCGATGGAACACCAGCGTGACATGACAAGAGAGGGATTGGGCGCAGGACCAGGAGGATTGGTTTCCAGCGCTCATTTTTCCCACGCTCGTGCAAACTCTGGAATGAGCTTCCAGCCGCGGTGTTCCCTGTTCGCTACAACATGTCCTTTTTTAAACGAGGTTTGAAAAGAGTTCTTCTTTCACGGTAGGCAGCGCCATGACTGTGCTTCCGGCATTGTTGATGTCTATGAGTGGCGGTTACCATTTACCATCATGATAGGCCGCATGCTCGTCCTGCCTATTATTCGCAATAAAAAAAGGACCAACGGCTTAGCGTGCTTTCCGATACACGGGGGTATATGACTGCCGACTTTCAGACTCCGGGCTGACACTAAGAATTTCTTACCGAAAACGTAGGTTGGCCGAGCCGGGGGGGATCGAACCCGGGACATCTTGTGCAGCCGTCAGCTTTAGAGTGCGATCCACTGACCACTGCGCCATCGAGGCAGTCAAAGTGGTCATATTCTTTATGCATCATGTGATTACAGAGGGTCTTAAAGTAAACAGGTTCGCAACATAAGGATGTTCATGGGCGACGATGATTAAGTAGCAAACTTTTGTTAATTTGTGATACTTTTTTTGGCCTAGTAATCTTAAAACCTATCTAGCTTAAGTCTGTAATACTTTGTTGGCTGTTGTTATTCCTAATACACAAAAAAAATTATAAATTACTATAGTTGCCAGCATGCTTCGTTTGCACTCTAGCATAATAGAATTGCAAAATTAAAATGAGAATGATAATAAAGTGTAAAGAAACGAAATTAGAGAGCCACCCTTCGGATCAATGGCCGGGCTTGTCTGTAGTGATACCACGACCTCACAGAAAACCTCACAGAAGCGACGCCTACTCTGTTTCTCCGAGTGAGTAAGGGTAGCAAGAAAGTCCATCTTGGGGAACGGGAGTTTAAAGGCTGGCACGGCACTTGTGACTCCACTGGTGTTGCAAATGTCTCTACGGGCGGCGGCAATTACTACCATCATGTGAGCCGTGTGCTGATCTGCCACCTCTGCCATCTGGTTGTACAGTCAAATAATAAAAAGGTTCGTCAGTTTATAAATTGATTCGTTTGATATGCTATGAGCACTTATTACCTTCCGCAAATTTGTCAGAGTAATACCTGTTGCACAGAAAATTATGCTTAACTGTTAGATCAGAAAGTTCAGATTTGCTTGTAGCAACATTGATTCCTTTTGATATAAAGAAAATTTAAAGAAGGTTGGCAGGACTTTTCAAAACGGTAAGGTTGGTAAAACAGATTCTTACTGTGCTAGCGAAAATTTACCTTTTTTTTTTTGGTAACGCAGAGAGAATGCCGCCGGCTCAGAAGGAACCGACGTCGGGACCGTTGGTCGGCGCCGCCTTATGCACACCCGGCCGCTGGGAGTCGGCCGGGTAGTGTGGGGCTCTCCCCTGGGGTGCTCCTAGGGGCATACCCACTAAACTCTCTGCGACAGTTTCCACCCCTCGCCCGGGAGAAACTCTCAGAGCGGGAACGCGGGCTATAGGACGAACCTTATCACCGCGAACCCGCTCAGGGCGAAAGAGGCTCACCAGTACGGCCTCTTACCACACTCCGGTCCAACGGACCTAGGGCCTCTCCCACGGCCCACCAAACACCGCCCCCCGAATGGCGCCCACACTGCTGGCTGCAGTGCAAACACCACCGGGAGGAGGACTGCGAGTACCCTTCCCCACCCATACACTGCTGGCCGCAGTGCAGAGTGGGGTTGGGGGAAATAAAACCCACAGGCTTCAAAACGAAAAACGCCGCAAAACCCAACTCCGCTGGATGCGGAGCCGAGAAAATTGGCACCACCGGTCGACATTGAGCCATCCTGGCTAGACGGCCCAACGCCGGACCTCCAGCACATGGCCTTACGGCCGCTGAGCCCGAAGGCTCTCCATCCAGTGGGGCCCACGACGAAAACGCTATCTCTCGTAGCGTGACGCCGGACAGGGCCCCGGGCCCAGAACAAAAAAGGCCACAGGAGAGGGGTTTCCGATGCCCCAAACCGTGAGGCTGGTCCTAGGCCCGGGGGGGCTCAACTGGGGGTCGACAGAACGACTCCAGGAGCCCTCCCGTGTGTGTGCAGACTGTTAGCCGTCGAGTAGCAATGGGCGATGCCGATTACTACCCGCCGTTGGCCCAGGGACGCCAGGACCCTTTCGGTAGCAGCTCCAAACAGAGCAAAAAATACTACTGAATAGGGCCACACGAGGAGGCCGCCGCACCGTAGTCCCCAGCGAAAATTTACCTTAAGGTGACGAACCTTTTCATTCTTTGTACCGTACATAATAAGAACTTCAATTATGAAGTTTAGGGTTCTTCGGTTATCGGTCCAGAGGCTTAATTATATGGTTGTTTGGTCAGCCCACTGCATCTCCCACTTGCTAATCCGATCTCTATTATGGACCTGCTATATTTTTAGACAAAGCTAGTATCAACAAAGCATTCGTCTGTGACAACACAATTTATTATGCTAATTTATCACGCTTTCCACATCTACAGAACAGTGAAAAACCATCCTGGTTTTTCATTTCAATTCCTGCCGACAAAGTCGTCACAATTCCTCACGCTAAGTCGGGGGGTGGGAGAGGGGCGAGTATCATTAATTTGATGAAATAAAACAAAACGTCAGTTTAATTAGTCGCCATCATCGGAGTGACAGACAGGGCGCGTTGTCTTGTCCCGCCGCGAGGGATCAGACAGGGTGGAAACATACGGGGAGCCTTAATACTCGTAATATTTTGAGGTATTAAGATTATATTTATACTCTCCTTTCTTTGTTTATCAATCGATCAGATAATAACGTCCACTGTTATCCAAAGACTTTTCAAAGAGCGCTAGCAAAACCGTTCCTAAGTAGTCTGCATCCACTCACATCAGCCATATTTCTAAAATATACTACCTCGGTAGCGTAGTGGTTAGTGGGTCTCACTTTAAAGCGACAGCTGCGCAAGAGGTCCCGGGTTTGATCCCCGGGTAGGGCCAAAAATGTGTACCTATCTAAGTTTTCGATAACAAATTCTTAGTGTCAGCCCAGAGTCTGGAAGTTGGCGGTCTTGTACCCACGTGCCTCGGAAAGCTCTTTAAGGCGTTGGTCCTGCGCCCAATCCCTCTCTGGTCGTGTCACACTGGTGTCCCATCGGAATATGAGGGTAAGGGAATAGAGAGTGCACTTGTGTTTGCGCACACACTTAAGCATTATAATATATCCTTCGTACGTGGCTGATCGTTGAGATTGGCCGCCGTAGCCGTAATCTGTTAGAGCATATTGTTTCTCAAATCTTGTGGCATTGTATCCCACTTTTCGGTTCTGAAATTCTTAGTATCTGAGTCTTGATGTAAGCCTTATTGAAAGCTAGTGCCCAAGAAAACACGTCAAACCATTAGTTCTGCATCTAATATTTCTCAGGTTAAATCATTTTGGTATACCATGTGGAATGTGAATATGTGGGTAATACCATGAGATATTTAGCTCTTTGGAAAGAATAAGAGCTAAGTAGCTCTTTAACCTGTCAAGAGCTATATAGCTCTTCTAGCTCAGTAGCACATTTAGCTCAATGTAGGATAGTGGCTACTGAGTAATTTAAATCTCAAACTAAGGTAAACAAACACTCAATTTCGTTCGCATTCATAAATTGTAATCATAAATAAGCGCCTTATTTTGATAGAAAGCATAAAAAAAACCAATAGTGTCTGCATTCGCGCCTAAAATTTGTAATTCAAAATAAGCGCTGTAACTTGATAATATTGTAAATGAAATTTGAATGAGAGAGCTAAAGCAATATTACCTATGTTCTCTCTTTCTTGACGCCGCGTCGCGCGCCGCCGATAGATATGAATTGAATGAGACTGAGCTAGATATGCGTTGAGCTATATTAGGTCAGCAAGCTCTTTTTACCAACTCGCTCGCGAGCTACTCACCGCTAATGGGTAAGAAAGGTCTGCACCCAGACTTAAGTGTGCATTCCCTTTACCTCATAATCCGATGGGACACCAGTGTGACACTACCGGAGAGGGATAGGGCGCAGGACTCAAAGTTTAAAGTTCAAAGTTATTTATTGCATTCATTCTTCAAGATTCTTCATGAAGTCCGTTTGGGCATAGCATAATTTACTAAGGGCTTATCGTGTTTTTTTTTATGTGATAATTGCCAGACGAGCAGACTGATTACGTGATGATGCCGCCCATGGACACCCGCGACACCAGTAGAGTCACAAGTGCGCTGCCAACCTTTAAACCCTCTTTCCCCCGGATTGGGCTTCCAGTACCCTCACTGACGCCGCGAAACAGCACAGTGCTGCTTCACGCTAGTTTTCTGTGAGGCCGTAGTATCACTCTGGTCGAGCCGGCCCATTCATGCCGAAGCGCGGCTCTCCCGTGGACTACGGATGGTACTTTCCAACGCACGGAGGGCCGATTTTTTGGTCCGTAGTTACCTTTTCGATAAATTAACTATAGTTAATTGTCTAACCAATAGTCAAACTGCCACCCACTCACAGAGTCGTTGATTAACTTAGTTGGCTACTTAAGAAAATATTATTGACACTTATTTTGATACGCATAAAGACTACCGATACTAAAGTTAATGAACATTAACTTAAATGACGTCTCTGAGTGCGGCGGAAAGTGACGTAATTTCTTGTAATATAACAATTGGTTACAACCTGTGCGGATAAAGAATGGGATCAGAAATGTTGGCGCATCTATTCACTTCTCTTCTTTCACTTGGGGTGCACCCCACGAGTGCGAGTATAGACGCAAATAGTGTGCGAGCGAGAAGTGAATAGATGCGTTGCCATTTCTGATCCCATTCTTTATCCGCACAGGTAGTAAGAGCTAACTATAGATCAAATAACACATTTTTTATGATATTATGATATTATGATATTTGACCATTGGTTACTTTTTTTAAACCATTAGTTCAGTTAACTATACCTACGGATCTAAAGAGTAATAAGCTACCAATGTTATTTGGATCAGAATTATCTCATGCTATTTTCTATAACATCTATTAAATTTAGAAATCTTGTTTTGATATAGCGATCGATCAGATGACACAAGAAGTTGTAGATTACAAAATTCACATCAATGATGCGTTTGTGTGGGTTTATTATTAACGGAGATTATGCAAACATGACAGCCGATCGTAAACAATAGTGACAGTTCTTGGGAATAAACATAATCATAATATACGAGTAAGATGTCATTTGAATCGGATCTGGAAAAAACCATGGAACAAGAAAACGCGCGCTTTAAGGTGACGGGTAGGGCACACTAGCGACGCCAATCTATTTTAAACAATTTCGGGGTTACAACCTCTTGGCAAACACTTATACTATTTATTAAATAACAAATGCACAAATGTTGGGTCCGTTTTTGTACGCGAAAAATTGATTCACGCCAAAAGTGGCCGCTTTTGGCGTGAATCAATTTTTCGCGTAAGCGTTGGACTCAATATTTGTAAATAAACCTTTATTAGCTAAAACGATGTTAAGCAGTTTTGACGTTTGAATAAAGAAATGTTGATACAAAATTTTCGGAAAATAATAATTAATACTGCTTTATAACATGGTTTTAGTTAGCAAAAGGTTTAACAAACATTTACGATTATGACCCGAATTGCTTAAGATATCAGTTCTCTCCAAAAAAAAAATCTAATATTACAAATAGTAGAAAACCTATTCAGGTAAAAATAAAGTTATAACGAGGACTTTTGAGAAAACTTGAACAAGTCAGTTTATTTTTTTTTTGTTTTAATAAGCCGGCTACCACTTAATGTAAACATGGAAGAATATTCAATGAAAAAAAGTGATAACCTAAACCCATCATAGTAGCGATGATTTGATTTCTATGATGCAAGCCTTTTCCCTGCACTGGGACAGTATATAGGCTGATACTCTAACTAACTAGGTAGGTGTAGCGGCCTTGTCTTAGTCTCCGATAATAACAGCCTCCATCTCGGTCGGTCTTGCGCCACTTCCTGCCAGTCATCCAACAAGAGTCCGCGCAATTTCTTATCCAAAGTAAAAATGTTTGCGAATTTCAGCAAAATCTAAATATTTCCTACGCAATTCCACCCCGTATGCTCACCCCACCTGACCCGTCGCTCGCATTGGAGGGTTTGAGTGACATCTCGTCTATCAACCCCGCTCCTAACCTTCAACCGCATCCCCATCCACTGCTGCTTCCACTCACAGAGCCACTCATAACACCCTCACTAACCCGGCAATGGTCATCGCTGTATTCTGTACCGTCGTTATTGTCGAAAGTGAGTGGATGTCGACGGATGACGTCATTATCATGATTAAGGCTCGGTTGGCCCGAAGTTAAGACGTCCCGTTGACTGATTCGGGACGCGTTTGAACAACAAAGGTTTATAGGCCCTTAATTAATGTTTAGTGATATTTTGTGGTCTACTGTGTGGGGTTATAAAATGATGGCGCTTAATCTGATATGATGAATGAATACTATAAAGGGTAATAACTAATAGCAGACTGATTGATCGATCGTAAATCGATAGCATAGATCAACGGTGATCTATTGATAATAATCGATAAATGAATCGATCGATGTAACCTTTGCAACTCTTCAAGCGAGTCTCAGGCTATGCAAGATCTTTTTCAGAGCAACATCACTGTGAGTGATCAAGATAATCTTGGAGGTCTTCATAATATTATTCTAGACTTAGAAGTTTGAATAATTTCTAGCATTTTTTTTTCTACGAACTTTCTCTACAATTTTAAAGTTTTGATGCTGTAGTTTTTAGTAGATTAAGCTACTAACAAAGATAGGATGCGAGAAGAACTGAGTTACGAGATTTGGTATTTTTATACAAGTTACGATTGGCATCTCACTTTTACCAGACGAAAACTCAATTCTACGCGTATGTTTAAAAAGAAATTAGCGTATTGTTTTTTACTGACCACATAAAAGATTTACATTGACAGGGCACATAACATAAGCATAAGGAGATTGCACAGTAATACATAGGAAAAAATTTGTGACCAAGGAAGAAGAAAAAGAAAAAAAGTGAAGTGGTCAACAAGGTCCAAGCTAAGCATGTGCTGCAGCGGTTTGCAACCGCTGCAGCGTTGGTTTTCAGTTTGGACCTTGAGTGACTGGCGAAATCAATTCTGAATGTGACAGATAACAAAGAATGTGAAAAATAATCAAAGATAATAAAAAGAAAAGACAAAAAGAACGAGGATACAAAAAAAAGCAGTAGTAATTTTCTATACATATAATACAGTGATACCTGACGCCCTGTTGGTCTAGTGGTTTAAGTACCGGGCCGTGATCTCGGGGTCGATTCCCGGGTCGAGCGAAAAGTATGTTTCGAATTTTTCGAACATAGCTCGGGTTTGTGATCACCAATCCGCATTTGGCAAGCGTGGTGATTAAGCCTAATCCCATCATAGTAGCGATGACTTGATTTCTATGATGGAGGCCTTTGCCCTGCAGTGGGACAGTTTATAGGCTGATACTTTATAATACAGTGATAGCCTTGGTGATGACAGACGGCGCGCCGAGTGTGCAGCGCAAACGGAATGTGCCGGCCGTGTGGAGGTGCTGTCAGCGGTCTATGGACGTGTGTACTATGTCTACATAATATAAATTCTTCTATAATACATTATATTACATTGTTACCAGAATGAAAATTATAATTATCTTAATATCCTCAAACCAATTACGGCTACGGCAGCCAATCTCAACGATCATCCCAGTATATAATATAGTGGTCAAGTGTCGCAAACACAAGTGAACTCTCTATTCCCTTACCCTACATGACCACCGACTTCCAGTCACCGGGCTGAAGACTAAGAATTTCTCTTACGCAGCCGTCGCTTTAAAGTGCGACCCACTCACCACTGCGCCACCGAGGCAGGCAGCAATAATATTATTTGAAAAGATAATGATCATAATATTATTATTCTTTATTTCACAACATCACATACATTGATCTAACTCCGAGATAGGTAGCTCAAGCACCTATGTTACGGATATCAGAATCAACAGTGGGATTACAAATATATACATATAATACTTTTCTTTTCTCATCATTTCAGCCAATAGACGTCCACTGCTGGACATAGGCCTCTCCCAATGTTCTCCACACAGTTCGGTCCTGTGCCGCCCGCATCCAATGGATTCCCGCGATCTTCACCAGATCGTTGGTCCACCTTGTGGGGAGCCTGCCACGGCTGCGACTTCCTGTACGTGGCCTCCACTTGAGGTCCTTCCCGCCCCACCGGCCATCTGTTCTCCTCGCTATGTGCCCTGCCTATTGCCACTTGAGGCATACAATCCTTTGGGCTATGTCTGTGACCTTAGTTCTCCTGCGGATCTCATCATTTCTGACACGATCATGCAGGGAGACCTACACTAAATAAAAAACATTTAGGTAGGTATATAACTTTCTACAAACTCGGTGGCCGCCATTATTTTCTCTTTCTCAACAATTTACCTTTATTTTTTAGCCGAGTTAACCCTCCGACAAATGACGGGTCTCTTTCGCCATCCGTCTCCTTATTACGGCGACCTCTAACTAAATCATTTATTGCTCGATCTAAATCTGGCTGGCTATTTACTCAACGATCGGGTCATGGGAGCCCATCACTCAGCCGATAGAGGCTATTGTACCGACTTTGAAGGGTTCCAGCAATTGGTGACTAATGGGTGGTGGAAGGTTAACGGGTGAGACAACTTATGTTTTAACCTTAGTGGTATGTGCATTCCCAATACAGAAATAAGATTACGAACTAAGGTGGTGGATATTGGAAAACGCGTGGTGTCAATTAAATGACAGTGGGCAGGGTACGTCGAGGTGACGGTAGATGGAGCCAATCCATAACACACTGGTGGCCAAGGCCAGGGAAACGAAAAAGAGGACGCCTGTTAACTAGATGGGTTGACGACATAGACAGAGCGGTGGCTAAGACCTGGATGAGGCTGGCACAGGACCGTCGCGAGTGGCGAGCACAGAAGGAGGCCTATACCCAGCAGTGGGATCAAAATACAGGCTGATGATGATGATGATGATGATGATGTGCTGATAAGACTGATAAGATAGGAGATAAGATAAAAACATTTATTTGTTAAACACACACGATACACAACATTACAAATAAAGAAAAAAAAACAAACTTGTGAAATAAAAGTAAAAGTAAAAACAATACTTAATTACAAAGAAAAAACAATAAGACCTACAAGTTCAATTAATTCGGCCGGGCAATATATACCTACATTTAGTCCAGGTGTGTCGCGGTGGTGGTGTCCGCCGTGTACGACAACACGGTGGCACAAAGGGCAAATGGGGTGTCCATTTGCCCCGCCGAGCGGGAGGTCGTGCGGAGGGAGGCTCGGAAGAGCCTCCAGAGGCGATGGTCTGAGCACCTCGTCCTCACTCCGTACGGCCGCAGAACGCTCGACGCGCTCGCCCCGGTCTTGGACCGGTGGCTTGAGCGTCACCACGGCGTAGTCTCCTTCCGGATGGTGCAGGTAATGACCGGGCATGGCTGCTTCGGTTATTACCTGCACAAAATCGGCAGGGAGGAGACGCCTTCGTGCCACACATGCGGCGACCCTGTGGACACAGCGCAGCACACCTTGGCGGTGTGTGCGCCGTGGGCACAGGCTCGCCACGCATTGGTGGCAAAGGTCGGCCAGGACCTCTCACTCTCTAATATAGCGAGAGCTATATTAGCGACTGAGGATGCCTGGAAGGCCTTTGCCGCATATTGCGAGCATGTGATGGAGGCGAAGGAGGCGGCGGAACGCGAGCGAGAGGCTGACCCTCTCGCCCCCGCGATCCGCAAGGCACGTAGAGGGAGGAGACGACGCCAATACTTGCGTCTCCTTCCCCTGCGAGGAGCAGGTCCGCTGGTGCGTGGGGCTGTAACCCCACCACCGGCATTGCACGGACCTCCTCCTACGCCTGATGGGGACGGCACGACTCTCTCGGCTGTCCCCATCCCTCCCCCCGACCCCGGGGGGAGAAGCGCCGTGCCCGCCGTGTAGGCGGGCGTCCCTGTCCGGGGGGTGACGTGGTGAAAGGCTCCGAGCTTTGGCCCCATGTCACTCGCCCACCCATGGACAGATGAGGGAGAGTCCCAGGAGTTTTAGTCGGTATGCCTCTGGCCGGCTTCTCGTTAGGAGAAGCCGTCGCCAGAGGAGAGTCCGACATAACCCATCCGTTTACAGACGGATGGGTATGCGTAACGCATTTCTCCTGGGTCAACAAAAAAAAAAAAAAAAAAAAAAAAAAAGGTGTGTCGCGGTGCGTAACAAAAAGGAGCTCACTCAGCTAAAGCCACGACTTGAGGAAGGGGTAGTAGCTTCCTGTAGGCCATGGCGCTAGTATTATTTATTTATTATTAACATACAATTGCATAACATTACAGTTTAATACCAAGGCGTTATACAATTCAATAATATTCATGGACAGAGTCTAGGTACTTACATGCGAACAGCATGCCCGAAAAATCAGGATGCCAATCATAGTAAATAGTCAAACGCCTAACGAAAATGGACAATCAAATGAATAAAATATCAATAATAATAATACAATACGAATACAATGTCAAAAATATTATCTGTCAAACAAAATTAATTCCATAGTGATATATGTCAAAATATATTGTTACAAATCATCATCATCATAAGCCTATCGCAGTCCACTGCTGGACGTAGGCCTCTCCAATTGTTCGCCACTGTGATCTATCCATGGCTTCTCGCATCCAGCTCTTGCCAGCCATCCTGCGCAGATCGTCCTCCCACCTAGCCAGAGGGCGCCCTACATTACATTTGCCAAGACGCGGTCTCCACTCCAGAACTCGTTTACCCCATCGGTTGTCAAAAATACGTATACCTCGGGCAGACTTTGCAATTGGGTAAAAACAAACGAGGATGAGGTGAATAAGAGATTCCAGTTAGGTTGGGCAGCATTTGGAAAACTACGTCGTGTCTTCGTATCGTCGATACCACAGTGCCTAAAGACGAAAGTCTTCAATCAGTGCGTCCTACCCGTCATGACATACGGAGCCGAATGTGGACACTTACGGTACGGCTGGTCCACAAGTTAAAGGTCGCTCAGCGGGCTATGGAACGAGCAATGCTCGGCGTCTCTCTCCGAGATCGAATCCGAAATGAGGTGATCCGGCAGAGAACCAAAGTTATCGACATTGCTCACCGGATTAGCAAGCTTAAGTGGCAGTGGGCTGGCCATATTAGCCGCAGAACCGACAACCGATTGTTACAAAAATTTATAATAATTACTTAATAATTTATCACCAGAACAATATAAAGTGATAAGTACAGTCGAAGTACGAGTATATCTAAAGGCAGCTCACATTATCGATATATAAACGAGCTTTGCAATATAATTGACCAACATAATGTGAGCCCTGATTGCTATTGCTGGCTGCTGCTATTGCTGACTGTCTCGGTGGCGCAGTGGTTAGTGGGTAGCACTATAAAGCGACGGCTGCGCAAGAGTGGGAAGTGAGTTTAACATTGGGAGAGTCACGCTTCGGCATGAATGGGCCGGCTCGACCGGAGTAATACCACGTCCTTGCAGAAAAGCGGCGTGAAGCAGTGCATGCGCTGTTTCGCTGCGTGAGTGAGGGTACCGGAGGGAAGGGGGGTTAAAAGGTAAGCACCGCACGTTTGACACCACTGGTGTTGCAGGTGTCCATGGGCGGCGGTAATCGCTTACCATCAGGTGATCCGTCGGCTTGTCTGCCACTAATATTTAAAAAAAGCGGTCTCGTAATCGATTCCCAGGTCGGGCCAGAAACTTGTACCTAAGTATTCCGTAAGAAATTTTTAGTGCCAGCCCGGGGTCTGGAAGTTGGCGGTCTTGTACCCCCGTGCCTCGGAAAGCACGTTAAGCTGTTGGTCCTGCGCCCCATCCCTCTCCGGTCGTGTCACAGTAGTGTCCCATCGGAATGTGAGGGTAAAGGAATAGAGAGTGCACTTGAGCACTATAATATATCCTGCGTACGTGGCTGGTCGCTGAGATTGGCCGCCGTAGCCGTGATCGGTTGGAGGATTAGAATGTGCATTAACAGCAGTTAGTTGTTTTCAAATGTGTGAGAGCGACGGTAGCTCAGTGGGTACGAACGCGCCTTCCATGATGATGGTGCCGATGACGCCTATGGGGGGTGGTGGTTCGAATCTGATCGGGCACCTGTGGATTTTTCCAATTTATGTGAGAAAACCGGCGTGAAGTAGCATTGTGCTGTATTTCACTGCGTGTGTGAGGATACCGGAAGCCCAATTAGGGGAAAGGGGGGTTTAAATTTTGCCAGCGCACGTTTGACTCCACTGTTGTCACGGGTGTCCATGGGCGCCGGCATTCGCTTACCATCAGGTAATCCGTTTGCTCGTCTGCCACCTATCACAAAAAAAAAACATGTTTTTGCGCGACAGTGTCCTGTTGACTAGTACAGTCAACTCCAAAAATATGTATACACTTTAGGACCTTGTCACAATACTTACCTATAAGAAAGTAGAGGTTTACTTTCTTATATTATATATTGTAACAACGTCCTAAAGTGTATATGTCACCGGAAAATAACAAGATCCGTAAGTTTATCAATTTACTAGGAAGTTTATAAACTGTCGTAAGATTCTAAACGGGAGATAAATTGTATTATTTTACGTCCACACTTTCGTACATTGATAAACTTACTGAACTCACTAGTAAAATAATAAGTAAGCAATATCCAAACACTATGCGCGAACTGATTGGCATTGCCATTATAAATATTGACCAATCAGAGAGCAAGTGTGTTATTTTACGTATTTCAAAGATGCGTATATTTAAATTTAGTGATTGTGATTGGTCGAACCATGTAAAATTTTACGAATAGATGTCCGTTAGTTTATAAATTTTCCTTATACCGTCGGAAATTGATAAATTTACGAAAGTGTGTCGTCAAATAATACAATTTTCACCCGTTTAGAATCCTACGAAAGTTTATAAACTTCCTAGTAAATTTATAAACTTACGGATCTTGTTATTTTCCGGTGACATATACATATTTTTGTAGTTGACTGTACCACCGTTCGTTCGGTACACACGGCGTCGTGCTTTACACTTGTTGGGCTTTGTACCGGCCTTATGTTTCAGACACAATGCTATTTTACATTTTCTACCATATTTTTGAACTATTTTTGCACGTTCTGTATATGTATAGTATATTTAAATGTGGGAGAGCCACGCTTAGGCATCAATGAGCCGGCTCGACCGGAGTAATACCACTGCCTCACAGAAGACCGGCGTGAAGCAGCGCCTGCGCTGTGTTTCGCCGTGTGAGTGAGGTTACCGGAGGCCTAATGGGGGGGAAGGGAAAAAGGTTGGCAGCCCACTTGTGACTCCACTGGTGTTGCGGGTGTCCATGGGCGGCGGAATTGCTTACCATCAGGTGATCCGTCTGCTCGTCTGCCACCTCTCATATAAAATAATAAAAAAAATTGTATAGACAGGCACACATCTGGTTACTATCAAAATCTCCAATTGATATTGAACCAAACCTGTTTGCCATTAAGTTGACAATCGATTAAAGAAATTTGACAGTTCTGTATACTTTGATGTGTAACTGTACGTACGTAATGAACTATGATGGTTTCAACAATTTTAACAATTAGGTTTAAAACAATGAATAAGGTTAAAAGTACATTATAATTTTTTTTCTAATAATTTTTTCTTTATTCCACAAATTTACAAATCTTAGTACAAACAAACCATACTTTAAAATATACTGAAATACTTCTGTTTTCTATGAAAGTCTGATAATTACGGGTAAAAGCTAACTTAGACGTGAACAGTGACAATAAACAACCCTTTCCCCAATTGTCCACCTCCCACCATCATTAACCAAAGTAGAAAGCGAACTCCAATCACAGCCATTCACAAAGTCGCGCACTATTTTAAAATCCACCGCATTAATCATTGCAACCGTGGAACTTATCGAACCACTGTGCAGTTATATTGAAATCCATCGCCTCAGGCGATAACTCTCGCGAAACAAATGCCGTCCACTCCGCGGCATCTGTCGTCCCTGATGGATGACGGGACATGTGTCTATTATGGCTGCACAGTGCGACGGACCGCGCACCTCGGACAAAAGATCGCTGCAAAAAACCGGGTGAGAGCGACAACGTCGTTAATCAAATTATATGCGATTTTGTCTGCAATAAATTGTGTGGGACGCTATGAGTGTAATGACAGTTTTTGCGGTGTTTTAAAGACGGTTTTATGGTCCAATTTTAAGTTATTGCCTTTTTGTTCTTGCATCTACGAGAATGGTTTGATCGAAATCTTTTATTCATTCTATTGTATTTGAATAAATTACTAACTGCAAAATTATTGATAACAAGAGAACGGGACTACAATTTAGTGACTAAAGCATGACGGCCGGTTTCTAATAAGGTTGAATAAGTAAGTAAACATTTATTGACCACATACAAGATTTACATAGATAGGACACACTACATTAAATAGATATTGCATAGTAATACATAGAAAAGAAATAGTTAAGAAAAAATAAATATAATAAGTTAATACATAAATTAGCGACCAAGGAAGAAGAAAATAACAATCTTCAATTTTTTCAAAGTTATCACAATTTTCTTAGCAAAAGGGCCATTTCTCTTAAATTGAATAAAAATTATGTACCTTTATTTTTCAATGACGGTTATGGATATCCAACAGCAAAGTGGAGGAGTCGTTGCAGAAAAGCGGACCTTGATCAGGGTCGGTAATGAGACCAAATGCTAATATTATGATATTTTTTTTGTAAATGAGTAAAACGCTAATTTTTTATAATTTAAAGTATATTTTTTTAGATATAGTTCATAATTTGTGTTTTTCATTATTTATATTTTTTCAAACTATCATAATTACAAATCATCACAACTCATACCACACACAAATGCAATTAAAAACATCTCGAAAAACCGTCCAATCATCGTCCTAATCACAGCAACCCCATCATGCTGACGAGCCAAAAAACGTCTATACAACGTCTTTTGTCCGTCTCCGCGCCCTTTGAGCACTGTGCGCGTGACGATGACGGATGACGGACGGGTGCATTTCCTCGCCGAGGCAAGTAAAACCCGGTCTAGATTTTTTTTGATAGGTGGTAGACGGGTAGATGAATTACCTGGTAAGCGTTTCCACCTCCTATCGAAACTCTTAACACTAGAGGACTCTCAAGTACTTTTTTTTCCCAGGGAAAACCACCATAGCCGTCACCTTGTTACATGTAGGGAACAAGGTGGTGTGTGGGTTTTCAAACCCTAACTAAAACCCCTGGAGTGTTCATCTCCGCGCAATCGCCGTCAGAAACCCCACAGCCGGGACTAGACCGTACCTGGCGCAATACAGCCCTTCAACGCTTTACGACCTAGGGACACCCTGGTAACGCCACACCTGCGGAGTCGTATCAAGCCACTCCTCAGCAGCGGGTACACTCACGTACTCCGAAAGCTCGTTTAGTCGCCTCTTACGACAGGCCGGGAAAACCTTGGTAGTATTCTGAAACGCCCCTAGCCACAGAGTGCAAGACTCACAAGTGCTCTGCCAACTATTTAACTCTCCTTCTCCACGGATTGGGCCTCCGGTACTCTGACTCCATGCTCAAAAAGCTGACAATGACAAAATACGTCCACTACGTCTTTTGTCCAGCTCCGCCTTCTGAGCACTGTGCGCGTGACGATGACGGATGACGGACGGGCGCATTTCCTCGTCGGGCCGGTAAGGCCCGGTCTAGATATATTCGCGTCTATCAATCCACGTGACGTTGACGGGTTGCATGAATACGTGGTCGCTGTGTGGGTTGCCTACTTATGAGGGTAGTGCTTAGCGTGGGTTAAGTTTCATTACATGTCAAGTCTACATTTATTTTATATCCCTTTACAAAACCCGATCTAAGAAAATTTCCGAAACTCAACTCGTTCCAGCCCCTTTTAACATTGCGTGTTGGAACAAGATGGCAAGAGTTTTAGTACGGTAATAACTTTAGATTGCGTTTTGTAATAAGAACAATAGAATATAGAATAATATTTATTTCGCTTACAAGGTGGTACATGATGATCTTAAAACATAATGGAGTTTCACACATTTTGTCAGAACCTGACATGCAAAATTAAAGTATTTTAAAATAATCTATTAATATAATAAAATTTAAACAATCATTAAAAATCAATAAATTACACTTTTCTAAAAGATTCAAAAAATTCATTAACAGAATAGAAACAGTTTTGTATCAACCAGCTTCTCAATCTCCTCTTGAACATTCCCAACGGTAAAGACTTCAGCTCATCGCTCAATCTGTTGAATATTTTGACTGACATTTGATAACTATTCATATTGTTCAATTTTGTAGTATTGTGTTTAGCATCAGTTTGTTGGGGTATCTTGTTCTTGTATTATGCGTTTCCATAAGGTATAATCCAATTGTACCCCCGTGCCTCGGAAAGCACGATAAGCTGTTGGTCCTGCGCCCGAACCCTCTCTGGTCGTGTCCCATTGGAATATGAGGGTAAGGGAATAGTGAATGCACTATTGTTTGCGCACACACTTGAGCACTATAATATATCCTGCGTACGTGGTTGATCGTTGGGATTAGCCGCCGTAGCCGTAATCGGTTGGAGGACAAATCACGATCTAAAGTACTAAAGCTCACCATACTAAAGCTCACATCATCTCCTGCCAACACGCAATGTTAAAATCATCGTCAGCCCATTTAAGTCCCCACTGCTGGGGCACGGGCCTCCCTCAATCACATGAGGGGTAATTGCCATACTCACCACGCTTGGCAGACGGGTTGGCGAGGGTTTTGATATAAATGCAGAGTTTTCCTTCTCTGGGTGCTGATGATCATGCCAGCAGCTTTACCTTAGTCGCCTTTTACGACACCTCGGTAAGAGTGAGGGTGGCCTATTCTACTCTGCCGGGGACCACACGGCCAATGTTTAAATGGGCTGACACGAATTTTGTTTCGGTACTATCCTTAGTTCACGATTTGTAATAATTTAAAAAAAAGTAAAGGCTTACCTACAGTATGACTAGTCGCGTAATGTAAGATGGATAGTAATAAATTAAAACAAATTAGGTACAATTTTTGGAGTTGACTGTACATTAGGTAAATTAGGTTCTGTCTGTTGTTGTTGTACCATGCTTGTATTTTGTTTTTGGGCAATAAAGAATTATCTATCTACATCACATACATTATTCTAGTCCCTAAACTAAGGTTTTCCTTTGTACCTGCTATTGAATCGAGACATAACGAAGGTGCAGTCAGCTTTGAAATTATCCAACTTCGAGTTCACAAGTAGTATAGGTACTACATGGCTGAGCATTTGACAATAGAAACTTTTAGCAATTATCATCATCATTTCAGCCAATAGACGTCGTCGTCCACTGCTGGACATAGGTCTCCCCCAATGTTCTTCACACAGGTAGGTCCTGTGCCGCCCGCATCCAATGGATTCCCGCGACCGCCCAATTCACCAGATCGTCGGTCCACATTGTGGGGCGCCTGCCACGGCTGCGACTACCTATACGTGGTCTCCACTCGAGGACTTTCTGGCATTAACTACTTCATTTGAAAATAAATTGAACATAACATTACAATGAGAGTCTAGTTTATAATATGGCAACATAGTATTTGACTGTTTTTTATTTATTTTTGTAATCAAAAGACCTCTCAATGATAGAAACATCGTTGAAAGAATTACTTGATTCTCATTTAACCTACCTGAAATATCACAACTTTAAAATCACATTATTTTGGACAAACTCAAAACGCTCCATACAAATGGCTACTACGATGTGACGTCACACTTTAGTATTTTGTATGCATTTCATTTGAAATTTGTATGGTAGCTACATCAAATGTATCGTTTATGTCAATGGTTCTATTATAGTTGTAGCAAATTGTATGGGTTATTCAATGATATAATTATTTTTTTATAACTTCATACTTTTAAAATGGACTTGCCCGTGAACCTTTCAATGACCATATAACCGGCTAGACGTTATATTTTTAATTGAGAATTTTCGCTATCGGCATAGGGTAAGGAGGGGGAATGGCGTTCACTTAAGGAAACACATGCGTATTTTTTAAATTAATTATTTTAAATGAAAATTATAAAACGTAATAAATTCTTTAATTATCTATTAGTCAACAATTTAACTACAGAAGCTTATATCTTAGACCCATTAATAGTAAAAAAACATTTTAAAAATATCACGTTTGAGCGGCATTGCCCCTGATATCGGGTAATGGACAACATTTCAAAATTGCTAAGCTCTGAAACAAAAAATACCAATTCTTTGTTTAATTTTCCGCTGCTCGAATATATATTTATTCATTTTTTATATTGCTTATTTACTGAGAAAAAAATTAAAAACTAAAAAACGTAAGATGACGTCATCGGACGGCAGAATGTAAAATATTTCTTTGCTTAGCACATTATAGTTTTAAATTTACGTAATGCCAAACTCATGACATGTAACTGTCAAAAAAAAAGACAGCTTGTCAACGTTGAATGTATGAATGACGTTGACAATGTTGACACTAGTATTATTTACCTTTGACAGTAGTACCTTTTTTTTTTATTAAAACAATGATAAGCGCTGAATACAGCGATATTCCTTTATCGCTGTATTCAGCCGTCCGATGACGTCATTTGGCGCTTACGTCTATTTAGAATAAAAAGAATTTCAATAATTATTTTATGCATGAAAATGGACAAATTTTGAAAAAAGAAAAAATATGGGTCTGTTCTTTTTATGTCTACTTTCATATAAAAAAACAATATGGACATGTTAAAAATTTAAAATGTTGTCCATTCCGCTCGAGATCAGGGCTAATGACGCCCAAACATGTTTCTTGGAAAATATCAAACAAGAGACATTATAATTAAACAAAATATTAACGACGTCAAGTTTACAATCACAAATTAGCATATTAGTACTGAAGATCAGCCTTTTAGACTTACCGACAAAAATCATGAGACGAAATATTAGATCAGTGCGGGCGCAAAAAAAGAAACACCTATATTTTGATAAAATATTTATATTTTGTAACATCTCGAGCTTAGTCAAATGCCCTATTTGCAAAACCTACATTTGAATCCGTTGTTATAAATTACACCAAATGCATATTGCTACAATCAAAAGGGCCACTTCATTTAACGAAACTATTAACGCCCAATCCAAATTTAACCCTAAAATAATTAACGCACACATGTTAGCACTAACTAATTTATTACAACTGTTATTATTATCAATAATAAATTTGAGCTCAAAAGTGACACTATAAATTAAGTATAATCGCTTGGAACGGAACAAGAGCGAGCGATTATTACAAAATATTCGTTTAACATAAATAATGGGAATTAATAAAGGAATGTTTGTCTTGACTTAGGATTATAATGTCACAATGTGACTGCGTCCAAGACAAACATTTGGCTGTGATGTTACTCTAGCAAATGTTTTGTAATCAATTAAAGGTAGGTGGATTCGACCAATCTTTATCCAACGATACCATTATGGTACAGCGCAGTTGTATGCAGTGTAGAATGAAAATTGTAGGCACTGCTTGCATCAAATCCGCACCTTACATAAATAAATACATACAATCTCCTATATCACATGACAGTTTCATAATTTTCATTTCTTTCTATTTTATTTCATTGAATGCTATTGGTGGTTGTTGCTATGGGTTGAGCGACCATTGCGCATCCAGTTGCAGTGCAGACTGATCCCGCGTTCATCATCGATGCCTCGTCCGGTAGCCATGGGTCGATATAGGTACTTAATTATAGGTGCATAATAACTGTATGCGCGCGCTAGAAGTTGTTTTGATTTGATTTGTTAGCCGTAATAATTTTATATTTAAACTGTAGATACCCACTTTCCTATTTATTCATTATAATAATTTAATAGTATGTATCTCATTATTATTTGATATTTTCTTCTTAGTATATATACCCACATTACACATACACGTTAGGTACACAAAATACACTAGACAAGCGTCCGTGGCACTCATTCGACTAGTCTCACTGAAAACCAGCGTCATGGCCTTTGTCTGGGCTGTGACATAATCTGAGTGACTGATAACACATCATAATATTCATTTGGCACTGTCTGGACATGATTGAATATAGATTTGTATTTTTTTTCCTTTTGTTTTATTTTTATGTATTTTTAATTGTTTTATGTTTTGTTTTCTGTTTGTGCCAAATTGTGTTCTGTTAACAATTGCTATATGTTCTGTGTTGTGATGTCTATAATAATAAATATTTTCTTTCTTTTTTTCTTAAATCCGTTCTACTAAATACGCATCAAACAGTCAACGCCTATTTATTATTATTTTTATAATATAGTAAAACATTCGTGCTATGAACACTTGTGTTTGTTCAGTGTCTGGGTGTAATATATGTATTTAAGTATATATTTGTGTTCCTCTGTTGTCTGATATCTGTAACACAAGTGCTTAAGCTACTTAGTACGGAATCAGGTCAAGGTATGAGATGTTGTGAGAATTATTATTTGATGACCCGTATAGAACAGTGGTAGTGAACGCTGCCTCTGATGCAAGGGTTGCGGGTTCGATCCCCGCACAGTACAAACATTTGTGTGCATGACCATGTCTGCTTGCATTGATTTGGGTGTTTTATATGTATTATTAGTATGTATTTACAAAATAAAAGTATTATATGTAATATATTTGTAATCCCACTGTTGATTCTGATATCCGTAACACAGGTGCTTGAGCTACCTATCTCGGAGTCAGATCAATGTATGTTATGTTGTGAAATATTTATTTATTTATATTTATTATTACTATAGATCACAATCTGTAGGTCGATAAAACGTAAAACACCAGCGTTTTATTAAGTGACTTTGACTGACTCCGACTGTTGACCACCCACTTATTCAATTCAAGCCTCGGTGGCGCATGATTCGCACTTTAAAGCGACGGTTGCACCTGGGGTCCCGGGTTCGATTCCCGGGTCGGGCCAAAATTTGTACCTGAGTTTTTCTGTTAAGAAATTCTCAGTGTTAGCCCGGAGTCTGGAAGTTGGCGGTCTTGTATCCCCGTGCCCTGGAAAGCACGTTAAGCCGTTGGTCCTGCGCCTAATCCCTCTTCGCTCGTGTCACACTAGTGTCCCATCGAAATAAGAGGGTACGGGAATAGAGAGTGCACTTGTGTGTGCGCAAATACTTTTGCACTATAATATGTCCTGCGTCGATGGTTGATCGCTGTAATTGGCCGCCATGACCGAAATATAGGTTTGGAGGACAATATTATTCAATTCAAGTCGAAGTGTGGCTCTCCCACGGTCCTAGCCAAATTCTCCATACAATTTTGGACAGCACCTTTAGCAATACACTTACAAATATACAATCCTATTCATAAGTATTACATATACCTACCGTTAGTATAGATAAAGGGTGCTTGAGCGTCTGATTCTGATTGACGTGGAGTGACGGCCGACAGCTGACGGGCCAAGAACGAATCGAGCGAGCTGATCTTCCTCGGCACTCCAATTTGTAATATATTTCTATAAACATGCAACAAAATATTGTTTATAGAACTTACAACTCAAAAGCCTTTGATTCAATAGATTCGACTTTACGATACCTAGTTTTTATTTATTCTTTATTGCACAAGAAAAAAAATTTTTATTTCACTTTTTCACGTTAATGAATATGTATTTCACGGTAATACTTTTGGTAAGTGATCGATTAACCCCACCTTCCCACGGATTGGGCCTCCGGTACCCTCACTCACGCAGGGAAATACAACATAGTGCTGCTTCATGCTGGTTTTCTGTGAGGCTGTAATATTACTCCGGTCGAGTCGGCCAAAGCGTGGCTCTCCCACTACGGTGGTAATATAACCAGCAGGCGATCTGTCTGCTAGTTTGCTACCTATCACATAAAATGAAAACTAATAAAATCATATTCATCATCAGCCCATTTAAGTCCCCACTGCTGGGGCACGGGCCTCCCTCAATCACATGAGGGGTAATTGCCATACTCACCACGCTTGGCAGACGGGTTGGCGAGGGTTTTGATATAAATGCAGAGTTTTCCTTCTCTGGGTGCTGATGATCATGCCAGCAGCTTTACCTTAGTCGCCTTTTACGACACCTCGGTAAGAGTGAGGGTGGCCTATTCTACTCTGCCGGGGACCACACGGCCACGAATAAAATACTCTTTATGTATAAATTAATCATTGATTTAACCAACTTTTATAACAACAGAACTATCCACATTGAATGTTTGCACTTGAGCAGCAAAATGTATCGCGCCGAACCAAGCGAGTCGCTCAGTCGGAGAACTCCGACAGCGTCCGTCAGCCGTCCAATTTTATCAATCACCCGTTCGATGCCCGGTTTGGTGCCATTTGTTTTCAATTGTACTACAACATATATAACGTTGAGTTGGGTAAACTGTGCGAGGGCAATACCGGAGTCCAATTCTCGTGCATGTGATTGTTATCAAAAACCGATATAAAAACAGTTTTTTGTACGCTTAGACAGTATTGTTAAGTGTAAGTTTGTTCGGTTTTCATGCGACATCTGCCATGTTTTTTTAAATCGAATATCCCGATAATTGGACACCAGTATACTATGCTCCTAACGCCCTGTTGGTCTAGGGGTTCAAGTACACGCCTTGTGGCTAGGGGCGTTTAAGAATACTGCCAAGGTTTTCCCGGCCTGTCGTGAGAGGCGACTAAACGGGCTTTAGGAGTACGTGAGCGTATCCACTACTGGGGAGTGGCTTGCTCAGCATACGACTCCACGGGGGACGACGACATTACTGGGTGTCCTGGTAGGTCGTACAACGTTGAAGGTCTGTATTGCGCCAGATAGGGGTGAAGCGGCGAGCGCGATTAGCGGTACGGTCTAGTCCCGGCTGTGAGGTTTCCGACCGCGATTGCGCGGAGAAGGACACCCCAGGGGTTTAGTTAGGGTTTGAGTCCCACACACCACCTTGTTCCCGACATATAGCAAGGTGACGGCCATGATGGTTTCCCCTGGGGAAAAAAAAGGGGCTTCAAGTACCGGGCCGCGATCTCGGGGTTCTGGCTAAAAGTACGTATTCAAACATAGCTTCGGTTTGTGATCGCCAATCCGCATTAGGCAAGCGTGGTGATTAAGCCTAATCCCGTCATAGTAGCGATGACTTGATTTCTATGATGGAGGCTTTTGCTCTGCAGTGGGACAGTTTATATGCTGATACAAGATACTATGCTCGAAACTACACCCCCTTATTTCAAAACGCGGTCTAAGAAAAGTTTCGCTGTGCTGTGTTTCGCTGCGTGAGTGAGGGTACTGGAGGCCCAATCCGGGGGAAAGGGGGGCTTAAAGGTTGGCAGCACACTTATTTGTTGACTCCACCGGTGTTGCGAGTGTCCATGGGCAGCGGCAATCGCTTACCATCAGGGGATCCGTCTGCTCGTCTGCCACCTATGACATAAAAAAGAAAAGGAAGACCAAGTAGAAATTATGTCCAACAACTTAAGGAAAAAGCAAATGTCATGTCGTACAAGGAACTGAAGTTGCTGGCAGAGTCGAGAGAGGAAAGGTGACTACTCCACCGACAAGAGCCTCGCTCTTAAATTAGAGAGAGGTACTATGGGCTGTGTTGTGGGTTCATAAATATCAGATATGGGAGGGCCACGTTTCGGCATGAATGGGCGTGATACCACGGAGAAAACCGGCGTAAAGTAGTACCATGCTGTGTTTCGCTGCGTGTGTGAGGGTACCGGAATCTGGGAGAAAGGTTGGCGGCGCAGTCTCCACAGGTGTTACGGGTATCTATGGGCGGCGGTCATCGCTTACCATCTGGCGATCCGTCTGTACGTCTGCTACCATTCACATAAAAAAAAATCGCAGAATGGATTTTTATTTTACATTGCATATAACTGCACTATACCATAGATTTATCGTTGGATTAAAATTGGTCGTATCTACCCTTAATCGTTGTCTTATCATAATATAAAATCGTATGATTGATAATTTTACATGTTCGTATCATACATTTATTACTTAAAGATACACTGGACTTCGAAACAAATTTTATCTCCATTCAGCAAAGCAACAAATATATTAGTCATTCGACAGAAATAAAAACTCACGTTCTCCAACTGTGATTGATACGATCAGCAAGATGTACTCGGCTCCGCGATGACAGCTGTCAAATTAACGTCAATCATGCGCATGCGCGAGTGCTGCGCTCTATCGGCGTCATCCATCAACTTTATCGACAACTGACGAGGGAGCAACCATTGGCTGCGCGAATAAAAAAATGATGACCTTGGCCGAAAATAAGTTTATCGAGGTTTTTTTTTAATCTTGAGAAGTTGTGTTCATGTTGTGTTGAACTATTACATCAGCTGACTACGAGTCTTTGGACACATAAGCGTGTCGTCAAATTAAAAACACCCTCCACTCGCTCCACGTTCGCGAAGCGTTTCGGGATCATTGCAGAGAATGGAGTCTACAATAAAGCCCTAAATGCACTGTTGTATTATCAAGTGTCCTACGCGGAAGGCTAAAAATATTATTCAAGAATGGCTGATGACATTAAGCTATGATGATACGGAAAACCTGATTAAAAACGTAAACATAATGATGAGACTGTATTATTATGGTAGCGAGACTAATTACAATGTAATAGTCACTACTTATCTTATTATATAACTTTATATATTATACAACCTGTGCGGATAAATAATGGGATCAGAAATGGCGGCGCATCTATTCACTTCTCGCTCCCACACCCACGAGTGCGAGTATAGACGCAAATAGTGTGCGAGCGAGAAGTGAATATATGCGCCGCCATTTCTGATCCCATTCTTTATCCGAACAGGTTGTACTAGTATTTATCCTTTTAATAATTATGTACTTTTAAATAATATAATATACATACATATAGACACAAAATATATATAATTTATTATGACAATTAGCACTATGTTTTCAAGAGCGCCTTAATCTTAATATGTTAATCGCATGCCAGGCCCTCACGATACAGGTTATCCTAGTGTGAGGACCGAAGGTAATCTAACTGGACATCTTGTAAGCAACAAATGTTTTGGTGTAAGAACATATTGTCCTTTATAATTATAATTTATCTTGGAATGTATCATCATTTTGTTGGAAATAAATATTTTTTCATTTCATTTTTTTTTTTCATTGTGTAAATTGAGCTATGGTAGCTTAGTGGATAAGAACGCGCCTTCTTACGGGGGGTCGTGGTTCGAATCCGAACATGCACATGTGGACTTGACTCCACTGGTATCGCGGCTGTCCATAGGGTGGCGGCAATCGCTCACCTGTCTAATGAAATGAAATGGAAAACCTAAAAAAAAATCTGTCTTTATTTCTACCATTAGCTCGACGTTGAGCGCCTACGTGCTTTTCCCTCCTAGACAAATATTTTTAAACGACTGTCGATTCTTTGTCGTGCGAATTTATCAGGTCATGTCAAAGACTATTGTACTTTGACGTATATGCTGGTCATGCAATGTATTTTATTAAGGTGGCGGGTAGGGCACACTAGCGACGCCAATCGGTTTTAAATTTTAGCTACTAAACCGGATCTATTTTAAACAATTTCGGGGTTATAACCTCTCGACAAACACTTATACTATTTATTAAATAACCATGCACAAATGTTGGGTCCGTTTTTGTACGCGAAAAATGTAGTTCGCCAAAAGTGGCCGCTTTTGGCGTGAATCAATTTTTCGCGTACGCGTTGGACCCAACATTTGTGCATGGTTATTTAATAAATAGTACCTAAAAGCTCTTTTAACAATTTTGAAAACTTTTCCAGGTCACTATCCTCCTGATAGAATTTTCTTTAAAAAAATGGGAGTGGGGTAAAAAATAAAAATATATATTCACCTAACTAATTCCTAAGTATCACAAAATAAACACCAATCATTATCCTTCTCTACCAAGCACTAAATCTACACAATCGAGAACCACAAGTACCTAATCAAAACATTTCTATGACAGTTGATCGGCGAAGAGGACTCATTCATTCACCTCAGATAAAATCAGGTGCGCGTCTGTACGTCACCGCCGCCTGTCAAACTGACATGACTTGTCAAACGATCTGACGTCGTCAATGCCGGGCCTTTTATATTTTAGAACGTATTTATTTGAAATGGGATTGTATTGGGAATTTAAATTGACATAAACGTTCATGCCATTATAGATGGACGGATAGATAATTAATAATATTCTCACAACATCTCATACGTTTACCTGATTCCGTACTAAGTAGCTTAAGCACTTGTGTTACAGATATCAGACAACAGAGGAACACAAATATATACTTAAATACATATATTACACCCAGACACCGAACAAACACGTCCAGGGTGGGGATCGAACCCACGACCTTTGGCCTATGAGGCAGGGTCACTACCAATTGCGCCATCCGGTCAGTCGTTCTAAAATCGATTTGTAATTATTGTGTACTAAAATATAGATTTTGAAGTTATCAGTGTAGATAGATAAAAATAAATATAATATAATAGACACTGACCAGACACGAACTAATACTAAACTACTAAGGAGTGACTAAGTATCAGCCTATAGCTGTCCCACTGCAGGGCAAAGGCCTCCATCATAAAAATCAAGTCATCGCTACTATGATGGGATTAGGCTTAATCACCACGCTTGCCAAATGCGGATTGGTGATCACAAACCCGAGCTATGTTCGAAAAATTCGAGAGTGATTCGGAAAGATTCGGCGTGACTAAACTAGACAAAACTCGAAACGAATACATCCGAGGTAGTTTCAAAGTCACCCCTGTCCAGGAAAAGCTCACCAAAACACGTCTGAGATAGACAGCGAGCATGTGGTCCAGAAAGCACTGGCAATCCCAGAAGGCGAGAGAGGAAGGGGACGGCCGCCCTTGACCTGGTGGACCATTACAGCCAACCTAGTTAAGAAGTCCCAACTTCCTTACCCGATAACCCAGGACAGATTGTCCTGGCGCAGAATGATAAGGCGGTGGGGTCAGCCCCCACCTTAAGTGGAAACCGGCATAGTAGAAAAAGAAGAAGACATTAACCAGACAATGGAGTGAGTAGGCTCGTGAAATTGATTTTATAGAGTATAATTATCTCAAACTCGCAGAAGTTCTTAACTCGTAAAAAGTCATATTTTTATTGCTGAAACTGATATTTAAGTAGTTTATTATTCACTTAGCGAAAAATAAAGAATTATTATTATTATTATTGCGAAAAATAAAGAACATTTTATTGATCAAAAACTAGTACATTATTATTTCCACATATTTTTTAGAATAATGAGTTTATTTTTTTTTTTTGCCTCTCCCCATTGATCCATGTAATTTCCTCAGAAACCGCTAATATTCTAAAATAGAAAACCATAGGTATTAATATTTTGTATTAATTTTCTCCTTAAATAACATACACAATTATTGATTTGCCAGTGAGTTGCTAAGTTACTAAAATCACTTGTCTGAGACTGTGTTACAAATGGTTTGTGTCTTTGCCTGGAGTCAACATTTTGCTGATGATATATTTTCTGAGCCTGTTGAGGTAGAAATATTAATCGGCGCCAAACTTTTATATGATAGGAGGCAGATGAGCAGGCGGATCACCTGAAGGTAATGGGTTGCCACCGCTAATGGACACCCGCAACACTAGTGGGCTCACGGTACCCTCAATCACTCGGTGAAAAACAGCACAGACGCTGCTTTACGCCGATTATCTGTGGGGCAGTGGTAGCACTCCGGGCGAGCAGGTCCATTCATACCAAGGCATACTCGTATCTCTCCCACGGTCAAAACCTTCGCAACCCTTAGACAGATTCATAGCACAGTCTTCTTTGGCTCGAGTATAACATAAAAAATCATTAGGTAAAATAAGTATGCGCACAGTATAACAAGATATGTGGTACCTATAAGTATAATTTCAAAACAAAACCCAACAAACTATAATTCGAGCATATTCATTCGCATTCTACTTCATTTGGCGCGCACTTAATCGATTGAAAACCTACACTCATTTCCTGTCTGACCCAGCGTCACCTGTGGCTGGTGATTGTGGACTTTATGCCTTGGCGATAAGGGCGGTGGTTCAGCGGTGTTGACCCCTGAAATATGAGTGGAACAGTCGCCGCGAACAGTGATTGATGTGTGCTGACTGACGTGTGCACGAAGGCGGGGTGGGTGTGTGTGTGGGGCAAGTGAAAGGGGATGGGGATCAATGGTTTGCAAAAAAGGTTGAAATACTTTTGGTACAAACTGTTTCCATGCAGTTCTGTAATACTGTTTGCTTTTTTTTTATAAGGAACTTAGTTTTCTGTCATTTTGAAATTTCAGAAGTACAGATTACCAGAACTATTAAGCACTTAAACTCAATGACTGCTGCTGCTTTAGAATAGTTATTTTCGAGATTTCTACCATGTACCTTATTTTTGAGATTCCGATATTTCCATGGTCTCGGAGTAACCGTTCGTCTCTCGAAAATAACTATTCTGTTGTTAGTGGCCATGAAAATATAAAACAATATAAACAACTTGCTACTGTCAGAATACAAATATTAAGCAGTTATTTAGGCAACCTTTTTTTAAAAAAAAACATATTTTTTAATGTCATTTGAAATATTGATGGGACAAACATGAAAGCCATTTTCATTTAAATTTGTTCTAACTTTTGATGTAAGCTGAATAAAAAATACTTTGACATTTTTTTTGTACAAGATGCTATCGTAGAATGAAACTATTATTTCTAACGACGTTTTAGACACCACATTTTGACTAACTTTACAGACTGATTGACTGCTGGAAAATGCCTCTTTATATTAAGTCCGCCTATTGTTATAAAGTTTTAAATCTCTATTCAAGCGAGAGAGCTTAGGTTACTAACTGGCAAGACACGAAGTGGTTATTTCTTGTTCCGAAGGCCAAGACTTGGGATCGCTGAGCTAGCAGAGTATGTTACACCAACATTCCCAAAACGCTATATCTTTCAACTTGCACCACGCACAGAGGGTTTGTTCTCTCTAACGCCAGCACAAATAGTGACCTGGCCAGTTTCGGTTCGCATTTCCACCGCAATCATTATTAAAATTTGATGGGTTCACCCTTTATGTAATTAAGTTTGCTTAATGCATATCAGCTGATATTGAAATTTGATTTTTGATGAATGAACCGGAATGGGGTATTAATGATGAGAACATATGAATTTTGGCCAGGTGACACTACTAGCGGTCGCCCGCAGTTTCACTTGCGTTGAATAAGGTTTGCTGCATAGTAGCATATGTCACTCTTCATCTCTCCAACTATCACCTCCACATATTTAATAAATCGCTTCAATAAGTCGCTCCGTTTTGCGGCGTATGTCCAAAAATCAAGCAACAAATAGTAAGTACATTTAATCATGTAGGTACTTACAAAATCACGCCGCGTTAATTCCCATGTTTATTAACCATAGGTATAATGCCACGCGAAAATCTAAAGAACTATTTGTTGAAGGAATGCCAGTTAATGTCAAAGATATACGGACAGATCGACAAATAGTTTTTTCATTGTACATAAAATCTTTCATATGGAAATTGACACGTATGATTCTCCATACGTGAAAAAACTGTTTATAAAGAAACGATACACAAAGACAAAATACAGGCATGATACATTTCAATAAAAACAGACAGCACGATAAGGCGGTCTTACCGCTTCTAGCGATTTCTTCCAGACTACCTTTAGTAAGAGGAAAGAAGGAGTGTATTGTTGTGACATTGTTAGAACCTTAAATTTTAAACGAATCGGTTCTTCAAACATATCCCATATCTACTTACATTACTTTCACAGTGCACAAGTGTCCAACCGTACACCTAATAAAGCGTGGCACACATGATATCACTTGAGCTAATCGATCGACTCCCACGCTGCACGCGGTGCGACGACGGTTTTTGTCGGCGGAGACTCGCCACTTAGCTGTATACACGCCCTTATGGAGGTAAAGTGTGGACATGATCGGATTAAAACAGATAGAACCATTGTAGTTTAGTGGATAAAAATGTGCACTTTCCTAAGAAAGGCCGTAGGTAAGGATCTAATCACGCACCTCTAGGTATTTCAAATGTATCTGTTTGTTGTTGTTTTGTGATAGTTTCTCAACCTAGATCATATAAGCCAATAGACGGCCACTGCTGGACATAGGCCTCCCCCAATATTCTCCACACTGATCGTTCCTGCGCCGCTTGCATCCAATGGATTCCCGCGACATTCACGAGATCGTCGGTCCACCTTGTGAGGGACCTGCCACGGCTGCGACTTCCTGTACCTCCACTCGATGACCTTTCCGCCCCAATGGCCGTCAGTTCTCCTCGCTATATGCCCTGCCCATTGCCACTTGAGGCATGCAATCCTTTGGGCTGTGTCTGTGATCTTCACTCTCCTGCGGATCTCATCGTTTCTGATACGATCACGCAATGAGATTCCGAGCATAGCTCTCTTACTGCTCTCAATCTACGCCTATCCATAATTTTACGTGAACGTTTCTTAAAAGGGTCGAAGCGTACCTACCATGGGCTTTAAAGGTTTGCACGCAACCGTGACTAAAATGATGAGGTTATCTAATTAAGAAAGGTAGAAGAACACCTCCTCAAAGACAACCTCCGAACTGGACAGAACAATGATGCTAAGTAGTATAGTAATAATAATAATAATAATAATAATTCTCGCAACATCTCATACGTTGACCTGTTTCCGTACTAAGTAGCTTAAGCACTTGTGTTACAGATATCAGACAACAGAGGAACACAAATACAACCTGTGCGGATAAAGAATGGGATCAGAAATGGCGGCACATCTATTCACTTCTCGCTGGCACACTAGTTGCGTATATACTCGCACCCCACGAGTGCACTACACTTGTATACTTGGAAAGACCATTCAAATCAAATTTTATGTAGCAGGTGGCCCTCTAGTTCGGCTCCTTCTTAGTTACCATGATATTTAAGATGCGTTTTTGGATCACCTTGGAAATGGATTCACGTTTGTGAGGCTTAGAGAATCGGAAATGGTTGTTATTGAAATAGCACTTTCACTCGCAGTTAAATCCATAATCATCACCAAATTAAACCAAGAACTAAATAGGACGATCTAACCGATTGATTTTATTACTCCCAACCCAATTAAATTGAACCATAAAGCACACCCCATAGCTAATATCGTGTCCATACATAAAAGAACTCGACGAAGCCATCGCAAGTCTAAAACCGTCATTTGTGGTAAGATAAAATGACGCAGTAGTGATGTTAACTGAGTCATATACACTCCCAGTGATTTGAATGACACAAAATAGAAAACACTATGAAGTATAATAAACACTATGTGAAAGATATTTTTTTACGAGATTTCGAATTTAGTGACTTTTTTGTGCATCTTTAGTGATACGAAGTCTAACTTCTTACAGGTTGCAGATGCAAAAGGGAAGTCAAACTGAGCAAGCAATTACGTCGCTATACTGAAGTGGATGCTTTGCTGCCTTTTACGAAGATGTCGGCTTGTTTCTTGATGATTTCAAAGTCGTAATATTTACTTCTTTTATTAAATTAAACAGTTCCTAAAATTCTAGCAACGTATCTGTCTGTATCTGGTGTACCTGACTCACTTGTTCGTCTGCATCCCTTTCCTACCTAAATATTGAAAAATAAACATGACAAGTAAGATAAGATGAGATAAGAAACAATTTATTGACCACAACACATTACACATAGAACAAAACAGAGAAAACAAGGTGCAGAGACAAAGAGTTGCGGCCAACAAGGCTCAGCCTCAGCATATGCTGCAACTGCCACACACAGCAGCTGCAGCGCTGATTCTCAGGCTGGACCTTGGGTGACGCCTTTTCATTGAAAAAAAATATTATATTAGATTGAAATGCAATATATACAAGTAAAAAGAAAATGAAAAATTACATATACAAAACAAAGAAATAATAACACAGAGATACATACATAATCAATTTAAAAACATTAAAATTATATTTAAAAAAAAACATACACAAAAAAAAAGAAACAACAAAACATCAAAAAAAATGGCATTCGCGGGTGTCAAACCAATATTATCATAAGTAAATAAAGGACTTTCAAATTCATCAAGAGTCTTCGGTTGGGAACCAAATCCATGACCTTTAGCTAATCGGACTAATTCAACGTCAGTAGACGAATTTTGGAAGTGATATATATTCATATCGTTGGTTCACAGCGAAGATGGTGTCATGTTCATATGAACATGACACCATCTTAGCGTTTTGTCTCGGTTGCTTTACAAGCTATCGCTTCGGAACCTAGGGTCCGCTTTCCTGTATCAACTCCTCCACTTCGTATATTGACCAATCGAGTCAAATGGGAAATTGACTCGAGTGCTCCAAATGGAGCATCACTATAGTAAAATATGACACGGAATGTCCACATTTCTCTCGTCACACGCCATTAGTCTTGCGAGATTAGTGAACTGCTGGTTTTGACAATTGATTTATGTCTGTCACGTCTCGTCACAGCGGCGGCTGCGCGGGCGCATGTGGGCACACACACACACGCAATTGGACGAAGAACAAACATTGGCCAAAGAGTTTGTAGGGGGAGACGGGACATAAGGAAGCAACAAGTGTTCAACCGTTCGCGTTGGAGATCTTAGAGTTGATAGCGCGGTTGGTAGTGTATCCAGCGTATCGGCTACTCGTTGGCCTAATTACTTTTTAGGGTTCCGTACCTCAAAAGGAAAAAACGGAACCCTTATAGGATCACTTTGTTGTCCGTCCGTCCGTCCGTCTGTCAAGACCCTTTTTCTCAGGAACGCGTAGAGGTATGAAGCTGAAATTTATATCAATTACTCAAGTCTACTGTCCCTTGAAGCTGTGAAAAAAACAAACTTCTAAGCCAACGCAATCAAAAGATACAGCCGTTTATGCCGCAAATTTTCGACACTTGCAAGGGAATCAAAACCTACAGGGTGCTTCCCGTGAACTCAGAATCTTGAAATTTGGTACGAAGCAACGTCTTATAGCATAGATAAAGGAAAAATTACGAAAACCATAAATTTTTAGTTACATCACATAATATACATTTTTTAATAATTTTAAACTTACTACCCATTTCCTCATAAACGCGTAGAGGTATTAAATTGAAATTCATACCAAATACTCAAGTCTATAATACCTTTGAGTTGTAACAAAATCAAACTTCTATGTCATAGCAATCAAAAGAAACAGCAATTTAAGCTGCATATTTTGAAACTCGCAAGTACTCGCAAGGGAATCAAAACCTAAAGGGTACTTCCAGTCGACCTAGAATCTTGAAATTTGGCATGAAGCAACGTTTTATAGCACACATAAAGGAAAAAATCCGAAATCCTTAAATTTTTAGTTACATTACAATATATATTTTTTTTAATAAATATTAACTTATTACTTTTTTCCTCATGAACGCGTAGAGCTATCAAGTTGAAATTCATATCAAATACTTAGATCTAATTGCCTTTAACCCGTGAAAAAAAACAAAAAATCTAAGTCAACGCAAAAACGCAAAACGCAAAAGTACAACCATTGATACCGCATATTTTGAAACTCGCAACTACACGCAAGGGAATTAAAACCTAAAGACCACTTCCCGTTGACAAAGAATCTCGAAATTTGGTAAGAAGCAATAGCTTACAGCACAGGTAACAGAAAAACTCCGAAAAGCTTAAAATTTTAAGTAGTTATACCACCAAAAAAATTGAGATTGTAAACATAATTGTAGTTACAGCAATGACCGCGAGTTATTATACTATGTATGGGGAGGGCAACATTTTTCAAACGGCAAAGACGACCTCACTCATCGTCATTCAATCCCGATGTTTTCGTGAATAATAATAAATCATTAATAATAATTCTCACAACATCTCATACGTTGACCTGATTCAGTACTAAGTAGCTTAAGCACTTGTGTTACAGATATCAGACAACAGAGGAACACAAATATATACTTAAATACATATATTACACCCAGACACCGAACAAGCACAAGTGTTCATCGCACGAATGTTTGTCCAGGGTGGGGATCGAACCCACGTCCTTTGGCGTACGAGGCAGGATCACTACCAATTGCGCCATCCGGTCAGTCAAAGTGTAGCTGTATAATCTAAATGCGTCCTAGGATTACTTAAACGATAAAGAGATCTTTGTCTTAAATTTATGCTCCTCCATCTTTCCCCATTGTAATGTTATAAATTTCATTTTGCAATAAAAATACCATAGTTATGACTCGATTGTCGTAATGAACGAACTTTGTAAACCTTGCAGGATTGTACGTAACCCTCGGTGCGCGAGTCCGACTCGCACTTGGCCGGTTTTTTTTATACTATGTCGGTGGCGAACAAGGGTGCGGCTCGCCAGATAATAAGCGATTACCGCAGCCTATGGACGTTTGCAACTCCAGAGGACCTGCATGCGCGCTGCCGACCCCTTAAAAACCTTAACACTCCTTTTTACTTTTAGCTTTTTTAGTCATAGATTACCTTTAGGGACTAGTCTGCTTCGGTTTACCTCATAATTTTTTTTTTTTTCGTTCATTTTATATTATGTTACAATTCAACTGTATGGCTTGGTATGAGGATGATACAACATTGTATGAAAGTTTCACGATTATAAAGAGTAACTGGCGAGTTTCTTGCTTGATCTTCCCGAACAACTTTCCGAGCCAATGGTAGACATAAGTACTTACTCGTATAAATCGTTTCAAATTATTTAAACGTATGACGATTTGTAAGTTCTGTGTACAAGCCAAATAAAGACATTTTTGATTGTTTGATTGATTGACTCGAGCAGACTATCACCTGATGGAATCGTTTACAGCCGTTCATAGATACCTGCACCCCGCAATACAAGTAAGCTACGTTTAAACTCCCTTGAACCTGTTTTCAGTAACCTCACTCACAGTAGACGCTTGGCTTGGCACGTGGCTCTCCCAAATACAAATAACACGTTATTTCTTACAGCGCACAGAAACACTGTGAAACCAGCTGTCATTGGTGATATTTCCAAATAGAGATCACCCTTTTTTTTGTCGCTGGGTGATGCCGCTTTATGGATGCCCTCCTGCTGGGGAATAGGAGGGTTATGTCGGGCTCTCCTCTGGCGGGGGCTTCTCCTAACGAGAAACCGGCCAGAGGAATACCGACTAAACTCCAGCGGTGTTCCCTCATCGCCCTTGAGTGGGGAGGAGTTATGGGCTCAAAAAGGGCGAACCCTAGCACCATAGCCCCCCCTCCTAGGAAATAGATTTCACCTCGTGAACTTCTAGAAAAAGGTTTATTCTTTCCTTAAGACGCGCTGATTTTACCTATCATCAGGTGTGCTCGTTTGTCTGCTATAATCCTCGACTGACCGGATGGTGCAATTGGTTGTGACCCTGCCTCTTGTGCCAAAGGTGGTGGGTTGGATCCCCACCCTAGACAAACATTCGTGCGATGAATACTTATGTTTGTTCGGTGTCTGGGTGTAATATATGTATTTAAGTATTTATTTGTGTTCCTCTGTTGTCTGATATCTGTAACACAAGTGCTTAAGCTACTTAGTACGGAATCAGGTCAACGTATGAGATGTTGTAAGAATTATAAAAAAAAATGTAAAAAAAAGCACTTATAATGCACAAATGTGTGCGCATACGCGTGTGTACTATTGATTTCCTCATCTCATATTTAGTAGGAAACCGGACGGAGAGGAGTAGTGCGTAGGACGAATGTCTCAACTTAGTTACTCCCCCAAAACAAAGAAATTTGGACAGTCTATCTTGCCCAGATTCTATCAGATGGTCAGATTGACAGCCAGGACTTTGTTGAAAAGTTAGATACCCAATGCCCTATCTGTACAACTATTCTCGCAAGTGTCTAACAGGGAAACTCAGCAATTTATCACTAAACTAAAATAGTTGGACCGTGTTTGCGGGAGCGCGGTTTAGCGAAAAAAGACACACATAATTTATTTTAATAACTTCCAGATGTAATTGTTAACAGCTGTCTATAAATGAGCTTGTCATTGAGTGGATCGGATGTAAGACGGACGCATGACGAGATTCTGATTTTGAATAATAAGACTTATCTGGCATCATTTTCTCGACGTGGGATGAGTAGATTCGCCCAATGATAAATCTATAGCGCCGTTATATGCAGTTGTATAGTTTGACAACCCGTATAGAGCAATGGTTTGTGCGCCGGTTGAGACGCAAGGTTTGCACCAACACCAATGTTTGTTGATGAAACAGATATTTGTGTTGGGTCTGGGTGTTTGTGAGAAAGTAAGTAAGTAAGTTCTTTATTGTGGAAACGGGTTTCAAAAGATAAAAATTTAAAAATACATCATCCGAGTCCTGCCCATTCCTGAGCTAACAGTTTGCCCTTTCATTCAAATAATTTACATTAAACAATAGTAGAAATTAATAGCATTAACAATTCGACACACAATAAATAAGGAAAAACGAAAATTCTAAATGTCAGCAAAAGATATCATTTACTGCTATTTAGGAAATATTCATCAGTCAAAATAAAAGGAGCATAAAACTCATTGGTTTATGTCATTATTAATTTAAAATAATAGGAATTGCATTAGGATAAATAATAAAATTGCTCATCTTGGAATACAATGCAAATGAATAAAGATAAAAAATGTTTAAAAATTAACAATGTCATATTTTATACTATACAGGGATTTGTTAGGAATTCATTAATGTCATAATAACATTTATCTATCAGGATAGTGCGAAGCTTAGATGTGGTACCTTCGTTGTTCCTGGTTTCCATAGTACAAGGGAAAACCTTAGTTTGGGATTAGGACAATGTATGTAATGTTGTGTCAATTTATTTATTTATATACATTGTAAAAAAAAGAATCCGTTATACCTCAGTCCTATGAGTAGTTTACTCATCCAACAGTCAACGCCTAATGAGGGCTTTTGCGTGTGAAAAATCCACTAGATTTAGTACTATAGGAGTGAGGTCCATATACAATGCGATTGGTTATTTTTAAAGGTGATCTGTCAAAATGTCAATTTGACAAACTAAACAACCAATACGGTTGATGTTGGACCTCAGTTCAACAGCACGCCATCTAGCGGATTTATCACACGCGAAAGCCATCATTCCAATGGTAAATCGTTCGACAATTGAACAGAAAATTAAATAATTTTGACGTTAATTTTGACAGAATTATTAATATTAGGTAATTCAAAATGGCGTTGTCATTGTCACAGCTGTTATTGACTTTTGACATTACCTGTATAACCCTAATTAACAAAAATATCCCGGTGACATATTTACAAAACGATACATATTGTTTTTGCCGGTTCATAATGTCATTCCTTTATTCACTCGTTAAACAAGGATATAACTATACCGGGTTTGGAAAAACACAATTGAGTTTATTACGAAAATGAAGTAACGAAGTAAATTATCCCGCGGATAGTTTGGTATCCTCTAATAACTGTCAAGTTGGTCGAATCCGTTTTTTTTTTGAAAGCCAGGTGAAATGCCGCGGCCCGGAGTTCAATAAGCCGACGTCACCGCCTTATGCGCACCCGCCGGCTGGGAAACGATCTGGTGAAGATCGCGGGAATCCATTGGATGCGGGCGGCAGAGGACCGATCTGTATGGAGAACATTGGGGGAGGCCTATATCCAGCAGTGGACGTCTATTAGCCGAAATGATGATGATGCTGAAATGTTATCACGTAAATTAATACATGTCTTGACTGTCATAGTATAAAACAAAGTCGCTTTCGCTGTCTGTTATCTGGAAGGAATCGCTTCAAGCGATATGACTGCCTTATTGTACTTACTGTTCTGATGTATTCACCATACCTGATACCTGTATTTGGTTTCTGTGCAATAAAGGGTATCTTCTATTAGAGACAACGGGACACACCTTTTTTTTGTGTCGGGGGAATGCGGCCGGCCCGTAGTGCAGTGGGCCGACGTGGCCTTATGCATACCCGGACCGGAGGAGAGCCCGACATAACCCGTCCACCCCCCGGTGGACGGGTTATGTCGGGCTTTCCTTCGGTGAAGCCGGAGGCCTACCGACTAAACCCCCGACGGCGCTCCCTTCTTCGCCAGAGTGGGAAGGTGAGACCGCGCAGTCCCTTGACATGAGATAAAGGACTATACAAAAAAAAAGAAAGTACAGTGATTCTAAAAAGAACTCGCGACCAAAATAGATGGTGGTATACAGACCTGAGTATTTCATGTGAATTTCAGCTTGATACGTTCACGCGTTCTTGAGATAAAGGGTCTTGACAGACATACAGACAGGCAGACGGACAACAAAGTGATCCTATAAGGGTTCCGTTATTTCCTTTTGAGATATGGAACCCTAAAAATGATATAATATTTTTTATCCAAAATTTAATAACCAGAGTAAAATTTAATGCGATTTTTATTATTAAGTAATTGTGTAGTGTAAAGTTATACATTGTTTTTAGCGTCAAAGAATTCTTGAGTCGAATAATATGCTTTAACATTTTCAAAGAGCCTCTTCGAGTTAGCTTTGGCCCTACAGACATAATGGTAAATGTTTATCGTTCGATAAATAAAGTGAAATCTCCATTTTTTTTTTCACTCTTACAAAGCGGATATTTCCAATTTAAACTGGAGTTGATTAAATTATTCGATATCACTTAATAATGTCACTGTATATTAAGTACCAATCTTACGCAATGTTCTCTTACGATTGCTGTTAAACTTGGAAAGCAACCTTTTACCAAAATAATGTTCAAAGAACCCCAGAAAACGCATTATAAATAATTAATATCGATTTCCAGATATAGCAACTGGGTTGATCCATTTAAACGGCGGTACAAGTTGTAAGCTTATAGCGATTTGTATTCATCTGCATCTCAAGACAACCAGCTTGTGTATCAAAACAGTTACCACCTTATTATAAATCGTGATCTAAAGTTATTACCGGACTAAAGCTCATGTCATCCCGTTCCAACACGCAATGTTAAAAGAGGCTGGCACGAATTTTGTTCCGGGACTGTCCTTAGTTAGCGATTTGTAATAAGGGGGTCAAAGTTTAGTTTAAGAATTTTGCCCTACCGTGCTCTGCTACTTACTGTTTTTATGCCCAACGTTGTATGTGCTGTTGCTGTGCCCCCATTGTACACACGGCGTCATGTCGAGTTACCCTTGTTGATCTTTGAACCGTCCTTATGTCTGGGGCACAAGTGCCATTTTTCCACTGCAGGGGGGTAACTTGATCTGACGCTGACTGTACTCAATAAACGATTAGAAAAATTCACTTGTCAACACTTGAGCTACCAGACTAGGCCTACCATCTAGTTCTCTTCTTCTCTTCTCTGTCGCCACGCTCTTGCTAGAGCGGTCGTGGTCACGTTGACACCTCCTTGGTGGTGTTAGAGGCGGACACATCTTTCCTCGGGATCTCTCGCCATCTCCCTCTGTTTAGAGACTGTCTGGCACAGTCTGGGCGACGTATATGGCTCTACACACTCCCGACTGCGCCGCTCCACGTCTCGACCCGACTTCGCCTCGACTCGACTCGCGTGTGGGCGTCGCGCTTTAGTCCTACCGCCATAATCCTACATTTTAATCCCGTCACGTCACGCCGCTGTCGCGCGTCACTATCGCCAGTCATTCACCTGTCACTTTCGCCAGCATCGAGAGTGACAGTTCGTTAAATAGAGTTTATCATAACATAAGCATTTGCGACGGCCATTTTTTAAGAGTTTTACATAATATTAAAAATGCTTTTCGTTCTTAATGAGACTGTTTCTTATTGAACAATAAAACCGCTGGCTCTCTTCCTTCACACCGATTCTCAATGTCACAATTTCATTACGACGGACGTCGGCGTCACGTCCCGTCACGTCACGCCGCTGTCGCGCGTCACTGTCGCCAGTCATTCACCTGTCACTCCCGCCAGCCTCCAGAGTGACAGTTCGTTAATTAGAGTTTAACATAACATAAGCATTTGCGACGGCCATTTTTTATTTTTATACTGGTTTTGTTGTTTTGCGCTTTTTGTGTCGCCTTTGGGGTTCACGTGAAAAATTAAGTTTTTAATATGTGATAGGTGGCAATAGAGCAGACGGATCAACATATGGTAAGCAATTACCACCGCCCATAGACACCCGCGAAACCAATTACAACAAGCGGGCTACCAAACTTTTAGCCCCCTTTCTCCTCCGATTGGGCCTTCAGTATCTTAACTCATTCGAGACACAGCACAGGCACAGTTCACGCCGGATTTCTGTGGAGCTATGGTATTTCTCCCGTCGACATTTAGTACGTACCTCATCATCAGCCCATTTAAGTCCCCACTGCTGGGGCACGGGCCTCCCTCAATCACATGAGGGGTAATTGCCATATTCACCACGCTTGGCAGACGGGTTGGCGAGGGTTTTGATATAAATGCAGAGTTTTCCTTCTCTGGGTGCTGATGATCATGCCAGCAGCTTTACCTTAGTCGCCTTTTACGACACCTCGGTAAGAGTGAGGGTGGCCTATTCTACTCTGCCGGGGACCACACGGCCAAGTACGTACCTACTAGTATCTATTTACTAATTCAATTATATAAGCTTGATTACAGATATTATTGTGTAAGCGTTATGTGCAATTTTTATGTAATAGGTGGCAGACAAGCTGACGGATCATTTGATGGTAAGTGGCACTTGTACCTACAATTCTGCAACACCAGTGCAACAATATAGGTACAATTTCGCTGCGGACCTTTTAACTCCCATTCCCTCGATTGGGCCACCGTTTTACTCACTCACTCGGCGAAACACAGCGTAAGCGTTACTTTGCATCGGTTTTTGTGAGGCCGTGGTGTCATAACGGAAAAGCTGGCCCATTCATGCCAAAGTGTGGCGCTTCCACGGCTTGTTTCGGCAACAAATTACATGAAAAAGTGTTTAGTGGGGTAGAGGTAATAACAGGTTCTTATCTTATCTTAAGCCGTGTGGTCCCCGGCAGAGTAGAGTAAGGGTGGCCACCCTTACTCTCACCGAGGTGTCGTAAAAGGTGACTGAGGTAAAGCTGCTGGCATGATCATCAGCACCCAGAGAAGGAAAACTCTGCATTTATATCAAAACCTTCGCCAACTCATCTGCCAAGCGTGGTGAGTATGGCAATTACCCCTCATGTGATTGAGGGAGGCCCGTGCCCCAGCAGTGGGGACTTAAATGGGCTGATGATGATGATGATGATCTTATCTTAGGTATTAAGGCGATACCGCGATCTCACTAGCGCCGCCTATCGATTTGTATTAATTGTTACGAATATAGGATATTGTTGCAAAAAATAGACGATGAGATTCTAAAAAAAGTATTTGTGATTTTTTAAGATATATCTGGCACAAATTATCCCCCTACATGTAACTTAATTTTTGATTTCCGCCTAAAGTGGCCACTTTTAGCAATTCTCAAAAATTTGGTTACTTCTAAAGAGATATTTGATATTGACTGCGTGATCGTATCAGAAATGATGAGATCCGCAGGAGAACTAAGGTCACAGACGTAGCCCAAAGGATTGCATGCCTCAAGTGGCAATGGGCAGGGCACATAGCGAGGAGAACAGACGGCCGTTGGGGCGGAAAGATCCCCGGGGGGAAAGCACGTACAGGAAGTCGCAGCCGTGGCAGGCCTCCTACAAGATGGACCGACGATCTGGTGAAGATCGCGGTGACCGATCTGTGTGGATAGCATTGGGGAGGCCTATGTCCAGCAGTGGACGTCTATTGGCTGAAATGATGAAAGAGATATTTTGTGCCAGATATATCTTGAAAAATCACAAATACTTTTTTTAGAATCTCATTGCCCGTTTTTTGCAACAATATCCTATATTCGTCACAATTAATACAAATTGAAAGGCGGCGCTAGTGAGATCGCAGTTTCACCTTAAGTTGGTTGAAAGAAAAAATTAAAATAAAGTGTAATGCAAATTACAGAGACATAAATGTACTTTATTCTATGATACAAAGTTGGTAACAGATATTTTTGATTGACCAGTCGTGCTATTATGTATTTGTACAAAGTCCATTAGAGAATAGAAACGTGCTTCAAAATAGGGACTGTGTCACATTCGCTTCAAGTCCAAAGAAAGTCCAATCGATGACAAATCGTGCAACCTAATTGTCCATCCACAAATTTCGGCAAAAAATCCCTATTCGACAATTTCGCTTCGCCGCCCACAGACCTCGCAAAAGGACATAACTATCAATAAATCAATTTTAGTGAAAACTACATAACACAATGACTAGAACGTGGCGCGCCTGTGCGGATTTGCATTAGTGATTGCATTAATCATTTCCTCATACAATCGTGGTAATAAAACCCATAAAACTTTGAATGGGACGCCATTAATTGTCATTGACAGTTGACAGCTAGGGGGATGATTGACAAATGTCAGACGTCCGTGTGGAATGAAAGGGAGTTTTTTTCGGCTTCTGTTGTTGAGTACTGGCCGTTTTTTTTTGTAATGATAGTAACGTGACTAGCGATTTTGTTGATGATTTTATCGATTTGCCGCTGTTTTTATATTTTAGTCGAGAGTTCAATTGCAAGTTTGTAGGGACCGTTAAAATTCTGTTTGTTTTTTAAATTTTCTTTTATATTTTGGTGTAAAGTTTTATGATCATTTTGATGATACGGGAAATTTTGAGCAATAAATTATTGGATTTTTAATGTATTGCAATCATATGTAAAGGTAATATAAGGATTATCATTAAGTGAGGTAATAATACTCTGGTTAGTTTTATCTTGCGCAGAATGATTCGACAGTTGTTAAAAGTTACTTTGCCGTAAAGCTGTTTACACAGCAACCAGCAGCTATTTAACAGCGTTATATTGCGAAACTATTCACCAATTTGTTGGAGGACGTGTTTAAACTTCTGGACTGGGATGGACTTGGCATTGATATAAATGGTCAATATTGACAATGACGACTTGAAGAAGGATCGATCATGACCATTCGATGAAGGATCGATGATTGACGGCCGTGGACGCAGGAAAGCCTGGCTTTTGGAAATAAATGTTAGACATACAAGAATAGAGTGTTTTTGGTACAATACCACGGCCTCACAGAAATCCGGCTTGAAGCAGCGTCATGCTGTGTTTCGCTGCGTTAGTAAGGGTACCGGAGACCCAATCGATTAGAATTTTCTATACAGGAATGTTTTGATCGTGTGACAGCCACGCTTTGGCATGGAATGATACAATTTAGAAAAGTTTGCTATCTTAACTAACCCGACCGATCTTAAGGAACCGAATTTGGGACGATACGGCGCATCGGCGTAACTCGCGCCGCTAGTAAATTTGTATTAATTGTGGCGATTTGAATGGGCCGGCTCGAATAGAGTGATACCACGGCCTCACAGAAAACCGGCGTGAAGCAGCACTGTGCTGTGTTTCGCAGCGTGAGTGAGGATACCGGATGCCCAATCCGGGGGAAAGGGGGGTATCAAGGTTGGCAGCGCACTTGTGACTCCACCTGGTACCGCGGGTGTCTACGGGCGGCGGCAATCGCTTACCATCACCCGACCCGTCTGCTCGTCTGCCACCTATCACATAAAAAAAATACAACGGTGAATCCATAAATTCAATTTAATTCAAAATACCTATCTCTATTTTTCAAAAGCTTGTAGTAGATACAGCACTTTCAAATCATCATACATACAACCTGTACTCGCACCCCACGAGTGCGAGTATAGACACAAATAGTGTGCGAATTTATTCAGCGCCAAACATACACAAAAAAATAAAAATAAAACAATTTATTTGAAAGTGTAATATACATGTAATTACACATATATGTCGATACATAAAATATACTAAGAAATGAATAAACATATTTAATGTGATTCTACCACCGGAATCGGAAAGTTGATTCTGGCGAGAAGGTCCGGCAAGAAACTCGCCAGTTACTCTTTTTAATCGCCATAAATTTTAATACAAGGTTATTATTACTATATTACTCGCATAAATGAGTTGATTTCATGTCCAACACAATGTCTAAGGTGTAGGCATTATGGCCATAATTAATACAAATCTATTGACGGCGCTTGTTAGTCACACTAGCGACGCCAATCGGTTTTAATTTTTAGCTACTTACCGGATCTATTTTAAGCAATTTCAGGGTTACAATCTATCAGCAAACACTTATACTATTTATAAAATGGCGTCGCTAGTGTGCCCTACCCGTCACCTTAAAGCGCGGATCATCTCAAGTTCGGTTCCTGGTCGGTTGGTCGTTTTGTCAATGAGTCACCTTAATGCATCATCTTCGCCACTACGCCATCGAGGTCATATAATAAAGTTTTCATCACTTAATATGCTCTTCTATAAAACCATTCAATAAGTGGCCGTCATTAAAGATCAAAACAAGGTTTTCGAAAAAAAAAATCTACCGAACATTTTCAAAACAAAATGTTCATGTCACAAACACCATCCACCCCCATAACTCACCCGACGCTCGGAAACCATCATCTTACCCCCGTAACTTACCCTCACCGTCATATTTCCATCACACGTTGCCAGCAAAAATACAACTAGATTCATTATCAGGGTGGGTGTAATAACCAGGGGTGGGTGGGGGGAGAGGGATGATTCATAACCTATAAATCAATGAGCTTGGGTGTAATAGGCCAAATATTGTACATTAGGGCAGTGGACGGTTAACGGAACCCGTGTGGGGTAATAATATACATTGCCTCATAAGCCAAAGGACGTAGGTTCGAGGCTAGAATGGGAACTATGGAGTAATATTTATGTGACGAATATTTGTGCATAGATACTCTTCATTTCGTCTAGTAACGCCCTGTTGGTTTAGTGGTTTAGGTACCGGCCCGCATCTCGGGGTTTTGGTTTCGATTCCCGGGTAGAGAGAAAAGTATGTTTCTAATTTTTCGGACATAGCTCGGTTTATGATCACCAATCCACATTTGGCATAGTAGCGATAACTTGATTTCTATGATGGAGGCTTTTGCCCTGCATTGGACCTAAGTTTTCGGTAAGAAATTCTTTGTGTTTGACCGAAGTCTGGAAGTTGGCGGTCTTGTACCCCCGTGAAAGCACGTTAAGCCGTTGGTCCTGCGCCCGATCCCTTTCCAGTCGTGTAACACTGGCTTGTCATTGGAGTATGATGGCAAGGGAATAGAGAGTGCTCTTGTGTTTGCGCACACACTATCCTGCGTAAGTGACTGTTCGTTGAGATTGGCCGCCTTAGCCGAAATCGGTTGGAGGATATCATTATGAAAGGACATTAGATAGAAGAGGTCAGGGTGTATGTAAGTATATAAGGGATCTCGGTTTGGTTCGGCATGAAACATACATAAACTATACGAAATGTAAGCGGAAAAGATACTATAAATACTGCTTAGCGCGTAGGTGAACGAACTCGTCGATATCAACATCATTTACAGTCGGCCTTTTCATGTAACGTCATGTAGAGTGGACCTTTTCATGTATTTTTTGGTGATAGGTGGCAGACGAGTAGATGGATCACCTGATGGTAACCGATTGACGCCACCCATGGACTTAGTGTCCAACACCAGTGGAGTCACAAGTGCGCTACCAGCCATTAAAACCCCTTTCCCCCAGAATGGGCCTCCGGTACCCTCACTCACGCAGCGAAACACAGCAGACGCTGCTTTTACGCTGCTGCTAGTATTTTGTGTGTTGATTCAACATCGGAATGTTATTGTAAAAGTTGATAATTAAGTCACAGATCCATTGATCCCGTTCTTTAGACCCTGACAGGAATGTCACAGGTATAACAGGTAATGTCACAGGTATACAGGTATTGTGACTGGGTCGTAGATCAGCGGGCGGACGCGGTGTCATCCGGACGGGAATAAATAATACTCTGTTGTCAATTGGTGGATGGTACTCGGCAGAATGAAGTCAACATTTAAACATCATTATGATTATAATTAGCATTTGATAATGTAACAAAAAACATATGCTCTGGCATTGCTTGTATCTCGATCATTTAAAATTTTAGTCCCTGCGCATAAGATGATTGTACACTTGATTAGCATAAATCTTACTTGAACTTTCATTCATTTTAAATAAGTTTTGAAACTGCAACAAAATTAAAAATAGAACAATTTTACAATTTTTTGTTACATGTTAGTAATCCCGTTAAAACTATTGTAACGATTTTAAATGTTTTTTGTTTGTGTTGTTTGTTTAATTGACGAATAAAAGCAAAAAAATATTTTAAAAATGCGAGTTCAGTAACAGCCTATAAGTAAAACTAATTTAATCGAAGGCATTATATCAAATAATACGATATTTAACTAGGTTTGGGGCTTTATTCATAAACATTCAATACAATTTTTTTACTCGTAGCTCAAACAGTGTTTTCGAGCAGTTTTGACGTGTGAAACCAAAAAAATCAAAAAAAGAATAAAACTGCTTTATAACACTGTTTTAAGCTAACAAAGGTATAACAAACATTTATGAACAAGACCCTAAAACTCTAGAATGAATACAATTTTAAATATAATCTATTATATTTTACCAAGCACAAGCATACCTACCTAAACACGATTACACCGCTACAAGCTCAACCTAACGCAGATAAGAAAGTTATCAACCCGTACAGAGCGTGGTGTTAAAAAATATTGGCCCATAAAACGTGTGCATAATGCGGTTCCCAACGTTAAATAAATCATAGGATTGTTTCATTTCATTTTATTATGCTGTGTGCCAGTCAAGTCGGGTCGGTATAAAACACTAGCTATAAAAAGATTGTTTTATAGCTTTAATAACTTTACTCTTTTATTGTGAATTGTTTGTTGTCGGATAACGTCGGCCGATTCTGGACACTTTGTTGTCGTTAGGTTAGATCTCGGGTTCTGAAGCGGATTAGCGTTTTATTTGTTAGGACAAGACATAAGTCTTGTTGTGTAGGTGTTATTAAATAATCTACACTATTATATGTATATGTATAGATTTGTAATTCCGCTGTTGATTCTGATATCCGTAACACAGGTGCTTGAGCTACCTATCTCGGAGTCAGATCAATGTATGTGATGTTGTGAGATATTTATTTTATTTATTTATTTACTATTAATAAAGTGGTAACGCCTGACTGACTGACAGACTAACTTACTAACTGACTGACTGACTGATCTATCAACGCACAGCCGAAACTACTGGACCGAAAATCATGAAAATTGGAACATGGATAGTTTTTATTACCTATGTAGGCGCGCACTTAAGAAGGGACATTAAAATTCAACCCTTAAATGTGAAATGGGAGGTTAACGTTATGAAAGTTTGTCATTTTTGCTGTTAGAGTTTTGAAAATTCGTATTATGTTTATTAATAAAAGAAATAAATTTACATGTTTCAATTTTTTTTTAATTCAACCCCTATAGGGTTAAAATGGGGTTAGAAACATTGTATGGAAGATTTGTTATACTTAAAGTTCGAGTCATGAAAATTGGTATTTGGGCGTATCATAGAAGTTTAAGTGATTTGGGCATTTTTTTTTCTTAAACCATTAAAGGGGACAATAGGGGTTTGAAACGTTGTATGGGAGATTCATATTATTAATGCTAGAGTCGTGAACATTGGTATTTGCACTGTTCATAGAAAATTAATATCAGTTACTTTTACCATATTTTAAATTCTTAGTGGCAGCCCGGAGTCTGGAATTTTGCGGTCTTGTACCCCGGCGCTTCGGAAAGCACGTTAAGCCGTTGGTCCTACGCCCGAGCCTTCTCCGGTCGTGTCACAGTAGTGCCCCATCGCAATATGAGGGTAAGGCAATAAAGAGGGCACTTATGTTTGCGCACACACTTGAGCACTAAATATATCGGTTGGAGGATATTACATTAACAAAAGTACTTATACAGCGGAACTAAGAAGTTTTTCAATAATCGTTTACCAATAATAATGACTTAGACGCAATTTTTCACCATCCCCCTCTCCCTCATTTGTCGGATGTCGGCGAGCTGCAGCGACATTGTCATGCATTTGTCAGCTGTCACTAGTCAATCGAGACGAGATGACTTCGATGGAGAATTCCAGCGTGAAGTAGGACTGTGCTGTGTTTCGCTACGTGAGTGAGGGTACCGGAGGCCTAAACCGGCAGAAAGGGGGGTTTAAAGGTTGGTAGCACACTTTTACTTCACTGGTGTCACAAGTGTCTACGGGCGGTGGCAATCGCTTACCATCAGGTGATCCGTCTGCTCGTCTGCCTCCCATTACATAAAAAAAACTATTATTTTGATGTGAAATTAGTATTTTTTGCTGTGCTATTAGGTTAGGTTAGCAATTTATTAATTTGAACGTCGAGGGAACATTAAATACAACTCTTTTCATTTTTTTAGCAGAATCTCTAATATTTTATATTTTTTTTTACTTTACATAAGGAATTTTCAAAAAATATAAATAAGTATCCATCCACATTTTCACGACTGTAGCATTCCATTACGGGATCCGTCTGCTCGTCTGCCACCTATCACATATAAAAGAAAGTTTAAGAATGAAGTGATTGGTGCATATTTATAAATGCTTGTTGCATAAGGGTCGTGGTCTTGATGAGTAATTTTTTCCTGGACTAACCTCCGATAGCTCACTCTATCCTCAGCCGCGTGGATCGCATCACAGACTGTGGTGTTAAGGGTGAGCTAATTTGATCGGACCAGAGCCTGGGGCTACTGCTTCTAGGCCTTCTTCCGCTCACCTTTCCCGTCAGAAGTAGTTTCTCCAGGTTGTCATCTCTCTTTCAAGCGATGTGACCAACGAACTCAAAAGCTCCTCCGTAAGCAGGTGCCGAGTCTCACTGGAATCCATCATCATCATTATCATCATCAGCCTATCGCAGTCCACTGCTGGACGTAGGCCTCTCCAATTGTTCGCCACCGTGATCTATCCATGGCTTCTCGCTCCAACTCTTGCCAGCCATCCTGCGCAGATTGTCCCTCCACCTAGCCAGAGGGCGGCCTACATTACGTTTGCCAAGACGCGGTCTCGTTTACCCCGTCGGTTATCGGTTCTGCGGCTAATATGGCCAGCCCACTGCCACTTAAGCTTGCTAATCCGGTGAGCAATGTTCATGACTTTGGTTCTCTGCCGGATCACCTCATTTCGGATTCGATCTCGGAGAGAGACGCCGAGCATTGCTTGTTCCATAGCCCGCTGAGCTACCTTTAACTTCTGGACCAGCCGTACCGTAAGTGTCCACGTTTCAGCTCCGTATGTAGGACGCACTGATTGAAGACTTTCTTCTTTAGGTACTGTGGTATCGACGATACGAAGACACGACGTAGTTTTCCAAATGCTGCCCAACCTAACTGGATTCTCCTATTCACCTCATCCTCGACGTTGTTTCTACCCAATCGCAAAATCTGTCCGAGGTATACGTATTTTTGATCAGCTTCGAGGACAGCACCGTGAATTGCAATCGGTTCCGGTAGAACATGTTCATTGAACATGACCTTGGTTTTTTCCAAGTTCATCCGTAGGCCGATGCATTTAGAAGAGTCAGCCAGGTCATTCAGCATATGTTGTAGGTCCTGCAGCGTTTCTGCCATTATGACGATGTCGTCTGCAAATCGCAGGTGAGAGATGTATTCGCCATTGATGTTGATTCCACGTCTCTTCCAGTTCAGCGTCTTGAACATATCCTCCATTGCATTTGTGAACAATTTCGGGGAGATGACGTCCCCTTATCTCACTCCTCGATACAATGGTATAGGACTTCTTTGGATTGTTGATTGGATTTGGAATCCGTCAATCACATAAAAAACAAAAATCTCTATTCCGATAATTTCTTCTAAATCAAATCAAATAGAACCTGTTTGGGCTACGTTTGAAACTATGAAAGTTATGTTGTTATTATTGTAAAATAACTATATTTTGTTAAATCTACAACGGGTAGTGGACATTAATCATCAGAACGAACGTAATTAATGAAATTTATGTGTGCCATAAATTTTATATGTTGCTATTATATGTGATACACGAAAAGCGACCGAATGAGGTCATTCTTTTTGGGGTTCCGTAGCAAAGCTGAATTACAGAGTTTACAACATTTAGACAAGATTCTGATGCCACGGCCCCACAGATTACCGACTTAAAAAAAGTGTGTATTGGTTTTCGCTGTGTGAGTGAGGGTATCCCTTGGCCCTCTTAATAGATGGAATTGAATTTACCAAAAAAGCATGTGTTGCTCTTGGGTTAGTAAGGAATCCTCGAGATTTACCGACCGAAAAAAATTAAACCGACCCTCTAAAAATTACCAATTTGCAAATCAAAAATACTAATTGCACATGAAACGTGGGAGTAGTCCGGCTCGACCGGAGTGATACCACGGCCTCACAGAAAACCAGCGTGAAACAGCACTGTGCTGTGTTTCGCTTCGTGAGTGACGGTACTGGAGGCCTCATCATCATCATCATCAGCCCATTTAAGTCCCCACTGCTGGGGCACTGGCCTCCCTCAATCACATGAGGGGTAATTGCCATACTCACCACGCTTGGCAGACGGGTTGGCGAGGGTTTTGATATAAATGCAGAGTTTTTCTTCTCTGGGTGCTGATGATCATGCCAGCAGCTTTACCTTAGTCGCCTTTTACGCCACCTCGGTAAGAGTGAGGGTGGCCTATTCTACTCTGCCGGGACCACACGGCTGACTCTGCCGGGACCACACGGCTACATAGTATGTAGGAGCTCTAATCGTATATTAATGAATAAATTCATTCATTATTTATCAATCATTCACTAAATAAAAAAAAAACAGATGATATGATTAAGCTATATCAAAAATTTTGATGGTTTTATCAACAGGATGTACTTATCCGTCCTTTCTTTACTAAATTATATCTCAGGTAGGTATGTCGTGAGGCTTCGTATTAAGGAAAACCTTAGATAAAATTTAATTGATTCGTTGCCAAAAAAACCCAAGAAATTATTTATGTATTAAATAACAATGAAGCATACTGGGTATGATCATATTTTTCGGAATTATTATTTATAATATCCTCCAACCGATTACTGCTACAGCGAGCGGCTAGTCTCAACGTCAGCCACGTACGCAGGATATAATATAGTGCTCAAGTGTGCGCGCAAACACAAGTGCACCCTCATATTCCAATGGGACACCAGCGTGACACGACCGGAGAAGGATTGGGCACAGGATTAACGGCATAACGTAGTTTACGAAGCTGGGGGTACAGAACGGGTACAGAACCGCCAACTTCCAGATTCCGGGCTGACACTAAGAATTTCTTATCGAAAACTTAGGTACGAATGTTTGACCTGACCCGGGAATCGAACCCAAGGCCTCTTGCGCAGCCGTCGCTAACCGCTACGCCACCGACGCAGTCAATATTATTTATCTACCTGTCATACTGATCGGTCTAATATCTCAGTTAGGTATTATCATTCATCATCATTTCAGCCAATAGACGTCCACTGCTGGACATAGGCCTCCCCCAATGATCTCCACACAGATCGGTCCTGCGCCGCCCGCATCCAATGGATTCCCGCGACCTTCACCAGATCGTCGGTCCACCTTGTGTGGGGCCTGCAACGGCTGCGATTTCCTGCCCGTGGCTTCCACTCGATGACCTTTCCGCCCCAACGGCCGTCTACTGTTCTCGTCGTTATGTGCCCTGCCCATTGCCACTTGAGGCATGCAATCCTTTGGGCTATGTCTGTGACCTTAGTTCTCCTGCGGATCTCATCATTTCTGATACGATCACGCTGTTAGGTATATCAAAGGTATAACAATGCGCTATACATACTAGTTTAAGTACCTACTTCTTTTCGGTATCTCAATGGGAACGCCGCCGGCTTACTGGTAGGAACCGACGTCGGCGCCGTCTTATGCACACCCGTCCGCTGGAAATCGGACGAATAGATGTGGAGCTCTTCTCTAGATTGAGCGTCTGCTAATCAGAGACCGTTCAGAGGCATACCCACTAAAACTGCGACAGTTTCCATCATCTATCTATACAGGGTGTAACGGTAAACATTTATAACTTGCATGAAACTACTCATTGTTATTGTATCAAATTGCGTAATCATTGTTATCTATTTAAGCTAATCACTAGTGACGAAACTATATCCACCTTATAATAAATCGCGATCTATAGTTTTCACCGTACTAAAGCTCATATCATTCCGCTCTAACACGCAATTTAGAAAGGGGCTGGCACGATATTCCTTCCGTGGCTATCCTTAGTTTGCGATTTGTAATAAAGGGGTAGGTATTAGTACTGTTAATCTTGCTACACCCTAACAGGGTATATGTATCTACATACCATTACATTCAAAGATCTGTTGACATTGTACATGATGTCTTACTCAATAAATAACTTACTTTAGACATGTCTTCTCACAACCATTCTGAACGATGCACATTTTAAAAATCAGCTATTCACACGAGTACAAAGTCGGTCACGTGCCTTGCTTATTTTGTATATGGAGTCGACGCATTTCCTAAAATCGTCGACCTACTGTTGTTCTGAACGGTTGGTATGATTGTATTATCAAGCTATTACGTCCTTCATTTGTGTATAGTCAGCGACACGTAAAGCACGTAATATACAGTAAATATCTCAGCAATTAATAAATTCTTTATTAATAGCTGAAATATTTACTCTTAGCTGGTTCTTAGTTCTTAAGCAATAAACATAATTAATCTTCTCCTTTATACCAACTTGAAATTATATTTTTCTAATATTCTGTACACATTTAGGAAGACAACTATTGCCTGTAACACAAGCCTCGGCTTAGCATAGTCAAGGTAGTTGCATTGTTAACAACTAGACAAGTACCTTAACTATTTTGTGCATGAAGAAAATGTAAAACCTTTATTTGAATAAATAAATTTTTGAATTGAATTGAAGCTGACCTCCCCGAGCAGAGTAAAAGAGCGCTAGTGTCTCATACATTTCGCCTCAACTAAATTCATAAAATGATAAAACGCTAAACGTCAGTGTTTATTAGCTATCTGTGATTTTGACTGACTTCAACTGTTGACTACAGTGAGTTATTGAATACTAAGTTAGTAGTACTAACTTACTTTTAAACAATGAAACGCATTCTGAGTAGGATTAAAATATATAAATAAATAAACAAAAATCAGCACGCGCGAAAATCTACAATGAAATCTGACAGCTCGAGTGACACACGCCACTAGGGATGGGGTACCGACTAGTGATGTTTAGCCATCCGATTTTTATTCGGCTAACATTACATAGTAATACAGTTCAATGGTTACCACCTTTTTATTTTTTTACTTGACAATAGCGATTCCAAAGATTGGGATCAATAGATACGTAAGTGAAATAAAGTAGCCATGCTATTTTTTTTAAGTTTTCCGTCTCGATTCTCGAGCAAAACTTGTGATATTTAGAAAAAAAATACTTGGATTTTATTTGTTTTTAAAAATAAATTAACTTTTCATTCAAGTATAATGTGCTGTTTTTTTCAACCCTGATGATAATAACTCTGTTTGTTTTACTGGTTAGCATGGTTATATTATAATCTTGTATGCAAAGAAAGACGTTACCATAACCTTTCGAATACCTACAGAACCCAATCCAAAATTCTCTCACGCTTATCAATATCATCCATACACTCTGAGTATCACTCATGTGGGCGACATTTTCTACAACCGTTTCAATATACAGACTCGACGAAGAATGTTGTAAGTCCAAAAATTATCTCCCACCCCAAGACTTGGCTGACATATTTACGACGTCGGTTTAGGGCATAAAACTAATCCCTCCAGGGGGGGAGGGTGGCGGGGTCCTTTATTTCTAACATTCGTCACATAGTAGTCGTAAATTATCATACTCTGCTATGATATGACGCGGGCCTCCCATTAAAACGCGTTTGATTTAGATGGGGCTATAAAATTGATTTACGGTTTCACGCCAACAAACCCGTAGTACTGAAGCAACTATTATATTAACATTTTCGTGGATAAGCTTTTTGAGGTTAGAAGGCTACACGTGCGGGGGTAGACGTGCAAAAATCAACCAAAACTCTACATCGCTAAAGTTGAAAATTGTGTGGATGGGGGTTAACAAATTAAGTCTTTTATAATTGAAAAAAGTTATTCACTCGTATAGTTGCATGCATACCGAAAGCTCTACAAAACTGTGCTTTATTTTCATGAAGCCATAGATGAAATTTCTTCGTGAATAATCTCCAATCAGGGCATTGTTTTTGGATATCGGTCCCATGTAATTTCGCGCACTTTATGACATTGTACTCAATATATGTTATGTTAGATGACAGTATATTCGATATAATGTCCCGTCGCATTGCCGAGCCAATTATTTCGTTAATTACCCCGTTTGGGAATAGAAATTTGTTCCAAAAACGTTTATTAGAATTTATTTTGCGGCCAAAAATGGCTCATTACTGCCATAATGGTTGATAATAAGTATGTAAAGTCAACGGTAAAAATAAATACATGGAATGGAAGGATTTGGCAGCTCCTATTTCTGCTGTACCATTAAGAAATGAAACTCGTTGCCGGCGCATGTACATATCATAAAATATAGGTTCCTTCAAATGAAGAGAGTCAGTATTTTTTCAAACGAAGCATCTCGCGGGCCAGTATGGCAGTGTCAACGGAAGGGATGCCTTGACATCGCGTCCGGTGCAATTGCAACGTGGGCTCTTCTTTTGCATACCACTTGGCTGAGGCTGGAGCGAATATACGTAGTTAATGTGAATGAATTGAAATGAATACTTTTATTGCACTCAAAATTAAGTATAAAAACTTTAGACTAAGTATTACAGGACAGTGTAAACAGAAGGCGTTACTTTCAAAATAAAAATATAAAAAAAAAAGAGATAAAAGGCAGCCAAGCAGAAGGATTACTTAATGGTAAACGATTGCCACCACCAATGGACAGAGCTGCAACACCAATGGGGACAAGCGCTGCCGACCTTTTAAAATGGAATAGGCAAGTAAGTAACCTCTTGAAGATCTTTCATAAATATTTTCTTTTCCGGAGTCTATCTGTTCAGAAATTCTCAGTGTCAGCCCATAGTCTGGATGTTAGGTCTTGTACCCCCGTGCCTCGGAAAGCTGCCACTGATCCCTTTTCGGTCGTATCCCTTTGATGTCCCATCGAAATATGAGGATAACGGTTTAGTGTACTTGTGTCTGCGCACACGCTTGAGCATATTCTTAGTACATGGCTGATCGTTAAGATCCGGTTGAAGTATAATAATAATTTAATATTTTATCACTAACTACTTTTGTTTTTGATTCCATTCATCAATAATTTCATTTATTATTAAACTCAATCAATCAACAATCATTTTATCGGAATGATGGGCATCTAATCCTCCAATGGATCCTGGTAGAAACATCAAGATTGATGATTAATCATCTATAAATCACAAATTATCACCTCATTTATAAAGGGAACTATACAGAGATAGTATGATCGATTTATTTTGCACGTGTTATATTATTTTTGATATGGAATGAAATTTAAGCTCTATTAATGTGATAAAAGTGTCTAAACGCCTTATTTTCATTTAATTAGCATCCTTTACTACGTCGTTACTATATCACAATCAGTTTCGATATTTACTAAAACCACTTACTTCCTTACTACGCTGGTTCAGCGACCTGAAGTGGATCTTGGCCTCCGACACGAGAATTCCGCCATTATGTTCTGTTCTCAGCCACCTTTCGCCAATACGGCCTTTGTAGGTGACCGAGATCTTTCTCGACCTTGTCTATCCAGCGATATCTAGGACGCCCTACAGGCCCCTCCCGGATAAAAACCACATTAAAATATTTATTAATTTGGTAAATAATTACATTTAAAAATATCTGTGAAACCGTGATATCAATCTGGTTGAGCCAGCCGGTGAGAGCAACACAAAATATAATAAAATAAATTGAAGTTAACGCTAGGACTCGCAGTTGAGTATTTCATTACATTTTTTTTATTTGATAGTTGGCAAACGTGCAGACGGATCACGAGTAGATGGATGTAAATGTGTGTTTGAGCAGTATTTATTCCAGAGATCAAGAAAGAGGCAGGGAATCCCAAAAATAAGTAAACAGGTTTCCTCCCATTATTTCATAACACCTAAATTTAATTACCAACAGTAAGACACTTTTTATACTTCACCAATTGACACCTAAATTTTACGGTCTTTGACCATAAAAGTGGTAGGCATTAAAAAGTGGGATTTAGTACAAGTCGTCCAATGGCCCGACATTTGGTTTATGGTATTTCGTCCCATGAGGAGAGCATCACCAATGGGGCGCTGTTGTACCTCGTAAAATACATGAATAATATCCCTTTGGGACTTTTGATGGTACTCGAACCCATAAAAGCTTTCAAGCGGCTTTCGATTTGATATCAATTATGTATAAAATAATAAATAAAGTTTTAATGGCTATAAACGTATTAGGTATTGTTTATAATTAATTCACTTTCTTTCACGGGTTAATAAGATTTTTAATAGAATACAGGAAGCAAAGAAACAGATAAAGGTGGCCCCAGATGGTCAGTTTTTATAAAACTGTGGCATGATTCTAATTTTACGCTGCAATTTTAGGAAAAACTGGCCAGCCGTGTCTATGGTTACCTTCATTGTCACACAGAAGTGAATATAATATCCATCATGAGTTGGTAAAGTATCAGCCTATAACTGTCCCACTGCAGGGCAACGGCCTCCATCATAGAAATCAAGTCATCGCTACTATGATGGGATTAGGCTTAATCACCACGCTTGCTAAATGCGGATTTGTGATCACAAACACTATGTTCGAAAAATTAGAAACATAACAAGTGGATTAACAGTGGGAGAGCCTGGAGGTTGTAACCCCGAAATGGTTTAAAATAAATCCGGTTTAGTAGGTAAAAATTAAAATCGATTGGCGTCGCTAGTGTGCCCTACCCGTCACCTTAAAAATATTGTTATAATAGCACTCTTATCTAGCTAGGTTTACTTGACCCAAAATAGTACCTAAGTATGATAGCTTAACTCGAGTCAGACATTAAATTACCTATTTTATTCACAAAATTTTCTAATGGAATAATTAGTTAACTAAATGCAAAACTGCATGCGTTTGATACGCAAACGGACGACGTCAAACGCGTAAGCGAGTTTGAAAAGTTTTCTGTTGCGGTGTAGTCTGGAAATCAGCTATTCTGTAAATGCCACTAAGTAAACTCAAACTCAAACTGAAATAATTATTTATTTGCAAAGGCTTGAACACAGAACTTACAACATTATAATTTAAAGTATAAAATAATGTACATTAGCGACAGAATTAGGTGTAGGTACATCACACATCAGGTTTCTACAATCTGGCAAATTTCCTCAATTGAACCCAATATGTTTAATATTAAAGTGAGAGTCGATTGAAGTTATTTGATGTATGGCTGACTGTACACAGTTGATTCTTTTTACCTAAGACGTAACTAAACAGTGCACTTAAGGGACTAGCGACGTCATATGATTTAAATTCATCATCATCAGCCCATTTAAGTCCCCACTGCTGGGGCACGGGCCTCCCTCAATCACATGAGGGGTAATTGCCATACTCACCACGCTTGGCAGACGGGTTGGCGAGGGTTTTGATATAAATGCAGAGTTTTCCTTCTCTGGGTGCTGATGATCATGCTAGCAGCTTTACCTTAGTCGCCTTTTACGACACCTCGGTAAGAGTGAGGGTGGCCTATTCTACTCTGCCGGGACCACACGGCTGAGTAGAATGATTTAAATTGTTCACATCTAAACCGGATATCATTTTCACAATTTCGAAATTCGAGCATCTCGAAAAGAACTTATACTATTTATTCAATACTTATAATTAACTTTTTGGTCTGCTTCCACGGTCACTTCCTGCTTTTTGGTCGGCCACTTATGGCGTTAATCCAAATTTCGAGTGCAAAACAGATCAAAAAGTTAATTATGAGTATTAAATAAATAGTATATATTCTTTCCTAGAGGCTCGAACTTCGAATTGTTAAAAATGTATCCGGTTTAATCGCTATCAATTCAAATCGATTGACGTCGCTAGTTAACCCGTCACGTTAATTAAATTGACATTCCAATGTCAGCGCAACAAAAGCGTAAATTATCGAAATAAGACAAAGCAGCACTTGTCTACACACACCTGACGAACCAAACCTAGGACGCAGTCGCATGCTTGATACTTGACACATCGACGAACAACACGAAACATGCAACAGTAAAGTTCGTCGTGGGCCCAAGTGAACAGAGTTCCCCTCAACTACATAAATCAATTTGTCAGTAACATCGTGACAGACGCACGCACACAAACGTGACGCCCGGTGGCCCGTGACGGAGTTAAAGAACGAACTACGAAGGTTTAAAAACATTGTATAAAGGTGACATTTAGTGTTAGTGAACATTCGTCTGTGGTGGACATTTACAAAAAAGTAGAAAACAAAGAAAATTTATCAAGACTGTCATTTGTTTGTTGTTTAGCGACACACGTGATCTCGTTTGTTTTGGTTTTTAATAATATAGTTTCCTCTATTTAATTGAGTTTATGTGTATGTGTATGTTGGTGAAGGTGTTTAAGGTTTGTAGATAGTTAAAAACTTTGTGTTTCCAGTTATTTATTTACTTTATAAATACATAACCTCCTCTCCCCTTGGGTGTCGTACAACAAGACACCATGAACATCCCCCCGAAACCCCCAGATCCACCGGATATTGGTCTATCTCCGTTGGTATTTTCAAACGAAAATGGATTACATTTTGGTTCTCCGACCGACATCTCTGAACCTAGTCCCTCTGGGGTTTCTGCCAGCAGAAAACAGAAACGTCCGGCAGATAATTTAATGGATAAAAATGTCTTAGATAAACGTCACCGCAATAACCGTGATGAGGAAACATCTGCTTCACAGCAGACTGTGTACACCCATCCCAGTATTTCCGAATCATATACATACAGGAATGAAGACTCTGGACCCTTTATTGTCCATGTAGCAAGAATCGAACCTGATCCTGCAGCGGGTACCACTATCAGACCTCTCAAATTCGGTCAATTTTTGCACAAACAAAGAGTCAACGGCATTGCTCAAGATGGTATCAAGAATGTTGGACGGAATAGGATCTCTGTCCAATTTAAATCTGCCTCCCATGCAAATGATTTTGCAAATGCTCAATACTTAAAGGAGAACAATTACAAATCGTTTATCCCTACCTACAATGTCACCCGTATGGGCCTAATACGTACCATTCCCGTTGAATGGTCCATGGACCACCTAGTTGAGTCACTGGAACTCCCAGATAACTGCGGCATAGTTTTAAAGGCCAGAAGACTAAACAGGAAAACCACATCTAATGGAAACACAATATGGTTACCCACCCAAACAGTAGTCCTCACCTTTGCAGGTCAGAAGCTTCCACATAAGGTCTATGCCTTCCACACCTCTTTAATGGTTGAACCTTATCAATTGCCAACAATTCAGTGCTTCAACTGTTGTAGGTTCGGTCATGTTAAGACCCAATGCCGCTCCCAACCCAGGTGCTACCGCTGTGCACAAAGCCACCCTGGAGACTCATGCGAAATATTAGAGGTCGCCTCCACTTGTCTTCTCTGTTCAGGAAATCACTTTGCTATCAACAAGGGCTGTCCGGAACAGACAAGGCAAAGAGGTATCAAAATTATAATGTCTCAAGAGAGCATATCCTACATTGAAGGCATCTGCCCGAGTTCCATCATCTAGACGACCGTATAATGAGGTAGCTAAGGAGACTTCTTCTTCCCCCCCACGCCATCACTCCTCTATGTCTAACTTCCCCCTCAGTATTCCTACAATGACCCAAACCTACAAGAAAACTGTGACATCAATCCCCCGTCCCAGAGCCCCCCTCTCCAAAGGCTATGACAGGCAGGCGCATCATGCTATAGTATCTAGTCCCTCTTCAACAATGCCTAATGGCTGTGCCCTGATAGATCCTTCTTCGATTGCAGAAGATAGATTGATAGAGACAACGGTAGCGTTGTTGACTATCATTTTATCAAAGTTCAACGATGCTCTACCGTCCAACGTTGCCTCTCAACTTCAAACTCTTTTTAAAAACATGCCACTAGAGGTAAGGCATGCAGACACACACACACTCGGTGAGTCCGACGGCGGACTCTTGCCAGTTCCTACAATGGAACTGTAAGAGTATCCGTCGCAAAAAAAAGTGATATTATATATCTTTTCAACAAATTCTCCGTGGCAGTTGCTGCCATCTCTGAGACATGGTTAGTGCCCAATTCCCATTTTAGGGTTTCGGGTTACGCTTGTCTCAGGGATGACAGAGATGATGGTTACGGAGGATGTTGTTTATTAATTAAAAGAGTGTACCCGTACACTCAACTTCAAATCCCATCTCACAGTCCATCATTTAATGTGGTGGCTGCGAGAATCACGAATATAACCTTTATTTCACTTTATATCCCTCATCCTACTCTATCCCTTATTCCCGAACTCCATTCAATATTTTCCTCTGTCCCCCCTCCTATATTTATTTTTGGGGATTTTAATGCTCATCATATGGCATGGGGATCACACTCCTGTGACTCGTTTGCCACTCAACTTTTAGATATCTTTGAGGATCTCAATATGTGTGTGTTAAACGACGGTTCCCCAACTAGACGAGTTACTCCAACTCAGGATCCACGCTCAGCAGTTGACCTTTCCATTTGTTCCGCCCCACTGGCTTCCTTAAGTTCCTGGAGAGTATTACCTGAATCCTTTGGCAGCGATCATTTTCCTTTAATCATTTCCAAACCCCAATCCGTTGTTCCCGCTGTCTCTCCACCCCCTCTCCTTAAACACAAAACAAAACTGGCAGATTGGCCTAGATTCAGTGATATAATAGAACACCGTCTAACAAACCAATCAAATTCTCTCACTACAAGTACTGAAGATAAGTTGTCCATGCTCATGGAGACAATTTCATCGGCTGCTGACGCTAGCATCCCTCCTAAGAAACCCAACCGCAAAAAGCTAGCACCACCGCCTTGGTGGGACTCTGAGTGCTTGGAAGCGGTCACTCGCAGGAAAGAGGCCGAAAAAGAATATAACCGGTGTATGAGCATGGACAACTATATCCAATACAAAAAAATTGCTGCCCGCACAAGACGAATTATGTCTAAAAAGAAGAAAAATGGTTGGTTAAATTTCTGTGAATCCCTTTCCCCTAGATCCCCTTCTTCCATTGTATGGAAGAACATCAAAAGATTCCGTGGTTCCCTAGTAGGTGTCTCCCCATCTTCCAACGACCCTTCCACTTGGCTGTACCTATTTGCAGATAAACTATCCCCCCCTTTTGTCCCACCTGAAAATAGTATCCCATCTCCATACCCTTTCCTTCAAAGTAATGACAGATTTGACCAACCATTTTCACTATCTGAGTTAAAATGTGCTTTACGAGGCTTAAGAGACTCGTCTCCTGGAGAAGATGGTATTCCCTATTCGTTCCTATCCCACCTGGGCTCTACAGGAGAACGATATTATTTGGACCTTTTAAACACTATTTTTTTAACTGGAAATATTCCAGAGTCCTGGAAGTCCCAAATTGTCATTCCCCTGTTGAAACCAGGTAAAGATCCATCCAATGCCTCCTCCTATCGCCCCATAGCCTTATCCTCTACCCTTGCCAAAGTCCTGGAACATATGATAAAGAACCGTCTTGAATGGATCGTTGAAAGTAGGGATATTCTAGCGAATAGCCAGTTCGGATTCCGTAAAGCAAAAGGCACCACGGATAGCTTAAGTATCCTTACAACGGACATTAGGATAGCTTTTACCAAACAAGAATACCTAGTTGGCGTGTTTTTAGACATAGCTTCGGCCTACGATAATGTTCAACTTCCGGTGCTCAGACAGAAGATGCTTCGCATGAGTCTTCCGGTGAGGTTAGTTCATTGCGCAATAAATTTATTGATGGGTAGGTCGATCAAAATTAGGTATTTTGATCACACTCTCGCCCCTAGGAAAATCTGGCAAGGACTCCCCCAAGGTTCAGTCTTGAGTCCTATTTTGTACAGCATTTATACCTACGATCTTGAGCAATGCGTTTCATGCTTTTGTAATGTCCTCCAATATGCTGATGACCTTTGTCTGTATATTTCTGACAAATCCATTGAAAATATTAGTGACAAATTGAATTCGGCTCTTCACTATTTAAATGTTTGGCTGGAAGAACACAATTTAAACTTATCAGTCTCAAAAAGTAACGTTGTAGTATTTTCAAGGAAGAAATCTGTCCCAAACATCAATATCAATTGCGATGGCCAACCTTTCCCCATCAATGACCAGGTTAAATTCCTTGGGGTCACTCTCGACTCCAGAATGACTGGCACTCCTCACTTCAACATTGTGGCTCAGAAATGTGAACAGGGTATCAATATCCTTAGATCCCTCTCAGGAGTCTGGTGGGGCTCCCACCCATACAGCCAAAAACTTCTTTACAACGCCATCATTCGTAGCCACTTCGATTATGCAGCATTCCTCCTCGAACCCTGCAACAAAGAGGCAATAAACAAATTAGAGATTATTCAAATGAAAGCCCTTAGAATCATCCTGGGAGCAATGAGATCCTCTCCGAAAAATGCCCTACAAGTGGAGGCTGTTGACCCTCCTCTAAATCTTCGACGTCAATACCTATCGGATAGGTTCATATTTAAAACAAGTCAATCTTCTAGTCATCCACTTCTTTCTCGTCTTCAAAACTTATCCGATCTGATTTCTCAACCTTCTAACAAATACTGGGCCCGTAAAAATCCTCCATTAACTATCAATAGCTTTAGAAAACTTCCTTCCTTATCATACCCAACGTTACAATTTGATAAAAACCCATTATTCAAAATTACTTATGATGCATTGATTTTCGAACCCCAAATTATACTAGATTTTGACATCCCCAAAAATGACCCCATGGCGGATCACAAATTTAATGCCTATTTAAATAGAGACTGGGATCAGTGGATACCAATCTTCACAGACGCCTCCAAAGATGGTGATGAGAGCAATGTCGGAAGTGCGGTATGGATACCAAAATTCAATGTAGTACTAAACTTCAAATCCCCTAAGGAAACATCAGTCTTTACCGGAGAATCTATTGCCATTTTAGAAGCCATCTCTTTTATTTTTTCACACAAACTTAACAGATCAGTTATCTTTTCCGACTCTAAAAGTTGCTTAGTTTCACTGTTAAGTAATTTCTTTAAAGCCAAATGCATCTCACCCATCATCCTTGAAATTAAAAAGACACTATTCCTTTGTCATTCTCAAAACATTGATGTAGCACTAGTATGGATCCCAGGTCATAGCGGTATCCGCGGCAACGAACAGGTTGACACTTGGGCTAAAGAAGCCATTCAGCTCGGTACTCCTCGAAACCTAATCTATGCTCAGGATATCATACCCCTGGCAACAAAGTCACTTCTGAACAGCTGGCAACTTACATTCAACGAATCTTCAAGTATAAAGGGTCGTCACTATGCAGCTATACAACCAACAATTCCACGTAAACCATGGTTTTTCAAACGAAAAACTTCGTCTGAAAAATCTATTGTGTCTACAATCTGTCGTCTGCGTATTGGCCACGCTTGTACCCCAGTATTTTTAAACAAGATTCGTGTGAAGGACAGCTCACTTTGCGAATGTGGTCTAGACGAGGGTACACCTGAACACATTTTCTTTAACTGCCGGAAGTATCCTATCTCGTTGTATGACGTTCTACCCCCCAAAATTCCCCGTCCTATCAACTTCCCTTTTCTTCTGACCCTATCCTTTTCCTCATATATAAAATATCTATGTAATTATATTAACCTTTATAATATTAGACTGTAAAATAAATTAAAATGAATCTCCCATTTAATACTGTGTTGTCTTTGTCGTTCATATATGTTCTTTATTGTTTTTGTCTATGTGTGCGTTTTGTTTTGTTATAGGTGGTGATTTCCCTAAAAAGAAAACTCAATTAATTAAGAAATCTACTCAAATCACCGGTCAATTCAATAACATACTGAATGTGTCTCTACTCACTTGACATTGGCAGAGTTGACTGCGTCTCTGACGTACAACACTACTAGCCATTAAAAAAAAAAAAAAAAAAAAAAAAAAGGTTTAAAAAAAGTTGTCGTGTTCAATTTCAAAAGTTGTGTGTAATATTCCACGGTGAAGCACGTGATCGTAATTTCACTTGATGCGTTGACTGTCGTTTTCGAGTTTTTTTAATAATCTGTGCTTCTCTGCTCTAAAGTTGTCTGTAAGCGATCGCTTTTCTTTTTACCCGACTACGGCAAAGCAAAAGGAGGGTTATGATTTTGACAGGCTATGTATGTATGTATGTATGTATGTATGTATGTATGTATGTATGTTCATCTGTTTCCACGTAACTTCTTAACTACTTATCAGAATTCGACAAATGACATATCATTATAAGCGTCTTGATCGTCCGCTGGTTATAGGCTATATGAAGTTTCACAAAATCTAATGTGGCGCCCTCTAGCGGACAAAACATACAGAGTAAAAAAATAAAGTAATGATAAATATGCCGTGTTTGGTATCATTTGAAAGCGCTTGACTTGTACATTTTGAATATATATATATATTACTAGCACTTGGACACCAAAATAGTACAAATAAAATAAAAGTAAAAAAACTAAAACCCAACTACGACAAAAAACGTCGCTGAAAAAGTATAAAACAAGCCTTCGTTGTCAATTTATGCAATATTCACTATGTAGAGATAAAATTTCATGTTTGGAAAGACGTAGTCACACGTTAAATATACTACCCTTTGACAACGTGTGACTGCGGATTTCCAAACATGAAATTTTATCTCTACATAGTGAATATTGCATAAATTGACAACGAAGGCTTGTTTTATACTTTTTCAGCGACGTTTTTTGTCGTAGTTGGGTTTTAGTTTTTTTACTTTTATTTTATTGTTAACTTAAGACAATAACATTAAGTTATTATGTTTGTTTGCCGATTACTCTGCCATTTATGAACCGATTTAGATGATGAAAATAAATTAATTCAATTAAATAACTAAAAATATGTTAAATCAACAAAAGTGATGCCTAAAAATTATGTACATATTTACAGAAAGAAATTGTCTGCCCCACTGATATTGTCCAACGTGCCATTTAGATGATTATTTTTTAGTTGGAAAGTAAATAGTCCCGGATTGGTACCATAATCAGAATATCAGGATCTGATGATGGGATCCTGGAAAAATTGAGGGGAACTTTCAAATTTTATATTTATATATTTGGGGGTGCAAAAAAATGAGACACTTTTTAGTGTCTCATTTTAGCTTTTTAAGCTTATTAGCTTGAAAGGATTTCTTTCTGCAAAAAAAACCGCCTTCAAAAACCACAAACTAAAAAGTGTAAAATAATATTTTTAACACTTTATACATATGAATATGAATAATTGAATGTTGTCTTAAATTACAACATAGTATTAGGCGCCGACTTCGGTAAAACCTTTTCTCGAGTGTACTGTTATAAAATGTTATTTGAGGTGTATAAAGTGTTAAAAATATTATTTTACACTTTTTAGTTCCTGACATTAGCGGTTTTTTTATTGCAGATTTTTTTTTGTGCAGTAAAGAAAGTATCTTAAAATAACCAATGTTTATGCTGATCCCATGGTATATTTGGTAGTGAGTCGGAGGCTGGCTACCGCCACGATGTTTCAGAGAACGCTGATGATGTACGCTGTAGAAAGTTCCGTTCTTTCATAAAATCAATTTTGAAAATTAAATTCTATATCAACTTACTATCTTAGTTTAGGTTTAACTTTAGAGACTAGAAAGAGAGCCAAACTTTTTATCATTCATACTAGGATAGTTATTTTAAAACGTTTTGCCTTCACATACAATGAAATAAACGACGCCAAACGTTACCTCATTTGCATTTAAAATTTCAAAGCTTAAAAATGTTACTTCACCTAGTAAAGTAATGCGTAATTAAAGTTTTATTACATTTTTTACTATACAGATCCCTTGCGTTAGTTTTACTCTTAAGATGACGTATTGACGAAACTAGCGCCGATAGATTTGTGTAAAAGGTGGCGATTATGTCACTTTTTCGTAATAAAGAACAACGGTGAATGAATGAACGAATATACTTTTATTGCACTCAAAATAAAGTATGAAAACTTTAAAACTAGGTATTACAGGATCCACCGTAACCTCCTCACTGAGAGGAGGCCGGGGGTCCACTCACTGAGAGTGGACTGCGAGGAAGAAAACCTCTATAAAAAATCACCTTGTATACCGTAACCTCCTCATTGAGAGGAGGCCGGGGGTCCGCTCACTGAGAGTGGACTGCGAGGAAGAAAACCTCTATAAAAAATCACCCCAAACCGGCGGGTCTGCGTGCCTGCCGGGGAGGGTTAACTCGCTAGCGCTGGGGGGTCCGAGAGGACCACTCTGGCGTGGGAGCGGGCTTGCCTTAATTGGCCGGCCCGGTGGAGACCACCACATTAAAAAACCACAAAGGACCGGCGTTGGGGCGCACCGTTCGGGGCCTCGCGCGGCGTCGGTCGCCTTCGGGTGGCTGGGGTGTTACCCAGTCTGCTAGCGGCCATCCCGGGGGGAACACCCGCCTCCCCCGGTGTAAGTAGGGTAGCCGGGATATTCGGCTCTGTCCCGGTGGTCTTGTATACCGTTATTCTCGTGGGAATCTTCATGGATACATCACTTAAAAACCCAAAAAAACCCCCCTTCTGATTTTGATAACACTGACGACCTGGCATCCATAATGGACTTTGACGTTACCCCTGGCGTTTCGGCTCTCGTCGAATTGGATGTGGAGACGGCGGCCCCGACGGTCGGCGCCCCCACTATAGAAACTGGCAACTTAAACACGGACGTGACTACTCTGTCTTCGGAGAGTCCCAAAACTGATCTGGCCTCGAGATGCACACCTTGCAGTATAATACTGCAGAAGGTGGCGCCCTCGAAGGGCCTAAAGCTGAAGCTGGCAAGTACCGCCAGCCCAGCTGACAAAACCTCGGGCGGGAGCAAATTCTTCCGCCCGGGCGTGCTAGATGTGGACGTGTCTGACTCAGACACGGACACCTTAAAGGGATCGGAGAGCGAGTCCCTGGTGAGCGACGCGAGCGACGTAAGGCGGTTCACCAAAACCAAGGCGGTGAAGCGGGCGGCGAAGTCCTCCAAGTCGGAGGACTCCGGCTCCGATTGCTCCAGGCAGTCGGCCCGCAAGAAAAAGCATGCGGGGCCGGGAAGGCCTGCCACCACAGGTGAATATATCGCCTTGGCGGCGTCGCGTAGAGAGGCGGCGGAGGCGCTTAGGGCGCAAATCAAGCTCCAAAACGAGCAAGACGTCATGGACGAAGAGCGTAGGACCCGGGAGATCCGCGCCCAATACGGGTACGGCGTGGCCCCCGTCCTAAACTACGCTGATATGTCGCTAGCGGACCTGGAGCAGTCCGCCAATGAGGATGCTTCGCAAATATTGGGCGTCTCTGCAAAGTCCCGAAACATCAAATGGACAATGCAGAAGACGCTCAAGGACAGGACGTGTTCGCTTCTCGCCATCACGGCCGAGATGGCCAAACGATCGACATCGCAAGAGACGGCCGCCCTTCAGGCGACAGTCAAGCGACTGTCCGAGGAGTTAGCGGCCGTGAGGAGCGAGCTGCAGGCCCTCCGAGGGGGAGGAGCCCCGCCAGTCACCATCCCGTCTGGCGCGCCGCTAGCCGCACCCCGCGCTCCTACGCGGAAGGCGGCTGCCAAGGCAGCGCCTAGGGACAAGGACGCAGATGCGGTCCTGGAAATGCGGGTGGCCTCCCTACTGGAGGAGAAGATCCTGGAGGAGCGGGCCCATCAGCGTAACTTCGTCCGCGCGTTATTCGAAGGGCTCGAAGGGAGGCTCCTCCCTGCGCCCAGGCTCCGCCCGCCGCTCGCGGCGGACAAAAAGAACCTGGCCGCGACCCCTTCAGAGGCCGCAGCGCCCCCGCCCCCCCTCCTCCCTCTCCTTCCAACAAAGGAAAGGGCAAGGGGAAGTCGTCGGCGAAGGCCCCGAGCGCCCCCGCCCCTGTCTCCGGCCCGGTCACCCGCTCTAGGAGCTTCGCCTCCGTCGCGGCGACCGGAGTGACGGCTCCCGCCCCCCGCCCGGCTCCTACACCGGCCCCTCGGGCTACACGGATGCCCGCCCCCGAACCGACGCCCTCCACCTCATGGACGGAGGACACCTTCCTGCCTGCCACCACCCCCGCAAACGAGGGGTGGCAGACAGTTTACAAGAAGGCAAAGAAGGCCAAGAAGGCGGTGCCCACATCTGCCGCCCTTCCGTCCACGGAGCAGGTCGGCCTGACTGGAGGGAAGAAGGCGAAAAGAAACAAGAAGAAGAAGGGCTCCTCTTCGTCGCCTTCCAACATTTCTCCCGCCGTCGCCGCTGCCAAGAAGATGGCTGCTCCCAAATCCTCGGCCGTCGTCATAACATTGACGGCCGAGGCGGTTAAGAAGGGTGTGACCTACTCGGCCGCCCTCATCAAGGCTCGCCAGGCCTTAGGGGACGCAAGGTCCCCTAGGCCTAAACCTGCGGTGCAGGCACACCGCCACGGGAGCCCGGAAATTCGAGCTCCCTGGGGCCTCGAGCGGCCCGGCCGCGGACGCCTTTGCGGCCCAAGTCCGCGAGGCTTTGGCGGACGTGGCCCATGTAAGGCGGCCGGTCAGGCGGGCCACACTCTTGGTGACGGAGATGGATGACTCCGTCACCAAGGAGGACGTGGTGCAAAGGGCGGCGGAGGTCGGAGGTTGCGGGCCGGCTGACATCTATGCCGGCGAGGTCCGCCGTGGCCGATGGGGCCTGGGGCAGGTCAGGCTCCACCTCCCCGTAACTGCGGCTAAGGTGGTCCTGAAGGCGGGCCGCCTCCTCGTCGGCTGGAGCTCGGCAGCCGTTAAGGCATTAGAGGATGAGCCCCTCCGCTGCTTTAAATGCCTGGGGCTCGGCCACACCGCGGCCCTCTGCCCCTCCGACGCCGTCCGCAGAGCTCTCTGTTACCGCTGCGGACATGAGGGGCACCAGGCGAAGGACTGCGGGGCCAAGAAGCCGCACTGCTCCGTCTGCTCTGCGTCAGGGCGGCCAGCGGAGCACACGATGAGGGGGAAGGGCTGTCGTCCTCCCCCGAAGAAAGGGAAACAGCCGCCGGCAGAGAAGCCGGCGGTTGCTGCCGCCCCTGGGGCTCCCCCGGCGGCGCAGGACGAGGAGGGTGCGATGTCAGAATAATGGCTCAGGTCAGACATCGCACCTTCCTCCAGGTGAACGCCAACCACTGCCGCTCGGCCCAGGATCTGATATACCAGAGAATGGCCGAGTGGCAAGTTGACGTGGCGATTGTCGTGGAGCCTTACATGGTCCACGACAATTGGTTTGGCGACGGCGACGGCGTGGCCGCTATTTTTAGGCGGCCTTCCTCCGCCCTTTCCCCCCTCTCATTCATTGAGAGGGGGCCTGGTTATATAGTCGCCGGCTGGGAGGACCTGGCCATTGTGGCCAGTTATTTCTCCCCCAACCGGCCGTTCGCCGAATTTGAGGCGCACCTCAACGTGCTGGGCGCGGTTTTGGGCCGTTTGGCACCGCGCCCTGTAGTTGTTGCCGGGGACCTCAACGCGAAGTCCATCGCGTGGGGGAACCCGGCAACTGACCAGCGGGGTCGTGCCCTTGAGGCGTGGGCAATCGCCTGCGACCTCTCCCTCTTAAATAGGGGCACGACCCACACGTGCGTGCGGCGCAACGGTGGCTCGGTGGTGGACGTCACGTTCGCCACCCCGAGCATAGCCGCGCGCACAATTGGCTGGCACGTTGAGGAGGTGGAGTCGCTCTCCGACCACCGATACATTCGGTTCGGTGTCGGAGGCGCCTCGGCTGGCCCGGCCAACCGGCCGTCGCCTTTCCCGCGTTGGGCACTATCAAAGCTCAACCGGGAAAAGGCCAAGGAGGCGGCGTTCGTCCAGGACTGGTTCTTCCCAGTCCTGAACGACGTAGGTGATGTCGACCTCACGGCGTCTGCCCTCCGAAAAACTCTGACCGAGGTGTGCGATGCTAGCATGCCTCGGTCACGCCGGCCGGGCCCGAAGCACGCCGTATATTGGTGGTCGACGGAGTTGGAGGAGTTGTCGGCCACCTGCCGGGGCGCGCGACGGGCCTTCCAGAGGGCGAAGCGGCGTCGCCAAAGAGACCCTGCCGAAGAGGACCGCCTGTACCAGGCCTTTAGCGAGGCAAGGCGGTCCCTCAAAGGGGCCATCGGCAGGGCCAAAGACGCCGCGCGGGCGGCGATGCTGGAGGAGCTGGACCGTGACCCGTGGGGGAGGCCTTATAAGGCGGCGCGCAGCAAATTGCGCCCCATAGGCCCCCCGGTCACGGAGATCCTCCAGCCGGAGCTCCTTGAGAGGGTGGTGCGGACGCTGTTTCCAGTCCGCACCGAGCATCGCCCTCCCAGGATGCGCCCGCTTGCAGAGGCGGTCTCCGTGGATGATGTGGTTCCGCTCATATCCACGGAGGAGTTTGGCGCGGCGGAGATCCGCTTACGCGCCAAAAAGACCGCCCCGGTCCGGACGGCGTCCCGGCGCGAGTGCTGGCCCTCTCTCTAAGTGAGATCGAGGGCCGCGTCAGGAACCTCTTCGACCGCTGTTTCGCGGTCGGGAGGTTCCCAAAGTTATGGAAGGAGGGCCTGCTCGTCCTCCTTCAAAAGGAAGGTAGGCCGGCGGACTCCCCGTCGGCCTACAGGCCCATCGTGCTGTTGGACGAGGTGGGAAAGCTTTTCGAAAAAGTCATAGCTTTCCGCCTCGTCGCACATTTAGAAAACGATGGGCCAAACCTCTCGGAGTCACAATACGGTTTCAGGGCGGGTCGGTCGACCATTGACGCCCTGAAAAGACTCCGAGAGGAAACGGAGGAGGCTGCGGGGGAGAAGAAGGGTGTTGTCGCGGTGTCTCTTGACATAAAAAAACGCGTTCAACACCCTCCCCCACGCGACGATACTGGCGGCACTCCGCTATTTTAGAGTGCCCCAGTATCTCGCGATTTTGATAGAGGACTACCTTAAAGATAGGGTAGTCCTCTACACCGACAGGTCGGGCATCGTGCAGAGCCGCACCGTAGAGATGGGGGTTCCACAGGGGTCAGTCCTCGGACCCCTCCTGTGGAACCTAGGGTATGACTGGGTCTTGCGCGCCAGTCTCTCCCGGGGCAAGAGTGTCATTTGCTACGCAGATGACACTCTCGTCACCGCCCGGGGGGGGACGTTCGACCGCGCGGCGCAAAGCGCGTCGACCACAACGGACCTGGTCATACGGAGGGTGCGGCGGCTCGGCCTGGAGGTGGCCGTCGAGAAGACTGAGGTGATCTACTTTCCTCAGTCTTCCAGCGAGCGTTTCCCCTCCGGCAGACACATTACTGTCGGGGGGGCCCAGGTTGCAGTGAAGGCCGAGATGCGCTATCTCGGCCTCACCCTGGATCCGCGGTGGCATTTTGGCCTGCATTTTAGCAGGATGTCACCGCGGCTCCTTAAGGCAGCAGACACGCTTTCGTGGCTGCTGCCAAACCTGGGTGGACCAGGCTCCAGGTGCCGGCGACTTTACGCCGGTATCCTGCGATCGATGGCGCTCTACGGGGCGCCAGTCTGGTCCGACTCCCTAGCAAGGGGGGAAAACCTTCCCTTCTTGCGGGGGCCTCAGCGGGTAATAGCGCAGCGGGTCGCTCGAGCTTACCGTACGGTAAGTTTCGACGTGGCCCGCTTACTCGCCAAGACGCCCCCATGGGAGTCAGACGCCGTGGTGGTGTCCGCCGTGTACGACTACACGGTGGCACAAAGGGCAAATGGAGTGTCCATTTGCCCCGCCGAGCGGGAGGTCGTGCGGAGGGAGGCTCGGAAGATCCTCCAGAGGCGATGGTCTGAGCACCTCGTCCTCACTCCGTACGGCCGCAGAACGCTCGACGCGCTCGCCCCGGTCTTGGACCGGTGGCTTGAGCGTCACCACGGCGTAGTCTCCTTCCGGATGGTGCAGGTAATGACCGGGCATGGCTGCTTCGGTTATTACCTGCACAAAATCGGCAGGGAGGAGACGCCTTCGTGCCACACATGCGGCGACCCTGTGGACACGGCGCAGCACACCTTGGCGGTGTGTGCGCCGTGGGCACAGGCTCGCCACGCATTGGTGGCAAAGGTCGGCCAGGACCTCTCACTCTCTAATATAGCGAGAGCTATATTAGCGAGTGAGGATGCCTGGAAGGCCTTTGCCGCATATTGCGAGCATGTGATGGAGGCGAAGGAGGCGGCGGAGCGCGAGCGAGAGGCTGACCCTCTCGCCCCCGCGATCCGCAAGGCACGTAGAGGGAGGAGACGACGCCAATACTTGCGTCTCTTTCCCCTGCGAGGAGCAGGTCCGCTGGTGCGTGGGGCTGTAACCCCACCACTGGCATTGCACGGACCTCCTCCTACGCCTGGTGGGGACGGCACGACTCTCTCGGCTGTCCCCATCCCTCCCCCCGACCCCGGGGGGAGAAGCGCCGTGCCCGCCGTGTAGGCGGGCGTCCCTGTCCGGGGGGTGACGTGGTGAAAGGCTCCGAGCTTTGGCCCCATGTCACTCGCCCACCCATGGACAGATGAGGGAGAGTCCCAGGAGTTTTAGTCGGTATGCCTCTGGCCGGCTTCTCGTTAGGAGAAGCCGTCGCCAGAGGAGAGTCCGACATAACCCATCCGTTTACAGACGGATGGGTATGCGTAACGCATTTCTCCTGGGTCAACAAAAAAAAAAAAAACAAAAAAAAAAAAAAAAAAAAAAGGTATTACAGGATCTATATAGCAAACGTTTAATATTTTTTGAGACACAATTATTATGCTTAGATTAAACCAAAATAGCGGAAGATACGGCACGTCCCTTCAATTAAACAACTGAAAACGGACCTATTTGTTTTGAAATATGCTTGAAAGAGTCATCAAACGTACTACGCGCATGCTACGTCAGTCTACGTGACAGGGACCTAACTTATGCGGTCCACGAGGTAGAGATGAGTCACCTTGCTTCCGCTGTATTAATTTAATCTAAGCAAATATGTCATAATTTCTGTCTACAAGTACCTAACCTTAATTTTTGTAATTGCTAAAAATGGCCACTTTATTTAATAAGAACAATGGTTACTTGTGCTAAGATAATATTACACAAGTACATCTAAAAAAGTACAAAATACTTTCCTTCAAGGATTCTTCACCTTATTTGTCTCATAGTCGCGACAATTCACACAACTGGAGGCGCTAGTTTTCTCGATGCGTCACCTTAACTCGTCACCAATTTTTTTTTATTATGGCTCTACCCGAAGATAATTTGCCAATGTCAAGTAACTTATTGAGAATAAATAGGTAGTCAACAGTCGAAGTCAGTCAAAGTCACAGTAACTCAATAAAACGCCGGTGTTTTACGTTTTATCGACCACTCTAAAAGCAATCGAAGGTTTAAAGACTCTATTTGGTCCAAACAAGTTGTTACGAGACAACTCACTCGACACACAATAGCAGTGTTAAAAACGATACTATCCAACGATTCTTATTATAAGGATCACTTTGCGGCACTCCACTGCACAAATAAACACCAAATTTGAACACTAAAAACCACTAGACACTAATTTAAAACCTTTGAATTGCATCAGACCATGCGGCTTGTTTTAGCCCTACCCGCCGAAACTATTATTATTAATGTTAAACCCAAATGACAGAAAGATGGTACGTCCACGTGATGTCAATTGTGAAGATTGTCAGAGAATTATGTGCCATGGTGCGATAAACTTGAATAAGATATGCCGGTACATCCCCTTTGTTACACGTTATCTAGGAATAAAGTAATAAAAGATGAATTAAAAGAGAATATAAAAAAGCTATATGTGTCAGAAGATGATTATTTATTTTTATTGCAACTATTGTGTTGCTTGTACTTGTTCAACGTTATGCACGGAAGTACAGTTTTAACAACGATAATGTTTCCCTTTCTCAGTTCCTTTGGTTATCAAATTTATTTAAGTATATCAGTTAGAGGGGCAAATTAAACAGGCACATTAGTATTCATATACTTAATCATCAGCAGCCTACACTCGTCCATTGCTGGACATAGTTCTCCCCTAATGCACGCCACTGCTCCTGATTTTCGGCCACTCTCATCCAGCCCACACCAGCCAGCCTTCGAATGTCATCATCCCATCTTGTCGCAGGGCGTCCAACACTACGCTTACCGAGTTGCGGTCCCCACTCAAGGACTTTACGGCTCCAACGGCTGTCAGTTCTGCGGCTAATGTGACCAGCCCACTGCCACTTCAGTTTGCTAATTCGGTGGGCTATGTCGGTGACTCTGGTTCTCTGTCGGATTACATCACTTCTAATGCGAGCCTTCAGAGATACTCCGAACATAGCCCTTTCGATAGCTCTTTGAGCGACTTTGAACCGGTGGACTAGTCCAGCCGTGAGTGTCCACGCACGCACCGAAAGTCATGACCGGGAGGACGCACTGGTCTAAGACTTTCGACTTGAGACTTTGAGGGATGGGTGACGAGAAGACTTAACGAAGCTTACCAAATGCTGCCCATACTCTTAAAGTTGTTTCTGCCTTATTTACTTCATTCATATGCTTACGGCAAATATTTTTGTAAGACAAGGGAACACGGACAGATTGACATACAGGTCCAGAGTGTAAACTTTTTCTATGGAATAAACCATGGAGGTCTAACAGTCAAAATACAAAAACCGCAATTGGAAGTCTTTTTTGGGATAGATGACATACGAGCAGACAGATCACCTGATGGTATGCGACTGCCGCCTCTGCATGCACATTGGACACCTTTAACATCAGTGGAGTTACAAATGTGCTGTTGACCTTTAGAATCCCTTTTCCCCGGATTAATCCTTGTAACACCCGGCCACTGAACAAACACAAGTGTTCATCACAAATGATCTAATATACGAGTCTTGAAGCGCAAGATGGATTTACTATCAATTACACCATGGGACCTGCCTGAACATTGGTTAGTTTAGGATACTCTATTGGACGAAAAGAAAGAAAGAAAGAAAGAAACTACACTAAGTAACAAAAGGTTACTTAATGTTATTTTCATATTCTAATAAAATTACAATCTCGGCGGTTTAATCGCTAATAGCGATCTCTTGTAGACAGCTTTGGGGCAGAGGAGAAGTAACTACAGAGAATTTAAAAGCATACGCCATTGATTTAAATTTAGAATTTAATTCAAAACCATGTTACATTTAAAGTTATCAACCAGAGATTTAGCGAGGAAGCTGCAAAGCCAAGGGTTAATAAATCTTATTATTTCCAATTCACACTTATTATCAGAAATATTATAAGCTATTTCTCTTACAGCCTGCACTCGCATTCTGAATGAAACGATCGCGCGATTACACTACGTGTTTACCCAATAATTCGATATGACTGGCTTCTTGTCTCAAATGATAAGAGGTAGCGATTTTAAATCTGCACACATACTTTATAGCGTGACTTCAAAATAGTTTGTCATATGACCATTTAACTTTACTGATTGTGTAGCAGGATAAACGTCCATCCCTTTATTTTTCTTCCTGCAAAATAATGATAATGCTAATTTAGCTGGACGTAAAAAATATTCAAGAAGGTTTACATTTAACGATATTTATATATTTTTATTGTTCACTTAAACTGTAACTGTCCATTAAATAAAGACATACCTTAGTTATTTTTTTAATAATTATTGAACCTATCATGAACGATCATGCCAATAACATAAAAACTTTTAGTGGAAACTTTTTTTAAATTTTGCTAGATATGATTCTAACATTAATGGTGTCTCTTAATCATTTTCCAATCATAAAGTTTTATTTAAATTAGTAATTAAGTTTCAGAATATTAAGAAGAGCCTCGCAAAAATATACCTACTAATTGAAAAATATAAATACCTATTTTTTGTAACAACCTTTCATTTTATTCACTTTCCGCTCCTACCGTCTACTTTGGAAAACCTTTTTTGTTTTAAATGTCTTGATATTTTTTTCATTTATGCTCTTAATTTAATTAAAATCAGTCAAAATTGGTTGGTGGCGCCACTGAAACGTAAAAAGGCTCTTAATCATTTTCAAATCATAAATTTTTATTTAAATTAGTAATTAAAGTTTCAGAATATTAAGAAGAGCCTCGGAAAAATATACCTACTAATTGAAAAATATGAATACCTACTTGGTTACTATATGTAACAACTTTTTATTTTATTCATTTTCCGCTCCTACCGTCTACCAGACACCACACCGGCGACGTATCGCTTGCGATCCGGCCACGACTCGTCATTTCTCGCATTGTCGTAATCCGCTGATTTACTAGCGACATTAATCAGGTTGACGGCCGATAGGGACTAAATCACAGCCACGCCAAACCTGCAACCTCCTTGCACTCTAACCCTACGTAATAAAGCCGCTAATCCAACAGAAAAACTATCAAGATCGGTTAGTTAATACTATTGCACGTTATAGCTTGTAATTCTTTTCGCGAATTTTGTGCAGATTCGATTTTTTGTTTCGGTTGATGTTTTATTTGTCTAGCGCGTTCCTGATTTATTGGACGTTTCCCGTCGCGCCCTTTTTAAACATTTGACTGTGACTTGAGAACGTTAAATTTTCTATGGTGTTGAATTTTGAGTGAAATATGTACGAGATTTATTTTGCATTGTTACAGTTTCGCTTTGATTTGTGTGGTGGTAATGTTAACGGATGTTGCGTTTTGCTAACATTTTTGTTATTTATGTAACTTTTGACGATGTGTAACTAAAGTGAGGAATGTATGAGTATTGTATCGCGCATAAGTTCAGTATCATTTAAAAGGAATTTCAAATAATCGAATGAAATATGGAGGCTTTAAGATTTGTTTTAAATTTTACGTTTGTAATCAAGTTCTAAGCCCGAGAAGCCTATTAGAAGGGAGAATTGAAATAAAAAGCCTTGTGCCAAACCTGGTCGAAGGCCTTGGCTATATTCAGGCTAACTTTCAGGGCTTACTCCCTTACTCTCGATCGCCTGTGCCCAACAATGAGTAAGGTACACAAGAAGATTACTAGCTGAGCGACCTCTATGGAAGCCTTACGCTGGTCTCTAAGCAGATCCCGACCTTCCAGGTACCGAAAAAACTGGCTGTTAATAATGGAGTCCGTTATTTTCGAGAAAAGGTAAACCTCCCTTTTTTTCGTAATAGTAAGGGACTACCGCCGCCGAATGGACATTGGACACCTTTAACACCAGTGGAGCTACAAATTAACCCCAATAAGGAGTTCCAGCCATTCTGATCCTATTCAGCCTACTTGCAACACAAATCAGCCAGCCTTCTTAAGGAATTCTAGGGACTTTGTGGGTAGGCCCACAAGCCTAGAGTGCATTTCTCACACGTAAACTACAGGTTTTATGACGAATTCGTATTGGACACAACAAAGGTTGAAACTATGTCTATATCTACTTATTGTTTCGAAGGCCTTTTTAGCCCAAGAAGCGAAAGCGCCTAAGATCACTAAAGTTACCTTACCCAAGGGTGAATTGCAAAACGCGTCATCTAAATAACTCTTCATTACAATGACTATAATACCGCCTAAACACTTATCAAAAGAACAGACAACGACAGCACGATACTTATAGAAGGATTACGTTTTCTGCAGCTCACAGTCAGTCTCTTATCCTCTATTTGCACCCCTTCACTTACCATAACCATATCAAACATCCCCACTTCTCCAGATCAACCCAGCGCCTAGTTAGTAGAAGCGAAACAAACGCCCAATAATTATTCATTGTGTTTTTAACAGGCGCGCCAGAAGGCCGCGCGAAAATTGTAAGAGGCCACTAGCTCCGGCGGTGCGCGCTGAGCGATGTCGTAAAAATTGTTCTGGGGGAGCTGTGGAGTCGACTTCAAGAGAAGGTTCCTTTAGGAAAATATTTTTTATTTTAAAACTATGGTTCTTTAAGTATTTTTGGCAGATGAGCTAATGATTGGCGGTCGCCACCGCCCATAGCAAGTGACCAGTGGAGTCCCAAGAGCGCTGCAAACTTTTCGCCAAATCGGGACTTTCGTACAAGCCACGGCAAGTGCGAAGAAATCATATTTTATTTTACAAGTGCGCAAACTAAGGGCTTCGCAAAGTAAGTGTAGCTTACGTTCCTGGGCCTTTCCCTCATCCAGTCAGCGAAATACAGCGCAAGCGCAGCTACAAAATCGACAAGACGTAGGTTTATTTCTGGCATTAAAAGTTTTTAATAGCATTAATACCGATTTGATTGCGATTTTTCACTGTTTTTTTTTTACATTATGGCAGACAAACAAGCAGACGGCTTACCTGATGTTAAGTGAATTACCGCCGCCCATGGACATTTGCGACACACGGGGCTTCACAGATGCGTTGCCGGCTCTTAAGGGAGGAATAAGCTCTTTTCTTAAAGGTCACCAGGTCGTATCTGTTCGGGAACACCATCGTTGGCAGCTAATTCCATAGTTTTACTACGCGCGGTAGGAAGTGGTGTATTATTATTTTTAACTATCGTATCGACGGCAGTTGATAAACATTTTTTTATAGAGGTGCAGTATTTTCGCTCCACAGCCTGATGGTAAGCAAGAGAAGAGCCCTAGTTGCAATTACAACGGAAGAAAGGCCAAGGCATTCATCTCCGTTGGGGTGGCACCGCCCATACTAGCCAGCGAGATGTTTCTACACGCTTCGTTTGAAGGAATCCATATTGTAGGAAGGGGGAAAAACATACAGCTTACTGCGCAAAAAACATTAATTTATTTATACGATCACCAATAAGATGGAAGATCATGTTTTTCAACATCATAACAGCTGTGAACTCTTCAACAGCGCTGTTTCTTGTTGACCGGTTTAAGTAAGTAGCATGCAGTTAAATTATTATAAGCTGTTGCAAAACTTGTGCGTTAAAATGCAAACATAATGATACAGATCACAATATATCGATAAATTGTAACTCGGAAGGACGAAACTTATTGCGTAGGTATCTAACAATCTATGAAATTTACGGTTACTTATGCAATGGTAGTTTAATAATTACAGTGTAGTTTTGGTTTACAAAGACGTACATATCGTCGTTGAAGTTCTAACACCACGTAAGTACATTTTTTGTTTTTGACATTTTGATGCCATTCGCTAGATAATCAAAAGACGCGTCGTTTCCCTCAGTCAAAATCAAGCTACAATCAACAAAACCTTTAAATTACGAAAAAGTAACAGCATGGTAGACATAAAATGACCTACTGATGTAAGCCACAATTAATTTTTTGATTTTTTAATTAATTTATTGGTGTTGGTTTTAACATTTTGATGCCATTCGTCAGAGACTTGGAAGTTTTGTTCAATCAGAATGCAGTTGTGGCCATCAAAAACCTTTTAAATGATGAAAAGATAACATAACGGAAGTCAACTATTGAATACTTATAGAAATAGCACGTAAGTATCGGATCAGGTTTTTGGCATACCTGAAAAGTTCCTTAAAAAGAGTTACGTGGTGTTAGAACTTTAATTACGATATCGAAGTCCATATTACATAGTACATTTTACATGTATATAGTACATTTGACGACCCGTTTGGAACGCTGCCTTTGGTCCAAGGGTTGCGGGTTCGATTCCCGTACAGAACAAACATTTGTGTGCATGAACATGTCTGCTTGTATATGTGTTGTTATCCCACTGTTGATTCTGATATCCGTAATCCGTAAAAAAATTAACTACTTTGTAAACAAAAAAAGTGAGTCCCGCCCGACTCCATAGCCGCCCCTCACCACGCCCGGGCACAACCATCTCTTGACTTGTTAATGCCGGCAGCCTACTATCTTAGCATATTGCAAGACTCTAAATAACGCCATTATTCCCAGATCCCACCGTCCAAATATAGAAACGTTATCACTGGGAAAATATTTGATGGCTGCTCGGGCAAATTGAATTTATTATTTAGCTGTAATCAGCCGGAATGTGTCGGAGGGTGTGCATATTTATAAACGGGCTATTGACGAATATGGAAGCAGGTTGGACGGTGCGTTGGGGAGCCTTAGGTTTGAGGAAGAAGATTGGGTTCGGAACTAGTTAGTTGAGAATTGATGTTGGTTGAGTTTGTGGTGAACGGGAGGTGAATATTTGAGAGTTGGCTTTGAGTGGAACTTTTTTGTGATCTCTGCGGCTTGAAGACAGAATTAATTAAAAATAATAAAAAATAATAATAACAAATTATAAATGGATACAAGAACACTGTATAAATAATTACGACAAATAATTCTATATAAGGAGAATAATGGAGATAATAATGCAAATGTTGGTTAAGTCGTTCTGTTCCAATAAAATAATAAAGTTAGAAGCGTAGAGTAATATTAAGTTGTAATTTATTGTTTATATTAATAAAGTTGTTTCTAGGATCAATATTTTAGCCTGAAATACATGGTATCCTAGTTTCTTTTTTATGCTAGAGGCGGACAAACGAGCAAGCGAGAAAGTAATCATCGCCGCCCATGAACATCCGCGTGTTACCGGCCTTTTTAGGGTTCCGTAGCCAAAATGGCAAAAACGGAACCCTTAAAGTTTCGTCATGTCCGTCTGTCCGTCTGTCCGTCTGTCCGTCTGTCACAGCCGATTTACTCGGAAACTATAAGTACTACAGTGATGAAATTTGATGGGAATATGTGTTGTATGAACCGCTACAAAAATATGACACTAAATAGTAAAAAAAAGAATTGGGGGTGGGGCCCCCCATACATGTAACTGAGGGATGAAAATTTTTTTTTCGATGTACATACCCGTGTGGGGTATCAATGGAAAGGTCTTTTAAAATGATATAAAGTTTTCTAAAAAACATTTTTCTTAAAGTGAACGGTTTTTGAGATATCAGCTCTCAAAGTCGTAAAAAGTATGTCCCCCCCCCTCTATTTTTATAACTACGGGGTATAAAATTCTAAAAAAAATAGAGGTGATGCATGCTAATTAACTCTTTCAACGATTTTTGGTTTGATCAAAGTATCTCTTATAGTTTTTGAGATAGGTTGATTTAACTGTAATTTTGGACTTTGCTGCTACGGAACCCTTTGTGCGCGAGCCCGACTCGCACTTGGCCGGTTTTTTAAAATAGAGTACGCTCTTCTCTCTTCTCTTCTCTCTGCTCTTCTAAGGTAAAGCTGCAGGCATGATCATCGGCACCCAGAGAAGGAAAACTCTGCATTCATATCAAAACCCTCGCCAACCCGTCTGCTAAGCGTGGTGAGTCTGGCAATTACCCCTCATGTGATTGAGGGAGGCCCGTGCCCCAGCAGTGGGGACTTAAATGGGCTGACGATGACAATGACGCTCTTCTCTACAGTAAGAGTAGTTGAGGCAAAATGTCAAATATAAGCACTCGTATATAAGATTAGGATCATAAGTTTGTACTAGATATGTTTTATTTATTTATTTTTTACTTTTATGGACCGTGAAAGCTATTATTCTTCTTCATCTTAGTGTGTGATTTCCGGTTGCGTCCAAAGCGGTCGCTTTGGAGGCCAGGGTACGATTAGACCATGATTCAGGATTTGGGAAGTCTGGTAATTACAATGTAGCGACTGGCGTCTGACCTTCGCAACCCTTTAATCAGACCAAGTGAATCATGGTTACACATTACAGAAACTATCTGAAACGTGCAGTTTTATTTTATTTTATTCATTTTACATGTTTTTGGAAAACTTACAGCTAGATTTAGGGATAGAGTCAGAGAAAAAATAACATTGAGGGCCAATTACAAGTTTCCACTGATAATCACTTGGTTGTTTAACAGAAATGCAAGTGGGCAATGTTAAGAGAGAAAAAGTTACTAAATTACAAACAAAACGAACAACGCATTTGCCACTCCTAGAAGAAGAAACATTGAAATTGATCAAGTCATCCAACATTATCAGGAAAAAAAAGAAGTGTTTTCCCTCACCGCCGAGCTAATGGTAGAAATATGCATATATAATTAAAAAATCCAGAGGTGCATGCTCGAATTCGAACTATCTTGCGTAGAAGGCGCGTTCTCATTCACTGAGCTACGATCGCACATAGTCCGTGATAACTATTATCTCGTCGTCGTCAGCCCATTTAAGTCCCCACTGCTGGGGCACGGGCCTCCCTCAATCACATGAGCGGTAATTGCCATACTCACCACGCTTGGCAGACGGGTTGGCGAGGGTTTTGATATAAATGCAGAGTTTTCCTTCTCTGGGTGCTGATGATCATGCCAGCAGCTTTACCTTAGTCGCCTTTTACGACACCTCGGTAAGAGTAAAGGTGGCCTATTCTACTCTGCCGGGAACCACACGGCGGTCTATTAACTATTACCTATCTATTTATATTTACTTAGCCACCTTTTTATTTATGTGCGCTGCTTAAGAGGTTCCGGGTTCGATCCCGGGGTCGGGCCTACCTAATTTATCGGTAAGAAATTTTTAGTAGAAATTCAGGCTGTCTGAGTCTGGATGTCGGCGGTTATGTGATAGCTATTATGTATTTTTATTAATTTAGCTAGTCACATGGTTATTACACTTGGTATGTGACTACCTCGGTGGCGCAGAGGTTAGTGGGTCGCACTTTAAAGCGACGACGCTGCGCAAGAGGTTCCGGGTTCGATCCTCGGGTCGGGCCAAAACTTTGTAAATACCTAAGTTTTCAGAAAGATTGTTTTTGTTGCATCCCGGAGTCTGGAAGTTAGCGGTCTTGTACGGCCGTGCATCGGAAAGCAGGTTAAGCTGTTTGTCCGGCGCCCGATTTTTTTCCGGTCGAGTCACAGTATTGTCCCATCGGAATATGAGGATAATGGAATAGAGAGTGAACTAGTGTTTGAGCACTATAATTTATCCTGCGTACGCGGCTAGTCGTTAAGATTGGCCGCCGCAGGCTACAATGTACTTTCCACGTCCTCGGTGTGTGCATAGCGCTGCACCGCTGCAGAAGCCGGCACCTAGGAGCACACATGATCTCAGCTGACGAGATCAAAAGCTCCATTCTCGGGTTTATCCTGGAACTGGAGCTATATGAGGTGCTGTAATAGTTTACGGGGCTGCCACAATAGATCATCTACTGGTCGCAGTGGCTATGAGACGCAGGGCTCACCCCATTTCTATCAAATAATAAAAAATGTAGCTAGTTGGCATTTGACGTATTACACAAAATTATGTTAATGTTTTTAACTTTGGCTAGAGAAACATCCCTTATTCAAAGCGTTATAACAAAAAATATTGGAAACAAAATAAAATAAAAACGTATGAGGAAACTCCCATGAACTATAAAAAATCAAGTTAATACATAAAAAATCAACAAACATGATGTTTTATGTATTAAGATGACGGGTAGGGAACGCCGCGTGGTCCCCGGCAGAGTAGAATAGGCCACCCTCACTCTTACCGAGGTGTCGTAAAAGGCGACTAAGGTAAGCTGCTGGCATGATCATCAGCACCCAGAGAAGAAAAACTCTGCATTTATATCAAAACCCTCGCCAACCCGTCTGCCAAGCGTGGTGAGTATGGCAATTGAGCCTCATGTGATGGAGGGAGGCCCGTGCCCCAGCAGTGGGGACTTAAATGGGCTGCCGATGTAGGGCACACTAGCGACGCCAATCGTTTTTAATTTTAGCTACTAAACCAGATTTATTTTAAACAATTTTTGGGTTACAATCTCTCGGCAAACACTTGTACTAATTATTATAATAAAAATAAAAAAAATAAAAAGTAAAATTCATTTATTTCAGGTTTCGCCCATAATATTATTAGTATACAAAAATACTTAAAAACTATGTTAGTAGAACCACAACCAATTAATTTAGGTATCTGCCGCGCGCTGCGACCCCGGGCAAGCGCGCATGTACTTGGAGCCAGTGCCGCAGAAAAGGGCTGTCCGGCTTCTGGCTGAGCACGCTCAGGATGGTGATTAAATAACCATGCACAAATGTTGGGTCCAACGCGTACGTGAAAAATTAATTCACGCCAAAAACGGCCACTTTTAGCGTGAATCAATTTTTCGCGTCCAAAAACGGCCCTAAAATTTGTGCATGGTTATTTAATAAATAGTATAAGCGTTTGCCAAAAGGTTGTAACCCTAAAATTGTTTCAAATAGATCCGGTTTAGTAGCTAACAATAAAAATCAATTGGCGTCGCTAGTATGCCCTACCCTTCACCTTAATACGCCTTCTTCATAATAAATGTTTAAAAGTAGATCTCTATAATATTACAGGCTTCCTAACAACTGACGCAATGGATAATAAGAAGATCTATCCTACAATTTAATTTGTATATCAAACCAAACTTCAAGTGTACGATCTAATCTAAAAACAACAATCATTATAAATCTGAAGACGTCCGTCGGAAAGACTAAACGCCCATTATAAAGAAATTAGCAGTAAATTTCTGTATATACATACAAAACTTAGGGAGGCGCTCTTAAAATTTATTACACCTCCAGACAGAGGTACTAAACAAAAAAAGCTGGATCACTCCGAGGAGGGAGTGAATCAAACAGGCTGCGGAAGAAAATAAAATAAATTTATTTCCTTCATCTGGGGGGAACAACTGACTGTTTAAGTCTACCCCCCTGTGATCTGTTGGCTGTATTTTAGGTCAGGTTGTGTAGGTATGTTTTTGATGAACGTTTCTGGTTATGTATGTTGATTAAATGTAACTGTTAAAAATATTAACAGTTGAAAGTTGTTACATTAAAATTACTAAAAAAACTGATTTTAAAACCTCAGTGTTTAGAAAGACCTTGCTGATTTTTTAGATTTTCGCGTTGCATTATAACTATAATTTATCATTAACAGAGCAGACGAGTGAGTCGCTCGTGACCACGGCTGCTGTAACGTAGCCGAAACGTCGAGCCAAATATGTGACTACACAAAGTTGTAACACATAATAAATATCGTGTTAATTCTCGTCTTGATAAATAATAGTTACTTGCTGATTCGGCCGTGTGGTCCCCGGCAGAGTAGAATAGGCCACCCTCACTCTTACCGAGGTGTCGTAAAAGGCGACTAAGGTAAAGCTGCTGGCATGATCATCAGCACCCAGAGAAGGAAAACTCTGCATTTATATCAAAACCCTCGCCAACCCGTCTGCCAAGCGTGGTGAGTATGGCAATTACCCCTCATGTGATTGAGGGAGGCCCGTGCCCCAGCAGTAGGGACATAAATGGGCTGAGGACTTGCTGATTCAGCGGCTGTGGTGCCCAAGTGCGGAAAATATTGGGTTTGATTCTTAGTCCAGTCGAGTTCAATATCGTAAGAGCACTTCGATCGATTATTGTTATAATGTACGGTACAGAGAATAAAAAGGTTCGTCACCTTATGGTAAATTTTCGCTTGCTCGGCAAGAATCAGTTGTACCAACATACCGTTTAAAAAAGATCTGCCAACCTTCTTTAAATTTACTTTACATCAAAAGGAATCAATGTTGCTACAAGCAAATCTGAACTTTCTGATCAAACAGTTAAGCATAATTTTCTGTGCAAAAGGTATTACTATGACAAATTTACAAAAGGTAATAAGTGCTCATAGCATATCAAACGAATCAAATTCAAAACTGACGAACCTTTTCGTTCTTTGAGTGTACATTGTGAAATGCAAATAAATTATTGAGTATTGAGTTGAGTATTTCTGCAACGATATCCGGGTTAACGGGTTTAAAGGTTGGCAGCACACTTGTGACTCCACTGGCGGCAGTCGCTTACCATCAGGTGATCCGGCTGCTCGTCTGTCACTTATCACATAAAAACTCAATCTTTATTTGCTCTACTTGCTAAAGTGATGGTTAATAGTTTCATTAAGAAACAAGATTGTGGGCCGTGTAAGGCACTGCAAAAGAAAAATTTTTACCCGACTACGCCGAAGCAAAAAGGAGGGTTATGATTGATCCGATTACGGCTACGGCGGCCAATCTCAGCGATCATCCACGTTCGCAGGATATATTATAGTGCTCAAGTGTGTGCGCAAACACAAGTGCACTCTCTATTATCTCTACCTTAAGGTAACGGGTAGGGCACACTAGCGACGCCAAATGATTTTAATTTTTAGCTACTAAACCGGATCTATTTTGATCAATTTTAATGTTACAACCTCTCGGCAAAGTCTTATACTCTTTATTAAATAACCATGCACAAATGTTGGGTCCGTTTTTGTACGCGAAAAATTTATTCACGCTATAAGTGGCCGCTTTTGGCGTGAATCAATTTTTCGCGTACACATTGTTTAAAATAGATCCGGTTTAGTAGCTAAAAATTAAAATTCGATTGGCGTCGCTATTGTGCCCTACCCGTCACCTTAACGTCCTATTCCGATGGGACACTACTGAGACACGATCGGAGACGGATTGAATTTCTTAGCGAAAACTTAGGTACAAATGTTTGGCTCAACCCGGGGATCGAACCCAGTACCTCTTGCGCAGCCGTCGCTTTAAAGTGCGACGCAATAACTGTCGCGCCCAATTATGTCAACCGTAAAGGCCTGAGAGACAGCTTCCTCCAACTCCTCCACTTTGGAAGAACCGCCAGATCTCTTGCGCAGACGTCGCCACTTTAAAGTGCGACCCACTAACCACTGCAGATTATTGTAGTATCAAATAGCCATCAATATTATCTCTACCATAAAAAAAACACTTATTTTCTTCTTCTTCTGGTGCCTCTCCAACTAGTGAAGGTTGGCAGTCAGCTCCGCATATCTCGCACGATCTCTTGCTAGATGGAAAAGGTCTGAAGCACTGGCGATCCCCGTCCATTCCCTGATGTTTTGCAACCATGACTTTTTTCTTCGGCCAACTGCTCGTCTTCCCGCCACTTTGCCCATCATAATAAGCTGCAGGAGTTCGTATCTTTCGTGCCTTAGCACGTGACCAAGATATGCAACTTTTCTCTTTTTGACGGTCTGCATCAGATGGCGCTGTTTTCCCACTCGACGTAATACTTCTACGTTGGTCACACGATGCATCCAGCTAATAGCCAGCATACGTCTGTAGGTCCACACTTCGAAAGCTTCTATACGTTTTCGCAGCTCTTCTTTAAGGGTCCAAGCCTCACATCCGTATAGAACTATGGGCCAAATGTAGCACTGCAGTAGGCGAGTTCGCAAGGAAATTCGCAAACTGCGACTGCAAAGGACTTTCTTCATGCTATTAAAGGCACTACGGGCAATTTCAATGCGGGTCTTTATTTCAAGATCACTTGCCCAGTCTTCAGTCACCCATGTACCTAGATATTTATACTTGCGCACTCGCTCTAGGCTCTTGCCCTCTACAGAAATAACTGCATTCATAGCCTCCTTCTTAGTGACCAACATAAACTTTGTCTTGGAAACATTCATTCGTAGACCTGCTTTTTGACTGAATGTATTGACCCTGTCAACACTTATTTTAACTCAGTTAAAATTCAGAAAGCTCAACGCAAGCTTGAAGCCCACACTCCATTAGGTCACGACAGCACAAAGCGCGCCGGCTTATCACTCGACTAACAGTGATCTGAGCAAATACGGTATCGTGCGCGTGCGTCGCTTGAACGTCCGCTGTTGACATTACAGTGCCCACACGTTTGGGACGAAACGAGAATCCCGTATTTGCTTTTTTTATGTGATAGGTGGCAGACGAGCAGACGCTCACCTGATAGTAAGCAATTGCCGTCGCTGATGGACACCCGCGACAACACTGGAGTCTTATACCTTACCTGACCTTCGGTACCCTCACTCACGCAGCGAAATACAGCACAGTGCTGCTTCACGCCGGTTTTCTGTGCGGCCGTGGTATCAGCGCTATGGCTCAGGCCATAGCTATATGCTGAGTAGGGACCGTTTCGGCACTTAGCTTTTAAGATATTTCCTCTGTAAATGTCCATGTTAAGTGTCGAATAAATGCTTTCTTATTCTTATTCTTATTCACTTCGGTCGAGCCAGCCCATTCATGCCGAAGCGTGGCTCTCCCACGGTCTAACGATGAAGATTCTATTAATTTTTTACTTTAGATTTTTTTTATTTAGGCATTGTATCTATGGACCAATAAAATCGCCAAAATTTAAAAAGATTCATAGGTGGTCCGCTCCGGCTGGGTGCGTATGTGTGTAATGGAGACTATACATTACTGCACGCATTTCTGGTACACAGTGCACCAGAAACGCGAACTCTTATCGACCATCAAGCAGAGGAAAGTTGCCTACTTAGGAGATGTGTTAAGACACGATAGATACGAGTTGTTACAATTTATTATGATGAGGAAAGTAACATCCGGGAGTGGACGGGGATCGCGAGCGCCGCCTGTTTTTCCTCGCTAGAGACCAGGGAAGATATGCTAGATTGACGGCCAACCTTCGTTGGTCGCAGAGGCACTTTAAAAAGAAGAAGACCATTAATCTAGTAAAAGTAAAGTATCAGCCTATATACTGTCCCACTGCAGGGCAAAGGCCTCCATCATAGAAATCAAGTCATCGCTACTATGATGGGATTAGGCTGAATCACCACGCTTGCCTAATGCGGATTGGTGATGACGATCCCGAGCTATGTTCTAAAAATTCGAAACATACCTTTGCTCGACCCGGGAATTGAACCCATCTAGTTCATTCACCAAAAAAGAGTGGTATGATATCGTCAACTCATTTCATTCGCTATCAATAGAAGGAAGTTTTTTTATTTTGATGATAGAAGTCAGAATAAAGATTGCTTTATTTGATGGAACGAGAAAGAGAAAGAATAATTCGATTTACAGCGCCTATTGGGAAAACGTGTCGCCTAATAACCGCCCATGGACATCCGCTATACCGGAAGGAGTGCAGACGCGTTGGCAACCTTGTAATATACACATATTTGTTTTTTATAGGCTTGTTTCTTAAAGACTTCAATGTTTACCGGTTTGGAAATAAAAATGTGATTTTATTAATGTAAGAATAGTTATTTACGGGATTGCTACCATGTCGTACCTTATTTTTGAGTATCCGATATTTCGGCGCTGTTGCAAGCGCCATGGTCACGGAATAACTGCAGATTCTGCGGGTAAGATGTTATTGGCAGACATATCGGTCTACCCTCCTTCTTAGTCTTTTACTGCGTTCACCTCCGGTACCACTGTTTCCTAACTCACTATTTATTCGCACCTGTTCTCGACACACAACACTCACAGTATCTGCCCGCGAAACGACACTTTGTTTAGTTTTACGGTTCCTACACTTACAAATCACTGGGTTCCAGACATTTGACAATTTAAACCCATCCTCACGATTGAAATTTTTGAATTTCCGGATTTCAATCGCTCCCTGACCAGTCTCGGTATGTAGTGGCGTTCTGTCGAAATTATCTGAGGGTTATAAAACTCAATCCAGTGATTTGGACCCGATTCCAACAAATGTTCTGCAATTGCTGATTTCTGCTTGTCATTGTTTTTGACCGCTTTTATGTGTTCTTTTAGTCGGCATGATATGGTGCGTTTAGTTTGGCCAATGTATGAACTACCACAGCTACAGTCAATTTTATAGACACCAGGCTTTTCGAGCGGAAAGCTGTCTTTGGGCGATCGCAGGTATTGAGCCACTTTTTTAAGAGGAGTGAAGACAGTTTTTATAGAGTATTTATTTAGCACGTTGGAGATCTTGTCTGTCACACCTTTAATGTAGGGCAAAAATACCGGCTGTCTATCTACCCTGTCTTTATGTTGCTTAATTGTGTGTCTTGGTGGAAGATGCCCATTATATCCGTTGTTCTGTAGGACTCCCCGAATATGATCCAGCTCCTGATCTAGGTGTTCATCATCGCAGAGATCATAAGCTCGGTTCGTCAATGCAGTCACTACAGAATTCAGATGTCTCGGGTGATGATGAGACATGGCACTTAAATAGCGGTCAGTGTGTGTGACTTTCCTGTACACTGAATGGCCCAGTGATCCGTCATTCCGCACACATATTTTGACATCAAGAAACGCTAAACTCCTATCTTCTTCCGTCTCAGAGGTGAATCTCATTTTCGCGTGGATGCCATTTAAATTGGCCAGATGGGACTCCACATCATGTCTGTCACCCTTCAGTACACAAAATACGTCGTCTACATACCTCTTCCATAGTTTAATTTCCGTGGGTGCCGTGGCAAGGGCTTTATCCTCGAAAAACTCCATCCAGATGTTAGCAACTACTGAAGCTACCGGACTGCCCATAGCGACCCCATCTATTTGGAGGTAGTATTGACCGCGATATACAAAGAAATTAGTAGACAGACAATGATGTAAAAGTGATGCATACTCATATCGGGTAGACCGATATGTCTGCCAATAACATCTTACCCGCAGAATCTTCAGTTATTCCGTGACCATGGCGCTTGCAACAGCGCCGAAATATCGGATACTCAAAAATAAGGTACGACATGGTAGCAATCCCGTAAATAACTATTCTAATGTTAGTGACCATGAAAGTTTAAAACAATATATTTATTAATGTATCTTAAATGTTTTCGATGTATGAAAGTAGAATGTGTAAGTGGATCACCAGGCGGTAAATGATAGCAGACCGCTTTTAGACATTTGCAGCACCGGAGGGGTTCGAAGTAGCTTACACATTATAAGTGCTTTATCGAAGCTTCTGTGATTGTATGATACGCGAGTTTCGTAAAAAAATGATTGAAAGGTACATACACTAGATTGCTATAAAAAAAAAACTGACTTGACTGCCTCTGTGGTGCAGTGGGTAGTGGGTCGCACTTTAGAGCGACGGCTACGCAAGAGGTCCCAGGTTCAATGCCCGGGTTTTGCCAAAAAATTGTAGTTACCTAAGTTTTCGGTAAGAAATTCTGTCTGGAAGTTGTTGGTCTTGTATCCCTGTAACTCGGAAAGCACGTTAAGCTGTTGTTCCTTCCCCCGATCCTTCTCCGGTCGTGTCAAAGTAGAGTCCTATTGAATATGAGGGTAAGGGTATAAGAGTGTGTTTGCGCACGTGCTTGAGCACTATAATCTATCCTGCGTAGCCTGCGAAATATGTAATATAAATTTTTAAAAAATCTGCAAATTACACTGATTTCGGATATCTAAAACAATAAAAAGACTAGTTTACATAGTGCGAGCTGCAGTCTAGCTAGTAGACAGTTACTCGGCATGTCATGCGAGCTACTGTCTAGCTCCCTCGAGCGAGTAACTCGTGAGTAACGACGTCCAACCTTCCAACCTTCTCGGTTTGTGCATGCACTTTCTATGGGACCAGTGACCACTGACAGTGTATGCGACATGCGCAGTTGTCATCTGATGCGACCGAGCGGGTGAGCAGGTTGCGGATAGCTCGCCCCTCCCCCATACCCACCTCTTTGCTTGAGGACGGGAGAGGGTGTCACGTTGACCCCGGACAATAGATGGCTGCTCCGAAACCCAATCCCAGGCTAGGAGCATTCCTGACAACCTCAAACCCATGCTCCCCGCCTCATCCTCGAACCACCCTAACTCACCTTATCCTTCCCCTCATGTCCTGGAGGAGTTAACCTCGACTCTAAAAAACCCCAATCTAAGGTGTCATCCGACCCGTGCCGATAGATGCATGGCCGAAGGGATGTTCGGTCGAGAACGGAGGGGCCTCGAAACCAGGCGAAATCGAGGTCTATTTAGCCTTACCCCTGCAAGCGGGGCTCTGCAGGGGTGGACCTTTACTTCCCTAGCTTCTCGTGGGAACTATATGGATATTATTGACATTATAGACAACCATTTAAATTCTACCGAAGAGGTACCAGGTACCTCTGAGGCTATGCTCTTTGGTAGCGATACTGAGGAGCATACTATCACTGCCGAAGCACCTGGGACTGATGGACCGGGTACTTCTAACGCGGAGTCGACCCCTCTGGGTGCAACGCACCAAAGGGACTCGTCGACCAAGGGGCCAGAGAGTAAACCCAGGGTTAAGCTCTCTGGAGCTGATAGGAAGCAAATCTATCGGCTCGTAGCGAAGGGTATGAACTTCGAGCAGGCGCTAGAACTGCGCATGAGTGAGAAGGCTAAGCAGAGGACCCAAGAGGAGGGGGAAACGAGGGAGCGGGCGACTAAGCGCCCTCTCAATACCTCGTCTACCTCGAATCAAGGCAATCCTACCAAGGCACAGAAGCTTGGCGAGCCTTCCACCTCGAAGCCTACTTTTAAGGAGGTTGCTGGGTCCGTCACGTGTGGCATCATAGACGCCCTGGGAAAAATGGACCAGGAGAGGGTCGAAATGCTTCAAGAGGCTATCTTGAAGTGTATTGACACCTCAGATGATGGGGACGGTCCCAGCTTTATTGGATGCAAACCGCGCTCGGGTGGCATCCTTTTGGCGTGCGCAGATGAGGACTCGAAGGAGTGGCTCATCCGCAAACTGCCCAACATTAAACCCTGGGATGGGGCTAATCTCTCCGCTGTAAGCGAAGAGGATATGCCCAAGCCTAGGTATGGTACGGCCTGGATACAGGAAGCCAAACACGACGCAGGTACCATCCTGCGGAGGTTGGCAAAACAAAACAAAGGTTTAGACCTCTCGAGTTGGAGGGTAGTCAACCGGAAGCCCGAAGCAAAAGGTCAAACAGTGACCTTTTCCTTCGACGAGGCGGCCTTGGAGACTATTCTTCAACGCGAGGGGCGTCTCTACCTTGACTTTGGCCTTATCCAGATAAGGGTCAAAGGGGGCAAGGTATCCGGGGACAAGAAGGAGGGGGCAAGCGTCGAGGCTCGTCCAAGTACCTCCAACTTGGTCTCGGGTACGGAACCCTCAAGAGGAGCAACTGGAGCCGACTCCAGCAGCACCACACCTCCACCCGTCCGGGGGACGCATGGAGTCTCGAGGGGCAACAGTCGTGTTGCAGGACCCTCGAGAGGCAGGAGCACCAATACCTGCCAACCATCTGCCCTAGACAGCAGAGGTCGTGGTCGTGGTGGTCGAACACGACCAGCAGGGGGACGCGGCAAGAGAGGCGCTGTGCGAAGGCCGGTAAATCTACCGACCCTAGCACAGGAGCACTCCAGCAGGAAAGCCGCAAGCAACCTGCTCAACAAAAACAAATAATCCCCCCCCCCCCCCTCCCCGTAAGAAACAGACACAACCCACCTACACAAATATCCTCCTATCCCTTCCCTCCGAATTTAGAAACTTTCTCCCAACCCTTCCCTTCCCAATCCCCAAACCCAACAACATAATGATTAAGGTGATACAAGTAAACCTCCAGCACTCAAAGGCAGCCTCAGCTGCCCTTTGCCAAAGATTCCTCTCTGAGGACCTGGACATCGCCTTGATCCAAGAACCGTGGGTGAATAAAACCACAGTAATGGGGCTAAACTCGGCAGGTAAGATTTTAAGTAACACCTGCGGAGCAAGGCCAAGAGCATGCATGCTCTTCAAGAGAGGCATAAATTACCTCCCGATCCCTTCTCTGTGTACAGATGATGCTGTTGCAGCGCATATAGACCTACCCGGGGGGAAAGGTGGGGAGACATTCATAGTCAGCTCCATGTACCTACCCGGTGAGGACCAGGATCCGGTGAACAAGGTGACGCCGGTAGTGGAATACTGTCTGGAGAGAGAAACCCAGCTGCTGGTGGGTACCGACTGCAACTCCCACCACACATCATGGGGCAGCTCCAACACGAACGCTAGAGGTGAGTTACTGTTTGACTACTTGCTCACTAATAATCAATTTGTTCTTAACGTGGGTAGTAAACCAACCTTTACCACACGTTCTAGGCAGGAAGTACTAGACATAACTTGGTGTTCAGGTAATCTCGCACACCGAGTGACCAATTGGCACGTCTCAGATGAGCCGTCCATGTCCGATCACACCCACATTAGGTACGACATACTATGCTCGGGAACAAAGGAACCGAACACCTACCGTGACCCCAAGGGAACAGACTGGGAGGGCTTTAGGAACTCCCTTAGGTTATACCTTGGAGATTTTAAATACATCAAAACTGTGGACCAAGTGGAAGCCGCAGCAGAGGACTTAGGCAAGAGCCTAATGAATGCGTATCTAGAAAATTGTCCTCTCAAGACCACTAAGAGCAACAGAAACACGCCTTGGTGGAACAAAAACCTGGAGCATCTGAGGCAAAAGGCCCGTGCCTTATTTAACAAGGCAAAAAAAGACAAGAACTGGGATGCTTACAGGAAGGCGTTAACACGTTTCAATAGGGAGCTCAGGAAAGCAAAAAGAAGATCCTGGCAAAAATTCTGCGGGTCAATCAAGGACACTGCCCAAGCTGCCAGGATCCACAAAATACTATCCAAGACACCTGAATCCCATCTAGGCCTGCTAAGGAAAGCGGATGGATCTTTCACAGAATCTCCGGAGGAAACACTGAGACTGCTTGCTCAAACGCACTTTCCGGAATCCGTGTACATTAATAACGAAAGAGAACTCCAGGTCAGTAAATCTCCGGACAGGAGACCGAGGAATGAAGACTGGAGGAGAGCTTCCGTTATTTTTCGTCCCCAGCAGATAATTTGGGCCATTAGGAGTTTCAAGCCGTACAAATCTGGTGGGGTCGATGGTATCTTCCCGGCTTTGTTGCAGCGGGGCGAAGATATCATCATCTCTACGCTGATAAAATTATACCGTGCAAGCTTTGCTTGGAGTTATCTGCCATCAGCGTGGACTCGGGCGAGGGTCACTTACATTCCCAAGGGAGGGGACAAAGACAAATCGCAGCCCAAGTCCTACAGACCGATAAGTCTTACCTCATTCCTACTAAAAACGATGGAAAAGGTGTTGAACAGTCACATCAGGGCAACATACCTCGTTGAAAAACCCCTGAGTGCAAGACAACATGCCTACCAAACAGGCAAGTCCACGGAAACGGCACTTATTGACCTGGTGGACGGAATTGAGAAAGCCATAGAAGACAAAGAAATTGCACTCTGTGCCTTTCTTGACATCGAAGGGGCGTTTGACAACACCAACTTCGATGTTATAACACGTAGTATGGTGAATCGTGGAATCGACGACACCACCACCAGATGGATGGGATCCATGCTACAAAATCGGACTGCAACAACAACGTTGATGAATAAAACCCTACATTATAGAGTGACCAGAGGATGTCCACAGGGCGGAGTCCTATCACCCCTTCAATGGTCATTGGTTGTTGACAGTCTCATCTGCGAGCTCAATGAAGCCAGATTTCTGACTCAGGGTTACGCAGATGACATAGTAATAATGGTCATAGGAAAATGCCCTAGCACCATTTCCAATCTTATGCAAAGGGCCCTACGAATAGTAGAAAACTGGTGCACGAGACACGTGCTAACAGTCAATGCACGTAAGACGGTCTTAATCCCGTTTACCAAAAGAAGGAAACTAGAGGCGCTACACACCCCAACACTTCTTGGTACGAAGCTATGCTTGTCCAACGAGGTCAAATATCTCGGAGTCTTTTTAGACCAAAAACTAACATGGAACAAGCATCTCGACTACATCACTAGAAAGGCAAAAATTGCGATGGGGGCAAGCAGTAGGTTGGTGGGGCTAAAATGGGGGCTACGGCCCATGGCCGCACTCTGGATTTATAAAACCATAGTGAGGCCGATCGTCACTTATGGCTGCTGTGTGTGGTATAAGAAGACGCACCAACTTAACTGCGTAGAGAACCTCAGCAAAGTTCAAAGAACTGCCTGCCTTATAGCCACTGGCGCGCTTTCGTCCTCTCCCTCTGCAGCACTGGATGCCCTCCTGAACATTCCACCTCTGCACATTCACGTGCAGATGGAAGCGAGGATGGCTATCACGAGAGCGAAAATCAGAGGGAGGACGAGATGGCATTCTAAGGTCATGAGAGGCCTCTACAATGAACTAATGAAAATTCCGGTCATGGATATGCCCTCTGACTCCATGGTCCGTGAACACCGCTTCGATAAGCGGTTTACAGTCTTGTTACCAAGTAGACAAGACTGGGAGGCTGGAACTCCCGGAAATGTTAAGCAGAATGACATCGTTTGGTATACAGATGGCTCCAGGAAGCAGGGCATATCTGGGGCGGGATTTTGTAATGATCGCTGCGGAATACGCAAATTCGCCAACCTGGGTCGCTATACCACAGTGTACCAAGCGGAAGTCTTCGCAATAATTGGCTGTGTCCAAGAGAGTCTACAAATGAATCTCCAGAATAAGAAGATATTCATCTTCTCAGATAGTCAAGCTGCCCTCAAGGCGTTAACATCCTGTGAACTTGACTCCAAACTCACTAGAGAGTGTGTCCTGCTCCTAAACCAGCTTGGCAATGCCAACATTGTAAATCTGATTTGGGTACCGGGACACTGCAATATCAGAGGCAACGAAGTCGCTGACGTGCTAGCAAAGGCCGGGGCAGAGAGCCCACTACTCGGACCGGAACCAATAAGTGGCGTTCCAGCATGCATGGTCAGGTTCGAGTTAAAAGAGTGGGAGAAAAAACAAAGCACTGAATTCTGGAAAAGATTACCTCGACTAGAACAGTCTAAGGCGTTGATACAGGCGTTCGATCAGAAACGAGCTGTAGAAATAACAAAACTGAGTAGAGGACATGTTAGGGCACTCACTCGGACCCTCACAGGGCACTGCAAATTAAATAAGCACCTGCACAACATGGGCCTTACAGATACCAAAATCTGCAGGTTCTGTCGCGAGGACGAGGAAACGATTATCCACGTCCTCGGCGAGTGCATAGCGCTGCACCGCTGCAGAAGCCGGCACCTGGGAGCACACATGATCTCGGCTGACGAGATCAAGAGCTCCCCCATCAGCTCCATTCTCGGGTTTATCCTGGAACTGGAGCTACATGAGGTGCTGTAATAGGTTACGGGGCTGCCACAATAGATCATCTACTGGTCGCAGTGGCTGTGAGACGCGGGGCTCACCCCATTTCTATCAAATAATAAAACGACGTCCAAACAGTGTGAGTCACTGCAGTGCAGCTACTCGGCAAATGCTTGAACTAGTACGAATATTGCAAAAATTACAGGCCCCTTTTTACTTCAAGCTTCTTTCCAATTATCCCATATTATACAAAAGTGTGATCACCCTACCCAACAAAAGGTGCGCGGCGCACGCGCCGGCAATCTTCAAAGTTGTTTGTGATGTTTCCACACAGTATTGTGTTGAAGTTTCGGTAGGCTTTGAGTTAATGTGACCTGATAGCTTAGTAATGTTTACAGGCATTGCGCATTAAGTGGTTAGATTTTGAGAAAATTGCGGTGTCTTTGGGTAGTTGAGAAATGGGTGTAAACAAACATGTAGATTTTTCTCTCAGACTTGGTAACTATTACATGGATTTCACAACATTTTACGGTAGAAGAACTGAGTTGCAAAACTTGGTTTTGTTTTTGATGGCACATTTTTTCTTAATCACTGTGACTAGGGATGCCCAAGACTGCGAAGTGGAGAAGTTGTTGCGGGCTTCTTGGGACGCAATCGGTATAAAACGCTACTTTAAGATGAAGAAGAAGACTGTAAGATAACCTTATTGCCTAATTTCCCTTTCTCCACCTCGCAAAAGAAACCCATATTTTTTTCGTCCCTAACATTACCCTGTTTGTTAGTTGCGTTAATAAATCGGTCTGGCCATTAGTGCGGGTTTGAGTCCCGGCCGGAAAACATGCGTCTTGTTGATTTGTGACGGACGGATTGGGGCGGTGAGGCGCAGGTTCGACGCTCGGGCAAGACATGATTTGTGCCGCTCATTATTTTTGAAATACGATAAAGTTTTGGAATTATGTTGCGAGGTGACGCCTGTGTGAAAGATTTAGGTTTAGAACAAAGGGAATAGTTTTATCAATGGGGAGAGATTCAGCCATCAGATTTCAAAAATTATGTTTAGAACACGCTTGTGCGAGAGAACCGTGGTAGAGCCTTGCTTCGGCATAAATGGGTCGACCGGAGTGATATCACGGCCTCACAGAAAACCGGCCCTAAACAAGCCCTGTGTTTTGCGGAGTGGTGAGGGTGAGACTCAATTAGTTCGGAAAGGGATAAGGTAGGCAGCGCATTTAAGACTCCACTGGTGTTATGACTATGTGCATAATAAACACGGAAAGTCAGCTTTATCGGACCTTTATATCGAAGAGTTCGTTATAGCTACAGTGTTATCGCGTTTCTCCAGCACATCTGTCATTCACGCCGAAACACGCCGAGATCAGTACCCGCGCATGTTTGTGTGCCCATATCACAGATCACACAGGTGATCTGTGGCCCATATAGTCCGCCGGCGTTCAGCGTTAAGGTGACGGGTAGGGCACACTAGCGACGCCAATCGATTTTAATCTTTAGCATCTAAGCTGGATCTATTTAACTATTTCGGGGTTACAACCTCTCGGCAAACACTTATACTATTTATTAAATAACAATGCACAAATGTTGGGTCCGTTTTTGTACGCGAAAAATTGATCCACACAGCGGTAATCCAAAATTCGAGTGCAAAAGCAGACCGAACAGTTAACAACCGAAAGTATTAAATAAATAGTATAGGTGTTGCTGAGAGGTTGTAACCCCGAAATTACTTAAAATAGATCGGGTTTAGTAGCTAAAAATTAAAATCGATTGGCGTCGCTAGTGTGCCCTACCCGTCACCTTAAATTATTTTGTGACAATCGTTTATCATCAAGTGATTGGTTGGACATACATAGGTACTCTACGTAAAAAATGCACACATACTCGTGGGTAATCCTAATTTTCCCATCTCTCAAAACAGAGGTCCTAAACATTTTTAAACTCTGTCACCATAGCGCAACTTCATTAAGCATTCGTTTTTTCCCGCTAATGGCGTTATTTATTGCTTCCTCCACGCGGGATTAGCTCGTGACGCCAACTGTCACATGCGTACGCGCCTTTGTAATGTGAGCGGGGATGTGGTGGGAGTTCGAATTTTAATGGTAAAGTTAATTGGTAAAAACCACAAGATAAAATGATTGAGACGTTCTTATTACTGTTGTTGTTGCGTGTAAATTTGAGTTTTTTGACTTTGACTTAAAGAGAACATATTTAATTTAGGTTGGAATGACAAACAAATCTACGTAAATAAGTATCTAATCATAGTATCTAATGTAGGTACCTACTGTAAATTATAGTATTATGGCAGTTATCACAGATAATGCCGTAGCAACAAATGCTGAGGTTGGAACCTGATTGACCACACACACTCACACCTCTTTTTGTATATCTGCTGCTTATCTTCCTTGTATCCATGTCGTGTATGTGTGCCTATTGTATCGTACAGATAACACTGTAATCTTGTTCTATGTTCTATCATGTTGCTCTGTGCTGTGAAACTTGTGATGGTCAATAAATGCGTTTCTTTCTTTATTGTAATTAGCGATCTGAGGCTTCAGGTGGGTGCAATACCATGCATTTAGGCAATAATATTATACGTACAAACCTCTTCTTGAAATTGTACCTAAAAAAATAACGATAAAAGCGTTATTTTAAAGATATAAGCATAATTAGGGACAAACAGCGAAAGCGACTTTGTTTTATAGTTTATAGAGATTGACAAGATAATATGAGTTATTATTATGGGAAACTGACATGTACAAGCATCGCCAAATAAGTCTAGCGAAGACCTTAAGTGCGCAGAAACCATTTTTAGTAATGAAATGAGATCATTTATTGTCCCACTGCAGGGCAAAGGCCTCCATCATAGAAATCAAGTCATCGCTACTATGATGGAATTAGGCTTAATCACCACGCTTATCAAATGCGGATTGGTGATCACAAACCCGAGCTTATGATCGAAAAATTCGCAACATACTTTTCGCTCGACCCGAGAATCGAACCCAGGACGCCGAGATCACGGCCCGGTACTTAAACTACTAGACCAACAGGGCGTTTGAGATAATTTACAAGTGCGCAAATTAACGGCCACGTGGTGCGGCCTGTATCCATATTTAAATACAATTAAAAAAGTACACTTTTCGCACGACTATCAAATACATTTTATATAAAAAAATATAGGTACGTATATGTTTTCGCAACCATAAAAGATTCCAATTAAAACACTTTTTATATTTCTAATTCAATTCTTTTGCAAATTTCACCCCATTTCATTTCGTCACGCTACAACAAAACGTTTGTTACCCCTGTCTGATCAAAGATGGCGCATAAATCAGCTGTAACAATATGGCCGCTAAAGTACTTCGCAGCTGTAAATCTATCAAAAACGCAGAGCGCAATAAATTACGGCGCATCTTTCACAAACGTGTTAGCAGAGATGGTGATTTACATTTTTTGTCCCTTTCTTACGTTAGAGTGCACGAAACTTGATAATTTGCCGACAAATTATTTTTATTGGTAGACATTTTATTGAAATTTTTTATTGAGTTATCTTTATGAGTGCCCGCTTTTGAATTAATTTGAAATAAAATGTAAAAGTAAGTGCATTTCAAATGCAAATGAATGGATGCAAAAATAACTGAGATTCGTAAAAAAATATTGTAAGGCGATAAATAATACATATAAAAGAGTTTTGACGGTTTCCTTCTTCGCACTTTTTCTATTTTTATATGATCGATGGCAGACGAGACGGATCACCTAAGCAATCATTGGCGTCGCCCTTGGGCACCCATAACACCAATAGTACAAGAGCGCTACCAACCTTTAAACTCCCCTGGAAAAATATAATTTCATGACGTAGAATGTCATAACAACAACAAATACGTAATCATAACTCTACATTTTCGGCTTTGCCGTAGTCGGGAAAAAAAGGAAATCATTAATACTCCTCAACTATAAAACAGTAAAAAAGTTTGCGATTTTGAAAGAATATGGTTGGAAATTTAATAAATACAAAATATGGTCATGAAGAAGGATGTAAAAAAATATTGAAAATAGATAAAAATCCCAAACACAATCGGGCCGCACTGACAGAAACCGACAACGCCATCTATTGACTTAATCAGGAACCCCGCCATCAGACGTGCTCCGTTTACACTTGACTCGTGCCGCGCAAACGAAAGTGTTTGGTGCACAAGTAAGCTCGAGTTCACAAGCGCTGCTGACAAATACTTTGACGCGTATCTCTAGCATGCTTGACGTTTCTGTACTTCAGTTGATTCTTAATCAGCGGTGCTCACATCACTGATGGTCCCTGGACGAATCTGAATCAGCGAATCGATTCTAATTAACCGATCAACGCGGCAACCAACGCACGTGGTGTGATTTTGAATTACATCTTAATGATCCAAAGCAAGACAAAAATTTCGTCAAATTGTCCTTCATGCCAAAAAGGTCGATGCCTGAATCAGAAATGAGGTAATACGGCACAAAACCAATTGGATTAGTAAGCGAAAACCGTTGGGGTAGAGATTTGTAGAGTGGAGTCCGCGTCTTAGAAATCATAGCTACGTACAAGTATGTTACTAGACACGAGAGACCGCGTCTCGATCTAGGCCAGATGATAATAGCCAAAGATCGATCAAAGTGTTGAATATTAGGAGAGGATTTCGTCAAGATGTGGATTGTGACAGGCTGATGATGATTTCATTTACCTATGTAATTATAAATACAATTCCTATAATATTCTAATAAGAAACAATATCCATGTTATTATACAAAATTCAAATTACTTATTGAATTTAAATCTGTCATGAGTTTGACCTTCCGGTTTCTTCGCGTCTGATTTCCATGGGCTCAAAAATATTGTTCAAATTAGAAGTTTATATTGAAATAAGAAGAAGTTTACATTGAAAGAAGGGAAGGTATCTCTATGTGTTCTTATTTCAATTCAAAATTCTAATTTGAACAATATTTTTGAGCCCATGGAAATCCGACGCGAAGAAACCGGAAGAAGTAATTTCGGAGAATCACCCTTTATCTCATTTTTAGTCTCAGTCCCATTTGTTCGGGTTCGACGTTCAGCCTTTGACTGTATTATGTATGTTTATAAAAATATAGAAAACTTCCCTCAAAAATCTGATAGCCAGAACCTAAATACTAGAAATTGTGTTTATTTCTAGTATTTAGGTTGCTGTTCCACATCTCAAACTTCATAAGATTAGTAATTCATTTGTAGGAATGAGTATTAAATATTTAATAAGTTACCACAAAAGCTTGTTGATTTACCGATGCCTAAATATAAAACACATGTTAAAAATTATTTAATACCAAAAGCCTATTATACAGTTAATGATTACTTAAATGAGAAGAATCTGTGGAATTGATAAACTGTTAACTGTATATTGTTAAAAATTTTGGCGATTAAAAAGAGTAACTGGCGAGTTTCTTGCCGGATCTTCTCGTCAGAATCAACTTTCCGATTCCGGTGGTAGAATCACATTATATCTATTCATTTCTTAGTACATTTTTTGTATCGACATATATGTTTAGTTACATGTATAATATATACAGTTATAATTATATTTTTCATATATGACGATTTGTAAGAGCTGTATATAATTATGAGCCTTTGCAAAAAAGTACTTTTGAATTTTGAAATATCGTGCATTTTTAACCGGCTTAGAAGTATCTCGTGTTCCTCTTCTTCTTATTGTATACATAAAATAAATCGCTGCCCCATACAAATTGTAACATTCAGCTGATCACTTTTCTTTATGACATGGACTACACCGTATTTTTTAATTAGTCCCTCGATATGTTTTTAGACAGTTAAAAAAGCAGGGTGTACCTATAAAAAATAAGCTTCCTTGCTAACACTTTTCCCCTCGCCACTACGTCGGCGAGTTATCAAAAAGCGCTGTTACGTACAATTTGTGTGCTAAGAGCTTCACTTATCTAAGTCGCAACATACAACAGTTGTAAGTTGCTGTAGTAACACCCTGTGTGGGGCCGAACAGGACTGAAACTTTCAGGGAAGTTGAAGTTGGAAGGTGAAATAAAAAAAACTTGAGTAGAATCACAGTCCTCTTCATCTTAGCGTATCTATCTATTCCCAGTTGCGTCCAAAGCTGTCGCTTCTGCACCCAAGGTACGCGTGAACATTCAAAGAGGTCAATTTTCAAAGAGGTCCTGGCTTCGATTTTCGATGGGGTTGTTGAGGATTCCTCTTCTTCACTTTGCTAAAGTTCCGCATTCCTAATCCGCTTTCGCTTCCCCATAATTTAAGAGGAATTAAGAGGGAATTTAGATTACGACCTTAAAACCATGTGAACGTGTAAAAGCGTGATGGAATATTATTATTTGAAAATTTGCTTGTCGTCCAATTTTTTTTTCTTTCCTTTAGTTAGATAAATAGATAGATACTCTTTATTGCACAACATACAACACTTAAAAGCTAGGTATACAGAGACACCTTTCTACATCTTCATCAGTTTCCTCTCCCGCGTCCTCCTCCTTATAAATATTTTTTTCCTCATCCTCTTTCTCTGTACTGCTTATACAATTGGTAATTCATTTGTTAACTTAAGTATTAAGATATTCAATAAGCTGCCACAAAATGTCATAAACCTATCACTGGATAAATTTAAGTCTCATATTAAAACCTGCCTAATGAAGAAAGGTTACTATAGTGGAAAATACTATTTCTTCTTGGATTCTCGGTCATGTTAATCGATTAGTATCTTAAGTTGTTATTCATAGCAGTCTGTTAACTTTGATAATTGTATATTTTTTTCTCTTCTCAATTGAAACTACTGACATTCCAAACCATCGGTAGTTGATAATATGTGTACCTATTGTGACATTCATAAGTTTTATATGTGGACCTTAATTGAATAAAGATTTTTTATTTATTTCTCTCTCACTTCCTCATAACCAGATCCTCAACAACCCTAACTCCTCATAGGCTTGTAGGAATGGAAGCATAAAGAATGCCCTAGTTTTGGACAAGCTGATAAATGTGGTTTATTTGGGGCATTTATTATTATGTCATAGGTGGCAGACAAGATACCAGTGGAGTCACAAGTACTATTTATTCCTTGTAACATTACATAAAAGACTAATTATCACCAATAACATTAGTCCTCTGGATTCGCAATAACATAATATTTATTACGCATTTGTATGAAAAAACGTATAAATACGTCTATTGCGTGTAAATTATCTCGAGATATATGTGATATGAGCAGGCTCGTGGGATCGACGCAGGATGCGCGTGGGCAATCAGACAAGGGCGCAGGGCCTATAGTGTGGAGTCGGACTTGGGATTTATACATTTATTATTAAGGTGACGGGTCACACTAGCGACGCCGATTGATTTAAGTTGTTAGCAACTAAACCGGATATATTTTAAACAATTTCGAAGCTGCAGCCACTTGGAACTTTTGGGTCTGCTTTTGTACTCAAAATTTGAATTACCGCCAAAACGGCCAGTTATGGCGTTAATCCAAATTTCGAGTGCAAAAACAGATCAAAAAGTAATAATAAAATAATTAAATAAGTAGTATGAATGTTTGCTTAGAGGCTCCGAAATTGTATAAAATAAAGCCGGTTTATTAGCTAACAATTTAAATCGATTAGTGTCGCTAGTTAGGCTACCCGTCGTTTTAAGAGTACAGAGTTGTGTCTTAAAGCGATATGGTAGCGGTGGTTCAGAACGCGCCTTCTATACGGGGTGTCCGGGTTCAAATCCGAGCATGCACCTTTGGATTTTTCCAATCTATGTGCGTGTTTCTACCATTAGCTCGGAGGTGAGGGAAAACATCGTGAGGAAACCTGCTAGTTTCGGTTAGTTGCTGAAACGGGTAACCATGATTCAGTTGGTGTGGTTGGTTACCCTGTAAAAGGGTTGCGAATGTCATACGGTAGTCGCTTCATTGTAATTACCAGACTCTCCAAATCCTGAATCGTGGTCTAAGTACCCCGGGCTTCAAAGCGACAGCTGACTTACAGAATTACAGGCTGAGATAAGGAAAATCAACATTTTGACCACAAATTATACGAGTACGAGTATACTCAATTAAACCAATACCTTACCGTATCGATGCTGGGTTGATCATTTTTTAATTATTTTTTTTCATAAATTAAATATTTTATTATGAGGAAAAAAATATTTTTTAATGGTAATCTTTTCGAACTAATATTTAATTGCGTTGCTCAAAAAGTATGAAGGGCAGAGTCTCTCTCCACACCAGCCTAACCCGATATAAACCTTATAAAAGCTACTAAATAGTAATGTTTATTCGACACTAAACGTCCGTGGCATTAAAAAATGTCGATAAATATATCAAAATACCGCTTTTTGTTGCGTTTTGATCCCGTCAGTCGGTTTGGGGTTAATGCTCGATCTTGGCTATAAACACTGCGCGGTGGTGGTATGCGGGAATACGCAGGATATATACCTAATAGTGCTCAAGTGTGTGCGCAAACACAAGTGCACTCTCTAATCGCTTACCCTCATATTCCGATGGGACACAATTTACCACTTTGGGAGCGTCGTGTTTAGAAAAAAATATGTTAAAAACCTTTCTAATTTTTTGGAAAAATCGTAATGCGGTTAACAAAATACATCTTTTTACCAAGTTTTAATAGTATAGTTCTTAAAGTTTCAGAAAAAAGTGGCTGTGACATACGGACGGACACACAGACGGATCACGATGATGAATCTATAAGGGTTCCGTTTTTTTGCCATTTGGCTACGGAACCCTAAAAAAAGGTCACATTAAATAAATACTCTTGACTGCCTCGATGGCGTAGTGGTTTGTGGGTCGCACTATAAAGCCACGGCGGCGCATGAGGTCCCCGGTTTAATCCCCGTGTGTCGGGCCAAAAACGTGTACCTAAGTATTCGGTAAGAAATTCTTAGTGTCAGCCCGGAGTCTGGAAGTTGGCGGTCTTGTACCCCCGTGCCTCGGAAGCACGTTAATCCGTTGGTCCTGCGCCCAGTCCCCCTCCGTTCGTGTCACACTGATGTCCCATCAGAATATGAGGGTAAAGGAATAAATAGTGCACTTGTGTTTGAGCACACACTTGAGCACTATAATATATCCTGCGTACGTGGCTGATCGTTGAGATTGGCCGCCGTACCCGTAATCGGTTAGAGGATATTATTATCAAAACAAAACCCAGTTCATATAACGTCCCAACGTTCTCCGTAACGTCACGATTTTAGTGCCAGCCTTCTCTCACAACAATAATGTATTATTTATATTCAATCCTTCCGAGCAGAGAACGCATCACACTACGAGGTTGTAACTCAAAAACTACGTGTATCAAATTTTAATATGGCTCCTTCCCGCCCTGTTCTTTTCTTCACTAGTTACGAGATATGTGTTAAAAATACAGCTCAAAATATATTCTCAACTATCGACGTTTACAGTAACAATTAAATTTTTAAGATATCGATTCTTTTTAATCGATTTTTCCTTTGAATTCTATACTATTTATAAGAGATCATTTATATGACGCCCAGTTTGTCTAATGGTTTAAGTGCCGGTTCATGATCTCGGAGTCCTGGGTTCGATTCCCGGATTGTGATCACAAACATAGCTTGAGTTTGTGATCACCAATCCACATTAGGCAAGCGTGGTGATTAAGACTAATCCCATCATAGTAGCGATGACTTGATTTCTATGATGAAGGCCTTCGCCCTGCAGTGGGACAGTTTATAGGCTTAGTTTATAGGCTGATACTTTACATTTCTATTACACACATAGGCAAACCGAAAATACGCAACACTTGTGCAATGATGAAGATTTTTCATATATTTTTCGGTTACAAAATTACGATGTCTTATATACATTAATAGGCCTTGTTCTATTGCCCATTTCTGTTTGGGACCAGGACAATAAACAAACTCAAGTATTTTCAGTCATAGTATTTTCCATATTAAGTTTCGGCCATGTGTCAAAAATTTATATGTTACTCTTCTTAGTGACTGTTTGTACCAAATAAAATTTAAATAAAGGGTAGTTTTATGCTGGTTCATTTTTTTTTTTTAAATGCCATTGTTTCACATACATAGATATTCTACAGGGTGTAAAAAGACCCTTAACAAAGCTGAAACCTACGCACATCATCAGGAGCATTTTTTCCTTCTAGACTATACCTGGGAACTCAATACTTTCCAAGTTATTGAAGTCAAAATAAAAATCTCAAGATTTTGATGTAAATAAATTTTAAACATTATTACCTAATTTTTGTCCAAAGAAACTTGTTCAAAATTTTAAGTAATTCCTAGGGGAAAATGGCTTCAAAACGTACAGCCCGCAATGTAATGTTTGAAAGCGGGGCGGGGGCGTGTGCGGGAGACGCGCCTCGGCGACTGTACGCTGTTCATTGCGTTGTCCGTTTATAAGATTAAAATTGACACCAAAAAATCAACTTCGTTTCCTATCAATATTTTTTTGTTCTAAGACTTGTTTTAATGGTCTGAGTGCGTAGAGCCGGCTTCGTTAAGGGTCTTTTTACACCCTGTATATTGCACATAACCAAAATACAGGTATGAGATTCAATAACAAAAGACAATAGAAAGCAAGCATCTTTCGAAGTAGGTGTTATAAGAACCTGTTCATGTTCAAAAGATCACTTTGTGTTCTGTTTGTGCACTGTGATTCGGACTTTTTGTTCAAAGAAAACAAAGTCCGTTAAAAATACTCGATATATGAATACCATCACATCACTACTAGTTACCGCATACAATTTATTGTTTTTCATCTTTGAAATCTTAGCAGAGTCAAATTGTATAAATCATGCGTTAATGCCCCAGCATTATACAAATTCAAATTTATAACCCGATAAAATTACGAAATGGCCGATGGGGTGTCACCCCGACCCATGGGGGGAGGGGAGGGGGGATCACGCTAAACTAGATTCAGTTTTAATTCATTAACCGTTCGGTTTCTGTATTGGTCTGTTTTTAGTTTTTAGGGTAAAATGAACTAGGGGCTTGGGACTAGAACGAAATTTCAAGCCTGTTTCATAGGCTTTTTGTACATGTGCTAATCCACTTTCTCAGACTTCATAAAATCGGTAATTCGTTTGTTGTCTTAAGCATTAAGATATTTAATAAGATACCACAAAATGTCATTAACCTATCACTGGATAAGTTTAAGTCTCATATTAAAACCTGCTTAATGAAAAAGGTTACTATAGTGTACAAGACTATTTAAATGATAAGAATTCTTGGTCATGTTAATCGATTAATCTTTTGAGTTGTTATTCATAGTAGTCTATTAACTTTCATAATTGTATTTTTTTTCTCTTTTCAATTGGAACTCTGTAACATAATCAATATTTGAAAAAGAGTAACTACTGAGTTTCTTGCTGGATTCGGAGCATACTTTTCGCTCGACCCGGGAATCAAGACCCCTGAGATCACGGCCCGGTACTTAAACTACTAGACCAACAGGGCGTTGATGCGTTACGTTGGGCGTTGAAAGAACTTGATTAAAGCGATAGAATTCGCCTGGTTAAAACAAATTCATAGTTTCTGAAATATTATTGAATACATTTTCTTTCATAATGTAAAGCTAAGATAAAAGCGTCGTATAGTGCATATAAAATTCGTGTGTTTAGACATTTAGACTGCCAAAACAATACAGTACATAACCCAAAGAGTAACTTGTAAAATAAAATTTTCTCTTTCCAAACATTTATTTATTTATTTATATTAATTTTGCCAATAATGAATTTATTTATTTAATTTTTTTCAAAATCCAGTATATATTTTTTTATGTGATAGGTGGCAGACGAGCAGACGGATCATCTGATGGTAAGCGATTACCGCCGCAGTGGAGTCATAAGCGCGCTTCCAACCCTTAAACCCCCCTTTCCTCCGGATTTTGCCTCCGGTACCCTCACTCACGCAGCGAAACACAGCACAGTACTGCTTTACGCCTACTTCAATTTTATATATTATAAAATGTTTGATTGAATCTATAAAAATCTATGAAAAGTACAAAAAAAGCTTCTCCGATGGTATAAACACGTGCACAGACGTCCCAAAGACCACATAGTGCGGGTAGGTCTAGACATAGGTACCAACGACGAAGCAAAGAGAGCCGACCCCAGATGATGGGAAAAGGCGGATTATCATGAGATCGAATCCGAAATGAGGTGATCCGGCAGAGAACCAAAGTTTGCTCACCGGATTAGCAAGCTTAAGTGGCAGTGGGCTGGCCATATTAGCCGCAGAACCGACAACCGATGGGGAAACGAGTTCTAGAGTGGAGACCGCGTCTTGGCAAACGTAATGCAGGGCGCCCTCTGGCTATGTGGGGGGACGATCTGCGCAGGATGGCTGGCAAGAGCTGGATGCGAGAAGCCATGGATAGATCACAGTGGCGAACAATTGGAGAGGCCTACGTCCAGCAGTGGACTGCGATAGGCTGATGATGATGCATGATCATGATGATGGTTGATTGAATCTATAAAATGTTGGATCAACTTCAGCCACAGAATAATATAACTTCAGCTTCATTGTCCACAGTCTATCTTCGGCAGATGACATTCCAGCTCCACCATTATCTTCTCCCGAATTAAAAACGTCCATCGCCAGCCTCAGTCATTCGATCCCATTGTTTCAACTCGGGACAATACCGATTCTCGATTTAAACCGATTTGATCATTCAATTACCCTCGAAAGGAAAGAAAGAGGTTTACAATCGAAAACGGTTATAAATCAAAGAGCTGATAATAATTGCTCGGTATTATTGCGGTGGCTTTTTCTTATCTTAATCGATTTGGGGATGTCGACTTATCGATATTCCATTTTTGGGAGTCAATTTGGAATCGTTTTGCATTTGCAAATATGCCTTTAAAGGTTTATTGATAAGGGGACGGGTAAGGCGCACTAATGACGCCAATAGATTTAAATTATGCACTGCCAACCCCTTCCGTTGAATTGGGCCTCCGGTACCTCACTCAATCGGCGAAAGATAGCAAAAGAGCTGCTTCATGCCGGTTTTCTGTGAGGTGGTATCACTCCGTTCGAACCGGCCCATGTGCCTAAGCTTGTCTCCCAATGGAAGTATACCTATGCAAATTCCGTTCTATTTTCCGAACATCTTTTCCTATATTTCCCCGAGAACGAGAAGGCCATAAACAACCCCCCACATAAGGGTTGATACGTATCGCCGCTCGGGGATGAATTTATAATATTCTGCGCGGCCATCGCTAATTATTACTTATGGCGTAAGTTGCTGGACCACGGCTAATTCTGATTGATGGGATACTGCGATCTATTGCTTTGATTTAGGTGCTGTATTCGCACGAGGTAACATTATTTTATTGACACCTGTTTTAGTTTTATGATTATAAATCGTTTGACATTTTTTTTTATTGCTTATAGTAGGTAGACGAGCTTGCGACCCATCTGATGGTAAACGGTAACCGCCGCTCATAGACATAAACAATGCCGGAGCAGAGTCATGCCGCTGCCTACAGTGAGAGAAGAACTCTCTTCAAACCTCGTTTAAAAAAGGACATGTCATAGCGATCAGGGAACACCGCGGCTGGAAGCTCATTCCAGAGTTTGCACGAGCGCGGGAAAAAGGAGCGCTGGAAACGAAGCGTTCTGGAAGGGATTGGTTCCAGGTAGTATTGGTGAAGTTTGGCCATGAATGAGCCATGCTTTGGCGTTCCTTGCCTATTGCCACTCGATATGCCATCTCTGAATCATTCCTGATACGATCACGCGAGGAGACTCCGAGCATAGCCCTTTCTAATGCTGTTGAGGTGACTTAGTACCTTCTTACGCGGCTCATTGTAAGCAGCCACGTTTCGGCTCCATATGTCATCACTGTCAGTAAACATGAATTAAAAAGCGGTAGATTTATGACATCTATTTCGAAATTCATAAGTACTCTGTATGGACCTAACTTGAATAAATATTTTTTACCTTTATCTTTATCCACTCCACATCCCATTACCCTACGTTACTAGACCATACATCTCACACTACCGTCAGAAGGCCGAACCCAATTTCGAAAAACACCATCAAAGTATCAAACGCCCGTAGCCGGTAATGGAAATCGATCGGAATCATCGGCTGGTTAATTGCAACCATCCCATGGTTTATAATAGACAATTAACAATAAATAATAACGCGGTAATCTCATTAACCTTGCGAATAGAAGGTTATCGTGGTTTTATTGAAACATACGCGTTGTGGGCCGGCGTGACTTTGGTGTGCCACAGTAGGAATTTAGCCAGATACAGAGATTGGGGAGAAGCCTGATGTGGAGGGAAGGGATTACATTTGTCAATCTATGTGCTTAATTAAATAACACACTTAAAAATTTCATCTCGTGTTCAGGCGGGACTCGAACCCACACCTTCCACAATCCGGGTGAATGTACTACCAATTATACCACTGAACGCGTTACTCAGTCGACGAAATTTGTAAGTGCTTGATTCGACATGAGCTGTCGATAGTCTCATCAATATTGTAGGTATATTTACAATATCCAGTGGAAATATTATTACAAATATTTGACCACCAGTTCATCTAGTGTTCGCCTGAACACGAGATGAATTTTTTAAGTGTGTTATTTACTTAAGAATAAATCGCAAAAGATTGCTATAAAATATCAACTATTGATTTAGCAGTCTCATCTTAACTGGTGGTCAAATATTTGTAATAATATTTCCACTGGATATTGTAAATATACCTACAATATTGATGAGACTATCGACAGCTCATGTCGAATCAATGCACTTACAAATTTCGTCGACTGAGTAACGCGTTCAGTGGTATAATTGGTAGTACATTCACCCGGATTGTGGAAGGTGTGGGTTCGAGTCCCGCCTGAACACGAGATGAAATTTTTAAGTGTGTTATTTACTTAAGAATAAATCGCAAAAGATTGCTATAAAATATCAACTATGTGCTTAATTTTACCTTAGATCGGTGAGGGAAAAAATTGTGAGGAAACCTGCTCGTTTCGGATAGTTTTTTGAAACATGCAACCATGATTCAGTTGGTCTGGTTGCCCTCATCATCATCAGCTTATTTAAGCTGCTGGGGCACGGGCCTCCCTTAATCACATGAGGGGTAATTGCCATACTCACCACACTTGGCAGACGGGTTGGTGAGGGTTTTGATATAAATGCAGAGTTTTCCTTCTCTGGGTGCTGATGATCATGCCAGCAGCTTTACCTTAGTCGCCTTTTACGACACCTCGGTAAGAGTGAGGGTGGCCTATTCTACTCTGCTGGGGACCACACGGCACCTGGCACCTGGTTGCCCTGTTATCCTATAATAATTGTGATTACCAGACTCCCCAAATCACGAATCATAGTCTAATCGTACACCGGGCTCCATAGCGACAGCTTTGGACGCAACCGGGAATTACACGCTAAGATGATTTTATGATGAAATTTATGTTGAGTTATATAACCAATCCAACTTACCAACACATGGTGTCACCAAAAATATAAAATTACAATAAAAAAAAAAGGAATGCGGCATTCGCCGTCATTTTAGAGAGCCAGGTATCCCAATCCATGATGGGATGCTGTTCCAGAAATCAATGAAAAAATTAATTTAAATGTGCTTCACGGCACCGAACAAGAATCCGGAAAAATCATCATCATCATCATCATCAGCCCATTTAAGTCCCCACTGCTGGGGCACGGGCCTCCCTCAATCACATGAGGGGTAATTGCCATACTCACCACGCTTGGCAGACGGGTTGGCGAGGGTTTTGATATAAATGCAGAGTTTTCCTTCTCTGGGTGCTGATGATCATGCCAGCAGCTTTATCTTAGTCGCCTTTTACGACACCTCGGTAAGAGTGAGGGTGGCCTATTCTACTCTGCCGGGGACCACACGGCCGATGAAAACACACGGAAAAATGGCAGACGTCAAAACCACATAAAGGATTTATATATACGGCTTAAAAACAAAATGAAATGCAGTTAATGCAGAAAAATACATAGTTGGCTACAAATATCAAATTTTGTTGAAATTAATTGTTTTAATAAGAGTAATATTTATTTAATTGAAAATCAATGAAATGTATCAAAATCTAATACTCATATAAATGATTGCTGTCAAAGATTATAAAGAAATTAGGTTTGTTCTCGCTAGATGGCGTTAGAAGTAAGGAAATATTAGGATAAAAATAGAAATATACCTAAAATAGGTAACGACGTGTTACAGTGTAGGCGAACAGTTTATCATTTCCACATATTCTTGTCATTTAAATAATCATCAACTGTATAATAGGCTTTTGCCATTAAATATTTTTTAATATGTGTTTTATATTTAGGCATTAGTAAGTCAACAAGCTTTTGTGGTAACTTGTTAAATATTTTAATACTCATTCTGACAAATGAATTACCAACCTTATGAAGTCTGAGATTTGGAAGCCTATGTTTATTTCTGGTGCCGAATCCCAATGTCAAAATTAAGCCTTATCCTATCATAGTAGCGGTGACTTGATTTCTATGTTGGAGGCCTGTGCCGTGCTGACTGGCTACTGACTGTTTTTCCACTGTGTTGAGACATATGCTTTGCGAGCCGGGTTGATGTTGGTAATGCGGTTGCCAATGCCGGTAGAACAAATCGAATAGTACGTGCTGAGTAGCAAATACTACTAAATACTCGTAGTATGTAGATGATGGACGAATAGTTACAAAGAAATTCAAATGGCTGGCTGGCATAATCCTATTAAAAGCAGGTACAGACGGCGACAGGTCGAGTTATCCCCCCGCAATTCAAATAGGATAGTAAGTATATAACGTTCCCTCAAAATCACTTAATTGCGAATCTATCCATTTTGCACGTGAAAAAGTAGGTACTAAATGCACATGAAAATCATAGTTTGATGTGCAATAAGTATTATTATTAGCCGTTGGAGCCGTAAAGTCCTTGAGTGGAGACCGCGACTCGCTAAGCGTAGTGTAAGACGCCCTGCGACAAGATGGGATGATGACATTCGAAGGCTGGCTGGTGTGGGCTGGATGAGAGTGGCCGAAAATCGGGAGCAGTGGCGTGCATTAGGGGAGACCTATGTCCAGCAGTGTACGAGTGTGGGTTGCTGATGATGATGATGAAGTATTATCGGTGTGTTATCATCATCATCATCATCAGCCATTTAAGTCCCCACTGCTGGGGCACGGGCCTCCCTCAATCATATGAGGGGTAATTGCCATGCTCACCACGCTTGGCAGACGGGTTGGCGAGGGTTTTGATATAAATGCAGAGTTTTCCTTCTCTGGGTGCTGATGATCATGCCAGCAGCTTTGCCTTAGTCGCCTTTTACGACACCTCGGTAAGAGTGAGGGTGGCCTATTCTACTCTGCCGGTGTATCGGTATGTAAAGGGTTGTAATATATTCCATTCAAAAATAGCACCCGTGTCTCACACACAAGGACGGTATAATTTTTCATGTAATTGGTTTTTTTTAATGTGGCATATACATCGGAAATGGGTGCATCGTTTTAATAATAAGGGCATAAATAACCTTTCCAAAATGTAAGCAACGCATTATCAATCCAAAAACGGTACAGAAGACGTCCATGGGCGGATCACCATGGGTGGATCTGTGCGGTGCGACAAGGTTCATTTGGCACAAAAGTGATTTGCCAGGGGGTCGTTGTAATACAAACTATAGAAAACAGTCTAAAATACTATCGTCCATGTGACACTTGCTTAGAAAACTGTATTAACTAGTATCGATTTTTGGTCGCCCTTATAGTGGTCGCCATTATTGTTAAGAAAGAAAAATTTATTATTTTGGACATCACAACACTACATACGAGTACAACATTAGTTACAAAAGAACAAACAAACAAAAAGAAAAAAAAATAGATACAGAAAATAAAAACAAAACAAAACAAAGGAAAAACAAAATAATGAGTACTAATAACCAGGTTAATTAATAATGTTAATTCACAGTTTTTTTTTTAATAGGTGCACCCGTCATCACAGGGCGTTGACCTTAGCCTACTCTGCTGTGGGGCCCTGCGCTACTGCTTATGCGCAGTTTGTCACCTTTTTTTTCTATGGAGTCAGCGGCGTTACACAATCCTGTTGGCTAATTCACAGTAGGGACAGTAGCATTAATGGAATAGAAGGCTTTCAAGCTCTCATGAGGAAGAAAGTGGCGTCACTGATAAGTCGAGTGCGGGGAAATGACAATAGCATCTTGAGGGTAGTGGCAGATGATCCGCATGCACCTGTGGTATGCGGAGGTCGTGCGGACGATGACCGAAATTGCAACCGGCACCGCTTCCGGATCGAGTTCACAGCGGGTGTCACTAAGGTACATGATAGGTACAGTAAGAAAATAAATGTACCTTTTTTACTAACCCTACTTTTAAATTGTACTAACTCATGGACCTAACGTTGTCCGAAATAAAGATATTTTAATTATGAGTTTGTCAGACCAAATCTGTCAAATTATTTTATTTATAATTACGGTGGCATAGACAAAATGACCCATTCCATTCTGTTAGCCATTCAATCATCATTCATCAGTCTGTGTTGTCTATTCTTAGGTGAATTAATCCTGGGACCTCCTCACATCAAAGGTTGGAACAAACGAGGCGTGCGTACGCGCACTCTGTCAGGCGGGGGTAATTAGCCCTGTCATTTAAGTCTGCCATTGTGAAAGGTGTCATTAATTAGACTTGCTCTTTGACGAAATAGGGAGTAAACTGCTTGTGTACGAAGCAAAATCGTTCTGCTTTGCACGTTCGTCTTTGGCTGGCTTAGTAGTAAAACACGATGAGTTCCGCAGGAGAACTAAGGTCATAGACAGCCTAAATGCGGGGCACATTGCGGAGAACATGCTGCCGTTGGAGCGGAAGGTTCCTTTCCGATCGAAGCAGTGGAGGCCGCGTACAGGAAGTCACAGCACTGGCAGGCTCAGGGTGGACCGACGATCTGGTGAAGGTCTCGGGAATCCATTGGATGCGGACGGCACAGGACCGATGTTTGTAGAGAACATTGGGGGCGGACTATGTCCAGCTGTGGGCGTCTTTTGGTTGAAATGATGATGAGTGGTAGTAAGAATTTAAGTTCTTCTTTAGAAAGTGGTTGCGAATCACAGTTGCCAATGTGACCGGTGGAGACTATCCCCGTTTGCGGTATTTCCAGATCAATGCAATCATTATGATTTCATTAGTTTTTCTTTTCAAAAGAATGGTCTACTTATGGAAGTAGCCACTTTAGTTTGCCTTTAGGTACTCCTGTTTGTAAGCCCCTATTAAATATATTTTTAATGTGCAGACTTACTCGCATACTTACTTTCTATGTAATTAATTGGTTCGTTCTACAGAAGATCATCATCATCATCATCATCATCAGCCCATTTAAGTCCCCACTGCTAGGGCACGGGCCTCCCTCAATCACACGAGGGGTAATTGCCATACTCACTACGCTTGGCAGACGGGTTGGCGAGGATTTTGATATAAATGCAGAGTTTTCCTTCTCTGGGTGCTGATGATCATGCCAGCAGCTTTACCTTAGTCGCCTTTTACAACACCTCGGTAAGAGTGATGGTGGCCTATTCTACTCTGCCGGGGACCACACGGCTACAGAAGATAATCAAATTCTATTTTGAAGCTTTAATGCCACCAGTAACACCAGTGTGTTGGACTTTAGGTGTAGAAATAGGGAAGAACAGTAACAGTTCTAAGAACAACTGAACTTGTAGCCAATTTCACCCTTAAAATTTCATCTTTCCCATAAGAATTTTTCAATAGACGGACTTGACGGTACTTGAAAAATGTATGTTCCTTCTAATATACAGGCTGAAACTTCCTCGCAACAAAAAAACAAGCGAAGGGAAAATAAAAAAGGGTCGCGTCGGGATGTCAGTGGACGCTACAAATCACTGTGGTGCCCTCAAACAAATGCGTAAAATATGAACAGTTGGCCTTTATCATGGAGCTCCAAAACATAGATATTTTTGTGGTGCAAGCCTCAAGTGGAAAATTGAACGATGATTTCTTTTTTTGTTAACATCCTGTTTTGTGCTACCCTATCTATGCTGGCAAGGCGTAAAGATGATAGTTGGACTATAAAGCTTACCGAATGGCAGCCAAGAATGGGACGACGTCCTGTGGGTAGACCACCTGCATGATGGTCCGACGATATTGTGACGGCAGTGGAGAAACAATGAATAAGGCTGGCAAGGGACCGAAGGGAATGGCAGGATAAAGAAGAGGCCTATACTCAGCAGTGGGTGGATGCGGGCTGATATGATGATGATGATGATCTATGCCTGCCTTGGTGATGTATTTGGGCTTGCGGTCTCAAGTTCGATGCTCGGGTTGGGCCAAATTTGTACCTGAGTTTTCTAATAAGAAATGTTCAGTGTCAGCCCTATACGCAATTTGTATTATGTAAGTTTTAATGGGCAGGACAATGGCTAGGTGCGGTGAAGGTAGGTGGAGTAAAATCCTGACCAAATGTCCGCCAGACGAAGTCCGGGTCGTCCAGTGACATCGCCAAAATAGAGTACATTGAAGTGCTCGCTCATTCAATGTACTCTACATTGGCGTAAAGGAAAGGAGGCCTATACTAAGCAGTGGGTACTATCAGGCTGATGATCATTAAGTCTTAGTTCAATTAATTTGCAGCATTTTTGTCTACTCCTTAAATTTTATTTAGGACTAATTTAGTTTGGTTTGGTGTGGGCTGCATGAGAGTGGCCAAAAATCGGGAGCGGTGGCGTGCATTAGGGGAGACCTATATCCAGCAGTGGACGGGTGTGGGTTGCTGATGATGATGAATTTAGTTTGGTGATTTGTGAGGAGATCATTAGGGGAGGCCTATGTCCACCAATGGACGATATTGGCTGAAAAAAGTAGATAATGATGGATTTAATATAACTACCTGTACACTATGATTGCAATAAAGATATTGAGTATTGAGCATTGAATATCTTCCTGGATATGAGTTAATTCAAGTCACGCATTATTACTCTTTTTTCCGAACCGTGACGACCGCTTCATCCCCTCCTCCGAGCCACCTCCTCAAGTTCACGTAAGACGTTATTTATAGGCTAGAGGCGGCCATGTCCAAAAAGCTTAGTTGTGTCAAAAGTTGAGCGTTAAATCATCGGCCACTATCTAGACACTGCAGGCTGGACCGTGGCCACTAGTGGTGGGCGCGTGTCCAGTAGCTGACGCGTGACGAGTTTGTGGCAGTTTCGTTAGCAGGCAAAGTTAGGCGTCAAATCATGAATCAGGCTCACACAATAAGTTACAATAATAGTAGTTAGATAAATACAAAATATTAAGATCTAGATCGCAACTCTAAACTCGGTGGGCACAGAATGATTTAAAAAATCAAGTAATTATTTTTAGCTAGGTAACTGAAAAAGTAACATAATATGAAAAGTGAAATAAGTTATACATACAAAATATCAGTGACTTCTTTTTTAAACCTAAGACTGACTGGATGACGCAATTGGTAGTAACCATGCCTGTTACGCCAAAGGTCGTGGCTTCGATCCCCACCCTGGACAAACATTCGTGCAATGAACACTTGTGTTTGTTCGGTATCTGGGTGTAATATATGTATTTAAGTATATATTTGTGTTCCTCTATTATCTGATATCTGTAACACAAGTGCTTAAGCTACTTAGTACGGAATCAGGTCAACGTATGAGGTTTAAAAAAAAAACCTAATTATTTTATTATGTCTGAAAGTATCAAAACTGGAATGCTCCGCCACAGTATCGTTATACAATCGATCGGTTATCTTACAAGTTTATGATGAACCGTGGGTACTTCTATGTAAATTGATGTGTATGCAATGACACATGTCGTCAATTTTGAGAAAACCTGATCACTTTCTGTTAAACTCCTATTAGACAGAGTAGGCTAGACAGTTGCTACGAGTAGGTATAAAATATGTGATCATTTCTTGATGTTGTCCTTTAAAAGTTAAGCTTAATAAAATAATAAATAAATAAATATTCCACAACGTCATTGATCTAACTCCGAGATAGGTAGCTCGAGCACCTGTGTTACGGATATCAGAATCAACAGTGGGAAGGATTACAAATATATACATATAATACTTTTCTTTTGTAAATACATACTTATATTATATAGAAAACACCCAGACAAATACAAACAGAGATGTTCATGCACACAAATGTTTGTATTGTGCGGGGATCGAACCCCTTGGACCAAAGGCAGCGTTCACTACCATTGTTCCAAACGGATCGTCAAAGCTTATAATGTGAAGATTTAATCTCAACATATAAAGCACTAACTAGTATCTAGATAGGGTAAAATTGGATCGTTGCTAATCAATTATCTTATTTTAATAGGTTTACATATTGTATTATGTAAAATATTTTCTGAATAAATCGAATTTAATTTAATTATGGATATATACCCAAAAAACTAAAACCCAACTACGACAAAAAACGTCGCTGAAAAAGTATAAAACAAGCCTTCGTTGTCAATTTATGCAATATTCACTATGTAGAGATAAAATTTCATGTTTGGAAATCCGCAGTCACACGTTGTCAAAGGGTAGTATATTTAACGTGTGACTACGCCTTTCCAAACATGAAATTTTATCTCTACATAGTGAATATTGCATAAATTGACAACGAAGGCTTGTTTTATACTTTTTCAGTGACGTTTTTTGTCGTAGTTGGGTTTTAGTTTTTTTACTTTTATTTTATTTGTACTATTTTGGTGTCCAAGTGCTAGTATATATATATATATATATATATATACATATATATATATATATATGTATATATATATATATATATATATATATATATATATATATATATATATATATATATATATATATATATATTCAAAATGTACAAGTCAAGCGCTTTCAAATGATACCAAACACGGCATATTTATCATAACTTTATTTTTTTACTCTGTATGTTTTGTCCGCTAGAGGGCGCCACATTAGATTTTGTGAAACTTCATATAGCCTATAACCAGCGGACGATCAAGACGCTTATAATGATATGTCATTTGTCGAATTCTGATAAGTAGTTAAGAAGTTACGTGGAAACAGATGAACATACATACATACATACATACATACATACATAGCCTGTCAAAATCATAACCCTCCTTTTGCTTTGCCGTAGTCGGGTAAAAATAATCTAACACAGCTAGTATCTTGTCACAACATCAGTACCTTTGTAGAAAAGGGACACATATGATATTTATACATTAAGTCCCTATTCTGTATAAGTGACACGATACGGTAAAAACCGTAACCGTAGGTCACTATCGAAACCATAAAACCTAGTTTATAAAACACTTTCCTGACAAGTTAGAATATTCCTACATAAATTACATATAATTCTTCGAAATATTCCAATTCGTCCGATAGAGCAATGGACACAGGGCCGGGCTAAGTGATCCGGCATAAAATGAAATATGTTGACACTTTTACACGTTACAATACGAATTTTTCGTGTAAATGAAAAAATAAATGTACACACTTCCGAGTGCTCACGTACGGGAATTATGGCTCTGTCACTGGTTGAGGGATATTTTTTGCTTGAATGTGACCTAGTTTTAAACCTAAATGTTTAAAATGTTAGAACTTGTAACAATTTGTGCACGTGCACTGTCTATTCCTTTACACTCATATTCCAATGGTTCCTGGTCACTCTGGTGACACGACTGGAGCGGGATTGGGCGCAGGACCAACGGATTAACGTGCTTCCGAGGCACGGGGATACAGGACCGCCAACTTCCAGACTCCGGGCTGACACTAAGAATTTCTTACCGAGTACTTAGGTACACGTTTTTGGCCCGACACACGGGGATTAAGCCAAGGACGCGCAGGACCAAAGGCTTAACAGGCTTACCGACGCACGGGGTTACATGACCGCCGACTTCCAGACTCCGACAAAGAATTTTCTTACCGGAAACTTAGGTACAAATTTATGGCCCAACCCGGGGGATCGAACCCGGGAACTCTTGCGCAGCCGTCGCTTCAAAGTGCGACTCACTAACCACTGCGCCATCGAGGCAGTACGTACGTACGTAGTAAGCTACGAAGGGACAGTTTTGGACCTAACCGAGATTGGTTCGCTGAGATGATAGTGATGACTTAATTTATAGTACATTTGTAATTCCCAGTTACGCCCAAAGCTATTACTTTGGAGCCCGGGTACGCTTGGACCATAATACAGGATTCGGGTAATCTGGTATTAGTACTTAAGTAAAATTTTGATTGTATTGTTACTGTCTATAAAGAAAATAATTAGTAAAACGGTGTCAAAATCAGCTGCCATCGGTGGTGTCCTCGAATAGTTGATATTTTTAAAGCAATCTTTTGCAATTTATTCTTAAGTAAATAACACACTTAAAAATTTCATCTCATGTTCAGGTGGGACTCGAACCCACACCTTCCACAATCCGGGCGAATGTTCCAATTAGACCAATTAGACCACTGAACGCGTTACTAAGCCGGCGAAATTTGTAAGTGCTTGATTCGACATGAGCTGTCGATAGTCACTTCAATGTTGTAGGTAGGTTGTTCTCGAATAGATACAACCTGGTCACCTTCAAGAAAATAAGACCATAATATTTTGATTGGGGCAGAGCCACACTTCGGCATGGCTCTCCAACGGCCGGCTCGACCGGAGTGATACCACGGCCTCACAGAAAACCAGCACTGTGTTGTATTTCGCGGAGTGAGTGAGCGAGGGTACCGGAGGCCCAATGCGGGGTAAAAGGGGGTTTAAAGGTTGGCAGCGCCCTTGTGACTCCACTGGTGTCCATGGGCGGTGGAAATCGCTTATCTTATATATAGTGATATGTCTGCTCATCTGCCACCTATGACATAAAAAAAAGTTAAGTACAATTTGTATATATAACTTTTTTAATAATGAAGCCATTGACTTGTAAAACTTGTTAAAATAAACAAAGCAAATAAAAGCTGAAAATAATATTGAAAATTATCTCCCAAAAATATCTAACGTTAAATGCCAGCTACAAAACTATGAAATACGAAAACAAAACATCAACAATTAAATACGCCTTTATTAACATCGGACATTCTATCTAAATAGCTAGTCATGTGAACATATCGCTTGTAGCATAAAAAAATAACGAACCCCTTTGATGTGAGTTCGGTAAATGATGTCCATCTTTTTGAAAAGGCTTCACTGGAATACCGAATTGTTGCTGTTTTTCATACGCACACTGAGATAGACGAAGATTCTTTATTAAGTTTGGATGTGGCTTCTAAACAATGAGCAAGCCAGGAGCCCAACCACATTACTCTCGGGATTTTCGATATGAACATGGTGGATGTCGCTTGAAAATCCATACAACATTTCACCGTGGGAGAGGCACGCTTCGGCACGAATGGGCCGGCTCGACCGGAGTCATACCACGGTCTCACAGAAAACCGGCGGGAAGCAGCACTGTGCTGTCTTTTCGCTGCGTGAGAGAGGGCGCCGGAGGCCCAATCCGAGGGATAGGGTTGTTCAAAGCTTGGCAGCGCACTTGTGACTCCACTGGTGTCGCGGGTGGGGGGCGGCAATCGCTTACCATCAGGTGATCCGTCGGCTCGTATGCCATCTATCGCATAAAAAAGAACTATACGAAAAAGCTATGTTTTTGCGATATATTGATTTCTCATAAATATAACAAGCACGAGAATTGGGCTCTTGGGAAGAGTCGCGGGATCTCGCTAGACGTAGGCCACCTGCGACCGTACCTTTGGTATCTATGGGTGGCGGCAATCGCTTACCATAAGGACATTTGTCAAAATGCCATTTTTGGCCACGTTTTCATTTTGTCGGGCGTTTTTTTTAACATGGTCATATCCAGTGCTCAAAGCCTTCCCACATCCGAACTAACTTCGATGTTATCTTAACTTTCATCGGCCCTCCTCACGCGGAGATGAGCACTTTAAGCACTAATAAAATACATCTTTACAATAAAAGTATACATCATTATAATAAAAACACAATCACGGTGGATTTTATTGCGTATTTTTCGGACATCGCCCGCCGGACGGCTGATTCGCGCTCGCCGTTTCAAACTAAGGGACGATTCATATCTAAATTGGAGACGAAAAAGTGTCTTCAAATGTTATGTTTTATTTGTAATAAAAAGTCGTGATAGACAAACAGGCGCCTAGAGTTGGAGTAAGAAACGGATTTTTTATTAATCTGATTTCTTCGGGTTGGTAAAAATCTTTTAAACCGCTTTTTACAGTTATAGCTTGTAGGCGTATTTTTTATTTGATAGATGGCAGACCATCCAATTGATCATCTGATGGAAAGCAATAGCCACCTCCTAGGGACACTCTCAATATCAATGGAGTCACAACTCAAATACGTTGACAACCTTGGCTCCTTTTCCAATTGGGCCTCCGACAACCTCACTCACTCGGCGAGACACAGCGCAAATGCAAATGCTGCTTCAAGTATTTCAAGTATTTATTTGCTTACTAAGTAATATACTTTAATTACGGCGGATTTCTTAAAGGCCGTGGTATCACTCCGGTTGGGCCGGCTCATTCATGTCAAAGCATTGTTCTCCAACGGTCTAACAGTGGTCTAGTCATCATAACTGCTGGGGCACGGGCCTCCCTCCATCACATGAGGGGTAATTGCCATACTCGCCACGCTTGGCAGACGGATTGGCGAGTGTTTTTATTTAAATGCAGAGTTTCCCTTCTCTGGGTGCTGATGATCATGCCAGCAGCTATACCTTAGTCGCCTTTTACTTTTTAGTTGTCTGGTAATTTGTGGTTATTTTAAACGTTTTGCATGTTTAGGACAAACATTTTTTTGTGTATTACGGCTTTGGATGTAATGCTCAATGGAACCATCGATTTTGACAAATACTTTTTTTTATAAAAGATAAAGATAATTTTACTGGCCATAAAAACACAGTACATACAGCAGTAGACAAGTATATGGAAAAACCAACAAGGCGCAGCCTCAGCATTTACTGCAGCCAGTAACCACTGCAGCGCTGATTTTCAGGCTGAGCCTTGGGCGACGATCGTGCACACTTAAATTTGGACATGACAAAAACATATAGTGACACAGTATATTGGCTCTCCTAAGACTGATGGTAGTAAGCAAGAGAAGAGCCCACGTTGCAATTACAACGGACGCGAGGTCAAAGTATCACCTCCGTCGGCACCGCCATACTGGCCCGCGAGATGCTTCTTCACGCTTCGTTTGAAGCAATCCATATTGTAGGAAGGAGGAAATACATGCGCCGGCAACGAGTTCCATTTCTTGATGGTGCGGCAGAAATAGGAACTACCAACTGACTCATCATCATCAGCCTAAGGACGTCCACCACTGAACATAAGCCTCCCCCATTGACTTCTAGAGTGTACGGTTGCAGGTGGCCTGCGTCTAGCGAGATCCCGCGACTCTTCCCAAGAGCCCAATTCTCGTGCTTGTGATATTTATAGGAAATCAATATATCGCAAAAACATAGCTTTTTTGTATCTTTTTTATGCGATAGATGGCATACGAGTCGACGGATCACCTGATGGTAAGCGATTGCCGCCACCCACCCGCGACACCAGTGGAGCCACAAGTGCGCTACCAACCTTGAAACCTATTTCCCCCGGATTGGCCATCTTATCCTCACTCACGTAGCGAAACACAGCACAGTGCTGCTTCACGCAAGTTTTCTGTGAGGCCGTGGTATCAATCTGGTAGAGCCGGCCCATTCATGCCGAAGCGTGGCCCATGGCTCTCCCACGTTCAAACAAAGTTTTCATGCGATATCCGTCATGTTTTTTTTATATCGAAAATCTTGAGAATGGACTCGACATTGAAGTCGAATATAAAGATGTCATACAAATCTCTAGTTCGACTTCAATGTCTTTTTTTTATATGGCTCTACCCGAAGATAATTCGCCAATGTCAAGTAACTTTTTTGAGAATAAGTAGGTAGTCAACAGTCGAAGTCAGTCAAAGTCCCAGTCACTCAATAAAATGCCGGTGTTTTACATTTTAACGACTCTAAAAGCAATCGCGTTTTAAGACTCTAATTAAGTCCAAGCAAGTTGTCTCACGAGACAACTCACTCGCACACAATAGCAGTGTTAAAACAATACAATCCAACAATTCTTATTATTAGGATCACATTGCGGCACTTCACTGCACAAAAAAACACAAACTTGTACACTAAAAACCACTAGACACCAATTTAAAACCTTTGAATTGCATCAACCCATGCGGCTTGTTTTAGGCCTACCCGCCGAATCTTCGACTTCAATGTCGAGAGTATGAGAATAGGCCTCAAGTCTTCTGTCCATCACGTACATTATTACATTATGACTGCTCCTTTATAATTTTACACAAAGTGTCATGTGTTTGAAATGATAATTCGTGTAGATGTTGGTCACACCGCGGATACTGTTACATGATCAGACAAGAAACATTCCGATCACATTCACACATAACAGTATTTACGAAATCACTTTACAATTGTTTGTTAACACTTTTAAACGAATTTTTGCGATAATTTTGTTAATTTCAAAAGCTTTTAAAATCTGATTCCACAGGTCGTCAAGATGTAAGAATGTTGAATTCTGTGAATCGTTTAAATATTTACTTAATTTCGTACTGTATGTTTTGGCTCGTTTTTACTTGCGCAGTAAAAACAATATAACTGAGGAATTTCGAAATGTATTCTTGAGTGAGTTGAAAAAAAAAATCTATAGTCAATGGTTTGCTTTTCCGGCAACAATAATTTATGAGAAGTAAAGTCTTTAAGTCAATCAACAGTTAAAGATCGATAAAAAAGCTACAAATGAAAATACAAGAAAGCTTACAATTCTTTCAAATAACTTTAACCTTAATTGTAACAATTGCAGTTAGGTAACATAATGTATGGATGTCTGATACAGATAAAAAAATCTTTCCTACATCTTCTTTAACCCTTATCTGAATTTACGGAAAAGGATCCAACCAAATGTATGTGTATATCATGAGAGCGAAAACCAATGAATTTTCAACCTTCTGTTTTGCCAGTTAAGTGTTAAAAGATATTTCGCTGACATAACACATCCCTACACCATACAGCTATATGTATAAAACCAGAGGGTCTATTCTCACCCACTCGATATTGAAGTCGAGTAAGAGATTTGAATGGACGAAAGTTGTATGAAATCTCTAATTCGAGTTTAATTCGTCGAGCGCACGAGAATTGCCCCTCTGACCAATTCAGCGGTACAGACAGCCACGCTACAATCTGTCAAAATTCTTCAATTGATATTCAACCGAACGTGTTTGACATAAAGGTGTGTATCGACTATAAAAATTAGAGTTTTGTTTACTTATATATACATACTGTGTGACCGTGGGAGGTCCACACATCGGCATGAATGGGCCGACTCGACTGGAGTGATACCACGGCCTCACAGAAAACTGACGTGAAGCAGCACTGTGCTGTGTTTCGCTGCTTGAGTGAGGGTATCGGAGGCCCAATCGGGGGAAAGGGTGTTGAAAATTTGGCAGCACATTTGCGACTCCACTGGTGTCGCGGGTGTCCATGGGCGGCGGCAATCGCTTACCATCAGGCGATCCTTCTGCTCCTCTGCCACCTATCACATTAAAAATATATATATTGATGAGTGGGATACGTTTCCGAGTGTAAAGGTGAATGATACCATTCTCAGCTTCACAACTAAACACAACCCAAAACCGACAAGCTAATTCTTCAACCCATCACAAGACATTTCTTTGACTCTGATATCTTGTTTTGAGGTGACGGGTAGGGCACACTAGCGACGCCAATCGATTTAAATTTTTAGCTACTAAACCAAATCCATTTTTAACAATTTCGGTGTTACAATCTCTCGGCAAACACCTGTACTATTTATTTAATACTTAAAGTTAACTGTTTGGTCTGCTTTTCCACTTGATTTTGGATTACCGCCAAAACTGGCCGCTTTTGGCGTGAATCAAGTTTTCGCGTACAAAAATGGACCCAACATTTGTGCATGGTTATTTAATAAATAGTATAAGTGTTTGCCGAGAGATTGTAATCCCGAAATTGTTTTTTTTTTATAGAAAGGCCAATCAGGATGACCTCACTCCGCCTGATGATAAGCGGCCGTGAAATCCAAATATGAGGCTGACAGGCACAAAAGAACTAACAAAGTACCCATTGTGTCTGCCATCCTCACCCTAATGGCCTGCTGAGATGCCGTTTCACGCTAAAATAAAAGTGTTTAAAATAGATCCGGTTCAGTAGCTAAAAATTAAAATCGATTGGCATCGCTAGTGTTCCCCACCAGTCACCTTAAGCAACCATCTGATATCCCTAATTTATTAGCGCCGAAACGTCTCCAAACTGTCACGCCGTCACTTAAAGTAAACAAGTCACCGTGATAAGTCACAGTGATAAGTAACAGTGATCTAGTGAGTGGTAAATCTGAGATAAACTGTGATTTGGTACTGATGTGACGGGTTCAGCTTAGGATTAGTGGCTTATCATGTTTTATGGATGCCTGTGTGAGGTGGTCTTTTGAAAGAATGTTGGTTTGTGCATTTGCGTGGGTTAGGTAAATGAGCTATGGTAGCACAGTGGATAGTTACGTTCGCTTTCCCGATGGGAGATTATAAATAAATAAATAAATATTTCACATCACATACATTGATATGACTCCGAGATAGGTAGCTCAAGCACCTGTGTTACGGATATCAAAATCAACAGTGGAATTACAAATATATACATATAATACTTTTCTTTTGTAAATACATACTTATAATACATATAAAACACCCAATACAAAGAGACATGTTCATTATAGGTATTGTTTGTGATTATAGATTCGAATCCGAGCATGTAGCTCTGGACTTATCAAATCTATGTGCTTGTTTCTATCGAGTCACCTGATGGAAAGTAATCAAAGCCGCCCATGAATATCCGCGAAATCAAAGAGATCGCTAATGTGTTGACGGCATTTTTAAAAAAGAGTACGCTCGTCTCTTGAAGGTCGGTAATTTATTTTATTTGAATTTTATTGTAATAATTTATCTGGATTTATTTTTAATATTTATTTAAAACTTTATTGTACAGAACGATACAATAGGCGAACTTAATGCCCAGAGGCATTCTCTACCACTCAACCTTTGGGTCATGCAGAAAGGACAATGGTGCGGTGAAAAGAGGATTTATGTAATTATTACAATTTCCAAACAATAATGGCAACATTAACTAAATATTATTCTAATATAAATACGTTTATACCTATTCCTAATTATATAATAAATAATAAAATACATATAAATTATACGTATAATAAAATAATACATAAAACTAAAATTTGTTATGTATTCTCAATTAATTATATCTGTTAATTTAGTGTAGGTACTTTGATTTATAATAAAGTATTTTTACATGATTTGCGTATTAATGCGACGAGCAGCCTAACTAGCGACACCATTCATTTTTAATTTATAGCTACTAAACCGGATATATTTTAAACAATTTCGGGGTTACAACGTCTCGGCAAATACTTATACTATTTATTAAATAACCATGCACAAATGTGGGGTCCGTTTTTATACGCGAAAAATTGATTACCGCCAAAAGTGGCCACTTTTAGCGTGAATCAATTTTTCGCGTACAAATGTTGTGTCCGCATTTGTGCATGGTTATTTAATAAATAGTATAAGTGTTTGCCATCGTAACCCGAAATTGTTTAAAATAGATCCAGTTTAGAAGCTAAAAATTAAAATCGATTGGCGTCGCTAGTGTGCCCTACCCGTCACCTCAAAGGTTACCTCTATTGTACTCACATTTCGTGGACATTAATTTGGTCCTAAACTATAATTTCTCATTTGTTTGTAATCGACAGATCAATGCCAATTGATTATTGTCTGTTGTGTAGCCTAAATAAATAATGAACCGTGAAACCGTGAAGAAGTTGTTGAAATAATTATTCTATATTATTATATGACCAATGCACCTGTAAAACACCCATCCTCTTAACTATACAAAAACGTAGAAAATAGCGTTGCGGGTTTTCATGTGCAGCAGCAATCGCTTACCATCAGAGACGTCTGCTGGCTTGTAGAAGCCAGATTATGTAGTCATGGTCCATTTGTTCCAATATTTTTTTAAGTGATAGGTGGCACACGAGCGGACGCATTACCTGGTGGGCATCACCAGCGATTGCCGCCGCCTATACCTGCGACACCAGTGGAGTCACAAGTGCGCTGCCAACCATTAAACCCCCCTTCCCTTGTTTAAGAGGTACGAAAGTATTGATTCTAAAATTTATATTGTTTATTGGATCCATGATGAAAAAAAACGATATAATTTTTCTCTACGTGATTTTCCGAACACTTAAAAGCATTTTTTAATCATGTTAATTTCAAGAGGCACAGAATCATATGGGTATCACAGATCTGGATTTAAGAAAGCCTCATACAATCCGGGGTCTTTTAGGTGAAGCGGCCATCAGGATGTGGATGGCAGACTCAATGGGTACTTTGTTAGTTCTTTTGTGCCTGTCAACCTCATATTTGGATTTCACGGCCGCCTACCATCAGGCGGAGTGAGGTCATCCTGATTGACCTTTCTATAAAAAAAGCGGGGTCATGTGTGTGTGAAGATATTTTGTGTTTTTATTTATTTAATAAAAGAAAATAAAACAGATTACAACCATTACAATGAAACATTAGCTATTCATTATGGAATTGTATTAGATAGTAATCCTAAATATGTTTTCACGGCAATTACATTGTGGCTTAACTTAAATTAGATTAAAATACATAATTTTAATGGTATAGCTGGTAGACGAGCAGACGGATCACCTGATGGTAAGCGATTGCCGCCGCCCATGGACACTAGCGTCACCAGTGGAGTCACAAGTGCGCTTCCAACCTTTAAACCCCCCTTCTCTTGTTTTAGAGGTAAGACGGCAGCGCTTCGTTAGAATCATCAGACTTCCTGGTTCGAGGACTATGGTCAAAGTGTACCCTGGGCTCCTAAATCATCAGCTTTAGACGGAACTGGAAATTAAATGCTGAGATGACATCCTTACTAATATTATAAAGGCGAAAGTTTGTTTGGATGGATGTATGGATGGATGTTTGTTCCTCTTTCACGCAAAAACTACTAAACGGATTTTAATGAAACTTTACAGTAATGTAGCTTATAGATCAGAATAACACATCCTTATCCTTACTAATATTATAAAGGCGAAAGTTTGTTTGGATGGATGTATGGATGGATGTTTGTTCCTCTTTCACGCAAAAACTACTAAACGGATTTTAATGAAACTTTACAGTAATGTAGCTTATAGATCAGAATAACACATAGGCTATATAGGGAATTTTGGGTTGGCAACCCTAAGTGATAGACGTCAAAATCGCCAGCTCGTAATTTTAATTTCAATTTAATTGTGAAATATAATGTAAATTTGTTCAAAACTAAAGTTATTCGATGTGCAATACCTACAAAAGTGGCAAATAAATGTGGGCAAAGTGCCACAAACCGTGTATCCAGGATTGTTTACATTCGTGATTGCCGACCGGCTGTCAAGTGCCGTTACGATCTACAAATTTGAACCACAAACGGATAAACCTGGGGAGTATTGTTTCTTTGATTTTGTATCGAAATAATTCAACGTTATTTAAATCATAACACCACTTATTTTTGACCACCGTTTGAATCCATTATGGAAGAAGTTTTGAGCAAAATATGTTCATCTAATAAAAAAGTAGTTGTTTGTGGAGATTTTAATATCAACATTTTAGATAACTCACAGAACTCTGTTAGGTTTCTGAATCTCTTTAAATCATTTAATTTACATCATCTTTTCAACGAACCCACCCGAGTCACACCCACCTCAGCTACTTGTTTAGATAACATATTTTGTAACTGTGAAGTTATGGACAAGTCCATAATAAATTTTATCAATTCTGACCATAGTGGTCAAATGACTGTGTTTGAGCACCGTCATGCCCCTTCTTCATATAGTTTTGTATGTAGACCAATCACTGAAAACCGTATAAATAAATTTAAAGAAACTATCTCACAAAAGTTGTCTACATTGTCCTATAATGAAGGAAATGTAAACCAACATTATGATAAATTATTTAATGTCGTTGAAAAAGAATTTAATGGTATCTTTACCAAAAGAACCATTAAAACAAATACCTCTAAAACCAAATTCAGTGACTGGGCCACTACAGGTATTTATAAAAGTAGAAAGAGGTTATTTGAATTGTATGATATTAAGGCCAACTCTAATGACCCAACGACATTAGAATATGTTAAGAAATATTCAAAGCTATTTAAAAAAGTATGCGCAGTGGCCAAATCAAATTACTTTAAAAATAAGATAATGAAAGCTAGTAATAAAAGTAAAGTTACATGGAAAATTATAAATAAAGAGACTTGCAAAAACAAAACACAACACAGCAAGCTCTCTCTTAAAATTGATGGCAAATCTATTTATACAGACTCTGAAGTGGCAAACACATTTGAGTCATTCTTTTCAAACATTCCAGTCACTACCACTAAAACATTAAATTCGAGCCCGCATCTCGCTGCTTCTCTCATCAAGTCGCATGTAGATGAGTGCACCACATCTTTTAGATTTAGTCATGTAAACTCAGAGATTATTCTTAAAACATTAAAAGATTTAAATATTAAAAAGACTGAGGATGCATGGGGAATTTCGATAGATATAATAAAAAATATAATACACTCTATCGCACCCCACTTAGCTATAATATTTAACGAATGTGTTGACGAGGGTCAATTTCCAAATAAAATGAAAATTAGTAAAATCATACCTTTATTCAAATCTGGAGAAAGGAGTGACCCGTCTAACTTTAGGCCAATATCCATATTGCCAGCACTCAGTAAAATATTCGAAAAAATTATATTTACTCAACTTTTATCTCATTTTAATATTAATAAATTACTGCATGAAAAACAGTTTGGATTTACTAAAGGAAAATCCACTACTGATGCAGGAGTGGCTCTTATCAAACATGTTTTTGATGCGTGGGAGAAAAAGCAGGATGCAATAGGTGTTTTCTGTGATTTGTCGAAAGCATTTGATTGCGTTAATCATGAAACACTATTGATGAAGTTACGGCATTACGGTGTATTGAATAACGCACTTGATATGATTAAATCTTACTTGTCTGATAGGATTCAAAGGGTTAATGTTAATGGAATCGACTCTTCTGGCGCTCCTCTATTAATGGGAGTGCCCCAAGGCTCAATATTGGGGCCTTTGTTGTTCTTAATATACGTAAATGACCTTCCATACTTTACGAAAGATCTATGTGAGATAGTGTTATTTGCTGACGACACTTCCTTGATTTTTAAGGTTGATAGATATAAAAAATCAATTGACGACGTAAATGATACTCTTTCACAGGTATTGCACTGGTTTACGACCAACAATTTACTTCTTAACTCAAAGAAAACTAAATGTGTAAAATTCACCATGCCAAATGTAAGGCAGGTCGATACAAGTATTAAGATGAACAATGAATCTATTCAAATCATTAATTCCACCGTTTTTCTCGGTATAACTATAGATGCGAAATTGCAGTGGAGTCCCCATATTGCTGCCTTGGCAGGAAGACTAAGTTCCGCTGCGTATGCAGTAAGAAAAATTAGGCGTCTGACTGATATCGAAACGGCAAGACTGGTCTATTTCAGCTATTTCCACAGTGTGATGTCATATGGTCTACTGTTGTGGGGGTCTGCTGCTGACATACAAACTATTTTTGTATTACAGAAAAGGGCCATCCGCGCTATATACAGCCTTAGATCACGTGACTCACTTAGGGAAATATTTAAAGAAATAAATATTTTAACCGTGGCTTCCCAATTTATCCTCGACTGCATTATGTATGTACGTAAGAACTTGCACGCTTTTCCAAAAAAGTCCGATAGTCATAGTCTTAACACCAGAAATAAACATAGGCTTGCCGTCCCGGTCCTCAGACTTCATAAAATCGGTAATTCGTTTGTTGGCTTAAGTATTAAGATATTTAATAAGCTACCACAAAATGTCATTAACCTATCACTGGATAAGTTTAAGTCCCATATTAAAACCTGCCTAATGAAGAAAGGTTACTATAGTGTACAAGACTATTTAAATGATAAGGATTCTTGGTCATGTTAATTCATTAATCTTTTGAGTTGTTATTCATAGTAGTCTATTAACTTTCATAATTGTATTTTATTCTCTCTTCTCAATTGAAACTCTGTAACATCATCAATATTTGAAAAGAGTAACTACTGAGTTTCTTGCTGGTGTCTTCTCAGTAGAAATCGACATTCCGAACCAGCGGTAGATAATATGTACTATTTTGACATTCATAAGTGTTCTGTGTGGACCTAAATTGAATAAAGAATTTTTTATCTTTTATCTTTTATCTTTATCTTTATCTATAATTTATAAAGATATTGTGTGAGCGCAGACGAAGTCGCGGGCAAAAGCTAGTAAAGTATAAAGGGCTTCTAAACGCGAGGTCATACATTTCTGTATTTTTGAGACGTCTTGGGTTAGATTCTTAGTTAACTTGGGTTAACGAACTTTTCTAAATTGTCTCAGGTTTGGCTGTGCTGGGTTCACCTATTAATAATAGTGTATGGAAAACCGAGGTGACTTAATTTAAAGCCGTCCCGTAACGAAAGAATATACCTGTTGCATCCAAACAAAGGAAACACACAGCGCGTGTGAAAAAGAGGGAAACACCGATTCGTTGGTAACGTGTGCTTTACATTAGGCTCTCAGGTTTAAAACTGACAGTTGCGCTTAGGTTATGCCTAATCCATAAAAGGTCATGAGTTCAATCTCCACCCTGGACAAACATTCGCGTGTTGAACATTTCTGTTTGTTCAGTATCTGGGTGTTGTATACGTATTTAATTATATATTTTTACAGGCATCTTTCAGGCAAACGCGTATCATCCTAGACGTCATCGTCGCTTCGATTTCGATGCGATTGTAGGTAAGCTTTAGCCTATTGACCAAAAAAAAAATGTAATTCCTCTGTTGTCTTTTTATATGATACCAGTGGAGTCACAAGTCTTTATTATTTATCTTTCAATTTAGATAATAAGAAATTGTATCATAGTGGAATTAAATTTTATTGTTACGCAAATTACTTACCTATTTTTTAATACACTACCAATTGGAATACCAGATTGATGGCTTAATGGCCATTATCCGAAAAAAGACCGCGTCACTGGTCCGCAGGGTGAGGGACAGCCGCAACACCATCCTGATGACTCTAGCGGATAGATACACCTCACCGCTCTGGAAGTGCCTGGTGCGAAGAGTGACCACTGAAACCAGTTTCTTTGGTAACTAATAGCAACCTCTCTCTTTTTTAATTTTATTTTATTTTGTCGATATGTACCTACTAATATAATTTTAAGTCTTTTTGTTACTAACAATCTATGGATCAAAACTATGGTCTGAAATAAACAATTTTTATTTCATTTATTTATTTTATTTAATTGGACATAAAGTCCCCAGTTAGGTAACATTGAATCCCAAGTTACTGCAAAACAGTGAACCAAAACATGCAAAAAAAAACTTAAAATTTTGAGTACAGTCCATATAAAAATCATTACACTTTACGACTTGATTCGGGACATGTTTATGTATATTGTTTTTTGGAAATTTCAAAATATCAAAGTGACAGCGTTTTACGGGCGATCAGCCGTAAAGGCTGGGTCGTAAATCGCAATTTAGGATGTATATGCGTGGTCGATCAGTTGGTACAATCAACAGCTGTAGCTACTACTGGAAAATATGTCCAGTTTTAGCTCTTATATCGAGGGCAATAAGAGTCAACACCAACTAGAATTATGTGTTAAATTTTCCTGTTGACTGTACCTTTGGCCGCAGTGTTTATGGACACGTTAAGTTGTGAACCGTGAGGAAAATATGAGTTCCGTAGCAATTAAATTACATAATAACTGATTGACTTGCTTCGATGGCGCATTTAGTACCTCAGTATTATTGTTGTCCCTGACCGTCTATAATTTGTAGCCTAAGTTTTCTGTAAGAAATTCTTAGTGTCAACACGGAGTCTGAAAGTTGGCGGTCTTGTATCCTCGTGCCTCGGAAAGCACGTTAAGCAACGGCTTACGTTAGGACCAACGGGTCCTGCGGCCCAAACCCTCTCCAATCAGGTCACGCTGGTGTCCCATCGGTATATGAGGGTAAGGGAATAGAGAGTGCACTTGTGTTCGCGCACACACTTGAGCACTATAATACTCGTACATCCTGCGTACGTGGCTGATCGTTGAGATTGGCTGTCGTAGCCGTAATCGGGTTTAGGGTATTATTGTTGTCTGTCACGAGGTATTATAATATTTGTAATTCTTTTGTTGTCTGTTATCCGTAATAGGTACAAGTGCTACTTAGTACGGATCAGGTCAATGTACAACCATGTACAAGAATGGGATCAGAAATGGCGGCGAATCTGTTCACTTCTCGCTCGCACACTATTTGCGTCTATACTCGCACTCGTGGGTGTGCGAGCGAGAAGTGAATAGATGCGCCGCTATTTCTGATCCCATTCTTTATCCGCACAGGTTGTATGAGATATTGTATGAATATTGAAGTAACTTTCTGAGGTTTTTAAATGTGCAGAAAATAAGTAACAAGTACCTATATGTATGTCGTTAATATATTCATTTGAAAAGAAAGTTAGATACGTTGGGTATTAGGGATTGTAATTACCATTATATTAATTCGCAGAAATTCATGAGCAGCAATTACTACCTTACCATAGGTGACCCGCTTGATCGTTTGTCGCCTCTAGCATAAAAAACGTGTTCAGATTCCAACACGACCTCCCATGAGGAAAGAACGCGTCACAATCTGTCGATAATACTCGTAATAACAGTTTTAGACTTAAGTTTGTTAGCAGTAAAGGATTCTCTATTAAGGTTTGCTGGTTACAGAACCCTATTCCTTTAAGTACTCATAATTTTGTGTGCGCATGATTGGTAGCGATCATAAAAATAATGTGAAAGTTTCGGTCGTCTGTCACCTGCCTAACGAGATAATGAGCAGGTGTTCTAATGACAAGTCATTCGTTTGTTAATGATTAAATAAACAATGTTGTAGAAAAAAGTGAACAATGTAGCTCAGTGGATTGAATCCGAGCATCATCATCATCATCATCATCAGCCCATTTAAGTCCCCACTGCTGGGGCACGGGCCTCCTTCAATCACATGTGGGGTAATTGCCATAGCTCACCACGCTTGGCAGACGGGTTGGCGAGGGTTTTGATATAAATGCAGAAGTTTTCCTTCTCTGGGTGCTGATGATCATGCCAGCAGCTTTACCTTAATCGCCTTTTACGACACCTCGGTAAGAGTGAGAGGCTGGCCCTATTCTACTCTGCCGGGGACCACACGGCAAGCGAATACGAGCATGCACCTCTAGATTTTTCAAATTTTACTGCCGCACTCAGAGTCGTTGATTAACTTAGTTGGAAACTTAAGAAAAAATATTGACACTTATTCTGATACGCATAAAGACTACCGATACTAAAGTTAATGAACATTAGCTTAAATGACGTCTCTGAGTGCGGCCGTACGTGCGTATTTCCGCTTTTAGCTCGACGGTGAGCAAAATACCTTAAGGAAACCTGCACGTCTCGGATAGTTCTCCAAATTGTGGATATCTACACTATGTGAGATAATGATTCTGAACGTGTTACTGGAATCAGAGCTACTGGATAGTAGGTCTGATTCCGCTGTCTAAGCGTTGTGAAGGTCAGACTGCAGTTGCTTCATTGTACCTAATTACCTGACTTCGCGAATCCTGGATTATCGTCCATACGTACTCCAGTGCCGTGTGGTCCCCGGCGGAGTAGAATAGGCCACCCTCACTCTTACCGAGGTGTCGTAAAAGGCGACTAAGGTAAAGCTGCTGGCATAATCATCAGCACCCAGAGAAGGAAAACTCTGCATTTAGTTCAAAACCCTCGCCAACCCGTCTGCCAAGCGTGGTGAGTATGGCAATTACCCCTCATGTGATTGAGGGAGGCCCGTGCTCCATCAGTGGGGACTTAAATGGGCTGATGATGATGACGTACTCCAGGTTCCACTCTGTTTCTTGAAGCTTCGAAGATTACTTCCGTCCGGAAAAACCGCTGCAGGCGATAGTTAATTCCATAGTTTTGTCATGCAAGGCAAAAGCTCTTTGAGAAACGCACAGTTAAAATTTAACGATTATTTTATAGTTAGTGTCAATGCTATTTAAATTAAACACAAAAGGCCTGCTAATTAGACGACCCGTTCGGATCAGTGGTAGTGAACGCTGCCTCTGGTGCAAGGGTTGCGGGTTTGATCCCCGCACAGTACAAACATTTGTGTGCATGAACGAATATGTCTGTTTGTAAATAACACACTTTAAAATTTCATCTCGTGTTCAGGTGGGACTCGAACTTACACCTTCCGCAATCCGGGTGAATGTTTTATCAATTCGTCGGCTTAGTGACGCGTTCAGTGGTCTATTTGGTAGAACATTCACTCGCCGTGTGGTCCCCGGCAGAGTAGAATAGGCCACCCTCACTCTTACCGAGGTGTCGTAAAAGGCGACTAAGGTAAAGCTGTTGGCATGATCTGATGAGCACCCAGAGAAGGAAAACTCTGCATTTATTTCAAAACCCTCGCCAACCGGTCTGCCAAGCGTGGTGAGTATGGCAATTACCCCTCATGTTACTGAGGGAGGCACGTGCCCCAGCAGTGGGGACTTAAATGGGCTGATGATGATGAAATTGCAAAAGATTGCTATAAAAATATCAACTATGTCTGTTTGTATAGGTCTGGGTGTATTTTATGTATTATAAGTATGTATTCACAAAAGAAAAGGATTAAATGTATACATTTGGATTCCGCTATTGGTTGATATCGGTAACACAGGTGCTTGAGCTACCTTTATCGGAGTCAGAATGTGATGTTGTGAAATATTTATTTATTTATTGTCAATTTAATTTAAATTAAACACAAAAAGGCCTACTAATACTATAATCTGCGTGTCATTCAGGATGCTAAACCAACGTCAAATGTTATCCTATCGCTTAACAAAAAGCTAAGCGTTATCACGAAAGTTTGTTCATAATTTCCATTTTAAATTCTTCACTTAAAAATCCTCGATTCTAAGTAATCGAGTGATTTTAGCACAAAGTTAAGCTCATCTGAATCGAATATTTAAAATAAATATTTTCCGTTGCGAAGTGTTATTAGCGATAATTATACATTATACAGAGTGCTCTGATATTGCTAGCAATAACAGGCAATTTGTTTATGTTACGGGGGAAGAGGTAATCGGGGGCGTATGTGGAAACGCCGAGTTTGTGCACTCATGTGTATCTGTTGACGTTATTCGTTGAACTTTATGTGTAGGCAACATGGACAGAGATTTGAAACGGGGCATGAAGTTGAAGACGAGTAGATAAGAATACTTCCCTATGTAATGAGGTTTATTCAAAATATTTCCTACTTTCGACACTATGGATTCCTTCCACGAAGCGTAAAGAAAGCATCTCGCGGGTCAATATGGCAGTGCCAACAGAGGTGATGCCTAACATCGCTTTCGTTGTAATTGCAACGTGGATTCTTCTCTTGCTTACCATCAGGCTGAGGAGAGCCAATATACTGTGTCACTGTCGAAAAAAAATAATTCGATATGAGGCTAAAAGGATAAAGAGAAAAAAAACTAATCTTTAATATTTTAAGCCATCGGAAGCCATTTTTAAATGATAATGAATGGGTGCGAAAAAATAGGCTTTACTAGGTATACCTATTTATTTTCTTTTGAATAAAACAGGAGATTTCAGTGAGCACTCGTACAAAATTAATTTGATTATACTCTCCATAGGTAGAATTAAGTAAGTAGTAGGTGAATAAAGGCCTGGTGCAATAAAATAAAAGATATGTTTATATTTTAATTTGATTTTGTTTGAAGTGTTTCTCTTCTTCTTTCTTGGAACGAACTGCTTAGGAATGGAACAACTTGCCGGCTTCTGTATTCCTAAAGAGCTACAATTTGGGTGTCTTTAAGTCGAGAGTGATTAGGCTTCTTTTGGGTAAGCACGCTATATCTTAGACCTTATTGTCACTTTCCATCAGGTGAAATGAGGTCAAGTGCAAACCCATCTAATAATATATATAAAAAAAACTCTGAAAATATCTTTTTATAAGCTTGCATTAATCAGGTAACATTATTTTTAGGTATTTTACTTAAACTTACTAAACTCACATTCGCATTTACAGTCCCAATTTTATTTCAAATTTCCTCGTCTCGTAAGTTTACTTTAAAGGTTACCTTCACGATAGCCTAATAAAAAAAATCAACCGCAACATATCGATTAAAATCCACATATAAATGAGAATCGTCGATCTCATTACCGTGATGCTTGCGCGGGCGCCGCTCGCGCGTTTCCCTCGCAATAAAACGGTTTACGATTTTTAAATTGACGCACTTCACTCTAATCGATCCTTTCGAACTTTTGACACGTTTGAGGTGACCTGGTTTGGGTGCGTTTCCATTTTTTTCGCGGTTGGGTAAAAACTTCCAAAAGAAATCGGTAGCATTCTCCGTGAAGACATTCGACTGGCGTTACAAATACTCGTGTTCATAAAATTTTATAAAATATAATTTGCTTTTTTTTACCTTTAAATTATAAAGATTGTTATAATACCTATTCAAACATTTAAGGTTCTAGAATACAAATTGTATTATATCCTCCAACCGATTACGGTTAGGGCGGCCAATCTCAACGAAGCCTGACCATCTTTAATTTTTAATTGTAGACATTTGTATTTGTATCCGTTCATTATATTCTGTTCTAATTTTCTATATGTAATTAATTAATTCTATTTGACTTATCTATTGACATTTTTATTGTTATAATGTATTTTTTATGAATAGTCCTTTTGTATTTTTTATTTCAATTCAATTCAAATTATAACTCCGTGATCGAGTGACTAACAATAGAATAAATAAATAAATAAATAAAACCAGCCACGTACGGAGGATATATTATAGTGCTCAAGTGTGTGCGCAAACACAAGTATGTACACAAACAAATGTATGTATGAATACAGATATGTTAGGTACAGACAGCCACACATCAGGTTACTACAATCTGTTGAAATTCCTCAATTGATATTGAACCGAACGTATTTGCCATTATGGTGAAAATCGAATGAAGAAATTTGACAGTTTTGTATACTTTAATGTGTAACTGAATGTACATCAAGATAAGTGTGTAACGTAAAAACCAATTTAAATACCCCTAAGATACATTTTCGACATCTACGTGGACGAAGTGACGGGCAAGTTCTTTAAATTTAATTACAATTTCAAGAAAAAGAAGAAAAACATATGTACCTAGATATAATCATACCTCGAGTCTTTGAAATATAGTTCGCACGCTTAAGGTGACGGGTTAATTTTTAGCTACTAAGCCGGATCTACTTTGAACAAATTTGGGGTTACAATCTCTCGGCAAACACTTATACTATTTATTAAATAACCATTCACAAGTGTTTTTGTACATGAAAAATTTATTTACCCCAAAAGCGGCCACTTTTGGCGGCAATCCAAACAGTAAACTATAAGTATTAAATAAATAGTATAGGTGTTTGCCGAGAGATTGTAACTCCAAAATTATTTTAAAGGAATTATTATTATTATTTTGTTTGTTTTTCGAACCTCGGGCAATTACGTCCCGGATTTTTGGAAGGCGTGCGTGGGGCCGAAGCCAACATGTAGAGGCCCTGTCTTATCTATAGACAATTTTCTCTAAATATGATGTAGACCACGAGTAGAAGGATCACCTGCTGGTTGTCAAGTCCTAAAAATATCGTGACGTCACCCACCTTGCGCCCGCGCACCGCGAATCCTGTGATGGCTCCAATGTCGGCTCGGTTACTCTTGTCGTTTTCGCCAATCTCCGCGGTTTAACGCCAGCAATCAATGTTACTACCGGAGTTAAATGATAGGTCGCCATTGGATAACTCGAGGCTTATAATTATGGTTGCTAACTGTGAATTTTGCGAAGTGACGATGTGGGTAGTAATGCTGGGATTTCTTTTATTCGACTACATTTAATAATAATAATAATATACAATCAACTATAACAGAAAAAGTAAGAAAATACACAGAACTACAGGACCAAATAAAAAGAATATGGAAGATGGATCGCGTAGCCATAGTGCCAATAGTAGTGTCTACCACTGGCGTCATACCTAAACAGTTGCATATTAGTCTCAACAATTTACAGTTGCCAAAATTCATCTATCTAACTCTCCAAAAAGCAGCGATTCTTAACACTTGCAGGATAGTCCGCAAATTTTTACAGCTTGAATCGGATTCTGACATCATAACAACATAATACTTTTCCTCTACAACTTACCTTGGCCAAAAGCCCGGAATTTTGTTAGCGTACCCCAAAATGGGAGAATATATTTATATATTTCAAACACAATAATAATAATTATAGTCTTTTTCTTTCAATAGTTCTACACCAACCGGGGACGTTAGTAATAGTAGTAACAATAAAAATAATCATGCATGACTGCCTAAACTTAAGCTATTGTAATTTTATTTCATTTAAATTTTATCGCGGAGCAATTTTTCATATTTTGTAAACCTTTAAAAAAAATAAGCACAAAAAAGGCACGGAACCAGTGTCCGCGGAATTTGTAGTATATTAAAAAAAAGCCGGGGACTGTCCTTGGCTACACTCACATAGTGTATAGGTATAGGGATAGTCGCCGGATGGTGCAAAATTACTTTTAGAGAAAATCGTCTATACACAGGGCCTCTACGTGTTGGCTTCGGCCCCACGCACGCCTTCCGAAAATCCGGGACGTAATTGCCCGAGGTTCGAAAGACAAACAGAATAATAATAATTAATTTAATTCAGGCAACAAGATAAATTCAAAAATATTTCATTGTTAAGACAAAAGTTGTTAATTTAGCGACATATCAATCTACATGACACTACTTTCTTGAAACCACCAGGTACCTCGTGATACCTCGGCTTCACAGAAACCCGGTATAAAACCGCGCTGTTTTTTACCTAGTAAGTGAGGGTAGGATTAGGGCCCCCAGATAGTGATTTGGAGGACTCAACTGATGTTGCGGGTGTACATGAGCGGAGGCAAACGTTTACCATCAGGTGATCCGTCTACTCTTTAGCCACCTTAACCATTAAAAACACAAAATATCTTCAAACACACATGACCCGACTTTCTTGAATCCAGATTTGGTACCCATATTATGATTGACCCTAGAAATTAATATATTTAAAAAATGCATTTTAGTGTTCGGAAAATCACGTAGAAAAAATCAAATCCTTTTTTTTTCATCATGGATTCAAGAAATAATATTAATTCTTTTTCCTATCTTATAAGCAAGCTATTTATTTTTCGCAAAAACAACTTAAACATCCTTCCACAGTGTAACTCAACACCACATCAATTAATGTATTCAGTAGTTTTAACAACAAGTAATAATTAAACCGAACAAAAAACTGTTTCGTAAGCAAGAACTGTATGTTTCTTACAATGGGTGAAATAAATTCGACTGTTGTACCAACTAGGGAAGTTGATTTATCGATAGTTTCGGTATCGACGCAGATCCTAGATGCAGTTAAAGCAATGGACTTAAATGAGACAATACTTTTACTTCATAACAGAAAAAAGAGTGAGTTCGAGAGGCTCAGTCTGCGGGTAAGGGGGGTTTAAAGGTTGGCTGCGCCCTTGTGTCTTTACTGGTGTAGCGTCCATGAGCGGCAGGAACTATTAGGTGATCTGTCTGCTCTCAACTCTATCACATAAAATAAAAACCTAACTATCGGCAGCCATATCCCTCTAGCGCTAGTTTCTAGTAACTGACGACCAGAAATTCAACTATCCAAATGTGGCGGAAAGAAAAGGAGACATCGATAAGGGGGGAAAATAAATATACTATCAAAATAAAAATATAGAAAAATACAGAATGTTATCGGTCGAAACGTCAGAAGAAGAAGAAACGTCAAATAATTAATTTTTCTATTTATAAGGGCGCCTAAACGGCAAGGAGGTCTGTGCTCGATATAGCCCTTCCCGTAAGGGACCAAAGGACCTTACTATAAACCAACCAAGAGGTCGAGGGCAGACCTCCCTGTGGACCTACCTAGACACTAACATATTTGTCACACACTGTACTGGTCATCATTACGACTTCTCACTAGCCTCGTAAAATAATTCACAGGACGAGGATGTAAGAAACTACTGTCGGTCACCACAGAAGATACCGATGGCGGTTTTAGCGGCGTTGGAAACTGGTGCCTTATTTTGAAGCCGTTCCGTAACGAACGAGAATATACCTGTCGCGTCCAAACAAAGGAGACACACAGCGCGTGTGAAACAGAGGGAAACTCCGATTCGGTCGTAACGTCAGCTTTAAATTAGGCCCTCTGACTCCATTGTCGTGGCCACGGGCGCGGGCGTTCCGCCCAACGTTGCGGCGCCCAGGCAAAAGTGCGTCTGCTGCTGGCTTCACAACAGTCACTCCGATTGGCCCCTGAGTTATCTCCGACATTGTTGGCAGGCCAAGGGCGCACAGTATGCAGCGAGGGTCCTCCGCCCTCAGGAACGCTGGATCCTCACGAAAACCGCGAACAGTAGGATGTAGGCGGACGTCTTGAGGGCCACGGTGGAGGACGTCGCGCATGTGCGGCACCTGCTAACTGGTTGCGGCGGCGGACCAGGTCCGCATGTCCCACCCGGTGAGTCGGAAGAATCTTGAAGGGCAGTGATGTATTGCGTCAATCTCTGCGCCCAACGGGAAACAGGCCTCACAGGCCACAGCCTATATCGCCACGAACGGCTATTTCGGCCGCCGCTAGCCACGCTTGCTATTATATTAGCAAGGAGCGTACCCCCAAAGTCCCCGACTACGGAGGAATCGGTGCCCGGCCACGAAATTCATATTATTTTGAATGTGAAAATTTGCGCTAACGGCGCCTACATGGCGAACTCCGCGTTTCGATGGACCAAACGATGTAGCAGACAGAAAAGGAGACACCGGTACAGGAGGTAAAGCAAATATATTAACAAAATGAAATTATAAAAATAAAGAAAATACGGAAAATTTACATGTTATCGGCCGAAACGTTCGAAGAAGAAGAGAAACGTCAAAAAAAATATTTTTCTAATTTATAAAGGTTGCCTAAGCGGCAAGGAGGTCTGTCCTTGACACCAAACAAGATGAGAAAATCACAAATGTGATCTCTCAAAATCGATTAAAGCATCTAGACCTCACTAGAATAACACTGCTGCTGCGGTACCGCAGATAGCAGCAAATGCTTAGGTCGGGACCTGATCTTCTTCTCCTTGTGTCCCCTCATGTCTGCATCTGTGGCAAACAAATCAAAAGTAATTTATTGCTTTAGTTATTTGCGCTTACTACATATATGTGTTTGTAATAATTTATTATTTTGTTTCTCTGTTTCACTATTTTGTTTTCTGTGTCGTCAATATTTCACAACACCAACATCATCACATACTTTGATCTGACTCCGAGATAGGTAGGTCACTTAAGCACCTGTGTTACGGATATCAGAATCAATAATGGGATTACAAATATATACATTTAATACTTTTCTTTTGTAAATACATATTTATAATACATAGAGAACACTCAGACAACAAACTGACATGTTCATGTTCACAAATGTTTGTACTGTGCGGGGATCGACCCACAACCTTTGGACCAAAGGAAGCGTTCACTACCACTGTTCCAAACAGGCCGACAATGTTATGATGGTCAATAAATAGAAGACTTTCTTTCTTATCGATAAATTTTCCATCACCCTAGTTTCGGCAGCACTATCCCTCAAGTCTCTGGTTACCGACGGACAGACATACATCCGGCTATCGAAAGTTAGTAATTAACACGACAATAAATTACTTCAAGGCGGAACGCTGTAAGGGGTAGGGCTCACTGATGGGCGAGGCCGGGTGATTGAAGCTATGGTTGCACTGTGGAGAAGGTACATGAAGAAAATTAGTGTCATTATTTGTCATTTTATATATAGCGTTAAGAAGAAAAGAAAGGAAAGTAGTAGGTTAGAATCCGATAATGCAACTTTGGATTCATAAAATCTATGTGCCTATCTACATTTTCCTCGGCAGTAAAAGAAAAATCGAGAACTCGAACTCAAAAGATTCTTAATTTGCATTAGCTTGTACAAAGTACATATAAATCGCCATACATTAAAATCTTTTAAAACTATTTATTAATACAATAAAACTATAGGAAAGAAAACTATAGAAATAAGAAATCATCAACAGAAGAAATATGCATAATTTATAGGATAGTTTTTTTATTGTTGATAGATTTGTGGTGCCCTCACTTTGTCTCGGACATTAGTTGCACTTTGTACTAATAGATGACGGCAGGTATCGATTACATTACACGGTCAGCATAAACCGTTCAATGGCCTTGAGAGTGATATCCTTAACTTTCTCCGGGCAGATGTGGTAGCCGCCCAGGATGCGGCTTCTTGGGTGCCCGAGGGCATCGCATTGACAAAGGACGTGCATCGGTGTCTCATCCTCTGCTTTACAGAATCTGCAGGTGGGGTCTCCGGTCAGCCCGGTTTTAGAGCCGTGGTTGTTCAGCCTGCAATGACCAGTAATGGTTCTAGTGAGATCATTATCACCAGACTTCTCATTTCTCTGAAGCCGCTGCTTTAGACAGGGGCCCCTTACATGTAAGCTTTCCCCATTCCTTCCATTGCTCCTTGAATGACTCCTTCCATTGCTCCGAATAATTCCTTTTATATATGCTAGAGGTGACACACGAGTAAGCGGATCACCTGATGGAAAGTAATCAACGCCGCCCAACATCCGCGAAACCAGTGATCGCTAATGTGTATGTGTACCGACCTTTTTAAAAAAGAGTACCCCCGCGTTTGGGCCCTCCAAGTCATATTGATCTTTCTAAGGCTCGCTACGCCATGCGCCATTGAAATATACCATATGTGTACCCAGCCTACACGGTACACCCGCGAAGTCGGCGCGAGAGTGACGTGACGCGCAGTACTTAATTGCCATAAAATATAGCAATTTTCGTGTTCCCTGCTGATTTATCGCGGGCAGGAAAAGTTCCGCATCGACCTGTTACGTCACAACTCGCTATTGTTTGGGACTTTAATGTTTAGGTGATGGAATATGTTTCACAAAAATGTTTTTTGCAGATCGCATTTGTACATAGTCAGAAATATTTCTGTTAAGATGTATTTCTAGCTAGACAGAAATTTCTTGAGCTTCCCGATTTGCAAAAAAAAAAATTAAAAACTTAAATAAATTTTCATGATTCATACAACGTTGGAAAACCGATAAACTTTTTTTTTACAATGACAATGACAATGCGAAATGTTTCCATGCTTGATTTAAAGTTGAGCATACATCACCATCATCATTTCAGCCAATAGACACTCACTGCTGATTTGGCCTCTCCCAATATTATCCACATAGATCGTTCCTGAGCCGCCCGCATCCAATGGAGTCCCGCGACCTTTAAGTGGCTTCTTGTACGTGGCCTCCACTCGAGGACCTTTCCGCCCCAACAGCCGTCTGTTCTCTTCGCTATGTGCCCTGCCTATTGCCATTTGTGGCATGTAATACTTTGGGCTACATACGCGAACATATGCGTCATGATAAATAGTTTTAGCTTTTTAAATCTGGCGAAGCAATCCTAATTAGCTTATCTATCTTAAACCCTAGAGACAGTGACAACTGTTACACTGCTAGGTAATCCAAAAACAAGAAACGCTTGCGTGATGTATCCGACACGTTGAGCCATCTATTGGTATAAAGTGGAATTAATGTCCCGTAACGAAGTGGGGGCAGGCCACTAGTACTACGAACTATATAAGATATACTAAATTATAGTCAGCTAATAGCACATTTTTCACAACCTTACAACATGAATAACAAGGCGTAGACAATACAAATCGAATGGTCTATGGTCTATTGTAAGACGAATTATGGCTTTTTTGTGTTCTTATCTGGTCTGAATCAGGAGATGATGTATCGCTGGTTGATGGAGAGAAAACGAGCTATGTAAATCAGTGAAACTGTTATGGTATATCTGTGGGATTGACCTATTGTGGCTTCATTCAGTCAAAAATCAAAATATTGTTATTCATTTCTTACTAGAGTAATTGATACAATGAGTGGACCTCATCTTTTAAGTTTGGAAATCCTGTATTATACATAAGAGACCCCTCACTTTTTTAATAATAATATCCTCCAACCGATTACGGCGGCCAATCTCAACGATCAGCCACGTACGCAGGATATATTATAGTGCTTGTGTGTGCTCAAACAGTGCACTCTCTATTCCCTTACACTCTAATTCCGATAGGACATCAGCGTGACACGACCGGAGAGGGATTGGTCGCAGGAACGTGCGTTCCGAAGCAAGGGCTTACATGACCGCCAGCTTCCAGACTCCAGGCTGACACTATTAATTTCTTACCGAAAACTTAGGTAGGTACAAATTATTGGCTCGACCCGGGGATCGAAACCAACACCTCTTGCGCAGCCGTCGCTTAAAATTGTGATCCACTAACAACTGCCCCATAGAGGCAGTAGAAGTACTCCGAAGTCTATTAATAAGTGTCAGACGAGCAGACGGTTCACTTGAGGGTAAGTGCGCGCAACACCAGTGCGCTTCACCGCTTCCCCCATATTGGGTCTCCAGTACCCTCACTGACTAGATGAAACACTACGCTCGAGGTGGTCTGTACTCCAGAGCTGCATTTCACTTGTTTTCTGTGAGGTCGTTGCGTAGTTATCATTTTTGCTTTAATCTATGGAAAACCTTCCCCACAACGTTTGTGTTGGCGACGGACCTCCTTTTTACTTTTCTTTTTTTTTCTTTTTTTCTCTCTGTTTTTTCTTTTTGCTTGGAAGGTGACGTCCATAAACAGCTGACGGCACCTCCACACGATCGGTCACATCCCGTTCGCGTTGCACACTCTGCGTGCGGTCTGCCATCACCACGGCAGAAGGTTCACATTCAAAATTGATTTCCCCAGTCACTCAAGGTCCAAACTGAAAACCACCACTGAAAAGGCAGCGGCGGCAAACCGCTGCAGCACATGCCGAGCTTGGACCTTGTTGACCACTTCACTTTGTTCTTTTTCTTCTTCCTTGGTCACTGGTTTATATATTATTATTTATTTTTTTGTTTTTGTTTAATAGTTTTTCCTATGTATTACTGTGCAATCTCCTTATGCTTATGTTATGTGTCCTGTCTATGTAAATCTTTTATGTGGTCAATAAATGTTTACTTACTTACTTACTTACTTACTTTTATGTGTTCTTTTTTATATATTTGAAATTGTTTGTTTTTTATAAGATGTTAATTTTTTATTTCTTTCTTTTGCCAGTGTAATTCAGAGTACCACAGGAAACGTTTTTTTTAGTTAATGTAAATATTACATTTGTGATTGTGTTATTGGTGTTTCACTGGCTGCCGCCAAAGGTAAGTCCCATTATCTCTGTTGTAGTGCCGCTGCCACGGACGCTAGTTAGGCGCCTCATATTTCATCCTCAACAGTTTGGTATGTTTGAATGGGACAGAAAAATCTGCCCCGTACGAAATTAAGAAACCTAATTATCTAGTTTCTATGAAATGTCAATTTACACACATCTATACTATTTACAAAGAGGTAAATCGAACAGACCACGTCAACGCTTTTTTTTTGGTCAATAGGCTAACGCTTGACCACAATCGCACCTGATGGAAGTGACGATGAGGTCTGGGATGATACACGATTGCCTAAAAGATGCGTGTTCGCTCTTGCCTTAAAGATGTCCAGATTACAGTGGTCAGGAAAAGCAGACCTCGGCAGGGAGTTCTATTCCTTAGCCATCCGCATTATAATAATGACCTCCAAACCGATATTTTGGTCATGGCGGCCAATCTCAGCGATCAGCCATCGACGCAGGACATATTATAGTGCACAAGTATTTGCGCAGACACAAGTGCACTCTCTATTCCCGTACCTTCTTATTTCGATGGGATTATAAATTATAAATGTGGAAGCGAATCGCTTCGTGCGGATAAGGGGTAGTTCGACCACATAAGGATGCGTATAGGTAATCCGAAAATACGAAACGCTGGCGCGATTTAATCGACACCTAGCGCCATCTATTGGTTTAAAGTGGAACTAATGTCCCGAAACGAAGTGAGGGCAGGCCACTAGTATCTAATAAATAAATAAAGATCTGGATCAATATCAATTGAGGCACTTTGACTGTTTTTAGTTACCTAAAACTGTGGTTATATAGGTGGGTACCTATTGAAAATTTTACAATAAACCATTTTAATCATTTCAATTCAAATAAATTATATCAGAACCATTCTAATAATGTAAGCTTTATTTGAATGGCATCTAGGTATAACAATATCGAATTTAAAATTAACATTAATTCATAAATCATATCAAAATGTTTTCTCTAATTGCTTCATGCAATCGTACACAGATACAAATGTAAATCCATACCAATCCATTTATGTTAAGCTCGTAATTATATTATGATTTACAATCAAAACTGCCACATAACGATGAATCAAATATTACAACTCGACCAAAGTAAAAAAGTTGCCCAAAATAAATTGATAACGTTCATCAAACTCATACATTTACGTCACGCCTACAAATACCTACTTTTCAATACTAATAACCTATCAATTTTACCAAACATATAATTCACACAAAAACAACTGCATAAATTGATTATTCAAAACTTTAGTCCTATGGAGATAAGGTTGAGAATGGTCATCAAACTGCTAATCTATTACAAAAACTTAAATGCCTTTGGGGTTAACTCAACCTACTGCCATGATCTACAACCCATTAGTATCCTTTACTTGTAAACTTGTTTCATTTACTTTTCAAAATTCAACTTTAAGTTGCCCACTATAAAGTTTAGTTTTGAAATAATCTGTACGGGGTATCAAAGGGAATAGTGTTTAGCTGAGAAACAAATGAAAGTCGACTTTAAAACCGCGCAGTTTTAACACAAATCGCTTGTTACATTCTCACGTGAAAAGTTAAAACTAACCATCATTCTAAAACAGCCTCTAACTTTCACAAAATAAGGTGCCATTTTGCTTGTTATTGAGACAGTTTCCGAGACGCCGGTATATAATATCAATCACAAATCAATAGTGACGCGGTACTGCCCAGTACGAATGAAACTTAATTGTTGGCTGCGCGCATTATCATTAGGTACGATGAACGTGCGCGGGCGCAAGCCTTTTGTGTTGCACCCTAAAGGAGGATTCATATGATGCGGTAGAGACCTACAGGAAGTTACCTGCACCGGCGCGAAGCAGCACTGTGCTGTGTTTCGCTGCGTGAGTGTGGGTACCGGAGGCCCAATCCGGGGGAAAGAGGTGCAGGGGTTTAAAGATTGGCAGCGCACTTGTGACTCCACTGGTGTAGCAGGTGTCCATGGGCGGCGGCAATCGCTTACCATCAGGCGATCCGTCTGTTCGTCTGCCACGTATCACATAAGAAACATACTTGAAACTATCAAACAAGATTACTATTGAACAATGATGTAAATTCCTTATTTAAGGTGGTAGAATCACATTAAATATGTATATTCATTTCTTAGTTTATTGTATGTATCAACATATATGTGTAATTACATATATATTATACTAACAAATAAATAGTTATAATTTCTAATGTATGACGATTTGAAAGTGCTGTATGTATACAAGCCTATGCAAATAAAGATATTTTGAATTGAATTTGAATAACATAAGAGACTCACAAGTAATTGCTATAATACAAAAAAAAAACTCAGCTGTTTGTCTAAGATTCGCAAAAAACGGATTAAAAAATCCACAAGTGATTTCACTAACCCAACAAAAAAAACTAAACTATATTTGTAGACAATAACAGTTAAGTTTTCTATGTATAGTCAAATCAATTAAATTTGTGTTCTGTGGCCAAAAAAGAATTCTTTATCTTTTTATCATAATCAATTATTGTTATTTTTATACGCGGCTCCTTATAATCGAAATCATTCCATATTGGTCTAAATTGAAGTGACGACACATATTTGGAAATAACAGCTATCCAGCAAACTTGACTTGTGCAATTTGACGTTCAATTACGTCATAGGCTCGTAGATAACGCCATTTTGCCCTGCAAGAGTTATCCCGCGTTTTTGAAACGGTGAATTTAAATTATTATATACTAGCTGACCCGACAGACTTCGTCCTGTCAAAAAAAATTGTAATGTGGCAACAAATATGAACTTTATATAATAGCAATAAAACTCAAATTGATTCTACGTTTTAGTTAGAATACGTTTGTATGTGAAAAAGAAAAGGGCTGTTTTAGGGTTTTCCCGACAATTATTCGATTTTTTCTCGCCGTAAGAACCATCCTTGGACTTCAACCAACATTTAAAAAAAAGAATTGGCTAAATTGGTCCAGGCGTTGTTGAGTTATGCGCTTACCAACACATTTTGCGATTCATTTTTATATTATAGATTACGATAGTTTATTTATTCTACGGTTTATTGATTTAGAAATAGAAAAACGTTTATTTGGCACCATTTTAGTTTAGTTTTCCTGCATGTAGTTTTTATTTACGGATCGTTACTTGTAAATCTCACTCGTAAGATGTTATCTTGCGATTATAAATTTTAGATGGTCAGTGCATGATGCCTGATCGCGATTGTCGATTGTGAGGCTAGATCTGCGGCTAAAAATAGATTAAATTGTACCTAATAATGAACTGGCTTATTTATTGAAGTACTCACTTAACTAATAATAGGTGCGATTGTAATTTGATTTACAAGTAAGTTGTACAGTCAAAGTCGCTCAAAGAGCTATGGAAAGGGCTATGCTCGGAGTATCTCTGAAGGACCGCATCAGAAATGATGTAATCCGACAGAGAACCAGAGTCACCGACATAGCCCACCGAATTAGCAAACTGAAGTGGCAGTGGGCTGGTCATATTAGCCGCAGAACTGACAGCCGTTGGAGCCGTAAAGTCCTTGAGTGGAGACCGCGACTCGGTAAGCGTAGTGTAGGACGCCCTGCGACAAGATGGGATGATGACATTCGAAGGCTGGCTGGTGTGGGCTGGATGAGAGTGGCCGAAAATCGGGAGCAGTGGCGTGCATTAGGGGAGACCTATGTCCAGCAGTGGACGAGTGTGGGTTGCTGATGATGATGATGATTATGATGTACAGTCAAAGAACGAAAAGGTTCGACAGTTTTCAAATTGATTCGTTTGATAGGTATGCTATGAGCACTTATTACCTTTCGTAAATTTGTTACCTGTTGCTCAGAAAATTATGCTTAACTGTTAGATCAGAAAGTTCAGATTTGCTTGTTTTAGCAATATTGATTCCTTCTGATGTAAAGAAATTTTCAAGGTTAGCAGATCTTTTCAAACGGTATGTTGGTACAACTGATTCTTGCCGAGCCTTGCAAGCGAAAATTTACCCTAAGGTGACGAAGCTTTTTCGTTCTCTGTACCGTACATAAGTTTGTATGTATGAATATAATTTACTTTATCTAGATAATCTTCATCATGAAATTTTTTTGGCACTCTTTTTGTGCGATAAATGACAGATTCGCAGGCCAGTATGGCAGTCCCAACGGAGGTGATGCCTTGACATCGCTTCCGTTGTAATTGCAACGTGGGCTCTCCTCTTGCTTACCATCAGGCAGCGAAGAGCCAATAAACTGTGTCACTATAAAAAAAAGACGAGTAGACGCATAGCCTGATGGTAAACGATTGCCATCCATGACAACACCAGATGCAGTCACCAGAGCGCAGCCAAATATACCTCTCCCCCGGATTGGGCTTCCCGTATCCGCACTCATTCGGCAAAACATCTCAGACGCTGCTTTATGCCAGTTTGCTTTGATACCGTGGTATGACTCAGGTCGAGCCAGCTCATTAATCCTGAAGGGTCAATCTCCCATGGTATGAACCCGGGCACGATTAGACCAAGATTCAGCATTTGGTACTTACCAACTTAACAACTGTACTTACAGTTGATCGCTTACCATCAGGTGATTCGTCTGCTCGTCTGCCACCTATCACATAAAAACCAGTTAGTAAAAGTAGTTAAGGCTGAGCTGGTTACATAAAAAACACCAAAATTAAAAAAAAAAAACTTTAGATTTTAATTTTGTGTAGTACCTACTCTACTATAGCATACACAGCAAGATCCAATAAGCTTTAGGTACAAAACGTAATGGATTATTCTGTGTATGCTATTTATAGGTAACTGTCTAGATAAATTAATACAATACTAACTACATGTTTGTTAAATTTACTGTTGTCTGATAGCGTGCCTATTTTTAATAAATAAATAAAAAAGAAAAAAAGTCAGTCATTATATTACCGCCACCTGACCTTCGTAACCCTTAGAAGTAAAACAGACCAACTGTTCAAAATCATTAGGTACCTATAATATAAGCAATTATTATTATTAATAATGGGTACCCTATACCCAAAACTGGAATTCAAGACCAAAAAATCTACTACAAAGTTGCCACTGCAATAAAATTATCGTGCAATAGTATTTATCTATTTCTTAAAAACATACGCCGACATAATTTTTTTATTGGTAATTTTAATTCCATAACATAAAGAAGTAATTTTATTTACTTAAATTTACATAAATACAAGACAATTGAATAAAAAATTTAGTCATCCGTAATGTTTGGTAGAAAAGCTGGTATTAAGCTTGTGTTACTTCAAAAGCCCAATTCTCGTGCTCGTGATATTTTGAAAACATGGCGGATATCACCTAAAACCTATAGAAAAAAACTGTTTTGGTGATATATGTCGTATGAAAATAAATATCATGAGGACGAGAATTGGGCTCCAGGTGTTAATAACATTTGGTACAACATTTGAACTGAGATGTTGTTGTTTCCTCTTCTTTGAATTTTAATCGTTTTAAACAATGCTATTGTGTGTTGAGTGAGTTGTCACGTGAACAACTTGCTAGGACCTAAGAGTCTTAAAACATGCGATTTCGCTTAGAGTACCTAGTCTCAGCTGAATTCGTAGATCGATAACGCACCCGTTTCATTGAGTAACTGAGATTTTGACTGACTTCGACTGTTCACTTGGTCAAAATATAACTTGACAATTTTCTTTACGAGTTATTTCGCCTGATAACGCCTTAAATCTAAAATATGTGCAAAACTAGACGAATTAATTACTAGAGTGGTGGAAAACTTTATTCTACAAGTGACCGACTCAGATTCCGTAGTTTTAGATTCTGACATTAGTGATGGTGAAGATGAAGATGTCATGAAAGTTTCTATTTTTTGAGAAAATCCTTATCATGAATTATGCCAGCCTATACTAAGAAAATAAGCATATAACAAAAAGATTGAAAAAACCTGAAAACTTGATTTGACAATGACATAAGTGACATTGATAGATTTGACACTGGCGTATCTGTCGTAGTTTTTTTGGTCTTGTATTCCAGTTTAGAGTATAGTAGATAAACTATCAAAAGCAGCGTCGCTTATTGCTCGACTTGAAGGCCCCCTAATCAATGATGTAAGTCTTATTAACCAATCTTAGGGCCGGTATCTGAATTGAGAATTTGAAAATAACTTAAAAATTTCCTCTCGTTTTCTGGCGGGACTCGAACCCACATCTTCCACAATCCGTATACCCACAATATTGATGAGGCAGCTGATGTCGAATCAAGCACTTGCTATTGGTAGAACATCCACTCGGATTGTGGAAGATGTGGGTTTGAGTCCCGCCTGAACACGAGATGAAAATTTTAAGTGTGTTATTTAATTAAGAATAAATTACATTGCAATAAATTGCAAAAGATTACTATAAAAATATCAACTATTTAGAATTTGAAGTTAAGCATGACTTGAGTATGAACTTTGACAGTTGAGTCATACTGTCAAACTTTGTGCTTAAATCGTGCTTAACTTCAAATTCTCAATTCAGAAACCGGCCCTTAATCTGATTATAATAAGGACGTCTTTTATATAATACTTTATCTACTTACACAATGCAAAGCAAAATTCTAAACCTCCTCAAAACTGCTCCTACCTCGGAGAAATCTAATCCCGTTTCCTTAATAGTTTTAATCTCCATCACCACTCAAAGGCGGCAGTATTTGGCAATAAATATCAGTGACGCACAGACAGACGTTTGCACGGGACCCTTCGGCGTCAGCTTGCCTTGACTTACGTCTTATGGGCACCCAACGATCAGGAGTAGGGCTACCACAAACAAGAGAGGACTGAATTTTTAATTTAAATTGTGACGTGAGCATGGGATTCTGTCAGAAGACTTGAAATGAAACGCTTACCACTAGAAAATATACCGAATGTGTAACTATGATTCAGACGGTCTGGATTCCTTTTTCTAAGGGTTGCGAAGGTCAGACGGCAGTCGCTTCATTGTAGTTATCTGACTTCCCAAAACCTGTTATCATCATCATGCTAGCGTGTCATTGCCATTGCGTCCAACCAAACTTGTCACTTCGAAGCCCAGGGTAATCCTGGACCATGATCCAGGATTCGGACAGTCTGGTTATTACAATGTAAGCGACTGCCTTCTGACCTTTGCAAGACTTAGACAGGGGAACCAGACCAACTGGACACGGTTACACGTTTAGAATTATTATTTAAAATATTATAGGTATCTACAATTTTGAGAAACTGTCCGAGACGTGTAGGTTTCACTCACGATGTTTTGCTTCACCGCTGAGCGAATGGTAATTGAATAAAACACATCATACAAACATGACATTTGCAGGAATATCTACCGAAATCCCAACCCATGGCCACCACAAACGGGACAAACTATTTGAATACAGTTGTGCCACCATCTTGTAGAGACGGTCGATGGGAACCTTCCAGTGATTTATCTAATTCCTATTCTAGTGCAGGTGATGTTGGAATTTCAGGACTTAATGTGAGTCCAGATCAAGTTGAAATTGCCTTGTCAAATAACATTGACTGATGAATTTATTCGTTGGCATATTTGGTAGAGACCCTGCGTCATGGATAGTAAGTTGGATTCTTTCCACTCTGGGAAAACGTTCATGTGATAGATACTTGAGTTAATAGGAACCGATATGAAGCAGCGCCTGCGCTTTGTTTCGTCGAATGAGTGAGAGTACCCGAGGCTCAATCCTGGGCGCAGAGGAACTTGAAGGTTGGTAGCGCACTGGTGTTGCGAGTGCCCATGGGTGGCGACAATCGCTTGCCATCAGGTGATCCGTCTGCTCGTTTCTCACCGCTAATATTAAAAAAGGTCGTTTACAACTATGACCCAACTGAGAATCGAACCTAGAACCTACCGTGCTTGGGCGCCACATCTAAGCTACTGCGCCCTTATGGCCCAAAAATTCTAAAGCTATATTAAATACATTCAGTTGGTCTGGTTCCCCTGTCCAAAGAGTTTCGAATGTCAGACGGCAGTCGCTTCACTGTAATTACAGACTCCCCAAACTTGAATAATGGTCTAAGCGTACCCCGGGCTCCAAAGCGACAGCTTTGGACGCAACCGGGAATTACACATTAAGATGAGGAGAACGTATTAGTCATTCAAAAAAATATAGCCACATTCGCACACTTTAACTCCCTAAACATAATCCCATCGCTCATCCTTTGAATTCTTTCCGTTAATTAGTAATTCTGGTCTGTGCCGCCCCCTGCGCGCGCGCAGCCCTGAGGTGCAGTGGAATTGATGGCTGCACTTTATTGGAGGTGGGACTCGGCTAGGACGACTCGATATCCGCTGATATAGGACTAGCTTTGATGTGATACGCTCGATAGCTCTTGATACTTAGTTTGATTAAAGCAACTTGGATTGCTTTAGCCAGACTCTTTATGGGATAGGTGGCAGTCGAGTTTAGAGTGATGGTAGCTCAGTGGTTTAAAACGCGCCTTCCATACGGGGACCGAGATCGAATCCGAGCATGCACTTCTGGATTTTTCAAATCTATGTGCGTATTTCTACCAAAACGCAGGTACTTTTTCTATGACTTTTCACATCGGTTTTCTACGAGGTATCGTTCCGATCCAGTACGGAATCGTGATTATCCCAATGGGAGAACGTATCACCCGATGGTGGTGGTTAATTTTGTTTGTTCAAACTTAAAAAAACTTAATGTGATAACAATATATCACATTATGTATTTCAAAGTTAGGACAATATGATGAAAATATTTTACAAAATTCTATTTAAAATACATTGACTGAGTTTCTACAAAAACTTAATTTCCCTTATTTTATCAGACGTAACGTTATTAGAAATGATAATCAGAATCACTAGGTAATTTAATGGTAATTTTGCACAAGTACATACGAAAAAAATATGCTAATGCTCACTCATCTAGAAATCTTCCACCTGTATCTCAGTCTTATCTGCAAGTATCAAGACGAGTGACGCCGCGGCGCGGGCAGACGGCACCGAACACTCGCATTACAACAAATCATTCAACCGAAGCCAGTACGTTTCCATTCTTTTATTGATTTATTTCGTATTATTATTAATTTCAAAAAAATCCAAACGCCCGACCCCGAACGAGTTATTTATTAAAACGTTAACTTCTCCCGCCCAATCTGATAAGTTATTTTATTTATTGCCGACTTTTACATTTTTTTAGTTTTTTCGACGTCATCTGCCAATGTCTGCTGCCCTTTTGTGTTTCTATTTGAAATAATGTACTGACGTTCGTAATTTGAATGTCAGGTAAATAAATCAGGTCGGGTGTCAGTTTTTTTTGTTTTTTTTTTAAGAAAGGGGTGTGATGTAACCTTCATATAAGCATACAGATGTATGCTAATGTGATGGATTTTTGTACTATGAATATTTTAATTCGCTGTTTTTGTTTTGTGTTGTTGTTGAATTTTATGTAGATAGATATCTTTCATTGTAATATAGTGCACTATTTATAAAGCGTAACCAAATTAGGATAAGATTTAATATTGGTAATTTATTTAACGCCTAATGGCGTATACAACCTGTGCGGATAAAGAATGGGATCAGAAATGGCGGCGCATCTATTCACTTCTCGCTCGCACAATATTTGCGTCTATACTCGCACCCCACGAGTGCGAATATAGACGCAAATAGTGTGCGAGCGAGAAGTGAATAGATGCGCCGCCATTTCTGATCCCATTCTTTATCCGCACCGGTTGTATATATAATAATTTTGACGACTCGTTTGACCCAGTGGTAGTGAACGCTGCCTTTGGTCCAAGGGTTGCGGGTTCGATCCCTGCACAGTACAACCATTTGTGTGCATGAACATGTCTGTTTGTATTGGTCTGGGTGTTTTCTATGTATTATAAGTATGTATTTACAAAAGAAAAGTATTCTATGTATATATTTGTAATCCCACTGTTGATTCTGATGCCTATCCGTAACACTATATAGATAAGTAGCTCAAGCATTACCTATCTTGAAGTCAAATCAATGTATATGATGTTGTGAAATATTATTTATTTATTTATTAAATGGCTGAGTTAGGAGTTTCCTTGTAAGTATTATTTAAGTATCTATGTATTTTCATAGAAAAGTATATATTTGGCAAGTGTTCTGTAATCTTTTTATTACTTATTTTTCTTTTTTTTTTAGTTTTAATTGTAGCAGTCCACTTCTCCCTATCGCTCACATGCTATATTACCAAGTAACTACAAATAGTTTCTTTCATCCTACTGTTTCTTTTAATAATTTAGTAAAAAAAGCGTTTATTGTAAAAAAAAACTCATTAAATTAGTACCTTGTTACTTTGAAATCAAACTCGTAATGAAAGTAATGTTACAAAAATATGCAAACTATTCAAAACAAAGGTATCAACACGATGCAACACACTGGAGAATAAATATTCTGATTTACCTTTTACATTTTGACAGATCAACAATCGCCGATCGACGTACATACAACGTTGTGAGTAATACCCTCGATCCACCTTCGAGACAGCCTCACTGTGTATTCTAAACAGAGATCACACCTACCGAATAAAACAGTCGACTCAATATGTAGTTGTCAACGGTTGATAGAACCTGTCTCTCAAACTATCTACCCCTTTTCCCACTTCATAAAAATGTAAATAGTCTTCAACAGCCATGCCAAAACCAACTTTAACTCTCTAACTTTTTAGTCCATTTTATTCATTCAGCTAAATGTCGTTATGATGTTTTCTTTCGGAGCGTTCGAATAGATGTATTTGTAGAAATCGAACAACGATCAAGACCGTTCACTCGACGTACATTTCGTCCTTTGCTTCAACATTTACTAAGCATTGGTATACGAAATCTTCAATGGATGCTACGCAATGTGGGACAAAAGCGATATTTCTGAAGATGGCCCGGTATAGTTTACGTTTCAAACCTTCTGAGACGGGGCTAGGTGTTGAGGTGATCCCCTCGGATAGATCAATGAGATGTCAAAAGCGTGTTATGCTTATGGGATTCCTGCAGGTTTTGGTAAGCAATCAGGACAGTGATAGATTCTAGGTGGAGATGGGTGTTCCCTAGGGAAGGACTGGGATTTTGATCGTAACGAGCTTCGGGGAAGACAGGTATACTGTTTGATTGCAGGGTTGAATTTGGTAATTTTTGGGGATTGATTAACATCGTATTTATTACATTTCTATGGTTTTAAAACGGAGGCCTTTTTAATTTCATTAAATTCATCCAATCCTTCTTTGCAATCATTTTCTGCATTAAGTGTTTTGACATGTATCATAGCGCAGTGGGTAATGGGTCGTGCTTTAAAGCGACACGGCTGCACAAGAGGTCCCGGGTTCGATTCCCGGGTCGGACCAAACATTTGTACATTTGTCTCTGAAAGCACGTCAAGCCGTTGGTCCTGCGCCGTCGGTCGGTTGATATCTTTATAAGATTACGTCATATTTGACGACTTTTCTGTAATGTAGGTATTACTTCTGTATCGCATACATACCTTATATACTTCACAATAAAATCAGTGAAGTGTGAGGCGTAGGGTGATGTATTAATGCAACAGAAGTCGGTTCCTAACTGCATCATTTAATGGATAAAAATAGGGTTTTTATAATTATTTTATTCTTAAAAGGTCAAAACATTGATATCTTATCGTTACATATACCTTGTTTAGAATGGTATCCGATTACTGTACTCATGCATAGATAATGGAATATTAATTGTAATTATTTAAATAATGCTGTATCTTATACGTGCGTGCGCATCGCAGTGGTCTCTCGAGGTGTTCACGGAAGACCAGCGTCGCGGCGTCAGTAGACGACACGACATTATGCTGAGAGAACGCCTTTTTCACTGACACTATGTATACCTATTTCTTTGTATAATATTTCTATGTTTTTAGTCAGGAAATAAATTCTGTGCGTCCCGTGAAAAGTGGTACAGTCAACTCCAAAAATATGTATACACTTTAGGACGTTGTCACAATATATAATGTAAGAAAGTAAACCCTCTACTTTCTTATAGGTAAGTATTGTGACAACGGTCCTAAAGTGTATACATATTTTTGGAGTTGACTGTACAAGTCGACTTAAATCGAATTTGATTTTCTTCTTGCTACTTCATCACAAAAAAATCCTCTATTTTTCTGCCTGTACAGACATGCAAAAAAAATCCTCCTTGTTTTCGATCAGACAGAATAATAGAGGATTTTTTTGTGATGAAGTAGCAAGAAGAAAATCAAATTCGATATAAGTCGACTTGTACCAATTTTCACAGGACGCACAGAATTATTTTCTATTCTATTCTATTCTATACGTCATCGAATGATGACTTCGAGCCTCTCTAAAATAGATTGATAATTCAAAATTTTATTTAAACCCGATAGGTAAGAGGTTAGAACTTGGTTCTAATTTTACATATTATTATCTCCAATCCATGTGGCGTTTCGAGCTAACGAGTTTGCTTCGGGTTCTCATGACATTTCAGCGTTGTGAGAGCCGTTCTAAACTGATGTAGAGTCACTTTATGGGTTTCAAATCACTTCTGATTTAAATGGCAGTTAGAATAATATCCTTCAACCGATTACGGCTACGGCGGCCAATCTCAACGATCAGCCACGTACGCAGGATATATTATAGTGCTCAAGTGTGTGCGCAAGCACTAAGTGCACTCTCTATTCTCTTACCCTCATATTCCGATGGGTCACCAGGTGACACGACCGGAGAGGGATCGGGCGCAGGACCAACGGCTTAACGTGCTTTCCGAGGCTACTAACATTTTTGGCCCAACCCGGGGATCGAAGCCGGGACCTCATGTGCAGCCGTCGCTTTAAAGTAAGACCCACTAACCACTACGCCACCGAGGCAGTTAGAATAATATAGGGCTAACGTCTTTGACATGAAATCAATTCGTTATTGTCTCTCATCTAAGTCCCCACTGCTGGGGCACGGGCCTCTCTCAATCACATGAGGGGTAATTGCCATACTCACCACGCTTGGCAGACGGGTTGGCGAGGGTTTTGATATAAATGCAGAGTTTTCCTTCTCTGGGTGCTGTTGATCATGCCAGCAGCTTTACCTTAGTCGCCTTTTACGACACCTCGGTAAGAGTGAGGGTGGCCTATTCTACTCTGCCGGGGACCACACGGCTGAGTATTGTCTAAAACCAAATAAAAAATACTAAAAGTGCGGACCGGGCTATGATAGTTTTCCAGGTATATTTTAAATAAATGCCACGTACCTATTCAAACACAAGTGCATTATTTTTATCTAAGTATATTCCCTTGCCTAATATTCCGATGGGATATTGGAATATCATAATTCAATTAAAATAGTTTATTACTGGTCACATTACATCAAGATGTTACATAAAATAAATTTATAAAAGCATACATGTTCCACACTGGAACTAATTTCATTATTTTTATGCCACGTCATATGTACCTAATAGGTAATTAATTTAAATTACATTTTCAATGTACTTTACTTCGATTTGTAATAGTGTCCCCAACATTCATGCCAATTAACCTAACCTAATATTTAAATTTATTTTTACTTGTGTCGTTTATTTTTATTGTTTTAATTACATACCACAGACTAAGTCCGTGCATTTTTTGCTAGTTACTATAGTTTGTTTGCTGATTTCAAATTATAAATAATCGTTTCTCCGCGCACAAAAAATAGGTTTCTTACATATTTTTTTTATAAGTTAAGGGGGCACACGATCACATTTGACGATATACCGTCATTAGTCTAAGCTAATTTGTACTTTATTTATTTATTAAACACACACCAACAATACATGCATGATCTGTTCGCTAATCAATTATAGGTGAGTACAGCTTTCTTAATATAAATACTTTACACTATTTACTATTTGATTCTTCCTAGTATAGAGGAACTTGAATATCTGAAACCTCAGAGGTGGGCGTTTTTACCTGCACCACAGTTATTTAAAAAATATATATATTTAGAATAAACACAGAAGTTTACAGAGAAATAGTGTTTGATAATGACTGAATTCGTTTAGAACTGAATCTCCATCACACAAAACTATCATTCCAAACAAGAATTAGTTATCTTAAAGTAAATATTTTTTTATTAAATTTAATTTTCGCTTTTAAAACGTCCTGTTGGTCCTAGTGGTTTAAGTACCAGGCCATGATCTCGGGGTCGTAGGTTCGATTCCCGGGTCGAGCGAAAACTATGTTTCGAATTTTTCGAACATAGCTCGGGTTTGTGATCACCAATCCGCATTTGGCAAGCGTGGTGATTAAGCCTAATCCCATCATAGTAGCGATAACTTGACTTCTATGATGGAGGCCTTTGCCCTGCAGTGGGACAGTTTATAGGCTGATACTTTACTTTACTTTAATTTTCGATATTTCGAATTACGAATTCATGTAACTGTACCTTTGAAGCTAATTTCGACAGTAATCCATATAAAATCTTTGTCAAAAAATTATTAATTTAATAAAAGCTTTACGTATGACAAAGCTTCCCCTACGGACCAGATAAAGGGCGCGTGCACACGGCAGGTTGAAATACTCCGCGTTTCTTTGACGGCCAGGCCGTAAATTGTGACAAACGCAAAAATACACAACAGAACGCATACATTAAGGCATTATCGCGTCTTGCCCCACAAAAGGCTGAAAAGTCGCGTTTTGCACGTATCGCGTTATCGCTGGCCTGCTCCAACCCTTACGGTGAGGGAGGGTTGCGTGGGGTAAGTTAAAAGAGGCGGCGGGGAAATGATGAAATGACAAGTATCATCATCTTTATGTCATGATAGTACAAAATCAAAAACACGGAGATCAGGTGATAAATATTAAATATTTCACAACACATACTAACTCCGAGATAGGTAGCTCAAGCACCTGTGTTACGGATATCAGAATCAACAGTGGGATTACAAATATATACATATAATACTTTTCTTTTGTAAATAAATACTTATAATACATAGGAAATACCCAGACCAATACAAACAAACATGTCCATGCACACAAATGTTTGTATTGTGCGGGGATCGAACCCGCAACTCTTGGACCAAAGGCAGCGTTCACTACCACTGTTCCAGACCGTGAATCCTTCTGATCATCTGGCAAAACAATACAAACAATCAGCTGCTCCTTGGATCTCGCAGATGCTCTTTCAAGGGCGGCTGATCATTTGCCATCATCCACTATCAAGGGACTCACTGCGTTTGGCCACCTCTGGCATAAAATGTAGGTATCCCTCTTTGAGATTAGAACTTACTCATAACACAACCAGAAAAGAACGTATTCAATTGAATTCCAATTCCTTTTTAAAAATCTGAACAGCACGCTTGTAACTCCACTGGTTGCGGTTTTCATGGGTGATAAGAAAGAAAGAAAGAAAAAACATTTATTGACCATCACAACATTCACAGCACAGAGAGATTATAAATACAATGCAATAGGCACACATGACACGACATGGATATCGGCAAGATAATATAATAATAATACAAAGATTTTATTTCTCTTTCACAATATAGCTAAATTATTACAAATGACAATATTATGAGAAAATAACATGTACTTTTTAAATAACTATATTGTGAGAGACTGGTATCCGTCTAAGATCCTAATTTAATTTATATGAATGAATATAGTCCTTTATATTATTTTATCCGAGCATAACATATTTATTTATTAGTATATAATATTGTGTTTATTTATGTATTAGCATTATAAACATTTAAATATGTATATACACAGTTCACTTTAATTTCCCCTTTTTCAATATTGCACCACCTACCCTTCCCTACTATCAAATGTCCTTTGCCTGAAAGTTGTCTGGTAGAAATCGCTTCCAGCGATAAGACCGCCGAAATTGTACGATTAAATTTCTGTAATGCCTATTTTTTTTAAGTTGTGTTTTTTTTGTGCAATAAAATATATCTATTTATCTATCCGTACTAGGCGAACCTGTGTTACAGATTACCAGGCCCCTACCATCTCACTGATTTATTTCAACAAAAAAATAATCTTAATATTAGCTAAAAGGTTTTGTAGGTATTATTTAAACTTAAATTAATTAATATTTGTAAGCTAACATTTGATTTAGATTACATAAAAAATATAATTATTACCTACTAACATAATCACAATTAGAATTAAATTTAGAATTGAGATCATGATTAAAACGAATGTGTACGTATAAGGATACAATTTGAGTTACTTGATAAGTAGCAAATAACAGTTACTAACAAAAAAATACCTTATGTGTGCACTAAGATATTATTTGTAAGTACAGTCGTAAACATTATAATGGCGCCACTGACGCTTTTGATATAGGGGAAATTGCTAACTGAATTGAAAGACATGGTATATGAAAAAACCTCTCATATATTTGTGGCATAGATATGTTACGACTATCATGGCGTATTATTATTCTATTCTGTTCGTCGTTCTGTCTGCTTCGGTTTGCCTCATAATATTTATTTTATTATTTCCTTTATTTAATTTTGTGTTACAATTAAACTGTATGGCTAGGTATGTTGGGGATACACTATTGTATGACAGTTTGGCGATTAAAAAGAGTAACTGGCGAGTTTCTTTCGGATCTTCTCGACCAGAAACCACTTTTCGAGCCGGTGGTAGAATCGCATTAGTTTTTATGTATCAACATAATATCTATATGTATTAACATGTTAAATTATACATCATCGTCAGCCCATTTCAGTCCCCACTGATAGGACACGGACCTCCCTCAATCACAGAGGGGTAATTGCCATACTCACCACGCTTGGCAGACGGGTTGGCGAGGGTTTAGATATAAATGCAGAGTTTTCCTTCTCTGGGTGCTGATGATCATGCCAGCAGCTTTACCTTAGTCGCCTTTTACGACACCTCGGTAAGAGTGAGGGTGGCCTATTCTACTCTGCCGGGGACCACACGGCAAATTATACATAAGTATTTATAAATAGTTTTAAATTACTTAAATGTATGACGATTTGTAAGTGTTGTGTACAAGCCTATGTAAAATAAATGTTTTTTGATTATGATTGATTTCGATTGGGTTTTCTGTTAAGATTTCTGATATGAGTTAATTTTGAAGACATTTTCTTTTCCCTTGCCCCACCTATCGGCATCGGAGGGAGAATTATCAGAAGTCGTTCAAATGATTTATGTACACAATTATTGGGTTATTCAGGTACAATGTTTTGCGAGATTCGATCCCGGCCGATAGAAGTTTGGAGACAATGAGTCTTAATTTAATGGTGTTTGAAGGTATCCGACTGTCGAGTATCGAAGGGAATCGGCTGTTTTCTAGTCGATGTCTTCGATATTGTACAATCAAAGGGGTTTATGATAAAAAAATGTTTTCTTAAAATTACATATTTAGGTAGGAAATTATAGTCAAAAGTCGGAAGTAATGCTGTTTTGGACATTTTCTCATAGATTAAATATTGAACAACGTCCCCTGTCAATGTCACTGAAATGCCTTCTGATCGTGGTCTCACTGTACTTGTACCCCTGTGTAAGATACCAAGTTTTCTTTAATCCGTTATCTAGTTAGTCAATTAGATTTCGATTATCTTGGTTTTTTAGTGCAAAATTATATTGATTGAATATTTTAAAAGAAAGAAAGAAATAAATAATATTTATTTAGTGACACAAATAAAGCAACAAAACATTATTACATCTATAAAAATATTAATTTTTTTTATGTATGTTTTTGTCTTTTTTTATTTAATACACCATTTTTGCTAATATCTGATTGATTGATATAAAGTCCAATCGCAACAGGTATATTACACCCAGACACTGGAACAAACAAATAAATAAATAAAAATCAATCGATTGCTCAAAATAACAAGCAATAAACAAACCCAACATTTGTGCATGGTTATTTAATAAATAGTATAAGTGTTTGCCGAGAGGTTGTAACCCCGAAATTGTTTAAAATAGATCCGGTTTAGTACCTAAAAATTTAAATCGATAGGCGTCGCTAGTGTGCTCTACCCGTCACCTTAACATTGCCTGTTTGAACGGGATGACATGTGCTTTAATACGGTATTAACTTAACATGGCATTTTGAAAGAAAGAAAGAAAATATTTATTATTATAGACATCACAACACAGAACATATAGCAATTATAAACAGAACACAATTTGGTACAAACAGAAAACAAAACATAAAACAATTAAAAATACATAAAAATAAAACAAAAGGAAAAAAAAAACAAAACTATATTCAATCCTATTTTGCAATAAGGTAGCCAATATCTAAAGAAATAACTAGTCAAAAAGTGCACAATGTTTCTCGTTATTAAAACCGTAACTCTTGAGTAATCGAATTAAAAACTCCAGAGACGTGGACCGGCCGAAACACACTTCATTTTTATTCGCCGGCTGTCTAATAGATTCCCTTGCTAAGTGCTCCATGAACAATTTCATAAAGAAAAAAAGGGCCAAGTGCGATTGTGAATACGGGTTTTGGGTTCCGCACAAGTGAATTTGCAGCTTTGTCTGCCGAATTCTCTATCTAGTTAAGGTAGGGCACACTAGCGACGCCAATCGATTTTAATTTTTAGCTACTCCGGAACCGGATCTACTTAACAATTTCGGGGTTACAACTTCTCGGCAAACACTTATACTATTTATTAAATAACCATGCAGGGCTATCTACTATTATTAAATACTTGTGACTGGTCTGTTTTGCACTCGAATTTTGGATTGCTGCTAAAAGCGGCTACTTTTGGCGTGAATGAATTTTTCGAGTACAAAAACAGACCTAACATTTTAACATGGTTAATATAAAAATACTATAATGTTTTTGAACGGAGGTACGTCCGGAATCGGGGCATGGCGGTGGCAATAACTTCACATTAGGTGATCCGTCTGCTCGTCTGCCACCTATTACATGAAAAACCCACCGCGCGTTCTCTCCAAACCCCGCGGAACGCTAAAAAAGAAGTTTTTAGGAGTGCGCGTCCCGCCATTCATTAAGCCTCACGTACAAGCTTGTAGGGTGACGTCACACGATGATTTAAGGCCCTGCGCGGTAATGGTGCGATAAATAACGCGGTCACAACGCGCGCTTTAAGTACGGCGAAAATGGCGCCACTTAGCCGGCCAGCGCCATCTAGCGGGGAAATAAAACAACATAAATCACCCTCTGTTGTTTTTGATTAGTCTGTGTAATTTTGCGCGGGCGTTTGTTCACTGTCTTTGTTTATAGACGGGTAATGACATTGCTCAATATAATAATATTATATTTCATCTCATACTTCATTCAACACATCTCATACAATGATGCACTAATAAACTAAAATATAACAGGAAAGCAGGATAGACAATTTTTTCTCATAATTCTTCATCCTACTTTTTAATTGGAAAAATATTTATCTGTAATTTTACCCGAACTAAAGTAGGTCTTTGTAATAACTATACAAATACTAAATACTTTATTTGCCAATAAATAGGGTGGTTACCTGCATATTATGAAATCAAACATAATTATTATGTGATGTGTCACTTTTCCTCGACCAAAAGAAAGTAAGAATATTCGCTACATCAATTCATAAATTTTTCATACACATGAAATAAAATTAGTAGTCAGAAACACTGAAGTCAGATTTACATATTTTATGCAACTCTAAAACTACTAACGACATCTTGTGTTAATCCATTACAAACTTAATTTTAATCCAACTTTATAAATTGATTACTACATTGACCCAAGCAGATATTTTACTACGTTTTCCGTAGATGGCGCTTTCTAAATGGTCATTGACCAGGTGTTTACTTTGGTATTATCATTATTTACACCAAAAGATTAAAATTTTGTGTAACTTAAATAATTGTCAGATATTTTAAATACCATTCGTTTTTTAAACAGTACGTTTTCAGAATACTTTCTCTTTACTTGCGTTACATGGTCAATGACCACTCTACAATGTTGACCTATTGACGCCGCAAAGAGAAAGTTCGCCACAAATATTATAGATGTCGCTTTCCATGATTATTGACACAGGCCATTGAACATTAAATTACATGATGTGTTTATGTCAATACGAAAATAAAGATGGCGCTATGGTTACCAAACTTATCAAATATTTATTTTTTAATACGCGAGTTACATTATGTGGTTCCTTTGTTGATTCATAGGTATAGGGCTTATCGCCGATTCGTCCAATCGTAATCCGATACTAAATCTATGGTCATAGCTCATACATGGGTTAAATTATCAATGACATAATGACAAGCCGGTTTTTCTTCCAGACAACCTTTGGGTAGAGGGAGACACAGTGTATTAGTAAAGAATCCATTTTTTTTACTTTTTATTTAAATAAATAACTTGAGACAACAACACATACATTGTCCTGGTATCAAACTAAGGTTTTCCCTTGTACTATGGATAGTACTTATTTTGAACTAACGAAGTTACCGCAAACATTTGTGCTGGTGCGGGAATCTAACCCGCGACCCTTGCGTCTCAACCGGCGCTCTAAACCACTGCGAGCTAATTGGGTCGTCAATTATTTTCACTGTAATAAATTAATAATTATTTTTATACTCATAAGTAAGAAGCTGATTTACGGACCCGGTTTCAGCCTCAGAAGGGCTTCTAATTATGCGTACCACTGTACTATGACTTAACCCTTTACCACCCGAGACAAGTCGACGGCGAGTGACAATGACGACGGATGGTGACATTAGTGTCCACGCCGCTTTGCTACTTACTAACATTTACTATAAGGGTCATTAGATGTGGATATGTAATTGCTCCAGATACTTGTAATTGATAGGTCGAGTAAGAAGCTGATTTACGACCCCGGTATCAGCCAAGGAAAGGCGGCTATAAATGTTACTCATAAAGTAAATGGGCTGACTCGACCGGAGTGATACCACGGTCTCACAGAAAAGGTTGGCAGCGCAGTTGTAGCTCCACTAGTGTCACGGGTGCCTATGAGCGGTGGCAATCGCTTACCATCAGGCGATCCGTCTGCCACCTATCACATAAAAAAATGCATTCGTATATTGTAAAAGTATCCTTAATTAGCTAAATAGTGATTTAACCCTCTCCCCGCCTATGAAAAGTTGACGGCGAGTGACAATGATAACGGTGGGTGAAAGTATCGACGGTGCTTTGCTACACTGTCCTTTGCTACCACTAAGGTTTTAGTTACCATCTGGGTCATTAGAAGTGGATATAATTGCTCCAGATACTTGTAATTGATAGGTCGGGTAAGAAGCTGATTTACGGCCTCGGTATGAGCCGCGCAAGGGCCGCTATCGCGCGATCGCACGTCGCTAAGTTACTCGTTAATTTAGCATTAGTATTATCGTAAAAGTATCCCTAATTAGCTAATGATTTAACCCTCTCACCGCCTATGAAAAGTTGATGGCGAGTGACAAGGACGACGGTGCGTGAAAGTGTTGACGGCGCTTTGTTACACCAAAGACGGCTACACTTTCTTTTGGTGCAACTATGGTTTTAGTTACCATCTGGGTCATTAGAAGTGGATATAATTGCTCCAGATACTTGTAATTGATAGGTCGCGTAAGAAGCTGATTTACGGCCCCGGTATCAGCCGCGGAAGGGCCGCTATCGCAGGATCGCACGTCGCTATATTACTCGTTAATCTAGCATTGGTATTATCGTAAAAGTATCCTTAATTAGCTAATGATTCAACCCTCTCACCGCCTATGAAAAGTTGACGGCGAGTGACAACGACGACGGTGGGTGAAAGTGTCGACGGCGCTTTGTTACACCAAAGATGGCTACACTTTCTTTTGCTACAACTATGGTTTTAGTTACCATCTGGGTCATTAGAAGTGGATATAATTGCTCCAGATACTTGTAATTGATAGGTCGCGTAAGAAGCTGATTTACGGCCCCGGTATCAGCCGCGGAAGGGCCGCTACCGCAGGATCGCACGTCGCTATGTTACTCGTTAATCTAGCATTAGTATTATCGTAAAAGTATCCTTAATTAGCTAATGATTCAACCCTCTCACCGCCTATGAAAAGTTGATGGCGAGTGACAAGGACGACGGTGCGTGAAAGTGTTGACGGCGCTTTGTTACACCAAAGATGGCTACACTTTCTTTTGCTACAACTATGGTTTTAGTTACCATCTGGGTCATTAGAAGTGGATATAATTGCTCCAGATACTTGTAATTGATAGGTCGCGTAAGAAGCTGATTTACGGCCCCGGTATCAGCCGCGGAAGGGCCGCTATCGCAGGATCGCACGTCGCTAACGGTTACTCGTTAATTTCGGGATGTCACAAACCGCGGGCCGTGCGTGCGGGGGCACACCGGGGGCTGTATAGGTTTTCTATTTTGCTTCTTGTCAAACTTCAAACGCTCTGTTGGTACCGGGCCGTGATCTCGGGGTCCTGGTTTCGATTCCTGGGTCGAGCCAAAGTATGTTTCATAGCTCGTTCATGTTAACATAGCTCGGGTTTGTGATCCACATTTGGCAACCGTGGTGGCTAAGCCTAATCCCATCATAGTAGCGATGACTTGATTTCTATGATAGAGGCGTTTGCCCTGCAGTGGGACAGTATATAGGCTGATACTTTACTTTTTTACTTCACATACTTCAAGAGAAGAGCGTACTCCTTTTTGAATGGCGGGCAAAGCATTAGCGATATTATCTGATTACGCAGATGTTCATGGGCGCGGCCGTTGACTACTTACTATCGGGTGACCTGCTTGCTCTTTTTGTAGCCACTAGCCTAAAAAAAATGTCAGCTTATTTTGTGACAATAATGAGTAGAAAAAAAAACAAAACCGGAGAATATAAAATATTTTATGAATTTATGTATCTATCATGAACGATCAAATGGGTCGCCTGGTGCGTGAGGTAGACACATTACTTAGAAGGAATGCAGATGTAAACTAAAAGTTAAATTATTTTTACAAATTCTACGTCGGTATTTCTAAACGTGTTTCGTTTTTATGTATGAAAGATCGCTTTTGAGTTTTCATTAAAATTTTATCAAAAACCTTAATACATCTCTCATTTTTCTGAAGCAGGCAAACTCTCAATATTGGGAACTTAACTATTTGTCTCTATTTATAAAAATACTGTCATTATCACGTAAGTAATTAAAGCTTGGAATTTGACATTTAAATAATAAATAAAATAAAATAAATAAATAAAATATTTTATTTCAAACAACTGAGGCTCATACATGGTTTGTTAGTATTCATATTTGTATCTTATTATCTAGAGTTAGTAACAGTAAGAGATAAAGAAAAATATTATTAAAGGTACTTAAACTAAATCACCCTCCGGATCAAAGATGACCAGATAGGCGATGTGTATCTGTCCGCCACTGTCTGCAGGATGCTGTTGCGGCTGCCACGCACTCTGTTAATCAGAGATGCCGTTTTTTTGCGAAGGATTGCGTGAAACCCATCGGTATGTCGCCGTGCGAACATCTCAGACGCGCTGCAGTAACGTGGCAGCCGCAACAACATCCTGAAGACATTGTTATACTGGACTCGCAGGACACTAAGCGTATTCTTAGCATATGCCACCCACAAGGCGCCCGTATAAAAGCTCTGACAGTACGCTTTAAATAGCGTCACTTTAACTTCTTCCGTACATCGGGCGAACCTGCGGACTAACATATTGCCTCGAACAGCCAGTGCTCTCCGCTCTCTCTCTATGTCCACATCGTCCCTAAGGTCGTCGGTAAGAAAGTGTCCTAGATATTTGAATTTGCAAACTTGTTTAATGTTCATGCCGTTAAGGGTAATAGGAAGATGATTCCGCGGACACTTCCCGGCGGCCCTAAAGACCATGTATTCACATTTTTTCACATTGTATGTGAGCCCATGCGAAGCAGCAAACTTCTCACATACTTTTAGCATTTGGCCCATGGCGTCGGCAGTCGGGCCAAGCAGCACCATGTCGTCGGCATAACTGATGTTGTTGATGGTCACGCCGTCAATTGAACATCCGACACGCATGCTGCTCAACTCGACTATGAGGTCATTTATGTACAGATTGAATAGCTTCGGAGACGTCAGCCCCCCCTGTCTCACTCCGCACTCCAATCTGTACAGATCCGAGCATGAGCTGGCCCACCTGACAACATTGGTTTGGTTAGAATACCAATACCTGAAGATACCAAGTATATCCGCTGGCACATTTCGGCCCCTCATCTTCTGCCAGAGAACATCATATGACACTAGGTCAAATGCTTTTGAAAGATCCAGAAAACAGGCAAATACGGGTGTTTTGCGACTAGTATAATATTGGACAGTATGCTTGAGGCTTAATATGGCACTTTCAGTGGATAGTCCGGCTCGAAAGCCGAACTGAGCATCATGCAGGTTTAGGTGTTTATCCAAGCAAGAATCAAGCAGACTGTCCAATATCTTAGCGATAACTGTCGCCAGTGAGATTGGGCGGTAGTTTCCTCTATCCGAGATGTCACCAGTCTTATTTTTCACTATTGGTACCACTATAGTTTTCATAAAGTCTTGCGGTAAGTGCGAGTGACTTATACTCATAGTGAAAAACATTGACAACATCCTTGGCAGATGAGGCCCTGCATGCCTCAGGTGTTCGACACTTAGACCGTCATGCCCTGGCGACTTACCGCCACTCATTTGCTTCATCGCAGCCCTCACTTGTGCTGCAGTGAAGCAGGTCGGCACTGATGCCTCCCCCTGCTCACGGCGCTCCGGTTCTGCATTGGGTACCGAGGAAGACGAGGGAAGTGTGGACTTCACACAGAAATGCTCGCGAAATTTGTCCGCTATTTCAACCTGCCCACTTTCCCCGTTTACACTCACCGGGCGACCAGGTCCTATATCGTGTTTACCAGTTTCCTTCCAGAATTTTTTGAAATTTTTTGATGATCTGTACTTAGCAAGCTTGTTCATTCGAATTTGGTCTTGATTATTCTGACACCACTTTAATCTACTTTTAAAGATTTTTCTAGACTCACTCATTTTTTCATACAAAAGACCGGAAGTTGGTCGGTTGCTTAAGACCCAAGCCTTGAAGTCAAGTCTGGCCTCCCGATGAGCGCTCCGGACGTGGTCGTTCCACCCACACAGATTTTTAACCCACTGCGCCCCCCCCGGCCACCAACAGTCTCACTGGCAGAAACACTCAATATATTAACAATATTCGCGTACATGTCATTTAAAATTTGCCTGTGTTCTGCATCCTTACATTCCCCTCGGCTACAAAGAACAAACTCAGATGGAAAGTCAATATGCTTCAATCTTTCATTACACAACTTACTATAAGCATCAATTTGAGCCTGATCTCGATTACCCCATATAACCGTATTTCGAGGCAGCTCATTAGTTATTAGTTTAGGTCTAATTAATTCTATATTGCAAGTGACAAATAAAGGTAAGTGATCTGACATATACACGTCTTCATGAACACCGATCTCAACAATTGTTTGATGCGCAGAGATAGATACAATACAGTGGTCAAGCCATCGCCTACAGCCGTGTGCTTCACTCACATACGTATACGTATCCGATTGTATACCAAGCCGCTCAATGTCCGCACAAACCAACGTCTGGTCCGCGCAGAAAGCCATGAGCTCGTTATAAAACAATTTGTTCGGATGAGCATTGAAATCACCCAACACGAACACACATTCAGTATCGTGGCTAGTAATTACAGCACTAATTTCTCCCATTATCTCGGTAAATAGTGGTAAGTTTTCTAAAGAGTCCGTCGGCATATAAACGGAAAAAACAATAAAAGAACGCTCGCCCGTTTTAGCCTTGATGGCGATAAGACGGTCACTACTGCATACCACTACTGTCACCTCCTTAAAAATGGCTTTTCTCCAGAGAATGGCCACTCCCCCATACGGTCTTCCTATTAATAGCCCCTTTGACGTATCCACCGCCGATTTTCCTGTATATTCAAAGTTTTCGCAAATACTACCTAATAATGGTACGTCTTGAGGAAGTAACCACGTCTCCTGGAGCGCCACAATATCAGATATGTTACACAAATCACGTACACTATCTATTGATCTTTTAATAGATTTGCAATTAAACGTTGTTAGTCTACATTGTTGTACAAGATCCATAAAGCATAAATAATAATAACTATTACAATTAATTTAATAAACAAATAAAAGCATAAATAATAATAACTATTAAATAAATTATTACTTAATTTCAGCTTTGCTTCTGTACAGGAAATGCACAAAGCGCCTAAAAGTAATTCCATTTGGCCACAATTTGTTATCTAAGAAGAGGCTTAGTTTGCTTTTAGACACATATAGTTTAAACGCATTATAGTCTTTAACCTTTCTCATATTTATGGGTTTCAATGAGACATGCTCGTTCGTTTTCTCTCTTACGTAGTTAATAATATCTGCTTCTTTAGTGTCTTTACTGACATTCGATATTAAGAGAGGAACCTTTACATCCGCGGCCCTAAACTTTCCGTCAGTCTCTGTAGAAGCACACCCCCTTTGGCCTAGTAACTTATAACGTTTTGCAGATTTTCTGTTAACTACACGCCATTCCGAACTGACATCCCCTACTAACTGCTCACTATTGACACTCGCGGTAGAAATAATCACCTTTTCGTGCGGGGTTTGTACACTCACTCGCGATTCACTACACGGTCGAGATTCACTGGTAGGGGGACTCGGTGCGCATGAGTCGATCACATGATGCGACGAAACCGCGGTGCAGCTAATGGCCTCAGAGGCGGAGCTACTTCGCGCCGTCCCTGTCCCACTCTCCCGGCTGCCTCGTCCTTGTACATCGACGCTCCCGCTCGCGCACGTCGTTGCCGAAACCGCGGTGGCCTCCTCGAACCCGTCCTTCGACTCATCTTTCGTCGCTTCGTTTTGCTTGCGAGGAAGCGAGACAGATTCCTCGTCGATAGGCACGGTATGCGTAACATCTATAATAGGTGAACTACCTACTACTTCCATATTGTCTTCATCAGCTGTTGTGGGTTTTGTCTTGATAGGAACGTATTGAAGACCAATTGGGCCACTATCGAACACAAAACTGTTTTGTAAACACGCTCCTCTTCTTGCATTTATATTAGTGTTTACACTTGGGGACGCAATGTCAATAATAGATGCATGCTTTAGGCAGTCCACTTCACGCTTTAATATTTCAAAATCCTTTGCTGATACCTTTTTCTCCTCTAGGATATTTATCTGGTTCTTTAAATACAGGATATCCTTTAATAGTCTTGTGACATCGACGTGGTCGAAAGTGACTGGAGGGAGCCGGTGTAAGTCCTTGGCTACAAAAATAGGAAAGACTTCGGAGTTGGAGCCTTTAAGAAGTGAAATGATATCATCCAAATCTCTCGCCATTTTCTTCTTTCCCTCTTTTCGACGTATCGGCATTTTTCTATTGCTGGGCACTGATTGAAAGAGTAGTGTTTTGGCCGTTACAATCTCCTCATTTGAAAAATGCGGCGAGCATAATTGATGGATACTCTCCTCGTCCACTACATGAATTACATTTTGCATGAAGCATAGCACCTCATTTATTACAATATTGCAGTTCGAACACTTCACTGTATTTGAGGTCATTGTCCTCGTCACTGAGTCACCGGTTGGAGAAACAGAGCGCACGCGCGTCCGTATTCAGTCGCTCACGGCGCGAGACTGAGCACAGTCTTCTAGATTGTTTTTTTTTTGAAGTTAAATATCTTAAAACTGGAAAATTGGATAAATTCAAATGACTGTCTGTTATTATTCAACCCAATATTGTATTTAATTTAAAAAAATGCTTCAGTACAAAAAAAATATACATTAACCCTAAACCGCTCCCGGTGTCGCACAGACCCAATTCGCCAACTTAATGCCCCGAAGTTCGCGCCCAAATTTTAATAATAATATATCTTTGTAATTTATTCGATCGGCGGCGCCTGCGACACCGTTTGTTCGTATTTTAGCAGATCGACGATGAGTTACGGCCGAGGCGAGTTTGTACCTACTTATAATGAAAATTGTTTGCTTTGACAACACGTTCGTTATTTGGAAAATAATGTCTTTTGGAATAAGATAAGGTTCTTAATTTAAAATTTAAAAGCTTTTTCTAAGTAAGAATGTTTCAAGTTTCGTTTCAGACACTTTTGAGAAATCTAAAATTTGAAAAGATCAAACGGACCGTGATTATTATACCAAATCTAACCCTGGATCAAGGTCCAAGCGTATCCCTTACAGAAACTGCTGTCAAACTAAATCTGACTTACTCCCATGTCATCTAAGGTCAAACACATAGAAAGTGATCTGACCTGGTGATCTTCAAGAAAAGAGCTTATTCCTAGCATACTAGGGCACACTAGCGACGCCGGATTTATTTTAAACAATATCGGGGATACAACCTCTCGGAAAACACTTATAATATTTATTAAATAACCATGCACAAATGGAGATCCAGCATAAAAGTGGCTGCTTTTGGCGGTAATCAATTTTTCGCGTACAAATACGGACCCAACAATTGTGCATGGTTATTTAATAAATAGTATAAGTGTTTGCCCATAGGTTGTAACCCCGAAATTGTTTAAAATAGATCCGGTTTAGTAGCTAACAATTAAAAACGAATGGTGTCGCTAGTTAGGGCTACCCATCGCCTTAAGAGCCGGCAACGCTTCTGTGATGCCTCGTGTGTCTGCCATATTGTAAAAAAAGGAATTATTTTTTGTGAGCAGAGGCTGAAATATAGTATAATATAATACAGTAATAATTACTATATAATAAAGTAATAATAGAAAAATCATATTTTCATCAAACTTTATTAATTCACTTCTTTATAAAATAACACACATTTATTATTTTTCCATAATAAATTGTTTTTTACACATAACTATAAATTAAGAAACGAAAATAATTTCTTATATAGATACAACAACATGGGGATATTACCCCCATAAGTTCTCAAATCTCATAATTTCTAAATCCAATCAAATACAATCAAAAAACCAGCCCCCAAACCCCAAAACAGATTAACCGCAAACCAAATTAAACCGACGCTTTAGCGTTAAGAACGCGACATTACACATGGCGTACCGGACACCGTGAAAAATAACAGTGAACCATTTCTGACCTGATATTCAACTGTAAGTTGTAAAAGACATGTATCTGCAGTGCGAGACTTAGACTTTATACGACAATCTGATTGTTTTTAACCCCCGACGCAAAAACGACGGGGTGTTTTAAGTTTGACGTGTCTGTGTGTCTGTGTATTTGTCTATGGCATCGTAGCTCCCGAACAAATGAACCGATTTTGATTTTGTTTTTTTGTTTGAAAGATGAATAACGAGGGGTGTTCTTAGCTATGTTGGATAAAAATCGATCCAAGATGGCCGCCGTCGCAAAGATTTGGATTTTATGTTTTAACACAACTCCCACAATATGGGTATCATATAAAAGGGCTTGAGTAGCAGAATATATTAATTGTGAAAAAATTCAAATTCAAGATGGCCGCCGTCAGAAAATGACGAATATTTGTTGTTCCAACTGCCTCAATATAGGTATCAAATGAAAAAGCTTAGTTGTGTCAGGGGTTTTTTAAATTTTCAATTAATTAATTTCTTATAACCTTGAATGCTTCATTCGTCTTCTTCTTTGAGCGCCTCTTTAGTTTTGAAGGTCTGAAGGCGGCCGAAAACTCCCCAAAATTCGCTCTGTTCATTGCGAGATGATTTATATCAGATGAAATAACGCCTCCATAGTTGCGACTCAGTCCACTCCCTTATTTCGTAGCTACGGCATGAATGGGCCGGCTCGGCCGGAGTAATACCACGGCCTCACAGAAAATCAGCGTGAAGCAGCACTGTGCCGTGTTTCGCTGCGTGACCCTCACTCACGCCAATGAGGATACCTGAGGCCCAGTCCGGGGGAAAAGGGGGTTTAAAGGTTGGCAGCGCATTTTTTACTCTACTGTTGTAGCGGGTGTACATGGGCGGCGGCAATTGCTTACCATCAGGCGATCCATCTGCTTGTCTGCCACCTATCCAACAACCACATAAAATAAAAGAAAAAAAGGGGCAGCAGACCAACTGGCTCATGGTAAAAAAAACATAAAAAAGCTACAGGTTTTTTTGTCAGTTTCTATCAGTCGCAGTCATTATTAATTTAGTTTACATATAAGACAAGGTAAACTTTATTGACTTTGAGTGAGATAAAATCCTTTGCAACTTGTTTTTCAATTAGCTTTTAATTTTTAATGGAGTTTTTTAGGATTTTTGATTTTTACTACTGCATTAACCTACAACTAGATTTAGTTCTTGTATTTTTCTAAACTTACATTCGCTCTCTTTATCTCCGTGCATCTCTTCTTCTAGTCTCTTTGATAATCAAGGCTTGATTTTATACTCCAAAGTAGCAAAGCATGAATTTTGATGTTATCAAATCGAATATCGCCAGCTCTCGAACATAATTCCGCGAACATATTTCCACACAGAGAAGTTGAAACAAAACCACTACACAATATGTTTTGGCAAGCATTTCTCAGTTCCTACATCAGCAATAAGACAGCTGCTTTACTGGCCTCCCCTGCACTGAGTCTCAGCCCTGCACCGAAAAACAGCCCGTATCGGCCCGAGGCGGGACGATCGGACCCATAAATAATAAATACTAGCGCCGCGCGTCTGCAGATAATGGTAATTTACGGGTTGCGACCGTTGCCGTCAAATCTTTGGCAGCGGGACGGCTAGATCGACGTTCGGTCGTTTTTGCACCGGGACGAAGTTTAGTGTTAAGTGGGTTTAGATATGGGAGATTTACAATGCTTTTGCGTTTGAAATTTACAATGGAGGGGTTGAGACTTTAGAGAATATTGTAGATATTAATATTAACCCAGCTGGGGTGACTGCCTTAAAAGATAATGCATGTTTAATTCAAATTATATAAAATATTTTATTAAAACCGCGTGGTAAGAGTGGAGACCGCGTCTTGGCAAATGTAATGTAGGGCGCCCTCTGGCTAGGTGGGAGGACGATCTGCGCAGGATGGCTGGCAAGAGCTGGATGCGAGAAGCCATGGATAGATCACAGTGGCGAACAATTGGAGAGGCCTACGTCCAGCAGTGGACTGCGATAGGCTGATGATGATGATGATTTTATTAAAACATTATTTGAACTGAGTTCTCAAGTAGTAAGTTTCTTGCAAGTGTAGGTAAAGTGTGGAACCAGGTACAGTCGGTGGTGTTACCAAATACCTTAAACCTTAAAGAAAAGAGCTTCTACGCATTTGGGATTGGGATGTCTTGTGTGTTGCAGATGTCCATACACGATGGTGATGATAACGAATTATAAAAATTATGCTATATTGCCGACAAAGCGGCAACGACGCTATCTGCCTGACGTAGAAGGTAAGCTGCAAGTATCAATCGCGAAAAAAAAACAGCTGTTTCATACAAATCGATCAGCGCAGCGATCCAATTTCTATCAAACGGCTGTTTTTTTTTCAATGTTGGTCCATAGTGAAAGATGTTCAGTTTCATGGGCTGAGCTACCACCCGAGAGATTTTGCGCTATTTAAATAACACGTTGTATATTGACGAATATGCGTTTATGAAGCTACACGCCATAGAAAATTAGCTTTATTATTACTGCCACGAATTTAAGGTGACGGGTAGGGCACACTAGCGACGCAAATCGATTTTTATTTTTAGCTACTAAAAGCGCCCTCTTTTGGCGTCGCTAGTGTGCCCTACCCGTCACCTTAATTGAATAATTCAGTTAAGGTGACGGGTAGGGCACACTAGCGACGCCAATCGATTTTAATTTTTAGTGACTAAACCGGATCTATTTCAAACAATTTCGGGGTTACAATTTCTTGGCAAACACTCATACTATTTATTTAATAACCATGCACAAATTTTGAGTCCATTTTTGTACGCGAAAAATTGATTCACGCTAAAAGTGGCCGCTTTTGGCGGTAACCAATTTTTCGCGTACAAATGTTGTATCCGCATTTGTGCATGCTTATTTAATAAATAGTATAAGTGTTTGCCGAGAGGTTGTAATCCAGGAAATTGTTAAAAATATATCCGGTTTAGTCCCTAAAAATTAAAATCGATTGGCGTCGCTAGTGTGCCCTACCCGTCACCTTAATTGAATAATTTCAGTTAAGGAAAACCTTAAAAATCAAGTGCACAACCCCACTAGCAAACCATAAATAACATTCCCGTTATTACTGCCGAATTCAAAAGAGCGAAACTCATATCTCTCTGTCTTTCGAAAATGGCTAATTAATAAAACTTGAGCTATAAATAAGGGGGGGTGGGGGAGGGGGTGGCTGTTAGCAAAAACTGTTGGGATCATAAAGCTGTCGCCGGATGAGGCACTGCCTTTGTTGCGATGTTTCGTCCTCGGCCGCCGATAAATCTAACGCTGGAACAATCGACTCCGGGGGCGGAGCTAGTTTCTTGGAAAGTTCGGGTCATTCGTAAGTGAAGGAATGAATGAATGAATATTTAGAGAATCAATCTTAAGGCGACGGGTAGCCCTAAATAGCGACACTATTCGTGTTTAATTCTTAGCTACTAAACCGGATCTATTTAAAAAAAATCGGGGTTACAACCTTTCGGCAAACACTTATACTAGTTATTAAATAACAATGCACAAATGTTGGATCCGTTTTTGTACTCTATAAATTGATTACCGCCAAAAGCGGCCACTTTTAGCGTAAATCAATTTTTCACGTACAAATGTTGGGTCCGCATTTGTGCACGGTTATTTAATAAATATTATAAGTGTTTGCCAAGAGGTTGTAACCTCGAAATTGTTTAAAATAGATCCGGTTTTGTAGTTAATAATTAAAATCGATTGGCGTCGCTAGTGTGCCCTACCCGTCACCTTAAGCTGTAAATAGGGCTTCAATGTTGTGCCCGTTGAGTACGTCGACCTTGGGTAGTCTTCGCTTTAAGATTGTCCTCAAAGCGTACAGTGGCGGACAGGTCCAAGCTATACAAAACTGTCAAATTTCCTCAATCGATTTCGCACTCAATGCGTATCAATATAAGGTTTATAATCGAATGAAGAAATTTGACAGTTTTGTATAGCTTGATGTGTCCGCCACTGTACTTACATATTTATTTGTTTTAAAATTAGGCTCCTTTCTGTCATCAGCTATTATAACATCGTGAGGAAACATGCATGTGGCAGCTAGTGTCTCAAAATTGTAGATACCTACAATATTATAAATTTTTCAAAAAAAAAAATACAAAAATAATTATTAGATATATAATTTAATTTTCAATAATAATGACATGTATGACCTTGAGTTGAATTAAATGAATTCTATCTTCTATCTATCTTTACAAATTACAAGCACAGTGCTGCTTCACGCCGGTTTTCTGTGAGGCCGTGGTATCACTCCGGTCGAGCTGGCCCATTCATGCCGAAGCGTGACGTTTCCACGGTCAAATATATACGCACAGTCACTATAAATAAATATTTCACAACATCACATACATTGATCTGACTCCGAGATAGGTACCTCAAGCACCTGAATTACGGATATCAGAACCAACAGCGGAATTACAAATATATACATATATTACTTTTCTTTTGTAAATACATACTTATAATACATAGAAACACCCAGACCAATACAAACAGACATGTTCATGCACACAAATGTTTGTACTGTGCGGGGATCGAACCCGCAACCCTTGCACCAGACGCAGCGTTCACTACCACTGATCCAAATGGGTCGTCAAACTATACTATTAATTTGACATTTTTAAGGTCGTTTGATGCCTTAACTTTTCATTTTTTCATTTTCAAGCGACATATAAATCGCTAAGACTCCATTTACCACAAACTATGAATATTCTCAACCAGATCACCACCACATTCCTGGTTGTTGTTGAGATACCCATGGGCGATTTAAATCGAGAGGCAAACAAGAGGTACCAAGACTAACGGCTGCAAGCCAAGATAAACTTGCCAATAAAGTAACTAGTCACCTAAGTAATAAAACAGAAAAAAATAACACACAACTCACACGCCATTTCAAACACTACGAGTAGGGTGGCTAAAGGTGTTAGTGAAATCGGGATAAACCATTATACGCTCAGGAAGATTGTAGATGTGATGTTCCCGAACAGATGCGACTTGGTGATCTTCAAGAAAAGAGATTATTATAGCCTTGGCCGTGTGGTCCCCGGCAGAGTAGAATAGGCCACCCTCACTCTTACCGAGGTGTCGTAAAAGGTGACTAAGGTAAAGCTGCTAGCATGATCATCAGCACCCAGAGAAGGAAAACTCTGCATTTATATCAAAACCCTCGCCAACCCGTCTGCCAAGCGTGGTGAGTATGGCAATTACCCCTCATGTGATTGAGGGAGGGCCGTGCCCCAGCAGTGGGGACGTTAATGGTGATGATGATGTACCAAAAAGTACCAAAAGTATCAGCCTATTTCCTGTTCCACTGCAGAGCATAGGACTCCATTAAAGAAATCAAATCATTGCTACTATCTTGACTACTGATCGATCAGCGACATATTGAGTACTAATTTTAATTTTACTTTAAAAATGGACGTTGAATCAATAACATTTTTCTACATTTTTTGTTCACATAACATAGGTATAACAGTGTTATAGAGCAGTTTTAAGGTTTGAAACAAGCAATTTTCATACAAAATTTTCGAACAAAAGAATGAAAACTGTTTTAGGTATAACACCGTTTTAGTTAAGGTAGGGCACACTAGCGACAGCAATCGATTTTAATTTATGCTACTAATCCAAATCTATTTTAAACAATTTCGGGGTTACAATCTCTTTACAAACACTTATACTATTTATTAAATAACCATGCACTAATGTTGGGTCTGTTTTTGTTCGCGACAAAATGATTCACCCCAACAGTGGCCTTTTTTGGCGGTAATTCAAATTTCGAGTACAAAAGCAGACCCAAAAGTTAAGTATAAGTATTAAATAAATAGAATAAGTGTTTTCCGAGACATTGAAACCCCGAAATTGTTTAAAATAGATGCGGTTTAGTAGCTAAAAATTAAAATCGATTGGCGTCGAAATACCCTCAAAGTTAAATTTTGACCTTGTGCTTTTCTAGAAATAGATAGTCTTGGTTAACCGTCGAAGTCATGGCCTACCTTAAATGACTCAGCCCGATAAGAAAAACGTAAATGTTATAACATCGCATCAGACCGTGCATAAAAACTTCAGCGCCCCGATAAATCTTTCACCGTGTGCTGCCATCTATCTAAGGTGGGGGGAAACGTGCGAAGGTGTAATGTGCCGCGGTGATTGACAGATGACGCTAGTGTATGTGCGCGAGCGCATCTCATGTAGGGATGCCACTTTTGTTGTTCGAGAACTGAAAATGGTTTTTTCTGGTAGACATTGATCTTATAACGTAGATAAAGCCTATTGAATTTTTATATAGTACATTTATCATCGTGGTATTGGTGGCATTGGAGTGTTTTTTTAGTTAATCTCAAGTTATTCCAATACTAACTAGAATAGTCATTGACATACTAAGGGACCTAGGCATGTTTATGTACAAAAGTACTTTGTACGTGTACCTATACAGAAATGTTGGTATAAGTATTCTTTATTATTCAGGAAATATCTCTTGACTACCGTTTCCCCTTCCTCTTTTACAAGTCCTCAATTACTTACTACAATAATATTAAGTTCATCATCGTCAGCCCATTTAAGTCCCCACTGCTGGGGCACGGGCCTCCCTCAATCACATGAGGTGTAATTGCCATACTCACCACGCTTGGCAGACGGGTTGGCGAGGGTTTTGATATAAATGCAGAGTTTTCCGTCTCTGGGTGCTGATGATCATGCCAGCAGCTTTACCTTAGTCGCCTTTTACGACACCTCGGTAAGAGTGAGGGTGGCCTATTCTACTCTGCTGGGGACCACACGGCTAATATTGAGTTACTATAACAATAATAATGTTAAATGCATAGTTGTTGCAATCCTCGAATATTTTGGTTAGTTTATTGGCTTCTAGTCGTTATTAACGGTAACAATTTTTGTTTATATGTGATAGGTGGCAGACGAGCAGACGGATTACCTGATGGTAAGCGATTGCTGCCGCCCATGGACACCCGCGAGACCAGTGGAGACAAAAGTGCGCTGGCAACCTTTAAACCTCCCTTTCCCCCGGATTGGGCCTCCGGTACTCACGAAGCGAAATACAGCACAGTGCTGCTTCGCTGTAATCTTAGTAATGTCCAGTTGCGTACAAAGCTAGTCGCTTTGGAGCCTGAGGTACGCTCAGACAATGATTAAGAATTTGAGGAGTCTGTTAATTACAATGAAGCGACTGCCGTCTGACCTTCGCAACCCTTTTAATAGAGGAACCAGTCCAATATGAGAATCATGGTCTCACACTTCAGAAACTATCCGAAACGTGCAGGTTTCCTCACAATGTTTTCCTCACACCGTTGAGGTAATGGTATAATATCAATGGGAGAGCCACGTTTTGGCATTAATGGTACTGGAGCTCCAATCCAACAAAACACATACCATCTTATTATAAATCGCGACCTAAAGTTATTACCGTACTAAAGCTCATGTAACACGCAAAGTTAAGGTGACGGGTAGAGCACACTAGCGACGCCAATCAATTTCAATTTTAGCTACTGAACCGGATCTATTTTAAACAATTTCGGGGTTACAACCTCTTGGCAAACACTTATACTATTTAATAATAGTAATAATACTATTTAATAATATTTACTTATACTAACCATGCACAAATGTTGGGTCCGTTTTTGTATGCGAAAAATTGATTCACGTCAAAAGCGGCCACTTTTGGCGGTAATCCAAAATTCGAGTGCAAAATCAGACCAAACAGTTAACTATAAGTATTAAATAAATAGTATAGGTGTTTGCCGAGAGGTTTTAACCCCGTAATGGTTTAAAATAGATCCGGTTTAGTAGCTAAAAATTAAAATCGATTGGCGTCGCTAGTGTGCACTACCCGTCACCTTAAAAAGGGCTGGCCTGAATTATATTCCAGGGCTATCTTTAGTTCCCGATTTATAATAAGGGGGACACAGTTACTGCTTCACGGCCGAAAATTTGATTAAATTAAATTTAATTTAATTTTTATGCATTCAGTTGAGTTAATTTCAGATGAGTTAATTCTACTCGGAGATATAGATCTTTTTAAATGTCACTTCAATCACTCAACTAGTGAACTCAAATCTCAATTGAACTCAAGTCGCACCCCTAACCCGAAGGTGCGCCATGATGAGGGATGTTGATTTAGACTGTTTATGAATGGGCGTGTTTTCTTTCGGCGTGCGTGGATTAAAGTGGGTTTATCTAGGTGTTTTAGTGTAATGGTGTTATATAGTTTTTAGCACCTTTTCATCATAAACACAGGTAGAATGTGAATCATTTTTAATAGAATGTATTTGGAGCAGATTTCACATGGTCATACTTTGTTTGTATTCAGATAATTTCCTCCAACGGATTACGGCTACGGCGGCCAACCTCAACGATCAGCCACGTACGCAGGATATATTATAGTGCTCAAGTGTGTGCGCAAACACAAGTGCATTCTCTATCCCATGCCCTCATATTTCAATGGGACACCAGCGTGACACGACTGGGGAGGGATTGGGCGCAGGACCAACGGCTTACCGTGCTTTCCGAGGCATGGGGTTACATGACCGCCGACTTCCAGACTCCGAGCTGAAACTGTGCATTTCTTACCGAAAACTTAGATACAAATTTTTGGCCCAACCCGAGACCTCTTGCGCAGCCGTCCCTTTAGAGTGCGACCCATTAACCACTACGCCACCGAGGCAGTCATTTGTCATCGCCTGATGGTAAGCGATGGCCGCCGCCCATAGACAACCGCGACACTAGTGGAGTCAACCTTTGTACCCCCTTCCCCCGGATTGGGCCTCCGTTACCCTCACTTACGCAGCGAAACCCAGCACAACGCTGCTTCACGCTGGTTTTCCGTGAGGCCGTGGTATCACTCCGCGTTGCGAAGGTCAGACGGCAGGCGCAGTCGCTTCATTGTAATTACTAGATTCCCCAAATTCTAAATCATGGTCTAAGCGTACCTCAGGCTCCAAAGCGACAGCTTTGGACGCAACCGGAAATTATAAGCTAAGGTGCTAAGATTACAGTGAAGCAGCACTGTGCTGTGCGTCGCTGCATGAGTGAGGGATACTGGAGGCCCAATTCCGGAGAAGGGGGGTTTAAAGATTGGCTACGCACTTGTGACTCTACTAGTGTCGCGGGTGTGCATGGGCGGCGGCAATCGCTTACCATCATGTGATCCGTCTGCTCGTCTGCCACCTATCACATAAAAAAAATAAGTTGAGGAAGATTTTTTGTAAGTTTAAGGGATGTGTTTTAGTTTGTTTTTACATTGCACTTATCGATCTTAGCGCTGTATTTACCCGACTACGGCGAATCAAAAAGGAGGGTTATGATTTAGACCTGTATGTATGATGTATGTTCATCTGTTCCCTCATAAATTGGAAACTAATTATCATATTTGAACAAATGAGGTGACGTTGGAAGCGTCTTGATTGTCTTCTGGTTATAGGCGACATGACATCAAGTTAAATTGACTACAGCACCCTCTAGGGGACTTAGAGTAAGGAAATAAAAAGCAATATTTTGCTTCGTTGTGTTTCGTTGGTATCAATGAAAGAACTTTTTTAGCATATTTCAAATATGTAATTTTATTTACATAACTAAAAATATGTTAAATAAAAATAAAGTTTAAAAACTAAAACCCGACTACCAAAAAACACGCGCTAAAAAGTAATAGTCGGATTTTAATTTTTAAACGTTTTTCGTTACTGTTTTTCGTATTGTACTAAAAGTTAATTATAGCGTGACCAAAAAGTACATAGATAATTCATTCAATTTAGCACTTTTCAAGGCAGCAAGGCCCATACTTAAAAGCCTTCTCAAATACCTACAGGTAACGTCGGCTACAAATTACGAAGTAGTCAGCAGCCCTCTAGGTGAGAGCCTGACGAAATGGCCCCTAGGGCCATCCCTAATCACTCAAGCCCCTCATTCAAGCCCCTGACGCGTGAGGGTTACTTTAAAGTTGTGAGCCCTTAAATTGTTGGGTTTTTAATGGATGGAGCTGGTGTGTTTATTTTCAGCACAATTGTGTTATCCTTTAACACTCAACTCACACACACTAAATATGTAATTAAAAATTAAGGGTCCTATACAGGGTCATTCACTTAGTGCTATTTTCCTTAGTATGGGAAAATAGTTCAGCGGTTTTCGTTAGATGGATGGTCGATAGATGGTAGCAGATGTTTTAAAAAGCAATCAAGCAGATGGCTCGGCGTTGATTCGGTAGATGTCAGCTGCATTTTTACATCGCGCTAGTAAAGCGTGTTTTCGAAACAATGACCTCAAGCTGCCCACACTAGTAATTTAAAAAAGTATTGGAAGTAAACCAGAGATCTAGAAGGTATTGGGAATTTCGTTGTATAGTAAAGAAGATTATTTCTGATATTTTAAGCGTCTCCCTGATTGATTCTCGAAGGTGGCCCTATTACATAGCCGTTGAGTATTTGTCGTTTTCCTCTAGATGGCGCTGGCTAGCCGACTGATGCCTCTATCACAGTATATAGGTATAAGTTACTCTATGATCCTAGAGGTCCACCACTACTGGTGACCAGGAGGAACATAGGTTTTTCATATATCTATCTCAGGCGCCAGTCTCTCTCAGAAAGGGGCATTTTCGTAATTTTATGTATTGTGAAATTCTACCTATTCTGTTATCTTGATTGAGAGAAAAATAAAGCTTTTTAAAATTTTAAATTATAAATTGATAAAATGTCAAAAAAAAATTAATGTCATATAAATAAATCGAAATATAAATTAAATGTTAAATAGGCTATAAAAATGGTTGTCAGTGGGATCAGCTGTATAAGTGATGATTTCAGTTGGATTATTGAATTGATTTCAAGATCTAGAAGAGAAAATCTTGTATTTTCTTCTTTCAAGAACCTTTATCAGGATTACAGCCATAGCCGGGTGATATATGTACATCGGGATATTGATCGGGACGTCCGTCTAGCGAGTATGAAGTAATGGCTGCCCACATAAGACTAAACCCTCTCGTGATGCTGCCAAATAAATTATCTATGAACGAGATTGGCTACTTGCTTGATAACTGTAGGAAATGATGCTCTATTTAATAATAACAGAAATTCTTCTTCCTCACTTACTATGCTGGCTCAGCGACCTTAAGTGGATCTTGGATTCCAACACGAGAAGTCGTCATTGTGTTCTGTTCTCAGCCACCTGTCGCCAATCCGGCCATTGTAGGTGACTGAGATCTTTCTCGACCTGGTCTGTCCAAATTAAATTCTTCTAAAGCATCTTATTTTAATTAGATTTACACAAACACACACACACACACACACGTTTTTGTTATTCCTAGATAGTCTTTTTGTGGATAAAACATATCTACAATTCCAATGATTATTCAAACAAACGAAATTCCAATGATTATGGCATTTCGGATCTAAGTCATGTTGATAAAAGTGATAAAAACTTTAATATGTTACAAGTACACTCCACATGGATTTTAGGCTCTCCACATCTTAGCGTGTAAATCCCGGTTGCGTCCTATGCTGTCGCCCTGGAGCCCCGGGTACGCTTGACTGATGATTCAGTATTTATGGAGTCTGCTAATTACAATGAAGCGACTGCCACCTGACCTTAACAGCCCTTTAATAGGGAAACCATACTAACTGAATCATGGTTACACGTTTCAAAAACATTACCTGCACATTATTCTAAATGTGCAGGTTTCCTCTTCCTTCTTTTACTTAATATCCACCGAAAATTACCCCTAGACCCTAGGAAACTTAATCCTAATAAAAGACGAAAAGCTAAAGTGGTACCCTCTCGGAAATTTCGAACTACTTTTGCAAGTCGTCAATCAACATCACGGTTCGCTTATATATACAATAGCTTAAATAAAACGTTAAATATTTATCTCAAAAATCTTAAAGAGTGTAGAAAAGCAGTGACAATATTTCTACTAGGACTAAATTATGAGGATAGTGAAAAACTTCTCAGTTTAGATAAATGACATACACACACACACACACACACACACGCACACACACACAAACACACACATACACACACCACACACACCACACTAAATTTGTTTATTTCCTTTTTTTTTAATCAGTCCTTCGATGAGGGCACATTCCCAGATATTTTAAAAAGAACTATTATAAATCCAATACCTAAAAAACAAGACAAAACAGACCCAAATAAATACCGACCAATTGCACTTTTACCAACAGCAACAAAATTATTTGAAAAAGCAATGACTGATCGTATTTATAAATTTTGTGAAAAATATAACATTTTTGACAACAGCCAAAACGGCTTTAGAAAGAAGCGGTCTACTGTTCTAGCAGTTTATAAATTCATACAAGAAGCCCATAATTTTATAAACAACAAAAAATATGCAGTAGGGGTCCTACTTGACATGTCGAAGGCATATGATAGGGTACAACATGACATCTTGTTACATAAACTGTACGGAATAGGAATACGTGGTCAAAGCTATAACTGGATAAAATCATATTTAAAAGACAGGGAACAGTTTGTAGAAGTCAAATATTACGATAGCATAACCTCTCAAATAAAAAACGTAAGGTCAGATGGTATTATTACCAATGCATCAATCCCACAGGGAAGCGTGATCGGGTGTCTCCTATTTCTTATTTATATTAATGACCTGCCAAAAACAACAAACGATCACTGCATATTATTTGCAGATGATATTTCTATACTCACTTCGTGGCAAGGAAACACCGATATAAATGAAAAACTGCAGTCGACACTAAAAGCAATAACAAACTGGATGAGCAAACATAGTCTAGAAATAAACTTTGAAAAAACCAAAATAATTACATTCCATCCTTACCAGAAAGAGCATCTTCATATTAATTTAAATTTTAACGGGAATAAACTAGAACATGTCAATGAATATACTTTACTTGGACTGACTATAGACACACATACAAACTGGAAATCCCACATAGAGAACATAAAAACAAAATTATCTAGATTTTCATATGCTTTGCGAGAGATTAAGAAATCGACGGACGAAAAAACAGCTCTAGTTACTTATTATGCATACGCAAACGCATGGCTCACTTACGGCGTGGTGCTGTGGGGAAATAGTACCGACGCACCAAACCTATTTACACTGCAAAAAAAATTAATTAGAATCATAGTAAACATACAACAAACGGACAGTTGCAAACCGCACTTTCAAAGATTAAAAATTCTTACTCTCCCGTGTATTTATCTATACGAAGTTTGCAGATTTGTAAGGAAACATCCCTACCTTTTTATCAATAGACAGGATATACCAACAAAATATACATTTCGCCCGAAAACCCAAACAAGGTTAATGCTACCCACTTCAAAACTAAACTTACATTCGAACAGCCCATTAACAATGAGTGTAAAAATATATAACAAATTACCAACCATAATAAAAACCAGTCCGGATAAAGAATTTTATATAACACTTAGGGAGCTTTTCACCACAAAAAGCTATTATACAACACAAGAATATTTTAATGATAAGACTCTGAAATAACATGCAATGCAATAAATACAAATGAATTATTAATAATACCTAGATAGATAATACAGATAAATTGAATAATAAGTAACATCATAAAATAAAATTAATAATATAATAACAATAATCATACGATCACAAAATCTCAATATCACATTATAATTCTATCTATTTTATATATACATGTATATAACAATGGACTAGAGTATCTAATATAAATATTCAGCAGTCCTCCTCTCCTCTAATTTGCTGTGCCCGACAGGGTCCATATTGTTCCTTAAATATCATTTATAATATGTACCACCGTAATGTATCACATATGGAAAAGCAATAAAGAATTGAATTGAATTGAATTGAATTTAATTTAAAGTTAAATATAAAATACTTATGTACCTAAATTCAAGAAGTGTTAAGAATAAGAACTTATTTTGCCAATTTTGAGTAGGTTTAGATTTTATTTACTCATATAAGTGAAATGTAATGGGTAAGAGCGAGATAGCTCCAACTCAAGTATTTTATTACTTACTGGAGCATCTCAAAACATGTATGAGAATGAATATGAGAAAATAAAATTATTTGTATTATTTGTATGGTATTCCTCACGATGTTTTCTCTCATCGCCGAGCTATCTCAACGCTTGATTAATCTTGTCTAAATTTTTTATCTTATCTAACGCCCTGTTGGTCTAGTGGTTTAAAGTACCGGGCCGTGATCTTGGGGTCCTAGGGGGTCGAGCGAAGTAAGTTTCAACTTTTTCGGACATGGCTCGGGTTTGTGATCACCAATCAGCTTTTGGCAAGCGGGGTAATTAAGCCTGATCCCATCATAGTTGCGATGACTTAATTTCAATGAAGGAGGCCTTTGCCCTACCTTGGTGTCCCACGGTAGGGCAAAGGCCTCCATCGTTTACAGGCTGATACTTTACTTTTTTACATTATAATCTTATCTGGATTTTCTTAGGCGAGCTAAGAATACCAAAACATCGTATTATTTTAATTCAAGTAGAGCATCCACCCCCACTTACTGTGTACACAACCGAAGGCCGATAATATTCGCGGGGCGGAACTTACAGACTGAAATATAGGGTCGATCGCCACATCACGGCGGCTATGGATCACGGCAAATTATCCGCCTCGTAAAACGCTGGCTCCGCCAGATTGTAGGCCATGTTGGGCTCATTATACCGGTATATCAAGTACCAAATGTCTGTTACATATTGGTACTTGATGTGCTCAATCATCAGCACCCTTACCATGAGTATGAAAAACTGTTCTCGCTATCGAAAACTATCGCTTTGACCCTTTCATTGTGGTGCATGTGAAAGAGACAGAGCATTAGTTTTGGATAGCGAGGATAGTATTTCAAACAAAAGAAAACTACATTGGATTGGCTTTTTGGGAGTAGTGGCGTGTGTTTCCTAGATCCTAGCATATTGAATCCTTCAATCGAAGAGCGAAGATGAGGTGGGTTGTCAAGCTATCGCATCTGGATTTCCTTTTGTTCACCATCAAGCTGTATTGAGCTATTCGACGACCAGTTTGGAACAGAGGTAGTGAACACTGTCTTTGGTCCAAGGGTTGCGGGTTCGATCCCCGCACAGTACAAACATTTGTGTGCGTGAACATGTTTGTTTGTATTGGTCTGGGCGTTATCTATGTATTATAAGTATGTATTTACAAAAGAAAAGTATTATATGTATTTATTTGTAATCCCACTGTTGATTCTGATATCCGTAACACAGGTGCTTGAGCTACCTATCTCGGAGTCAGATTAATGTATGTGATATTTATTATTATTTATTTATTATTTATAGCTAGTCAAACTATGACTTTAAATTAGCAATATAGGTCGGCAACTGGCCGTGGATGGGCCATGTTTTTGCATGAATGGGCCGGCTAGACCGGAATGATACCACGGTCTCAGAGAAAACGGATCACCTGATGGTAAGCAATTCCGCCGCCCATGGACACCTGCAACACCAGTGGAGTCACAAGTGCGCTGCCAACCTTTTCCCCTTCCCCCCCATTGGGCCTCCGGTAACCTCACTCACACGGCGAAACACAGCGCAGGCGCTGCTTCACGCCGGTCTTCTGTGAGGCAGTGGTATCACTCCGGTCGAGCCGGCCCATTCATGCCTAAGCGTGGCTCTCCCACATTTAAACTACGTACACTTCGCTGCGTGAGTGAGGATACCGGAGGCCTAATTCGCGGGAAAGGTCGGTTTAAAGGTAGGATTGGGAGGCGGCAATCGCATACCATCAGGTGCTTGTCTGCCAACTGCCATAAAAAAAAACTTACCTAGATCGTACGTTATTGTCGTCTTTAACTCAGCCACTAATTGATTGGTCTTTGAGCGTAGGCCTTCTCTATAGTTTTTTTCAATTTTAGCCTCTCTCTTTTTCATACATTTTGGACTGACGTATCAACGACGTACAGCGACGTACAATGTTGACTTTGTACCCCTTTCAGTACCTAAGTGTCAGAGTGTCACTCTAGTAAGTGATGATCCCATCATACATTAATATCCTCCAAACGATTATGGCTACGGCGGCCAATCTCAACGATCAGCCACGTACGCAGGATATATTATAGTGCTCAGGTATGTGCGCAAAGACAAGTGCATTCTCTATTCCCTTACCCTCATATTCCGATGGGGTAACTGTGACACGACCAGAGAGGGATTTTGCGCAGGACCAACGGCTTAACGTGATTTCCGAGGCACGGGGGTACAAGACCGCCTACTTCCAGACTCCGGGCTGCCACTAAGAATTTCTTACCGAAAAACTTAGGTATAGTTTTTTGGCCCGACCCAGGAGTCGAACCCGGGACCTCTTGTGCAGCCATCGCTTTAAAGTGCGACCCACTAACCACTGCGCCACCGAGACAGTCATTATACATCAGTACGTCTAAAAGAGACATGGCCAGCCCACCTTCAAATTAGCATACTAATTCTAAAATGGAAATGTCGATGAATCCAGTCATATGACAAATAACTTCAAGAAATCAAAGAAATCGCTACAAGTGATAAGACCGCCTTATTGTACTGTCTCTTGTTGTTGTATGAATGAATGAATATACTTTTATTGCACTCAAAATAAAGTATGAAAACATAAAAACTAGGTATTACAGGATGTGTACAACGAAGGCGGCCTTATCACTATGAACGACCTCTTCCAAGCAACCTTTAGGTAAAGGACAGTTGATGAAGGTGTGCGCCGTGGGCACAGGCTCGCCACGCATTGGTGGCAAAGGTCGGCCAGGACCTCTCACTCTCCAATATAGCGAGAGCTATATTGGCGAGTGAGGATGCCTGGAAGGCCTTTGCTGCATATTGCGAGCACGTGATGGCGGCGAAGGAGGCGGCGGAGCGCGAGCGAGAGGCTGACCCTCTCGCTCCCGCGCTCCGCAAGGCACGTAGAGGGAGGAGATGACGCGGATACTTGCGTCTCCTTCCCCTGCGAGGAGCAGGTCCGCTGATGCGTGGGGCTGTAACTCCACCACCGGCATTGCACGGACCTCCTCCAACGCCTGGTGGGGACGGCACAACTCTTCCGGCTGTCCCCACTCCCACCCCCGACCCCGGGGGAGGAAGCGCCGTGCCCGCCGTGTAGGCGGGCTTCCGCCCGGGAGAGGTCGTGGTGCCAGGTTTCGTACCTCACCCCACGACCTCTCCCACTATGGACGATGAGGGAGAGTCCCAGGAGTTTTAGTCGGTATGCCTCTGGCCGGCTTCTCGTTAGGAGAAGCCGTCACCAGAGGAGAGTCCGACATAACCCATCCGTTTACGGACGGATGGGTATGCGTAACGCATTTCTCCGGGGTCAACAAAAAAAACAAAAATAAAAAAAAAGAGGTGTAGGGCGGTGCGGTCTTCATATTTATATACTTACACAGAAGGTTTTAATATAAATACATAAATAAAATATGAATACACTAAACCATACATAATAGGTATATATTATGATTAAATATAGATAAATATAGCAACTAAAATAATAACAATGGATCTCAAAGCAGACGAATGATTTTAATCAGAGGACAGGAAGAGGTTACATTACAGGAGAGATTGTATCATAATTGTATTTTGTTTTTGTGCAACAAAGAATATTTATCTAAAAATTCAATCCAAATTTCACCTGCTGAGGTAGAAGGCGTCTCTCACTGAGATGCTATTCTTACCGTCATCATCACCAACCTGTTGCAGAATGTAGAAATCTCCAAATTCCTTTCTCCAAATTCGACTGACCGGATGGCGCAATTGGTAGTGACCCTGCCTCTTACGCCAAAGGTCGTGGGTTCGATCCCTGGCGATCGAGGGCGGGCCCTGGACAAATATTCGTGCGATGAGCACTTGTGTTTGTTCAGTGTCTGGGTGTAATATATGTATTTAAGTATATATTTGTGTTCCTCTGTTGTCTGACATCTGTAACACAAATGCTTAAGCTACTTAGTACCGAATCAGGTCAACGTATGAGATGTTGAGAGAATTATAATTATTAAATTACCACTATTGACGGTCAAAATCATCACTTCACCTGGCCTTTCTTGCCTTGTCTCCACCTAATTTAACATTTACCTATGTCCAAACTAAAACTGCAGAGCAAGGGCCCAGAGGCCGCCGTGGCCACTTCATCACTACCCGGCCCGTGTTTTCATTAGTCGCCGTTAACGTATGACGTGGTCGGGGACTAAATCTTCATTTTTGACGTCCCATGGGCATTGACGTGGATGTTGAGGAAATGGAAGTGGCAAGGATATATTGGGTTATTACACTAATGCCTTCAGGGCGTTGCAGCGTCTCTAGCATGTTCGCGCACGCAGGGGTCGACAGTTTCCCGGCCACACTGCGTAAGAAAGCCAGCTCATTAATAAGGCGAATGCGCGGCAGCCGCAACAGTGTCCTGAAGGCCATTTGTTCGCCGATGGTGGGGACTGTCCACTACTCTAGCACTTATGCCAAATTACTCAGTTGCTCTTAGTTACTAAGTACTTACACTAATTATTAAATAATTAAGTTGTATTTTACTAATACTTATTGATCACTGTTGTCTAATAAATAAACAATTTTATTTTTATTTTATTTATTGGCATGGTCTGCGCAATTATTTATTTATTTATTTTATTTAAGGAAACATACAGCTTTTTATATATTTCATTATTAATTATAATAGATGTTACACTTAGCCTTAACAGTTTCCAAAGTTAAGTTGTACACAATACAATTCTGAAATTGAATTCAATTCTGAATTATTTGAAATGAGAAAGTTTGAGTATCTTCACGTAATTAATGGACGGTCCTTATAATATTTGCTACTTATTTTGCAGTTGTATGTACAAGCCTAAGCGAATAAAGAATATTTTGAGTTTGAGTTTGAGACGACAAGTGGCAGGCGTGTTGCCACTTCTAGACGTGGTACGTCGTTGTCCGCATGTCTCGTCCGGCGGACGGGGGACAGCGCTAATGTTGATATATCGGCCCGAGTTCGGACGGACAGACTCACGAATTTTGTACTGAGATGTTAAATAATAAGGACGCTTTGTTGTGCGTGTTCATTTATGTATGGGGTGTCTTCTGTCGGTTTTTACGTGCTTTTTCGTGGGTGGAAAAAAGTTGATGCCATCAGCAATGGAGGAGCTATTTTGCATCAACATTTTTGAACAAAAAACTCGAATATTATCGATGTTTATCATGAAAAACTGTTAAGGTGTCGGGTAGGGCACACTAGCGACGCCAATTAAAATCCAAACGAAAAATTAAAATCGATCGGCGTCGCTAGTGTGCCCTACCCGTCACCTTAATATTTACTTTCCATTAAGCATTTTACTATTTTTTTTCTTTAATGTCTCATAATATCCACAATCAATATTAATCGTTTGGAGGCGCTAGATTCGTCGAGAAATGGTAGCTCAGTGGTTCAGAATGAGCCTTTCATACAGTAGGTCGCGGTTCGAATCCGAGCATGCACCTCTGGATTTTTCAAAGCTTTGTGCGTATTTCTACCATTAACTCGGCGGTGTGGGAGAACATCGTGAGGAAACCTGCAAGTTTCGGATAGTTTTGAAACGAGTAACCATGTTTCAGTTTTTGCCATCTGATTTGCGGGAAAGTTTGACACCTTCCAATTTAAAACATAAGTTAAGGGAATACTGTCTTAGCAATTGCTAGGATAATTGTATAAAATTGTTTGTTGCTAAATGTAGGTATTTTATTTTATTTTTTAAGGAATAAAGACAGCCGTTAACATTACGTATGCTTAACATCATCGTCAGCCCATTTTAGTCCCCACTGCTGGGGCACGGGTCTCCCTCAATCACATGAGGGGTAATTGCCATACTCACCACGCTTGGCAGACGGGTTGGCGAGGGTTTTGATATAAATGCAGAGTTTTCCTTCTCTGGGTGCTGATGATCGTGCCAGCAACTTTACGTTAGTCGCCTTTTACGACACCTCGGTAAGAGTGAGGGTGGCCTATTCTACTCTGCCGGGGACCACACGGCTAACATATTTAAGGGTAACACTTAAATATTTTAGGCCATAGCAGTTATTCACAATATTACATATATTACTTACAACTACATGTATACTTTATGTGTACAAACATAGTCTTTGACAATTGTATTAAAATTATAGCCAACTGATTTAAATCTAACAAGATCATTAAGAGTATACTAACTATACCAATTTGTTTTTTTACAGGTATTCATTGGTGTCGCTCGAATGGCATTTTTAATTCGTAAAATATAAGTTTGTAAAACTCATAGCTCACGATACTACAAGACAAACCTCTGTGGTTTTATGTACTGTCTTCTAATTGTACATGTATAATTTGTATTGTTAGTTGATGGCAAATAAAAAAAAAGTTTGTCTGGTTCCATTGTAAATTATTGCAAAGGTCAGACGGCAGTCGCTTTAATGTAATTATCAGACTCCCCAAATCCTGAATCATGGTCTAAGCGTACCCCGGGCTTCAGAGCGACAGCATATGACGCAACCGGGAATTACACGCTAAGATGAGGCGCTTTGTCGAGTTCTCACCTTATGGTGACGGATAGTGCCCTACCCTTCACCATAAGGTGAGGACTCGACTACTAGCGACGCCAATCGATTTTAATTTTTAGCTACTAAACCGGATCTATTATAAACAATTTCGAGGTTACAATCTCTCGGCAAACACTTAAACTACTTATTTATTAAATAACCATGAAAAAATGTTAGGTCCAACGCGTACGCGCGAAATTGATTCACACTAAAATTTCGCGTACAAAAACGGACCCAACATTTGTGCATGGTTATTTAATATATAGTATAAATGTTTGCCGAGAGGTTGTAATCCCGAAATTGTTGAAAATAGATCCGGTTTAGTAGCTAAAAATTAAAATCGATTGACGTCGCTAGTGTGTCCTACCCGTCACCTTATGCCCTCGTGAGCATTTCAAGATTAACTATAAAGTGGTCTAGAAAAAAAATCCGAGGTCTTTTCAACACTTTACAACAACTGCTAGTGCAGGTGCTGTCTTTCGCTGCGTGAGTGAAGGTTCCGGAGGCCCAATCCGGGGGAAGGGGGGTTTAAAGGCTAGCAGCGCACCTGTGACTCCACTGGTGTCGCGGGTGTCTATGGGCGGCGACAATAGTTACCATTAGGCGATCCGTCTCCGCGTCTGCCACCTATCATATAAAAAAAACTATTGAATATTAATATGAATTAGGAATTGTCTAGTCCTAATTCAGAATATTTCTTTTACATTTATACAATTCAACATGTATTAATTTTTAAATATTTCAATGTGGTTGTCTTTTATCAAGCAAAAAATATCGAATGAAAATAACATGTAAAGTTAAAAAAAAGTATTAATGTTAAAGCAAAAAATATGTTTTGTATTATTCTATCAATATTATATTTACTATTTTTACTAACCCAAAAACCTTTACAAAAACCCAAATCAATACAAACTAAAACCCCAAACTGAAGCAAGTAGAAAACCTCACAATTTAAAACTAATCCGGGCCAAAACTATTCCCGGTTTTTTCCGTATCTTCCTTCATAAACAGGGATCAGGAGCCTTACCCTTTTGCCATAAATCTGGTGGTGACCCCCCTCCACCCGAGGTGGTTTTGAATGGAGATTGAGCCAATTAAAGTAATCGCCGTAACAGTCGGCGTTGCCTTGGATTAGTTCTGCGGATAGGGGACGATGGAGTCGACGGCTTCTTGTAGACTAAATATTTTTTTGGAAAAACATTATGCATAAAAATATTGTTTACACTCATCAGTAGCTTACACCTAAAGATAACTAAATGTGTCTTGTTGATTTTTAAATCTTCTGCCATTGTTACCACTGTCACTCACTGTCTGTGCCTCTGTTATGTTATTTACCATTCCTCTTTAAGGAAAACAAACATATGTAACACCATTGCTGTTAGTCAAAGCCTAGGTACCAACAAATATTATTAAACCATTAGTGTTAAATTATTTTAAACGAACTTATGGCACCTGAAGTGACTAAAAAAGCTTGCATTATTAACTGTTTTCTATTGACTTGTTCTGACTTTAAGCTTAAGTGGCAGTGGGCTGGCCATATTAGCCCCAGAACCGACAACCGATGGGGTAAACGAGTTCTAGAGTGGAGACCGCGTCTTGGCAAACGTAATGTAGGGCGCCCTCTGGCTAGGTGGAGGGACGGTCTGCGCAGAATGGCTGGCAAGAGCTAGATGCGAGAAGCCATGGATAGATCACGGTGACGAACAATTGGAGAGGCCTACGTCCAGCAGTGGACTGCGATAGGCTGATGATGATGTTCTGACTTTGAAATCCATTACGAATTCCAGTTGTTAATTCCCCAAAATTAAATTCTCCAAAAAGTTTCGATGCAAAGCAACAATACAAAATAAAATACTGACCCTCCGACTCCATTCCCCCCTGTCCCGTAGGATTAGTATCATACAATACAAGCAACGGGTGAATCCTTTTATTTATTGCTATTTATTGTTATTGCATTCTCTCCGCTCATTTCTCTCTTCTAATATTGTCTTATAAATTCCGCTTAACGTTTCGGCTGTAGCCTGTTTTAAATATTATTGTTGCTAATTAGAAGCTGCATTTCCTGAAGTCTCTAGTAGGGGAGGTTTTTTAAGCTGTGAGACTTTACTGCGAATAGCTTATTGTAGGTGTTTCGTGGTATTTTAAGGAGATGACTATGAACTGTGACTTCAGAAGGGTGCTTTAAGAGGGCGCAGTCTACCCACTGGACGCCAATGTATTTGACAACCCGTTTGGAACAGTGATAGTGAACGCTGCCTCTAGGTGCAAGGGTTCGATCCCGGCACAATACAATCATTTGTAGTGCATGAACATGTCTGTTTTTATGGGTCTGGGTGTTTTCTATGTATTATGAGTATGTTTTACAAAAGAAAACTATTAAATGTATATATTTGTAATCCCACTGTTGATTCTGATATCCGTAACACAGGTGCTTGAGGTGCCTATCTCGGAGTTAGATCAATGTATATACATTGATCTAACTCCGAGATAGGCACCTCAATCACACAGCTGTTGCTGTATATATATACAGCAACAGCTGTGAAAATATTTAATATCAAAGTCATTTAAACTATTTTTGGTTATAATTGGTACCTAAATTATCCTCAAAAATTATAAATATCTTACTCAAGTACTCTCTAGAGAATTTTACCACATTTAAAAAAAAGCGTCCCCAATGTAGTGAAGATCTACATGGCACAAAAAAAAAACGTTACTTTTATGGGAATTAATTAATAGCCAAGGTTCTAAATGAGATCTGCTATCTTGACACCAAGGAAAAACAGTCCACACTATACACGGTGTATTGGCAAATAGTTAAATACTGCTAAACACCCGTTATTGAGAACAACTTTTAATGATAATAATTTAATTATTTATTCGGACAACTAACTTGGTCTATCTGTGTATGAACAATAGCAATATGTCTGTAAAAACCTGTCCATAAAGTATTAGGTGGCGAATAATCTTGTTATATTGTTTTTACTGTAAATTGCTAAATCTTGCTTATTATATTTAAATATAAATATTATTGCCATACTCTTGCCAGCAGGGTGCATATGGTGGACATTTATCCGTTTCAGAGCACCTGTAAATCATATGCTTGCAATAAAGAATTTGAATTTTAATGTCTTATCCTATGTTAGTAATCCATAATTAACTTAGAAAACCAAATATTTTGTATTAATGCCACCATGGACTAATAAAATTATGTATCAGTCATTAATGTCACATAGATAGGTAAGAGGGAAGACGTTTGTCTGTGTTTTTTTAAATGTATCAAAGTACCTAGACTTGTACATTTTCTTCAATTATAAATAAATAGTGGCAATTTACTATTTCAACGTCAAAACACTAACGAATAGTTCATACAGATGACCCTTATAGCTATTACAATAATTTACATATTATCTCCCAGTGAGGCACACAAAAGTCACCACTGCCGATACTCGGTTTTCTGCGCTAGTGGTGTCCCTTTGTCGATAGAAATAATAGAATTCAATTTTATTACCGACTCGACAGATAATTTCCATAGAAGTTCCATAGGAGCATTACTTGCCTCTATGGAAAGTACTATATTAAAATCTTTAAAACAATTGAAAAGTGTTAAATTGAACGTACCTTGTATTGCGATAATCAAAGCGCTATTAGTATTTCAGGTTCTGGAGCCTATCATGCCCGGAGCAGACATATCGACGTCCGATATCATTTTGTGAAGGAGAAAGCCATAAACAGCGAGAAGTATAATGAGCTCTTAACACGTGGTTGAAGATGCGCTGACCAAGGGGCTACCGCCGCGAAGTTACGCCTCCTTACTGCTGCGATGGGTTTGCGTGCAGAAGAGAGTGATGAGGTGAACGCACTCGTGACTAGTCTATGATTTGTCATTGGTCTTCGAAAACGTGTCTCTTCGAAAATATCTGTCACCGGTTTTGTATTTAAACTTTATTATTCTAAAATAAATCGAAGATACTTAAAGTCTTGAACGTTCTATTTGATTAGGTATAACAAAAAGTTTGCGCATATTTTCTAAGTCGGTATTTTGATAGGCGACAGCAGTAAACGGACAAAAAATATTTTAAGACTTCATCTTAGATCCCAATTGTTTAATTTATGGAAATGGTTTAATTATTACATGATCCAATTACCTGATTAACGGGACTAAACAATCAACATACAAGAAGCATAATAGTTTCAAGAGACGATATTTGCACTATCGATAGTTATACATCTTTACCCAGGACATAAATCTGCCTAATCATTTGAATTACGCGGCTCTTCATATCGTGACATCGGCCTGAGCCTAGATATACTTGGGAAAATCAAGAGTGATGGGCGTTTTAGGGGAACTGAACGGCTATGATGGTGTGGGGAATTATTTTAATTGGGTTATTCATCGTACTATTACTTTGTTATATTAAGTATTTTAGGTTGTGGTGACAAGGAAGCATTTTAGAAGATATTCGTTTGTGTAAAAAATATTCAATATCTAATCCCAAATATCTTTGTAAAATGAATATAATAGTGTTAAGCATAGGGAAATTTATTCGGACAAAAATAATAACGATGGTCCCAGTACGCTTCCCTGAGGTATACTAACAATTTTACATTTCTATGTCTTTTTATATCATTGTTCGTTTCAATTTTTTCAAGAGGTCAATCGAACCATTCTAATAAACTAATATTTGATTTTGTACCTAAAAATATGAATGTTCATATTATCAAACGCCTCATGAAAGCAGAAACCTCAACAAAAAGCCATGGTTATTATAATTCGCGGTAATAAAGGGCATATTTCACGGACGCCCGCCATAGCTCACGCCTCTGATTTACGCTACAACCATCATTTTAATAACGACGCTCTTTAATTGTTCCGTCGTGTCCTACAGATTTATAGCTAGTCGATTCATTTGGTTTTACACTGTATAAACCGAATGTTTTTATTTACAAGTTGTAGACATAATAATATTTTTAATTCTTTTAAAACTTCTAAGGTTGTTTTAAAGCTTCCAAATATTTAAGTTTTAATCATCATCATCATTCTAGTGTTTCCCGGTTGCGTCCAAAGCTGTCGCTTCGAAGCTCAGGGTATGCTTGAACGTTGATTCAGGATTAATTTTATTTCTAAATGTATACGAGGGCGACACTGAAAGTTTTTAGAACTGGCCACTTATAAGAAGAATGATTAAAAAATAAGTTTAAATGTTGAAAATGGAACTCTTTGCCAATATTATTGTCTATGCATTTAGTTCGATTCTCTATTTTTTTATATTTGGCGCCTAATTGAAAATAATCTTTAACAAGTGAGCATGAATTTAACGCGAGAAAATTTCCGTGCAATGATTTTCTATGACTTTTGATGTCAAATAAATCAACAAGAAAGTTATGATAGACTTCGATTGGCCTTTCACGATGAAGCTCCATCTCGTGCCACTGTTTACAACTGGTTTAATGAGTTTAAATGTGGTCGCACTAATCTCACCGATGATTTGCGTGAGGGACGGCCATGTACGGCGACTACCGAAGATAACATTAGTGTTGTGCTACGTATGATAGAGATAGATATGATCCTGAAACTAAAAGACAATCTGCTGAATGGGTGTTTCCATTTGAGGAGTTGCCAACTAAAGTGAAGAGAGGTCGCAGCATGGAAAAGAAGATGGTCGCCTCGTTCTTCGGAAGGACAGGTCATATCGCAACAGTTTGTTTAGAGGACCGAAAAACAGTTACCGCAGAGTGGCACAATAACAACTGTTTGCCACTTGTCTTGGAAAAAGTCGAGAAAAACGACCTTGCAGTAGGATCCTCTTTCACCACAACAACGCCTCGCCGCACACCGCCAAGCAAACAGTAGTATTTAGCGACGTCAGACGTAGAATTACTGGGTCACCCGCCATATAGCCCAGACCTCGCACCCTGCGATTTTTATTTATTTCCAAAAATAAAAGAAAATCTAATAGGTAAACGTTTCACGGGCGCCGAAGAAGCAGTGGCTGCGTATCAAAAGGCCGTTGAAGAGACCTAAAGAAGAGTGGACCGAGTGCTTTTCTCAGTGGTTTTATCGAATGCAGCGATGTATAAAGGGGAAGGACACTATTTTGAAAAGATTTAAAAGTAACAACTTGCTAAATTGTTCAGTTTTTGATTTTCTAAGAACTTTCAGTGTCGCCCTCGTATCATGTAATTATGTAAGATATTTTTAACATCACATATTTTAGTGCGATAATATTATCTAGCTATAATTTTTTAATTTATAGTTTAGAGGTAGCTTAATTATATTAACTGACTTTACAACTAAATGTAGGTTATTTTACATTTTTCGGTATAAGATGAAGTAGACCTATCAACGTCCAAGGTCCAAACTAATAAACCAGCGCGGCAGCGGCTGCAAACCGCTGCAGCACATGCTGAGCTTGGATCTTGTTGACCACATCACTTTGTTCCTTTTCTTCTTCTGTGGTCACTAGTTTATATATTGACTTATTTTATTTGTTCAATATTTTTTCCAACTTATGTTATGTGTCCTGTCTATGTAAATCTTTTATGTGGTCAATAAATGTTTACTTACTTACTTACATCGTTGGCTAATCTATGTTTTTTTTTGAAAAAACATGTAACTAGTTTTACAAAGGAACATCATCAAAAATATTGAAAGAAACTTCAAAACATTTAGTTATCGCATAATCCTTGTTAATTAAGTGAAAGTCAGACGTCGTTTAATTTAAGCAGGTTTAATGAATATCTTTGCTATGTCACATTAAACGAAAGCGATGTATAGCCGCCGATAGTCATATGTCCGAAAATATATTTGAAAAATTAGGAGATCATTTGAACCTACAATCAGTCATTATTATCCATTGACCTAACGCCCGTTTAGTACCTAGTATCATTATACTTATGAAATCAAATACGCTTGATGTACACAGATATTTCCTTATTAGGAATATGATTGGTCAATGAGATTCCTTATGACTCGTCCCATCAGATAAGAACAGGTGGCAAACGTAATGCTCACTGCATGTAAAGAGCATTTCGTAACAAAAACACTTGATGTCATCTTTTTAAGAGGTTTAAGTGATTTAGGAATGAGCAGGTCAGTTAAACTGTGGTCAGGATTATCATAATTTTGCAGTCCGGGTGCGATCCTCGGGTCGGGCCAAAATTTGTACTTGAGTTTTTCTGTTAAGAAAAGCACGTCTAGGCGTTGGTCCTGCTGGTCCTGTTGATCCCTCTTCGGTCGTATCACAATGGTCTTTCATCAGAATAAGAGGGCATGGGACTATTCCTTTGCCCTCATACTCTCTATACACTTTATATAGTGCACTTTTTTGCGCACACATTGGAGCACTATAATATATCCTGCTTAAGTGACTGATCGTTCAGATTGGCCGCCTTAGCCGAAATCGGTTGAGGGATATTATTATTTATTATTAATTTTCCAATCAAAAAACCACTTGGTCAAATTGCACAATTCAGTTTATTCCGAAAACTGGAAGAATACGTTTGGTAGCATGGTACAGTCACATGCAGTAATATTTATACAATCTCATTCAAATATAAACCTTATTGTTCCGCCTTAAGAGTCGAGGTGTTTACACTACAGGGAGGCCGCAGGTTTAACTTGCACTAATATTGCCTCAAATCGATATTAGATTGGTCAATAGAGATAAAGTCAAAGATTAAAAAATCTTTATTAAAGTTAGGTCCATACAGAACACTTATGAATATCAAAATAGGTATCGTGTAAAAGGCCTAAAAAGAGATGTATGGATTGTGTGAAGAATGACATGATGGGAAAAGGAGTGGATGATTCGATGACGACTGACAGGGACTTATTTTATGATATAGGTGGTAGACAAGCTGACGGATCACCTGATGGTAAGCGATTACCGCCACCCATAGACACCTGCAACACTAGTGGACGTATGGAAAAAGAAAACACACTGCGCCGACCCTAGATAACCTGGAAAAAGGGCAGGAGGATGATGAGGTATCATGTATTAAGTTAACTTAGCATGTTACATCAACAAAGTAAGCGACAAAAGTCAGATGTTCTGTACATTATTGCCGGGTGCATATTTTATTCGCTGATTTTTTTTCGCTTATTTGGTTGATCTAACATACTAAATGGACTTTATTCACGATATCTATTATGAGGTTTACGGGATGTAAGAGAATAAAAAAATACGATGTATAAAGATAGAAACATTTTATTGACTATCACAAAAGATAATTTAACAAATTAACACTCATAAGTAAGTAAGTAGGTAAATAATTAATTTTGCAGTGAACAGAAACCCAAAAAGGGTTTCTGTAAACTCATTGCACAAATCTCGCTCATTTTGAAATCTTGTTAAAGGTCTTGTTTTAATAAAATCGACCTGTTTTACTGATTGACAAACCCTGTACAACAGAAGCACACACGTTAAGTGCTTACGTAAGATAGAAACCATTTCACATAGGTTCATGGTAAAATAGTTACAAGTAAACAGTGTTAATAAAACCAGTGGTCGGACTTACCAATGTCAAGGATCAATCTTAATATTTAGCGTGCGATTATTGCACCATCAGAATGAAAACTAATTTATCATTCATCATCCATTGTTTCTTAGCCTCTGAATTAATATTACCTGCTGTGGTCTGGACGTCACTCCCTGCATAATTTCATACTTACAACCTGTGCGGATAAAGAATGGGATCAGAAATGGCGGCGCATCTATTTACTTCTCGCTCGCACACTATTTGCGTCTATACTCGCACCCCACGAGTGCGAGTATAGACGCAAATAGTGTGCGAGCGAGAAGTGGATAGATTGACCGCCATTTCTGATCCCATTCTTTATCCGGACAGGTTGTACATATATTTTGACACGGTGAATGAATAATATTTGACAATTTATTAAAAATAAAATTTAATGAATCGTAGTGAGTAATAATGATGTAAAAATAAGAATAATCAAAATAATTTTAAATTGTTAAATGAAAATTTAGAATAATATTTGCGCTTCGACTTGAACGTTGATAGAATAGGTTGGATTGTATTTATTTAAAACCATTTGTAACCATATTCTGGCAAATAAACAATTACTTACTTGCTGAGTTGGCTGCCATTCGGGAAAAAGTGTCGCCACTCGCTTATTTGGTACTAGGCGAAAGTCGGAAATAATGCGGTTTCCTCTATAAGTCTCATATGGATGGCAGTGTTTTACACATGCATGGGTCGGCTAGTCCGGAGTGATACCACGGCCTCACAGAAAACGGGCGTGAAGCAACACTGTGGTGTGTATGGCCCAATCCGATAAAGGGGGGTTTAAAGGTTGGCAGCGCACTTGTGACTACTGGTGTCCCGGGTGTCTATGGGCGGCGGCAATCGCTTACCATCAAGCGATCTGTTTGCTCGTCTGCCACCTATCACATAAAAAATGATGACTGTTTTGGCAAACTTAAATTTACTAGAACGGCGTTCGTTTTAACGTCCTTCTTACTACTGACTTTCTCTGTACTAAGTACACTCACATGCACGTGTACTGAACCTGTTACACCGTAACACTCGATTGACCTACAAGTCTCGCTTCCGATGAAGCATAAACATAGTTATTTGTACATTACTTCTCAAATGATGATAAGTATAGCCACTAGATAGTAAAATGAAATAGGCATTGTGTAAGCTAATATACAATTGATATGTAAACTTTAGTCCTTAGCAGCTTACTGAGCGCCTCATCTTAGCTTTGTATTATTAATAATTCAAAAAATTAAAAATTATTTAACACACATGTCATACAGATAATTATGGTTGGAGCTTTTTTTAAGCAACATATTTGCTTGTATTAGGAAACTTCGCTCTCCGGGAAATGTTTAAACTTTGGTTAATTTTAGACCTTAGTTACAATATAACATTTATTTTTATTTTACTTTATTATAATTTCATTTTTCATTTTTATTCTATTAATAAACAAATTGTATGTGTGTATAGTTGCCGTATGATGCATTGCGAGATCGTTGTAATCTATTGTTTTTAACCAGTTTATCAAAGATTTTTTAGCTTCAAACATAATACAAACCTCTACCACGTACCTCAGTTCTGTGGATCGATTTTCCTGCGGGAGAATTTCCGACAGATACGACTTATGGACCTTCAAGAGAAGAGCGTACTCCTTTTTAAAAAGGCCGGCGACGCATTAGCGATCTCTCGGATTTCGCGGATGTTCAAGGGCGGCGAAGACTACTCTCTCCATCAGGTGACTCGCTTGCTCGTGTGTCGCCTCTAGCATAAAAAAATAGCATTGCTTGTTACTTTGTATTTAGACCAAGTAGACCATATTTTGGTCTTTACCAACCAGAATTTTAGAATTTCAATGAGAACATCTGATTTGACTAGCACCAATCCTTAGCGAATTAATAAGGAAATCTAATTTCAGGCATCCCATTTTCAAATCATTTCACTGTAGAAATTTACTCCCCCTCATCATCTTAACGTGTCATCATCATCATCAGCCCATTTAAGTCCCCACTGCTGGGGCACGGGCCTCCCTCAATCACATGAGGGGTAATTGCCATACTCATCACGCTTGGCAGACGGGTTGGCGAGGGTTTTGATATAAATGCAGAGTTTTCCTTCTCTGGGTGCTGATGATCATGCCAGCAGCTTTACCTTAGTCGCCTTTTACTACACCTCGGCAAGAGTGAGGGTGGCCTATTCTACTCTGCCGGGACCACACGGCGTGTGGTCGCGGCAGAGTAGAATAAAAAAAAATATTAAAAAAAAAGATTTTACATTTTCTCCATGCATATTTTTTAAAGCTAGTCTAGTAACTAGTCTAGTTGTTATCCATGCAAACTACCTTGCCTATGCTAAGCCGAGGCTTCTGATTCCCGGTTGCATCTAAAGATGTCGCAATGGGCTTCCGATACCTCACTCTTGCAGCACAGACGTTGCTTCACGCCGGTTTTCTGTGAGACCATGGTATCACTCCGGTCGAGTCGGCCCAATTATGCGCTATAATATGTACGAGTATGGCGATCTATCGCTGGTCGTAAAGATTAGTCCCCATAACCGAAATAATGTAGGAGGATATTATGTTCTCACTAGATCAATCATCATCATCATCATTATTTCAGCCAACAGGCGTCCACTGCTGGACATAAGCCTCCCCCTAGATCAATTGCTTTGACGAATATAAAATAAATATGTATCAAAAAATAATAATCGTAAATCGTACGTTTATTTGGCTATTGGTATAATTTAGGCAAAATAAGCGAAAATCTGTAAGGTTGGCTTATAATAACAGCCGCGACCGAATGACTGACTTCGGATATCTTATAATAAGAGGTTCTTAACTTATTCTTTCATAATAATTATGTCTATTATATCACATTAATAACACCACTATACATCTATACACTTCTAACACCTGGACCAAAACATCTGTTAGCCGCAGGCGCGAGTTACAAAACCACAATTAATTGATAATGGGATATCCCATTAAAACATGTACGTAAAAATTGGAGCCAAGTTCAATATGTTTTATTGTCAATTTTAGTGACAATTAAAATTACGTTGTACTATTTTTCACGCTAAAGCTTTCATGTAAGAAAGTTTCATTATGTTATTACTTATACCTATATAATAAACTTGCTAGTGACAACTTCAAGATTTTTATGAAATAGGTAGCAGACGAACCGACGGATCACCTGATGGTAAGCGATTACCGTCACCTGCAACACCTTTTGTGTTGCAGGTGTCCATGGGCGACCTGCAACACCAAAGGTGACATAAGTGCGCTGCTTACCTTTTAACCCCCCTTTTCCCTGGAATTGGGCCTCCGGTACCCTCACTCACGCAGCGAAACACAGCACAAGCACTGCTTTACGCCGGTTTTCTGTGAGGGCGTGGTAATCTTCCGGTCGAGCCGGCCCAATCATACCGAAGCGTGGCTCTCCCACTGCTAAATTTAACTTTAAGGTGACAGGTAGGGCACACTAGCGACACCAAGTGATTTTAATTGTTAACTACCAAAACAAATATATTTTAAATAATTACGGGACTTCAGTCTCTCGGCAAACACTTATACTATTTATTTAATAACCATACCCAAATGTATGTCTGATTATGTACGAAAAAAAATTGATGCACTCCAAAAGTGGCCGCTTTTGGCAGTAATTCAATATTCGAGTGCAAAACCAGATCAAATAGCAACTATAACTATCAAATAAATAGTATAGGTCTTTACCGAGAGACTGAAGCCCCCTAGTTTTTTAAACATAGATCTTGTTTAGTAGTTAACAATTAAAATAAATTGGCGTCGCTAGTGGGGTTTACCCTTTACCATAAGGTACTAATATATATCTATTTAGCTGTCTAATATCCGCAGCGCGGGTGCTGCTTGGTGCGAAGTCAGGTCAATGTTTGACATGTTGTCGTATGATTTTTGGGTTGAATTAACGGCACTCTCTCCATTATAATAAATACCTACCAGCTCACCTTTTTCAGGGACAACATAACATAATGTTTTAACTACATTTCAGCTTTCCGTGGCTGTTTAATACCATAGGCGGAGACTTGTTATTGGCATTGTTGTCCTCTTATTGTATCTTAAGCTTACTGTAATATTAGCTGTTAGTTAGTCTCCCATAAATAAATAATCGTTCTGCTTCGCCAGTTCGTTTCTCTCGAACTTGGCGTGGCACGCTCCCGCGCGCCTGGATGATAAGCGTCAGACTGACGGACTAGTCATTTATCACGCTTTGATTAACAATTCGTTAATTGGTGGAATTAATTAGTTTAAATTGTGACGTGAGTGATGACTAAGCACTCGAGCAAAAACAATGGCGACGAAATTTTTTTTTGCGTCACCATATTAATTTGATATGGAATAAACTACAATTAGAATCATAAATAAACTAAACAGTAACAAAAAAAAAACAAAATTTAGCTCGTACAACATTAATTAGTATCTTATTACTTACATTAAATATTTTTGCTATGACAGACGGCAAGATGTATCACGTAATGGTGAGAGATTTCCACCGCCCGTTCACACGCAACATCAGGGGAGCTGCAAGTGAAGTGCCATTCTTTAAATCTCCCTTCCCCTCGGATTGGGCCTCCGGTACTCACTCAGCGAAACATAGGGCAGCCGCAGTTTTTTTTAATATGTGTGGTGGGAGACAGACGAGCAGACGGATCACCTGATGGTAAGCAATTCCGCCGCCCATAGACACCCGCAACACCAGTGGAATCACAAGTAGAAGTAGAAGTGGAGTGTTTCTTGCTGATTTTTTTGAGAAGACGCGGTATCACTCCGGTCAAGCCGGTCCATTCATGTCGTAAGGCAACTGTTCCAATGTAAGTTACTTATTGGTATTTTTAAGTCCATTCTTTATTAACTTTCCGCAAGCACAGCCCTTCCAAAAAGTACCTACATAAAATAAAAAAATAATTTTCAACGTTAAAAAAACCGCACCAGGGCTTTTCTCTATCAATGCACTCATGCATGTCGAAAGTATAATAGCGCCTTAATTATGCATATTAGTGCGCACGCGCATATCCAAATGTCCAAAATAGTGTTGCCAAACGATAATAGCAATAAAGTAGTATCGATTCTTTTATGGGACATGAGCTGACAAGTAAACGGATCCACCAGTGGCACAAATTGATTGCAGTTCAAAGATTGGCAGCGCACGTGCGACTCCGCTGGTGTTGCGGGTGTCTATGGGCGGTGGCAATCACATACCATTAGGTGATCCATCTGCTCGTCTGCCTTTCTTTCACAGTCTAAGAAAACCGGCGTTAAGCAGCACTGTGCTGTGTTTCGCGGCGTGAGTTAGGGTACCGGAGGCCCAATCCGGGGGTAAGGGGGTTCAAAGGTTGTCAGCGCACTTGTAAGCCTACCTATCCTATCAGCCTATCACCTATCACAAAAAAATACAAAACTTAAAAGCTAGGTATACAAAGATATACAATGTACAATTTAGGCGATCTTATCGCTTGGAGCGATCTCTACCAGGCAACCTTTAGAAAAAGATATTAGATAGAAGAGGGGAGGGTATTGCAATTCTTCGGATATGTCAACATTCGTAAAAGAAAATTATATTATAAATACATATATCTAAATAATAAATATAATGTTAGTAAGTACCGTTGGATAAGCAACGATGTCCGACACTATGCGCAAGCGCAAATCCGGACAATGAGCGGATACGAGTTGCGCAACAAGTGAATGTGGACTGACCGCGCGCGGTGATGGGTTCGACTCTCCGTTCGGGAGGTTTGATTGCTTAATGATCGTTCTGATTACTGCGACCGAGTTGATTTATCTTCGCATGTCTAATTTGATAAGGTGTGTTAAGTCAGTTAAGTATAAAAATCCCATCAGTCTTTTTTATAGTGGCACAGTACACACCGCGGCAGATCAAGCCCCCCGTCGTGCAAAAATAGTTCTTGTCTCACACATAAGATGGTCCCAAGTCCAACAAAGGTAACTACTCGTGACGCCGTGTTTACATTGGCTCACCTTAGCTTAATGGTAAACAAAATAGCCCACGTCGACCGTGGGAGTGCCACGCTTCCGCATGAATGGGCCAGCTCGACCGGTGTGATACCACGGTCTCACAGAAAACCGGCGTGAAGCAGTACTGTGCTGTGTATCACCGCGTGAGTGTGGGTATCGGAGGCCCAATGCCTCAGGTGAAGGGTGGGTTTAAAGGTTGGAAGCGCACTTGTGACTCTACTGTTCGGTTTACCTCATAATATTTATTTTATTATTATTTCCTTTATTTTATTTTGTGTAACAATTAAACTGTATGGCATGGTATGATGATGACACAACATTGTATGAAAGTTTGGCGATTAAAAGGAGCAATTGGCGAGTTTCTTGCCGGATCTTCTCGACCAGAAACAACTTTCCGAGCTAAATATGAGGTAAACCGAAGCGGACCAGTCCCCAAAGGTGGCACCTGTTCACAAGTATGACGTATGTGTCAGCCATCATTTCACTCAACCATATTAGAGGGAATGTAATGACCCTCCACATAACGCCACCACCTCAGAGACATTTGAGTGAGCATGACTACTTAGGTTCCCCTCATAGGTCACAGAGTACTTAATCCAATACTAATAAACTGCAGAACGAGGTGTACAATAGTAGGTGGTTAGCATCTTGTCAATTGTTTGATTAATCAATACTAATCAATTTATATACAATTGTATATAAAAAGGCACAGTCTGTTTAGGGTGCACATTTATGGGAATTACATGGCCAAAATGAGGATGGCACTTCATCACACCCGTTGGTACTGCCATATTGATCCTCGAGATGCTTCTTCACGCTTCCTTTGAAGGAGTCCATAATGTAGCACGGAGGAGAAACATGCACCGGCAACGAGTTCCAATTCTTAATGGCACGGCAAAAATACTTTTTCTGATATCCTTGTCTTACTTACTGATAACCTTCTCAAGCGAGCTGTGATAGCAATAAATGTGACGCAATGATTACGATCCTTGTTAAATGTATTTGGAGGAGGAAAGGGGTGGGGCGAGGATACAAATAAACAAATTGATAGTTAGGTAAGTAGCTTATGGAAGCCGATGACAACGTTATCTATGTGGACGTAATGATGCTGGCCATCATCAATACATAGCAAAAAAAAACTTGCCAGTTATTTATAAAAATGTGTTATTAATGGCCGGAATATCTCACGCGCATGACATACATCCTAATTGTTTTTTCTCGGAATATAACCTTGACTTTGTCAAAATTATGGGAAACCCATATAAATTACATCACTTTGGACTCTGGTGACAACAGATCAGACCAGGTTTTAAAACCAATATTATCTAGTTAAATTAACAACTGTAGTATTTGTTTAAGAAATTGTGTTTGCTGTGAACAGTGTTGTTGGACTATAGTAGGTATATTTTGTACCACTAGTTCGGCAGTGAGGAAACCTGCACATTTTGGGTAGTGTTTCTGTCCATGGGCAATCGCTTCCTCATCATTATCATTTCAGCCAATAGACGTCCACTGCTGGACATAGGCCTCCCCCAATGTTCTCTACACAGATCGGTCCTGTGCCGCCCGCATCCAATGGATTCCCGTTATCTTCACCAGATCGTCGGACCACCTTGTGGGGGGCCTGCCACAGCTGCTACTTCCTGTACGTGGCCCCCAGTCGAGGACCTTTCCGCCCCAACGGCCGTCTGTTCTCCTCGCAATGTGCCCTGCCCATTTCCACTTGAGGCATGCATTCCTTTAGCAATTGCTTATAACCATCAAATGATCCAAAGCATCATCATCATCATCATCAGCCCATTTAAGTCCCCACTGCTGGGGAACGGGCCTCCCTCAATCACATGAGGGGGAATTGCCATACTCACCACGCTTGGCAGACGGGTTGGCGAGGGTTTTGATATAAATGCAGAGTTTTCCTTCTCTGGGTGATGATGATCATGCCAGCAGCTTTACCTTAGTCGCCTTTTACGAGACCTCGGTAAGAGTGAGGGTGGCCTATTCTATTCTGCCGGGGACCACACGGCATCACCAAATGATCCAAATGCGAAAATTAATTGAAGATAGACCACAATTTTCTAGCAAAATAAATGATTCTGAACGTATAACCGGGTAAAGTCAGCTTGGTTCCTATGTCTAAAAGAGTTGCCACACTGGCGAATACCGAGAGTTTTCAAAGCAGAGTGACTGTGCAGCGTTCACGCCGCGGATGCGCGGTGGATTCGCCGTGGAGATAACTCTCGCAATAAAAAAACGCTCGCAATCAGCCAGTGTGGCGATTCCACGACATATCTGTATGGTTTTTAGTTTTGAGATTTGAGAGTTAAATATTATCTTTATCTTTTTTATTTATCTATCTACAATCGATGGTAGAAATCACAAATTGGGAATTACTACACTTTTTCTCTTTTCCTATTAAACTTTTGTTTGTCATAAAGGGAATGAAGAAGCTGTACTGATTGCAAAAACTCAACGTGTTGTTGTTTGTACATCGACCAACTAGCGTCGTAAAGTCGGTGATTAAAATAGAGTTGATGCGAAGACATGGAATTGAGTGTTGTAATGGAGTTTGCATGATGTTATGTTCCTGTCAACGTAATGTATATTCCTCTTATCAATTCAGATTGGAGACATGAATTACTTGCATTATTTATTTATACAATTATTTAATGACAGTACACATTTACACTTACAAAGGTTGATCGACGAATCCAACTCGGCTGGGCGGCAATCAGGAAGTTCATCATCATCAGCAACCCACACTCGTCCACAGCTGGACATAGGTCTCCTCTAATGCACGCCACTGCTCCCGATTTTCGGCCACTCTCATCCAGCCCACACCAGCCAGCCTTCGAATGTCATCATCCCATCTTGTCGCAGGGCGTCCTGCACTATGCTTACCGAGTCGCGGTCTCCACTCAAGGAGCCGTTGGAGCCGTAAAGGGCTCCAACGGCTGTCAGTTCTGCGGCTAATATGACCAGCCCACTGCCACTTCAGTTTGCTAATTCGGTGGGCTATGTCGGTGACTCTGGTTCTCTGTCGGATTATATCATTTCTGATGCGGTCCTTCAGAGATACTCCGATAGCCTTTTCCATAGCTCTTTGAGCGACTTTGAACCGGTGGACTAGTCCAGCCGTGAGTGTCAACGTCTCGGCACCGTAAGTCATGACCGGAAGGACGCACTGGTCAAAGACTTTCGACTTAAGACTTTGAGGGATGGGTGACGAGAAGACTTGACGAAGTTTACCAAATGCTGCCCAGCCGAGCTGAATTCTTCTATTGGCTTCTCTCTCGAAGTTGTCGGATCGGGAAGTTACTCAGCATATTTTCGGTCCATCTACCGCAGTGTCTCAGGACTAAAGTCTTTGCGTGTGTGTTTGCCAGTGATGACATACGGAACCGAAACGTGGCCGCTTACAATAAATCCGCGTAAGAATGCTCAAAGTCACCCAGAGAGCAAAAAGAAGGGGCTATGCTTCGGAGTCTCCTGGCGTGATCGTAGTCAGGAATGATAAAATCCACAGGAGAACTAAGGTCAAAGACATAGAATTGCATGTCTTAAGTGGCGCAGGGCACATTGCGAGGAAAGTCAGACGGCTGGTGGGACAGAAAGATCCTCAAAGTAAGGCCGTGTATAGGACTAAAGGAGGCCGAAGCCGTGGCAGGCCCCCCACAAGGTGGACCAAATATCTGGTGAAGGTCGCGGGAATCTCTTGGATGCGGGCGACACAGGATCGATCTGTGAGGAGATCATTGGGGGAGGCCTATGTCCAGCAGTGGACGTATATTGGCTGAAATGATGATGGTGATGCTGAATGACATACTTATTCTAGTCCCAAACAATTAGTATTACATTTAGTTTCCTGAAAAGTGCAGGATTTAGGACTGGTATTTAGCACAGCGGTGATAAAAATAGATCAAACTAATCGTAGTGATACTGGTCTGAATAGGACCAGAATAGCCATCCGCTTAAAATAAAATACACACTTACTTGCCTATCCTTAATCTAGGAGAATTTTGAACGATTGTTGAGAAAAATAGAGACGGCTGCGCCTATTGTTCCGATTTCGATCCCCGGGTCGGACTAAATTCAGCACCTGAGTTTTTTTGTTGCGAAGTCTGAGGTTCAGCCCGAAGTCTTATAGTTGGCGGTTTTGTACCCCACATGTACCCTATATGCTTATCATTCCATGACACATCTGTTGCATCGATTAGATTCTACAGACGTTGCCAACCCACTGCAGCAACGTAAGTGTAACTGATTCTTTGGGCTGTATACTAAATGGTCTTTGACTTTGACGCGTCCCTCAGGCACTCATCATCATTCTCTTGCCCTTTTCCCAGGTTATCTGGGGTCGGCGCAGTATGTCTTCCCCTTTCATATAATTTTTTATTGCTTAAAATAGGCAGACGAGCTTGCAGCCGATCTGATGGTAAACGGTAACCGCAGCTCATATTCATCAACAATGCCGGAGCACTGTCTACCGTGTAAAAAGTGCTCTTTTCAAACCTCGTTTAAAATAGGACATGTCATAGGGATCAGGAAACACCGTGGCTGGAAGCTCTTTCCAGAGTTTGCACGAGCGTGGGAAAAAAGAGCGCTGGAAACGAAGCGTTCTGGAAGGGATTGGTTCCAGGTAGTATTGCTGAAGTTTGCCGCGGCGTCTAGTCGTGCGATTGTAGAATGGTGACCTTGTCATGTTATCCTTCACACAATCCATCCATGTCTTTTTGGGCTGTCCTCTGTTCCTTCCTCACACTTATATTTGCTTTTCACTTAGGCACTAATATATCGTAATTTTATTAAATTTAAAAATAATTCCATAGTGCACATTACATCTACCACTATTTGTCAACATCACAACATACTAGACATAATACACAAATAGTGCAACATTATAGTACAGAAAACCGCAAACTGACCGCATTAATGTCATGACGTGTGTTGACATTGCATGTACCTAGTTACCGCTATACAGGTTGAATACAACCTAAAATCTTCACTTTTTACCACATTTAAGAGATACTTATATCAATTTATGTTTATGCCGCCTTCATAATATTCGAAATTAATTTTAATTTGTCTATACTTAATACATACTTTAACTCAATATATATACAAATATTAAATTTGTAAGAGTATTTGATCTAAACATGATGTATGGTGCTAGCTGTAAGTAACTTGTATGTCAAATATGTATTTTGTTAGGTATCCGCAGAATATCAGCGTCGAGGCTCTGTGTCTCGACAAATAGCTGAGCGGGGACCTTTTTGGCGCCACTTAGAATTTAGATATTATACTGTACCTAGATTAGGATTAAATGAATAAGTAATGTATAGATCTATATTTTGTTATCTGTATTTTTGGTGCCAAATAAACATTTTTCTATTCTATTCTATCTATACGAAAATAATTCATTAAAAAAATTGTAAGAATGTTTTTCAAATCTAAATTTCGAAAAGGGTTGATAGTAAGTATGACTACTTTTTGGTAATTAAGATGTATTCCTGATACAGCCTGTATCATCCAAACCATCGGTGAAGGATTGTAGCAAAAAGTAAGTCTTAAGGTCAATGGTCTTACAAAACTAGAAATGGCGTAACACAGAGTTTTGTTATGTATGGGATGGTATGAAGGTGATTTGTCAAGAGAAAGTGTTCCTGGATCAACTGATTTTGAGGTATATGCAATATGTGTTGGGATGCATCACTATGGCTTTTGTTTCTGTCCCTAATGTACCTAATGTAATGTAGAGTGGACTCCTTTTTCCGCCCTTAGACTCTCATTTGGTCCATTGTGCGGGGGTCCTGGCTATTCTAGCCAGCCTAACTCCGCCCAGAAGCGCAGAAGCTTCCTGAGAGCTTCACAGGCTTCGCGGAGTGACCCCGCCGATCCGAGGATTTCTTCGCGTTGTCTGGTCACCGCATCGCGTTCCAGGACCACGTGTGTGACTGATTCCTCGGCGCTGAAGCATCCCCTGCATAGAGGGCTGTCGCTAGCGCCTAGGGTGTAAAGGTGTTTATTTAGGGGACAGCGGTCCGTGATTGTCCCCATCATTATTCTGAGGTTTTTCCTACTGAGGTTTAGAAGTCGTTTTGTTAGCCGCGGGTCTAATTTAGGTAGTGCGATTTTGGAGCTTCTGTCCCTAATGTTTAGATCTTTAGAACTAAGCAACGGAATTTGATGAGGTTTTTAGTGATAGAGATTTTTATGTAATAGGTGGCAAACGAGCAGACGGATCACCTGATGGTAAGCGATTTCCGCCGCCCTCTAAACCCGCCTTTCCCCCGGATTGGGCCTCCGGTATCTTCTCTCACGTAGCGAAACACAGCACAGTGCTGCTGCGGTTTTCTGGGAGGACGTGGTATCACTCCGGTTGAGCCGGCGCATTCATGCTGACACGTGGCTCTCCCACAGTCATAGCTTTAAGTCAGTTTCAAAACTTTGACCGTTAAAAGTTCAACATTGCACCTGTTACTCCACTCATGTTGCAGTATCCATCAAGCAAAAAGCTTCGATTGATGAAGTGACGAAAAACTTTAAATCTATGCATCACCCAATAAAAGTAAAGTATCAGTATAATATATAATGTCCCACTGCAGAGTAAAGGCCTCCATCATAGAAATCAAGTCATAGCTACTGTGATGGGATTAGGCTTAATCAGCACGCTTGACAAATGCGGATTAGTGATAGCAAACTCGAGCTATATTCGAAAAATTCGAAACATACTTTTCGCCTGACCTGGGAATCGAACCCAGGACCCCGAGTTGACGGCCCGGTACTTTAACGCGATCAGACAAAAGTTTCTTAAAAGGGCATTTTTTATGGCACTTTATGATTAGAATTCAGAACCCTAAGCGATAAGACCGCCTAAATTGTACATTGTATCTCTGTATACCTAGCTTTTAAGTTTTGTATGTTGTGCAATAAAGAGTATCTATCTATCTATCTATCTAACCCTAAAAAGAAAAACGAGGCGGTAGTTCACGGTGTCGCCACGTGGCAGATGTCAACTTCCGCTTACCTTTGTAGTTGTCGCCGCACGCGCATTATGCGGCCTGCGCACGCGCAAGATTGATCGTTCGGCTTGCGCAGACCTATGTTACCACAGAATCATTCAATTTTTGCCACATACATGTTACATTGTACCATACGCCTCGGGAAACCTTCCATCACCGTTTTCATCACGTACAAATTCTCACAAAAAACCGGTGTGAAGCTGCTTGCGCTGTGTTTCGCCGATTGAGTGAGGGTACCGCAGGCCCAATCCAGTGGTAAGGGGTTTTAAGGTTGGCATTGCACTTGTGACGATACTGCTGTTTCGGATGTCCATGAGTGACGGCAAGTCGCTTATCATTAGGCGTCCCGTCTGTCCATTTAATTTTTTTTAGTTCAAATAGTCCCAATGCTGGGCAAAGGCCTCCCCTAATAGCCGCCACTGCTCCCTATTCATTGCCAGCGTTTGCATGTTACGGGAGTTTTGGTCCAGGTCGTCACGCCATCTCTTTTTCGGCCTGTCTCGCGGGCGACGGCCATCTGCAGGCTGCCATTTCGTGACAACATGGGTCCATCAGAGAAGGAAAACTCTGCATTTATATCTAAACCCTCGCCAACCCGTCTGCCAAGCGTGGTGAGTATGGCAATTACCCTTCATGTGATTGAGGGAGGCCCGTGCCCCAGCAGTGGGGACTTAAATGGGCTGATGATGATGATGATGGGTCCATCTCTCCGGGTGCATTCTCACAGTATGGCCAGCCCAGTTCCATTTCAGCTTTGCGGTTTTTTCACCTACGTCCATAATGCCGGTTTGTGAGCGTATTTCGCACTCTATCCGTAAGTTTAATACCTAGGATGCTCCGCTCCATAGCTTTTTCTGTCCAGCTTTTTCTGTCTGTCTTAAATGGGCTGATGATGATGAATATCATCATTATCAGCCCATTTAAGACCCCACTGCTGGGGCACGGGCCTCCCTCAATCACATGAGGGGTAATTGTCTTTATTATAATAATTTTAATTTTTTATGTTTTTTTTTAATTATTTTTTTATTTAATTATTTATGATTGTGGAAAAATATTGCCAAGTCTATGACTTTTGTAGGTTTACAATACAAGGTGTAGGAAGTGCGGCAATCATGACGGCGTGGCCATTATGCGAAGTATTATGTGATTATCCATTTCACATGTGCACCGTTAGCGGCAAAATATCATTATGATTTTGAACCTTAAAAACACATGCGTTAGAACGAATCTTTTTCTTGCAACTACTGTATGTAATACATGAATGCATGGTCTTTTCCAGCTAAAGCAAGATGTTAATGACTTAACGTTTTTCTTAATTTATTATTCATTTGCATGAAATATTGATTGGTTTTGACGTCTTTATTATATTTTCTTTAAGAGTTATTAAATATCAATTATTGGCTAATTTGTACGAACTTCTGTTTATTCTTTTTTTAAATGTCATGAAGGTTATTTCGATAGTATAAGAGAGATACTAAGGTTATTTTTGTCTTTATTATTTCATAAGATATTAAGGTATACGACCTAATTCCAAAGAACATACTTGTGTTATGGTTTCAAAATAAAGGATGATACCTTAATAACAAATTATGCACCATCCAATACATTGAATGAATAGAATTATTCCACCCTTAAGAGCCGGCAACGCATCTGTGATGCCCCGTGTGTAACGGATGTCCATGGGCGGCGGTAATCACTTACCATCAGGTGAGCCGTCTGCTCGTCTGTCTGCCAGAATGTAAAAAAAAAGAAATTGTCATCACACAAATGTTAAGTCTATGTACGTTGGAAATCAAATTCAAATCCTTGGAGTGTGATTGATCGATTGAGATATGATCTATCAGCCAGCAGCCATCGCCATATCGGACCGTAAATGTATTAGCAATAAGTCTTTTATTTAATACTAAGCAGTTATGCAGAGCATTGTCTCCAGGCACAGGCAATTGAATGGCTAAAGGGAGACTTCAAATACTGATCATATAAGTCTGAAGTAATTAATAAAGAAATTTGTTTTTTTAAATTACCTATTGAATAGCAGCAAATGGATCACCTGCAACATCGTAGTGGAGTCACAAGTGCGCTGCCAACCTTTTCCTCTTCCCCCCCAAATTGGTTCGCCGGTGCCTACTCGCACTCATTCGCGAAACACATCGGAAGCGCTGTGTTTTCTGTGAGGCTATGGTATGTATCACTCCGGTCATTTGTACGGGAATCGAACACCAGACCCCTGCTTGTCTTTAACAGACTCGAAATATTGTGCAAAAGAGGTTGTCATGACTGGCAGCAAAATTATGAATTACTGTAGAGCACCCTCGGAGCTCAGGCAGGGAGACGGTAGAAATTAGAGACCAGTTCCGTCTTGAAAGCTTGCGTTTAATTTTTGATCTGACTAACCTAGGCAGGCGGCCTGGGTTCATTGTCCCGGTGACACGCTTTGCTAGCGCGATGCAATAATGCATAGCGCCATCTACTGGAACAACGACGAACCACCTGCTTTGTTACTTTGTACAACTACATTCATACAACATCTCATACATTGATCTGGTTCCGTACTAATTAGCTTAAGCAACTGGGTTACAAAATGCTTATTTTCAGAAACAGTGTAAAACAAAGTGACTATTGTTTTAAGGTGACGCATCTACGAAACTAGCGGCGCCAATTAAAATAAAGTAAAGTATCAGTCCTATATACTGTCACGCTGCAAAAGGCAAAGGCCTCCATTGTAGAAATCAAGTCATCGCTACTATGATGGGATTTTGCTTAATCACCACACTTGCCAAATGCGGATTGGTGATCACTAACTGGAGTTTGAAAAATTCGAAACATATTTTTGCTCGAACCGGGAATCGAATCCAGGACCCCGAGATCACGGCCCGGTACTTAAACCACTAGCCCAACAAAGCGGCCCGAATAGATTTGTATTACTGGTGGCGGTTAAGAGACATTTTTAAAATAAGAACATCTAAGGATCCAGGAAAGATTAAAACTCTTAAAAGTTTTTTGGGACAAAATTGTGTCATAATTTCTTCCTACAAGTAACCATATTTTTTATAACTGCTAAAAAGGCCACTTTAGGTAATAATAAGAATCATGGTTACTTGTACGAAATTAATAATACACAAGTACATCTCAAAAAATGTTAATACTTTCCTTGAGGTATTCTTAGAAGAACTTTTGCATAAAATCTGAATGAATGAATGATCACTTTATTTGGCACAATACAAAACAAGGAAACTTAATTAGAAACATAACCTAGACATAAATCATAAACGAAAAGTAGGACAACATTATCCCTGTATGTGCCGAACAGGCGGCCGCTCAGCAATAGTCGGTGCTGATCAAAGAGACCAACCCGACGCTGGTTTCCAATGACTACCATAACATTATTGCGCATCTGTTCCATATCTATGCAATAGTCGCATGCATAATATTAAGATTGAAACAGCAAAAAATAAATAAATAAAGGTTTTATTTTAGTAGTCTAGTGGTTTTTAGTGTACAAATTTGGTGTCTATTTGTGCAGTGAAGTGCCGCAAAGTGAACCTAACAAGAATCGTTGGATTGTATCGTTTTTAACACTGCTATTGTGTGTTGTCTCGTGACAACTTGCTTGGACCTAATAGAGTTTTAAAACCCGCGATTGCTTTTAGAGTGATATCAGCTAAATCCGTAGGTCGATAAAACGTAAAACACCGGCGTTTTATTGAGTGACTCTGACTTTGACTGACTTCGACTGTTGACTACCTACTTATTCTCAAGAAATTACTTGACATTGGCGAATTATCTTCGGGTAGAGCCATTATAATAAAAAAAAATGTAAAAACGGCATTAGTTCCGACTTTTGCCACGTGCCCAATAACCGTGATCGAACCATATTTCTATGACCTGTATCCTAGAATGTCTCATAATATCAACAATGAATACACATCTATTGCTGGTGCTAGTTTCATTGATGTCTCACCTTAATTGGCCAAATGATTAGCGTCAAAAGTCCAATTACCCTCACCAAATTAGCCAAGCTCTTGTCTTAGCAGTTGAACGAGTAGTGGCATAATTTGCAGCCATTTTGAAACGTCAATGAAAGGTGTTCTCCGGCCATCCATCCACATGTTTCGTTTACCTTCGTTTAATGCAAGTCTTGCATAAGTGTATGTTACATGAATTCTTGTTTTAAAGTCATCTTATTTGATGTTTTATGTCCTTATATGATATTGCTGGTGTGTAGAATTAAAGATACAGATATTTATTTACGAAAACAGTGTGTAAGAACATATTAATACAGAGCTTAACATGGGTTGGTACAGATTTAGAGTTTCAACATGTTTTGCCAATATTTGGCGTGTAAAATTTATATTAAAAAAACAGATATTATTGTTTATATACATTTTTAAAATAAATTTTACATAGGTATTATAAATATTTTTAGTTTAGTATTTAGAAATGTCAATAGAAATTAAATTAAACTGCATACATCCATAGGATTCCGTCAAAATTTATCATTATAAAAAATAATTTATACCATAGCATTTCTCAGTAAGAATTTGTTTAAATTTATTTTTACGTAATAATTTTAAGTTTTGGGGAAGTTTATTGTAGATCCTTGGAGCCATACATAAAATACTTTTATTCATTAAAGCAGTATTTGAGGGAGGTGTCCGTCATTTACTCACATTAGTATTAGTGAGGAAACCTGCACGTCTCGGATAGTTTCTCGAAAATTGTGGATACTTACTTACTTCGCTGGCTTACCGACCCAAATAGAGCCTTAGCCTTCGAAACAAGAGATCCACCTCTTTCACCGATCCTGCACTACTTCTTGCCAGTTCCTAGAGATAATGATTCTGAACGTGGAACCGTGAGCCAGTTGGTCTGCTGCCCCTTTTTTAACCCCCGACGCAAAAACGTTTGACATGTCTGTGTGTGTTTCTGTGTGCCTGACTATGGCGTCGTAGCTCCCGAACAAATGAACCGATTTTGATTTTGTTTTTTTTTTTGTTTGAAAGATGAATGAGTGGGGAGTGTTCTTAGCTATGTTGGACAAAAATCGATACAAGATGGCCGCCGTCACAAAAATATGGATTTTATGTTTTAACACAACTCCCACAATATGGATTTCATATAAAAGGGCTTGAGTAGCAGAATATATTTATTGTGACCAATTTCAAACCCAAGATGGCCTCCGTCAGGAATTGACGAATAACCTATTTGTTTTTGTCGGGGGTTTTTAAAATTTTCAATTTTCACATCTTTTTTCTTTATATTTTATGTGGTGGGTGGATAGGTAGCAGACAAGCAGATGGATCGCCTGATGGTAAGCCATTGCCGCCACCCATAGACACCCGCGACACCAGTGGAGTCACAAGTGCGCTGCCCACCTTTAAACCCCCCTTTCTCCCGGATTAGGCCTCTGGTATCCTCACTCACGCAGCGAAACACAGCTAGTGCTGCTTCACGCCGGTTTTCTGTGAGGCCGTGGTATCACTCCGGTCGAGCCGGCCCATTCAATGCCGGAGCGTGGCTCTCCCACAACTGGGAAACTCGCCGAATCTCGAGACACAGAACCAAATAGTGACTTACATTACTAGTGTTTGTTTTATTGATGGAATTGCCCAACAATCAAAATTCATCATTACAAATCGGGCACAAATTAAAACATTAACATTTTATGCATCTCCTAAACAGTTTGATATGATAATGCCACTGTAGTGTCAAAATTATACGGTAATGAGGTCGCGGTATCACTGAGACGCCAATACGCCTATCATAGAGTCAGCGGCAAATCAATCACTTTAGTACACGGTAATGATTCTAAATAACATGTAACGCGTATGTAAGAAATAAAGAGTTTTTTTTAATTCGATTTTTTTTATGTGATAGGATGCAGTCGAGGCACCTGATGGCAAGCAACTGCCGCCGCCCATAAACAACAGTGGAGTCACAAGTGCGCTGCCAACCTTTAAACCGCCCTTTTCCCACCGTCACCCTCACTCACGCAGCGAAACACAGCACAGTGCTGCTTCACGCCTGTTTTCTGTGAGGCCGTGGTATCAGTCCGGATGAGCCGGCCCATTTATGCCGAAGCAAGGCTTTCCCACGGTTAGATTTTCGAATGGCAAAAGTTAAAAATATTTTTTTATTTGATAGGTGGCAGATGAGCAGACGTATCAGCAGTTAAGCATTTGCTGTCACCCATAGACACTTGCAACACCTAGTGGAGTTACAAGTGTGCTGCCAACTTTTCAACGGCCTCTCATCATCATCATCAGCCCATTTAAGTCCCCACTGCTGGGGCACGGGCCTCCCTCAATCACATGAGGGGTAATTGCCATACTCACCACGCTGGGCAGACGGGTTGGCGAGGGTTTTGATATAAATGCAGAGTTTTCCTTCTCTGGGTGCTGATGATCATGCCAGCAGATTTACCTTAGTCGCCTTTTACGACACCTCGGTAAGAGTGAGGGTGGCCTATTCTACTCTGCCGGGGACCACACGGCCTCTGGTAACCTTTTTTTTATATCGCTGGTGAAATGCGGCCCTCCCGAAGTGCAATGAGAGGACCATGCCTTATGCAAAATCCGCCGGCGCCGGGGGCCAGAGTGGGTTATATGGGGCTCTCTATCTGGTAATGAAGCCCAGAGGCATACTCCACTAAAACACCAGAGATGCATCCTCATCACCATATTAAGGGAGATCGTGGAAATCCAGCGTAGCCTTGGCTCCACAACCACCCAGGTGGAATGCTCACTTAAGACTAACTCAGCTAAACACAGCGCAGGCGCTATACTTCACACCAATTTTCTGTGAGACTGTGGTATCATCATAATAGGAATTCATACCGCAACGTGCCTGTTCCACTTTCAATCGACAATACGACAAAAATGAAAAAAACTATTTCTAGATTAGACTAATAGAAGTTTAAGAAAAATAGTTTCACAATTTAGAACAAATATTTGTGGAGAAAAAAAAATTTAAAAATCCTCATCTGACGTCATCACTCGGCATGACAACACTTTTGCTCGCGTTGATTTAAAAAAGTAAAATCTCTGACCATAAAATGACAAGACAAAATGATAATAATGACAGTAAGTGACTTAGTCGCCTAAACTATTTTTTGGATTCGGCGGGTAGGGCTAAAACAAGCCGCGTGGGCTGATGCAATTCAAAGGTTTTAAATTAGTGTCTAGTGGTTTTTAGTGTGCAAATTTGGTGTTTATTTGTGCAGTGAAGTGCCGCTAATTGATCCTAATAATAAGAATTGTTGGATTGTATCGTTTTTAACACTGCTATTGTGTGTCGAGTAATCGAGTGAGTTGTCTAGCGACAACTTGCTTGGACCTAAAGGGTCTTAAAACCGACGATTGCTTTTAGAGTGATATTCGCTGAATCCGTAGATCGATAAAACGTAAAAACACCGGCGTTTTATTGAGTGACTGTGACTTTGACTGACTTCGACTGTTGACTACCTACTTATTCTCAATAAGTTACTTGACATTGGCGAATTATTCGGGTAGAGCCATATTATTATTTTTTTTTGCACCGACATCACAATACGTTAAGTTTCAGGACAACGTCGCTTTTGGCATGTTAATTAATAATTTATAAAATATTTATTTTAATAAAAACACACATTTAATGATAACTAAAAAATACGGGTCATCTGTATCTTTTTCTTTATTCGAAAAGCGTATAAACTGCTATATTTTTTTGTTCGTATTGTCCATTCTGCGTTGAAAAGAATAGAGTTTAAACTTTCGGGTTTCTACATGATTGACTACTCATGTTGAGATCTACGCATGTTGAAAGCCCGGGAGCAATTGCTTAATGTGCCCTCCAACTGCGAAATAATCATCAGGCTTTTGTGTTTACCGATTGTCTTGGGCAAGGTCTCTCCCACATCTGGCCTCAAGATTTAAAGAGATAGAGTCAACAACCAACCGTTGTAATGTGGAGTAAATTATTGTTTGTGTATTCATTCAATTCAAATATTGCACACTTGGATCAAAGGGACATACTTTGATATAAAGTTTTTTTTCTAATGTCTATTCTTGTATGGATGGCCACCGCTGAGTTATTGAAATCAGTCAAATTGTTAATCGACTTCTAACTTAATTGCAAACATTTGGTTCAATGTCAACTAAAGAAATGTGACAGATTGTAGTAAACCAATGTGTGGCTGTCTGTACTATAATGGTTTTGACCGTGGGAGAGCCACGCTTTGCCATGAATAGGCTGGCTCGACCGGAGTGCGGCACTGTGCTGTTTCGCTGCGTGAGTGCTCGTACCGGAGGCCTAATCCGGGGGAAGGGGGGGTTTGAAGGTTGACAGCGTATTTGTGACTCCATTGGTGTCGCGGGTGTCTATGCTATACGCGGCAGCAATAGCTATCCATCAGGTGATCCGTCTGTTTGTCGGCCAGCTATGACAGAAAAAAATGATGACGCAAGAGATAATTGGTATTCTACTCTGAACTTTGAACCAATGGTTCTACTTTCGAAGAGTCTCAGTGAATCAGAGTCCTAATTAAATGAACAATTTATTCAAACATAAAAATGTGGTTCTTCTATGAAATGCGCTGGCTGTGTTAGTTAACAATGAATTAACTTGTTTTGTTTCTTCATTTATAAATTATAAACATAATTTGTAGCTTGCTAGCCGCAATTTTTTGTTCATGCTTGTCTTATTTTCATCTTAATTTTGACATATACACTTTGTTAAGGTGACGCGTAGGGCGCACCAGCTACGCCAATCGGAATCGGTCTTGTACCCCCGTGCCTCGGAAAGCACGTTAAGTCGTTGGTCCTGTGCCCAATCCCACCGGTATCCCATGGGAATATGAGGGTAGGGAAATAGAGAGCGTACTTGTGTTTGCGCACATACTTGAGCACTTTAATATATCCTGCGTACGTGGCTGATTGTTGAGATTGGCCGCCGTAGCCGTAATCGGTTGGAGGATATTATTAATATGCAATAAAAGTTTTTTCTTTTTCATTTACTTATTATTTTTTTTAGTTACTTATAGCGTCTTCTTTATATAAAATGTAATGGTAATTTCATCAAGAATATTTTTTAATCCTAATAAAAAAAGAAAGCAATGGTTGTATAATCACATTTGTTTAACCTTAACAATTAGGTATCCAAAAATAATTGGAATATATCACCATTGTCGGAAAGGCTAAAATTTGCATTGAATCTGAAGCCAGGAATGGCCACAATATAACACATCTGGTTCGAATGTGAGAGAAAGTGATCGCAACTGGTCAAATACACTCCTGCGCACGTTGACCGGAGCAAACTGTTTTGACCGGAAAGTAGATGTGCTATAAGTTTTAAACACAAAGAATTAAAAAAATTAAATAAAATAACAATTGAATATTTTTTTGAATATGGATTAAAAAAATGTTCGTGATGAAATTACCATAAAAAAATAACGGAAAACCAAAAAAAATATTAATATAAAAAAATATTCATTTTTTTTAAATAATCAGATTTGTTTGAAGTCCTTTACTTAACTGTCATTAACTAAGTTTTACAGCTTCACGCCGGTTTTCTGTGAAGCCATTGTATCACTCCGGTCGAGCCGGCCCATTCAAGACGAAGTCTGGCTCTCCCACGGTTTACACTTATACAATCCATACAAACTAGCGTTACTTAAATCTAAAACACTAGAAAGCATTTCACGAGTTTTAGACACATGAAAATGGACGGAAGATTATTTTTGATTGGTTCCTGCAGGATGAGATCAATTTATATGAAAACTTTCTCGGCAAACACTTATACTATTTTTTAAATAACCATGCAAAATTGTTGGGACCAACGCGTACGCGAAAAACGGACTCAACAATGGTGCATGGTTATTTAATTAAAATCGTTTGGCGTCGCTAGGATACCCTACCCGTCACCTTAAGACCGTCGCTGTGTCGGTATTGTCAATTCTTTCCTTTATATAATACTAGTGGCCCGCCCTTACTTCGTTTCGGGACATAAATTCCACTTTATACCAATAGATGGCGGTAGGTGTCGACTACATCGCGCAAGGGTTTCGTGTTTTCGGATTACCTATAAGCGTTGTTGCTATCTGTATGATTTACCTCTTTATATATAGTATAGATTACTAACTACGCCTCGCGGTTAGACAATTGATTAGATTATTACTTCTTAATAAATGTACCTAAATCTTTGTTAGTCTAAGTAACTCGGTAAGCAATAAAGCATTTATTATTTTTTAATTATTTTTTTTGTATTTTATTTTATCCCGCGTGGATAATATTATATCTTTGTAAGTCTTAATATTACCTATTGAGTGTAAATCACTGCACTTTTGGCCGGGACAGAATAAGTCATATTAATATTATATCTTTGTAAGCCGTGTTATTCTGATATGTAAGCTATAGACCGTTATTATTTTATCGTTTACATTTCGAAAACCTCAACAGGTATCGTTAATAAAGGTCATTTAGCATGGTAGATCAACAAAATAAGCGAAAAAAAGTCAGCTGTGTAACATTATTGCCGAAAGGATATTCTATTTTTATATGGAACAGCTCGTAAGTCAACATTTCACTAAAGAGTGACAAAAAGGTGAATAATTTATTTTTTAAGAAACTCCCATCAAATAGAACGAATCCAACTCAATAATACCGTGTTTGTTCTCTACTTTTTTGTACCTACCAATGTGAATGAATTAATGAATGAATGAATATACTTTTATTGCACTCAGAATAAAGTATGAAAACTCAAAAACTAGTTATTTCAGGATGTGTATAACGAAGGCGGCCTTATTACTGAGGGACTATGGTGGGGCGGCCTCCTCGTGTGGCCCTTTCGGTAGTATTTTTGCTCTGTTTGGAGCTGCTATCGAAAGGGTCCTGGCGTCCCTGGGCAACGGCGGGTAGTAATCGGCATCGCCCATTGCTACCCGACGGCTAACAGCTGCACACACACGGGCTCCTGGAGTCGTTCTGTCGACCCCCAGCTGAGCCCTCTCGGGGCCTAGGACCGGCCTCACGGGGGCTCGATAGTTGGACGGTGTTGCCAACTTTCCGGGCTCCGTATCCAGCAGAGTTGGGTTTCGCGGCTGCTTCGCTTTGAAGCTTGCGGGTTTTAATTCCCCAACCTACTCTGCACTGCAGCCAGCAGTGTATGGGTGGGGAAGGGTACTCGCAGTCCGTCTCCCGGTGGTGTTTGCACTACAGCCAGCAGTGGGTGCCATTCAGGGGGCGGTGTTTGGCGGGCCGTGGGAGAGGTCCTGGGTCCTTTAGACCGGAGTTCTGGTGAGAGGCCGTGTTGGCGTCCTTGCCCTGAACGGTTCGTGGCGGGATCCCTCGAGGACTTAGGCCCCGTGTTCCGTTCGGAATTTTCGGGGCAATGGCTGGAAAACGACTCGGAGTTTTTAGTGAGATACAATACAATACAATGATACAATATAAAAACGTTTATTCTCACCATAATCAACGCTTTACATTGTACAAACAATTACAAACACGTTATACAGTATATGTAGGATAGGTAACAAAATTCTTAAGTTCTTAAAAGTTACAGTACAGTAAAGTAAAGAAGACACAGTGAGGACTATTGCGGGTTAACACCTGAATTAGGAATTTCCTGTATCTGAAGGTTGTTAACCCTCCACCCCTTATAAAGGACAGTTTTTAATTATTAATACAATTCATTTCACAACAAGGCTTAAATAAAGCAGATCCCTCACTACCCGGCCGACTCCCAGCGACCGGGTGTGCATAAGGCGGCGCCGATCACCGGCTCCGTTCTCGGCGGCCAGCGGCAAATTTCTCCGAGTCATCAAAAAAAAAGGTGGAGGGTGGTGCAATCTCTATATATTTATATACTTACATATTAAAAGAAGATACAAGACATACATTCAGCGGTATTTTTCAAGAATAACTCATACAGAAAATAATGTCTCTCAATCAACAGATAGCAATAAATTATCCCCATAACATTCTAAAGATTTACTTCTCAAATTACTTAAGGTGACGGGTAGGGTACACTAGCGACGCCAATTGATTTTAATTTTTAGCTACTAAACCGGATCTATTTTAAACAATTTCGGTGTTGGCAAACACTTATACTATTTATTAAATAACCATGCACAAATATTGGAGCCGTTTTTGTACGCGAAAAATTGATTCACGCCAAAAGCGGCCAATTTTGGCGGAAACCTAAAATTCGAGTGACAAAAGCAAATAGGTAACCTAAGGTATTAAATAAATAGTATAGGTGTTTGCCGTAGAGGTTGTAACCCATAAATTGTTTAAAATAGATCCGGTTTAGTAGCTAATAATTAACAAAGATTGGCGTCGCTAGTGTGCCCTACCCGTCACCTTAATTGAACTTGTGAACTGGTTCTATGATTAAAAACATATTACGCACATCAGAAATGTACGCACTTTCGCCAACGTACGTGATTTGGACAAATTTTCTCACTCACGCAGCGAAACAGCACAGTGCTGCTTCACACCGGTTTTCTGTGAGGCCGTGGTATCACTCCGATCAAGCCAGCCCATTCACGCCTAAACGTGGTTCTCCCACGATCAAGTTGCTTCTTTAATTACTTAATTGAACTTGTCACCTGTCAACTGGTTCTATCATTAAAATCATTTATTACGCACATAAGAAATATACGCACTTTCGCCAACTTACGTAATTTGGACAAACTTTTACTATTTCCTTGAGTATCGATGACAAAATCCAATCCTGTGTATATTCAACACACATTCAACACAAGGCTATTAAAAAGTTACTTCAAAATGATAACGGACCAAATAAGGAACCTACAAAAGAACTGACGTGGTTGGAGACACTAATATTTACTCAATATTTTTATGTCAAAAATTCGCATTTGTTTTCCTCAAAAAGTTATCTAGAGCAGTAATATATCATTACAGAACTTACACTAGAACAACAAAACAAAAAAGAGACAAAAACAGAACTAAAAAGAAAAAAAGCAGGCCTTCTCAGACGTCTAGACATGACGTTTGAGACAGATTTCCACAAACAGACAGATTATAATAATACGGCAACCGGACGTGTGAACCCAAAGACTTATACGTATACATAGGTAATAAGGAAATACAGACGGTTCTTCTGTCTGAGATATCCGTAAACGCTAAAAAGAACTATATTAGCGCAATAATTTTATTTAATTTCTTTATTGAAGACAGCTTATAAATTGAACAAAGCATAATTTAGTAACAAACACATGTGTTAGTAAGATGATAAAGTGGCGTCCTAATAGAGGCTGCCACTACATGCATAAATGAAAGAAAATGTTCCAAAAACAAATAACTTATTTAAGTAGATAAGGTACTGTTCGGATCTCGGCGCCATATATTAAAAAAAAAGAATTCATTTTTTACACTTCGTGTCATTTTGTATTTTTATTATCGATTACAAATTCTCGTTAAAACCGTATTTTCTTTATATTTACCTTTATTTGTGACTTAAGATACTCAGTATTCCTACTACATAGGCATATGAACAATGAGACACCCGTTCAGGTACCTAAAAACTCCTTTAAGGCGACACCACGATCTCACTAGCGCCGCCTATTGATTTGTATTAATTGTGACGATTATAGGATATTGTTGCAAAAAATGGGCAATTAGATTCTAAAAAAAAGTATTTGTGATTTTTCAAAATATATCTGGCACAAAATATCTCTTTAGATGTAACCAAATTTTTAAGAATTGCTAAAAATGGTCACTTTACGCGGAAATAAAAAATTAAGTTACTTGTAGAGAGATAATTTGTGCCAGATATGTCTTGAAAAATCACAAATACTTTTTTTTTATCGCATTGCCATTTTTTGCAACAATATCCTATATTCGTCACAATTAATACAAATAGATAGGCGGCGCTAGTGAGATCGCAGTGTCGCCTTAAGATTAAAAATGTGTCTTAGGAAATACAGGCCATAAATCGTTTTTAACCTTCCGATTATCAAAAAACTTTGACTCGCTTTCGGTATGTAATTATTATATTATTTGAAGCAAACCCATTCGATGATCAAATATCATTAAAATCAGTTTAGCCGTTCGTATGTTACAATCTTAGTGGTTATACCAGCATAACTTTGTGTTGTTAATAATACAAATATAGCATTGCTTGTTACTTTGTATAGGCCAAGTAGACCATATTTTAGTCTTTATTTGGTTCTACCAGAATAATAAACTTTCAATGAGGACATCCGATTTGACTAGCATCAATCCTTAGCAGAGGTTTTATGTCAATAGCTATTAAACTAAAATAATAAGGAAATCTAATTTAATCTAAATTATTACGAAGGTCTCACATGTATTAATAACAAGATTACTTTGTATTATATTTATGAATAGTACAAAGTAAACATGTTATTACTTTAATGCATGTGAATTGGTAATACTTATTCTCTTATTCGTGATTAAAGAACCAAAAGTGTCAAGTGGCAGCTCAATTGCGCCATTTTTTCAACCTTGCACCTTTACTCCACTTAAAACACTACACTTACGCAATTCGACTAAGGTGGGCGCCGTAATATTATGGCCGGCCCTTCTGTTATTCTGTGCATGTTATGCCGACCTTACGCAACACAGATTCGGACCGGGGATGCAGAGAAAGTGCAGCTGCAACATATTCGCTAATTCTGCTAAAATTCGCACCGATGATGCAATCAGGCGAATAATACTCCAATCATCATGACATGATGGAAAGAGAAACGCTCCATATGTGTTATGATCATTTCGATCGCCTTTCAACGGGTCTGAATGGTTATCGTAAAAGTTTAACTACCACTTTATCAACTTAATTTTATTAATAATAAATTTCGTAATCTTTATTCCTCTCAAGAATTTAAATTGAAGAATTAAATACCTACATGATTTGTAATAAGATGAGTTTTAGTGTAGCGATTTTTTTAAACGTGATAGGTGGCAGACGATTCTAAAGAAACTAAATAACTTATGCATGTAAGTTGTTTTGTAAAATTATCATTACATAGTTGTTCGAAAGATCAATATTTTACTAGCCAGACCTGATCATTAACCATCAGGTGACCCACTTGCTCAATTGTCTCCTTTCCCATAAAATAATAATAAAGTGTTATTTATTCAAAAGTGATCGTGTAGGTGTAAACAGTAGACTACTTATACCTACGTATAGATATTTGATCATCGGCTTAAGCTTACTTTCTGCGATTTAAAAAGTAAAAGTGGTCAGTTGACGACTTTCCAGGCAGAGCGTGTGGGTTACCTTTCATTGAATCGTCCATCGTAAAATCATTGGCGTCATCACTTTTAGTTTCATTCTCGCCACCTATAGTTTTATTACTATTAGCTCACCGAAATCCAACGTCCACTCGAATTATTTCACTGGCCTTAACCGGTGTGAGTTACGTTTGTTGCCCCTCAAGTAACTTACACTCATTACCCGTCGACTTTAAGACGAGAAAGTGACGCAATTACCTCGCCATTTTTGAACGTTCAAACTGGTATGCCAAGAAATCAAGGAGATCATTACAAAAAGGAGGTTTATTTACAGAAACTTACATTAACAACAAATATAATACATTAAAATATTATACTAGGATGCGATCACATGAGTTTTTAACATTAATGGGTGAAATGACTATGATTCGTTTTTCGTTTAATGGTGGGGCGCGCCGTATGACGATGAGGGGGATGGGACTCCGTAGGAACCAGAGGGAACACCGATGGTGGTGTAGGAGATGGAGGGAGCGGAGTAGGAGATGGAACCGTGACCACCACCGCTGGAGAAGCCACCGTGGCCGCCGCTCGAGTATCCGCCGTGACCACCGCTGGAGTAGCCACCTCCAGAGTAACCACCGTGACCACCGCTGGAGTAACCACCGGAGTAACCGCCGGCGTATCCGGAAGCGTAGCCTAACTCAGCCTGGTGGTACTGAGCTACCTGGAGACCTTGTTGGATGTGCTCGAGCTCAATGCCAACAATCCTGTCGTGGGGGACACCGTACACGGGAGCGGGGGGACCGTAGTGGGATGAAACTCCATGTCCGTGGCCGTGGCCGTGACCAGAGCTGGCTGACTGGTAAGCCTGGTTCTGGATCTCGTCTTTAAGGATGATGTGCTTGATCTTGTCCAATAGATGAGGGTCTACGTGGTATCCTTCGGAGGTTTGGTGTCCGACTGGGACGGAGGTGTAGTGGCCTCCATGGCTGAGGCTTGAGCCTCCGGAGCTGTAGCCGCCTGCGTAGCCGCCCGAGCTGTACCCTCCGGAGCCACCGTGGCCACCTCCGACCACGATGTAGGAGGATGACGGGGCGGAGTAGCTGTAGCCGCTTGGGGGCTCGGCGACAGCGCACCCGATGATCGTCAACGCGATCTGCGGAAAAACGTCAACAGTTAAAACCAGTTGCTAAAAAGACTTGTAACAATAAGCAGAGCATGCAATGAATGCCACGCTCACGCGTCTGAGAGTTAAGATCTGATACGTAATCTGATGAATATGTATCGCGCGCTCTGCCTTAGTGCTTAATGCAATTCGCTCGTAAAATTATTACTCGTACTTTACAATGTGATATGCAAATTTTGAGGTTACAACTATCAAATCATCCAAATACACTTGTTTAGAACTAACACTTGGATTTAAGTAGTTAATTTTTTTTCTTTAACTAATTTGGTTTGGCTCTTGCACTTATTTTGATTTAGATATCGTGAAATAAGGGAATCACTGAACAAATTTTTTTAAGTACATGTCACGAGTTAGTCACAATTTTTGCAAATTTGCAGAAATCCCGGGGCGTGGTCAACATTTCATTATCACTTAAAATTCACTGCACTCCAATTTTTCGCGTTTCGTAAAAATCGACTTACAATGCTCCACTTGGCCATTTTGGTTGTTGTGATCAGCACAATTGTCTGAGGTTGTATGATGCTGGGTCGTGCGGTCAGCCGCTTATATAGGGGGGAGTTTACCATCTACTTTTACTTCGGACCATCCGGCTGTGATCTGCTCGCGAGGACGAACTTGGGTTACAAATGAACTATTATTTTTTATATCAGACTTTTTTTACATGTTTTTTATTTGTGTATGCACTGACCTATATTTGTTTTGCAATTTTCTGCTTTACATGCTGAAATATGGCAAAGTAATGATTTTAACTTTGCGCATCGCATTTTGATTATGATTGGCAACGCAAAAGTTACAAGTAACGTTTGCAGATTTTTTCTATGTTTTTTTCCTTCTGGGTCAAATTTTTAAGTTTTGATTCAGTTATTTATGTAACTATGATGTGTAATTGAACCAGCTTTTGATGGGTAAGAGTGGAAAGCAATTAGAAGCATTCGCATGAACGATCATTAATAACTTTTAATAGATTGTTTGAGCTGAATGATATATGGTTGGTAATAACAGCTTCCTGCTGTTACTTTTATAATGTGATCTTTTTTCTAATGAAATCGCCATGATTTTAGCAATTATTTAACAAGTTTCGATGAAATTAAAACATTGCTAATTTATAAAATTTCTGTTGAAATGCCATCATTGAGCCATCAGTCATCAATTCGTTATACTTCCATGCCTGCCTCGGTGGCGCAGTGGTTAGTGGGTCGCACTTTAAAGCGACGGCTGCGCAAGAGGTCCCGGGTTCGATAACCGAGTCGGGTAAAACATTGGTACCTAAGTTTTCGGTAATTAATTCTTAGTGGCAGCCCGGAGTCTGGAAGTTGGCGCTCTTGTATCCCCGTACCCCGGAAAGCACGTTAAGCTGTTGGTCCTGCGTCCGATCCTTCTCCGGTCGTGTCACAGTAGTGTCCCATCGGAATATGAGGGTAAGGAAATAGAGAGTGTCTTGTGTTTGCGTACACACTTAAGCACTATAATATATCCTGTGTACGTGGCTGATCGTTAAAATTGGCCGCCGTAGCCGTAATCGGTTGGAGGATACTTTAATGATTTTAATGAATTATTATTATTATTAATGCTGACTTTTTTTTAATGTTGCCTGAGTATTTTTATACCTACTACTGTCAAATAAAATAAATATATTTCTGTGTATATTATCAAAATAATGTTAAGTTACATGAGGAAAATCATACCAACAGCTATATCATTATGATTTTACCTTTAATGGCTATGGTTACTTTTAATGTTTGACTGACCGGATGGCGCAATTGGTAGTGACCCTGCCTCTTACGCCAAAGGTGTGGGTTCGATCCCCACCCTGGACAAACATTCGTGCGATGAACACTTGTGTTTGTTCGGTGTCTGGGTGTAATATATGTATTTAAGTATATATTTGTGTTCCTCTGTTGTCTGATATCTGTAACACAAGTGCTTAAGCTACTTAGTACGGAATTAGGTCAACGTATGAGATGTTGTGAGAATTATTATTATTATTATGTAATAATAATGTTTACTTACTGGTATTGTTTTTGTTTCGTGTCAAGTAGGTAAACATTGAAAACAATGTTATATTTCTTTCGGGACTGCAACAGTAATTAGAGTCGAAGCAAGTTATCGTCAACGAATGCGGAACTAACAGCAACAATTACGAATGGAAGCATTTTTAATTTCAGAGATTAGCTGTAAAAATCACAATACAAATATAACCTTACATTTTTCATTAGCATACTGTCCTCGATGATCTTCACAATTTGCATTATATGTTTTGAGCCTCATCAAAAAAGGTGTGCGTGAAAATAAATTCAAAGTCTACTGTGGGTGGTCATTTGGTCAATATCTATAGTCCAATAATTTACCACTTGGTGGCAGTGACCTTATTAAAAAAAATATATCGCTAAAATAATTCGATAGATGTTAATCGATATTCAAAGTCAGATGCAAGATTAAACTGTCTACGTTATTTTACCCTCCTTGAAAATTTAAAAATTGAATATAGACTTATTGCAAGAATAATAATATTATTTCGATTCGATTTGATGACGATTTCTTTCAACAAACGGTTACTTTTAAGATTTTTTGAGAACTAGTAATTATAGTTATGGAATTCGGAATTCTGAAAAACGATACTATTTTTTAATCCATGAAAACTTCTTTAAACTTTTATTCACATTTATTTGTAATTAATAAGTTCTTGCATTAGGCTGACGATATTACCTACTTACGAGTAGAATGCACGGTCAAAAATTCAGTTGGCACCTTTTTCCATGATTGCTATGACCAGTTTATTCATATCCAATCCAATTAATTAAAATTTTAAGTGAAACGTTATCACAATACATTAATGTTTGTCTAAAGTGGGAATCGAACCTACGACCCATGGGGCGTGAGTTTATTACGGTATAAATAAACAAATAAAATAAATAAATATTTCATCGTCATCGTCATCGTCAGCCCATTTAAGTCCCCACTGCACCCCGGGGCACGGGCCTCCCTCAATCACATGAGGGGTAATTGCCATACTCACCACGCTTGGCAGACGGGTTGGCGAGGGTTTAGATATAAATGCAGAGTTTTCCTTCTCTGGGTGCTGATGATCATGCCAGCAGCTTTACCTTAGTCGCCTTTTACGACACCTCGGTAAGAGTGAGGGTGGCCTATTCTACTCTGCCGGGGACCACACGGCGTAAAATTTACAATAATTTTATTTCGACCAACTGAGATCATAATTACAAGAATATTAATCACATTATATTACAGTAGATCTAAATTACAATAAATAAATTAAATAAGTTAGATGCACGTTACACAATTATGGGAGAGCCACGTTTCAGTATGAATGGGCCGGCTCGATCGGAGTCACACGTCCTCACAGAAAACCATCGTGAAGAAGTGTCTGTGCTGTGTTTCGCTGCGTACCGGAGCAGGTTTAAAGGTTGGCAGCGCACTTGTGACTCCACTGTTGTGTGTCCTATGGGCGGCGGCAGTCGCTTACCATCAGGTCATCCGTCTGCTCGTCTCCCACCTACCACATTAAAAAAGAAGACTCTGACCTTAATTTAATTCAATTCAATCTCATCACTTGAAATTCGGTACATAAATGGTATTTACAATAAATTTCTTAAAAATTGTTTCCCATGTTTTCCAAATGTCAATGTTTTGTAAAAGGGTTGAACAATTACAAAATTAACTCATTAATATTATAAAATGATGATGATGATTACAAAAAGTCTTTCCAGTGGCCATTTTTTTTATGAAATAATGAATGATTTAACATTTTCAAACTTTCAGGAAATTTCGATTTTTCAAATACATGTTTAAAGAATTCATATAAATTCCTCGAGTCGAGATCCAGAACATAACCGAAACTTCTAATAGACGTAACATAAGTAACACTTACTCATTAACAGGTACTAATAACCTATAATTATACATAATCATTACGTCTTCCACTCACCTAAAAACGAAAGTCTATACATTTTAGTTAATCGTCAATATCGACTAAAACGATGTCAAGGCTCCGTAACTTAAAAAAAAAGTTAAAACCTGTACAATTAGTCACAAATAGTTGCCATGTATCATTAGTAGGACTTTACGTAAATTCCTTGCAAAGATTAAATAAGTCTTCACGGAGAGGACAGGCCATACAAATTCAATTGAGCGCTCATTAAAGAACCATCATACAGTAGTGATGTCGAAATATATAATTTTACTAAAGATAAATATCGATCGTTTTACCATCGACGTTTAACTATAGTTTTACTTACTATCGAAGGCAATCTTATCGATAAAATCGATAGCACGAAACCAGGCAACAGAGTTTTTTATTGTTTTGTTGGCATCGATAGTAAAAAATATTGTTGTATAAATGACCGTTTGCTCGCTTGCTCAAATTACTGCTGATAGGTAAATTTTGTCAACATTTTTCGAAAACCACAAATATAATAAAATTCTATTGTAAATTGCTATCGATACAACTATTGCTCGTATCTTCTACATTACTACTGATACGTCAACTTTGACAAAGTTTAACCGCCCTTTTGAAAACAACTCATCTAATGCAAATATTATGTATTGTGAATTAGTAAACTATCGCCAGTCTAATCATCGATACTATAGATAGTTTTTTACCAGCACTGATAATACTATACGCCGAAACAGGCGGTATTTTCATATCCTAGTTGGATTAACTGGCTTGGTTCTGAGCTATCGATCGATAATGTTGTCGTTAGTCGATTATCGATAGCTGACAAGTATTGGCGACACTACCAGGTAGGTCATCGTGCGTTAATCATCATTATGCTTTATTGAAATTTATTTTTTTACACCGTTGTTGTTATAATGAAATATAAAAGGGCCATTAAGGCGTGTCTTGATGACATTCGGTAAATTGATTTACCTGACTTCAAGTATCCTTTAAACATAAGAAAGTATTGGTTAAAATTTTGACAAAAGATGGAATTCGTAAATTAATATTATGGATTATTTTTGATGTACCAAATATAGTTAGTTATCTTTAAAAAAAACAAACGCTACTTTCGATGTCCAAAACATTAATATTTATATAAGTAATTATACACATTACATGAATGAGGTATGTACATCTTTTTATTAATATTTTTTGTTATGTGATAATGATGGATCTTTGAACATAATCCAATATCTTTTAGTACCTTGGAGGGATATCGTAAATATTCCAACTTTAAGTTTTATCAATTTATATAGGTACTACTTTCAGTTTAGTTCGCTAATCATACATTCATCAATTGTGCTTAATATCAGGTAAATTATATTTCCAATCTGCCATCTTAATAAAAAAAATAAAAAATAAATTTACAGTGCGGGGTTCATTGATAAATATTTTAATAATTTCTATCTCAAATTATTAGGACACTCAATCGCATAGGCGGCAATCGCTTACGCTATTAGGTGATCCGTCTGCTCGTCTGCCACCTATCACATGAAAATAAAAACTCTTTATAATTTCGGAAATTGTGTAAAAAGTCGCAATTTTACTGTGGGATAAGTGTCAAGATGGATGCAATTGATCACCAGTACTTGTTTAGCTACTGACATAACTTTCTCTAAGAATTAGATGTTTGTATAGCCGGTAAGGTCAAACGATGCCACTGATAAGGGATCGACCACTATCAAATGTCACTTTTCAGTCACGCCTTTGCACAAATGATTCTGTCAATCATTAAACTTTCTACTTTTAGCTTAAACTAAATTGTAGAACTGTGCATGTTTTTTTAATCAGTTATAGGACATGAACATAATAAATATGAATGAATGAATGAATATACTTTTATTGTATATCATACTGTCACTGTAATCATAATTTGTATAAGAATGAATATTGTAATTACCATATTATTTGAAAAGAGTAACTACTGAGTTTTTTGCTGATTCTTCTCGGTAGAAATTGACATTCCGAATCAGCGGTAGATTACATAATATGTGACATTCATAAATGTTCTGTATCAACTGAAATTGAATAAAGACATTTTGATTTTGATTTTGATTGCACTCAAAATCAAGTAAGAAAACTTAAAACGATGTATTACAGGATATGTACAACGAAGGTGGCCTTATCACTATGAGCGATTTCTTCCAGGCAACCTATGGGTAAAGAACACTTAATATAATAATTTACATGACTAAATATTGACCTGACCCCAAATAAACTAGATAGCCTAAAACTTGTGCATATCAGAATCAGTCGAACAGGCCTGATGGCGCATGCTAGTGACTCTATCTCTTTACTAAAGGTCTTGGGTTCCTTCCCCACCCTGGAGAAATATTCGTATGGTGAACACTTGTGTGAATGAATAAATAAATGAATTTACTTTTATTGCACTCAAAATAAAGTATGAAAACTTAAAACTAGCGCAGTCTCGAAACGAACGTATGCGGAGGATCACGTTTATTTCGAGACTGGCGGGTCTTGTCGCACAAATCTCAGCTACCTCCTAGTATACAACAGGTTTTACAGGAGATGTACATACAACAAAGGCGGCCGTATCACTATGAGCGTTCTCTGATCTATAAGTGTGATGGATGAATAAAAAAAAACTATTTATAATTCACGGTTTACCTATATTTACATGGGTGGTGGTAATCGCTTGCCATCAGGTAATCGGCCTGCTCGTCTACCACCTATCAAATAAAAAAATAATTACGCAGCTACTTTTTACAGCAGCGATATTTCTGAAAATGATTGAGGTAAATTTAAAATTTATAAATCTTTACATTCTGTCATTAGCTATCTATGATATAATCTGTGGGAAGCAAGAAGACACATCCAGTTCCAATCGAGAGAAATCTGAACCGAAGTACAGGTTAGTTATTTTACTACTGGTTTTTAAATGCTTAAAATTGCACGGAGTTTTGGATATTCATAACCGTCACAGTAAAAAGTGAAATAGTAAGACAACCATGTCCAAAAAATTCTGCAGCCGTGTACTAGGTGAAATTTCTCTCTCTCTTCAGTCGGTTCCTAACTGCTGAGGATTGTGACTTCGTTTAATTCCATCAACTTCATATTCCAAAATTTCAAATATTCAAATTAGATCTTAAGGCAAGAGTGAATCAGGCATCTTTTAGGCAAACGCGTATCATCCTAGACCTCATCGTCGCTTTCCATCAGCTGCGATTGTGGCCAAGCGTTATCCTATTGACCAAAAGGGAAAGCTTATCTCCATCGGTCCCGTTCTGTAGCTTGGTGGAGTGCTTCACTAACAGGTATATATAGTTATTCTGCTATTTGGTCCGACCATCGTTTGAGACTTCTGCCTCTACGTCTTTCGATTTTACCATGTCACCATAAGGCGTCCCAAATTAATGGTGTCCCTTCGTGCGACATGACCAAAATACCGCAGTGTTCGTTGTAGGCAGGTAGTGGATAGACGAGGAGAATTTGCTATCTTTAGTTGTTTAAGGATAGAAATGTTGGTACGGTAGACTTGGTTATACCGTAGTCAATGGAATCGAGCTCATCTCACCATCGCTTTTTTATGCTAGAGGCGGACAAATGAGCAAGCGAGTCACCTGATGGAAAGTAATCATCGCCGCCCGTGAACATCCGCGAAATCGGAGAGATCGCTTCTTCGGTCTACCGCCTTAGATCTTTAGATTTTCTCATTCCCATTCTATGCCTATTCTTGTCCAAAAGGTATAATGTGTGTAGAGGGTAAAAGGGTATATGGACGATGTGGACATATACGCCGACAATCTAGGTAGAATACTAACTTGTTATTATAGATGTTTGTGTAAGTAGCCGTATGTACTAAATAAGTTTGACATTTTGTTTTATTTGATTTTATTTTGGACATGTTAATTTTATTTCAATATTTTTAAGTTTTTATTCGTAATTTATTTAATTCTTAAATGTATTTAATTTTTTGACCTCAACATTGACCCAGGTATTAATTAATTTCGTTAATATTTTTTTTGATTTTGATAATATTCTGCTTTAATTTTATAATTTTGATACAACACACTATTGGTATTTTTATTTAATGAGTATGACTTGTTGGCGTTTTGTCATGACTGTTATAAATAAATAAATATGACATATGAGGGAGGCCTACATCCAGCCGTGGACCTTTATTGGCAGAAATGATGATGATTATGATTATATCTACCAATGCGGTATCAAAAACTTTCACTTTTATTTCAGACGTTCATTTTAATAATCAGCAATGTGATGATGTACCTATGACGTGTCGAAGTGCAAAGAAGCATTAACTTTACTGTTCATTATTTAACTGTAGGAATCTTAAGTGACATGACCAATCGATTTCTTTGAACACCAATGGTCTGAGTGTACGAGTCAAATTGAAGTGCGGTGTATTTATTTAATGACGTGTCTTGGCACGTGGGTTTATTTGTTTATTTCTATTATTCAGTTAAGTGTCTTCTTTTTATTTCACAGGTGAAATGTCACTTGCAAGTGGCGCTATGAGCCTAATACTTTATACATGCCCATCGTCAAGAGCAGCTGAGGGATGGGTTACGGGGTGAGCTTTGCGTCAGCGATGTTTCATCAAAGCAAAAGGTACCTTAAATGCAATTATTCTAGAAGAACCAGTTTTTTAATTAATAGATGGCAGAAGTCTGGTCTTTTGCCACCTATTACTTATAAAGTTGGTCACTCATTCATCGTCAGCCCATTTAAGTCCCTACTGCTGGGGCACGGGCCTCCCTCAATCACATGAGGGGTAATTGCCATACTCACCACGCTTGGCAGACGGGTTGGCGAGGGTTTTGATATAGATGCAGAGTTTTCCTTCTCTGGGTGCTGATGATCATGCCAGCAGCTTTACCTTAGTCGCCTTTTACGACACCTCGGTAAGAGTGAGAGTGGCCTATTCTACTCTGCCGGGACCACACGGCGTTTTTAGCAATTCTTAAAAATTTGGTTACTTCTAAAGAGATATTTTGTGCCAGATATATTTTGGAAAATCACAAATACTTTTTTTTTAGAATCTAATTGCCCATTTTTTGCAACAATATCCTATAATCGTCACAATTAATACAAATCAATAGGCGGCGCTAGTGAGATCGTGGTGTCGCCTTAAAGGAGTTTTTAGGTACCTGAACGGGTGTCTCATTGTTCATATGCCTATGTAGTAGGAATACTGAGTATCTTAAGTCACAAATAAAGGTTAATATAAAGAAAATACGGTTTAACGAGAATTTGTAATCGATAATAAAAATACAAAATGACACGAAGTGTAAAAAATGAATTCACTCATTACTCATTACCTGATGTTAAATGATTACCGCCACCTATGGACAATCACATTGGGGTTCTTGAATACCCCAGACCGGGAGGGTACCGAGAGGCTCATTCACTCGTCAAAATACAGCACGTGTGTTCCTAACTGCCTACGCTAATGCTGAAAAAATGCACAAAAGCTCCCAATATCGGACTACTCTCTTGCAAAACGAATTACTGACACACAAGCAAACATTCCTTAGTGCACATGTGTAAGTGGCACCAAAACCTTGGTCCGACCATATTGGACTAAATCAACACAAATTACTTAATGAATGCACTGGTTAACATTGCAGCATCGAATTTGTATAAAAAATGTGGTTTTAATTGAATTTTGTGTTAGCAAATTTGTAGAATGTTCATCATCATCATCATCAGCCCATTTAAGTCCCCGCTGCTGGGGCACGGGCCTCCCTCAATCACATGAGGGGTAATTGCCATACTCACCACGCTTGGCAGACGGGTTGGCGAGGGTTTTGATATAAATGCAGAGTTTTCCTTCTCTGGGTGCTGATGATCATGCCAGCAGCTTTACCTTAGTCGCCTTTTACGACACCTCGGTAAGAGTGAGGGTGGCCTATTCTACTCTGCCGGGGACCACACGGTAATGTTCATATTAAAGTTAAATTGATGATCTTCCCAGCCTTGTTTCTCCGATATGGAGGATACCGTAGTTTATTTTGTCATAAAATAAATTCAAATATTTTTCAATAAAAGCAAAAACCTAACAGCCACTTAAAAGGGAGTGACTATAATACCCCTTTTCAATTCTCTGTACTTTTCCTATGCCAAGGTTGTCTGGAAGAGATCGCTATTAGTTTTAAGACCGACGAGATTTTACAATTTAGTGTAAGATTTTTTTTGTTTATTTTGAAAACTTGTTTGTATCTTTTCTGTGGACATTTAATCTTGCGTAGTCGGGAATTCTATTTTTATTATGGTATCAAATTAATATAAAATACGTATGATATTTGTAATTCATCTAGTTAATTGTATGTAACTCAAGTGTTTAAGCTAATTACTTATAGTTGAGATGAATAAATTTCATGAAATAAATTATTTATTTAAAATTAATTATCATGCCAGTGAGTCATCTTTGCGGTGGTTCAAATGTACCAAATGTGGTGCACGTAAATGACAGTCAGCCACAAAATTATTTCTATACCGTCAACTCTTATGTACTGGAAAATAAGATTCAACAATTACTTAAATAGTAATCACCTCTACATCTGTTATTAAAACAAGTCGAAGCCTACAAAAGCAGGAAAGTTGAAATAATCGAAACCGATAACAATTAAACTATAAGGAGACCTAAATACATATAAGGCGAACATGTTTACGATAGTAATATTGTTCGCAAAAACACCGGACATGCGGAAACTCGGATGACAAGGCTTCTGTTTGACATTGGCATTATATGCCATTATCTCACTTTTGGGAATCCAAGGCTGGCCTATTTTAAAGTCACGTTCGTTTTGGTCGTTTACTTTATCAATATATACGTGATTTGGTTGTATCTTTATACACATGGATCTGTATCAATGGAAGACCGCAGACTTTGCTAGCAGAGGCCACGGCCTCACAGAAAACCGGCGTGAAATAGTACTGTCCTGTGTTTCGCTGCATCGGTGAGCGTGGGGTTTTAAATATTGGCAGCACACTTGTGACTCTACTGGTGTCACGGGTGTCCATGGGCGGCGGCAATGGCAAATGGCAAAAAGAGGCAAATACGACCGCTGCTACAGATATATTGGAGGTCGCATGGATTTAACTATCATCTCAGCATTTAGTTCAGTTTAAAGTGCGGCCCACTAACCACTGCGCCACCGAGGCAAAAAAAAAACGCCTTCACAAACCACCACCAAAAAACAGGGATTAGGCGCCGACTTCAGTTACAGCTTTTTTCGAGTGAACTATTACAAAATGTTATCTGGAGTGTATAAAGTGTTAATAATAAAGCCAAAAAATAAGACACTAAAAGGCATGAAAAAAATTTTTTTACACAAAAACCACCTTCAAAAACCACGAACTAAAAGGTGTAAAATAATATTTTTAAGACTTTATATACCTCAAATAACATTTTATAACAATACACTCGAGAAAAAGTGTTACCGAAGTCGGCGCCTAATCCCTGTTGAATAAATGAATGTTGTATTAAATTACAAGATAGTATTGGGACTTCGGTAACACTTTTTCTCGAGTGTAATGTTATAAAATGTTATTTGAGGTATATAAAGTCTTAAAAATATTATTTTACACTTTTTAGTTCGTGGTTTTTGAAGGCGGTATTTTTTTTTTGGAGAAAAAATTTTTTTTTTCTTCGTTTATCTAAATTTGAGTAGAGTATTGATAGAGTTACATTTTAACTCCTAACCATTGAAGAGGTCTATGATCAGCTGAGCCAAAAAAATTAATACACTTGTGCAACTTTGAAAAAAGATGCAAAAACAATTACATGTGTCTATAAAATTTGAGGATTGCCCTTGATATCTCTGGGATCCCATCATTGGATCCTAACATGGGGACCATGGGACTTGTGAGTGTATTCTTTCACATAAAAAAAATCTGCAAATTGATCAATAATTGGAGAACTCGGTGAACTTACATAAAAAAAAGATACAGTCGAATATATCTGCTCCGTTTTTGCAGTCGGTTAAAAGAAAAAAGCAATAAATGTCTGAATAAAGTGGTATACACTTAATAGATTGTTGACATTATAAATAATAATAAATAAATATTTCACAACAACACATACATTGATCTGACTCCGAGATAGGTAGCTCAAGCACCTGTGTTACGGATATCAGAATCAACAGTGGGATTACAAATATATACATATAATACTTTTTTTTTTGTAAATACATAGAAACACCCAGACCAATACCAACAGACATGTTCATGCACACAAATGTTTATACTGTGCGGGGATTGAACCCGCAACCCTTGGACCAAAGGCAGCGTTCACTACCACTGTTCCAGAGGGGTCGTCAAAACATTGACCACGAATTGATACTTTTAGTATCAAATAAATCCGATTTCATTCTTGTTTTGCTTTTATTCCTTATCTTATGCTATGTAATGAATTATGAAAGAGCATTTAATCAGCTTAAGTATAATTAATTATAATCGAGAGAAAATTATAGTCAAATACGAAAGTTTCTATATTAAACTTGTGGACACTGCTTCCATTAGAAAACGAAACCGGTCTTTTTTGGATACGCGACCTAGGCAAGGTAAATTTCATCGATATGTTTACAATTATGAGATAACGCCCTGTTTGTCTTGTGGTTTAAGTATCGGGCCATGATCTTGGGGTCCTGGGTTAGATTCCCGGGTTAAGCAAAAAGTATTTTTCGAATTTTTCGAACATAGTTCGGCTTTGACAAGCGTGGCGATTACGGTGACGGGTAGGGCACACTAGCGACGCCAATCGATTTTAATTATTAACTACTAAACCGGATCTATTTTCGGGGTCACAACCTCTAGGCAAACACTTATACTATTTATTAAATAACCATGCACAATGTTGGGTCCATTTTTGTACGCGAAAAATTGATTACCGCCAAAAGCGGCCACTTTTAGCGTGATCAATGATTCGCGTACGCGTTGGACCCGACATTTTTGCATGGTTATTAAATAAATAGTATAAGTGTTTGCCGAGAGGTTGTAACCCCGAAATTGTTTAAAATAGATCCGGTTTAGTAGCTAAAAAATAAAATGGATTGGCGTCGTTAGTGTGCCCTACCCGTCACCTTAAGTCTAATCGCATCATAGTAGCGATGACTTAATTTCTATGATGGACGCCTTTACCCTGCAGTGGGACAGTATATAGGCTGATACTTTACTACTTTTTCATGAGATACGATATTTGACAAAACCAGTATTTGGTGGAAAATAGATTTAGCTATATTTTTTTTGGAAATACTATTTTGTATCAACTAACCATATCTACATGCTACTTAAAGTATCTTAATGCTATCGTAAGTTCATCGGGTTTGATCGGTTCAAAAGAAATCTTGATAAACTTATATTTATTTAAAACTAGCAGACCCGACAGACTTCGTCCTGTCCAAAAAATTTGTAAAGTGGCAGCAAATATGAACTTTATGTAATAGCAATAAAACTCAAATTGATTCTACGTTTTAGTAAACGTTTGTATATGAAAAAGAAAAGGGCTGTTTTTAGTATTTTCCCGACAATTATTCGACTTTTTCTCGCCGTAAGAACCATCCTTGGACTTCAACGAACATTTAAAAAAAGAATTGGCCAAATTGGTCCAGGTGTTGTTTAGTTATGCGCTTACCAACACATTTTGCGATTCATTTTTATATTATAGATTAGCTTTTCATCTATGCAATTACGCGTTAATCGAACACCTAATTACCAAAATGATAAGTGACACTGCATAAATATTTTACGGTTGGATGAGATTGGCCGCCATAACCGAAATCGGTTGGAGGATGTTATTAATAATTTATGCATACATGCATACATTTCGGCTAGTCAATAAAATCGTGTTCACATGCTAACAGACCCACTGATTTCGTAGTCAGTAACGATCGCACAGAATCTGCTCTGAGAAGACATCAACGCGTTCCGTTTCATATAATTTTAAACATTTGCGCTGTGTTCCGTTTCTTCAGTTACTACGAGATGGTTTGATTGTTATAATACAAATCATTATAATAAGGAAAAAAATTGGACGCCCTGTTGGTCTAGTGGTTTAAGTACCGGGGCCGTGATCTCGGGGTTCTGGGTTCGATTTCCGGGTCGAGCAAAAAGTATGTTTCGAATTTTTCGAACATAGCTCGGGTTTGTGATCACCAATCCGCATTTGGAAAGCATGGTGATTATGCCTATTCCCATCATAGCAGCGAGGACTTGATTTCTATGATGGAGGCCTTTGCCCTACCTAGGTGTCCCACGGTAGGGCAAAGGCCTCCATCGTTTATAGGCTGATACCTAACTTTTTTACTTTACAATCTTATCTGGATTTTCTTAGGCGAAGCCACCAAACCATCAAAAACATCGTATTATTTTAATTTAAGTAGAGCATCCACCCCCACTTACTGTGTACACAACCGAAGGCCGGTAATATTCGCGGGGCGGAACTTACAGACTGAAATATAGGGACAGTATATAGGCTGATACTTTAAGGAAAAAAATGTTTGTTTAAATACGAAAAAATATTAAGATGAAGCTTATGTATCGTGCTTTTTAACTGTCTGTAAAATTTTGTAAAAGAGGAGCATACTGTATGGCTGTAAAAGTTTACAACCACTTGCCAAATCATTTAAAGACCCTCCAAGGCATAAAGTTCGAAAATGATCTAAAGTCGTTTTTAATGGGCAAAACGTATTACACGATGAAAGAATATTTTGATGACAAATTTTAATTTTATCCTTGACAAGACTTAGTTCCTATTCATTTTTATTGTCTTTGTTTCATTAATTACTATATTATTATTGTATTATTATAGTAAATTGTTCCAAATTAATTGTAAATTGAAGTAACTTATTTTATTTTAATTTTGTAATCTTCGAACTAATATGTAATTTTTTGTTATTTACTATGCTGTACCCTTACAGGGCTTATGTGCGGATATATTTAATTTTGGCCGTGTGGTCCCCGGCAGAGTAGAATAGGCCACCCTCACTCTTACCGAGGTGTCGTAAAAGGCGACTAAAGTAAAGCTGCTGGCATAATCATCAGCACCCAGAGAAGGAAAACTCTGCATTTAGTTCAAAACCCTCGCCAACCCGTCTGCCAAGCGTGGTGAGTATGGCAATTACCCCTCGTGTGATTTAGGGAGGCCCGTGCCCCAGCAGTGGGGACTTAAATAGGCTGATGATGATGATGATGATATTTAATTTAAGATCAACTTGTACCACATAACGCAATAAAGACAATGATTATGATTATGAATGTAAATAAAAATAAAATGTCTTAGGCCCGATTCATCCAATCTTTTTCCGTGAATAAATCTCTGGTATAATGCTACATACCATATGTACATACATAACGTTACGCCAACTTTAGTTATTCTCGGATAAAGATTGTCGAATCGGGCCTAAGAAACATATGAATACAAGAACATAAGTAAATAGCACACTGAATTTTTTTGTCTCGTGTTCAGGTGGGACGCGAACCCACACCTTGCACAAAACGGATGAATGTACTACCAATTAGACCACTGAACGCGTTACTAAGTCGACGAAATTTGTAAGTGCTTGATTGGACATGAGCTGTCGATACTCTCATCAATATTTTATATTTACAATATCCAGTGAATATAATATTACAAATCCAGGAATATTTTAACTACAGATAAATGTATTGGTCATTAAAACTGATAATATGTGTATACACTTGTAAAAGTAATTTTAACTTAGTATTAATACCTGCTATGTACTTACCTTATTTCATACACAATAAAGACTTACTTACTTACAAATATTTTTGCACCTGTTAAGATGAGACTGCTAAATCAATAGTTGATATTTTATAGCAATCTTTTGCAATTTATACTTAAGTAAACAACAAACTTAAAAATTTCATCTCGTGTTCAACTTCATCATCATCAGCCCATTTAAGTCCCCACTGCTGGGGCACGGGCCTCCCTCAATCACATGAGGGGTAATTGCCATACTCACCACGCTTGGCAGACGGGTTGCCGAGGGTTTTGATATAAATGCAGAGTTTTCCTTCTCTGGGTGCTGATGATCATGCCAGTAGCTTTACCTTAGTCGTGTTCAACTTGTAATCCCGAAATTGTTAAAAATAGATCCGGTTTAGTAGCTGATAATTGAAATCGATAGGCGTCGCTAGTGTGCCCTACCCGTCACTTTAATAATAATATTCTCAAACCGATAACAGCTACGGCGGTCGATCTCAACGATCAGCCACGTACGCAGGATATATTATAATGCTCAAGTGTGAGCGCAAAAAAGTGCACTCCCTATTTCTTTACCCTGCACGAGGGTACAAGACCGTCAACTTCCAGACTCCGGGCTGACACTAAGAATTTCTTACCAAAAACTTAGGTGCACATTTTTGGCTCGACTCGGAACCTCTTCCACCACTACGCCACCGAGGCAGTCAATCAATCAGATTATGAAGATTTTTACACTATAAGCTGAACATCAAATTGTGGAATGGTTGCCCGCAATATTTCTGGCCTTCAAACTTTCAAGAAAACCGCATATTCCTTTTAAAAGCAACTCGCTCGTGACTTGACAGCAATCGCGCGGAATCAGGCGATTCATCTGCTTGTCTGCACCAAATAAATACTTATTAGAGGCAAATCATTACAGATTTGAAGGAATTTCATTTCAGTACATTGAAGTTTTGAAATGCCTTATTTTGTACAATAAATCAAATCAAATCAAATCTCTTCATTGCAGACAACATACATAGGTCCATCATCATCATCATCAGCCCATTTAAGTCCCCACTGCTGGGGCACGGGCCTCCCTCAATCACATGAGGGGTAATTGCCATACTCACCACGCTTGGCAGACGGGTTGGCGAGGGTTTTGATATAAATGCAGAGTTTTCCTTCTCTGGGTGCTGATGATCATGCCAGCAGCTTTACCTTAGTCGCCTTTTACGACACCTCGGTAAGAGTGAGGGTGGCTTATTCTACTCTGCCGGGGACCACACGGCACAATCATCTGTAAACTAAGACAATTGTTTTCACAACAAAAAGGTTTTAATTTTAGTGTTAAAAATTAAACCCACATTTTTTTCGATGTTTTAAGTGTCAATGGAACAATCTTTGTTAAACTGTTACAATTCTTTTACTAAATAGCCTACGCCATAAGAAGAAAATGGTTAGTAATGTACAATTTAACAGCACATTTGCATGCAAATAAATAGCATCAAATCAATTACTTTACAGTTTACCGCAGAGCAAGACTATAAAAAATGATACTATGTATTACCTAAATGGTTGATGCAAATTACAAAGCACAAAACGACAGTAACTCAATGATATCTACGCCTTAGAGTTAAATTGATTTAAAGTTTAGTTTAGCTGTGTGACTATCAATCGTAAACAGCTTTACCTAATGTGTCTAAATCAGATCAAATGTTTCTATGAATGGATTGTAATGCTGGTGACGCCGATATCGACAATGTCATGTTATAAAAGAAGCATCTCTACCAGCTGTCAATTCTCTAATTATGTATTATGTATTATGAGCTGTGCTGAAAGTAGCGCTAGGTAGATCAAGACGGTATCCGACAACTGAACTATATAAAGAGACCCAGGTACTCAGCGTGCGTAGATTGTTTATCTTGAGAGCTGCACTGTTCATGCACAATAAAACCCTGAAACTTCCTACATACAAAACGCTTCTCAAAAAAAGGATTTTTAAGATACCGGTTTCCGACGTGAAAACAACATTTGCTCAGCGCTTTAGAAAATATCTCTTTCCCCGAATTTATAATAAAATAGCAACTTTATGTAATCTTAAAAGCTGCGAACTGTATCAAGCTAAATCTCTCATTACAAGGCTATTATTAGCCTGGGACTATGAACAATCCGAACGTATAATTAAAGTGTTTGCTTAAACCCATCACTCATCGCAGGGCTACTTAAAATATACAACTTACATTAGGTAGTGGACGACAGCGGCAATCTCTGTCGTCCGATCCCAAGATTTATACTCGTAGGGCTACCCACAACTGTAAAATCAAAACGGCCACACATAACCCTTAGACCCAGTTGGTTAACGGTTGGTTAAGGTACAACATACATGGCCACGTAGTTACACTCGCACTCATATACGCACAAACGCAAACGACTGTAAGCACTCAACACTCACGTTCAAACACGAACACACACACACACACACACACACACACACACACACACACACACACACACACACACACACACACACGCACGCACGCACGCACACACACACCCACACACACACACACACACACACACACACACACACACACACACACACACACACACACACACACACACACACACACACACACACACACACACACACACACACACACACACACACACACACTGTGTACTGATTACATTTAATTATAATATTTTCTAAAACTTGCTATAGTAATAAGCCGCACACCTGGTAAATCAATCTGATATGATTCCCACGAGACAGGCTTCGCCTAGTGTGGGAGTCAATGTATTACTGTAAGCTGTTTTAAACTTTTTTTGGTAAATAAAGAAATTTTATTTATTTATTTTTTTATGTATTGGTAATCATCATCATATCAGCCCACATCCACCCACTGCTAAGTATAGGTCTCTTCTTTATCACGCCACTCCCCTCGATCCCCTGCTGGCCTTATCCACTGTTTCCCCGCTGCCGTTACAATATCGTCGAACCATCGGGTGGTCTACCCACAGGATGTCGCCCCATTCTTGGCTGCCATTCGGTAAGTTTTATAGTCCACCTATCATCTTTACGCCTTGCCAGGTGTCCTGCCCATCTCCACTTTTTCTCACACTTGCATGCCAACGACTACTACCCTAGTCCTCTTTAGGATTTCATTGTTGGGTACGCGTATGATACATAAGTTGGGTAAATGAATTGATAAATTGCCTATTAAAAGGCCCAATACGGGGGATTTGCCTATTAATAGCCCCCCTTGGCTAAAGCTTGGCGCGCACTTGTGACTACACTGGTATCGCGGGTGTACATGGGCGGCGGCAATTGCTTACCACCAGGTGATCCGTCTGCTCGTCTGCCATCTAGCACGTAGAAAAAAATCAACAACATATAAACGAACACTAATAACTGTAAATGTGTAACACATACTCATACATAGTTATTATAAATTCCCCAGCCAAATAAGTCTCTCAGTCAACATCACATTAAATATTTAAATTCTTCCGATGCAAAGCACAACATCACGCGTTAGCCTTGAAAGGTCACGGATAAAGTGTAGAGGTCACTGTGGTGACATTTGCAGATTCAAGATGAATATGCAGCTTATGCAACAGACATAATAGACACCTCTACACTTCATCCATGACCTTACTAGACTCGTGTGATGTCGCCAGGTCAATGACTGTGTGCGCATTTTTCTAAAAGTATCAGCCTGTAAGTGTCCCACTGCGGGGCAAAGGCCTCCATATCCTCCATCATAGAAATCAAGTTATCGCTACTATGATGTGATTAGACCTAATCACCACGCTTGCCTCATATGGATTGGTGATCACAATTCCGAGCTATGTTCGAGAAATTCGAAACATACCTCTGCTCGACCCGGGGATCAAACCCAGGATCCAGAGATCACGGCCTAGTACTTAAACCAGTAGACCATCAGGGCAATTTAAGTAGCTTAGCTAACTAATCTAAGTATTAAAAAAGGTTAGAATTTTTTTTTTCTGTTCAGCAATACAATTATTTTGTTTACCAGGTAAAACTTCATATAAATAGAAACTAGACCAAAACGAATTTAAGCCTGTATCTGAAACCTCTGGTCCTTTTCTTCCTATTGGATTTTGAAGTCTAAAACTAGAACTCAAGATGACCGCCTTCTCCCTCATCCATTCAATAACAAATAATTGACGCATAGCTCGTGGATTCGATTCCCGCACAAACCCTAATTCTGGTACTTCAAGATCGACTGGCGGATTGGCCCGATGATGGCGCATTTGGAAGTGACCCTGCCTGGTTTGATTTGCACTCTGGAAAAACATTCGTGTGATGACGTGTGAAACTTGTGTTTATTCAATGTTTGTGTGTAATACATGTTATTTGATATCCGCAAAAAACCCCTCAGCTATTTACTACGGAATCAGGTTAATATATGAGAGAATGTATTATTTACTTCTCATGTAGTCAAAGTCAACATTAAGAAAATTTAAATTTCATCAAAACTGCATGTCAAAAACGTTTCTAATTAATTATCAACGGCCATCACACATATCTCTAATGGATGGTCTAAACATATGGAACCATTCTCGAAATTGCACCAAGAGCCGTCAAAATCTGAATTTGCATAACATTTGATGCTAGCCTATTAAATTAATAGCTACAAAAAATACCGTAAAACCACACCCATGAAGCGTCCAATTACTTTTGTTCATTGGATGTATGAAGATTGAATAGGCGTCATGTGAATGTAAAAGTGCTTACAGATTAACGCAATATGCACAAGTTACAAACGGCAGGTTAAGTTGCAAAAATAACACTTGCGTCTCAGACATAAGGACGGTCCAAAATCCAACAAGAGTGACACCGTGTGTACCTATCGAAATGTGTTGTAACCTTAGAATAGGGAGATTGTAATGTTCTTAGATTATAAACTATGATTGCTTAGAAGACTACTTTCTAAAAACTATGAAATACTTTACTAAGTACTTTAATTAAGTTTAGTACTTTCATGTCCAAGTAATATCCTCCAACCGATTACTGAAGGCTACGGCTTTAATAAACAACGCACCTATATAGGTAGTTAAAAGCCCGGTAGAATGGCGTGGAATGGTGCGTGCTACTATAGTCCTTTTCACATAGCAAGCTCTGGGTGACAGCAGGACATATTGATATGTTTTTTTTATTTATTTCTTATTATGGCTCTACCCGCAGATATTTCGCCAATGTCAAGTAACTTATTGAGAATAAGTAGGTAGTCAACAGTTGAAGTCAGTCAAAGTCACAGTCACTCAATAAAACGCCGGTGTTTTACGTTTTTTCAACCTACGGATTTAGCGGATATCACTCTAAAAGCAATCGCAGGTTTTAAGACTCTATTTGGTCCAAGCGAGTTGTCACGAGACACTCACTCGACACACAATAGCAGTGTTTATAACGATACAATCCAACGATTCTTATTATTAGGATTACTTTGCGGCACTTCACTGCACAAATAAACACCAAATTTGCACACTAAAAACCACTAGACACTAATTTAAAACCTTTGAATTGCATATGCCCATGCGGCTTGTTTTAGCCTTACCAGCCTAATCCGATTGATATGTTAGAAAGAGACTAACTTGAAAAATATATGGATTTTCACATCTGTCACCCAGATCATCCTATGTGAAAAGGACTATATGGATGCACAAGACCGTTCAAAGTGGGGGAGTTGAAGTAGTTTCCTACTCCGCGGACCCCGGGCTCCGAAGCGACAGCTTGAGACGCATCCGGGACAAAACGCTAAGATGATAAAACCCACCTAAGGTCATTGATATCCACATCCAGTTTAAACAAACATTTAACTATTAAATGTTTCTAAATTTGTAATTAAATGAATTCATTATATTCAATTTAGTCTGTGTAAACTTTAATTATAATGTATTGTAATAAAATTTGAATAAGATCCTTTTGTTATTAAAATCTCACGAGTTTGAATAGTTTGGTCTTAATATTGCAGTCATCTATTGTTGTAACAAAATGCTAATTTGGTGTTTTGGATTGGAATATTAGAGTTATTCTTACTTATCTAGACCAACCGCGGATTGGATTAATCGATTTTAATCGATAGTTTCTAACACGTTGATTGATCGATTGTCGATTGATGGCGTCAATCTATGGTAGAACGGATTATTCGATATCGATTTAACATAGATAACATAGATAAAGGCAATGAATGTTGATCCCTACCGTTGATCGATAAGTTAGTCAACTGTTTAAAGACGTGGTGATCTTTAAGGTGACGGGTAGGGCACACTAGCGACGCCAACAAGTTCTTGGCAAACATTAAACTATTTAGTCAATAAATATGCACAAATGTTGGGTTCGTTTTTGTACGCGAAAAATTGATTCACGCCAAAAGCGGCCACTTTTTGCGTGAATCAATTTTTCGCATTTGTGCACGGACCCAACGTTTGTGCATGGTTATTTAATAAATAGTATAAGTGTTTGAAAAGAGATTGTAAATCTGAAATTGTTTATAATAGATCCGGTTTAGTAGGTAAAAATTAAAACCGATTGGCGTCGCTAGTGTGCCCTACCTGTCATCTTAAGAAAAGAGCTTATAACGCAATACCTCGGGAATCGCATATGGATATCTGGGCGGTGGTATTAGCTTACTTTAAACAATCTGCATAATTGTCCGCTATAATATGCAAAACAAAAAGTCTAAGCTACCACACCAATCGATCCACATTCATATACGATCAATTGATCTGGTGATCAATTGATTGATATATGATTGTGGAGCCCATTGTCAGAAATCGAATTAGTTCCGAACTCTGACAATGTGCTCCACAATCGGATGCATAATCCGTAGAATCATTTGTCATCGATCTTTCTTATCAAGATCAATATTAACAAGTAACCAAAGTTTGAAGCGGTCAATAAATGATTAAATCAAATTTGAAATTAAATCAGGTTTAAATTTTTTGCACAACTTTCTTTTAAGAACTCCTTTGGTATGTAGCAAATTTAGTCTTACACAACAAACCTGCTTTTGATATTAATGTAAAAATTTCGGAATTTGAATTAGTATTTAATTTTGTTGATCAAAGTGAAATAATTTAACTGGTTCGTGCTACCTAAGGACTAAAGAATTCACAAAGGAAAGGTATATGTCTAATTGTCTAATATAGTTTTAATCCCACTGTTGACTCTGATATCCGTAACACAGGTGCTTGAGCTACCTATCTCGAAGTCAGATCAATGTATGTGATATTGTGAAATAATAATATTATTGTATTATCATGAATTAGTGACTCTATAGATTCTATTCAACATGCAAAGACTCGCGACAGACGGTATCAAATATGATACCGACTGCAACGAGTATTTGGCTCAAGTATAACAATTACTTCCTTCCTTCTCACTATTTTGACAACTTAACTGTCACATTTTTTTTTACGAGATAGGGTAAGTTTTCACCGCTTTTGAACCGGGTTTGGTAAGTGATCACCGCCGCCCAAGGACATACACCAGCTACACCAGAGTGAGTGGAGACGCGTTGCCGGCCTTTTAGGAAGGTATAGACTCGTTTCTTGAAGATCTCAATGTCGTACCGGTTCGGAAATACCGCTGCGGATTGTTGATTCCACAATGAGGAGGTGCGTGGCAAAAAATGACGTGTAAAGCGCACGGTGGTGGACATCCCCCCATCCAGATGGTACGGGTGGAATCCTAGTTTATGGCGTGTAGTACGGTGGTGAAATTTAGTAGCTAAAACAACTCTGAACAGTCACCATGGTAAAGGCGATAAAAGACACATAGAGATGCGACTTCTCTCTGCAGGGCCAAAGAGTCTTAGCGCATACTTAATAATAATTTATAATCGGAATACTCTACCAACTGCCGCGATATAGGACAATACCTAAATAGGAGTCAGGAAATGATAACAGAACTGATTGTCTCAGTTATCTTTTCCTGACTCCTGGTGGGATCCATGAAATGGGATTTTTTATGAACGTTAAATCTGTAGAAGGAAAATCTAAGAATAGTTAGTAATCAAAATATCGATTTCTACCAAGTCAGGCCGGGTAGAAATCGGCATCTTGATTCTGCTGATAAGGAATGTCGATTCTACTGCTATTGCTACAAGTCTTCTGCCGTAGATTACATTAAATTAATTACATAACGGACCGGTCGCTGTTAATGGAGTACCTCTCGAAGTTGTTCAGGAAATGTCTATCTAGGACAAAAGCTCCAATTAGGCAGAAACAACTTCAAGAAAGAAGCCAATAGAAGAATTCAGCTAGGCTGGGCAGCATTTGGTAAACTTCGTCAAGTCTTCTCGTCACCCATCCCTCAAAGTCTTAAGTCGAAAGTCTTCAACCAGTGCGTCCTTTCGGTCATGACTTACGGTGCCGTGACGTGGACACTCACGGTTGGACTAGTCCACCGGTTCAAAGTCGCTCAAAGAGCTATGGAAAGGGCTATGCTCGGATTATCTCTGAAGGACCGCATTAGAAATGATGTAGTCCGACTGAGAACCAGAGTCACCGACATAGCCCACCGAATTAGCAAACTGAAGTGGCAGTGGGCTGGTCATATTAGCCGCAGAACTGACAGCCGTTGGAGCTGTAAAGTCCTTGAGTGGAGACCGCGACTCGGTAAGCGTAGTGTAGGACGCCCTGCGACAAAATGGGATGATGACATTCGAACGCTGGCTGGTGTGGGCTGGATGAGAGTGGAAAATCGGGAGCAGCTCACAAAAAACAGGCGTGAAGCAGCGCTATGCTATGTTTCGCTGCGTAAGTGTGGGTACTGGAGGCTTAATCCGGAGGAAAGGGAGGTTTAAAGGTTGGCAGCGCACTTGTGATTCCACTGGTGTCGCAAGTGTCCATGGGCAGCGGCGATCGCTTACCATCGGGTGATCGGTCTGCTCGGCTGCCAACTAACACATAAAAAATTAAAATAAAAAATAAAAATCATATTTTAATTTTTTAGTCTATGTCGATTTTGAAGTACTTTGAAAGATTTTTGAAAAATCTTTTTACATAATCTCCAGAGAATATATCTGGTCTCAAAATAAGGCATTACATGTTCTATAAATACTAGATGACAATAACTAGGGGTATCGTTCATTAATCATACTTTAGACGATATAATACTCGATCAATCAAATCGATCAATTCGACTCGGTACAACATTGCATGACTAGATGAATATGATTTTTTAGGTTATAGCAATCTTTTGCAATTAATTTTTAAGTAAATAATGCACTTAACATTTTTTCGACAGTCTTCGGGTGGGACTATATGAAGATGTGTGTGCGAGTGAGCGGCTTGTATAGAACACACAGAACACGATAGACAGGGTAAAGACGTATCGGTCATTGCAAACAGAGAAAGGCATTTAGATTCACGCTGATTTAGTTTGTGTGTGTTCGCATTGTTTTATAAATTACTGTTGCTGTGGGTCCTAAGGGAAAACATCATTCGATTTTATCTACGTACGAGTATATAATATAATATAATTTTCACAACATCTCATACGTTGACCTGATTCTGTACTAAGTAGCTTAAGCACTTGTGTTACAGATATCAGACAACAGAGGAACACAAATATATACTTAAATACATATATTAGTCTCAGACTCTGAACAAACACAAGTGTTCATCGCACAAATGTTTGTCCAGGGTGGGGATCGAACCTACGACCTTTGGCGTCAGAGGCATGTTCACTACCAGTTGCGCCATCCGGTCAGAGTATAATCATTTAAATTTGCTTATTTTAAAATAAGATGTCTGCAATTACTATAGTAATAACGCCGTGTGGTCCCGGCAGAGTAGAATAGGCCACCCTCACTCTTACCGAGGTGTCGTAAAAGGCGACTAAGGTAAAGCTGCTGGCATGATCATCAGCACCCAGAGAAGGAAAACTCTGCATTTATATCAAAACCCTCGCCAACCCGTCTGCCAAGCGTGGTGAGTATGGCAATTACCCCTCATGTGATTGAGGGAGGCCCGTGCCCCAACAGTGGGGACTTAAATGGGCTAATGATGATGAATTACTATAGAGCTATTCTCAAAACTTTAGATTCTTTTATAATAAGTATAGAGGATAGAAGAGCAGACGTAACATCTGATTGTAAGTGATTACCGCCGACCTTGGGCACTTGCAACGTCACAAGTGCGCTGCCAGCTTTTTTTTTAAAAGGAGTATCATTTTTTCTAGAAGGTTTGCAGGTCGTGTTTTGATAGATAGTTATATAGATATACTTTCTAGCACAAAATACGCGACTGAAGTAATAGGCATTACAGAAATTTTGTGTACTATTTCTAATTTTGTGTATTATTAACGCAGAAAGCAATTTTTACGACAACCTTCGGGCAAAGGACATTGATAGAAGAGAAGGGGAACGTCATGAACGATAACAGCAATGTCGTAAGTTATTATGCTGAAAAAAATAAAGATTGGCAGCGCATTTGTGATTCTATCGGTTTCTATGGGCGGCAACAATCGTGTACCATCAGGTGATCCGTCTACTCGGCGGCCACATAAAAAATATAAATTATCGTGGTATGTTGGAAACGTTGGAATGGCAACGCTCGAGCGTCTAAGTTGACCTGCGCGAGCGCATCCGTTCACCAATCATGTGTTATGTAAAGTTTTACTCACTTTCGGGGTTCCGCAGCCGATACGAAAAATGAGATAATACGACAAATATCGAAATAAGAAGTTGGTACATTGTCTTCGTCAAAAATACAGATTATTAGCAAAATAAATACTTCGCATAAGTAATTTTAGAATCTGGTTTCAAATAGGTGAATGGGGAGCATGATCAAATCAACATAAAAATAAAAAAATAATAAAAACTTTAATTAACTAAAAACAAACATTAACAGAAAGAAAAGTTCTTTGACTCCCACGCCAGGCAGAGCCTGTCTTGTGGGTGTCATCATCTTCATTATATGAAGACATGACTTAATGTCCTATGTCCCCTAGGTGGGGCGAAGGGCAAACGGTCTTGAGCTTCACGATTTCTTCATTTGATAATATTATGCACTTCGTGTGTACAAAGTAAAGACATAAAATTTTTAGTAATAACTTTTGGCGAACAGCAGTGTAACTGAGCATGAATAATATATGTCTTCTTCTTCTTCTTTGCCTGTTCCCACTTTAGGTGGGGTCGGCTCTCCTTATCCTTCTGCGCCAGGACAATCACACACACACACACAGGACAATGCGCATGACGTGGCCGTACCATCTGAGACGTGTTTCGGTGAGCTTTTCCTGGACAGGGGTGACTTTGAAACTACCTCGGACGTATTCATTTCGAATTTTGTTCAATTACTCAATTTAGTTAAGCATGAATAATATATGTAAATATGTTTTTTTTTAATTTTGTCAGAAGTCGAAAAAAACCATTATTTGAAAAAATAAGTATTTTAGTGGCAAAATTAATTCCATGCGAGTGAAGCTGCGGAAGTGCACTAGTATTTAAACTTTTGAAGAAAATTGCAATTGTTTGGAATGAAATCTGCCAGAAAAAAAATATCCTTGCTTGACCGCACGTGACGAAATTGGTCAGTAATAATAAAATGCAAAATTGATTTTGATAAGGGCCTTCTTTTTTGTGTCAATGATGTTGACATTTACAAATTCAGTAAAATGTGTGAGAAAATGGTATCTTCATTTAATCTTGAATGATATTCATTTCAGTCCGTTAATGGGTCAGTTAATAATAAGTCAGTCGGTTGGCTATAATTTCACGTGTTGCTCATTATTACTTGATCCGACTTTTTTGGCAGATTTCAGTGTTGATTATGCAATTTTGTATTACACATACAAACCTGCCTCTTTCGTAAAAAAAATACTCTATTGTAAAAACAGCATCGAATCCATTGCGTTGCAACAGCTATTTTTTTTTGATAAAACGGTGTATAAATTAATAAGTTGCTTACTGCTGTCTATCCCTATCCCTATGTATGATTAGATCTTTAAATATACGCAATGGATTTTTTTAAATATTTAGATATAAAAAAAAATATATTTTTTTTATATATAGATATTTTTTTTATTTTATTATTTTAATAATATGGAATAACAACAGCCATTTTACAAAAAGTTCGTAGTCTAAATACAGAGTTTATAACGAATTAGGCTAAAATAGTTATTCACAAACGATAAACATTTCTTAGTAAAATAATTAAAACTAGTCTTGACAAATAAAATCTTGAGATCTTGAAAAAGTCTTGAGTTATAAAATATATAAAAAAAATCCATTGCGTATTTTTAAAGATCTAATCATACATAGGGATAGGGATAGACAGCAGTAAGTAACTCATTAATTTATACATCCTTTTTTCATCGTTTGCATTCAGAAAACCTCATAGCAGGTATCGTGAATGAAGTTTTGAACAATCAGCTGTTCCATACAAAATAGAAAATCCACCCGGCAATAATGTATGCAACATACTAAATGGGGATGTAAAGGTTATATAATTCGCGCGCGCGCTTCCCACCCGCGCAGATGTGTTTGAGCGAAGGAAATTATTAAGTTGTCGAAAATGTCGAACGTCGTGAAGTGTAACTCCTGCAATGTTGTAATTAATGAACTACTTTCATATATACAAAACAAGTTGTCAGTGATAGATGAAGATACCTTAGTGCGTGTATGTACGTCTACTTTCTCGAGCGAGGAGATTGCAAAGTCGAAGGCGTTATTGTTTGAATCAATCTCTGCCGATAAAGCAAAATTGATCAAACGAAAAAACAAGGGAAAGGAGCAGAGAGACCTTGCGGACATTGTAAATATCTTCAAAAACGGCGGAACCAGATCTCTTTCCTGTTTTTGTGGCTAGAGAACTTGAGCGGTTACCTCCTATTTTATTTGACCATCTCGATTGTACTAAGCTCCTAAAAGACTTGCTTCGTGTACAAAATGAACTGGAAGTCTTTAAGGAAACATACGTTACACAGACACAACTAAGTGATTTTAAGGAGGAAATGTTAAAACTGCAATATGACTCATTAGTACCACCACCACCGGTGTGCAACGTAAATATGAAGAGAGGCGCATGGCTAACGGACAGTGGTCCCATTGGATTATCCCATGTGAGTAATTCGTCTTCATCTATTGATTGCGATACCGATCTAGAAAAAATATCCCAACAAAGTTGCAAAAATATTTTAAAGACGGTAGAATGCGAGCAAACAGAGACTTCGCGGCAAGCGGTAGTAGGCATTTTGGATGGTTCGGAGCCGAAACTACGAGAGGAGCCGGCCGCGGCCGATGTGTCCCGAGTAACCAGTCCGAGAGCGCCGATCGTGACGTCACGCGAGCGGTTGACTACGTCGCCGGTACCAGCTGTGCGCGTCAACCACAGTAAAACCAATAACAGTGAGATAGCATCGGATCATTTAAATGCTACGAGTTTGGTTAATGATCATAAGTGTGTCCAAAATGATGATCAAGGATGGCAAAAAGTTTCTCATCGAAGAAAGAATGTGAATTACCGTTATAGTGGAACGGCAGGGATAGCCAGAGATAACCAAGGAAGATTCAAAGCTGCGTTTAAGAGTGTACCTATCTTCATTACCAAAGTACATAAAGACACAACGGAAAAGGATATAGTGGATTATATATACCAAAAAACGCAAGTGAAAATAAGTTTGCAATTAATTACTGGTAAGCACGACAGGGACTACAACGCTTACAAATGTTTCGTGGCAGAAGACAAACTGTCACTGTTCCTTGATTGCAAATTATGGCCAGAAGGTATTATATTTAGAAGATTCGTAAACTATAAAACAAGGAAACCAAATCCGAACGGTGATAACAAGAACACCGTAAACGGCCATAATTAACTTTAATGGAAGTGAAGTCCAGTTTCAACCTCGTAACTTTTAACTGCAAGAGTTTGAAGCGATCAGTCGAGTGTGTCAGGCAGCAGTGCCGCACTGCGGACATAATTGCATTGCAGGAGACATGGTTGATGCCAGGGGATCTGCAGATTCTGAGCAGTATTGACAGTGACTTTGGTAGTACTGGAACGTCGGCAGTTGACACTTCGACCGGCATGCACAGAGGCCGTCCTTACGGGGGAGTTTCGCTACACTGGAGGAAGAGTGTTTTTACAAACGTCTCGATAGTGCCGTGTGATAACCCGCGAGTTTGTGCTGTGAAAATAATCATGTCTCAAAAATCGTTTCTTGTGTTCAAGTGTGTACATGCCAACGGATTGCAATGCTAATTTGTTGGAATTTACTGACTGTCTCGACTGTCTGTCTACTACTGACTGTGTCTATAATGACATTATTAATGCATTGCAACAGGCGGCATCCGAGAGCTACGATCAGCGTACTGTTAAATGTAAGAAGCAGATTAGAGGATGGAATAAATGTGTGAGCGATGCTCACAGGGATGCCAGGGAAAAGTTTGCGTCGTGGGTGTGCGACGGTAAGCCGCGGGAGGGTCGTGTATGGAGTGATATGCAGACGAGTCGTAGGATTTTTAAATCTCGGTTGCGATGGTGTCAAAAAAAGAGTGAGCAAATAAAATGGATACCCTAGCGACATATCACTCCAAGCAGGATTTTAGCGGTTTCTGAAATCCACGAACAAACTCAGTGGTAAGCCAGGCCTACCTGTGAGTGTCAACGGCATTAGTGACTTGGGAGGAGTGGCCAACATGTTCAGAGAACAGTTCACCATAACATCGCCATTGGGGCCATCGCGGTCTCAGAGCTGTGCTGGCTGCGGGGGACGCGAGATCGGAATAAGCTTCAAAGCTAGGGATGTGAGAAAAGTGGTTAGTTCCATGTCACGCGGGAAGTCCCCGGGTCACGATGACCTGAGTATAGAACACCTCAAATTTGCAGGAAATCATTTGCCCAGAGTTCTCGCGATGTTTTATTCATTGTGTGTAGGGCATTCATACTTACCGGCGCAGATGATGAGAACCGTGGTGGTGCCAATTGTGAAAAATAAGACAGGTGACATTAGTGACAGTAATAACTATAGACCTATTTCCTTGGCCACTGTCATCGCCAAGGTATTTGATGGCCTGCTAAACACTCAGCTCGATAAATATCTATGTATACATGACAACCAGTTTGGTTTTAAGTCTGGTTTATCCACAGAAACTGCTGTATTGTGCTTGAAGCAGGCCGTCAAGTACTATACCGATAGAAGTACACCTGTTTTTGCCTGTTTCCTCGACCTATCGAAAGCGTTTGATCTGGTGAACTATGACATTCTGTGGGAAAAACTTCAGAAGACATCAATGCCCAGGGAACTAATATGCATTTTCAAATATTGGTATCATAACCAGATCAACGTTGTGCGATGGTCGGGGACCTATTCGAGTCCGTATAGGTTGGAATGCGGGGGTGAGACAGGGGGGGCTGACCTCGCCAAAGCTATTCAACCTCTACGTGAATGCGCTCATTGAGGGGCTCAGCAGTACACATGTTGGTTGCCACGTCGCTGGTGTTTGCTTAAATAATATCAGTTATGCTGATGATATGGTGCTGCTGAGTGCTTCCGTGTGTGGTTTAAGAAAGCTGATTGGTATCTGCGAAAAGTACGCTGTCGAGCACGGATTGCTATACAATGTGAGAAAGAGTGAATGTATGATCTTTCAGGCCCGAGGAAGATACCTAGAAGATATCCCTGAAATAAAACTAAAACGGGTGTCCTCTTAATAGAGTTGATAGTTTCAAGTACCTTGGTCACTGGGTAACGTCGGACCTGAAAGATGATACAGACATAGAAAGGGAGCGTAGGGCATTGTCTGTGCGGGCGAATATGGTGGCCCGTTAGATTTGCTCTCTGTTCGAGGGGCGTCAAAATAACCCTATTCAGGGCATTTTGTACGTCCTTCTACACGAGCAGTCTGTGGGCTAACTACACGCAGAAACAGTACAATTCCTTACGGATCCAGTATAATAATGCGTTTAGGGTGCTGATGGGACTCCCCCGTTTCTGTAGCGCGTCGGGGATGTTTGCCGAGGCACGTGTGGATTGCTTCTACGCGATCATTCGCAAGCGGTGCACATCCCTAGTGCGCAGGGTGCGGGGTAGTTACAACAGCATCCTAATCACATTTGCAGAAAGATTTGACAGTTTGTACCTGAACCATTGCAATATGGTTCATGTACAAGCGAATGCCAGAATTTGTTTTGACATTAATTTTCGATTTTGACATTTATTTTAATTATTGTTATCTATTTTTAAATTTTACTGATATTTAATGAACGTTTATTTATTTATATTAATCTCAATTTAAATTCTGGACATTCTAGTATATTTTTTATTTATTTTTTTTTTTTTTTATTTATTTTTCTTTGCAATTTGTGTTTTTTATTTTTTATTTTTTATGAATGTATTTGAATTTTAATGTACCTATGATCCTATGTTGATTGAAATAAATGAATATAATAATAAATATAACGGTGTATAATGAAGTTATGATGTTTTTTTTGTTTTTCCAGGGGAAATGCGTTGCTTGACCGTGGGAGAGCCACGCTACGGCATGAATGGACCGGCTCGACCGGAGTGATACCACATCCTCACAGAAAACCGGCGTGAAGGAGCACCGTGCTGTGTTTCTGGAAGCCCAATCCGGGGGAAAGGGGGGATTATAGCTGACTGACCGGATAGCGCAATTGGTAGTGACCCTGCCTCTTACGCCAAAGGTCGTGGGTTCGATCCCCACCCTGGACAAATATTAGTGCGATGAACACTTGTGTTTGTTCGGTGTCTGGGTGTAATATTATGTATTTAAATATATATTTGTGTTCCTCTGTTGTCTGATATCTGCAACACAAGTGCTTAAGCTACTTAGTCCGGAATCAGGTCAACGTATGAGATGTAGTGAGAATTATTATTATTAAGATTGGCAGCGCACTTGAGACTCTACTCTGGTGTCGCGGGTGTGTATAGACGGTGGCAATTGCTCACCATCAGGCGATTAATCTGCTCGTCTGCCGCCTATCACATAAAAAACTAGTTAAAAGACACTTAATAGTACGGAACCTGATAGATTAAAGTTCACCTCTGAAGCACTTTTTCTAGTGATGGTATTTCTGATATAGATTGGTATTTGCCACGCTTATGACATAACCAGACCGGGTCGGGCTGTTACCACGCCTCTGACAAAAACAATTACTAATTGTCCTGTCATACAAAAACACATGTAATAATTTTTATGGTAATTAGGTGTTTAAACAAAGTTGAAATAAGCAGCAATGCATTGTTTTATGTATTAATGTATGGTTATTAACATAGTTGTTCATTACCTCGTTATGACATACGAACATACTGATTACAAACCTTCATACATAATTATAAAGAGAAGAGTTTTTATTAGCACGTGGCAGTAGGTTGGCCCAAAGCGAAATACGCACATAGATGTGGGATTGGTGATCGATAGATGCATGGCAAGGAACGTGTATTAGTTCGATGTTTGAATTAGAATGACGTGCGAGAGAGAGAGAGGGAGATGAGAGAGACGACGTAAGACGGACGATGTAAAGACGTAGAAGACGACGCTCTAAGAAAATAATTAATATAGAAAAACTATACGAATCCCTGGCTTTATTTGGAACCCCATCCCACAATTTTGGGGGCTCGTCCGGGAAGTGTGGGATTGGTGATCGGTAGATGCATGCCAAGGAACGTGTATGAGTTCGATGTTTGAATTAGAATGACGTGAGAGAGAGAGAGAGAGAGGGAGATGAGAGACGACGAATGACGGACGATGTAAAGACGTGGAAGACGACGCTTGAAGAAAGAAATTAATATAGAATTCTTAAATACAAATCCCTGGCTTTATTTGGAACCCCATCCCACATAGATTTGATAAATCTAGAGGCGCGAATTCAGCAGTGGGCGTCAATGATGAGTGGGATGGCCACGTTTGCCGTGGAACTAATAATGCTTGGAGCAGATGTATCTTAGAGTACAGACCCCGGTTAAGGCACCATTAGTTTTTTTTTAATTGTTAGCTACTAAACTGGATCTATTTTTAACAATTTCGGGGTTACAACCTTCTCGGCAAACACTTATACTATTTATTAATGAACCATGCACAAATGTTGGGTCCGTTTTTGTAAGCGCCAAAAGCAGCCACTTTTAGCGTGAATCAATTTTTCGCGTACAAATGTTGGGATCCGCATTTGTGCATGGTTATTTAATAAATAGTATAAGTGTGTGTTATATAACGCTCTGTTGGTCTAGTGGTTTAAGTACCGGGCCGTGATCTCGGGGTCCTGGGTTCAATTCCCGGGTCGAGCAAAAAGTATGTTTCGAATTTTTCGAACATAGCTCGGGTTTGTGATCACCAAACCGCATTAGGCAAGCGTGGTGATTAAGCCTAATCCCATCATAGTAGCGATAACTTGATTTCCATGATGGAGGCCTTTGCCCTGCAGTGGGACAGTTTATAGGCTGATACCACCATGATACCAGTATAAGTGTTTGCCGAGAGTTTGTAACCCCGAAATTGTTTAAAATAGATCCGGTTTAGTAGCTAAAAATTAAAATCGATTGGCGTCGCTAGTGTGCCCTACCCGTCACCTTAAGCAAACGTAGTAGGAATTGTTGCTACTTCGTTACATTACACTCATCATTATGAGGCAATTATTTTGCACCAATCTGGGTCAAACACATGCTGATACTCTTAACTGGGTCAAATGCAGACTAATAGGCTATTATAGTCCTTTAAGGTGTAGGCTCTTATCATCATTATGATGCAACACTTTTACTTCATATTATAGGCACTAACAATATTGACCCAGTTATAGTACTATAACTGGGTCAATATTGTTTCTTCAATGGACAATAGAAGTCATAATATTGGCTTCGTTATATGGATTGAATAGTCCATTACAGTATCCTTTTGCATTGAGCGATGTGTCAATCTGACAATTACTGGTGAAATGTGTTACAAATCTCTAGAAGATAATTTACTAGGTGGAAAAATTATATTCAGAAAAAGGCAATGATTTTATTTTTATGTGATAGGGGGCAGACGAGCAGATGGATCACATGATGGTAAGCAGGATAGGGCCTCCAGTACCCTCAGTCATGCAGCGAAACACAGCACGGTACACACAGCTTCCCGCTAGTTTTCTGTGAAGCCGTGGTATCACTTCGGTCGAGCCGGCTCATTCATACCGAATCGTGGTTTTTAAATGGCCTATTTAATTTAACTAAAATAAATAATATTTTTCATGTCCTTACCGAGTGTAGCTAGCGCCTCATGACATCTTATCTATAAAATGCCAGATTCTTGCGAAACAAAACATGTGCTATTTTAATGTATGCTATAATAGACCCTTCACCCTACAATGGGTCATCGATAACCCAAATAAGCATGACCCAGTTGGTCGGTGGTCCATCGCGCTTCTGCAATCGCAACGTAAAATGATCCAAAGCAGGCCTGATATTGTTACAAAGCGTCTGTCCTTTCATTCTAAATCAGGGATATGTATGAATAATTCTTACAACATCTCATACCCGTTTGGAACAGTGATAGTGAAAGCTGCTTCTGGTGCAAGGGTTGCGGGTTCGATCCCCGCACAGTACAAACATTTGTGTACATAAACATGACATGTGTGTAGGTGTTTCCTATGTATTTTAAGTATATATTTACAAAAGAAAAGTATTATATGTATATATTTTTGTAATCCCACTGTTGATTCCGATATCCGTAACCTGGTGCTTGAGCTACCTATGTAATGTACTCGTATGTGATGTAGTGAATTATTTATTTATTTATATATTTGTAAGTCCGCTGTTGATTTTGATATCCGTAAAACAGGTATTTGAGCTACCTATCTCGGAGTCAGATGCCAAAGTATGTGATGTTGTGAAATATTTTTTTATTCCGTACTAGGTAAGTAGCGGAAGTACTTAAGTTACGGATATCAGACAACAGAGAAATCCCAAATATAATACTTAAATATATACCTATATTCATGACATACGGAGCCGAAACGTGGACACTTACGGTACGGCTGGTCTGGTTTGTATTGGTCGGGGTGTTTCTTTGTATTATAAGTATGTATTTACAAAAAAAAAATTATTATATGTATAATATTTGTAATCTCACTGTTGATTCTGATATCCGTAACACAGGTGCTTGAGCTACCTATCTCGGAATCAGTTCAATGTATGTGATGTTGTGAAATATTTATTTATTTATCTATAGTGGTCGCTTTGTTATACTTTACCATCTGTTATGTACACTCTGGAAGCAATAAAGAATTGAGTATTGAGTATGACTACCCAAAAATAATTATTTAAAAACTAACCCAACTGAATTTGGACGTTTCCTATGGATTTTTGAAAGGACATTAATCTCAATTCTGCGCGATTCCCCAGTAAATTGCACGCTAATGTCTGTGTCTTTTTGTTATGCCAAACACTTGTCCCGTTTCTGGACGCCCAAATAGAACAAGACGGACTGATAATTGAGTCAGTTCGTCTGTTTTAGGATTTCTACTCTTAATCAAGAACGAGTATCTGTACTAGCGCTGATTTTTTTGTGCTATGTTGTATCTCAACGATAACTAACTAACTTCACTATTTATAAAGAGGTAAATCCTTTAAAAACGACTCCGGTACCCACACTCAAGCCTTGAAAAACAGTATAGACGGTGTTTTACGCAGGTTTTCTGTGAGGCCAATTCATAGAAATTTGACTTAATCCGATAGTTATCTACAGACTTGTTCAATTATTCGCATGACATTGGCATATTCTCTCACAAATAATATTGTCTAAATCATCGTCATCGTCAGCCCATTTAAGTCCCCACTGCTGAGGCACGGGCCTCCCTCAATCACATGAGGGGTTATTGCCATACTCACCACGCTTGGCAGACGGGTTGGCGAAGGTTTTGATATAAATGCAGAGATTTCCTTCTATGGGTGCTGATGATCATGCCAGCAGCTTTACCTTAGTCACCTTTTACGACACCTCGGTAAGAGTTAGGGTGGCCTATTCTACTCTGCCGGGGACCACACAAATAAAATGTATTTACCTTCTCTTTTCCAATGTTCAACGATTCATCCTATGACATAAGTTTATTCGAAATTGAAATGCGCGCGCCAATGTAATACTAAGTAATTTTACTTGACAAACTGGCTGTTGCTATACTAGCAAATTGCTTAGTCAGAGCCGTTAGATCTAAGTGTTAACATGTATTTACATATAAAACATAAACTTATATTAAATAGACTGTACCCTCTCCAGTCAATATAAAAAAAAATTGGTGCACTCATAAAAAACAACGATGTTGATTGCAAAATCATAATGAGCTCAACAACTCTGTACATTTTAGTGCACTCAGAATGTCATATTGCGCCACAGTAATGCATCAAAACGATGAATTTCGTTCCTTTTATTGCAATATATCAACAGTTAATCGTCTGTTGCCTCATATTAAGATGACGGGTAGGGCACACTAGCGACGCCAATCAATTTTAATTTTTAGCTACTGAACTATTTTAAACGATTTCGGGGTTACACACTCTCTCGGGAAACACTTATACTATTTATTTAATGACCATGCACACACGTTGGGTCCGTTTTTGTACGCGAAAAATTGATTCACGCCAAAGTGGCCGCTTTTGGCGTGAATCAATTTTTACGGAACGAGAGAGTTTAGTAGCTAAAAATTAAAATCGATTGGCGTCGCTAGTGTGCTCTAGCTGTCGTCACCTTAAGAGATTGTAAGTCTTAGCTTCAATCCAATGAAATATCAATTCGTCAACTTACGCTAAAATGTAGGAACAATTTACGAATAAAAATATTGCAAAGTAATTAGAACAAAAACCTGAATTAGGAAAATTCTGTATCTCAGGCAGACACGAAAAGAATAAAGGATTTAAAACTTATGGATGAAGGACTTATGGACTTAAAGACATGCTCTAACCTACATGGTATGGTTATGTATTATCCGTAATATTTACCAGACTCCCCAGATCCGAAATCATGGTCCTAGAGTACCCTGGGCTCCAGAGCGACCCAGCTTTGGTCCCATTTCCAAATTCAACCACCCGTGGCGCTAATGACGTTGAGTAAAGAAGTACCGCATTTTTTATTTTTCCCCTAGGCTGTATGCGTGAAGTTTCCAAAGCCATAAAAGTTTAATAAAAGTTTCACGATACAGTTTATTTCAGGTTCGTCTAACATTTAAAAATTGTATACAAATATTTGGATTCGGTGGGTAGGGCTAAAACAAGCCGTGTGGGCAATGCAATTAGTGTCAAAAGGAACAAACTCTTTTTTCTGAAGGTCGCCTTCTAAAAAGCAATTTGGGAAGACTGTGACGTGTTTCGGTGGGTGTCTAGTGGTTTTTAGTGTATAAATTTGGTGTCTATTTGTGCAGTGAAGTGCCGCAAAGTGATCCTAATAATAACATTGTTGGATTGTATCGTTTTTAACACTGCTATTGTGTGTCGAGTGCGTTGTCTCGGGACAACTTATTTTAACCTGATAGTTTTGTTTGTTTTTGCGTCATCATCATCATCATCATCCTATTGTAGTCCACTGCTGGACGTAGGCCTCTCCAATTGTTCGCCACTATAATCTATCCATGGCTTCTCGCATCCAGCTCCTGCCAGCCATCCTGCGCAGATCGTCCCCCCACCTTGCCAGAGGGCGCCCTACATTACGTTTGCTAACTCTAGAACTCATTTACCCCATCGGTTGTCGTTGTCGTTGTGTTTTTGCGTGTTATCCGCTAAATCCGTAGGTCGATAAAACGTAAAACACCGGCGTTTTATTGCGTGACTGTGACTTTGACTGACTTCGACTGTTGGCTACCTACTTATTCTCAATAAGTTACTTGACATTGGCAAATTATATTCGGGTGGAGCCATATTAACAAAATACAAATATTTAAGGACTTTTAGGAAATTGAAATGTTATGATGCTTTTTTTTATATATATATATGAGAGGTGGCAGAAGTGTAATTTAGTTAAAGTATGGTAGTATTGATAGCTTACATATATTTGCAAATTAGTTAAATGAAAAGTAGTAACTGCAGTGAAAATAACTTGTGAAATTGTTGCTTGTGGTTTGGCTGCCATTTTCTTCATGGATAAAAATCCATGGTCAGATCTTATACATACATTCTTATGATTATACAAGGTTTATCTGTGAACATTTACATCCCTTTAACCACGTGTTCTATCAACTATTATGACTTTTGGAAATTCGCATAAAAAAAATTCAACTTTTTATACAAAGTCGGTGACTTCGTCATTTTGTATGGGGAGTTGAAAAAAATATCGACGAATTTCGAAAAGTTGTAGAACAAATGTTGCTCAAAATAGTTGGTAGAACACGTGGTTAAAGGGATGTAAATGTCAACAGATACACCCTGTACTTTTGTGTTAATTTTTAGGTTAAAATGCAACGATAAAATACTCGGTTCAGTCGGTAACTATGTAGTTTTTATACTTATTTTGTTCTAACCATAATTCGATGTAAGTATAAGTATTTTGTAAATTTTAGATTTTCATGTAAAGTTTTTTTTTTAATTATAAATTGTTAATTTTAGATGTATCAATGTAATCTTTTAGGTAGGACTACAGAATTTTGTCATGCCAACAACATTTGCGCGCCTGCTGGCAGGCTGAATACCGTGACTCTGATACTTTTCATACCATCTATATATCAAATGTGTATTATGCAAATAAATAATGTTTCTGTTTCTATTGCAACTTTGGCTAACCATTAATTTTCCGTCCGAGAAGCTATCAAATAAAATAAAAATATCCATCACTAACTCCTGGACATCTAATCAATCATCAAGATAAGCAGAAAAATATGTCAGCAATGCAATACACAAGTTTATAAAATGAACATCGACTCCATCAATCATTCTTTACATCATTTAGACTAATTAGATTATCCAGACTTCCTATAGTACTAATTTCCTACGTTATACTTAATTTAATAGCTGTTATAATAATAGTGGATTAGTTGCGTAATAAAGTGGCCATGAATGTGAGTAAATGTGAGATTCTGCAGGATTTAAAAATATGGGCGTAGAAGCGATTGTCATCATCATCATCATCATCAGCAACCTACACTCGTCCACTGCTGGACATAGGTCTCCCCTAATGCACGCCACTGCTCCCGATTTTCGGCCACTCTCATCCAGCCCACACCAGCCAGCCTTCGAATGTCATCATCCCATCTTGTCGCAGGGCGTCCTACACTACGCTTACCGAGTCGCGGTCTCCACTCAAGGACTTTACGGCTCCAACGGCTGTCAGTTCTGCGGCTAATATGACCAGCCCACTGCCACATCAGTTTGCTAATTCGGTGGGCTATGTCGGTGACTCTGGTTCTCTGTCGGATTACATCATTTCTGATGCGGTCCTTCAGAGATACTCCGAGCATAGCCCTTTCCATAGCTCCTTGAGCGATTGTATGGCAATGGAATGAGTTACTTTTTTATATTGGGAGCAGACGGTTCACCTGATGTTAAACAATTACCGCCTTGGACATCTGCAAATCAGAGGAGTCACAGGTGTGCCGACAGCCTTTTAAAAAGGAAGACGCTCTTTTTTCTGAAGGTCGCCTTCTAGAAAGCAATTCGGGAAGACTGACGTGTTTCGCTGGGTGAGTGAGGATACCAATCCGGGAGTAAGTTGGTTTAAAGGTTGGCAGCGCACTTGTAACTCCACTGGTGTCGCGGGTGTCCATGGGCGGCGGCGATCGCTTACCATCAGGTTACGTCTGCTCGTCTGCTACCTATCACATTAAAAAAGATACGCTAATATGTTTCTTTTGGAAATAACTACTTTGCTCTTTTTGGAAACAGAGAGACAGACTACTAGACAAAGACAATCCCACACAAAGTGGGACGTATGGTCACCTTTGTATATCAAATTGATGCACCTCAATAAGATCTAGTGTTACATAAACGAGCGAAGCCCTTTCATACTGGTATTATATAATTAGAGTATGGGTTTTGTTCTGATTTGTATGACCATCAACAGCTCCTGATATTATCAATGACATAGAAAGAAATATATAATGACAGCTGGCCAAATATAAGAATTAAATTTAATTATTATATGGGTAGCTAACACTCTATGTCCGATGGTAAGATTACGTTAAGCGCGATATGCACGTCTTTGACATCCCTTTGGCGGAGTGGGAGGAGCTCGCTGCTGAACGTCTGTCCTGGAGAAGCACGGTGTCGGAGGGTTTAGTCAAGCATGACGAAGCCTGGCTGAGTCAAAGCGTGCTAATCGCCGTGCCCAAAACTGTAACAGCACTCAACTTACCTGTTGCAAATGTGGCCGGGAGGTTTACTTATAGGGCTTTACAGCCATGAACGCAGCTGTAAGGTTACATCGCGAGATGCTGCGACCATCTGTCACAGATGAAAAGGCCTATGTATGTGTAACAACACTCCAATATCTTTCGCTGTGTTTCGGTACATTTTTAAGTGATAGGTGGCAGGAAGAGCAGACGGATCACCTGATGGTAAGTGATTGCTACTACCCTTGCATACCCGCAACACAAGTGATGGCACAAGTGGTTTGCCAACTTTTTACTCTTCCTGAATTGTTTCTTAGTTACCTACCCTCATTCATTAGGTGAATTACAGCGCGGACGTTGATACACGTCAGTTTTCTGTGAAGGCCGTGGCATCCCTCCGGATTGAAGCCAGCCCATTCATACTGAAGCGTGGCTCTCCCATGGTATTAATATACTCTATTGCATATATGACTATACTTTATTACAAAATTTTATACCTGTGTACAAAACATACACAGGTATAAAAACTTAAAAATAAAAGTAAAAAAACTAAAACCGAACTACGACAAAAAACGTCGCTGAAAAAGTATAAAACAAGCCTTCGTTGTCAATTTATGCAATATTCACTATGTAGAGATAAAATTTCATGTTGGAAATCCGCAGTCACACGTTGTCAAAGGGTAGTTGTCATATTTAACGTGTGACTACGCCTTTCCAAACATGAAATTTTATCTCTACATAGTGGAATATTGCATAAATTGACAACGAAGGCTTGTTTTATACTTTTTCAGCGACGTTTTTTGTCGTAGTTGGGTTTTAGGTTTTTTTACTTTTATTTTATTTGTACTATTTTGGTGTCCAAGTGCTAGTAATATATATATATATTCAAAATGTACAAGTCAAGCGCTTTCAAATGATACCAAACACGGCATATTTATCATAACTTTATTTTTTTACTCTGTATGTTTTGTCCGCTAGAGGGCGCCACATTAGATTTTGTGAAACTTCATATAGCCTATAACCAGCGGACGATCAAGACGCTTATAATGATATGTCATTTGTCGAATTCTGATAAGTAGTTAAGAAGTTACGTGGAAACAGATGAACATACATACATACATACATACATACATACATACATACATACATACATAGCCTGTCAAAATCATAACCCTCCTTTTGCTTTGCCGTAGTCGGGTAAAAACAAAATATCTATCATTTGTATAAGTAAAATAAACGTATGTATCATTGTCATACAATAATAAGTTTATTACACTTGCTCGTAGGTAATGTTCTTTAAGGTGACGGGTAGGGCACACTAGCGACGCCAATCGATTTAAATTTTTAGCTTCTAAACCGGATCTATTTTAAACAATTTCGGGATTACAACCTCTCGGCAAACACATATACTATTTATTAAATAACCATGCACAAATGATAGGTCCAATGCGTTCGCGAAAAATTGATTAATGCCAAAAGCGGCCACTTTTAGCGTGAATCTTTTTTCGCGTACAAAAAATTAAATTGATAATTTAAAAAAACCCCTGACACAACTAAAGCTCTTTCATTTGATACCTATATTGAGGCAGTTGGAACAACAAATAGGTTATTCATCATTTTCTGACGGCGGCCATCTTGGATTCGAAAATTTTCACATTAATATATTCTGTTACTCAAGCCCTTTTACATGATACCCATATTGTGGGAGTTGTGTTAAAACATAAAATCCAAATCTTTGTGACGGTGGCCATCTTGGATCGATTTTTATCCAACATAGCTAAGAACACTCCCTCCTTATTCATCTTACAAACAAAAAATCAAAATCAAAATCGGTTTATTTGTTCGGGAGCTACGATGTCATAGACAGACACACAGACACACACACACACACACATACACACATACACACACACACACACATACACACACACACACACACAGGCACGTTAATCTTATAACACCCCGTCGTTTTTGCGTCGGGGGTTAAAAAAAGGAGCCAACATTTGTGCATGGTTATTTAATAAATATTATTAGTGTTTGTCGAGAGGTTGTAAATTGTTTAAAATAGATCCGGTTTAGTAGCTAAAAATTAAAATCGATTGGCGTCGCTAGTGTGCCCTACCCGTCACCTTAATACACAAAGACTGACATTTTATACAGACAGGGTTTCTATCATGTCTTCCCTTCAGGAAGTAGGTATTTTGTTTTCTTTTTTGTGTTGTATTAATTTACTGTTAATTGTTACTTGAAGAGCGGTGCTGACAGCAGGCTTTCTGAAGCTTAAAAAGGGGCTCCTGCCACTAACTTTGTAAGAGGCTTTGTTTTATTGAAATAAATTTTTTTTTATTTATTCATTTATTTTGTTTGGCAAAGGTTTCATTGCTGTTGAGTAAACTCTGGAAACCCAAACTCCATACCAATATACTCATCGTATTGGGTTTGAATTCATATAACACGGCAAATACCAACCACACTCGATTACAGTGTTAATGATCGACACATGTTTTGTGTAACACTAAGTCCTCTGATCTCAGATGATCGATAAACATGTCTGTAACATTTGACGTTCATCGACGCTCACTTATGGCATCTGGGGGCATGGCTAGTGCCCCCAAATTTGAGCCAAGCGAAAGTGTAACGGCTTTAGCCAAATCTAGCGAAGACAAAGGTAATAATACTCAACGATCAGCCACTTACGAAGGATATTTGTAGTAGTCAAGTGTGTGTGCAATCACAAATTCACTTTATTCCCTTGCCCTCATATTGTATGACACGATCAGGATCGGGCGCAGGACCAACGGCTTATCGTGCTTTCCGAGGCACAGGGGGTGTAAGACAGCCAACTTCCAGAACTTCTTAAGAGAAAAACTCAGGTACAAATTTTGACCTGACCCGGGGATTGAACCCGGGCCCCCAAGTGCAGCCGTCGCTTTAAAGTGCGACGCACTATCCACTGCGCCATCGAGGTACAGTCAACTCCAAAAATATGTATACACTTTAGGACCTTGTCACAATACTTACCTATAAGAAAGTAGAGGTCTACTTTCTTATATTATATATTGTGACAACGTCCTAAAGTGTATACATGTTGATTCTGATATCCGTAACACAGGTGCTTCAGCTACCTATCTCGGAGTCAGATCAATGTATGTGATGTTGTCAAATATTATAATATATATATTATTATTATACATATTTTTGGAGTTGACTGTACCTACCTCGTAACTACCTAGTTACGACTAAGGTGGCAACTGTGGCAAGTCACATATTTTGACTAAGGTGTAGAGTTTGAGAAGTTAGGTTTGTATGTAGAGTTAAAAACTTTGCTCAAAATGATATCTGATAACTTTTTGAGAGTGCAAGTCATAAAGAATCGTGTGATATTAAAACACAAGTCACATTTTTTTGAAAATTGAGTTTCTGAACGAATTTTATTCCTTATGAGTCTAGCTACTTGTTGTCAAAATACCACTCATGTCCTGACACTCTAATACTATTAAACAAGAATTTCAAAATACGGTATGGTTTTAAGATCGCACATGTCCAAACTGTGTGTTGTTTTAAAACGTGTCACCATACATCGCGCGCAATTTTGACAGGTGACATGTAACCTGAAAATCATTATGGCATCGATGAGTTCTGCCACTAAATTTGGGCCAAATAAAAGGCCCTCATTTGACACTTCAACAAAATTTCACAACGTAACCTTGTAACAACGGTCATTGAATTTATCATTCATTGCATTTTTTTATGAAATAATTTACACCTAAGATTACCTATTGATTATATTAACAAATAGTGTAGTTTTTTTTAACTCATAAAAAATAACAATATTATTTGCTAAGATGTCTCTATAATAAAGATTAGTATTTTTATAAAAAAACTGTTTTTTCTCTTTCCTGTAAAGTTGTCATTAAAGGACATGTGTTGTTTTAAAATTCACACGATTCTGCAGAAATCCGGCGTAAAGTAGCATTATTATCACATAAAGAAAGCTCCAAATTACACCCACATCGCGTGTAATTTGGAGTGTCACAGTGCGTTTCTCACGCCTCTCTTTACCACGCGTAGTAAAACTATGGAATCAGCTACCAACGATGTTTTCCGAATAGACGACCTGGTGATCTTCAAGAAAAGAGCGTATTTCTCCCTTAAGAGCTGGTAAAGCATCTGTGATGCCCCGTATGTTCCAGATGTCCATGGGCGGCGTAATAAATGTTTTTGATGGGATTCTATTCTTTTGGTGAGAAAATCTAATTCAAGAATATTTTCTGACACGTTGTGCAAACTTGAGTGAACTTTTTGTATAACAGACTAGGGTGTCTGTCTTATGTATCTATCGCTCGTTTAATTAAAAAAAGATGTATCTCAATAATTCGTGATTTCGGAGATTTACAATAAAACGCATTTTCGTAACGTAAAGAATCGGTTCACTTCGACAGCGGTGCTCTTCCGATCAAAGTGAGCGAGACACGCGATCGTCCTTCTCTTTTGAATTAACACGATAGTGAAGACGATTCTCAAAAAGTGGCGTGATTCAGTGATCCACCAGGAGTGCAATGAAGGTAGAAGACAATGATAAACGAACTTAGTCTTCTGATACCTAAATAAAAGTTACTTGTCTATGACGCTAATCGTGCATTTTTTTTTATACAGGCTCAGTATACCTATTGGTTCTCCTCAGCCTGATGGTAAGCAACAGAAGAGCCCAAGTTCCAATTACAACCGAAGCGATGTCAAGGCATCACCTCCGATGGCACCGCCATACTGGCCCGCGAGATGCTTCTTCACGCTTCGTTTGAAGGAATCCATATTGTATTGGAAGAAGGAAATACATGCGCAGGCAACGAGTTCCATTTCTTGATGGTGCAATGATATCCCAATTCGACAAAAACAACCACCTTTATGAGAAGCACACTGAAAATAACACTGAAAAAAAATGCAATATTGTACTCTTTCATAATTGTTGGCAATTTAAACTAATTAGGCCTCTATTGCACAACGGAAAGGCCTTAAACATTATTCTTTGTCTCATAAAAGGCCCATTTTCCAGAATCTCATTTCTCGAATTCTCACGCATATAAACGTAATAAGTAAATAAGTTGCAATTTAACACTTTTCGCTTCGGTCATTCGTTTGCCCGGTATAAATATAGACAGTAGCTCCTGAAATCACTTGTATAAACCAATGAGTATCTGGGGATCAGAGGCGGTCTTGTCGAAGAAAATGCCCCGCACGACAGATCTTCAACGAAGCGGAGAACATGGTTGTCATGAGATGTCCATGGACGTCGGTGATTACCATCAGGAGTGGCCATCTGCTCACCGCAGCTGCTTATCCGCTATAATTCCCACTGCAGGGCAAACGGCCGACCATCATATAATCAAGTTATCGCTACTATGATGGGATAAGCTTATCACCACGCTTGCCTAACCCACAACCAACAAGTTCGAAAAATTCGCTTATTTTTAAAGAAAATAGAGCTTGTTATGAACATCAGGTAGATTTTTGGAGGGAAAATGAGTTTATGTTTAAGGATGAAGGGTATCCGTATCCGTCGCTATTGTTATCTAGTTTTACTAACCAGATCTATTTTAAACATCTTGGGGCTTCAGTCTCTCGGTAACTACCTATACTATTTATTAATAGTTATATTAGCTATTTGATCTGGTTTTGCCTCGAATTTTGATACCGCAAAAGCGCCGGGGCCACTTTTGGCGTGAATCAATTTTTATTAGTTCCATCAGACCCAACTTTTGGAAGGTTATGAAATACAGTATAAGTTGTATTTTTAAAGCCCATATATTTTAAAGTAGATTTTTGTGTCCCAAACTCATCGCCTTGACATTTGCATAGCTATAAATTTTTGGCATAAACATGTGAACATGTTATTTCAAAGATTCTTTTATTTATTATATGTTTCCATTTATTTCAAAATCTAGAGTTCTTGTCTAATATTAAATTACTTCATTCAATGGCTTACCCGTGTGGTCCGGCAGAGTAAATAGGCCACTCCACTCTTAACGATATGTAGTAAAAGGCTACTAAGGTAAAGCCTGCTGCTAGCATGATCATCAGCACCCAGAGAAGGCAAACTCTGTATTTATATCAAAACCCTCGCCAACCCGTCTACCGAGCGTGGTGAGTATGGCAATTACCCCTTATGTGTTTGAGGGAGACCCATGCCCCAGCAGTGGGGACTTAAATAGGCTGACGATGATGAAGATGATATGGCTTACAGCTAATTACGGATTTTATATATTTTGACAAATCATTTATTATTCTAAGTAGTCAAAGGGTTCCAATTGAGGGAGGGGGAGGGAGGGCGTTACAGGTTTACAAGTACTATCTAGATAAGATCTTGTATATGCAAATAAAATTGAATTGAATTGAATAGTTTTGGCTCGATCCGGGAATCGAACCCTGGACCCCGAGATCACGGCCCGGTACTTAAACCACAAGACCAACAGGGCGTTGGTCTAGAGGTCTGTTATTCGCTATAAGGTAATTATAAAAATGTAAAAAACAATGGAGCTTCTGTGGAAACATTGAAATCCGAAATCGTTCTATATTAATATCTTAGCTAGTAGCCCGCCCTCACTTCGTTTCGGGACATTAGTTCCACTTTATACCAATAGATGGAGTTGGGTGTCCATTACATCGGGAAAGCGTTTTGTGTTTTCAGATTACCTATTAGCGATGTTGCTGTCTGTTGGTTTTTCCTTTTTATTTTAGTACAGCTTCTCCACCGTGGAAGAGCCACGCTTCGGCATGAATGGGCCGGCTCGACTGGAGTGATACCACGCCCTCACAGAAAACCGGCGTGAAGCAGCACTGTGGTGTGTTTCGCTGCGTGAGTGAGGGTACCTGAGGCCCAATCTAGGGGAAAGGGGGTTTGCAGGTTGGCAGCGCACTTGTGACTCCACTGGTGTCGCGGGGGTCCATGGGCGGCGGCAATCGTTCGCCATCGGATGCTCCGTCTGCTCGTCTGCCACCTATCACAGTCCCGGTTGGACATTTTTAGGGATCTGAAATCCAGGCTTTACCAATTTTGGGGAATTGAATAGATCCGTGCCTGACCCTCGCAATCTTCAGTCAAGAGACCAACTTAGATTGGCAACCTTAATGTTTACTTATAATGTGATCGTCATAAGGCTTTATATCCCCAGGTCTTAGCGCAAAGAGGTCGAACGAGAATAAACCCGTCGCATTCAAACACAGGAGAAACACAGCGTATGTGATAAGGAGAGAAACTCCTATTCGGTCGTAACGTCGGGTTTGCGCTTTGGCCCTGCTACTGACCATTATTACTGTGTACTGTGCCGGTATAGTCGTTAGATTAAGACATCCCGTAAGCTGCGCGCGCGCTTGCCCAACGAGTCTTCTGTCACCGTACGTGGTTTGATAACTAGATCATTTGCTTGTTATGTAACGACGATTATAATATTGAAGCTGTGAAGGCTTAAGTTGCAAGAAGAAGCGTTTTTTGATGCGAAAATCAGTTTTGATTCAAAGTGTAGGTATATATATTTTTTTTGTATAGGCAAATACTGAATCAGGAATACAACTCTAAGCTCCGGAACGCTCATAACCGATGTGTCCAAAAAGGCTGTTCTTCTTAAATGGGACTGGGCCGGCCATGTCTGTCGCATGCCGTATGAGCTTTGTATTTAGTGTTTTGTACAAAAAACACATATTATATTAGTGTTGTTTTTGTTTGTTATATTGTGTGTCGTATGAAAAGGTTAGCAGCGATCGTTAGATATATCTTATTGCCTAAAATATAGGTACTACTAAGTTTTAGTACTGGCCGTGTGGTCCCCGGCAGAGTAGAATAGGCCACCCTCACTCTTACCGAGGTGTCGTAAAAGGCGACTAAGGTAAAGCTGCTGGCATGATCATCAGCACCCAGAGAAGGAAAACTCTGCATTTATATCAAAACCCTCACCAACCCGTCTGCCAAGCGTGGTGAGTATGGCAATTACCCCTCATGTGATTGAGGGAGGCCCGGGCCCCAGCAGTGGGGATTTAAATGGGCTGACGATGAAGTTTTAGGCATAACTGAAATTTAATGTTACAATTTTGACAGTCTTATCGAACCGATATTTATTATATGATACAACATTGTGTACTCACATATTTTACTCGACGTTTCGGCTACGTTACAACAGCTGTGGTAACGAGCGGAGTCCGCTCGTCGAGCCGTAACGTCGAGTAAAATATGTGAGTACACAATGTTGTATCACATAATAAATATCGTGTTTATTCCCGTCTTGATTGATTATAGTTATAATGCAACGCGAAAAATTAAAAAGAAATATATTTAGTCTTATAGAAATTTCAAGGTCTGAATTCCTACCAGACAACCTTTAACCTTTGCTTTTTTTACCCAACTGTGGTAGAGCCAAAGGGAAGAGTTATAATTTAAGAAGTCTATGTATGTCAAAAAACTTTGATCGCTTCGGTTATTAACTTGCACCACAGTTTAATGGGAAAAGCAGGGTTTTAGTATGTGTGGCGGCCGTTTGTGCCATTGACCTGGTGTTTGTGGGTTTATGGGCTATGGCGTTTGGTTGGCGGATTTTATGGTGTTTTTATGCTAACAATCAACACTTACACTTAACACTTCATTGTTTTAGCTGGTGCGGAAAATTGCATAATGATGATATAGCATCATCATCATCATCACCCTATCGCAGTCCACTGCTGGACGTAGTCCTCTCCAATTGTTCGCCACCGTGATCTATCCATGGCATCTCGCATCCAGCTCTTGCCAGCCATCCTGCGCAGATCGTCCCCCCACCTACCAGAGGGCGCCCTACATTACTCTCTCTCTCGCTGTCTCTCGCCGAGATCGAATCCGAAATGAGGTGATCCGGCAGAGAACCAAAGTCATCGACATTGCTCACCGGATTAGCAAGCTTAAGTGGCAGTGGGCTGACCATATTAGCCGCAAAACCGACAACCGATGATGGGGTAAACAAGTTCTAGAGTGGAGACCGCGTCTTGACAAACGTAATGATGATATAGCAATAATGTTTAATACTGCCGATGGGATGGATAAAAAGATTAAAGATGGGTAAAATAAACAGGAGTACTTATAAAAGGATTGTAGGGTAGATGTGGGCCAGTATGGAAGTCCCAACGGACGTGATGCCTTGACATTGCGTTCAATGTAATTACAACGTGGCATTTTCTCTTGCTTACCATCAGGCTGAGGCCAATATACTATTTCATTATAAAAAAGCTATTAGACAAGACATCCACAATATATATTAAGCTTTACTAATGGCCTTTCCCCAGCAGTAGGAATTGCTTATAGAAAATTCTTAGTGTCAAGATACCTAGTGTATATATTTTTGATTCTTATTATTAAGCATGTCTTTACCTTAACTGGAAAATCAAAGAAAATATACCATAGCCATTCTTAGAAAATATTCTTACATATCAGCCTATAAGCTGTCCCACTGCAGGGTAAAGGCCTCCATTATAGAAATCAAGTCATCGCTATTATGATGGGATTAGGCTTAATCACCACGCTTGCCAAATGCTTGGTGATCGCAAACCCGAGCTATGTCCGAAAAATTCGAAGCATACTTTTCGCTCGACCCGGGAATCGAATCCAGGACCCCGAGATCATGGCCTGGTACTTATACCACTAGACCGACAGGGCGCCGGTAGTGGAAAATATTCTTACTAAATAATAAAAGTTTTTTTTTTTTATTGGCTTGGCAAAATAAAAAACCTCATTAACTCATTTTAAGTCGATATATTATTATACTATATATTTTAATTAGGTTAATCAATTTTCAGCATCGGGGTTTCTTCTACCATAATTGAAACCCATTATATAAAATTTCATAATCATTATCTTGCAAAAACAATTTTTATAATTTATTCCATTTTGTTTTTACTTATGTCATTTTCTTTCCCACGGCTCCCGACTATATCTATCTGTAATCTCGATCATGTGATGTGAGGTATGTATATATACCTCACCAATTAGTACCAATACTCCGGATATTACAACTATTCGCAAGTATTATACAACTGGTCCACATTGCATTTGGGCGAAGCAATTCAAAAACACCGTATTGGGCAATAGGCCTTGGAAAAAATGCGCGTCACGAAAACAACATTCCAGATACAAAAAAGGATTTTAATGCGATTTGTTATATCGTTGTAGACTTATTTGGAGATCATCTTCATAATCAGGAACTATGATTGAGTGGCCTATGTCATAACTTCAGTATGGTAAAAAGTTGACTACATCAATGGCGCAGTGGGTAGTGGGTCGCACTTTATAGCGACAGCAGCGTAAGAGGTCCTGGGTTCGATCCTCGGGTCGGGCAAAAAATTTGTACCTAAGTATTCAGTAAGAAATTCTTAGTGTCAACTCGGAGTCTGGAAGTTGAAGGTCTTGTACACCCGTCCCTCGGAAAGCACGTTAAGCCGTTGGTCCTGCGCCCAATCCCTCTCCGGTCGTTTCACTGTAGTGTCCCATCGGAATATGAGGGTAAGGGAATAGAGAGTGCACATGTATTTGCGCACTCACTTGAGCACTATAATATAACCTGCATAAGTGGCTGATCGTTGAGACTGGCCGCCTTACCCGAAATCGTTTGGAGGATATAATGTTATGTCATTATCTGTGTATTGCTTGTGGCCAGTTTATGTATTTTCTTTATTTCTTTCTAATCGATTGCCATCAGCTGATTAGTCTGCTCGTCTGCCCCCAACCTCAAAAATATCATTCACATAATATGTTTAAGTTAAAAAGCATAAAAGCTTTCACAGCTATCACATTTGTTTAATTATCTGCGCTATAGAAATAAATTAATTAAAATTAATTATATCAAACTGGTGTTCGTGACATGTGTTAATGCGAGTTTAATCAAGTATTTAAATTTATCCATTTATCTGGTGTGATTAATTTTTGCAGGACTCATTAATTTGTCGGCTTTACTGAATACTGGGAAACTGTATATCTCGGTTAAAGAAAACAATCGCGAGGAAACCTGCACGTTTCGAATAGGTGAAATGTGTAATCATGATTAAGTTTTTTCTCTATGTGAGTTATTATTTATTATTATTTGTTAGAAATGGGGTGAGCCCTGCGTCTCATAGCCACTGCGACCAGTAGATGATCTATTGTGGCAGCCCTCATAACCTATTACAGCACCTCATGTAGCTCCAGTTCCAGGATAAACCCGAGAATGGAGCTGATGGGAGAGCTTTTGATCTCGTCTGCTGAGATCATGTGTGCTCCTAGGTGCCGGCTTCTGCAGCGGTGCAGCGCTATGCACTCGCCGAGGACGTGGATAATCGTTTCCTCGTCCTCGCGACAGAACCTGCAGATTTTGGTATCTGAAAGGCTCTATGTGATAGGTGGCAGACGAGCAGCGGATCACCTGATGGTAAGTTGATCTGATTCCGCTGTTAACGGTTTGCGAAGGTCAGACGTCAGTCGGTTCATTTTAATTAACAGACCCCCCCCCCCTTCTCCCCCCCTAAACCTGAATCATGGTCTAAACAAGCCCCGGGTTCCCAAGTAACAACTATGGACTAATTTAACTTACTTTGCAGTACTGGGAAACGGTGACAGAAACATCCCTGGAGATGATTCCTGGATATATTTCTGGCGTCATTTAACTATAGTAAGTTCCCAGTAATCTACAAAAACATGAAATATTTTATCACTTTAATGTCAACGTGGTTGAGATAATACTTTTGAGTTATGATAATCACACCTTACTATCACTTATTATAATTATAATTTCACTCAGGCAACGAAAAAAAACTATCAGCCTATATACTCGTACTGTCCCACGGCAGGGCAAAGGCCTCCATCATATAAATCAAGTTATCGCTACTATATTGGGATTTATTTATTTATTTTTACATTCGACACATGCTGGCTTACAGTTGACCCAAGATGTCAGCATGCTATTTAAAAACAAAAAAACATTACTAAACACACAAATAAAATTGATAAGTGAATAGTCATAATCAGATTAAATTTATACAGTCACAAATAAAAAATAAGTAAAATGTCAGTAAATTATTATCAATAGAATTAGTCAAAATGGTATTAGATGTCAATAGGGATAGGCTTAATCACCACGCTTGCTAATGCGGCTTGGTGATCACAAACCGGAGTTAGATATGTCCAAAAAATTCGAAACATACTTTTTGCTCGACCCGTAACGAACGAGAATATACTTATCGCATTCAAACAAAGGAGACACTTAGCGCGTGTGAAAGAGAAGGAAACTCCGATTCGTTCGTAACGTCTGCTTTGAATCAGACCCTCTGGACCCCGAGATCAGGGCCCGGTATTTAAACCACTAGATCAAAAGTGCGTCGAACATATTTCATTGGCCTTTTTTTTATGATATAGGTGGCAGACGAGCCGGCGGATCACCTGATGGTAAGCGATTACCGCCGCCCACGGACACCTTACAACACCAGTGGTGTCACAAGTGCGCCGCTTACCTTTTAACCCCCCTTCCACTGGATTGGGCCTCCTGCACCCTCCTTACCCGGCCTTAATAATAAATACCTTACAATCTAACATACAGACGCAATAAAATTCACTTTTTTTTCAGACTATATTTTCATCCTCAAAACATCCGAACTTAGCTGCTTTCGACCATCAAAAATCTCATAAACTAAATTTAGTTGAAAAAGGTTTCTTTCTACAGACAGACGGATAATTTACAAATGTACATATATGGAGCCCAATTCTCGTGCTCGTGATATTTTGAAAACATGGCGGATGTCACATGAAATCCATACAAAAAAACTATTTTTAGTGATATATGTCGTATGATGATAAATGTCACGAGCCCGAGAATTGGGCTCATGGTGTATAATGTTTACAACATTTACATACGTCTCTTTAACCACGTTTTCTGCCAACTGTTCTGAACAACATAAATTTGATCTATGATTTTTGAAAATTCGCAAATTCAATTTTCCATACAATGTCGGTCACGTGAGTCGGTCATTTTGTATGTTAAGGTGACGGGTAGGGCACACTAGCATTTGATTTAATTTTTTAGCTACTAAACCGGATCTATTTTAAACAATTTCGAGTTTACAACCTCTCGACAAACACTTATACTATTTATTAAATAACCATGCATAAATGTTAGGGTCCAACGCACACGCGAAAAAATGCTTCACGCCAAAAGCGGCCACTTTTGGCGTGAATCAATTTTTCGCGTACAAAAATGGACCCAACATTTGTGCATGGTTATTAAATAAATAGTAGGTATAAGTGTTTGGCGAGAGGTTATAACCTCGAAATTGTTTAAAATAGATCCGGTTTAGCAGCTAAAAATTAAAATCGATTGGCATCGCTAGTGTGCCCTACCCGTCACCTTAAGTCGAGAAAAATGTTGTAGGTACATGTTGATAGAGCGAGTGGTTAAAAGAATGCAAAAGACCACAGATACTACCTCTATAATACTTTGTTCCCCAGACTATTAATTTCTTTTTTTTAATAGGGGGCAGACGAGCAGACGGATCGCTTGATGGTAAAGCCCATGGACACCTGCAACACCAGAGGAGACACAAGTGCCTTTCCGACCTTTGAAAAAAGATTACGTCTTTTCTTGAAGGTTGGCAGGCCGTATCAGTCCGGAAATACCGCAGGCGATAGTTCATTCCTCAGTTTTGTCGTACGAGGTAAAAAGTTTCTTGAGAAACGTACAGTTGAAATCTGCCAACCATCATACTCTATGAGGTACCCTAAGAAGTCAAAATGAATCTCATGTGACATAACATAACGGCTTAGTTTAGGTAGCTTTATCGAAGAATCAAATACCTTACACTTGAAGACGCATCTTAACTAAGATCTCAAACTTACCAATAAATAAAACATTGTGCCATGTCATCATTTGCAACAACACACAAGATAATCTTTACGAAACAAAATCAGCACTTTGTTCCTCCATATTGCGCAAGCGCACTAAGAACTTTTACAGTCTACTTGCCTTCAAGGTCACGTTATTGTTTGAATCGTCCGATAATGACGAATATTTCAAAACGATATCATGGATATTTGATTTTAGTGCTCCAATACTTGCGACACTTACTTAACTACATCGGTGGCGTAGTGGTTAGTGGGTCGCAATATAAAGCGACGTCTGCGTAAGAGGTCCCGGGTTCCAACCCCCGGGTTGGACCAAAAAGTTGTACCTAAGTTTTCGGTAAGAAATTCTTAGTGTCAGCCCGGAGTCTGGATGTTGGCGGTCTTGTACCCCCGTGCTTCGGAAAACAAGTTAAGCCACTGGTTCTGCGCCCAATCCCTCCCCGGTCGTGGCACGCTGGTGTCCCATCGGTATATGAGGGTAAGGGAATAGAGAGTGCACTTGTGTTTGCGCACACACTTGAGCACTATAATATTTCCTGCGTACGTGGCTAATCGTTGAGATTGACCGCCATGCCGTAATCGGTTGGAGGATATTATTATTTATTATTTGATAGAAATGGGGTGAGCCCTGCGTCTCATAGCCACTGCGACCAGTAGATGATCTATTGTGGCAGCCCCGTAACCTATTACAGCACCTCATGTAGCTCCAGTTCCAGGATAAACCCGAGAATGGAGCTGATGGGGGAGCTCTTGATCTCGTCAGCTGAGATCATGTGTGCTCCCAGGTGCCGGCTTCTGCAGCGGTGCAGCGCTATGCACTCGCCGAGGACGTGGATAATCGTTTCCTCGTCCTCGCGACAGAACCTGCAGATTTTGGTATCTGTAAGGCCCATGTTGTGCAGGTGCTTATTTAATTTGCAGTGCCCTGTGAGGGTCCGAGTGAGTGCCCTAACATTTCCTCTACTCAGTTTTGTTATTTCTACAGCTCGTTTCTGATCGAACGCCTGTATCAACGCCTTAGACTGTTCTTGTCGAGGTAGTCTTTTCCAGAATTCAGTGCTTTGTTTTTTCTCCCACTCTTTTAACTCGAACCTGACCATGCATGCTGGAACGCCACTTATTGGTTCCGGTCCGAGTAGTGGGCTCTCTGCCCCGGCCTTTGCTAGCACGTCAGCGACTTCGTTGCCTCTGATATTGCAGTGTCCCGGTACCCAAATCAGATTTACAATGTTGGCATTGCCAAGCTGGTTTAGGAGCAGGACACACTCGCTAGTGAGTTTGGAGTCAAGTTCACAGGATATTAACGCCTTGAGGGCAGCTTGACTATCTGAGAAGATGAATATCTTCTTATTCTGGAGATTCATTTGTAGACTCTCTTGGACACAGCCAATTATTGCGAAGACTTCCGCTTGGTACACTGTGGTATAGCGACCCAGGTTGGCGAATTTGCGTATTCCGCAGCGATCATTACAAAATCCCGCCCCGGATATGCCCTGCTTCCTGGAGCCATCTGTATACCAAACGATGTCATTCTGCTTAACATTTCCGGGAGTTCCAGCCTCCCAGTCTTGTCTACTTGGTAACAAGACTGTAAACCGCTTATCGAAGCGGTGTTCACGGACCATGGAGTCAGAGGGCATATCCATGACCGGAATTTTCATTAGTTCATTGTAGAGGTTTCTCATGACCCTAGAATGCCATCTCGTCCTCCCTCTGATTTTCGCTCTCGTGATAGCCATCCTCGCTTCCATCTGCACGTGAATGTGCAGAGGTGGAATGTTCAGGAGGGCATCCAGTGCTGCAGAGGGAGAGGACGAAAGCGCGCCAGTGGCTATAAGGCAGGCAGTTCTTTGAACTTTGCTGAGGTTCTCTACGCAGTTAAGTTGGTGCGTCTTCTTATACCACACACAGCAGCCATAAGTGACGATCGGCCTCACTATGGTTTTATAAATCCAGAGTGCGGCCATGGGCCGTAGCCCCCATTTTAGCCCCACCAACCTACTGCTTGCCCCCATCGCAATTTTTGCCTTTCTAGTGATGTAGTCGAGATGCTTGTTCCATGTTAGTTTTTGGTCTAAAAAGACTCCGAGATATTTGACCTCGTTGGACAAGCATAGCTTCGTACCAAGAAGTGTTGGGGTGTGTAGCGCCTCTAGTTTCCTTCTTTTGGTAAACAGGATTAAGACCGTCTTACGTGCATTGACTGTTAGCACGTGTCTCGTGCACCAGTTTTCTACTATTCGTAGGGCCCTTTGCATAAGATTGGAAATGGTGCTAGGGCATTTTCCTATGACCATTATTACTATGTCATCTGCGTAACCCTGAGTCAGAAATCTGGCTTCATTGAGCTCGCAGATGAGACTGTCGTTGTTGGAGGATATACTCGTATTACACTTGCGACATGCCTTTTGGTTATTTTTGATTCTACAGTACTATCATACCAATTGAAATCTGATCCACGATAAAGTTATTATCTTTCAAGCAATCTGATACAGTTAGGTCTAAATTTCGCAAAGGTTATTATTACTTGCAGTCGCAATTGCTCAAATTGACATCTAAGTCCAGTCAGACAAGTTGGTTCTGGATGGTGGCAACATTCAATACAAAGTCTTTATGAGAAATATCGCACAGTGACACTTTACAAATAAATATTTCACAATATCACATATTATATTAGTCTAACACCGAGATGAGTAGCTCAAGCACCTGTGTTACGGATCAGAAGAACAGCAGAATTACAACAAATATATTCATATAATACTTTTCTTTTTAAAATATATTGCATAACGATAAATACCACCGAAATTGTACATTTAAGGTAACGGGTAGGGCACATTAGCGACGCCAATCGATTTTCATTTTTAGCTACTAAACCGGATCTATTTTAAGCAATTTCGGGGTTACAAACTCCCGGCAAACACTTATACTATTTATTAAATAACCATGAAAACATGTCGGGTCCAACGCGTACGCGAATAATTGATTCACGCCAAAAGCGAACACTTTTGGCGTGAATCAATTTTTCGCGTACAAAAACGGACCCAACATTTGTGCATGGTTATTTAATAGATAGTATAAGTGTTTACCGGGAGGTTCATCATCATCATCATTATCAGCCCATTTAAGTCCCTACTGCTGGGACACGGGCCTCACTCAATTACATGAGGGGTAATTGCCATACTCACCACGCTTGGCAGACGGGTTGGCGAGGGTTTTGATATAAATGCAGAGTTTTCTTTCTCTGGGTGCTGATGATCATGCCAGCAGCTTTACCTTAGTCGCCTTTTACGACACCTCGGTAAGAGTGAGGGTGGCCTATTCTACTCTGCCGGGGACCACACGGCCGAGAGGTTGTAACCCCGAAATTGTTTAAATAGGTCCGGTTTGGCGTCGGTAGTGTGCCCTACCCGTCACCTTAAGTTTTTGTAATGCCTAGTTTTTTTAAGTTGTGTTTTTTGTGCAATAAAGTATATCTCTTTATCTATCAACATACTTATAATATATAAAAAACACCCAGACCAATATAAACAGAGATGTCCATGCACAGAAATGTTTGTACCTACTGAGCGGGAATCGAACCCAATCACTACCACTGATCTAAACGGTTCGTCAAATAATACTGTATAAATACACTGACTAAACCGACTGACGCATTTAGACCAGTTATTATGATAGATAAAACACAACTTGAAAAAACTAGGCATTACAGAAACTTAATTGTACAATTTCGGCGGTCTTATTGCTTTATGATAAAAGTTATCTCAGCGAACTGATCGTGTCACATTTTCAAAATAATCCATCGTCATTCATTTCTGAATTAATCATTTTCGACTTATCACAAAACGTGATCTAAAGTTATTACCGTATTAAATCTCATTCCCATCCCTTTTTAACTATGCAATGTTGAAAGGGTCTGGAAGGAGTTTTACTCAGGATCTATTCTTATATCGTCCCAGTCCTGCGCAGTCTGCCTCATCTGAGTAGGTATGTTATTTGCTGATGAGCCCAAAGCTGCAGCATGTAGCTTAGCAGTCTAGGGTAAGCTTAGACCATAATTAAAGATTTGGGGAGCCTGCTAATTACAATAAAGCGTCTAAACTTCACAACCCTTAAACTTTACCAACTTTTTTATGTTATAGGTTTCAGACGACCAGACGGTTCGCCTGATCGTAAGCTACAGCCGCTGTCCATAAACTCCCGCGAAACCAGTGGAGTCACAAGTGCGCTGCGACGCAGTGAAATACAGCACAGTGCAAAGTCCTCCATCATAGAAATCAAGTTATCGCTACTATGATGGGATTAGGCTTAATCACCACGATTGCCTCATGCGGATTATTAATCACACACCCGAGCTATGTTCGGAAAATTCGAAACATACTTTTCGCTCGACCCGAGAATCGAATCCGGAACCCCGAAATCATGGTCCGGTGTTTAAGCCATTAGAGGGCGATTACACGAGCATAATATACTTTATCTCCGTTGAGGAATCAATACAACTTGACTTAAAAATATATTATTTCTTTTTGGTTGGAACCATATTGTCGATTTGTAGGTCAAGACAAATTTACCCTTGATTCAGCTTCATAGGCTATCTAAGGATATTAAAGAAACAATATAAGGGCCGTATTGCACTCGTTTGATCTAAATACGTGAGATGAGAATACTGATCGGTCCTTGCTTACGAGATAGTCCGATATGTGATTTTGCTATTATTGTTTTGCCTATAGATAGATAGATATACTTTATTTATAGAAAGGCCAATCAGGATGACCTCACTCCGCCTGATGGTAAGCGGCCGTGAATTCCAAATATGAGGCTGACAGGTACAAAAGAACTAACAAAGTACCCATTGAGTCTGAAATCCTCACCCTGATGGACTGCCGAAATGCCGCTTCATGCCCCGCCTAAAAGACCCCGGATTGTATGAAGGAGGAAACACATGAGCTGGGAGGGCATTCCATGTCTTGATGGCTCGGGGCAGGAACGAGGAGCCAAACCTCTTGGTGCCATTGTCTGGATGATATGCGGATGGCAACACTGTCCAGCACGTCTTGTTCGGATGTGGTAAGGGGAGGTTGGGATAAGTTGAAATAACTCATTGCACAAAAAACAACTTAAAAAACTAGGCATTACAGTAACTTAAGTAAAACGGTATGTTGGTATAACTGATTCTTGCCGTGCAAGCGAAAATTTACCTTAAGGTGACGAATCTTTTTATTCTCTGTACCGTACAATTCTATCTAATGTACCTATCTTCTCCGCAAAGGAGATTCGCGATGACGAATGTCGGAAAGTGGATGTAGTTACAGACTACAACCACTTTCCGACATTCGTCATCGTGACAGTAACTTAATACAATACGGTAGTTGACTATTTGTTTTTAAATTTTTTGTATCAAAAGACCCTCTCATTATACATAGAAACATCGTTGAAAGAATTACTTGAATCCTATTTAAACTACCTGAGATATCACAACTTTAAAATCACATTATTTTGGGCAAATCCAAAACGCTCTATACAAATGGTGAGTAGCATGTGACGTCAAAGGCATGTATTGGATATGGATTTCTATTGATTTTGTATGGTAGCTATATCAAATGTTTCGTTTATATGTAGGGTTCTATTATAATAATAGTGCAAATTGTATGGGTTATTCAATGGTATAATTATTTTTTAATAATTTCATACTTTTAAAATATATGTAATGTATTATAAGTAAATATTTACAAAAATAAGTAATTTATGTATATATTTGTAATCCCACTGTTGATTCTGATATCCGTAACACAGGTGCTTGAGCTACCTATCTCGGAGTCAGATCAAAGTAGGTATGTGATGTTAAGAAATATTTATTATTATTATTTAAAAAAAAATAGATCTGCCCTGAATTTTTGAATGACCATAAAACCTACCGGGTAGATTGAGAATTGTTGCTATTGGTACATAATTATTTACCTATATTTGATAAAATACTAATATCTTATAAAATCTCGAGCTTAGTCAAGTACATATTACTTCAAACCGATGATTATGGGACCCTGTCGGATTCAGATCTGACTTAGTGCGAAAACGCCCTAAATCTAGATATGACAAAAATAAAATGAAAGTTAGTGATGAAAATGATCTTGTTTGTAACCTCATTAAAATTGATATCGTTTCTTTTTGCGTCTATCAGATTTAAATAAGTATAAGATTAAAATGTAAATTTCAAGTTTGTTTTATTTTGGATTAGACTATTTTTGATATTCAAAGATTGCGATAATGCTCGTATAAAATAGTTTTATTTTTAAGGATAGGGACGGCACAAGTATGTTTAAAATTTCGGACATGGCTCGGGTTTGTGATCACCAATCACCAAATTTGGCAAGCGTGGTGATTAAGCCTAATCCCATCACAGTAGCGATACTTGATTTCGATGATGGACGCCTTTGCCCTGTAGTGGGACAGTTTATATTTTACTACATTATACGCCAAAGGCTTTGGGTTTGGGGATCACCATTTATGTGTTCGTTCATCATCATCATAATCAGCCCATTTAAGTCCCCACTGCTGGGGCACGGGCCTTTCTCAATTACATGAGGGGTAAATGCCATACTCACCACGCTTGGCAGACGGGTTGGCGAGGGTTTTGATATAAATGCAGAGTTTTCCTTCTCTGGGTGCTGATGATCATGCCAGCAGTTTTACCTTAGTCGCCTTTTACGTCACCTCGGTAAGAGTGAGGGTGGCCTATTCTACTCTGCCGGGGATCACACGGGGGACACACGGGGGGGTTTGTTCATAGTACGGTGTAAATTATAGGTATTTAATATGTATGCATATATTTGTAATTCCTCTGTTGTCTGATATCCGTAACACAAGTAAAAAAAGTTAAAAACTACAATCTGATAATCAAACTGCAGAAAGAAGAGCACGTCAATCATGAATTTCCTTTGAAACATATTTTTGATATAATTCGATATTACAACTAATCCAATCATCATCTTACCGCAACCGGTAGTTACAACTTATTATTGGCGAACGTTGTATAAAAGTCAATTTTACACTTAACACGCCGACGTAAAGGTCAAAGTTGAACGGAGGGAATGGGACAAAGCGATAAGTAAGTGCTGTGGTACATAAAGTGCGCGAGCGCTGACGTGGGCATTCAGTAAATATATAGAGTTGTTTGCCTGCAAATAATATGTATATATTTTTTACATCTTATCTTTACTCGTATGTTCAAATTTATTAACAATCAAATGCATTCTACGTAGGATTGCAGTTATACTTGAAAAAAAAAATAACATTAAAAATCAGCAGGTACACGAAAATCTAATGATGAGAATGACTCTTGAGAAATATATAGTTATTTCAATCATGCAGCCATTTTTAAACATTTAAATCTAGTAATTGTCTAGTCTTTCTAACGTAACCTAACCTGGTACCGAATCTAAGATTATATTTGCTTCAATGAATAAAGGTTTTGAAAAATAATATTTGAATACTTTTTGTGAGAGTTTTATTCTATCGGGTATATTCGAATTTCATAATTGGTATAATATTAAGATACGTGAATTTGATTTCAACATAACAATAGATTAATGTATATATTTATAAAAGAAAGTACGTGTTAGTCACACTATTTATAACTCAAGAACGGCCGGGCCCATTTGGCTGAAAATTGGTAGCTTAGAACCAGGAAAAGGACATATGATACTTTTTATTCCTTTCCTATGGGATAAACCAAAACGAATACTACGCGGCCAACGCTGCGGGCGAAAACTTCTTCACAATACAATTATATTATAATTATTTATTAAATTTCATAACATGAAGATTATAAATAATTTTACCCTGCATTATCCACTCTATACAATTACCCAAGTCCACTCTCAAACAGAGATGTCCGGTGAAAGTAAAGCTGCACTCTATAAAAGAGCGCAGGCGCAACATTTGCGCTAATAAATTTAAAGACGTGTCCGCACGAAATTATGACGTAATATCTTTTATTTTAGACCCATTATTCTTGGACTAGACTAGCAATTAAATTCATAAGTTAACAATTATTGTGATGTTTGATGATTGTCTTAAAATCCAGAATCATCAGAATATTGGCATTCTGCGTCAGGCGCTCGTGCTGAGCGGACCTGTCTGTTAATATTAGTTAATTTAAAAAATATTAAATACGTAATGCAAAATTAATCAGCATCCATACTTTTACTGGTGCTCGCCCAACGAAAACTACTCTCATTTGCTGTGACATATTATAATAGCTTAGTTTAACTATCACGATGTCCTTTTATTAGGACTTCAGTAATAAAACGTTAACAAAAGCATATTTTATTACGACAGAAATTTCAACATCGCCAAAATCCAAAAAAAAACATTCTACATCTGCTCTTAAAACCTATATCATTCGAGCCAGTTTACTGCCATAACATACGCCTTCAAATTCCACCCGAGACCTTTGAAGCCCTAAATTTTGTAGCTTACTGATTTAATGACGTCACAGGCGTCCTCTATCGAATGTCAACTCGTATCATTTTACAACCGTCGTGCCAAAAAGTCGTATCTCCACATACGACCTTACTCAATTTGAACTTTGTTATAAGAGATGTAAGAGTTATAACTGCGTGGGAGGGTTGTGTTATTTGTAAGGATGGGTGTAGAGTACAATACATAGGTTAGATATTTGAGTCACGATTCCATTTTATGACTAATTCTATAACTCGATATGTGAATTTGGGATCAGGTACGACGCTAGTGTTTACATTCACGTATCTCCGGATCTGGGGGCCTAGGGGTTTGATTTAATGGAACGATTATTCGAGGGTGCATTCTGTTGATGGCTCTGTGGGGGTTGCTTTTTATAGTTCATTTGCGCTTAACGCTTGCAATATCTGGACTGTTTTGATAAGTGTGAGGCACCTAGTTATTTGGTATGTAAATTCTGAATGTTTGCAATTTATTATTAACAATTTTTGAAAGCCGGCTATTTCATTCGTACATTTTATGTGGGGAATCCGAAAATATCCAATTTTGAAAAGAAATGTGACAAAAGCTTCAAATTATCTTAGTCAGTCAGTAAGGCACTAAAGAAGGTAAATAACACACTTAAAAATTTCATATCGTGTTCAGGTGGGACATGAGATAAAACATTTAAGTATGTTCTTTACTTAAGAATACATTGCAAAAGATTGCTATAAAAAATATCAACCACTAAAGAATAATGTTCCATAAACGGCCAGTTTTTCAAAAAATCTCTTAATGTGGGAAAAATACAATAAAATTCGTTTAATGTACTTATAACGTGGTAAAATATAAAACCACACACATTTAAACAAATAAAATTGGGTTCAAATAAAAAAAGGCAAATTTTTTACTAAAACATTTCAATCTTAACCAATTAGTTTGTATTGTCAAAAAAAGTGAGCTTAGAGACGTCGTGTAATTCTAGCCATAATGATTTATACCCTTCTGTATTGCTATCATCATCATCATCATCAGCCCATTTGAGTCCCCACTGCTGGGGCACGGGCCTCCTTCAATCACATGAGGGGTAATTGCCATACTCACCACGCTTGGCAGACGGGTTGGCGAGGGTTTTGATATAAATGCAGAGTTTTCCTTATCTGGGTGCTGATGATCATGCCAGCAGATTTAACCTTAGTCGCCTTTTACGACACCTCGGTAAGAGTGAGGGTGGCCTATTCTACTCTGCCGGGGACCACAGGCCAGTATTGCTATATTATTTACGATTTTTGGTTGTACCATAAAAAGAAGCCATTATAAAGAAATTGGTTAGTTATATTGGCCTTCTTTAGAAAACTGTACAATGTCCTGGCTGACCTTGAACACAATTTGGAACTTCACCTTCTGGAGAATTTAAATAATAAATCTTACCAATTTACTATCAAAATTCTCCAAATAAAAGCTCATTTACCATCTAGCACAGTTATTCGCAACTAAATATTTTACATTATTTTTTCTTTAGAATCTGATTGACACATTTTCTCTCAAATAGCAGTAACAAAGTGTAGGTAATATTAGGCTTGTTTTGACAACTGTACAAGCTCCAGGTCCATCCTCCATACAATTTTGGGACATCACTTTTTCCTTCAAAACACCTAACTAATTCACCATCATAACGCTCCATCTAACGAATTACTAAACTTATTCGTAACCAAATATCGTACATTATGTTTCTCGAGGGTCTGATAGACACATTTTTCGCTCAAAAAGGAAGCAGGGCTAATTTGATTACCGACTCAAAAGCACGTCATCCGCAATGCTCCTTTGATCGGCAAAAATACAGATATGTGGTGTGCGCTACCTTTTTCCATGGTATAAGTATAAGGAATAAGCGGAAAGTGAAATAGGTGTGATGACATTAGTCATATGTTTCTCTCAATAGTCTCTTTGGCATCGTGGCTAGTCGTGCCCTTGGAAATAGAAAACGCGCTTAGAATAGAATAGAATAGAATATAATATTTTTTATTTGCGTGAAGAATGGTACAACACAGATGATACAAAATATAAATGAACTCATATTTCACCAGAATCTGGCATGCAAACAAATTAACAAATAAGAGATAATTATTGGATTATTATATAAATATGAATTACTATGATTACAACATTTATTTACAAACTAAAATAACTGGGCTACAACACTAGTTTGAATGAGTCAAAGTATTTATTAACTGAGTAAAAACTATTTTAAGTTAACCATTTATTTAAATGTTTCTTAAATTTATTTAAAGGTAATGATTTAAAGTCATCTCTTAATCTATTATATAATTTTTTATCGCCATGCCATAATGAAACGGAATGTGCCATTTTAGAGCGCTTAACTCGAGCGAGGTTCTTACCTAGCCGTAACTCAGTCTCGACTACCGACTACTCTACTTGTGTACCGCCAACTTAAACTATTGTTTTCTTTCTTTAATGCTTCTGTTTGAATTGTAACACTGGGTTGGCATAGTATTTAAATAATACTTCTATTAAAATGTTGTATAATAATGCCTACTAAAATACATAGGTATATGTCGGAGAGATCGTTGCGCCATCTATGAAGATCAAGAGGTGGCAATACCGATGCGCGCCCGATGACTACTGAACGCAAGTGTGACGTCACGGTTAGTCATGCTTGGTTGCGGCCGAGGAAACGGACGAGTTTTTGGATGCCCGAAAAGAAAAGGTTCGAGCCGAGCGGACGTATCTATTCTGTGACTTTATCAGGATAAATAAAGTGTAGTTACGTGCTATTTGTGTTCTGATTTGTTGCTCGAGGCTACCCGTCATGTTGGATCCTGACGAAGACGGAGTGCCAGAGAGCCCTATTTTTCCAATAGCGTCGTCATATATGTAATATAATAATTTTAAGTAGTGGTAGCGTATTATAATATTTTCTTTAGATATTATGATACACATATTGTTACTTTTTTGAGAAACTAAATTCATTCATCTATAATATAAAAATGAATCGCAAAATGTGTTGGTATGTGCATAACTCAACAACGCCTGGACCAATTTGGCAAATTCTTTTTTTTAAATGTTCGTTGAAGTCCAAGGATGGTTCTTACGGCGAATCGAATTCGAAAAAATCGAATATTTGTCGGGAAAACCCTAAAAACAGCCCTTTTCTTTTTCACATACAAACGTTTTCTAACTAAAACGTAGAATCAATTTGAGTTTTATAGCTATTAGATAAAGTTCATATTTGTTGCCACATTACAATTTTTTTTGACAGGACGAAGTCTGTCGGGTCAGCTAGTCCAAATATATTAATTTTCGGAAAAAACGTCACAGAGTGTGAAAAAGATCCACCCGGCCCTGACGCAGATTCTATACGGGTGCGATAGAGAAAGAACGTCGTCCAGCACGTCACCCCAGTACTAACGGCTCCGCGCAGTTTTTCAAGTATGACTTTTATGCAAAGACACTGTCCGTTTAGGGTGCATTTCTAGAGTCGTAGCTTATAGCGACAATTACACAAGAGATTCTGAATTTCCTAAATCCCCGAAAAATTGTTTTGCGGCATTTACCTATGTAATTCTTGACTACCTCATTTGCGCAGTGGTATTGCGTTGCACCTTAAAGCTACGGCTGCGCTTGTGGTCCCGGGTTCGATCTCTGGGTCGGGCAAAAAAATTGTACCTGAGTTTTTCTGTAAAGAAATTCACAGTGGACCATGATTCAAGATTTCATCATCATCATCAGCCCATTTAAGTCCCCACTGCTGGGGCACGGGCCTCCCTCAATCACATGAGGGGTAATTGCCATACTCACCACGCTTGGCAGACGGGTTGGCGAGGGTTTTGATATAAATGCAGAGTTTTCCTTCTCTGGGTGGTGATGATCATGCCCGCAGCTTTACCTTAGTCGCCTTTTACGACACCTCGGTAAGAGTGAGGGTGGCCTATTCTACTCTGCCGGGGACCACACGGCTTAAGATTTAGGGAGTATAGTAATTATAATGAAGCGACTGCCGTGTAAACTTCGCAACCCTTTAAGGAGAACCAGACCAACTGAATCGTGATAACACGTTTCAGAAACTATCCGAGTGCAGGTTTCCTCACGATGTTTCCACCGCCGAGCCAATGGTAGAATTATTACGCACATAGACTTGAAAAATCTAGAGGCATATTCGGATTCGAGCCACGATGGAAGGCGTTATGGAAGGTGCGTGCAGAACCTCTAATCTACCATCCCTCTATTATGTGTTAATTAATATCCTCCAACCGTTACGGTTACGGCGGCCGATCGGTACGATCAGCCGCGTACGCAGGATTTATAATGTTGTGCTCAAACACAAGTGCGCTCTTAATTCCCTTACTCTATATTCCGATGGTTGGTCCCAGAATCTTTCGGAGTTTCTTCCGTTCCGTTACTAGCAGTTGATTTTCCTCCTTCAGTGTTAGTGTCCAAGTTTCACACCCATACATTAAGATTGGTGTAATGGCTGTTTTGTAAACGCGAATCTTAGTAGCCCTGCTTAGTAACTTGGACACCAACACCTTGTGGAGGGCGGCGGAACATATCAGGGCGCCATAACCAAAAGTGAAGGTGGGTGCTGGCGGCACAAGTTCAACCAGGAGATTGAAGACCTAATAGCCGAGCCGAACATCATCGGGGAAATAACATCATCCCGATTGCGCTGGCTCGGAGACGTGGAGAGAATGGGAGAGGATCGTGCAGCCAAAAGAGGACTATCTGGGACTATCAATGGGGTGACGTCCAGTGGGTCGTCCGAGATACCGCTGGAGGGACAAAGTCGCCAAGGACCTCAAAAAGCACTCAACGTGCACGATTGGGCAGCATTGGCACAGGACCGCAAAAAATGGCGAACTTTGACGTCGGAGGCCAAGACCTACTTTGGATCGCTGAGCCAAGCGTAGTAAGTAAGTATATTCCGATGGGACACCAGCGCCACACGACCGAAGAGGGTACGGGTGCAGGACCAACGGCTTAACGTGCTTTCCTCGGCACGGGGGTACAAAACCGTCAACTTCGAGACTCCGGGATAACACTAAAAATTTCTTACCGAAAACATAGGTACAAATGTTTGACCAGAACCCGCGACCTCATGCGCAGTCGTCGCTTTAAAGTGCGACCCACTAACCACTGCGCCACCGAGGCAGCCTTAACTTTCTATACCCCAAGCTGTTAAATGTTGATAGGTTTTAGTTCTAACAACTATCCGCCTAGGCAACCTACTGGATGCTGGCGCTTAATTAATGCCCTAGGAATCCAATTAGATGGCTAGAATCAGCAGATGGCTGTGATAACTCTACTATTAGTTCTTTTAAGTTGACCGTGGGAGAGCCACGCTTTAGCATGAATGGGCCGGCTCTACCGGAGTGATACCACGGCCTCACAGAAAACCGGCGTGGAGCAGCCCTGTGCTTTCGTAAATTCGTAACGGAAGCCTAATCTGGGGGAAAGGGGGTTTAAAGTTTTGTCAGTTTTGTAAGTTTGTATGTGTATATCTATTTATCTATCAATTATGTTTTTTTTATGTGATAGGTAGCAGACGAGCAGATGGATCACCTGATGGCAAGTGATTGCCGCCGCCCATCGAGACCCGCGACATCAGTATGTCGACTCTACTGATAGAGTCACAAGTGCGTTGTCAACCTTTGATCCCCCCTTTCCCCCGGATTGAGCCTCCGGTACCCTCACTCACGCAGCAAAACACAGCACAGTACTGCTTCACACTGGTTTTCTGTGAGGCCATGGTATCGCTCCGGTCGAGGCGGCCCATTCATGCCGAAGCATGGCTCTTTTACGGTGTACTGACTGTAGCATAAGTCTATGCAGCAAGGCTAAAAGCTAGTCTTTCATACTTTGGACCACAAGCAATAGTGCCTGAGGCCAATCGTTCCACGCTAAGCTAATGAGATGTCAGTACAATCATTTGTGCTTTAACCTTACACGGATAAGGTTTTTGGCCTTTCATTTTGCCCGCCTTTAAATCTGCTATTAATTAATTAATTCAAGACGCGATTGAACCTTGGGATTGTTAAGTTCAAGTATGGAATAAATGAATTTTTACGTCGAAATTTATTAGGCGATATAATGTACAAGCCTGTGCGGATAAAGAATGGGATCAGAAATGGCGGTGCATCTATTCACTTCTCGCTCGCACACCTACGAGTGCGAGTATAGACGCAAATAGTGTGCGAGCGAGAAGTGAATAGATGCACCGCCATTTCTGATCCCATTCTTTATACGCACAGGTTGTACTCTTAGGAATTCTGAACGCGTTACAGTTACTTTAACTGCGATCCAGCTAATCTGATTCCTTTGTATAACATCCTCCAACCGATTACGGCTACGGTGGCCAATCTCAACGATCAGTCACGTACGCAGGATATATTATACCTAGTGCTCAAGTGTGTGCGCAAACACAAGTGCACTCTCTATTCCCTTACCCTCATATTCCTATGGGACACCAGGTTGTCACGACCGGAGATGGATTGGGAGCAGGACCAACGGTTTAACGTGCTTTCCGAGGCACGGGTGTACAAGACCGCCAACTTCCAGACTCCGCAGGATATAATTATAGTGCTCAAGTGTGTGCGCAAACACAAGTGCCCTCTCTATTCTCTTACAACCATATTCCGATGGGACCAGGGTGACACGACCGGAGAAGGATGGGGCGCAGGACCAACGGCTTAACGTGCATTCCGAGGCACGGGGGTAAAACACCGCCAACTGCCAGGCTCCGGGCTGACACTAAGAATTTCTTACCGGAAACTTAGGTACAATTTTTTGGCCCGACCCGGGGATTGAACCCGGGACCTCTTGCGCAGCCGTCGCTTTAGACCCACTTACCACTATACCACCGAGGCAGTCGAGATTCCTCTGTATAAAGGTTGCGTAAGTCAGATGGCAGTCGCTTCATTTGGCTTGTGATTTGGCGATGGCGCGTTTGGTAATGACCTTGCCTCATCTCATAATGTCCACATAATTGAGTACATTTTTGTTTTTATTTGTATGTATGCAGAATGAACCCTGAAGGATGGACAAATATCGTCACCCAATGGCAACCGACCGATGGACGTCGACTACGCGGCAGGCCCAAAAAAAGATGGTACAAATACAAATACAAATTCTTTATTTGCAAAATATGGGTAGGTATAAAAGCTGTTAAGTTTTGTACAATGGTTCGCCATATTTGGCCAAAGACGGCATGCAAAATTGGGCCAGTGTTTATTATTAGGAATTATAAATTAAATTGAATTGATTACGCTACATTATATGGGATACATTCAGCAGATTACAAATAGGTCACAATACAACTCAAATTAAATTAAATTATATTTCAAATTACATTGGGATAAATTGGTGTGACGATTTCAATACATATGTACAAGAATGGCATTGGATAGGGAGGAATAGAGAGACTTGGGTAAGGCCTTTGCCCAGCAGTGGTACTCTGCAGGCTAATATACAATAATAATTTTATATTTTGATTGTTTTCTGTTTGTGCCAAATGTGTGCTCTGTGTTGTGATGTCTAGAATAATAAATGTTTTTTTTAAGTGATAGGTAGCAGGCGAGCAGACGGATCACCTGATGGTAAGCAATTGCCGCTGCCCATGGACACCCGTGACACCAATGGAGTCACAAGTGCGCTGCCAACCTTTGAACCCCCCTTTCCCCCGCATTGAGCCTCCGGTACCCTCACTCACGCAGCGAAAGACAACACAGTGCTGCTTCAAGCCGGTTTTCTGAGAGGCCGTAGTATCACTCCGGTCGAGCCAGCCCATTCATGCCGAAGCGTGGATCTCCTACGGTTATTTCTTTTCCCAATCTAGATTACCATTCATGTGATGGAATCTTGTGTTTTTTTTGTCTGGGTATAAGTTTTTTTTTTTGTAGTAAAAGACGAACTGACGGATCATTTGATGGTAAGCGATTACCGTCGCCTAAGGACACCCGTAACGCCATTATAATCTCCCCTTTCCTCTGCCCATAGAAATTTGCGGACGGCGACATCAGGTGATCCGTCTGCTCGTTTATCATCTATCACATTAAAAAACAATATTACAAATGATTTGTAACTTAACAAAGAACAAGCCAATTTCATTTACGTTTCTTTCTTGAGACAAAAAGAGAACAATGAATCTATTAGATCTGATTACCAGCGATTATAATAAAATATGACTACCCAAACCAGTGTTTCCGGATAATCGATTGTACGTTGATTTTTAATCGATTATGCAAATGGGGCCCAAATAATCTAATAATCGATTGTATCTAATGGTCGATCCATTCAATGTAGATACCGTTTTAAATTGTATAGGAATTCCAAGGAATAAAATAAAAAATCTTTATACCATTTTAATTCAAAATTACAAGGTAATTCAAAGTTACCCAAATTGACTGTATCGATAGTATTGATTAAATCTGTATTAATTTTAGGGCGATATAATAAATTATAATCCTTTAAATTGACGATACTATCGATATTAGAATTTAAGCAGACCACTATCGATTGATCGAATAATTTGTAATTATTCATACAGAAGATGTCTAGGAAAGCATAATATAAATGACGGTTATATCTAGAAATGATTGCAGATTAATCGATTATAGTATCGATTTAATCGAAAGTATTGTAAAGTAGGCCGGCAACACATTAGCGATCTCTCTGATTTCGCAGATGTTTATGGGCGGCGTTAATTACCTACTTTTCTCATTTGTCCATCTCTAGCATAAAAAAAAATATCGATCAAAAATAAAAATCGATTTAGTCGTTACTATCAATAGCACAATCGATTATTGGATTATTAAAGGTGAAAATAATCGATTAATCGATTGTTGATTATTCAGAAACATTAACCGAAACTTCTAAACACTAGACCAAAAAAAACCTCGCCTCAAAAGTCAGTTGAAACACAAAACCTAATTAGAAATCAAACGCACACAGTACGTTCTCGCTCTCCCGTCTCGGACAAAAATCGCGGATAAATTATATTCAGTGTATAATGCGTTTTAACTTTTCAAAGGAATCCGTATCACAATCCTAGACGTTACCGTATTAAATGACTAATTGAATAAAATAAAATGGTTGAGCTGGAGTCGCTGTTTTGTTTTGGTTCCGTAATATCAGAGGAACACTTCAGAATAAAAGTCAAAAAAATCTTTATTTGCATAGGCTTGTACACAGCACTTTCAAATCGTCATACATTTTTTATGCTAGAGGCGACTTACGAGCAAGCGAGTCATCTGGGACCTTACCATGAGTTTGAAATACTATCCTCGCTATCCAAAAATATTGCTCTGTCTCTTTCACATGCACCGCAATGAAAGGGACAAAGCGATAGTTTTCGATAGCGAGAACAGTTTTTCAAACTCATGGTAAGGGTACTGATGGAAAGTAATTAACGCAGCCTATAAACATCCGCGAAATCAGAGAGATCACTAATGCTTTAAATTTAAGTAATTTAAAACTATTTATAAGTACTTATGTATAATTAACAAGTTAAAACATATATATTTTGATACATAAAAATATACTATAATTATTATTATTATTAATAATAAATAAATAAAAAAGGGCGTTTAAAAGATGGCAGCGCTCTTGTGACTCCACGGGTGTCCCGTGATGTGGCGTCTGCGGCCCCAGAAGGGGGAGAAACACTAAACTAGGGACAAAGATATAGATTGATAACTTGTAGAGAGTCAAGAATTGTGCGCGGTGGAGTGCAAGAGTCCCAAGGACACGCAATATCCGCGCACATCTCCCACGATTCGGCCAGTATAACCATGTGGGTATGGCCATGTGAGGTGGTAGGGTTGTCCTTCGCAACTTATGTAATGTCCCAGATAGCAACCGGGCATGGGTGTTTTAACAATCGTCTGTGCGATATGCGTCTCAAGCAAGGTACAGATTGTGTATACGTAGGGAGCTGCTTGAAGGGATTGCTGTCGACGGATTGGACCGTATGGTTGTGTCCTCGGAGGCGTACTTCACCAGGCTGCGAGAGTTCGGCACAAGCGGGGAAACGTTCAGGGCGGCTCGGCGCTTCAGGGAGCCACCTGTGATGTGGCGTCTGCGTCCCAAGAAGGCGGAGAAACGCAAATTTAGGGATAAGGACAGATATTAATAACCTGTAGCGAGTCAAGAATTGCGCGCGGTGCAAAGCTAGAGTACCAAGGACACGCAATATTCGCGCACAACTCCCACGATTCGGCCAGTATAACCATAGTGTTGGTATGGCCATGGGAGGGAGTGGGTTGTCCTTCGCATCTCTTAGACAGGAACTCAGATCAACTGAATGATACACGGTTTGAATTTACTTACTTACTACATTGGCTCAACAGCTTGAAATGGATCTTGGGGCCTCCGGTATGATTTCGGCCTTTAGCCGCCGGCGTATAGTAACTTATACATCCTGAGTGAGATAGAGGCATCAGTCGATTAGCCAGTACTAGAGCCATCTAGAGGAAAACGACCAATACTCAACAGCAATGTAGTACGGCCACCTTCGATAATCAGTCAGGGAGACAATTAATTACTACATCAGAATTAATTTTATTTGCTGTATAACCAAATTCCCAGTACCTTCTAGGTATCTGGTTTACTTCTCTATTTATTTTTTGAAATTACTAATGTGGGCAGGCGGCTTGAGCCCATTGTTTCAGAAACACGCTTTACTAGCGCGATGTAAAAGTGCATAGTGACATCTTCCAAAACAACGCCGAACCATCTGCTTGATTGCTTTATAAAGCTACATTTGCTTTTTACAAGCGCCATCTAACGAAAACCACTGAACTATTTTTCCAATACTAAGAAAAAAAGTACTAAGTGAAATAACCCTGTAAATAATTTTGTATCTTTCTTTTATTTACACATTTAGGCCTGATAGATTTTTTTATTAGCGACACAATATATTGGCTCGCTTCAGCGTGATGGTTGAGCCCACGTTGCAATTACAACGGACGCGATGTCAAGGCATCACTTCAGCTGACACTGCCATAGTGGCCCGCGAGATTCTTCTTCACGCTTCGTTTAAAGGAATCCATATTGTAGGAAGTAGGAAATAGATGCACCGTATAGTATGTTACCGTAGGCCGTAGTCCCCAGACCAGATAGCGAAACAGCTCGAGATCCCGATAAAAGTTGCCCTGCACCGGCGGCGGAGCGCAGCCGATGGCGACAGCTGCAAGGAGTCACGATCGTCAGCAGTGAGGGAATCAGCCAAAGAGAGAGAGACATAGTATGTCTTGCCGGATCTTCTCGACCAGAAACAACTTTCCGAGCCGGTGGTAGAATCGCATTATGTTTATTTATATCTTTAGTATATTTTATGTATCAACATATATATGTATTAACATGTAAATTATACATAAGTACTTATAAATAGTTTTAAGTCATTGAAATGTATGACGATTTGTAAGTGCTGTGTACAATCCTATGCAAATAAAGGATTATTTGATTTTGATTTTGTCAATAAGCTATTTGACAGTATGAAAAATAAAGATTTATTTATAGTCATCCCCGTAGTTTATAGCTTAAAAAAGGAATTAACAATAAGACACAAAAAATATTGAATATTTTCACCAAAAAAAAACAAAAAAAAAATATTTTTTGTGCTTGGAACTACGTGAGCATAGACGGTTTGATTGGCTTTCTTTACTGTGACGTCAGCCTTTTGTAAGCAAAACAAGTGACACACATGACGGCATTGTGTTCTATCTATGCGGGACGCTAATCATCTATCAAATTTATCATGTGGTATCGAATTTCCTGCTTGTTTACAAAAGGTTGACGTCACTCGAATGATTCGACGCCATATTGCTGAATGAAGCTTTTCGACACAATAAATAATCCTTATATTTTATGATGATTTTCTAAACGAAATATTGACAAAAAATAAAAAGAAATATTATTTTTAGGGTTCCTATACACCTATTAATAATATGAGAAGGTTTTTCAAAACGAGTCAAATAGCCTATTGTCTAAATCCACGATACGGGCCCCTAAAACAAATCTGTATGATACAAAGGTTCTGATGCCGCGGTTATCTCACGTAGCCTCCGGTGAGTCAGATAATTATTTATTATTTTACTTTGTGCTTTGTTTTGATACTGACTTCTTTTGTTGGCCCCCATTATGGTATTGTCTTTAACGTAAATTGTAATCGTCATTGTGTGGACATGATATCTTCGTTTGGTTTGGAGAATAGTTGCGTAATGTTTGGTTTATAAAGTCGCTAAATTTTTGAAAATGTTTTCCAAGATCGTAACGTGATAATAACTAAATAGTCACTAAAAATAAATTGCTTATTCATAGTACATTCAAATCAAATATTTTTTTATGTGATAGGTGGCAGACGAGCAGAGGGATCACCTGATGGTAAGCAATTGCCGCCGCCCATAGACACACGCGGCACCAGTGCAGTTACAAGTGCGCTCCCAACCTATCACTCACGCAGTGAAACACAGCACAGTGCTGCTCCACGCCGGTTTTCTGTGAGGTTCTATCACTCCGGTCAAGCCGGCCTATTCATGCCGAAGCGTGGCTCTTCCACGGTATCGGAATCTTTCTAAGGTTATTATTATAATAAATGTCATCATTATTCAAACGAATAGTTTGAACTACATCATTAAAAAGTAAAGCCGTGTGGTCCCCGGCAGAGTAGAATAGGCCACCCTCACTCTTACCGAGGTGTCGTAAAAGGCGACTAAGGCAAAGCTGCTGGCATGATCATCAGCACCCAGAGAAGGAAAACTCTGCATTTATATCAAAACCCTCGCCAACCCGTCTGCCAAGCGTGGTGAGTATGGCAATTGCCCCTCATGTGATTGAGGGAGGCCCGTGCCCCAGCAGTGGGGTCTCAAATGGGCTGATGATGATGATGATGATGATGATTAAAAAGTTTATTAACCGTGAAAAAAGTTGTGGTCACAAGCAAACTCGCGAGTTCGCTTGTAAAGCTTGTTTATCAATTAGACGATGTTAACTGACAGATGTCATTGAGTCATTCTCATACATTTGCAAAATGTCAAAATGTTCTGGTACTTGACATTTGCATTTGTCAATTTACTACGTCTTATTAATAATCCGCATTTAGCCAACTAAAGTCGAATGTAACGTATCCTACACGACAAGTAGCCAAAGCACATAACCATGTACAGTCGCGTGCACTAATTAGTATACAATTCCATTCCAATATGAACCTTATCGTTCAGCCCAAAGATTCGAGGTGTTTACATTTCATTGCAGGCGACTGTACTCAATAATCCCCGTTTTAATTTGCTACAGTTTATTTTACAAAACATAACAATCACAAACTCCATTACAAAGCAAACAAGTGCATTGCACGACAAACTAATAACCGACCGCGAGTTGATCGGAGTGCATTGACGAGGGAGATCAAAGACGCCGCCGCGGGCGTGACACGCGGCTGCGGCCGTCGCGTGTCGCGCGGTAGTCAACTGCACAGTGGGGCTTTGCTGGACAAAATTTTGACAGATGAGCAAATTAATTAATCGCCATTATCGATTTTGTTTAGGAAGGCCGCGTCTTGGTAAACGTAGTGTGTGGCGCCCTCAGGCCAGATGGAGTGACGATCTGTGCATGATAACTGGCTGTAGCTGGATGTGAGTAGCTAAAGCAACGAACATTTGACGAACGGGCTGATGATGATGATTATAAGTCTTTTTTATTTTATGTACAGACAACTGTCCCACAATTGATATTGAATCAAACGTGTTTGCAATTGTGGCGAGAATAGAGTGTATGGCTCTCTGTATATTTTTATAGAGGCTCAGTATATTGGCTCTCCTCAGCCTGATGGTAAGCAGAAAAGAGCCTTGCAATTACAACGGAAGCGATGTCAAGGCATTACCTCCGTTGGCACCGCCATAGTGATCCGCGAGATGCTTCTTCACGATTCGTTTGAAGGAATCCATATTGTAGGAAGGAGGAAATACATGCGCTTCGCAACGAGTTCCATTTCTTGACGGTGCGGCAGAAACAGAAGCTGCCTATCTACAAAACAAGTTACTTCTTTTTCTGAATTTCTTTAAAATAATAAAAAAAGAACATTTATATTTAGCAATCTTACATTTTTATTATTTTATACCAAAAATCTTTTTAATTTCAACCACAAACAATGCATTGAGGTGACATCTAATTATTTGTCATGAATAAATAAATGAATAATCACCTAATTTTCTCTTCATAAAGCTACACAGATCACATACACTGCTTGGTACGAACATTGATATAAATGTATCTACAATTGTTTACCTTTGTGAAAGACACATGCATTTAACGTTCTTTGTATTCAACATAAAAACGTATCTAATGTTACCTAACATTCGTATCTATATATTAATAGTGTATGATAACGTGTTTATTTATTATCTAGATATATGTATTTATACTATAAAATTACTAAATCAATGTTCAAAATCAAAAGGATTGCACCACCCTCCCCTCTTCTATCTAATGTCCTTACTGAAGGTTGTCTGGTAGAGATCGCTCCCAGCGATAAAACCGCCTAAATTGTACATTGTATCTCTGTATACCTAGCTTTTAAGTTTTGTATGTTGTGCAATAAAGAGTATCTATCTATCTTCTAATAATAGATAGATTAAAAAAAAAACTTGTCACACTCATATTTCACGGTTGTTCACTGATAAGTCATTGTGACTGCATCCTAGTATTTGTGACCAAAATTAAACAAATAGCGAATTCAGCGGAAGCCAGCGCCTTTTTCCCCGCTCAATTTCTCGAACGAATCACGACACAAATAATATCTGTTGCATATTATATTACGGGCCGCTCAAATAGGACCGGTATTGCGACGATGCTTGCCAAATCGAAAACTAAGCTAAACTCATAAGTTCACTGTATCTCGGGTATTGTCCAACTTTTCTATATGAGCGCCATTTTCAAAGGAAGCGTATTGGTTGAATCGGTTTGGTGCTGTTACGGTATTCTTCTGAATGGCTCAGCTGAGTTAATTTGGAGCCAAGTGCTGTGTGTGACAGAATCGAGTTGACTTCTATCAAGCGGATTTTGTTTTGATATTTAGAAATGGGCCGGCTCGACTGAAGTGATACCATGGCCTCACAGAAAACCGGCGTGAAGCAGCACTGTGTACTGGAGGCCCAATCCGGCGGAAAGGGGGTTTAAAGGTTGGCAGTGCATTTGTGACTACAAAGGTGTCGCGGGTGTCCATGGGCGGCGGCAATCGCTTACCATCAGCTGATCCGTCTGCCGCCTATCACATAAAAAAAAATCGAGTTGACTTCTATTTAGCAGATTTTTTTCCTGGTATTTTGAAGTAGCTTTTTTTTTTTACATTATAGCGGACAAACGAGCAGACGGCACACCTGATGGAAAGTGATCACCGCCGCCCATGGACATCTGCAACACCTGAGGTGTCACATATGCGTTGCCGGCTCTTAAGAAAGGAGTACGCCCTTTTCTAAGTAGTAGCTTAAAAGTATCAGCTTTTATACTGTCTCAATGCAGGACACAGGCCTATATTATCAGAAATCAAGTCATAGTTACTGTGGTGGAGGTAAACTTAATCACCACGCGTACCGCATTAGCGGATTTGTGATGAACAAAAACCCGAGCAACTATTAAAATATAAGGTATGCACATTTTGGAAAATCTGATTTGTACCTACGAACTCCCGATATGAAGACACGATCCACAGACGTGCACCCTAACCAGACGGAGCCTTTTCATAGAAAGCCATACTTGAAAAACCGCGCGAAGCCGTCAGTACTGGGGTGACGTGCTGTGCCCCGTTCTTTCTCTACCGCACCCGTATAGAGATGCATTAAATCTGCGTCCGGGCTGGTTGGATCTCTTTCACACTCTGTGACGTCTTTTCCGAAAACAACACATTCCGTTTGAAGTGCGCTTTTTCGCTAGTTCCATGGCACGATCTTATCCCCATGGATAAGTTCGTGCCCAAGCGTGCTCGTGATCGTGATGGATAAGATGGTACCTCCATAGGTACCATCGCTCTACAATAGCAAAAAGCCTGAAGCGACATTCAGTTTTCAAAATCAATATTAAGGTGACGGCTAGGGCACACTAGCGACGCTAATCGATTTTCAATTTTAGCTACTAAACCGGATCTATTTTAAACAATTTCGGGGTTACAACCTCTCCGCAAACACTTATACTATTTATTAAATAACCATGCACAAACGTTGGGTCCGTTTTTGTACGCGAAATATTGATTCACGCCAAAAGCGGCCACTTTGGCTGTAATCCAAAATTCAAGTGCAAAAGCAGACCAAACAGTTAACTATAAGTATTAAATAAATCAATATAATCAATAAGTCAATTTTTTCCAATCGAGTCTGATATCAAACCTATGATATCAAATATCAAACCATGGAACTAGAAAATGCTTTAAGCGGAATATGCCGTTTTCGGAAAAAAACGACGCAGAGTGTGAAAGAGAATCAACCGGTCCTGACGCAGCTTGAATACATCTTTATACGGGTGCGGTAGAGAAAGAAAGTCGCCCCGCACGTCACCCCAGTATTAACAGCTAAGCGCGCTTTTTCAAGTATGGCTTTCTATGAAAAGGCTCAGTATCGCTAGTGTGCACGCCTGTGTATCAAACACGTTTGGTTGACAGACAAAGACAAAGAAGGTCCTCGGAGTTTTAATACATTTTTGGTCCAAAAAGAATATACCGTCCAATAAAAAAAAAATGTGTTTGGACTTGCCCTCCTGACGTCTAAACGTCAAGATTTGGCATGAGAAAAAAAGATCATCACTATCATCATCGTCAGCCCATTTATGCTCCCACTGCTGGGGGGTAAATGCCATACTCACCACGCTTGGCAGACGGGTTGGCGAGGGTTTTGATATAAATGCAGAGTTTTCCTTCTCTGGGTGCGGATTATCATGCCAGCAGCTTTACCTTAGTCGCCTTTTACGACACCTCGGTAAGAGTGAGGGTGGCCTATTCTACTCTGCCGGGGACAACACGGCAAAATGTTACTTAATTAAGATGTTGATTTTGGAACTTAAATAAAACCAAGGATAATGACCATACAGCTTTGGTGCCATAGTAGAAGATACTAAGGGGGACAAGTGCTACAGATTACAGCAATTATTTTTTTCTGGTCGGCATTAGGACCAAAAAAGAGGTTATCCTTTGAAAGAAAATAGTAACCTAATGTATGGCTGTTTATACAATAAATTGCCTAGCGCTATTAAAATGAAACAAAAGACCATTTTCTTTGCAATTAATTAAATAATTCTTTAATTTCAAAATGTTTTTATAGTGCTCACGAGTTTTTGAGCAGAAAACTACGTGATATTCCTATTATGAGCATAACTATAAATTTCAATGTCTTAGATCCAAGTTTAAAATTATTGCCTTATTCATTAATAGTTGATATTTTTTATACCAATCTTTTGTAATTTATTCTTAAGTAAATATCACACTTAAAAAAATCATATCTCGTTCAGGCGGGACTCAAAACCACACCTTCCACAATCCGGGTGAATGTTTTACCAATTAGACCACTGAACGCGTTATTAGGCCGACGAAATTTGTAAGTGCTTGATTCGACATGAGCTGTCGATAGTCACTTAGTTTTAAGATCAATTGTAAACAACATGAAAGAAATACTCGTAAATAGTTTGACTATGACTATGTAAGATATACATCCAAGAGAGTTATGCTTCAATAAGTTGATTGCCGTCACTTTGTCTTCATCTACCGACCCCTCCAATTCCCTAATAATAAGTCGACTTTTTCAATTCTCACTCATCTACCTGCAGCCTAAAGACTCGATGAGCTAACGAGCCAATATCTAATAGCAATGGAGCCGTATCAGTAATTACTGACCCTCCCCCCCCCCTCTCCACACTCCCCCACCGGGCGATGCAGACGGATCAACGCTGCACAATCCGGGCGATAGAATTTTACGAGACCAGCGGACGCGACTCGGTAAGCAGTTCTCGTAAATACTGACGAGGAGTGGATGGGCTGGATGTGGCTGGATTTTTTTTGCAGTTATCTTTCTCGACTGGCCTCTTAGCTTATTTGGTCGTAAACTTGCCTCGTATATCAAAGGTAGGCGATCTCCTCCGTGAATAAACATTTGTGTGATGAACACTTGCTTTTTTTCAGTGTCTGTCTCATCATCATTATAATTTCAGCCAATAGACGTCTACTACTGGACATAGGCCTCTCCCAATGTTCTCAACACAGATCGGTCCTGTGCCGCCCGCATCCAATGGATTCCCGCGACCTTCACCAAGTCGTCAGTCCACCTTGTTTTTGTCTAGGTGTTCCTATATTATGTAGATAGATAGATAGATAGATCTCTTTATTGCACAAAATTTTACTGAACATAATGCTATGGTCACTGGTAAATTCAATCTTTGTGGTCTTATGTATTTTTTTTAGCAGATGAGCTGACGGATTCTCTGATGGTAAGCGATTGTCGCCGCCTATGGATACCCGTGCCGTGTGGTCCCCGGCAGAGTAGAATAGGCCACCCTCACTCTTACCGAGGTGTCGTAAAAGGCGACTAAGGTAAAGCTGCTGGCATGATCATCAGCACCCAGAGAAGGAAAACTCTGCATTTATATCAAAACCCTCACCAACCCGTCTGCCAAGCGTGGTGAGTATGGCAATTACCCCTCATGTGATTGAGGGAGGTCCGTGCCCCAGCAGTGGGGACTTAAATGGGCCGATGATGATGATGATGATATTCGTAATTCCTCTTTTGCGATGGTAGCTCAGTGAATAAGAACGCCTTTATCACGGGAGGTCATAGTTTGAATCGGAGCATGCACCTAGATATTTCAAAGCTATGCAGCTTATTTCTAGTATTAGTTCACAGGTGATGGGAAACATCGTAAGGAAACCTGTGATCATAATCCAGTTGGTCTGGTTCCCCTTTCAGAGGGTTGCGAAGGTCAGACAACAGTAGCTTCATTGTATATTATATTTAACCATGGACGAAGCGTACCCCGCTCTCAGTTGGGAAATTCAGTCGAATTTAGGAAGGACACGCTTGGACGACGATTGTACGTTGCTACCACATCTAGACAAACCCCTAGATCCCTGCGCATGCACATTAATGCAGTACGACTGTGTAACTATTACACAGTGAGTTGTGGATTTGTTTTGCTGCCCCGATAGCTGAAAATATGAAAATGAGTTTCAAGTTTCACTGAAGAAGTAAACAGACATGCATTTTTATTTGAGAACTTGTTTGGCTTTGTTACTGAGATATTTAGCGTCCCACTGTTGGGTAAGCGCCATTTTTATGAGGACAATCTAAAATGGCGCCCAGTGTGTAGCGAAATACTAGGTTTTGAACCTAATCTTATTTGAAATTGCTACACATTTTCGAAAGATTTTTAATGTAACAGAGAGCAGACGAGCCCTCTGCTAACTAACAGAACTTTTTTTGAAAGAAAAAAAGGCGGAAAAACGCCACACTCTTAACTGGCACCCAACCTGTAGCAAGTAGATTTATAACAATTATATTGATTAGGCGTTATAAAGTTAACGGCTAAGGAATGGAACTCCCTGCCGACATCTGTTTTTCCTGACCACTATATTCGGGGTATCTTTAAGGCAAACGCATATCATCCTAGAGCTCATCGTCGCTTTCCATCAGGTGCGATTGTGGTTAAGATAGGTGATATTCTATTCCCGGGGGAGGTCGTGTTAGTCCAAGGCTTTGCCGGATACCCATAACCTTTCCCCAATTGGGCGATGAAGGAACGCCGCTGTGTTTTTTAGTCGGTATGTCTCTGCGCATACCTAGAGGAGAGCCCGACATAATCCCTGATGGCCCCCGCTATCTCGGGTATGCATAAGGCCAGCATTTTTCACAGCGACAAAAAAAAAAGGTGATAGTCTATTGAACAAAAAAAATCGTATTCCTTATGAGCGACCTGCCCCGTTTTCGCATATAATATGTATAAACCTTTCTCTTGAATTACTCAATGTATTAAAAAAGTACATCGAAATCCATAGATCTAAGAATACTTACATAGGGACAAACATCAAAAGCGTGTTTGTTAAAGTGACTAAAATTAAATCAAATGATTAATTAATATGACAAAACCACTTTTACACTTGTGTGCCTGAATGGCGAAACATGTAGATCAAGTTAAATATTTCTGCAACGTCTGTACAATTTTTTTTTCATAGTCATAGACATTTATTCACCCAATTCGTAACAATGGTACATAATATCATACATTTTAGATCAGTTGTTAATGCTTTAGGTTACAAACTAACCCTTTCAAGGCATTTTATCTTTACCCCGACCCCGAGTGATACCACGGCCTCACAGAAAACTGGCGTGAAGCAGCACTGTGCTGTATTTCGCTGCGTGAGTGAAGGTACTGGAGACCCAAACCGGGGGAAAAAGGGGTTAAAATGTTGGCAGCGCACTTGTGACTCCACTAGTGTTGCGGGTGTCCATGGGCGGCGGCAAGTGCTTACCATCAGGTGATCCGTCTGCTCGTCTGCCACCTATCACATAATAAACCTTTTTTGTATAAGGCGATTTTATGCAGATATGCTAAAAGGACTTTTTTTTTATATGAGAGGTGGCAGACGAGCAGATGGATCGCCGGTCTTCTGTGAGGCAGTTGTATCACTCCGGTCGAGCCGGCCCATTCATGCCTAAGCGTGGCTCTCCCACATTTCAGGACTTCATATTCCTGGACTATATTCCTTATACAGATTAAGAAGACTGCCTGATTTAAACAACTAAAAAAACAGTGCAAATGATACTGAATTCTGTTGGTACTAGATTACAAAAGCGTCCCAGTGTTGGGTAAGCGCCATTTTTATGAGGACAGTCTATTTGGTCCCTGTTTAGTATTTACATTTAGCTTCCGAAGGCAACGGCACGTGGCAACGTACGGCGTAGCCGGGACTCGACTTAGCGAAATATCTTGTGCCGGGAGACTGGATTTTCTAAATGAGTTTGAGATAAGGACTGGGCTGGTTGATTTAACTGATTGAGTTAAGGTTTTGATATTTAGGAGATAGTTTTTCGTGATTAAGATTTTATTTAAGCACGATCTTTATCCTTAAATTGTGGGTTCTTTTTCCAGTAGTGCGAGTGCGTAGCTAACTTAAACTAACTACTTTCATTTTTTTTATGCTAGAGGCGGACAAACGAGCAAGCGAGTCACCTGATGGAAATTAATCATCTCCGCCCATGAACATCTGCGAAATCAGAGAGATCGCTAATGTGTTGCCGACCTATTTAAAAAAGAGTACGCTTCATGTTTAATCATTGTACAATTACCTTAATTTATTTATTTATTTATAAACGGTAGACCAGGATTTACATTTCTTATGTATGTTTATGTATGTGTTTTTGAAGGAGGCTTATCCTAAAAAAAAAATTCACGGGAAATAGTTTTTACTGATGATTTTCTTACTTTTTAATCATTAAAGGGTGTTAATATCAAACAAACAAACCGTGAAGAAGCAACTCGCGGGCCAGTATGGCATTGCCAAAGGAAGTGATCAATCAATCAATCAATAATTTACTTTTGTGTATAGAGGTCCTATTTACAATGATGGTAGGTGAATGCGCCCGTCCTCAATCTTGCTTGAAGTGATGAATAAAACGCCCGAATGATGATGATGACGTATAATGATGATGAATATTGCAAATTTACAGTTAATGAATGATGAAAATATAATTATGTGCTAGTCACTCGGGAGCTGTAGGCGCACTGAATCTGTCAATTCTTCCTTGTACTGAGACAGATCTCTCGTCGACGTAACTTTGCCTTTCGTTTTACATCAGGCGTTATCTAGGCCTGAACATCCTCCCCCCCCTCGAAGTCCTTGGGATTTTGAGAAGACGTGTCTGGCAGGAGGCAGAGGTTGTGTGCAGCTCGACGGATGACGCCCTTTGAAGTGGCAACGTCCACCACCCTCGAGACGCCGTCGGAACCCGGGAAAAGTTTTTGAACCCGAGCCATTCGCCATTTGAGAGGAGGCGTGTAGTTGTCCTTGATAACGACCAGGTCTCCTTCTTTAAGTCCTCTTTGATTTACTTTCCATTTGAGTTTCTGCTGAAGCTCACTCAGGTACTCATGTCTCCAGCGTTTCCAAAAGGTTTGTCGCATTTGCTCGATGAGTTGATACCGGTCAAGTCTGCTTGGCTTCTCATCTAGGAGTCCCGCTGAAGGTAGAGATGTGAGCGGCCTGCCGATCAGGAAGTGTGCTGGAGTCAAGGGACATAGGTCGTTTGGATCGGAGGAAAGAGGAGTTATGGGTCTGGAGTTAAGGATGGCTTCGACCTGTGTGAAAAGGGTCGAGAGCTCCTCAAAAGTCAAATGTTTGTCGCCTAAAATTCTAGTTAAATGGTACTTTGCACTTTTGACCCCTGCTTCCCAAATTCCCCCAAAATGCGGCGAATATGCCGGAGAAAATTTAAAATGAATTCCTTCATCGGCAGCAAAACCAGTAATGTTTTCGTTGTTACACTTTAGAAACGTTGTGATTTCATTATTGGCGCCGACAAAATTTGTGCCATTATCGCAATACAACTCCAATGGCTTTCCCCTTCGGGATATAAAACGTCTTAAACACAACATGAAGATATCTGTAGAGAGATCACTTGCAACTTCGAGGTGCAAGGCCTTTGTAGCGAGACATACAAATAAACAAAGGTAGCACTTTGTAATCTTACAGCCGCGACCCTTTCGGTCAGTGATATAGAATGGCCCAGCGAAGTCGACACCGCTGATGTGGAATGGAAGGCTTGGAGTAACCCTACTGGCGGGTAAGTTTCCCATAATGGGATTGATACCTTGAGCCTTAATTATTTTGCACAACCTGCAATTGTTTGTGGTGCTTCTAGCTAATATTCTACCTTTAATTGGCCAATAATTTTCCCTTATTGTGCTGAGTAATAATTGCGGTCCGCTGTGTAAAAGTTTTTTGTGATTATGAATAAATAATAATTTTGTGAATGTATGATTTGAGTCTAATAATATGGGATGTTTCTTTTCACAGGTTTCATTAGAATTTTGGATACGACCACCCACACATATGATGCCGTCGTAATTTAAGAAAGGAGATAAAGACAACAAGCGTGATTTCACAGGTAAGGTTTGTTTTTTGCTTAATAAATTTAGTTCGTTTGCGAAGCATTCACTCTGATGTTGTTTTATCAAAATATTTAAAGATTTATTTAATTCACTAACTGTTAACGGACCAGTAATTTTTTCATTTTTGTTTTTTACATTGTGAATGAATCGCAATACGAATGCTAAAGATCGTTGCAACGCTGCAAACCTTGAAAATCTTTCAAAGTTTACAACGTTGAAAGGATTTGATAGCGTTTGTGTAGTTACGGTTTGTAGTGTAATTGTTTGTTTTTTAGTTTTGGTCTCAGGTAATTCAGGCATAACGATTGGATCTACTGGGCGTGGCCAAGAATTTGCGTCTTCTCTAAGGAATGTTGGACCGTCCCACCATAGCTTGGCGGATTGAATTGATTTCGGATTAACGCCACGAGAGGCTAAGTCTGCTGGATTAATGTCACCAGGTACATGTCGCCAGATACCTGCCGCAGTTAATTCTTGTATTTCGCTGACGCGATTGGCAACAAATGTTTTTAAATCACAAGACTGTGATGCTAGCCAACTCAGAACTATGGTTGAGTCAGTCCAATGTACGAGTGTGTCAATCTTACAATGTAATGACTTTATGACCTTGTTGCTTAACCGCGCTGCAAGCAGAGCCCCACATAATTCAAGCCGCGGTATGCTTGTCGACTTTAGTGGAGCTACTTTAGTTTTGGCACAAAGCAATTTTACGAGAATTTTGCCTGAATTATCCCTCGATAAAATGTAAACAGCAGCAGCATAAGCTACTTGTGATGCGTCTGAAAATGTATGTATTTGAATTAATTCTGCATCGTTAATGATGATGCACCTAGGAATCTCAATTTTCGATATTAACTTTAAATTAGATTCAAAGTCCAGCCATGCCTTTCCTAAATCACTATCAACTGTGTCATCCCAGTCTAGTTTAGATTGCCAGAGTTTTTGTAATATTATTTTGGGCAAAATAGTACATGGACTAAGTAAGCCCAATGGATCGAACAATTTTGCTGAGTTTGACAAAATTGTCCTCTTAGTAATTGCTGAACTATTGCTTATGGTTATTGGAAATTGCAAAATATCCTTTAATGGATCCCACTTTAACCCCAAAACACTTGATTCTGAGGTTGTATCTAAATTCTTTGGCAAGGCAGTGTTCGATTTATTAACGAATATAGCCGGCACGTTGGATCGCCATTTCCTCAAAGGCAAGCAAGCTGAATCGAGTTTTTCTGTAACAGAAGCAATTAATACTTCTAAATCGTGTATAGATTCAGCACCCGAAAGAAAGTCATCGACATAAAAATTTTCCCTTATCGCTTGAGATAACTCAACATCATCGACACACTCCTTAGAGAGTTGCAAAAGACATCGAGTGCTTAAATATGGTGCAGAAGATGTACCGTATGTAACCGTTTTTAATTGGAATATTTTAATGGGCTGTGATGGCTCGTCACGCCACAAAATGAGCTGTAAGTTACGCTGATTCGGATCGATTAATATTTGGCGGTACATTTTTTCCACATCAGCAGAAGCAACATATCTATACTGTCTATATCGCAGTAGTATCGAAAATAAATCATCTTGAACCACGGGGCCAATGTGCTGTATGTCATTAAATGACACTCCAGTAGATGTTTTAGAAGAAGCATCAAATACTACGCGAAGCTTCGTTGTTTCACTGTGTTCTCGTATGACTGCATGATGTGGAAGGTAACAGCCAAAAACCGGTTTTTCAATCTCGCACATGTGTCCCAAACGTTCATATTCATGAATGAACTCTGAGTATTGCTGCTTCAACTGTGGTTTATTTTTTAACTTTCTTTCAAGCTGCTGTAAACGTTTTTCTGCAATCTCATATGAATTACCCAAAGTATCAATAGAATCCTTTAAAGGTATTTGAACACAAAATCTACCATTTGATTCTCTACGAGTTGTTTCGTTAAAAAGTGTTTCACAATAATCTTCAGTGTTGTATGATTTGTGTTCATTGGATGTGGGTACTTCTTCAAGTTCCCAAAACTTAGAAAGTTGAAGCTTAATGTCCTGTGAAAAATTACACTGAATTTTTGTGTAATTATTATAATTATAAAATGAATTTGGAATAGATCCTGCTACTATCCAACCTAAATAAGTGTCTTGTAATATTGGCCTTTTAGGACCCAGATTAATCCTAGATGCCCTAATTAGGTCCCAAAATATGTCAGCCCCTAGTAAGAGGTCGATCTCTGAAGGTTTGTAAAACTTTGGATCGGCTAATTGGATATTATCAGGAATGTCTAAATCTTGTATACGCACTGCAACATGGGGCAAACGTTGAGTTATTTGTGGTAAAATAAAACATTTAATTTGTGTCTTGAAAGAACTGTGTAATGAATGTAAATGTATAGTGCAATGTTCTGTGATATTTAACACTGTGTTGCCAATACCAGAAACACTATGATGATAATCTTTTGTTTTACAGGAACCAATCTCCCGCTGAGCCCTTTCGCTGATGAAAGACGACTGGCTGCCACAGTCCAGTAAAGCCCTCATAATGACTACTTTGTCATGGCACATCACCTTGACCAATGCCGTGGAAAGAATGGCTTGATTGGCGGTAACGGCTGACATGGAAACACTGGTTGAGGGTCCGGAAGCAACGACGACATCGGCTACAGGATCGGGTAAGTTATTTGAATTTGAATTATTTTGAATAGCTTGTAACGACCCTTGTCTATGTAGTAATGTATTGTGTCTTTTGTTACAGATTTTACAACCATTCAATCTACATTGATGTGGTTGATGTCCACTACGCAAACAGTTATTGCATAATTTCAGTATAGATGTTTGAGTTATACGCTCCGCAATAGGTAACGATTTAAATTTAGTACACTCAAATATTCTATGATTTTGATTACAATATGAACATTTTCTTTCAGAGAACGAGTCAATGGATGAAGCAATAAATGATTTTGTATGTGGTAAACTATGACGTTTTTCATTCTTAAAAGATTTCCCGGCATTAATTGTTTCCAGAAGTGTAGCCCGCTTACGAAGAAATGAATAAAATTGATCCAGAGAGGGTGAATCATCACTGCTCCTGTGTTCCTCCCACTTACGCGCGGTCACACTGTCCAGCTTCGCTGAGGCCATATAAATTACTAAAGAATCCCAATTATGTGTTGGTTCGCCCAAAGAATTCAAAGCGCTTAAGTTTTTAGACAAAGTGTCGATTAAGCCACGAATACCGTGTTCACTTTCTTTATTTAACTGTGGAATCGAAAATAAACATTTGATGTGCTCATTCACTAAAAGGCGCTTGTTATTATATCTATCACATAATAAATTCCATGCTATTATATAATTATTGGAAGACACAGTAATTGAATTAATAGCGGAACTAGCCGCTCCCTGTAAGTATGATTTTAAATAATGAAACTTACTAATGTCATCCATATCTTCATTGTTGTGTACAAGTGATAAATATGTATCCCTAAAAGAAAGCCACTGGGCTGCATCGCCACTAAAAGGAGGTATTTTCAACGGAGGCAGTTTAACTTGTACATGGTTCCCTTTGACCGAATTGTTGGAAGAATTTTCTACTTTAATCTTACTTTCAAAATGTTCTAAAAGTGATTGTGCCTTTGCAATCAATGAATAAAATGAATTTTCAGTAATTTCCCGTTCTTCCAGCTGTTTTATACCATCATCATCCAACAATTCGATGCGGGACTGTATATCATCGAAAGTACATGAAAGATCACGTATTTTATCGCTTCTTAAGCGAAGCTCATTTAATTGTAATGAATTAGTCTCCTTGATATCCATCAAAGGAGTCAAATATTTATCAAATATTGTTAATCTGCCTCTAATATTTCCCCTTTGCTTTATTAACTCTTTTAACTCAGTCATTTTGACGGCGGAAATAACGAAAAAGAAGTTGTTTACAACGATAACCAATAGAATAATAAAATAGGTACGTTACAGTTATGTTGATTTCCTCACTGCACTGCTGTTTAACAAACTGGTTTTGCTCCGTCCACCCGCCGATCACTGATAATAATATCTCACAGGTTCTTATCACTCTCACTATTCCCGCGCATTTGACCAGAACCTGGAAATGTTTATGTTAATGCTTTTAACAAATGAACTTCTTAATATTGTGAAATGATTCTACTCGTAAGGAATTAATTTAGCAAAGAGAACAAACAAAGTACTTATTGAATCGAATATTTTATGTTTTCGTGAATTTTAAAGAAATAGTTACAAGAAATACTTAGTTAACTGGGTAGCAAAGTATTATTTAACGTTTTTATAAAAATAAATGTGAATATTTAAGTAAAAATTCGAATTAGGAAAAAAAAATATTTTTAATGTGGGTTGGTTGAACACAAAATTTCAACCGTTTTCACACAAATCGAAGTGGAAAGGATGGGTAAAATATGGATAATTGCACACTTCCCTCGGATTATTAGCTGCAGCTGGATGTGCTGGCGGTATCCTGAAGGATGGATTCCACTTTTCCTCTCGATTTGCTTGATGATGAATCGAGTCTTATCGCGTCCTTATCGCGTTGAAGGGTCACCAGAATGAATGCGCCCGTCCTCAATCTTGCTTGAAGTGATGAATAAAACGCCCGAATGATGATGATGACGTATAATGATGATGAATATTGCAAATTTACAGTTAATGAATGATGAAAATATAATTATGTGCTAGTCACTCGGGAGCTGTAGGCGCACTGAATCTGTCAATTCTTCCTTGTACTGAGACAGATCTCTCGTCGACGTAACTTTGCCTTTCGTTTTACATCAGGCGTTATCTAGGCCTGAACAGTAGGTTTAACATGCAGATCCTCTATATACCGCCACTAAGCATACAAAAAAGTATAGCCATGCCATCGCGTCCATTGTAACTGCAACTTGAGCTCTCCTTTTGCTTACCATCAGTCTGAGACAAGCCAATATACTGTGTCACTATAAAAATAAGAATCGTTCGACACCCAGAGCTATTTATTGGTAATGTTTCACTAAGAAGTAAGTTAGTTTCACTAATATCAAAAATTAAGACTCGAAGTTAAGGTGGGCCACTACCACTAGTCCAATATAAATGTGTGTAATATACAGGTTGCCATAGACGGAGACAGCTCAAGCCGGCGAGCGAAGAAGGCTCGGGTGACGCGAGACGGACAATCGCACCAGATTGCACCCGCCCGGAGTTAAGGGCTAGTTATACACACAGACGTTATCCAATTTAAATGTGTGTAATATACTGGTTGTTGCAGACGGAGAGAGCTGAAAAAGAGCGAAGAAGGCTTAGGTGAGTCGAGACAGACAAACGTGCCAAATTGCACTAATGCGGAGTTAAGGGCTAGTTATACACAGGGACGTTATCCAGAAAAAGTTAGTAAGTGATCTGTTAACTCGTCTACCACCTATCACATAAAAAAACTCTGAAATTTAAATGCCTTGCTACTGGCTATCCTTTACGGTATAGTACAGTAGACGGACAGAGTTCAAACAGGGAGTAAAGAAGGCTTGGGTGACGGAAGATGGACAAACTCGCTATTTCGCACCCACCCCTGTTAAGGGTCAGATGTTCTATGCAATCCGAGAGAGGGCGAAACAACATTGCAAATGAACTGGGCACAAACGTCGCAGAAACACTATTGGTAGGATTGAGTGCTAGCTGGCCTATGAAATATAGAAAACCACACAGAATAGAACACACAAATACAAGTAGAAACACGTTAGAAGGTGACAATCTCTTATGCTAAAAGTGAAAGCTCTTGGATTGATTGTGCCATGAAGTAATTAAGATTAGCTGGTTGAAACTTAGAGGTTTTTTATATGCTACTACTAGTATTATTTTACAAGTGTACTCGTATAGATTTTCTTAAGATTTACTTATATCTTTACTGCATCCCGCTCCATTATCTTAGCGTGTCTTTCCCAGTTTACAAACAATTAAGTAATCAGTATAATGAACATCATAATATATAAATAAACATAAAAATATATATTTTTTTTGTTTTCTGTTAAATGTCGTGCAATAATAAGTGTAAATATAAACATAAGTTGAAATTTATTGAAATTTAAAATATTTAAGTTATTAAATGATAGACATATTATAAAAGAGAACAACTTTAATAAAGCCCGCTTCCTCTCTCCTAAATTTTGTTTGTTCTATGTGTATATGTGCCCTAACTGGGTCCATAATGTGTTCTACTGAATTATATAAGGACCATCTTACTATACCTTATGGAAAGCAATAAACAATTGAGTATTGAGTTGTATTCAAAGCCCAGGGTACACTTGGGTTCTGATTCAGGTTTTGGAAAGTCTCGTAATTACAATGAAGCGACTATGATCTGACTATTGTAAACCTTTGAAAAGGGAACTCGACCAAGTTAATCGTGGCTAATACGTGTCAGAAAATATTTTTCCCCACGATGTTTTCCCTCACCTCTGTGCTAATTTAAATACAAGAAACATTTACACTTTACTGCAACACGCTCTATAGGAAAACCCGCAAACTTTTTCCAATCGCAAAAACTGTCACCGCTTCCCCTTAAGTCCAGTTGCATCGGGCTTCAAGACGGACGGCAGGGGGCAGGTAAAGGGGTCAAACATCATCGATCTGTGGGGGCGGGGGGGCGACCCCGGGTAATCATCGCCCCCCTGTTTTGTACTGGCCGCGGACATGTCGAATTAAACTTATAAAGAACGAGATGGCACGAGATTATTCTGTCGGAAGGAAATGCGCTTTGTAGTGCTTTTTAATTTGTAAGGGTATTTGATCCGGATGTTTTTAAAGATAGATGTACTCAGATAGATTTATACTTTATTGGATAGACATCGCCGACTTTAGTGAATAATATTGACAAACACAGACACAATATGTGTTACAAGACAATTATTATGGACAATATCCTGAAGGCATTAATGACGCAATCTTCTTTACTGCCCGCTGCATCACGGAGGGTTCCGGCAATCTTGGGTTCCATTTCCACCCGAGTTATAGGTCTGATTCCAGCAACAAGTGCGTGTTTTTTTTATGTGATAGGTGACAGACGAGCAGACGGATCCCCTGATGGTAAGCGATTGCCGCCGCCCATAGACACCCGCGACTACAGTGGAGTCACAAGTGCGTTGCCAATCTTTAAGCCCCCTATCCCCCAGATTGGGCCTCTGGTACCCACACCCAGCGAAACACAGCACAGTGCTTCACTCCGGTTTTCTGTGAGGCCATAGTATCACTCCGGTCGAGCCGGCCCATTCATACTAAAGCGTGGCTCTCCCAAGATTTTTAATAAGATATCTCGCGGGCCAGTATGACTGTTATGCCATGGCATCGCATGCATTGTAATTGCAACGTGGACTGGGCTCTCTTTTTGCTTACCATAAGCTCATGAGTACTCTGGTCTTCTGAATTTTCCTTTACGCGGCGGAGGTGTAAACAGTGCGTGAGGTGGAAAAGAGGAAGGTAGATGCTCTGGAAATGTGTTGCTGGAGAAAAATGCTCCGCATATCGTGGACAGAGTTCCGCACCAACGTGTCCATACTACAGGAACTCGGCATCACAAAGCGTCTATCAAACATTGTACAGACGCGCATACTGCTGTACTTTGGTCACATCTTGTTCAGGGGAGGGTAGAGGGAACCAAATCACGCGGCAGATCACCGATGCACTGGACTGATCAAGTGAAATCTGCAATAGGACACCCCGTGTCAGACTGTGCCAGATAGTCTGTAAACAGAGAGAGATGGCGAGAGATCGTGAGTAAAGCTGTGTATGCCTCTAACGCCAACTAGGACGCCTCAACGTGACAACGACCGCTCTGGCAAGAGCGTAGCGACAAAGAAGAAGTCTTAAGTGACACTTTAAAAAATAGATCAGCAAGAGAATATTATAATGCTTTATTAATTCTACAAACTACGCTTATTTCCCCGCTTTGTAAATTAGATCGCCAATTTAAAGTGCTACCCAAACACTTGCTTTATTTAGGCACTGGGAGCTTATGTTGTAAAATTGAAGACATTTCAAAGGAGGCTAGTGCATGCTGCGTCACCGCACGTGGACTCAAAGCCCGACTTAACACCTTACTTAGACGCGAATGCATGTTTAATGGCGGTCACTTTGTGAGGACACACGTCCCTCCCGGAGGAGGGCTTTTGAAAACTGACTGTGGAGGCGCGTGTCCATGGGACGACAATGAGACGGCTTATGCAGCTTCTTGTTTAACTCAAATTCAAAATCAAACATTTTCATTTTGTTTTAGTTAGTCCAAACAGAACATTTCATGTCAATTTGTAATTTGCCGCTGATTGAAGATATCTATAATGTCATATACCAATATTTTGGCTATGACTGGCTATCTCAAACACGAATAAAACACGCAGGGTAGTTAGTATAATGAAATGCAACAGAAAATAGAAGTGCCCTCTCTATTCTCTTCTCTATTTGTACCTTTCTATAGCTCAATAAAAGTGGTTTGGAACTATGGTAGTGAACGCTGCCTTTGGTCCAAGGGTTGCGGGTTCGATCCCCGAATAGTACAAACATTTGTGTGCATGAACAAGTCTGTTTGTATTGGTCTGGGTGTTTTCTATGTATATGTATATATTTGTAATCTAACAGTTGATTCTGATATCCGTAACACAGGTTCTTAAGCTACCTATCTCGGAGTCGGATCAATGAATGTGATGTTGTGAAATATTATTAATTGATTATGTACATGGACCAGAAAAATACTATTTTCCTTAAGTAGTCACTATCAAAAAATACACATTCACATTGTAAACCGTGACGGACGCCGTCCTAGAACGGACCCGCACTGTCCACCTGAATGCACGCGCGTCCACCCGGACTGTCTTACACCGCTCCTTTGTAAAGGTCGTCCTCAATACCGTCTCTGCATATTTCAGCCAGCCGCGACCGCAGCGCCCCCTAAACGCTATCTCCGCACATACCGCCAACCTTACGAAGGCACCCCACTAACCATCTGCCATCGTATTTCAGACTTAATGTGGAAGAAATAAGGGCAGCGAGGTACAGCTAGACGGTAAGTGTGCAGTGGTAATCACAAGATGGCCGCGTTAGAAATATTAGCAGCTTTCGTACGGCTGCATTTAGGAGTGTGCTCTAGTAATAGAATCGCTATAGCGATGAGTTGTGCATCCACTATTCAGTTTCTTTGTCGTTGACATTCTTTGCCTTGTATATTAAAATACTACGAATGGCGACCTGTACTGTTGATAGCCTGCAAGACGCCGTCTTAAACGCAGTTGATTTTTTTTTATATGGCAGACGAGCAGACGGATCACTTGATGGTAAGCGATTGCTGCCGCCCAAAAACACCAGTGGAGTCCCTGGATTGGTACCCTTACTCACGCAGCGAAACACAGCACAGTGCTATTTTTGTGAGAGGGCGTGGTATTTCTCCGGTTGGGCCGGCCCATTCATGCCGAAACGTAGCTCTCCCACTTGTCACACATAGGACTTAACTGGAAGGAGATGGGCAAGATCTCATACGCAGACATAACTGGATGCATCACTGTTTTCCTATTTAAGAGTGAATAGGAATATATAGACGCATACCAAATAATGCAATGACATTGGAGTCACAAGTGCGCTGCCAACCTCCAAACCCCCCTTTCCCCCAATCGGGCCTCCAGTACCCTCACTCACTCACGCAACGAAACACAGCACAGTGTTGCTTCACGCCGGTCACACGTTCTTTGTCAACATGACATCCTTTCTCTTCACATCTCTTCGCATGCTCTGGAACACCTGGATGCAGAGGACAGCTATCACCCACGTGAGATATTTGCGTTTTGATAGCCTTTGAGGGCGCTCCGCATTACAGATGAATTCGGTCTGCTCCCGTGACGGTTCATTGGCGTTCCGTTCGTTTTGCGATAAAAATTATGTGTTTGACTCCGGCTAGTAGATACTTGGCTGGCTTAACGAAAGCATCGGTAATTTTAGGACTTAGAATTCGAAATACGTTTCTGGTATAAGGTGTTTAATGATTATTGCTGTTTTAAAAGAAACTAAATTCTCTGTATAAAAATATATCCTACCATCTAAGTTCAGTTTTTTACTGCACTTTGAGTGCAATAAAAGTATATTCATTCATTCATTCATTCAGTTGCTGTTGTATCCTATACTTTTATTATTATCTAATTCAACATACCTTCCCGGTCATATGGTGTTGGTTTTAATCATCATCGTCCTCCTTATCATTTAACTTCTATTCTTTTAAATGTGATTTTTTACTTTGCAAATTTCCAAACATATTTCCGGCCTCAGGACTCACAAAAATGATTTTCTCTTCTGAAGCTAATGAACATTTCACAGCACCGTATTTGTATTCATAAGCAACAACGGAGCTGATACTAATAGAAATAATAAAAAGAACAAAACTGAGCTTCTGTATTGTACGAGAACTATTTTCTCATTCAAAAACCGCGATTGTTAATTTTTCACGCGGACTCATCTTAAAACTAAAATGAGCGCGCATTGTGCCGACATACGCAAGGAGAGGCGGGAAGCGGAACAAGTGTTGCCAACACTGAAGAATAAAGAGTTTTGTGAAATTATTGTCATTTTTTTTTTTACTGTAGATAGGTAAGCGTTTGACCATATTTCACCTGATGGTAAGTGATAATATGGTCTAAGATGTAGCACGATTACCTAGAAGATACCTATTCACTCGCGCTTTGAAAACCCCCAAATTGTAGCCACTAGGGAACACCTCTTCAGGCAACTGATTCCACTGTTTCGCAGTACGAATAAGAAAACAGGATTCAAAGCCACGTACAGGAAGTCGCAGACGTGGCAGGCCCCCCACAAGGTGGACCGACGATCTGGTGAAGATCGCGGGAATCCATTGGATGCGGGCAGGCACAGGACCGATCTATGTAGAGAACATTGGGGGAGGCCTATGTCCAGGCAGTGGGCGTCTATTGGCTGAAATGGTGATGATGATGAACTTTAAGATCGAGACATGGAATGGCACAAAATTAGAGTTGCACAAAAGGTCATGGAGAGAAAAATGCTGGGCATGAGACTCCAAGATCGAGTTCGGATCTCTGAAATCTGTCGCAGGACTAAAGTCCCAGACGACGGTTCAATAGTGATGGAACTTAAGTGAAATTGGGCAGGAACCTAGTTAGGCGCGGTGATGGCAGGTGGAGTAAAATTCTGACCGAATGATATCCTAGAACCTGCAGATGAAATCCGGGTCGTCCACAGTGTCACGATGGGGCGATAACATCATCAAAATCGCGGGGACAACATGGATCCGAGCGGCTCTAGACCGGGTACATTGGCGTAAAGGAAAGGAGGCCTATCGCCTACCGGGCTGATGATGATGATGATGAACTTTATGATCACGCTTGGATCGTGACCCCGGATTAACATGGCAACTGAGTGATTATTCGAGATGTTGTGGTTCCCGGCAGAGTAGAATAGGCCACCCTCACTCTTACCGAGGTATCGTAAAAGACGACTAAGGTTAAGCTGCTGGCATGATCATCAGCATCCAGAGAAGGAAAACTCTGCATTTATATCAAAACCCTCGCCAGCCCGTCTGCCAAGCGTGGTGAGTATGGCAATTACCCCTCATGTGATCGAGGGAGGCCCGTGCCCCAGCAGTGGGGACTTAAATGGGCTGATGATGATGATCTAAAATCGAAAAATACACATAATACTTAATTATATTCTTTGTAAAGAAGGCCTTTTATTAATTCAGAATATTTTAAGATCCTGATATCATTTTCAGAGTAATATTAGATTAAAGTTTCATCCACGAAATTTGAAGAAATACCCGACTGCCTTATGACCTTCGCAACCCTGAATTAGAGGCATTAAACCTTCACCTCAACATTGGGACTATTGTGAGTAACAGAGGGCCTATAATGAAATGGAATTCACGACCAAATCTTTATCCCCATCTCTTTTGCGTTGTGCGTCTCTTTTGTCTGATTTTTTTATATGATAGGTGGCATACAATAAGACGTATCACCTGATGGTGAGCAATTGATTGAATGAGACAGATATAGATATTTTCGTTCGTTACGGGACGGTTTCGTTGCAACTCTTAGATTTGAGATATGTACTTATAAACGTGAATGATTTATCCTATCCTCCTATAGTATTGTTGTCTTACTCTATGGACCTACCATTATTGCTCCCGAATTTTTGTCGAGTAACTTAGTAAATTAAATGTTATTTGTATTTAATTTTAATTATTATTATTTTCTTTACCAATCCACCCGTACACTGTGGAAGTTCCACCAGCTCGTACTAAGCGTTTCGCTTCTTCTTTCTTGGTACGAACTAAGGAATAGAACAACTTGCCGGCTTCTGTATTCCCAGAGAGCTACAATTTGGGGGTCTTTACGTCGAGAGTGAATAGGCTTCTTCTGGGTAAGCACGCTACAACTTAGACCTTATTGTCACTTTCCATCAGGTGAAATGAGATCAAGTGCAAACCCATTTAATATAAAAAAAAAACTAAATTACCGTTAACAAGTCCAGCAAACTTTTTAGCTCTTTTTTTATTAAAAAAATGCATGAATGGGCCGGCTCGACTGGTGTGATACCACGGCCTCACAGAAAACCGGAGTGAGGCAGTACTGTGCTGTGTTTAGCTGCGTGAGTGAGGGTACCGGACGCCCATTCCAGGGGATAGGGGGGTTAAAAGGTTGGCAGCGCACGTGTGACTCCACTGGTGTCGCGGGAGTCCATGGGCGGCGGCAATAGCTTACCATCAGGAGATCAGTTTGCTCGTCTGCCACCTATCACATTAAAAAAAACGATTTTGTAATACATTTTGTAATATATGTATTTAAGTATATATTTGTGTTCCTCTGTTGTCTGATATCTGTAACACAAGTGCTTAAGCTACTTAGTACGGAATCAGGTCAATGTATGAGATGTTGTGAGAATTATTATTATTTTCGTGTACAATTTCTTTTACTTGCAGTTAGCAACACTGTCGGAACTATTGTTCGTCGCCACTTCCGAGTTGACGATGCCATAATCACGGTTCACTCTGATCGTGTGTTTTGTCTCTTTCTCATTTTAGTCTGAAGTATGTAATATTTTTTTTTATATTATTATGGGGCTTGTAGCGTATTTAAAAGCAATATTAAAGCCCATGCTCACCCTACTGTCGCAGATCATGTATTTTCATGACTTCTTAAGTTATCATCAAGCAAGAGCTCTTAAGTCATCATCATCATCATACCCTGTAAACCTGCCTTCGATTTCTGCATTGATTGATGATCTATTTTTTTATATTATGGCTCTACCCGAAGATATCTTGATTATGTATATCTTGCTAATGTCAAGTAATTTATTGAGAATAAGTGGGTAGTGAACAGTCGAAGTCAGTCAAAGCAATAAACGTCAGAGTTTTGCGTTTTATCGACATAAGGGATTCTGCCGATACCACTCTAAACACAATCGCGGGTTTAGGTCCAAGCAAGATGTCCGTGGTAGGCCCCCCATAAAGTCCGACGATCTGTGGTAAGGTTGCGGGAATCCATTGGATGCGGGCGGCGCAGGACCGATCTGTGTGGAGAACATTGGGGGAGGCCTTTGTCCAGCAGTGGACGTCTATTGGCTGAAATGATGATGATGATGAAGTTGTCCGTGACAACTCACTCATCACACAATAGCAGAATTAAAAACGATACAATTCAACTATTCTTATTATTAGGATCACTTCGTGGCACATATTTGCACAAGTATTAAGTAATTCCTACCGCCAGAATTGATTGATGAACTATTGCCACTCTTATCCGGCCATGTCCTGGATTGCCCTGGGTAAAGATAAAAGATAAAAAATCTTTATTCAATTTGCACATTTGTGCAAATTGTATTGGGCCAATAGCGGCCACAAAAACGGACCCAACATTTGTGCATGGTTATTTAATAAATAGTATAAGTGTTTGCCGGATGTTGTAAACCCCGAAATTGTTTCAAAAGATCCGGTTTAGTAGCTAAAAATTAAAATGGATTGGTGTCGGTAGTTGTCATTTATATTTAAACCCTCGCCAACCCGTCTGCCACGCGTGGTGAGTATGGCATAACCCCTCATGTGATTGAAGGAGGCCCGTGCCCCAGCAGTAGGGACTTAAATGGGCAAACGATGACGATGATGATCGGCTCTGGATGTAACTGGGAAAAGCAATGCTGGGAATTTTATGACTGATACAATAGTTAACAAAAATCATTTATAGAAATAAGTGACCCTACACGTGTCATAAGAGAGCATAAATATTTAAATCACACACGGCCGACTTTCAAGAAAACTACGTCACTACTGCAGGCTGCGTGCGAGCACCAACAGCATCTTGAAAACCCTACCTGACAAGCTGGACTGTCCTTACAGTCATTGCATACCTATTTAATTTGAAGCAATTGAAAAAATGCCTTTGATCTAAATTCAAAATTGAATGTTACTAACATTTGTATTCGTATTCATATTCGTATTCGTATCCGTATCCGTATCCGTATCCGTATCCGTATCCGTATCCGTATCCGTATCCGTATCCGTATCCGTATCCGTATCCGTATCCGTATCCGTATCCGTATCCGTATCCGTATCCGTATCCGTATCCGTATCCGTATCCGTATCCGTATCCGTATCCGTATCCGTATCCGTATCCGTTCGTATCCGTATCCGTATCCGTATCCGAATCCGTATCCGTATCCGTATCCGTATCCCTTCCGTATACGTATCCGTATCCGTATCCGTATCCGTATCCGTATCCGTATCCGTATCCGTATCCGTATCCGTATCCGTATCCGTATCCGTATCCGTATCCGTATCCGTATCCGTATCCGTATCCGTATCCGTATCCGTATCCCTTCCGTATACGTATCCGTATCCGTATCCGTATCCGTATCCGTATCCGTATCCGTATCCGTATCCGTATCCGTATCCGTATCCGTATTCGTATCCGAATTCGTATTCGTATTTGTAATTGTATAATATAAGGTGGAGCAGTCATTGCATACCTATTTAATTTGAAGCAATTGAAAAAATGCCTTTGATCTAAATTCAAAATTGAATGTTACTAACATTTGTATTCGTATTCATATTCGTATTCGTATCGGTCGTGTCCGTTCCGTGTCCGTGTCCGTGTCCGTGTCCGTGTCCGGTCCGTGTCCGTGTCCGTGTCCGTGTCCGTGTCCGTGTCCGTGTCCGTGTCCGTGTCCGTGTCCGTGTCCGTGTCCGTGTCCGTGTCCGTGTCCGTGTCCGTGTCCGTGTCCGTGTCCGTGTCCGTGTCCGTGTCCGTGTCCGTGTCCGTGTCCGTGTCCGTGTCCGTGTCCGTGTCCGTGTCCGTGTCCGTGTCCGTGTCCGTGTCCGTGTCCGTGTCCGTGTCCGTGTCCGTGTCCGTGTCCGTGTCCGTGTCCGTGTCCGTGTCCGTGTCCGTGTCCGTGTCCGTGTCCGTGTCCGTGTCCGTGTCCGTGTCCGTGTCCGTGTCCGTGTCCGTGTCCGTGTCCGTGTCCGTGTCCGTGTCCGTGTCCGTGTCCGTGTCCGTGTCCGTGTCCGTTTCCGTGTCCGTGTCCGTGTCCGTGTCCGTGTCCGTATCCGTATCCGTATCCGTATCCGTATCCGTATCCGTATCCCTTCCGTATACGTATCCGTATCCGTATCCGTATCAGTATCCGTATCCGTATCCGTATTCGTATCCGAATTCGTATTCGTATTTGTAATTGTATAATATAAGGTGGAGCAGTCATTGCATACCTATTTAATTTGAAGCAATTGAAAAAATGCCTTTGATCTAAATTCAAAATTGAATGTTACTAACATTTGTATTCGTATTCATATTCGTTTTGTATCCGTATCCGTATCCGTGTCCGTGTCCGTGTCCGTGTCCGTGTCCGTGTCCGTGTCCGTGTCCGTGTCCGTGTCCGTGTCCGTGTCCGTGTCCGTGTCCGTGTCCGTATCCGTATCCGTATCCGTATCCGTATCCGTATCCGTATCCGTATCCGTATCCGTATCCGTATCCGTATCCGTATCCGTATCCGTATCCGTATCCGTATCCGTATCCGTATCCGTATCCGTATCCGTATCCGTATCCGTATCCGTATCCGTATCCGTATCCGTATCCGTATCCGTATCCGTATCCGTATCCGTATCCGTATCCGTATCCGTATCCGTATCCGTATCCGTATCCGTATCCGTATCCGTATCCGTATCCGTATCCGTATCCGTATCCGTATCCGTATCCGTATCCGTATCCGTATCCGTATCCGTATCCGTATCCGTATCCGTATCCGTATCCGTATCCGTATCCGTATCCGTATCCGTATCCGTATCCGTATCCGTATCCGTATCCGTATCCGTAGCCGTAGCCGTATCCGTATCCTTATCCGTATCCGTATCCGTATCCGTATCCGTATCCGTATCCGTATCCGTATCCGTATCGATAAAGATAAAGATAAAGATAAAAAATTCTTTATTCAATTCAGGTCCACACAGAACACTTATGAATGTCAAAATAGTACATATTATCTACCGCTGGTTCGGAATGTCGATTTCTACTGAGAAGACACCAGCAAGAAACTCAGAAGTTACTCTTTTCAAATATTGATGATGTTACGGAGTTTCAATTGAGAAGAGAGAAAAAAATACAATTATGAAAGTTAATAGACTACTATGAATAACAACTCAAAAGATTAATGAATTAACATGACCAAGAATCCTTATCATTTAAATAGTCTTGTACACTAACCTTTCTTCATTAGGCAGGTTTTAATATGGGACTTAAACTTATCCAGTGATAGGTTAATGACATTTTGTGGTAGCTTATTAAATATCTTAATACTTAAGCCAACAAACGAATTACCGATTTTATGAAGTCTGAGGACCGGGACGGCAAGCCTATGTTTATTTCTGGTGTTAAGACTATGACTATCGGACTTTTTTGGAAAAGTGTGCAAGTTCTTACGTACATACATAATGCAGTCGAGGATAAATTGGGAAGCCACGGTTAAAATATTTATTTCTTTAAATATTTCCCTAAGTGAGTCACGTGATCTAAGGCTGTATATAGCGCGGATGGCCCTTTTCTGTAATACAAAAATAGTTTGTATGTCAGCAGCAGACCCCACAACAGTAGACCATATGACATCACACTGTGGAAATAGCTGAAATAGACCAGTCTTGCCGTTTCGATATCAGTCAGACGCCTAATTTTTCTTACTGCATATGCAGCGGAACTTAGTCTTCCTGCCAAGGCAGCAATATGGGGACTCCACTGCAATTTCGCATCTATAGTTATACCGAGAAAAACGGTGGAATTAATGATTTGAATAGATTCATTGTTCATCTTAATACTTGTATCGACCTGCCTTACATTTGGCATGGTGAATTTTACACATTTAGTTTTCTTTGAGTTAAGAAGTAAATTGTTGGTCGTAAACCAGTGCAATACCTGTGAGAGAGTATCATTACGTCGTCAATTGATTTTTTATATCTATCAACCTTAAAAATCAAGGAAGTGTCGTCAGCAAATAACACTATCTCACATAGATCTTTCGTAAAGTATGGAAGGTCATTTACGTATATTAAGAACAACAAAGGCCCCAATATTGAGCCTTGGGGCACTCCCATTAATAGAGGAGCGCCAGAAGAGTCGATTCCATTAACATTAACCCTTTGAATCCTATCAGACAAATAAGATTTAATCATATCAAGTGCGTTATTCAATACACCGTAATGCCGTAACTTCATCAATAGTGTTTCATGATTAACGCAATCAAATGCTTTCGACAAATCACAGAAAACACCTATTGCATCCTGCTTTTTCTCCACGCAACAAAAACATGTTTGATAAGAGCCACTCCTGCATCAGTAGTGGATTTTCCTTTAGTAAATCCAAACTGTTTTTCATGCAGTAATTTATTAATATTAAAATGAGATAAAAGTTGAGTAAATATAATTTTTTCGAATATTTTACTGAGTGCTGGCAATATGGATATTGGCCTAAAGTTAGACGGGTCACTCCTTTCTCCAGATTTGAATAAAGGTATGATTTTACTAATTTTCATCTTATTTGGAAATTGACCCTCGTCAACACATTCGTTAAATATTATAGCTAAGTGGGGTGCGATAGAGTGTATTATATTTTTTATTATATCTATCGAAATTCCCCATGCATCCTCAGTCTTTTTAATATTTAAATCTTTTAATGTTTTAAGAATAATCTCTGAGTTTACATGACTAAATTTAAAAGATGTGGTGCACTCATCTACATGCGACTTGATGAGAGAAGCAGCGAGATGCGGGCTCGAATTTAATGTTTTAGTGGTAGTGACTGGAATGTTTGAAAAGAATGACTCAAATGTGTTTGCCACTTCAGAGTCTGTATCAATAGATTTACCATCAATTTTAAGAGAGAGCTTGCTGTGTTGTGTTTTGTTTTTGAAAGTCTCTTTATTTATAATTTTCCATGTAGCTTTACTTTTATTACTAGCTTTCATTATCTTATTTTTAAAGTAATTTGATTTGGCCACTGCGCATACTTTTTTAAATAGCTTTGAATATTTCTTAACATATTCTAATGTCGTTGGGTCATTAGAGTTGGCCTTAATATCATACAATTCAAATAACCTCT